>OW203897.1:9262500-10512500 GCA_934046635.1 Buathra laborator
GCGCGTGACTCTCGACTTGTGACTCTCTCGTTGAGCTCATCGATAACGCGCTCAATGGGTTTAATGCGCTCGAACGATCGATCACCTCAAGGAAATCTGATCTATCGAGCGAAGGCGCACGCGCGCGCGCGCGTACCGCATGTGCACAACTACTTAATCACAAATTAAATATTTTCTCTTTATAGCGCATATGCCTTCTGGTGCTGCTGTGTCACCGAGGAGTTCCGCAAATAAATTGACTCATCGCCACACGACTTCGCCGAATGGAAAGAGTTTAAGAGATTATTATTAAATGTCTCCCGCGTGACCTCGTCGTCGCTAACGCTAAATGACAAACACGTAGCACCGCGCAACTCGCGTACCGATATATCCGTTCAATTAAATTCACTCGGCTCATTACTCATTCGTGTTGCTAGACTCGCCCACCGATTTGCTCCTCGATAATCTCGCGGGCGCGCGCGCGCGCAGACATACGCGTATAATATTGCACGTGTATACTTTATAGCATAGAGTTCCATAGCTCTCCTGAGCGCAAGGAGTCAATTATAATCGCATGGAAAATTACGTATCTGAGTGATAATCGAAGGGATTTCTTAATCTCAATTTGCTATTTTTAGAAAAAAAAAAAAAAAATTGATTGTCGGCAAGACTTCACGAGAAAAACAATTATTGGTCGAATAAAAAAAAAGCCGAGAAAATGATGTCATCGGAATTTTCAACGATTCTAAGTTTATTTACAATTTTCATAATTTTATAAAAATCTAGATAAGAGAAACACCGCAGATTGCGTTGTTTCTCTTATTTCAATATGATATAAAAATTCGAAAATTCGAAATAAAATAAAAATGACAAAAAATGCCGTAAATTCAGTTTTAATGAATAAATCACTTTTTAATCACTTCTGACTGCGAGAAATAACGCCGGAGAGTTAGAAACGAGTTAAATCCTTATAACTCCGAAGAATTATCGACAGAATTAACTTCTGCAATCAAAAACTCGAATTTTCTTTCATAAAGTGCCATTTCTTCAATACAATATAAAAAAAAAATTCTATTTATAAATAAAATGGGACTCCTGTAATATTTAATATTGGAATTTGGGAATTTTTCATGTAATTTATTTTTTTCATGAAAAAAAAATTTTGGTTTTCTTTTATCCCCAAAACCGATAGTATTCCCTTTAGTTGGTTAATCATGACTCAGTGTGAGCATTTAATACGCGTTCCCGCCTGAGGTGGACGTATCATAGGTCGCCGCGAATGCACAGTTCGCAACATATTTTCTCCGTTGATTTGTAGAGCGTGGAAGAGCGTTGTTTTATCTCTGGTCAGAAAACAGCAGTAGCCACAGCAGCCGCATTGTACGCACGTCTACATGTACATAACGTGTACATATGTACATAGATACACATAGAGATTCGCCGCCGTGAGGAGTTTGCCGACCACTTATTTAGCCGTAATAGCGCGTTATCAGAACTTAGTATCGCCGACTCTCGGTAAGCTTCGAAGTCTATGGTCAGCTTCGTTGCCACTCATTTCTCACGGGGGAAACTTTCTTGTCGGTCCACGCGGCTTCACGCGTGTTGAGCGTGCGCCGCGCACTCGACCCGTATACTAAAGTATACGTAGTCCACGCGTACGGAAAGGTAAAAAAAAACAAAAGCAGAAAAAAAATAACAGAGGATACGCCTCGGCTACGTCCGCGCATATGTCGGACGCACGCATTTAATTAATTTGAAGCGAAATATATACCTCTACAACAGACATATCACTGGAGAAAAAGAAGCAAAACGGAAGGAAAGTTTTTTGTGTCCCATATGCAGCCACAGTGACGATGACGAAGTCGCGAGTCCCTATTACTTTTTTCGACGCAACGAGATGCTTTGAGGTGAATTACTCTACGTGACCGCTGCGAAGCGGTTAATTGGAAAAGTATCGATAATTGGAAAATTGATGGAATAAATGCCGAAAGTTGAAGCGGCTGTAGCTTTGGCTTATGCCGTCAAAACCGGTGCCTCTATCCGACCAGCAATATTTCTCCATCTCTATACGGCACTTGCGATAACTTATGTATCATTAATAGAACGTCTGTGCAGTTCGCGTCTCCGATAGATAATTGGTAACGGGAATTCTCCGCGCGCGTGGAGACCACCGAAAGTCGGCTTTCTCGCCTGTATATGCGGGTTGTACATCAGTTTTTGGCACTTTATGGAAAAGCGGTGGCCAACTCGATGTGGAGAGACTCTCATATCTGTGTCTATAGACACAGTTGCGATGTGCGCTCGATATTACGAAGTCGGCACCGAATGGAGCCTCTCGAGATACGCGAGGAGCTAAAGCCACCGGAGCGCGCAATTCACGATGGCCAATGGGTTTTTGCTCGCTGCAGAATCGCGCCATTCCAACGGCCTCGTTTTTCTTTTTTTTTTCTTCTTTATTTCGTTTCGTGAATTAAGTAGTCTAGCGACGAGACGCCGCGAGCAACGCGAATAAGACGGACACGCATGCAACGATCTTCCCGAACGATTCGCGAAGAGTATATTTACGGAAGATAAATAGTTTGTAAGAAGTCTGAGATAAAAAAAACTGCTCGTCTATTACGGGATTTTTTCAATTTTTCTTTTTTTCTCCGAGAGGTATAAGAGCACAAACCCGGAAAGAGGAAGCGGAGTTACACGAGCACTTTACTCAAAGTCATTGAGTTCGACTGTGCAATTTTGTCTATGTTGCCTTTGCATTTGTATGGCTCAGGGTTGCGATGTGTACACCATGTATCCGCGTTCTTGTTACGATTGGCCGATCAGCAGTATGCATCAAAGCAACCGAACTCTCGCTGTTGTGTTTCAACGGACTTCCTTGTTAATCCAAGGTGACGAGAGACGGCGATAAACTAATCGAAGTCTCGAGCGCACGTTTCTAAGACCGTTGTAATAGAATTGATTGCATTTTTTTTTTTTTAATTTGACGGCATCAAAGTTCATAATTTATTTTAATTAATTCATACTTCGCAAGAGAAATAAATTTTTTACTAATGAAAACTAAAAACTAAGAAAACTAACTGTGGTTCGTTTCTTCACATCTTCTTCACGTATTTTTACTTTTCTTTCCGATAGTTTGAAAGATACAGTAATCGCACGCAGCGAGTTAAATACGAAAGGCAACCGATATGAAAAAAATTAAAAGTGTATCAAGTAAATATAAATGTCGAGATATCGAACCGGATGTATCATTGCCATTCATTGCATTGACGATCGACTATTGCCGATCGTAAAAATCAATTGCATGTGATTCGTTTATCAGAGGATACATTTTTTTTTTTCCACTTTAGTTTCTATAGCAATATATAATCTTTATAGTAGTAAATTCTATTGGGTAGCGTTATAGATCGCGACACATAGACCCGTTTCTCCGAGTGCGGGCTTCCTAATCCGGTTAAACGATGGCCAACGAGTAGAGAAGAGCTGCAACAGCAGCTCTGAGGCTGCTTCGGTTCGTTTCGTTCAATCATTCCTACGAGTAGACCGAGTCGTCGACGTCGTCGTCGTCGTCGTCATTACGAGGGCGTTCAACCGCTATCACGAGCTGCACGGTTAACACACATGCCAACTAAACTACAATACTACCGTATTACATACATATATATATATGTATTGTATGCGTTATATATACACGATCTCTCTTTCTCTTACTATTGTAAATGGTGCACAATGATCCTCTGCTGTAACATATAGTACGGCATATATGTATATATACCCGCAGGAACGTGAGAAATTCACAGTTGCACAGCTGCTAGTTGCACAGCTCGCAAAGCCGCCGACAATGGATACACCGATATAATTTGTGTCACCGCGGGCGCTACTGTATTTCTGTCGGCGTATCGCGAAAAAATTATAAAAAATCCTGTCTCGATATAACCAACGAAATTCCGATGCGATTTAATGCGGTTTAATACGATACGGATAGTTGAGAAAGTTCGGTGTTTAAAAAAAAATGATAATCACGACTATTCGACACATTTTTTTTTTTTACCTGTTTGTAGAGAGCAACTGATGGAATGCTCCGAAATCGATTATACAGGGCAGCAATGTAAAATTAATATATCTTTCGATAGAAGATAAAAAAAAAATTGAATTTTTATTGGGAAAACAAAAAAAAATTAACCTACAAATCCACACGATTGGGAGGAAAGCGTAGTGAAACAAAATCTTCACGTGACGATTTCTCGATCGTATTTGGGAGATCGATAGAAAAAAATGCAATTCAAGTGCTGATTGTCGAAAAAAGAAAAAAAATCTTCGATTTTTTGTAATATGTTAAGCAGGCAAGCGTAGTTCCAGGGGAACCGGAAACCCCGCCGATTTTAAATGTCGTCTGGCCGCATCCTCGTCCAGTCACGTACGCACCCGCGCTATGCAGCCGCTCGTTCGGCCTTTGCTCACGCATCTAACCCCTCCCTTCATTTATGTTCGTCGCAAGCACGCGTTACAAAGTAACACGCGATCATATTTTTCCAACAGGCCGTTACATCAATAGGAGCCGTCCATGTGGCACATGTGAAGTTTTACACGTTCGCACGTTCATTGATGCCGAGGAGCTTCTGCATGTCTGCAAAGCTCCGGCTGCATAATTGCAATCAAGCTGTGCGCGTGTATACCGCTCACGCACTCGAGCGTTCACCGTGACTCTCGTATATGTATATATTTATGCAACGCGAATAACATCAACTATGCCGATCGTTCGGGAAAACTGATGAAAAAAAGGCTAAAACTCGTCGCCATTTTTTTTTAATCGTTACGTGTTTAACAAAAAAAAAAATTAGAGTTCTTCATCTGCGATAAAAAAAAATCGATTCTAACAATCGGTGTCGTATTATATGTAGCCGATTGGGAATATAGGCAAAACGATTTCCTTCTGGCAAAATGCGGTGTTTTAAACGAAAAGATAAAAAAAAAAAAATACTGTGTAATTTCACATTACCGCGAAAAAAATGCACAGAAGAGGTCTACATGCTCATTGCTGCTATTATATCTTCATACCGGAGGACTCAGCCAACACGTGCATTGCAATGCCGTTGCCTGTCTATCGTACATCACAAAACCACGAGGGGAGTGGTGACTTGGCCGAGCGTAGCAACGTACATCCGTTTCCGGAGGATGTGCCATTCGTCATTTCTTTCACTCACTGCCGTTCACCATTCGCAGTTTATCGACGCAGGATTCCGATTAACGTGATCGAATCCTCGATCGATCAGACGAGGTTTTTCATTCGCTCCAAATCTTCAATTTCCGAGTTATTTTACATTTTTTTATTTCGGACTATCAGCTATTCATCGCTGTTGAGCGAAAAAAAAAAAATTCATTTACCAACGTCGATGAATCACCTGCAGGTCCAGACTTCGACAGGATTTTGTAACACGTTTCGCATTTTTTTCATTTTTCTATTCATATTAAGTACAAGTCGATTCATGCTTCGATTATATACGAATAGATTGTATTATGTGCGGGAGCTGTGATGCAATATCATGACTTTAGGCGCGAAGGAATGTCGCAATCGTATACACAGGAATCAAGCAGCTCGTATATAGGTATATCGATAAACACGTCCGTGTTCTTAAGCTCGCATGCGGTATAATCGAAAGCGAAACATTCCTCGAGCAATGTGGAGGTCTATCGTGTGTCCTGTCCGATCGATGAAATCGATTCTTCGGTTCGAACAGTGAAAATCGAGTTACCGGTGAGCTTTACTCTGTTTCACGTATTCCGAACTCGTCGAACGCGGAGAGATATCGTTGTTGGCGTCGAGAGTCATGCGAGTTCCAGAAATCTACAGCATCGGGAACGAGGGGGTGGGGGCGGGAGGGGGGAACTCCCGGGTAATGGATATCCGATCCGGGACTGGGGTTCTGGGTTACGATGTTTGTATATCTTTGTCGAATGGAGAAGGAAAAAAAAACAGTCGAGATGGTAGGTACGCGCCGCGGATACGAGAGAACGACGACGGAGAGTGACAGAAGGCTGGAAAAAGAAGACGCGGGGGGGCTATGCAACGCGAACCAGTTCTCTCACGGAACGAAACTCGAGACTGCATCGAGAACGAATGGCTCCGATGTTCTTCACGCTCCTGATGGTCAGATACGAGAAACGGGTGTCGCGTGTGTCAACTTTGTTCTTTTCTTTTTTTTTTTACATATATACTGTCTCTTATTATTATTTCGTCTAATTGCGTAGTGGACGATGCTGATGAACACAAACGACATGTGTATACGACATGCTATAGCAGAGCATTTTATTCATTTTTTGGATATTGGGAAACTTTTTATCGACAATTCTGTGCCGTTGCAATAACAATAATAATAATGTAATAGTTAAGTAATAATCATTCTTAAAATACTTCGATGTATGTTTAACTCAAGTGGCAAAAGATTAAGAAAAAATGTGTTCTTCAAATGTTGTTATCATATTAAAAAAAAAACCGTGAAAAAAGAAACTAACCGATCGTCCGAGTCATTGGATTACAAGACGCATCGGGCGAGTTTGTCGATCATGGCAGTTGCGCGAATTACCTGTTGAAGCCATTTAAAGAACGAGTCTCTCTCTGGTGTGTTAAAACTCATTCGCCTTATAGAGATTCCTGAAGCAGCGCGCAACGCGCGGAACGTGACCCCGAATTCTTAAAGATAATCGCTACCGTTTGCGTTTACCGACGACTCGACTACCAGTATAAAATCTTTTTTTTTTTTTTTTTTTTTTTTTTCATATAGAAACTATTTAATACACCGTCGCTTTGTCTTTCCGTTGTGGCGTTACGCGCGATATGGTGCCCGTGGCGCATGCCTCGGCAACCGGCTAATTGTCTTCCTGTACGGTCTGAACTCTCGTAAATTGTGCCAAGTGCCCGGAGTATCTTTATCTCACTTAGCCACCTCGATCTTTTCCTATATATACCGCGCCACCGATAATTCTCTATCCCAACTAAAATACCTTCGCCTAAGCGCAACGCAGACAAAAGCGATTGAAACGGTAAATTTTCTTCGTAAGAAAATACATCAAACAAACAAACAAAACAGGAGTCGTGATTAACAGTCTCTCTCCCCTCTAACAATCGTATAAATTCTCTAACGATTGATTCGATCCATCCGTTTGTATTTAATTCCATTCGCGTTATAATCAAAGTGCTCCGAAATCAATGATACGATCGTATAAAATTGATTCGCGAATGTGCTCCGTTATCGATGTTATACCTGCCGCTGACTGCTCGTTCGAGAAATTGAAGAGTCATGACGAGGGGAAAATATTGTATTAGCTATAGGGAACCAGCATCGGGAGTATACGGATAAGTGGTCTCTCGTATATGGATGGACCGTAAAAGAGATTGGCGAAGGAGCAAAGCGATTGGCTCTCTCGACAACGAGGGATCACCCGGACTCGACGAGAGAGAGCAAAGCAACTCCTCGATCTCTCGACGAGACATGTGCACTTCGATTCGATAAATCGTGACGAGCTCCCCGCGCGCGCGCGTGTGCATGTGTGTTGCACACGTTTTCTCTGTATCCCGCATTCGCTCGGTCGATCGTCGAGAATGTAAAGTACGAGTATCGAGCAGCAGCGTTCGTACGAAAGTAAAGTCGACGGGTAAAAAATACTTGGATACTGAATTCAGGAGGGATTCGGCTTTATTAGGAGGTCTGCGGGCAGATTGCAGCGAAGTTTGCGAGTCGAACGGAGGCAAAAGCTGAATCCGGTACTCGGTTCAGCTGCTCTCACTCGCCGACACGACCGCATGCAAATAACGAGGGGGACGGGACTCTGCAACTTGGTTCGCCTTGTGGAGGTCGTCTAGTTGCGAAACTCGTTCCACGGGCTATACGCTCCGGGCGATCACACGTAGAGCCTTAAAGAGCCCCCGGAGTCTCGCTGAACTTCAAGACTACGTATCTTACAGGATATTATACCTATTCGTGTATTATAAACGATATATATATACGGATCATTTTCTTGTATAAGTGAAGTTGCCGTAACAGGATCGCGCTATTTTTAGATGAATTATTAACGAGACAGCGAATGTAGATTGCGAAATGTTCGCACCTTTGTTAGTCACCGTTGATCTACATGACAATGCGTTTTGGAGGTTATCTCGCGAAATAACTTCGGCGCAGGAAGTTCGGTAATGAAGATTCCTGTTTTCGGATCAATAACCTACTGCGCCCGATTAGTTTATTTAAATTATTAGCCAATGTCCTAATTATTTACTTTTTACATAAATGTGAATCATCTGTTGAAAGCAAATTAATTTTTCAAAAATCTGCTTAAACTGATAAATAAAAAAATATATTTTTTAATTACCGCAAATATATCGATTTTTCGTCAAAAAATTTTTAAGTATATTTTTTTATAAAGAAAAATCCGACGAGAAAAGAGGCAAAAGGTGCAGAGAATAAAAAGAGTAATTTCGGACGAAAAAAAAAATAGATTGTTAAAAAGCAATAATTCGTCGATATCGGGAAGTTAAAGATTGATGAGATATAATTGAGTCTACCTGTACCTTTAGTAGCCTCCGGCAGGAGCGTTTCTTACCTGAAAAAGAAAAAGAAAAAAAAAATTGACGATAATTATTCGTGTTCCAGTTAAGTATCACGAGATATTTCATATACGCATATATATAGTATATATATTAATCTTGTAGATCGTTCAATATCTTCGGATAAATCGGAGCTCAACCACGTCGTAATAACCTGTTGCGGAAAAGATGCGTATAAATCTCCAGTTTAATTTATGGGGTGTGATACGAGGTGAATTTGATTGGCGCACCAGCGTATCCCCATAACGCTGTGCATAACGTGTATATAATGGATCGAGGATCGATAGATCCAGTGGAATCGGAAATTGACATGTTTCTACGTTGCGCCCACGCGCCGGTTGCTCCATTCCGGCTGAAGGGAAATCTTTGAGTCTATGAGAAGTTACCGATGGTCTCGGAGACGAGGGAGGATCGCGCGTAGTTTTGCCGGCGATTTATATCGTCGTGTAAATCATCGTAACGTGGGCGTCAGCGAACAGGGAACAAAATCGTTTCCTTTACCGCGTGTAATCGTTTGGTACCCGTTATACATGCAAAAAGGTGTTTTGTATCGGTGTTCTGTACATTTGGTACAGTGTTGGAGTTAGTAATAGCGCCAGAGCTGATGTTTGCCATACGCGAGCGTTCTAACGAACGTCGATCCCTCACGCGATCGCTCAACAACTTCCTATATCCCACTCGTCGAGCGATTTGCTCGTCGGGTTTACTCGGCCTCAGCTCTCCATTAATCCGGTCTCGTGATTCGTGGCGATACGTGAAACGTTGTGCGTCGCCGTTGCTGCTGCCGTTGCTGCTGCTGCTGCAGCAGGGCAACGACGGCTAGCAAAATGCGGCCAAAGAGACGATCGTCTCGTCGACGCGGCGTCATGGGCTCCGGGCGCATCGCAACCCAACGATAAACGAATATATCTATGTATACCGCTATTATGCTACAACTGTATACCTCCCATCACCGTCGCCGTCTCATCGCGTAATACCACTGTTATATGCATGTATATTCGCGGCCCGTTAATACGAGAAGACGCGAGTGAGACACTGCCACCCCGAGGTATATCCAGCCAACGATAAGAGGATCGAGCAGCCGAACAGGCGGGACAATGAACACGCAACGATTGTTATTCCGCATACCGTCGTCGTTGCCAAAGATATTATCCCGAAACATCGCTGCTTGCGAATTGCGGAAGAGAATTTTATTTATATATTGTTATTATTATTATTTATTTAATTTACGAATTACTCATTTTACATTTTACAATTGTTACATTTATTTTGATTTTCACCTTTTTTTTCATGTATTAATTTATTAAGATTATCATTAATACTAATCTTTCGTTATTTGAATCTTAGAATTCTTTTTTTTTCCACACGGATTCTTCACGGGCGTATTTTGCTGTTTTTTTTTTACTGAAAATTATTTAATTTACATAATGCAATAAGTACGCGAAATTATGTTATTACGATGATGAAAAAAAATATTTCGAGTGTATTTTCGAGTGCATGTACGAGTGCATGTAGAGTGCATGTACCCCAAAGTTCGTGAAATTTTTATTGATCGATCAGAAGAGAGAAACGGGAGGAGGAAGGGGAGGGCGTTCGGTGCGCCCGGGTCGCAGTTGTCCGAGATGATTGTAGAGTAGAGAGAAAAGAATAAGAGAAGTCCGACCTGCCTGCCGACCACTTGCCGGCGAGGGAGTGTATGTGTACGATGTTGCATGAGCATTCGAGGAGAAAGACTATCACGAATGGCGAAGGTTCGAAGCGGAAAAGAATAAAAGACACGACTGCGAGAGTTGCCGGTTCGAGGGTCGAGATCGAAAATGTTGTTGGTACGTTATTTCGCGTATAAGTACTGAAGATAATTATGCACCGGCGCGAACCGAGATACGGGGGGAGGAGGGAGGGCCTCGTTGACCACGAGACTGCAATACATTCTCGAAGATACGCTGTGCTCGCAGCCGGCAATAAAGCAACTACCGTACCGTACCGTTATATCTCTTGCTAAAAAAAAAAAAAATAGATGCTAAAACAGCGGTATACATCTCTCCAAATTTTTTTTTTTTTTTACGAACCGGATAATTTCAATGCTACATGAAAAATTACAAGGAACGTAAAATTTAGTCCCGCGGCCTTGAGAATCAAAAGATTACGTAAAAAATTAGACTTTTTCTCACGGATATTTTAAATTTAAGTATTTACTCGTCAAGACTTTGTAATAAAAATTGATTACAAAAAATGGGAGATCGTCAATGACTTGTAATTCCTATTAACTTGAATAACTTATTTCGTTTTTTGATATCCGATATTCCGCTTCGACTGGACAGTGTCCGACGTCAAAAATCTCGAAAAAAAAATAAAATTCTTCCAACGCCCATTTTTTGGATTTGAATGCTTTTTAATCGTTTTTTTTTTTTTAATTATCGGAAAATATGTACTTTTAAGTGACAACAAGCACTTAATTTTGGTAATTTATGATTTAAGAACATTTTCACTTTGACTCATCTTTCAAAACATCGCGTACAATTGACTCCCTAATATTTCTTACTGGCGCGATAAAAATTATTCATGCGCGAAGTCAATAAAGGAACGAAACAAATATTTTGTATTTCCCTCGAAAAAAAAAAAAGACCGAAATTTTTTTTTACGCGAGCGTTACCACGACGACAAAAAAAGCAGCGGTGCACTCGGTGACGAAGGTGAGCTGCCAAAGGACATCGCTAGATATTTTTTGTCTTGAAACCGATCACGCGAAAAATCGAAGGTTTAGAGCACAAGAAACCGAAGGACGTGACGACGAATTTCCGGTTCAGGAGAATCGCGCGTCTCAATGACGATAACAAATTTATCATTGTTCAATCGATATTCGAAGGTGAAAAATATACGAATATGTATAATATCGATATATCACTGATTACCTGACGACGAAAAATCGTGGGTTTTTTTTTTCCTGCGTATCGAAACGAAATCGAGCGGTATAACGAGTCTCGTGTCATGCGACGATTCGTCACTCTCACGGTCAATCGAACTCGTGGCTCATCATTTCGAGATCAACATCGAATATCGCCACGTAGCGTGACGTAAAAAAAAAAATCCTCGCGAAGGGGAGGGTGGGAGGTATATTCCAAGAGTGCAATAGCCACTAATAATAATGCTATTTGTCTATAATAATATTATTTTATATCGGAATTAGTCGCCCAAATATTGAATTTTCCCAATTTTTCCAGCAATCGTAAGCATAAAAAAAACTGAATAAAAAATCACGAAGAAACGAAAAAAAAGAGTAAATACTATTATTTCGAGCAAAGTAACTATTGCAATGCATGCTACAGTCTCGATGTTAGTATGCAATTCGCAATAACAATTTAGCGATCGATAAAACCGCAAATTGATAATAAAAAAAAACGTTATATACGATAATCTACGTAGCAGGATAGCGAGTGTGTAATCCTGAAATCCCAGTCTTTATTTATGGCTTCTCGATATCTAGTGAGCTGCTATCGTATGACGAAGACCAGTCGGACGAGCAACACGAACGTGTATACAGCGGGACACAGCGATGCATGCGCGGGAGGGGGTTGCTATCGTTTACGTTTCTACAGATCGATGGTACAGGCAACAGGGAGAGGATTACCGTCGTCCAAACGATTTTTTTCACGATAAAACGACATTTCTTGCTCTGGAACGCTGGAGAACGCGACGCCACGAGCGAAATAAAAAAGTGAGATTGCTTTTGTTTTTTGCTTCAGCGAAGTAAGACGAAAAGGTAAATCTTGCTGCTTCGGTGCTTCATAATCGAAGAATCGCGCGAGTCTCGTCGGCTCCTCCGCTATGGAGTGAATCGACTCGATGGTATAGATACAGTCGGACTGTAAGACAGCCGCGCCTTCTCATTCGTGTCACTATAAATCAAGTTATACCAAGGCGTGTGCAAAAGCGGCACTGTATGACCCACGGCGACATCCGACCTTTTTTTGAATTACGAGAACCATCGGAAGTGTCATGCCGAATTCTCGTAAGTTCAGTAATTTTTTTGGAGCCAAATATCGTCTCGTGAATCTCGCAAATTGTTTATTAATTTCATCATCAATACGATAACGAAAATTCGCTGTGTTAACGGTATTTTTTTTATTGAGCGAATGAAGTATCCGTACTTTTAGTAACATTTTTCTTTATTTTTCACCAGTGTCCAAAATAATGTATTATTTATTATTGTTATTTAAAAAAATTTTTTTTTTTGCTCGAATGGATTGATGTTGCCAAAAAAAAGCTTCAATCTTGAGACTCAATATTTTTTAATTTCTGCAAATTTTGTGACGCTAATTCGTTTTTTTTTTTTTTTTTTTATTCGATTTTCCTCGAGTGCGCCGAAGTACCGCTTATTCAGAGCTCGAACTTCAGTATACGTAGCCGAAGCGAATCGGTTCCCCTCCAAGGAATATATTATCGAGCCGAGGCGTACCGCTATTGAAATGAAAATTAAAGCGTGCCGTATAGGTGCCCCGGGCGCTTGACCTCAGGCCGAGCGCGTAGGTTGTGCCAGCAGCATTGAACAGGAAGCTTCTCTTGTATGCCAACGCTGCTCGGCTTGGCCTCTTTCAAAAGACCGGTCGTCTTCCGATGTACACGAGAAGCCGGAGAGTCGAGACTTGGCGCGATTACTCGGCTCTGCGAGATTCATACCCCACTACGACGGGTGAATCTCTGCACCTATATCTCGTACTTCTATACACTCTCGCAGCAAGGAAATCTCATCTCTCACCCTCGAGATTCTCAGCCTCGATCCTCGTAAAGTATTTTTTTTTAATTTTTTTTATTCATGTTTCATCGGCGTTCGGACAGACACGCGTTTCCAACTGCGATTTTATTTTATGTAAGCCAGTGGGCCGCACACGGAGTTACGAAGCTCTCGAGAATTATTTCATGCAAATTTTTCTTTCCGGTGAATAGATATTAATCCATTTTTCGATCAATCCGATTAAAAATAACAAAAAAACCGATTTGAAATAGCAGATTTAGTTGTGGTAAAATCTCAACATTTCGAATGGAAAAAGATCGATTAGTTATAGAAAATGGTAACAAGTGACAAAAAATAAAAAAATTGTCCATTTTTTTTTTTTTTTTTTTCATTACTTTAATCGTAGAGAATATTTTTAAAAATTGCCGTTTTGCTAATGTATATATTACAGTGGAAGTTGAGGGATTAATATATCGGTCGCCACGAATTAGGGCTCCAGACGAGATGCCCCTCGGGATTTTTTTTCTCATTTTACGAAATACAACGCCTCGAGACTGGAAAAATAGAGTCAAATTTACGAGGCTAAGTCAATTTCGCGCATCGGATGTTCGAATCTCTCATAAGACGGCGGAGAGACTACTCGCGTAAGGTCGACGAACGGTTATTATCGACAGATTGCCTCTCGTAACGAAACCTCCACACAGAAGCAATTACAATGGCGAAGCACACAACCCGTGAGCTCTCCGATCGGTAATAGTTGGGTCGTTTCGCCTCGAAAAATAAAACTAAATTTCGCGCAAAAACCATGCAACTCGTTTTTGCCTCGCGCTCTCCATCGGCTTCCGTGTCATTATACAAACTTCTTTTCATATTCCGGATAAAACTCGATAAATCATTGTTTTGTTATTTCCCGTGCGCTCGGAAGAATTTTACCGAAAAAAAAAAAAAAAAAAAAGAAAAGTTAACTCATTCTAATTACTTCGCGGATTACTTTCTAATAATCTATTATTACGATTGTCGATAAAAAAAAATTCAGTTCGTTTCAACTGCGTTTCTAATGTTTTTTTTGTTTTTTTTTCGTTCAATCGACAAGGAGGTACCGAACTATCGTTGCTAAGTTCGAGATGACACGGTGATGCGCATGAAACGTCGAGCATCGAAGCTTACAGCGCCGGCAGGAACTTCGATGTACCTGAGACGAATAAATTAGCATCGTTATAACGCGCGTTCTATCGCTGTCTGTGATCTTTCGAGTTCTTTATTATACCGAGTTTTCGTTTCGTTTCGTTTTTTTTTTCAGCCGTTCGATCGAGTCTCGAGAAATAGTAATAGATGATGCATTTGATGGGATATTTCAACTTTGACCCGAACTCCGATGAATTATTCGATCATTTTATACAGAGGCATACATCGAGACACTTCGAAAGAAAAATTAAATCGTATTGGAGTTCAGATTGAATATTATCGTCCGGTACTTCGAAAAAGTAGACTTTTGCTTCGCGTCGCGCCGGTTCCTCGGGCGATCGAGCGTATCTATCAAAAAAACTCCATCAGACTCGGTCACGAACGCGCTTTACGGATAAAATAGAGGTCGCGATCCCGATTCCATTATTCGGAACGCCGTAACGCTATTGATAAAACAATTCGTATTTAATGGTCAATATCATTTCAAGAATCTTCAGGTTCCTTCAAAAAGAATCCCTCAGTGGGTTATGAACATCGATAATTCATTGACGGAACTCTCGCATTTTGCTCTCGCGCCCCGAGCTGTTTAAAAAAAAAATTCATTTTTGAAAATTTGCGTAAAAAAAATTACATAAATATGATTTTTTTTAGTTACCATTTTTTTTCTGTTTTTTTTTTTTTTTTTAGTTTTTTTTTTTTTAGTTTTAAGTCCCATTAAAAAACGTTAAAGTATCGCAACGATAAAGTCATCGCGTTCCCAAAACCTATGAACGACATTTGGGAAAAATCGTAAAAATATATTATCAATGATTTTCGAGCTATAAAATCGTTACAATACATCGGATAAATTTCTGCGAAACTCGTCGAAATACCGAAGGAATAGAAATTATAAGAAAATACGTAATAACCAAAGTGCACAGCGAAGCTACACAGGTATGGCGCGTGCGGAGACGTATTCCATATCTGTATGTAGACTCGAATCTCTCGGTAACCGCGCGTATTGTTGACGTTTCGCGTTTAATGGAGTACCGCGTATTACCTCGTGCGAGTCGCGGTATGAAACACGGAGGGAGAAAAAGGAGGGATAGGTGGTCTGTATGTGGCGGTACCAGCGTTAAGTGCCTCGTAAAATCGTCCGAGAGAGCTGGCGAAGTCAAGTTTAAAACGTCGGCGTGCCGCGATAAGTCAAGCAAAAAGGACCACAGTCCGCGGCGTCTCGACCGCCTCCGTGGGCTGTGCGGACGCACCATCGACGGGAGAGAGAGTGAAACTACACGATATGCTTGTAAGCCGTACATACAAGTTGTATTGCAGCGAAGAGTTAAGACTAAACTCGAAATCACGTATGCATGCGATGTCTAGTTACACGGAGAGAGCCTGCGAGCGGTATTCCAAGAGCCTTTAATATCGATACTACAATATGTACGACGTGCATTTTTTTTTTTTTTTTTTAATATCTAAGTCCGTATAGCATCGATGACTCATTCAGTTAGCTCTATAAAGTTTACTCCATTACGATTCCCCAGATACAAATATCCTCGAGTGATTCACCGATACGGCTTTTAAGCGTCGAGTACACAATATAAAGCCTTAGAATTTCGTTTCGTAGAATGAATCAATGAAATTCGATACAACAATCGGATTGAATGAAAATTCTAAATATTTCCGTGATATTGATTGCGTTTGTGTTTTTTACGAGTGGTTAACCTCATTGAATTTAATCTGTCGGAAGTAAAACAATTTTTGAGTTAACAAAGAATCGGTAAAAATACGAAGTTTCAACGGTAAATCGGATGTTTTAACGGTGCGGGACGACAAAACGTTGTGTGCGGCATATACAGGTTGAAACTTCGTGGTATATAACAACAACAGGATCTATCCATCCATTTTTCTCGTTAAAACGTCGAGGCTTCTCGTTTAATATTCAACGTGTATTTGAATTTCCGCGTGGAAGGACTATAAATATGCTGCTAGACGAGAATTTCGCTTCCGGTTGCTCGATTCTCCGGTAGCGCATTCAATTTTTTATATTTACGAATATTGTATATACATATATATAGATTTATTTGTGTATTACGGGATCTTAATGACGAATGGCTCTCGCGCATCGGATTTCGTGCATAAAATACCGGCAAAAGTTTCCGCATTATCGCTACTCTTTCTATTACTACCGCACCATTATTAATCAACTACTGAATAATTCAACGACGCGACGGGTGCGAAGACGCTGTTTATTTCACTTGCATTGGAGCTTTTGAAAATCCCGTTGGCAGAATATATATATATAAATCGTATGCAGAACGGATTTTATACATATATGCATTGCCCGGCGTGTCTCTCGTTCCATAAAGATAAACGAGCGTTCGCGCCACCCCACCGTCAATGCCAAACGCGCGCGTCGACCGACCACTTTAATTCTTCCACCTCGTTAAAGACCATTTCATTATTCGTGATTCCTTAATTGGGTCTATACACCATCGAGATTATTAAAACGAATGTTCATCCGAGTGCTGGCGATCCCGCGATTTTTCAGCTCGTGTTCGAGACGATGCACTCGCACGGGATTTACGAATGAGAATTAAAAAAAAATTCAACTGTATAAATGGAGAAAATGGTATATTACGGGATTTAGAAAAACCCGTGTTTTTTTTTTTTTTTTTTTGCTATTGGTATAGAACGGCACTGCGCGGAATAGTCTTTGAATATAATAAAAATAAAAAAAGACCTCTGTAGCCGACTCGCATATTCGGAGAACAATACTGTAAATACGAATTCTTGCTATTCACAATACCGCGAAACTGTAGTCAAACGATACAACCGAAAAGTAAAAAATACATTGTAGCAAAGCTACCGCACGCCTACGCGGGGCCATCGGCCATTCGAAGAGCTTCGACTTCGCGATATCGCGATATTACTTACACGCGTTTCTTTACTTTCGTTCTCGTTATCGAAGACTCTCTACCTTCAGTACCCGGTTACGATTGCGCAGCGTGCAGAAAACCGGTCGATATCGGAGAGTGAGGTCACGCAATCGCCCAAGTACGATCGATCGTAAATATCGATACGTTGTTTAACCGAAGGAGACGACGGTGTGGGCGCGAGAGCTCGAGACACGCGTTGAAAGTTCGTATTGCCCTGAGATATCTCGTGTTTAGCAAAATTCTAAGATTAAAAAAAATAAAAACTTTTCTTTTTACGTACAATGAAAAAAAAAAAAAAAAAAAAATCGGAAAACGGAATTTTAGCTGAGAAAAAAATTCAGCAAAAAATTTGAATTGTTCGAATGTGGAAATATCTTGACCGCTAAAAATTCCTCAGTTCGACGGGTTTCCGGCAAAAAATCGACAAAGAATCGATAGAAATCGGCATCGCATCGAAACTGAGGGAATTTCAGTGCTCAAGATATTTCTGTACTTGTGCAATGTTCACTTTTTGCTGAATCTTTACTTCGCTGAAATTCATCAGCTATTACTATTTTCACTGAAAAAAAAAAAAAAAAAAAACATTAATTTCGCGTTTATAAAGCCTCAAGTACCAAAATGGAGCGAATAAAAAACGAAATAATAATTATTGTGTCAGAAAACCTGTCCAATTGGCTGTCCTTGATCGACTTTCCAAGTGTATACAATTTCATACCACCGAAATATTGCGCAATAGCCGAACGGACAAAATACATTTCCATAAATAATTTCAACGGGGTCTATACGCCTCCGGATTTTTTCTACATATTATCCCACAGTATCTCCTCGACCCGGATTTGTTCTTTATAATACAAAGCGCCAAAACGCGCAGCGACGAGGTACCTGATATCCCGCATCACCAGATCACCGGGATACTCGAGACGCTTTGGGAGATCCTCTTTCTCATTATCCTCTCTTCTTCGAGATGTCCTCGAAGTCCTCTCGAGCGGCATTCTCCGAGAGTCAGGTGGCCCGACAGAGGCTGCTGCCCCAAAGTTGAGTCGCCACTTATAACATTGTTCCCGAGTGGATATCTTTTGACAAATTTAAACCGCGTCAACGGATGAAAACGATTCCGGAAAAGTTGCAGTAATTGGAGCGCATCTTCGCGACTGATATTCTTCCGCCTTTAGAAAGCGATAAAAAAAAAACGCGAGCCTTTATCTTTTTCATCCGTTCATTTTTTCTTCGTACCGCGTATATATATTCGGACGAAAAAAAAAAAAAAAAAACAACAAAAAAAACGAAGGACAACGGGCTGCGAGGCGTGAAGCTCCGTACCTCGAAAGAATTCAGCCGGAAGTGGAGCATAGATCAACTGACGGATTAATTTTCAACTCCACCAATAGATAATTACAACTCAAACACGAGAGACCTATGTTTCTATACGAAAAAAAAACATTAAAAAAAATATATGTAAATAATAAAAAAAACTACGGATTTTTATAGTGTCATAAATACAGCGATTAAAATGAATCGTGCGGTAGAATTCATTAGCTCCTTAATAATTTTAAGTATCGGGCATAAACTGCGTATTATTGAAGGTCATTATTCGCCGTTAGTGCGAAACGTGTGCACATACACGGGATCTCATTTGCTCGTTCGTTTAGCAGCAGCAACGATCACAGCAGGTAGATGAAGAAAGTTGACTGTTGGCTACTGCCTGTTGCCCGTTTGCCTTTGATGATGTTGAAGATATTACAGAGTAGAGGATCGCGAGTGCACGGCGCAGTTGTCACACTCATCAAGAAAGCGAAAGTACAAAGTGTACCCGATATATATAGCGTATATATACATATATAAGTGTATGTGTATCATCGCTATGTATATATACGTATCATATATGTATCTACGTGCAGGTAATTACGGTTCCCGACTCGACCGGCACACAGCGGCCCTCGTTACTTTATGTCTTTTTTTTTTTTTTTTCGCATTTTTTTTTCATTATTTATTCGCGCTCCGTATGCAGAGTAATGACACCACTGTTTCGTCGTGTCGGTGCAAACGGGGACTGTAACTACTGCAAGAAATACTGAGTGAGAGCCGCTAATGATGGTAACGCGAGAATCGCGCGTCTTCCGCGAGTTCGTCCTTTGCTCAGAATTCTTCGAAGTTTCACGCGGGATCTCGAAGCTCATATAATGATCGATTTGCAATCATTCGGGTCGCATTCATTCGTCGAGATTATCTGTGCGATACAGTGATCAATTGATGAGGAAGCAAGAAAAACGGGGGAGAGGGGAGGACATTGTATACGAGACGCGATAACTACCGAGAGTCGACTTCTCTCGCGGCAATGGTCAACTTTCCCGTACTCCTTTAGTCGCGCTCTGAGGATCCTCGGGGAAAATCGTCTAAGAACGGTAGCATCGTCGGAAGAAAGTTTGACGAGTTTGCATTTTTGTATCCGCGAACGGGTGCGCAATATATAATTTGTAAACAAAAACTTTCGACACTCGTATATCAAAAACGGATAAATTTTTTTTTTTTTTTTCATGTTAAACACATGTCGAAGAAATGAAAAAATTCAATTGAAAAATCATTTACTCATTTATAAACATGTAACTTTTTAACGAATTATCAAAATGGAGTATTAAAAGCGATTTTTTTCTAATTTTTTTTTTTTTTTTTTTTTTTTTCAGCATCTGGTATTGTATATCTAATTCGAATATATGTAGACGGAGATTTCAACACGTTTCGAAACAAAGCGACTCCAAACGGTCCAAATACGGAAACTACAGAATTTTTTTTTTTTTTTTCTTCTCAAATAACAAACGTGCAGTTAAATACAACAAGCTGACCGATGTGCACAGCCTGAGGCACTATGCATCGTACTTTGCCAGTCATAACATTTTTTTAAACGAGTGTGAATAAAGCTCAGTGCTTGACTCGGTACACGAGTTTCTCCGGTGAAATGCAAACTATTGTTATCCGACTCGGTAGAGTGTAAGTGTCTGTATGTAATAAATACAGCGCAGCTGGCGAGTCGAAAGTGAGATCGGAGAGTTAACAAAACGAATCAAGCCGACTCTTAATATCGCCAACCCGTATGGCGTTATGGTAGTAAAACGTAATGAGTTATAATAGCCGAAGAAAAAAAAAAAAAAAAAAAAACTGAATTATCAGCAATTCATCGACGCGCCAAAAGCGAGCTAATAGGCACCACAGCGGCATCACAAGGCTGACGAGCCTTCGGCCCACCGGTGTGCCGGAGGCTTGAAATAATCGCGTAACTCGTCGCTTTCTAACGTCCGTGATAACGGGGGGAAAAGGAGGAGAGGGAGGGAGACTTTTGCGCGTCTAACGATCAGCCGCACGGCCGCACTGAGCTCCGCTACTCTTTAGTTTCACATACGTGCCGATTTTTGTTGCATACATAGACGTCCCCATAGACGTGAATGCGAGGCTTCCCCCCCCCCCCCTCGCCCAATGAAGATCGGGTCGATTTCTTGCCCATTTTTCGAGAGTCACGACAGCAGCAACACCTTATAAGCGAACAGTCCGCGGGAGCCAGCATCGCCTTCGCAGCTTGAAACATACGCGCAAAACGTTGTAACGCAGTCTCATCGTTCGACGAGACTAGTAGATCTACGCGAGAAATTGTTTCTTTTTTCGTATTTCTCTTGATAAGGAATCTCGAATTTTCGTTCTTTTTTTTTAAAATAAACGCCTCATAACTATTCTATATCTCGAGCATTGATCGCTTAACTGAACGGACAATTTATTTCTGACTTTAATTCAGAGCTGACGATTTATTTTCCCATATGAAACACGTTTCAGCGGTGCAAATGCGCCAGATAGCGGTACCTAACTGTACCCACAAGTAATACGTCGATAACGCGTGCGTTAAACTCGATGATTTCTCAATTAACGTCAGCGGTGCTGAAAGCATTGCATTCCCCGCATTAGTTTTACAGCAAAAGCGAGTATCGGATGAGACGCGAACTGGTTGCTCGGTAATGCGAGTGACGAAATGGGAGTTCGAATAGCGATCGCATCGCCATCGATTCGCGAAGATAGGCGATTGTTTAAAAGGAAAACAGCATTCACACTGTGAACTTCGCGTCGTAATACGTACGATACTTCACGGAACTCGACAACCCGAACGCCCAGGCGAGACGATGAGCGCCCATTGTTGGGCATTAAAAAAAAATCGTGGACTCGCCACGATGCAGAAACTCCGTGAAAACCGGTCGAGTCGCAAAGGGACGGGCGTTACACATAAATTAGAAAATCGCGCATACCAACGTCCCAACACCACGTGTTCACGCGCTCGACAGGTGTGTATACTTCGAACGTGATGCAATTTTTTGTTGCGGATGGTAAGACGTAATCGGTGTTATTGTTACGGTATTTGCCGAAACGCGAAAAATGCGTACTGTTTTCTTTCTACCAACGAAACAACGACACAACTAATATCAGGTCTTTCCATAAACAACATTTTTTTTATGATGCAATCGGTTTAAAAAATTATTTTTTATTCGACTCATCGTTTGATGAAATATTTCAAAACCCAACGAATTCGTTGATAATCAGCGTATTTTAAAAAAATTTAAATATTTTCTAATTTTTAATGGATTATGTGCTCATAACTGAATTTTATTCATGAACCATTTATTATGTGAATTGTATCAGAATTGAGCGTTGGGCTCGTTGCCCGGACACGTCGGCGTTAATTAGTAATTAGGTAAGAGAATTGCTGATTAACGATTATGACCGCTGCTAAACCTGTGCACCGAAACAATGTATAAAAAAAAAAAAAAAAAAAACCGAATGGAATATTTATTTTTTTCCTGCATTCACCGAAAAGCAGTTTCCGGTTACGGTTCCTCGATCGCGCTATATCCGAAGCTACCGTTTCTCGTTGAACGCCCGTATTGTACGCGAGCGCACATACGCTGAATAATGAACGTGCAACAAACACACCGAGGCATTGCCGGCTTCATCCGCTCTAATTGTTTGTCCGGCTGTCGGAGCCGAGTTGCGTTACAGACGCAATTATGAAAAAAAAAAAAAAAAAAAAACACTTTGTACTTCGCGATAAACACTGATTGCCGAGGCAACCCGCAACGTGTTATTACTCGCAATAACCCTTTTAGCTCGTCCGTCAAATAACTCGGTGCGGCGCGGGTGCATCCGAGGAATCGTTAGTAAATCATCGAAACAGTACTGAAGACATTCGCAACAACTTCCGCAAATGAATCTGATATGCCGCATCTCGATAGCGCGTCTTTATTAATTCGCGAGACGTACTAATTTACCGAAATAAACGTTCTTCGTATTTGATTATCATTCAAAACGTGACTGCGACGTGTATTGAAATCAAACGTAAATCAAAGCGCCTTAAAATAACGGAGTTCTCTCGCCTGATGAGTTCAGAGTAATTCGAGGACTTCCGTGTCTCATCAACGTCCTGACGCAACAGAGGAAAATAATGAAACGCAGAAGGAAAACTCGTGGGTAAAATGTGCTTTTTTTCCTCGTTTTTTTTTTTTTTATATATATATTCTTCAAGCTAACAAAACGCACCAACAATTACTCAGGACTCGTGAAATCTGTTCGTCGCGCATTACGATTCACTCATCATCACGACATCGTCGAGCGTCGGATTATCTTCGCGAAAGCGCCGGTTGTAACGCGCGAGAGTAATGCGCGCACGAGAGTTTGGTTCGCTGGCGAGAAGCTCGGCGGCAACAGGAAATTCAATCGTCTAAGAGTGAAGTTTCGTTCGAGGATGATGCGAAGGAGGATTCAAGAGGGTTAAGCACGACGAGGACGACCCCGCGGGGCGGGGGACACCGTGAGTTCGAGGTCGTCAGGGGGTTCCCTTGTCGACAATAGCTCGTCCGATGACTTCCTCCGGGAAGACTCATCAGGAGCGAACGGTTCCGGCTA
This sequence comes from Buathra laborator, assembly GCA_934046635.1. Taxonomy (NCBI): domain Eukaryota; kingdom Metazoa; phylum Arthropoda; class Insecta; order Hymenoptera; family Ichneumonidae; genus Buathra; species Buathra laborator. Next base: position 9,285,848 of record OW203897.1, read on the forward strand.
CCGGATGGTGCATGCGAATGAGTTGAGACTTTATCGTCTTCTCAAAGAGGTATAGCATGTACGCGTCGGCCTAATCAGTAACTAAAGGATCGCTGCGCATCCGTGTATGCAGTGATTAGCGTGTATTTTTTTTTATCACGCACGTGTACCGTTAATGGTATATCCCGAAGGAAAAAGTGGCTTCACTACAATCTTTCGTCGGATCAATGTTTCCAGGCAGTGAAAAAATAACAAAATGGTCAAAAAAGGGAAAAAAAAAAAAAAGGCAACGTTGGTGACCGAACTCACCTGCTCCATCAGCAAACAAGCGATCGTTCGTTGTGCAGAGGGGTTGGAAATTCAATCCTCGACTTTGTAGGGGGCGAGAGCTTCGACGGTGTTTCGGACGGAGGGAGATGGGGGGAGATGGGGGGGGGGGGGAGCGAACAAGGTGTGAGGTCACGCGTCGACGATAGCGATAGGGGCGGAGATTGGTTCGTGATGAAACGTTTCCGGTTACCGGATGTTCTATAGGGGTATCGGCTGTTTGACTATCAGAATCAAAGGTGTCCTCTGGGAGTCCCGACGGGAATTGATGGTGAAACTAATCTCTGAAAAACACACGACGCCCCGTTTGCACAAAAAAAGTGTCCGAAACGTGTGACCTCTCTGTAATAAATCGGAGGGGAGGTTTGCCGGTGTACAAAAATGACGACAATAATTATTTTAAAAATTGCGTACCAATGAATGGCATCTTGACTTCGAGGTCGTGCCGAACCAACCGAGAAGGTTCCGCGATGGCAACCGAACGTTTTTCTTTTTTTTTTTTCAGTAAATCGGTGGCTCGTCGTCTAAATGACGAAATTGTTTCCTAACAGCTGCGCGCAACGCGGCGTCGTAGTACTGCTGAGTCTCATTGCGGTCTTCGCGACGTCTTCCGGACACCGAATTGTCTGTATTCTCTTCCCCGACCTCGGAAACGCTGTTCTCGATGCTGTTTTCGCTTCTGCGATTATTAAGGGAAAGTTACCGTGACGCGAAGATCGCGAGAGATCTCTCTAAAAATGCTTTCCCGTGCGTTTCAGCTTTTCGCTTCTCCTTTACACGCTATTCAACGCTTTCGAAGGGATCTTATCCGCGCACAACGCTGCTATCAGCGTTGCGCGTTGCTCGTTTAAGTAACATCAGCCCACGCGAGTGGCACAACATTTTTGCGCATCAAACACGACACGTTTTACGAGCGTAAATGAGCGATAGAGTCGGAAAGTACGCAAAAATGTCAAACCTAACAGGACGAATGTTCACACATCGAAAGAGGGACTTAACGCGCGTGGGCAATGATTCAATGCACAGCTACGAAACGTTTGAACGCATAGGAAAGCGCTTGAGAAAACCGGACGAGCGATTAAAGAGAGAATAATAAAAGAAGGGCAGCGCGGAAGGTTTATGCTGATGTACGTCCGCCGAGTTTACGATGGACCGTTGGCAACGGTCGTCATTTGAATGAGTACCGAGCGGTGTACAGGAGAGAATTGTTCAACGCGGTGTTCGTCCTGTTGGGCTTCTCCTCGTGTAGGACGAAAAGAGCGACTATACTATACTTTTGCTTTCTAAAATAATATAAGCGAAGTAGCGAGAGACTGCGTGAGCGTACTGACGTGCATCCAACCGACGCGTGCCGGAGTGTAATATATGCTTCGTGAACTGCGGTATAGCGTATTTTTTAAGTTTTTTTTTTTCTTTTTATGTATTATAACTTTATAAAGTGCACTATAGTACGAACGGAGGTCGCCATCGAGCAAACGAATATCAGAGATGCGGGTTCTCTTTATTCGATATACTGGTTTATCCTTTGTATCTTCTTTACCGCGTACAATAGAAACACTTCGAGTCGACTCGCCCATGAAACTCACCCTCCTTAGCCGATGTTCAGGAGGGTGTATCGTTACATTCTCAACCAAAAGTTAGATTCAGAGAGAATTTCAAATATTTTGCGAAGGGATAAAAATATGAAAAAAGAAATCATGATAAAAATATGACAAGAAACGTCGTATAGAAGGTACAAAAAATATTGATTTTGCGTAATAATAATAATGCTGAAAAGTTATACACGAAAATGGGAAAAAAAATGTTTAATGAATCATTTGGCGACCCAACTTTTTTTTTAACACAAATTGATTTGTTCATTTTTCTGAATACATATACTTTTTTTTTCAATGGATTAAAAGTTACGAATTATTGATATATTTCGGAGATTTCTTTTTTATTTCATATTATATGGAAACATTATTAAATTAAATTTGGCTAAACAAAAAGTGCGGTTACCAGATGTTTCGAAAACCAATTTTTCTTAAATAGTACGTTAATAGCTTTTTGGAAAGATTATGGAAAATCAATGTTCTCAGCACTTTCTTGAAATTTTTCATATTTTTATCCCATTGAGCAGTTATACGAAATTCTCTGTGACTCTGACTTTTGACTGGGAATGTAACGATACACCGCAATTCAAGATCCTCGATTTAAGATTCGAGTAACACAATTGAAATTCAATACCCACGCGTACACGCTGCTTGAAGGATTCAACCGACTCGAACACTTACTGTATATACGTTAGTATTTCGTTGAGAAACTCGAGAAGTTAGTTCCTTGATTACAGCGATAAACAATTGAGATTGCGATAGACGTGTGTTAATTTCGAATTAATGAAATTCAGAGTTAATGATGAATATTTTTGATTAATGGAAAAGCACAATGAAGGCTAACACCGCGCGATAATACACGATGGACTTTATTTTTTATAGTACATTTAACTCCGAATTCTGTGATGGAGACCAGCGGTTCCGCATTTCTAATACTTTCACGAAAGATTCAGAATTCTTCACATCGTCAAAGGCGCTACGTGGGGCTCACACGGGGCAACTCTCATGTGGCAACGAGTCACATCGGTAGGAGAATCGGTTGCACTGTATTATTCTCCGGTAGTTGAGAATCTAACTACCGGGGAATCATCGGTGTACCAGGAAAAAAAAAGGTATTTTCCCTGTGAAAAACGTTGTCTAGCGTTGCAACAAGAGGACGAGGAGGAGGAGGGGAATTGTGAAACGTCTGGAGTACCTCGCGTGATTCATCGGGTTTGCCGAGCGAGAGGTTGGATGATGGAGAGACGTAGAAGGACGACAATAGCGGAGCTCCGAAGGAGTTTAAGTCGCGAGGCCAGACGAGACGCGAGTAAAGGAACGATGCAGAGGAGAGGACGGTTGCGGAGCACGAGAAAAGAGGTGTAACAGACTTGGGAAGTTTATGGCGAACTCGAGAAACAGTAGAGACCGGTACCCGAGAGCGCAATCATTCTCTGACGGTTCTATTACTACCGTTTCTCGAGCTAAGAAAACATAACACAACAGAATTCCCGCTTCTTCAGTCACATCCATCCATCGTATCTCTGAGCCGAGAGATTATAATCATAAGATAACGTAATTGTCTGAGTTTCTGATTGATTTCAGCTCCTTTTTTCACGATTTTCGCTTTTTTCTATATTAAATTTACGGGTTTATTACGTTGATTCAAGTTCAGCTTGCAGTTTCGATGGTTCGAAACAAACAAAAGTTACAATAATCACGTGTAATCATATTTACGCTATTTTCAAACAAAGATTTATCGATATTACTCGAGATATGAAATGCGCAGTTGCGATCGAAAAATGCGGATTTCCACGCCTTTTCCCTATACGCCTTCATCCATATTTGCGGCATTTCGTTCGATCATTGCTTCTTATCCGAACGGATCGTCCCACTTACTAGTCTCGAGAATAACGAATTATTTCGTTCGAAAAAAAAAAAAAAAAAGAACGGAGCAAGTCGTATGCTCGTCGTCACGGCAACAAGACACCAACGTGTTTCTTTCTGTGTTTCCTGTGTCTGCATCGACGCTCACGAGAATAGACAATAATACGATCGGCACATCCGCGTTACTTCATTCGCATTCGCCGTAGAAGAGTTATCGAGACGCTTCGTTGAAAATCGGTAATTGCCACCGAGCACTTCGAGTTTATGCCCACTAAACTACTAGTCGCCAAGTAGGTTACGCGGACTCATAAAAAAATTGCTGACGCTCAGCCGCCAGCTGTCCCTACCTTTGTCTCTCCCATAATCTCTCGAAACTTTTATCCTACAAGATACTCTTTCGTATTAACCCTATATTACCATAAATGGATCTCTTAAAGCGATTTTCAGAACATCGTGAATTTCTAAAAAATGTTTCCCTTTATGTCTCTTTCAACAGCGTGTTTACTCCATAAATATTACGCCCGACAGACATTTTCCTAATAGTCCGACTTTTCGATTTCATTATAATTAAACTTGAAAATATTGATTTTTGGCAAAGATTCGCATTGATAAAGAAATCGGGTCTCTGAGACTCGTATGGTATCAATAAGCTACGGAAACTAGAGGTTCCGGAAACTCTAAACCTACCATTTCAAGATTCGGAGTTCAAGAAGAATGGAGTTAATATTTTCACGATAATCAAGCGAAGATATCGATTATTCGATTAGGACATCGATACGTTTGTTGAAGATAATCAAAAGTTGGCGCTGGCATCGCGTCTGCGATTCAAATTTTCGTGATTAGGCGAAACTATACGAAGGAACTTCTTTATAGTCTGAACAAAATGAGTAAATGCCGGGGGAGGTGGAGGGGGATCGATCGAATAAGTTCGGAAAGGTTTTATCGGCACGCCACAGTCGTTCGTACCCACGAAACGGTGAGTACCGTGGCGTACACGTTCACAATTCCTGTACACCGGAGTGCGCATTGTAAAAGGCCGACGGATACTGAAATCCATATCCCGTGCCAGGAGCAAACCGTCACCGCGGTACGGAGGGCATAATACAACGCCACGAAATTTATATCGGTCGGTTTGCTTGGCTCGTTTGATGGCTCGTGCTTCGCCAGGGCAACGATCAACCAGAGCATCGCTCGCGGGGATCGTCACATCTGCGATCGCAATTCTCCATTAGCATGAATGCCTTTCTGATCCAACGAAAGCTTCATTGCGCCTATTATACTATTCGGATTATTTCGAAAGAGAGGAGACACGATCGTTCCTCATAGACTGTGTGTTCCAATTACGTGAATTATGCGATTCCGTTAACGGCAATTGTAACCAAAACGGAATAGCGATATCAGTGCATATCGTGGTAAAACTTCGTGAAACGATGATTTCGATGGCCACAAGAAAGACCGATAAAAGGTAATATGCATTCATTGAATTGGCAAAATGTATGCAATTAAGGAAAAAATTGGGTAACGAAAATCAAAGAAAAAATATTTACTTTACCGCAGAAAAGATAGGATAGAATTTTTGTTATTTATCGGGAGGACTACACAAAATCTGAAGTTGATTTCATAAATTTAAGCCGCTGAAACACGTCGATATCGTATTCTTTTCGTTAAAAAAATAGTAGAAACATCGTAGCAAACGAAATGAAACTGTAAAAACATCACTTTACCTTCTTACCGATTTGTCTGATGATATTTTTGGAAATAATTTTTTTCTTAAAACATCAAATTTTGCATAAAAAAATATTCGATTTTTCTAAACACAATCGTTTTCGCAAATAACGAGTTATCGATTTCGATGATTTTTCGATTTTTCGTTGTGATGCCGATTGCCTATGCGTATATGTAATCTATGATCGTTGCCTTGTAATGCGTTGTTCTCAACTTCGGTGCAGCGTAACCGAAGAAATTGCGCAGTCCTCGCGTATTGCAAGTACTTATATGACTTATGGCAGATATAATTTGCTTACGATACTCGTTTTATAATGGGATTTTGCGAATGTACGTTTCCACTAATAAATATCTCGTACTGCAGTCGTATTTCTGGTGTACAGGACATTAAAAAAGAATAACGATACTTGTGGTTAGAATCTTCGAGAGGAGTTAGTCATGAAAGTCTCGACGTGACCCATGCGAGACCGGTATACATAGGGGAGCTATGGGTCACGCGGAACGACGGGTTGGTACACGAGGTGAGTCCGAATCAAGGATCTTAGGGAAACGAGATACGTCTCGTAAGATAAACGAAGGTCTCTGATATAAATCCTCGGGGGGCGAGAAATGCACACGAGAAACGTTAAAATACGTTAGTATTATTCGGAGTTTCGGTCTCTGCTGGCAAAGTCGCGCAATGTTCAATAATGTCGCGCGAGCGCACCTTCGAAACATCGTGCAAATAACGCAGAGCGCGTTACTTGTACTCCAACGCCCTCGTGCGATTCGAGAGAAAGGATTTACGAGTGAATCGGAGAGAAAAGAAAAAGAAAACGAAAAAATTAGTATCTCGATCTCGCATATGGTGGCAATGGCAACAGCACGAGCCCAATATAACGCAGCGCGCGAGATCGCGACGAGATAATGATCTGTGCTGTGTATGAACTGTGTTGCCCGCTGGAGAACTTTGCCGTCTTGAAATGCTAATAAATCTCTCGTCTCCAGCGAACTCGCTATCGTACTAATCGTTAGATTAATTAGGAATAAGCGATTGCATGTTAATTAAATAATAAATGCATAAGCAATCGTGCGTACGAATGACGCTGAAATAATTCCGCTTTGAAATAGTCGTAATAGTCGTATGATTACTCATACCGTGTTGAGGTAATTCTATTTTTTTTTTTTTTTTTATTATTGAACTAATATACTTTCGCGTTAATAACAGGATACACAGGCTTCGGAATCTTTTGGTTATTATGATAAACGCGAAAAATCTAATTTTTCTTAGTTTCACGCGATGTTTCATATCAATAATTGGGTTAAAAGCAAAAAAACAAGTCATCTTATTGAATTAATTTTTTTCCTGCTGAATATTGAAAAAAGGAGAGTTTTTTTTCCTCTAAAGTCGATCAAAGTATTGCTAGTTACCGGAAAAAAAAAAAAAAAAATTATTTTTTGCGTCGTTAAAATTGCTCGTAAATAGCTTTCTGCTTCAATCGTTTTCCGTCCGTCAATCAGGGAACAAATAAAGCGGAAATAATTTATATTTGAATAAACCGAAACATTTTTTGCCTACTTTTTTTCCCAATGCAATTCTCTGTATGGGTATCGATACCTTTGGATTTCAAATTTATATCAACATTTATCTGATGTGAAATTAGTTACCGACATGAAAGGTTCACATTACGAATGGTAATAACATTCGTTGTTTCGTTTTTCCGCGAAAGGAGACTCTTGTTGTAACAACGAGACGCAAACCGAAGCCGCGAAAGTCACGATTTGTAATAACATTCGCTCTCTCTTTCACACGTCCTTTTTTTTTTTTTACTCCTCGAGAGCGGTGCAACATATGCAACCGGTATCGGCGCAGTATACACGGGTATTTCACCAGGTAGTCGATTCACTGCTGAATCGCAACCTGAGACGCTCGCACCTGGTCGCGGCAACCGGGTCTACTTTATCGCTCATATTTATTCGTCGCGAATGTTTCGTGAGGCGAATACACGAAGCCAGTTTCGCTGTGACGTCGCGTACCGGAACAATTGGATTGTCGATCCAAGTCGCTAACCCCGAGATTCAGACGTATAATTTCTTTTTTTTTTTTTTTCACTTTGATTTATCGTTTGATTTGCTATATTTTTAGTTACAGTCCTGAAGCCCGTTTTTCCACAAGTGTGAGTCACACATTTGATAAATTATCCCGGATTTCTAAGTACCTATAAAATTGATGCGTAAGAAAAAAAAATTAATAGCGAATTTTGCATATATATATATTTTTTTTTGCATCGATCATATAGATCATATTCAATAATAATTATCTACGTTAGAGAAACTTGAGAATAACTTGGGACAGAAAAAAAAAATTCCCGATGATTAAAAAGTTAAATGATAAGTTAATACAGAGAATTTCGATCTCATGGATATTTGATGACTATATAAAATTACGACAATTAATGCGTTGAATATATAATCACTGCGATATCGCACCGATCATTCAGAATGACTAGGAAAAAAAAAAAAAAAAAAAAAGATCGACAAGAATTATATTACATCGTTCGCTATGCCTTGAATCGTGCGAATAAAAAAAAAAAGTTCCCGAAGTTGATCCGGTTGACTCCAAATATATTTCATTCTTTACTAATCACGTCAAAAGAGATACAAGGTACCCATATGTAAAGCCATGTCGAACGTACTTGACCGGTGCCTTTGCCTTAATTATAAAATCGAATAATCGACATAGTCGCTATACGGTTACATACGGGGCTCGTCGGCGCCTGTTGCACTCTACATATGTCTATCATCGCGTTATACACCGGTCAACTCCGGTGTGATTTTTATTTTGTTTTTCTAAGTGCTCCACACCGGGCCTCCGGTGCACAATCGACACAATCGAACACACGCGTTGGTCGAAAGGCGTTTTTTTTTTTTTTCTTTTTTTTTTTTTTTTTTTTTTAATCGGCAGCACGTTATCGGTTGGCACGGAACGAGAATCGCTCGCGCGCGTCACCGCCACCGCGCGTTGGGTGAATGTAAACCGACCGCAATACGATACCGTTACCAATTTTTTTTAGCGCGGTCACCACGCGACCAGAGTCACCCGTAGTCCAACCACACGCACCGATTTTACGATCGTCCCGACGGTCTTTGTGGCAATGTGACTGCAGTGTCCGGTAAGTAACACTATCTACTATAATAACACGAAAACGCAAAAAGATCGAAGATCCGATCGGCGATCGATATCGCTTCGATCGGTACTGCGAATATCGAAGATCTATCGATTAGCAGCTAAAACGACACGCAAATATCAACGACAAATCTATTTGAGGCCAAAAATTCTTACCCCGATTCGCTTGTTCCGTTAACACCGGAAACGGAACTCCCTGTGAATGAATCGCGACGAGTTTCGTTTTGAAAAAACAGAAGGGGTATACTTCGGGGTTCGTGTTCTCTTCGCGCTTGCAATTCAGCGTATGTTCTGCATAAATCGTTATCGTATTAAGTACAATGCCTTTAAGTCTTTTGCGGGGATATTGAAGGTGTAACTTTTTAAAATCGGTAAATCGGTAATCTGTAAATCGTTATCGTATTCGGGTATATCGAAGGTCTCATTTTTTTGTTTTTTTTTTTTACGGCACTACGACTTGAATATGCGAAATCAGACTTTTTATTTGATCGAAGGGAGGAATGAAAGTATTGAGAGCTTTTTTAGGTTATTGGAGAATTACGGTTACAGAACGTCCGCGCGACAGTACGCCGACGAAAGCACGTGTTCCAAAATCGTAAAACGGAAACGGGAACACGAGCTTTCGTTGTTACAGTTGCGAGACTAGAGAATCGTATTGGTCCTCCGAACTGCACAGTCGGTCGGTTATTGGATTAGTCATCGATCGCGAACGGTCTAAGTACTTCGACACGCACGTCGAGCGCAGTGATGGCAATTCAATTCTTTTTCCTTCCATCCCCGGTATCTCTTTACGGTCTCAAAGAATGAAAAAAAAAAAAAAGTGATTTTTTTTTTTTTGCGACTTTGAAACACAATTTTAGACCTCTACTGCTTTATCTACTACTCCGTGAAAAATTACCAAATTTTATACCTCAGCTCGATTTTTTTTCTGTATTAAATTTTTTTTTTCATGGGATCGAAAATACGAGAACTCATCTAACCGTATTCGTTTTTTTTTTTTTTTTTTTCAATTCGATTCTTGCAGAAATCAAAACGATTTCTTTTTAAAGATCAAAAATACGAGAATTCAGCTAACCGTATTCTGTCGTATCCAAGTTGGGCGTTCAGCGTAGCGGCAAAATCGAGGGAATCCCCGGCGATTATTGCACCGTCGTCAATCAAGACGCTCGCTAAGGTCATTCGTTGCGATAGATCGTCGATATTGGCATCTACACCACTCGAAACCATCGGATTCGCAGGTACAGCGGATTGAGGGAAGATGCTCGACATTGTTGAATCGTTTTCCACCGAATGCTCGCCTGGGAAGGTTACGAGGAAGTACCCGACGTACGAGCATAAAATTTCACTGTGAAACTTTCTAATCGCGGAAGAAGCCGACGTGTATCGATCGGTAGACGGAATGCATAGCGAGCGTTACTTGCGTGGGGATGGGAAAGTGAGGCAGAAGCTCGCGACGAGGATGTGGAAGCAATCGCGGGAACTTCGTGCGAACCGATGAGATTCAATGGTGAAGTTGGAATGTCTTGAGTCGCGGAAGAACTGCCGATTAACGAATTACCACTTACGGCTGGGAATGGATAATAATCATAATGAAATATGTAAATTAGCGCCAACGAGTTTCGTCGCTCGGGATATCGTTAAATTTACTTGATGCATGGATAATAAAAATATATTAATCGACCCAATTCCCGAAGGTAAAAGTTCAATTTAAAAATTCACTCTTCGATAAGCCACTTATGTATGTATTAAGCTTCGGGTCAAAGATTCGTGTATTCGGCGGAAATAGGGGAGTTTTTTACCAATTTTTTTACAACGAATCTCTTCGTAGTAACAAAATTTACAGAGCTACACGATCGCTACATGGTTCGTTTTTTTTTTTTTTTTTTTTTTTTTTTTTCAAAAAGACGGGAGCATTGATTACATATTTAAGAAAAACGCGTTTTATTAATTTTTTCTCGGTAAAAAAAAAGTATGCAAAATCCGACACGATTGATATTTACGTCACTGTTTTAGAGAAACATAAAAAATTCTAACAAAAACTCCATATTTTTCAAACATTTTCTGATATTTACCGTTTAACAAAAAACGGAACTTCCCGTAAAATTTTTCTAATCGGAACATGAATATTTTTTTAAAGAATCACAACACCCTTACGAAGACGATACGCAGACAAAAAATTAAATTCGCACGGTATTAAAAGCGATAAAAACAAAATCGTGACCCACCGCAAGCGATTTCTACGATTTTCGAATTATTCTCGACACTCGTAGAGGACACGCCAAGGACGTTCGACTTTGGTACAACAGTTATTTCCTCCTCTTCGTTTTTCACCAAACGATGACTCTTGAATTTCATCAAACGTTTCAGGCGATTACCGAGATTCGGTAGATTCGATCTGATCTGTCGATTTTCGCGGGGAATGAGCAACCAATCGCGTGCGATTCTTATCGAGCGTAAAGGAAAAAAAAAAACTTATCGCGTTTCGCGCGCATAAAAACCTTTTCGCCGAGACCCACGGAAGATTTTTTCGATTTTCTCGTCTCTTCGAATTCGTCGACGTAGACGTTGCTGCGCGTCGACGAAGTTCGCGGAAAAGTACCCTGTCGCCCTTCCGAGTTCTGTGACTTCGTCGTGCTTATCCTCGCTCTCGGGAATTCCTCGCTCCGTTCGTCGTCCATTTTATTGTTAACACCCTTAATTCGTTGTCTCACTGATACGATCGATCGAAAAAATGCGTCATATTCGTTACGAATTCGATGACAATGTCCAGCAAGGAATTACAAAGAAACCGCGATAACGGAGTCACTTGAAAATTTCGTCGTGACGTTTTTTTTCACGATTGACTAATGGCTAACTTTGCACCGGAAATATCGTTGTTTCTTTTTTTTTTTCCGATAACTTCAGTAGGATTCGTATCAGAATAACAAAACAAAATTTTTTTAAAAAATCGGAAAAAAAAACATCGCGTTTTACTTGAGAATAAAAAACAACGATTTTAAATTTGAAATATTTCATTTCATAGTCTTCTTGCATTGTCTCGTTGCATCGGATAAGTAAGAGAAAAAAACTTCGATACACGAAAGAAAAAAAAATTAAATAAAAAATAATCGTATTCATCGACTTCGAAAGAATTGAACGTTTCGACGAATGAGTACACCGGCCGGTTGATCGATTTGCCTCATTGAATTCACAATCGGCGCGCACACAAACGCGCACAGGTCGCGAGCGTTTAATTCGGATGGGAATAACATGCGCGCGACTGCGAGAACAACAACGTTGAAGGCTACTAAGCCAAATCATAATGGTAAAACGACGACGGCTACCGCGAGGCCATACAGGAGTGGATGCAGTTGGTGCACCGAGAAAATAACGACGAGAGAGTCCCGGGGGCAAAAATGAATGAATATTAAAAACTTCTCGGGGGGAACAAAGTGGCGTATCAAGTAGCGATACAAACAATAGCCATTTCGCCGATGAATTTCGCGTGTTTTTCGTTGTTCGTGTCGAGAGTCGATGGGGTTCGCGATCGCAGCGTCGATTTCGAATATTCGACAAGGCAAACATTGCGCAACATCGCTTTAAGGTCTTTTCATTTCGCGAAAAATTTTAGCAATTCAAATAATCTAGAAATCGTTCACGTTGTGCGCGTGTAAAAATCGCGTGACTTTCATATCGCGAAATGCGAACTCGAAAGCATCGAGTATCGAGGCATCGAAATCTCACACGAGAAAGTCTTTCGAACGCCACCCGTTTCGTACAGCAATAATTATGCGTTCTCTTATTTTTGGTTTTTGTCGATTTGCTTCGTTACGCGTAGATGTAACGTCGGCGAGTTAGACGAACGAGCGAAAACAATTAACAAATAAATTCACCGCTCGAATGCGGTTTGTTATTTATCGCGACCGGTAAAGGAATGTTTCGCAGAGGCCGCTAACTAGAGGAACATTGTAGAGACAGAAATAATTGGTATTTCTTTCCAAACGCGCCGATTCGGGTTTTTTTTTTTCTTCTTTTTTTCGATCGCGCAAATAAATAGTACGCATCGGAGAACGCGCTATTCGCGAAGAAATGAACGCGGCGTTCGGAAAACATATCCATTGTCTGCCTTTTATAGAAGAAAAACGCACATGCGTGCAGAAGTGAATCGCCTATCTATCTATCGATTGTAGATTACTTGTATGCGAGCAAAACAAATAAACTTTTCTCATCGAAACACCCTGAGATCAATTAAACTATTAATTGCATTTCGTTATCGGAGTTATTGGATGTTTATTTCGCGAATATCGGAATTGTGTCGATTGGGTGCCGAGACAACGTCACCGGGCGACAAAACTATACGAAACATTTTTTTTGTATCACAAAAAAAATCAATACTTAATCCCTACGGACCTTTCGAGCGTTAATTCTCTTTTTTTTTTAAATAATCGAAGACACATTCGAATTAAATCGGTGTATCAAATATTTTATTGTTTAACGTGAGAACTTGAAAAGTAAAATCTTCGGAAACACTGATATTTCTACGGAATTATTGACGAATTGGAAGACTAGCGATTCATTAATACCCAAACATTGTATCCAAGGCGAAACGTGTACTTGAAAAACACTCACAGGGGCAACAAAAAGTCAATAACCCACGTCTCGTCGTCCATCCGGTAGAATGAATAAAAAAAACAGTGGCTAGGCGACGCCTTCTGTCGCGTAACTTGATACCCGACTCAGCAACGACGAATCAAAAGCATCGAGGGGTTAAGACAATAGAATCCGAGTGGTCGTAGAAAAAAACAAAATAATAATAATCGAAAGGTGTTCAGACTGCAATAGAGGGGAATTGTGCGTGTGCCGCGTGCGAGGGTACACTCTCGCGTCGACAGGGATAAAAGATGCCTTCGAAAGATATTCTCATGTATTTCAACGTTTTAGCTGGAAAGATCGATAAATATGTCAACTCACCGGATATGCGTATGGTGTGCAGGGTACGTAGAATTCTCTGCTCATAATACGAAGTGACAAAAGAAAAATGTCAATGATATTAGAGCGATTGATAACGCCCGTAGAATCCAGCTGATAGCGGCGAGCCGGTAACGGGGCAGGGGGGGTATGTGTCAAAACTCCAGTGACGCCATCTAGCGCTCGATGTAACGTCTTCAAGCTGTCACGAGGATGATTTTTCGACGCTTTGCGAAAACCATCGTCGTCGTATGTATCGTGTATCCTTGTTGAACGAATGATAATGATTTTTATAAAAGCAAATCTTCGCGAACTCTCGCGATGGAATTCGCGTAATGTCGTCGGGCAAACGTCAAGATACACCGTTCACTCGATGTCGAAATAATTTCCGAGGCAGTGCGCCAACCAACCACCGCACTCCGAAGGAGAAACACACTTTTCCAACACTGTTACGAACTGTATTCGTAACGAACGAGATACGTCAGAGCGCCTATCGCACGTATTATTCCACTCCGCGTTTAATCACGATGCCGTTAATGTTTCGTTAAATAAAAAAACCGGCGCGTTTGCGTGACGTGTTCGAAGCGTCAAGACGTTTGAACCGATTATTGTTGCGACACTCCACGGTCCGTGGCCAGGCTACGCCATTTTCACTGTGAAACTCTCCAGTGTGCGTGCGCGCGCGCGCTCGCTCGCGGACTCTCTAACCGTCTCGTCTGACTCACGCGCTCGTGGACGTACCCACCTTTCCGCGTCTACTGGCAAGTGCCGACTGCCGCAACAAACTCCGCGACTCAACGATACGGGCCGCAACCTCGTCGTCTCCCGACCGGAGAGCGCGACGTAGGCGCCACTGGTCAATAGAAATAAAAATGTATTCTGTTCCACCGTCGATAATGTCGAGAATTTCACAATTTTAATAATATCGCCGCCACCACAATGTTTCGTGAGTATTATTGTTGCTCAGTATATGGTACGTACGAGAGACGAGTATAATCGTGAAAGTATCCGTCGTCGTTAGGCATTCTACGATAATTGGGAACGTGAATGTTTTTTTTTCTTCTTCTTTCTCGCTTCTTTTTAGAAAGATAATAAGCCGATGTTCTGAAATATTGCGGTCAATTTCCTCATTTCACGTCGACAATGCATTGCAGCGTCTTCCGGTTAGTGTATTCGAGAAATCGAGAGAGCACGTGGTGCGATAGATTCTTTTATTTTTTTTAACCGAACGAAAATAGATCGGGTAAAAATATGATCACGACGGTGAAGCGGAGAATTTTGCTGACGGAAACGGACGCGTAAAGCTCAGGAGAGGGCATTATAAATGTGTCGCGTGGGACTTTCACGAGGTCTCTTCGACTGTAAATGGTGCGCTTTGTTCCAAAAGTAATTTCGTCTGTTAATTTTCAAGGAGGAACGTTTTGTAGAATCATTCGCCGGTTGTGGCTAACTAAGCTTCTTTCGCGATATGCAGATGCGGATATCGTATGGCGACGGGGAGATCGAGAACTTTTTGAAACGCGATGCCATCGGCCCGGAAACACGATACTAACTCGCGTCCCCGTCGCTACAGTAATATTATTCCCCGCGTTTCGTATTCTTTATCTCGCGGGTAATATGTCGCGACTATTCGAACAACGGCTTCGTCGATTTCAAATGCACTAAATCGGCGAATTCAACATGCATGGAATAACTGATGAGGTCAATAATTTTATTCGATGTATAATCGCGTATCGCAGAATTTATAGTCGCAGATCCAAAACAATAATTTATTTAACTAATTGATTATTGAATCGTGAACGAGTCGGAGAAATCGGTATAATCATAAGGGCGTATTATCGTAGATAATTCTCTGTTAACTCTTTGATTAAATTTTATTTTCACGAACGAATGAAATTTATCGTTCTTCCCAGAAGTTATTGGCGTCAAATTTCCTCATCGTTTTTTTTCTATAATGTACCATATATCAATAAAACAATCGACTAAAAAACTACATACTTCGGTGATGTAAATTTTTATACGAAAAGCTTTACGCGATATTCCCACAATAAGATCGTTTTTTCTCGAAACATCGAAGAAATGGCTTCTCATTAACTTTTTATTATAAAATCGTTACGATCCGTTTTAATGAATGTTTATTAGCGTCCTCGTATTTTTTTCGTTACTCTGAGAACGAGGAGATCCAATATAGTGGCTTTTTTTTAAACAACCGTGGCGCTCTCACTTTCTAATCAAAGAGACGTAAGAAATCTTCTATAATAAAACTACACTACGATAGTGAGCATTTGTAATTGAAAATAAAAATATAATTTTAATGCGGAAGCCGGAGTTTGGGATACTTAAATTTAATTTAATTATTCAACATAGAATTCATTAAAATTCCTTGCAGCGTACCGGATACTTAGATCGATAAGTTGCGCGATATAAAAAATATTCTGATTACGTATTTCTCGCGGGACAAGTGGGTCTCCAGCATAATTCTTTCGGATGTTTGTCGGTCTTCCGAGATGGTACATTCGACGACGGATGCTTCAACGTTTTCGACTCGATAATTATATTCCTCGGTACCAAAATGGCGTTCCATGGTATTTCGATGTCCTCGCGTCGACACGGGTTTTCCATTGGCGTTGGGACGATTTTCACGTTATCTTTTATGATAAGATCGTTCCAAGGAATCTCGAGTGAAGAGTCGCAACCGGGTATTTCATTTTTTCTCGCGTTGTTAACGCTTAGCGGGGTATCCTCTATCACCAATTCGCTCCATGGTAATTTCATCAAATCGGTGGATTCTTCGTTCGAAATTTCCAAGAATTTTCGATCGTTCGTGGGTGCTGCAACTTCTGGTCTTATCTTTCCTCCAATGGACGTAACCGCAATGTCCTTCCACGGTAATTCGATCTTCGAGTCGCACAATATCGAGACTCGAGATAATTCTGTACGCAGTGGCTGCATGTAAGGCTCGTGCCAGACTTCCTCTTCCGGGTTATAAACAAGATTCTGACGCTTTCTCCTGTACCGCTGTCTTCTCCGCGAATTCTTCGGCTCGAGCTTATCGGAATTTTTCGATTTGCCCGAAGCCACTCGACCCGGACAATCGAGACGGCAATGGGTGCCTCTCGATCGCTTGGGATCGGGCATCTTTAATCTCTAACTATATAAAAATGTATTTATTTACTTATTATTATTTTCGTAAATCCCGTATCCATGCCGCGTTTATACTTGTTAATTTATAATTTTTTTTTTTATAACCTAATGCAATACTTGATAGGTGTTTCAGTTACGCTTTCGCTTGTTTTTCATATTTCCTCAAGGAGAAGCGTAACTGGAATCTATGGATCGTATTCGTCATAGCGGACGATGAATCCGTGACCAGCACTCTCGGTAGTGACTCATCGATGTTATTGCACGGTAAACAAATTAGAGAAAATGTTAATCTTATCGACTATACAAATTATAACGATATAGGTCATGATTTGATATCTTTATTCTCAGTGTGCATGACAAACAGTGTACAATGTTTGGCAAAGCGTTGTAGGGGTAACATCTATTAGTATACACGTCATCGCTCGATGACGAGACACTATGCAAGTTACGTAGCTTACAATCCTTTTCCCCGACTTCGCGAACTGCATACATTAATCAATTTATCAATCAAAACTTGTGCAATTAATTGTTTCGTGTATAATTAATGAAAGCTCTATATGTCGGTATAATTTTTAATTACGAGACAAATTATATTTCATTTAATTTATTTAAGTATCTGAAGTAATATTGCGAAATTTCATCGACTTTCTCACAGTCGTTTTCGAATAGCCCGCAGTCTCTTTCATGCTTCACATCCGCCATCTACTGTCGACTTATCGTATGACGTTAAAAATCTACTAGTTGCCGATAAAAGGAAATCCGTGAACGGACCAGCGTGATTTCGCGATCAAGATTTCGACAAAAGCCGCGCAAAGATCATTCAACGCACGACAATTGTTCTTGAGAAATTAACAAGTGGCGAATATCGTTGAATACGAGTCGCGTTTATAAACGATAAAAGGTTTTTCGTCGTGAAAAGAGGTGAAATTATGTGGATGGTAGCTTGATTCGCGTAGTCGTACGACGTTTAGAAGTCAGCCATCTTGCAATCCCTAATCAAAGATCTTTGGCTAGCGGGTTTCGTTGTCTGGTTTTCGGCCAGTTAATATCAACACACAGTTCTTCAAATGGCTTTAAAACGAATTAATAAGGTACGTTAATGTCACGGTTTGTTAATGAATCATAATACGCGACGTTCCGTTGTGTTGTGCGCGAGAAATCCGGTTGAACGCCCTTAACGATTTTGCAGTTGAAGGCAATGTGAACCAGCATTGAAAAATCATGTTGGCTTTTGCTTCTCTTTCGTTTTTTTTTTTTTTTTTTCCTCGTACCGCGGTTTGTGCATCGGTTTTTTTTCCGATTAAAATGAATTTTCTCTTTCGTCGTTTACGTTGACGAAAAGTTCGCCTTCGAGGCGAATAATACGTGTCCGTCGTACTCTGGGGGGGGAGTCTCGAGGTGACAGTGAAAAAAACGGAAAATTTTCAAGTGGCTGCCCGATAAATTGCCGGAAGTACCGTGAAACCGTGGGCTTCATGGGTATATCTATATATACACATGCACGGTCTATAGATAACTTGGAAATTACGGAAAAATCATTAGTTAACATCAATTCCAAAACTCGGCGATAAGGCGGAAAAAAAAAAATTGTCGAAAAAAAATTTGCACTACTCTGCTTCGCGGTGTCTGGCTTCGGCTTGTGGCAAAAATCCTGCGTCTAACTGTACTTCTCGTACGTCGCTGAAAGTGACTCATTCGCTCGAAACAATTCGTCGTTCCACACTTCCCGTCGCTGACATTGTGTAATTTACCGCTTCGATTCAAAATTCTTAAGATGCTGGAAAAATCATTGCAGATTTTCCGAGTCGCAGCTTCGCACGGCTCGGCCTGCGCTCAAAAGAGCTTTGCTAATGGGCATTTGAAAATTTTGCGCCGTTCCGCAAAACGATACATCGTTCGTCGACGAGATGATTTATTGACGAAATTTTGTAAATGTCTGCTAATAATGTATAAATGTGTCGCGTTGTGTTTGCGACAAGAATATTTATATAACGTAGACGACAATGCGTTGCTGGAGGCACGCGTATACCATCTGTGTTTTCTTTCGTTTAATAAAAAAGGCAATTCGTTATATTGCCGATACATCGGCGTTTATTCACTCTGTTAAATCGTTTTTTTAGCCGATTTTTTTTTGCAATTTTTTTCCACTCGTATGCTAATGAAATTACTTTGCTATTCGCAGGAACTTCAGGATCTTGGAAGAGATCCACCCGCACAATGCTCGGCTGGACCCGTAGGAGACGATTGTAAGTTTTCGATTATTGGGGGTAATCATTGATGCGCTATTGTCGCAAATCATTTATTTCATCTTTTGTTAAAATGTTTATGATAGCATTGGTCAGCTTGAGAATTACGCGATTTCGTCGACGATTTGTATCGGAAATAATTTCTTTCATTTTGGATCAAACGCTTAAATGATTTTTTTCGTAATTACTGAAAGTCGTCCAAAGCCCATTTCGGGTATTGAGGTCTCGACGATATTTGGGTAAAAAAAAAAAAAAACTACGATTGTACAGACTGTCAAGTATTTCAGGGATGCCGCGCGCGCGCGCGCGAAAAACGAGAGATTGAATATTAATGTGTGTATTATCGTTTTCAATTGTGAAAAAGCGTCGAAACTTTTTCATACTCCGCGGAAACTTGTTATCGCGCGCTAACAAAGTTCGGAACTTTGTTCGACATTGAAAAAATAATAATACTGCTTATTGAAGCCGGTAAAACTTTAGCGATTTAATATGCTCGGGTTGGAACATCCGCATCGTGAAAAAAACGATCGCGCGATATACATAGTAAACTCGATAATCCCCTGAAAAATGTTACATACTTCTCAAGGACAATGTTTACACTTGTAATTGTATATCGTTCTTGTTAGCCTTGGATCAGAATTATCTGTCTACGAGTAGAAGGTACATGCGAAGCCGTTCACAACCTCTCCGCTCCTCGTTTCCACGAACGTCCGCGGACGCGCGAGTGCATATATTTCTGCAATAAAATTCCATTGCTGCCGCGTGTTTTGCGGATGGCAAACGTTTTTGCGAAGCACACGAGGCGACGTGTTGTACAAAATTCTATTGCACTTTTTTTCGTGGCTTTTCCGACAAAATAAATCGAAAAAACCAAAAAAAAAAGTCCAATAATCCGCCGCCTTTGATACTCGAAAGAGGTGTTTAATATGAATTTTTGTTAACGATTCTTGTTGTTTTCTTTCAGTATTCCACTGGCAGGCCACTATTATGGGACCAGTGAGTATTATTCAACGTATATTCATCGACCGATTCGAATTTGCAGCGATTAGTGTATTAACGCGTTTAAAGGACGAAGTTTTTACTTTTCTCGAAATTCTTGAAAAAAATTGTTAAGCATTACGGTTGAGTCAAAAAATCTTTCCTTCAAAAACAATTGAAAATTATTTACAATCGTTTTTTTGCATAATGATCACTAAAAATTCCCAAGAACCACCGAAAATACTATAATCGAAAATAAATAGAGAATTCCAAAGAGCTTCCGTATTACCTGTATTTCTCAAATACTTTGAAAAACGAAATTCAGCAATCACATATATATCGGTAACTGATCATCCAATCGTAATTTTGAAACTCATCCATACAAAATTGCCGCAGAGATATATTCGAGCGACGATCGTCAGACTCATCTTATAGATATAATCGCAACGATGTTTACCCGAATATTTTGTTGTCTCACTAATCAATTTTTTGACAAATTTTCTTCCACGCCGATGTCCGGTCGATGATAAAATTCGTATCTCGCATATTACGGGCTAAAAATAGAGAAAACGAACGAAAAATTGAATACAAAAATGAAATATTTATTTCAGCCTGACAGCCCGTACCAAGGAGGGGTCTTTTTCCTCACAATTCACTTTCCCACAGACTATCCCTTCAAACCTCCCAAGGTACGTTTTTCGCGTGATATAAACAACAGATTTTCCACTCCGACGAAGCGGAATAGCAATAATAACTTACATAATTATTTTTTTTCATTGTCTATAGGTTGCTTTTACGACCAGAATTTATCATCCTAACATAAACAGTAACGGAAGCATTTGTTTGGACATATTGAGATCGCAATGGTCCCCTGCGCTTACTATTTCAAAGGGTATGTGGAACATTGAAAAATCAATAATTTCATTATCAATAAAATGAAACGTAATATATAAAAAAAAAATGCATCGATCTTTCGGTCGATTTATTATCGTTTTTCACGACGACAAGAAAAACTTTTATTCGCAAAATTTTATTCATAGGTGTTCCACCGAATTTCTCGGTTATCGGTAACTTCTCTTATCGCTGTTTGATAGAAACGAATCTAAACTGACGTAATGATTTTTTTTTTTTTGTTTACAGTGTTACTGTCAATATGCTCTCTGCTGTGCGATCCAAACCCAGACGACCCACTGGTCCCTGAGATAGCGAGGATATACAAAACCGACAGGGAGAAGTACAACGAATTGGCACGCGAATGGACGCGTAAATATGCCATGTGATCGGCCAATCTTCACTGACCTCAACATCCGAACGCCACCAACGAGCAGTCCCAGCCTAATGCCACTTATCGTTCAGCACCGATTCAAAATAGCTATGGCTCGTCCGATCTTAAAGTTACGCCGCAATTCAGGCCCCGCAGTGCTCTCTCAGGCCCGCCGCGATACAATCCGTTGTGATTTTCCTCCGTCCTGAATGCAGCCTGCGAGTTTTTAAGACGGCGCCGTGATGGCTAAACACTGAGGCAATTTAAAAAAGGTGGTTAAACACAACATTATATATCTGATTCAAGAAAACAAAAACGAAAAAATAACAAAAAAAAATAAAAAGAAACCATTGTCCGCTTTGATTTTTTCATAAAAATAAACAAAAGAGATGAAAAACCATGAAAATAATAATAAAAATGAAAAAAAAAAAAAAAACACACATAGGAGAGTGAAAGTAGGATTTGTATTTGAACTTAATAGTTTAATTTTTAATGATTGTGCTTATAATACTGTAATATCGTATACCTACTTTCTCAGTGACGTAAAAAAAAAACAAACAAAAAAAAAAATAATAACAAGAAGCAAAAAAAAAAAAGAAGTAATGAACGGATCTTCGAACTGACGGCACACCGATTGTTAGTTTTAAACGCAAAACTGAGCGATTTTTGCCCGTCCCTTGGAACAATGCGGTCACTTTTTTGTAAGACTGGGCTCTATATAAATACTACTTGAAACTATACCCATAGCGTTTTGTTTTGATTATTGAAAGAAAAAAAAAAAAAAAAAAAAAAAAAAAAAAAAAAAAAAAAACGATTTCCTTACCTCGTACAATTTTTCGTTTATTTTTTATTTCTTTTTCTTATATTTTAAAGACAATGTTTTCCTTTTCAATCTGTCGGTAAATAACGTTTTCTTGTCGGGTCCGGATGACGATTGACGAATTTAATTCGTTAATTAATCTAATCATAATTAATTTTTAAATATCCCTCTCTCTTCTGCCTATTGTAACGCGAGGTTTCTTCACAGGCGGCCTTTTATCGTTCAGTCGTTTTTACGTGTCTCGATTGTGTGTCCCTTTTCACCCACAATATCTACGAGAGATTATTCAATTAGTCCGGTAACACGGCAAAGATTTGATCCATTTTTTTCTCTTTTTTTCCCCTCATTTCATTTATCGAACGATAAGTATTTCCCATCTTTCGTTTCCTCTCTTCTCCACCCTATGCGACTTTTTTTTTCCCCCTTTCATTGCTCGTCCAATCACTGATATATTAATTCTCGATCACTCTCTTAGTATTTGTAATTATTATTGTGGTTGCGAAGGATCATGAAACGAGAGCTCAACTTATTTCTGAGATAACTACGTACGCGCGTTTGTCGTTGAAAAAATTGTTAGGCGTTGAAAAAAAAAAAAAAACAAAAAAAAAAACAGCTGTTTTGCTTTTTTTCTCGCGCGCAAAACCCTAGCGAACCCCTGTGAGCCTCTTGCCATTTGTTTACGATAAACGCAAATAAACATTTTTTAAAAAATCACAATCGCGGGCTCACGGTGTATAACGATCAATAGCTCGTTGGCGTAAACGGCTTTTTTGTTTCTTTTTTTTTTTTTTTATCGAACTTAGAAAATTCGAATTAACTCGATATGCCGAGCGATCGAATTGATCGCTTGATTAGCGATGTTAGCAAATAAAAAAAAAAAAAACAAAAAAAAGAAGAAAAACAAAATTCGTGACGAAGACGAGATGCCGTGTTTGTGCGTCGAGAAATGTAAAAGTTTGTGTGAACACGGATATTGTCATTTTTAGAGTAATCGGTGCTCCGAAAAAAAAAAAAAAAAAAAAAAAAAAACTGGCGGCAAAGTCGCATATGCGGATTTAAATAAATAAGAAATTTAGTTTGTCTCGCTATTTGATCAATTGAAAGAAGGAGAATAAGAAATAAAAAGAAAAAAAAAAAACAACATTCGCGGCACGTTAGGTATTTAAGAAGTTAATCTCGACGAATCATCGTTCATACCTGTACTACTAGACAAACCGTTAACCGAAAGAAAACAACAATGAAAAAAAAAAAACATAAAAAAAGCGATTCATGTGTAATTATTATTTTCGACGCAGTGATGAACATTTTTAATAACTTATCATGCAATGTGTACATTTTAGCATTAGCCCTTTATATAATAAAGTCCACATAACGATGAAGCGTAACTTTGTGAATTATCGACCGGTTCCCGCTGGTGGCACGAGTGTCTTATATATACTGCAGTCGGGGACTCGGTTAACGCATCGGAGACTTTACCGCGTTGCACCGGGTGCGCGTTTCAAGGAATGTTATGTAACGATAAGAAATTACGTATAACAATAACAAATATCATTATATTATTCAACTCCACTGCGACGCTTTTTAGTCACGTTATCGCGGTTGTGCACTCGTCGCTGTATGACTGACAATGCGAAAATCGATTTTCTATCGTATGACTTGTTCTCAAGTTGATGTTCGTCAGACGATCGCGTCGTAAAAGAAAACCCGACTATACCTCAAACAAACATTTCTTGTTTATTTCGCGCTGTTAGCGAAAAAGAAGAACGATTCTTGTGACAATAGAAAACGCTGCAAAATTGTCGTAACATTTTCGTTATTCGCGAACTTTCTCGCAATCTCTGTTCCTCGGGGGATCGATGAATTGCGTAATTATCGCACCATGCAGTATCGACAATCGTGTCGAACTCATCGATTCGCGACAGCGAATCTTCGAGAAAATAATGCCGCCGATAGAGAACATTTTCATGACCACTACTGCCAATCGTGAAATTGGAGACGATTAATCGCGAATTCCGGTTCGCTGATAGTGCTTACTATCAAAGGATCAAATTTTTGATACGAACTAAACACGATGTTTTTGTATCAATTTCGATCGGTTGTTCTGTTCGAATTGCGGGCATAAAATGCTTTAAGATAAGCAGATATAATTTCTTTACCGATGAATTTCGTTAATATCTGATTTATCATTTGATACTGTGGCTGATAAAAAAAGAATTCTTATTTATAACGAACGAATTATCGTTAAAAGTCATTTATTAAATCACATTATTCACACTTGAAATACGCGGAAGTTTATTATTATCTGTAAAGAAAAACATATCTTAAAGGTATGAATACGAAAGTGTTGCAAAAAATAAGTATTCACAGGTGTAAACACCGCGAGCAGACGCCCTTTCTTTTGTTTGCATTTTCGCCTGAAAAGGAGGATACATACATGCAAAATTTTAGTTTCGCGATTGTTTTTGTTTTTATGTGACTCGACGCCCTCGAATAATCCCCCGAAAAACGTTTTGCGGAAGCTGACGAGTAATGCCAAACCACTGATCGATAAACTGTCGTCAACGAATATCTCAATTTCTCTCGTTCCCCTTTACCCGGCGGTAAAATCTTTTTGAGACCACAATTTCATTAATTCGCTGCAGCTAAACCCGCTGGAAGGCCCCGATGTATATGAACCGTTCTTTCAAGAGCGCGGAGAGAGTGCCAAGTGACGCAAGGAGTCGGGCGCGGGACTGTCTCTACCCCCGCCCGAGGTCCGCGTTCACTCGCTGTTCGGCTGGCTGAGCCAAACGGGCCGAGGCGAGTCCGCGGTCGGTGCGGTGTTTCTTGATCCCGCGCGTGTTTGCCGCAGTGGCCAGTACACACCGAGGTCTCCGTTCGACCATCGGTCTTGTCGGTGTCATCCTGAGTGCCGGGGCGGTCGCTTCACGACGCGCTTCTCAACGACATTTCGGCATCTCGTACTCGAAAATTTTTCTCTCGCTCCACGTTTTATCGAGTGAACATTTCTCATTTTTTTTTGCATCGTCTTGAGATGCTGCACGTTTCTCAAGATTCATCGGGCAGTTGAAATTATCCGCTTGGAGCAGCGACCTCTCGCAGAAACTTTACTTCCGTTTTGAGGTAAGTTTATAACAACCGACCTGATTTTATCGAACAATACACTTGTCAATTCGCTCGGTTATGTCCCATTGAAGCTCGTTGCGAGAATGCGAGGCTTCATTTGCAATTATAATTCGTTCTATTCGTCAAAACTATCATATTCTTGTACGCTGCGAACGGACGTGACAGATATATATCGCGTTTTTTTATTTATTTAATTCGGTATGCGCATTTGATACAACGATTTCCAGTAGACTTCCGGTATATCGCGAACATTACGGACGATCTTGTCGTGAATCTTGATTTTCTTTTATGCCTATTTACACGCGTCCGAACATAACACCCGGTTATCTTCAACGAGAGACCTCGGTAGCGGTCATACCTATGATTGTTGTATTATGTACAAACGAACCCGGCCGTCGTTACGCATACATCAAGGAAGTTTCATGTCAAGCAAAACAAAAACGTTTTGTTGTCTACGACAAGAAAATTACCGCTGTTTATGGCGCGCAATAAGTCCGCGTGCTTCGACCTATTATGCCTTATTTTTCGCAACCGATACCGCTACGATTACGCGCAACTAAAACACAAAGAGTATATTTTTCTTTACGCAATCATTTAGAGTACATATTTTCAATTTTTATTCCGTAGTGTTTAGTTATCGCGATCTTTCACCCGGATCCGTAGAAGCGTAAAAAAATATCGTGTTTAACACACTCGCTGTTAAATCGTAAGTTGTTCGTTCCTGAGACGAAAGATACATAAGGACGGGGAATACTTTAGCAGCCTCTTTTGCGTCTTCGTAGGTTTTTTTTTATAAAAAAAAAATTGGGTCAGATAGATTAAATATTTTTAAGTGTTTTTTTTTCGTGATGATGGGATAATTAATGAATCTTGGCGAAAGAAAAAAAAAAAAAAAGAATGGTCCGTCAGGTTCGACGAGCTTCGGCGAGAAGCCCCGCGTTCCTCTCAACTTTCACGTGGATTAGACCCGCGAGATCACGTGGCGTTTCCGAGGAGAGAGTGAACGGGAATCTCGCGATGAGGCCCACGGAAAGGGGCTACGGGGCCATAGTAACCTATACACGTCGAAATTACGTTATTTTTTTTTTTTCGTTCCTTCTTTTACGCCGAATACAACTCGAATAACGGAAACGCACATTCTTTCACCGGGCTACTCTTCGTAGGCGATTAATCGCAACAGCTCCTTGTTCGTCGTTATAATCGAAGCGAGCATAAAGAACTATCGTCACGGTTACTCGGCGAGAGAAAGCCTTAATCAATTACAGGATAAGTCGAGAAAGTTTTACTATTCGCATCGCGAAGACATGTCAAAGGGCATTCGAGTGAAATTTTTTTTTCGTTAAATCTCGTCGGACGACGACCAGACGAAATTAACATTGTCGAGGTCAGCGTGAAACAACTGCGAGGTCAATGTAACGATAACGATTTTTTTTTTTTTTCGATATTACGATATTAACGATACATCGCAGCAATTTTTCTACAGTTATAACTTTTTTTTTATTATCTGCGTCGTCTATATTATTCGCAATGAAGGAGTTTGCGAAATAACTCGCGGACTCGGAAAGAAAATAAATAAAAAATAAAAATCGATGTATTACATATTCTGATTAGACGGTGCGCGCCGCGTTGACGTATAGAATGAAATACTCGGCAAAAACCGGCGTTCGTTTTAAGATTCTATTTCAGCAGTATCGATCATTAAATGCACAGGTGGAACTCGTGCGGTTAAAACGCACTTATTTCTCAATGATGAAACTACTGGCCGGCGTTGAGGAGGTGGACGACAAAACCGATAACGAGGAAACCAAAAATGGAAAAATTATTAATAACAATAATTCGACAAAGGAGAAGCAATGTTTGGCGAAGCCGATTGTCGAAAAGGAAGCTGCTAAATCGGCACCGAATAAGGTCAGTCGATTGACATTACTTCTAAGTATTTAGCTACTGGAGTATCGAGGAAGGAGTGGCGCAATGTACAGCGTCTTCGTAGCTATAATCTGCAAAGTGAATGTCGTGGTCATTGACCGTAATAAAATTATCGGATCACCGCGAACTCAGGGATCCGCGATATCATTTTTATGCCAATTCTATCGTTCATGAAAAACGCTTTTTTTTAATTATCAATTAAAATCGGAGTCACCTAATTTTTGGAGCACAAAACTTTTTTTTTCTTCAATATAAAAATTAATTCGTTCGAATTTTATAGCTGTCCATACGTAATCGATGAAAAAATATCGATATTTATCGTCACAAAGAAATTCATCATTGTTGGTAAACTTGACGAAGTAATTACGCGTCTTTTTATATATTATTATTTCACGAATATTATAGTGAAAAAAAATAATATATATACAATAATAGATAATTCTTTAAAGTCGAATAATTTGACAATTACAATTACCCCGAGTCGTCGTACGAAACAACGGTGCATTCGCAACGAAAAATGTTTTTCAATTGGCCAATTTGTTTTCCAATAGCGTTCGGCTATTAAGCCGATAAGATTTCAAAAATATGAACGCAAATATACCTTTCGTGTCGGCGATATTGCATTATTACGCGATCGTCAGCCTTCACCTTGGGATACGGTTAATGAATACGAAATCGTTCGAAATGTTTGCATTCCACGTGAGATCGTTTATCAAAAATGCACGTATCGTTATAATGCGTGACTCACGAATCGTCGATAAACTCGCGGTTTACCGATAACACGTGCAGGAATTTCGTATATCGGAGAAACTGTTATTTTTTTTTTAATTCGTCAATGAAACATCGAGAAAGATCGGTGATCGTAACGGAGAGAATTTTTGTTAAACAACCTCGCGCGCGATGTAATGAGAGTCGAGGTGTCCGGGTTGCAATGATCTCCTTTTTTTTTCTTTTTTTTTTCGCGAAACGTCGTACAGTTTCACGCAGAATACGTACGTTCACTCGTTACGAACGAACGTATCCTCCGACACGCATCTATCACTTTCTGGGTTACGCCGTAATGTCTATGATTCTGATACAGATTTTCCAATTGCTAATTGTGACTCTCCAACAGCGGTAGCGCCGCATTTCCCTGTCGGTCGATTCTCAGTTATTAACTATTACTTGTAACAACAAGAATAGCCATTTCTTTTTCTTTTTTTTTTCCCCTTTTTTTCGATTTTTTCCATTTCCTCGTAGCGTCAACGAAGTTTCATTCATAAGTTCCGTTGCATTGTTAATTCGAAGAAAGACAGTCGTGTGTCGCGTTGCGCGTATGTTCGCTGCTCAATGGCGATTCGATTTCGTTTGGGGGAAACGGGAGTCGCGGGGAAATTCTGTCGCATGCAGTATTCAAAGTCGCTTTCAATGCCGCGGGTAAATGCCGCAGTCGAGTTTGCAGCGTCGATAATCGCGGAAGCGCCGCCACTCGTCGCTTGACTCACGGCGATGAACCGACCAGCTGTATAACCCTTTATGCACTTCTTCTCCCCGAACGGGGAATGAATAAAACGCGTATTATCATCATCGCTATACTGTATACATTACTTTGGGATAAATGCCGTCAAGTCGAGAAGAAGTGGATACGAGTAGTAATGCCTCAGGCAATGACTCGACACGGTATACGAGATGAAAAGCAGGTCCCGTTGCTCGATTGCTGCGACCCACTTATTTACCTACTGCTTTCCTATCTCTTTAGATTCACAAATGCCTATAAGATATTTGCCTCGAGAGATCCTCTCATCTTTCTCGATGATATATACTTTTGCGCGTTTGTCCCGCAACACGGGAGAGTTTGTTAAGATCATCGAGTATCGTGTATCGATCCTACGGTCGCGCGCGCGTTAGTCGATACCGATATATCGACAATTGTAATTTTTTTAATCCGCTCGTAATTCTTTTTCAAAATTTGGCATAATGCCGAATAATAAATTCAAAATAAATAGAAAAAAAAATTGCATCTATAGATCTTATTATTTAATCGAAATTACATTTTTTTTTTTTTATATACATTACTTTCGCATATTTTTTTTATGTTTGTAAAGCATTGTCTATGAAAAAGTAACTCCGTTGATTTTTTTTGCACCCAATAAACTGGATATCGATTTTTTCAAATTCTGTAAAATATCGTCGTTTATCGATAGCGCGTAATCGAATCTTCGCAACCGCATCGTTTTATGAAAATATCAAACGTTTCCGTTAAAAAAAAAAAGCGTTATTATCGTTAAATCGTGGGTCAGCGCGTCACGATCGTCAGTAACGCGTAATCGTTGCATAATTAAATGATAATCGATAATCGTTCATTGCGACATTTCGCGTGCGTAAATCATAGAGTATCCGGATTAATCCACATCTGTTTCAAACAACCCGCGACGGGTGCATCGTAATTAATGTTTCACACAATGTTGTCTCGGAGTTTATCAATTTCAATCCGAGATATACGTGTCGCGTAAACGCGCGAAATTTAGGTCGTTCCGCAAGCAACTTTGGTTTTGCCGCAGAGGCCGCAGTCGATAGGCGGACACGTGACCTACTGAATGTCGCGTCCTATTCAATTTTTCGCCGCATTCGCGAATTACTACAAGAAACCCGTGAAATTCTGTTTAGTAACTTCCATTAATGAATTTATGCAAATTTGCTATCGATCGAACTTTTCGATTAATGCAATCGCAACGACGATACTATGTATCACACGAGTCGCCGTTAATTTTTTGGCCTCAATCGCTTAACGATACCCTATAACCGCGACACCCGGAAGATCTTCGTGGATCTTTGACGTTTTCATGCGTACGGATCGCTCTCCGGTTTCGATTCGAAGGTGGAGAGTGGCCTACTTAGTGTCCAGTGAAATCCTATAGTTTCGTGACCTTGTTACTGAGATAAATGGTGTTCGTGGTGAATCGATGCCGCACACTTATCCGATCATCGCAACAAGTGAAAATGATAATGAGAAATTATATGTTTACTCATTAGTTAGGAAAAAAAAAATAAAAAAAAATTGATACGAATAGATCGGTGCGATGGCAACCGCAATAACCCTGCGGCATTTGCACGGTTTGCATAGGCAAAATTATTCCAAACACTATATTAATAGACTGTATATTCGCTGCATTCTTCCATAGCAACTTTTTTTTTTGTTATCCACGCGCCGAGTTTGACGTCATAGATAGTTGCGTTATTTTATGATGCAACGATCAATCGTTATCTCTTCGCGTAATAGCGTTTTTATTAACGAACTTCATTAACAGTCATTAAGAAAAATACAAGTGCCGGCAATAAGTAACGATTTATATATAGCTGTAATATTATTTTGTATTCGATTTAACGTAATTTCGATTGAGCAAAAAAATCTAAAGTAATTTTTTTATTTTGATATTATAAAATATTAATAACAGTATTATTATTACTGCTAATAATAGTATTATTATTAATATTATTAATGTTTCTCTTTTATATTATATTATTTATTTTATTTTGTTTATCGTGAAAAAAATTTTACGATTTTATTGAGTAGTCAAAAAGCTGCAGAACTTAATTACGAGACACGCTATATATGAGAAAAATATCGGAAATGTCAAATTATCAGGTTGTCGTCATTGACGATCATGGACGATATAAATATATATAATTGTACATTCCAAAAGTGCAAAGAATAACTAACCATTACTATGTCATGGAAGTTACAATAGTCTCATTGCGAATGACCGGAGGTCAGTATCCTCGATCGTTGTTCAGCCTGTAAATCATTTTATTGAATAAGTATCATCCACGCATTCACGAGATTTTCTTGTGTATAACGTTGTTGCATACATTGAACTATTAGCGAGTTACGATGTATTATAACAAACGTTTGAAAGAGATAATTCTTCTCTTAAGGCGGCACACGAACGGCCAAAAGAACCGGCCGCCTCACCGCTCATCGGCAAAGAAATAACTCCCGAAGATGAAGAAAAGATGAGACGTTTATTGCCGTACGAAGAGGCGCCGGAATATCTACAACACAATCCATTCATTCTTCACGGTTACCGCGGATATCTCACCACAAAATTGTGTTTGGAAAGGTTTGTTCACAACGACGAATGCGAAAGACAATAAATAAACGGCACGTTCATTGTTTTTTTTTTAATTAAATTTTTTTTTTTTTACAACAGCGTATTTTGGTGGACAAACGAAACGATAAATATATGGAGTCACGTATTCGGTTGGATGCTGTTTCTCGGATTGACGCTCTACGATTTATGTTTATTAAATATTCACGCGCCTTTTGGCGACAAAGTAATAGTCGCACTTCTGCTGGTTTGCTTTCAGGTATAAATGATTTATTTTTTTTTTCTCGATCTCAACATTTTTTATTGGAAATGATTTAAATTTTTCTTTTTTTTTTTCGTCATAAATTGTAGGCATGCATGATACTGTCGTCGGTGTATCACACGTTTTCCTGTAGGAGCGAACAGGACTATTGGTGTTTCTTGTCCTTCGATCTTTTTGGAATAGCGCTGAGTCTCCTGGCAATTTACATGTCCGGTGTTTATTACGCCTTTTGGTGTCACAAGGTAAATTTTAACAATTTCTCGACATAAAAAAAAATGTCACGTCTTTTATTGTGAGAACGACTTATTAATTCAATAATACGCATTTACACGATACATTTCGACAAATTTTATAATAATTAATATAACATTTCAAAATATTTTTTGAAAATTTAATACTCATTTTCATTTTTTTTTATAGTCAGAATGAAAAATGATTTTTAAGTGGTTGAAGAAAAAATTAAATATTGTTCAATGTTTTTTTTTAATTAATAACTGTTTAATAATTTTATACTATTATTATCATTTTTTTTTTTTTTTTTTTTTTTTTTCACTTCTGACAATCGATGTGATTTCAGGAGCTCCAGTTATTTTATCTTACGACGGTACTGCTAATATTCGTCGTGGCGATGGTACTGCAGATACCGAAACTCGAGGTGAACGGTAACGTGAAACTCGCCGTTTTCGTTGCATGGGCAGCTTACGGAGTTTTGCCGACGTTGCACTGGGGAATGGCAATGGGAGGGATGGATAATCCTATGGTGAATATGCTGATACCCAGGGTACTGGGAATGTACGTTATCAGCGGTGCCGCCTTTGCTATTTACATGAGCAAAATACCGGAACGCTTCTTTCCAGGTAATTATTCTAAAAAAAAAAAAATGTACAAATATAATGTTATTATATCGCTAAATGTCCTTTTCATATTTTTTCGTAATTTTTTTTCGATATTTTTTCTATCGAAATAATACTTCAAAACGTTTTATACAACGGACGATACGAACGAAGGTTGTGGCTTCGCATTCGCACAACTTTGGGTCTATAAGTGTTTCTCCAAGAGCAGCGGCGCCAAAGTGCCCGTGAAACGCTTATAGACATCTCGAATTAACTGCGAACTGGTCACAGTAAATTTTTTATCGGCGATAAAGACATTGTAAAAACAATTTGTCGCAATAAGAAATTTAATTTCCAAAGTTATATAGAAACTTTGCGCGATCGTTCGATCGAGTGAAAGTTTATTCGATTGTACAGTTCGAGCGAAAGTCCAACAAATGTTTTCGATCAAACTGACTTGCAGTTAAAAAAAAAAGAAAAAAAAAAAAACAATGTAATTCCGTTATTAACTCGTAAAAAAATTGCAGGCTGCGTCGACTATATTGGATCTTCGCATCAATGGTGGCACGCGTTGGTAGTGTTGGCGCTCTACTATTGGCACAACACTGGAATGCTTTACGTTGAGTACAGAATGAACCACGGATGTCCGAACAATATGAAGTTGTGACAGACGGGGGAGGACGGCGTCATGATAGGTAATCTTTCGAAAAATGAAAAAAAAAAAAAAAAAAAAAAAATCGGGCAAAAGAAAGTTTATTTATGAAAATTAATAACAATAATTATTTCGCCATCACGAGAGTACGTCTCGAAACAAATCATTACAATGTAAAATAAAAAAAATCGGTTGAATCGATTAAGTCGGCGCTCGCTGGCGGCGAAACAAATAATCGATTGACTAAATGCAATAATAATAATAAAAAGGAAAAAAAATAGTCAATTTAATCATCTAATTATCACGATTAACTATGTATTTTTTTCAATTAAGGAAATATTTTTTTCGACACTCGTAACCGTCGATTTATTCGATTGAACCGATTTTTTTTCTCAGTGGAGGTTTATTGCGATTTCAATGCGTTTATTGTCGATCTAAAATGATTGTAATTTTTCTTTTTTTGCAGTCCCTTCCCCCGATTGCATATGTGGAAAGGGTTCAGGTACGTCGTTTTCCAGTTGGAGTGAAGAGTCACTGCCGTTTTACGCTACGAAAGGCGAACTAAACTGTGTTATAGACAATCCGTTAATGGTTTACATGCTGCGACGACGATGACTATCGTCGTAGAGCTTTGACGAGTCTTAAAGTAACGCCGTCGGCATTGGTCGAAATTGGTTAATTCGACCTTAACTTCGATCTATTATTAATTCATCTTGTACCGGTTTTAAGGCACAATGTCGCTTCCACCCGCATTAAAATAGACCAAATTCTTCGTTTCGCGTTTAGGCGACAAATTTTATTCTTTTTTTTTTTCTTTTTTTTTTTATGACTGCGAACGAGTTGCCGATGTCAATTCACCGATTGTATTTATGTTGTTGTTAAGAGAAAAATAAAATATGTATTTATACGTAAATTATAGAAATCTGGCTTACCGTGTGAGATTTTTTAAAAATTTTTTTAGTGTTTCAACTTACCGGCATACGGTATCGTAACTGTAATTAAAGATTGCAGGTCTCTGTAGTTCAGTCGCAGACGATTTGCCGACCGTTGGTATTCCGTGCTGTTTTCTCGAAAAACTTGAATTACTCGGTAGGTGGAGTTGCGCTGTTTTTTCTTTCCTCTATCAACAATTTTTTTATCGATTTAAAGAAACATATGTACTCGTATTTGAAAAATATTTTTGTTATTTGAACGCGATTTTTTTTTTTACGAAACGATATTTGGGATTTTTGTTTCTACGCTATTAGCTATATTATTGGAGAAAACTACTATCGTTCACTTTTTCGCTCATCGCCCCTTAACGGCCCGAAAAAAAAAAAAACACCACGCGTCAAAATTAAAATTCAATTATTCCACGCGTTGTTCTGCAATCTCCGCTCAATATTTATTACGAAAATTCGCGTCAAAGTAAAAAAAAAATCTTTCTGCTATACCGCAAGGATCTTTTTTTCAAATCGATAATACGTCGCAAAACTTAACGATCGAGTATAACACGAAGTAAAAAAATTATTGAACATATTACAGTCGACGATGCAATGGATCTGATAAAATCATTTATTATGCAAAAAAAAAAGTATTTTATTCATTCAGAGTGGATGAGTAATATATATTTGCCAATGCATTAATAAAGATTTCATTGTGCTTCGGTTCCTTTATCATACGGAACTAGTAGTTCAGCGTTCTCATTTTTATTCCGCACTCCGTAACGCTTAGAAGAGCGAATTCTTATACGAGACGGAGAAGCCGTGTTGCAAAGAACTGTTCTCTTTCTCTCGTCGAGGGTGCGCACTCACTTTCCCTCCAACGGCGATACGTTTAACCGAGCAACGATTCTTTATCCGGGGTACGTAAGCGAGAAGACCAGAGGCACAAGAATTTACGTAGCACTTAATCCCGCCGCTTAGAGGCCACACGGCAATATCACCTCCCCTCCTACTTCACATTCTTGGATATATCCCCTTTCATTCTCACTTATTTCTTTCTCTTCTTCGCCTTTCTTTTTCACATTCTTTCTGCTTACTTGCCGAGAGAGCCACTCATCATACTGACTCGACTACTTAGCCGTCCCGTAATTCAAAGTACTCCGTACGTGGAGTTTCATATTTCTTTATTTATTCTTTATCGTCCACCTAATCGACGACTTCTTGAACTGTACCGTTCCGAGTCCTCGGATAATCGAAAAGTTCGAAAAATATTATATTTTCCTTCGATATATCTTTTATTCGTTATTTATTCGTAGTTTTTTTTTTCGAAAAATCATTATTTATTTCATATCGATGGTTAAGAATCAACAGTTCGCGAACGGACGTTGTGATGAAAAATACGAAAAAGACGATAAGAAAATAATATTTCACTCTGGCGAACTTTTTTTTTCTGCACCATTGTATTCGTCGTTCAAAACGATTTACGATACAGTCGATGAAGTTTTTGTGTTACAAAAACAGTTTGTAATATTTCACGGATTTACTCGGTCCCCGGTGACTTAGTCGTGGATAGAACATCGCGGCGAGCCGAAAGGACTCTGCCGCTCGCGTGGTAGTACAAGCTTCACGGTCGACCAGAGCCAATCCTTTAATCGCGAGTACTAAAATATTATAACGTGCATAATAGCCCGTGATTGCGGTCGCGAGATCCTCGTCTAATCTCTCAACCGTAAAAGAGCTTTTATATGTTCGCCCATTCGCGTTCCACGAGTTTGTAGGTTAACTTAAGTACATAGCCGTTGGGTACGTAGTCTTTCTCTCTCTCTCTCTCTCTCTTTCTGTGCGCGCGTACTGGACGTGAAATCTTAACTATTTACAAAATTTTCACAAGGCAATTAATTATCCGTAACAATTCGTTTGTCACCAATGTGGATTTCTACAGATGTTAGCTGCACGCGTTTAACGACATAACTTCCGTCGATCAGGTTAAGATAATTTTTTTTTCTTAATCTCGCGCGGGAATTCCCTACATTTTTTTCTCGTACTCTTCCACACGCACCTAAAAACTTATATATATCATCACGAAACTTTATCGCTACATCTTGATAAATTACGATTAATCGATCGTTTCAATATCCGATAGTGAGAAAAGTTTCTTTCAATCGCTTGTCCAACGAATTCTTGCGTCGCGGTTACAAGTGGCACTTCCGTACTCTATAGTGCCGATTGTTCTGAAATTTGTCACTGCGTTTCGTAGAATCGTAAATTGAGAAAAAGTAGAAAAATTACGTAAATGGAGTTTCATGCCGAATTCGTCGCCATCAGACTATTTTAATTAATAACAATTTATTTATACAATTATTGCATATTCCATTATCAAAAATGATGCTAATTATTCGCGTTCTCGTCTTCATTTCGATTTTTTTCATCACTCCCCTCCGGATCTTTTCGCATTGTTTTTGATGAATTAATAAAATATATATGCGCTTCTCGAAGCAGAGAAACTTCGAGGAAATAAGTACTAAAAACAGAGGCCGTGATGCCTGTCCGTTCGGTACAAAAATATACTCCATTGTGGAGTGCAGGAAAGTTTTCATGGTCGGTGCAGAAACGTAGGAAAAACTACATAAACATAGACGAGCGAAAGAAAGAAGAAACCAGAAGATAGCAAAGACACGTATGTCTCGTGAAAAAGAAAAATAAAAAAAAGTATAAGAACGAGTAGTAGAGAGACTCGACGAGATGAGATCTCTCGGCTTCTCATCTCGTCATCTCGCCCGTTGTTCGGGATCTCCTATTTCTTCGTGTACATTGCTACTGCTCCTTTTTGCCGCTGAGGGGATGAGCGCGTGCGCGATTCGACTCAATAAACATCTGGAGGAGCCCCGGTAAGCCCTGAGCCCAGGCGCTGGATTACGGCTCGCTATACTTTCTTCTATTTTCCGGATGCGATGCTCTCCTCGGCTCGCTCGCTGTCCTGTCGCGTCTCCTTTCACCCCCTCTCCTTCCCCGCATGCGAGCTTTTTTGGAGGTTAGGTTTGCCTTCCTGTACGGACGAGGGCAGTTCGTCTGAATATCTGCACGCCATCGGTAAATATGGAACTTTTTCACGCCATAAATATATTGCAATGATGCGGTGAACGCGGCTGACAAAAAAAAATTCTTCAATTTCATCGCCGCTGAGAAAGCCGATTCGATGTTTAGTCTCCATTGCCGCGTATTTAGAAGAACACGATGTTTTTTGACAGTACTCTTCATTGTTTTTTTCGTCTCGTTTCGTTAATCGTTTTTTCTCGTAATTTTTCGATCGAAAACGTCGGGATCGACTTATCGACGAACATTTTTACAGTCTGATAATAGATTTTTTATTAAAGTAAGAAACAGAATCTGTGAATCCCGTATTATTCGAAAGTTGATGAAATTCGCGAAAGATCTTGGAAAAGATGGGTTAAAAAAAAATGTCGTTCGGGAGGCTTTTCGTCGAGTCCCGCAATAGCATCAGCGACACGAGAACGAGCGCAGGGAATTAAAAAAGGCTACAGGTGGTACGTAACGACGATTCCACCCGTTCTACCCCCGGAAGGTACACCAGCGGGGATTCAGTCGACGCGCTCGCGGTCGCGAACGATTCGGAAATTATAGAGTGCACGTGGCACATGTTAATATACAGCATTGGAACGCATAACGAGAGGTATACGAGAGAGTGGCTGATGCTCATCACTCGTCGGTGCAAAGCTTCGAATAATGTCGAGCAGTAAAATTCTATTGCTTGATGTACGATGGCCTCGAATAGCATTATGATCTGTGGCGTTTTCAGCTCGCGCCATTATAGAATTTTACTTCCGTTCGCGGGATACTTTAGCGCGGCCATTAAACACGCGATAAAAATCTCTATCTCTCGACGAGAGCGAACGAACGAGATGTCCGCTTACGGAAATTACAGCCGACAGATGCATCAACATTTTCTCTCGTTTTTTCTATTGTCCCCTCTATCATTTATTCTCTCATCTCGTCGCCTCGTATTTGATATTAATATTGAATCAACGTGTTTGATTACCCATTCGTACGATCGGCTGATTTCTTGAATTTTTTTTTTTTTTTTTTTTTTATTCAACGTCCAGTTGTCGAAGTGCTGGGCAAACACGATTCCGGGTCTAATTGAAGCGAAGGACACAGAAATGGAATATTACACGCGCGCTTATTCCACTTGCGATACATATATTTATATCTGCGTACATGTGGCGCTTTTTTTTTTTTTACCACCTCAGTCTTTCTCATTTTCTCGTTTTCTCGTTTCTCTCGCACTCGTTCTCGTCTGCCGCAGCTTACAATTGTAGACATACGCGCGCTCTGCGGCCTATCTTTACAATAATCTCGTATCGTGTACGCTTGTTATCGTAGTGCAAACAACCCTCTCAAGGGGCCCCACGCGCCTACCGGCCAATGTTCTCCGTCGCTCAAGATTTATCTTTTCTCGATCTCTACGAAGCGCGAACAAAAAAATGTTATGCCTCTATGACGTTACAATGTTACCCGACATTCTTGGAATCGATTAATCATTTTTCATTTTTCACACTAATTATTTATATACTCGTGAAGAATAACACGAATAACGATCAATTGTATTTTTTTTTTAATGTCCATATCGAAGATAATGATTTCGATAATCGATAAGTATCGAATGAAAAAGACCAACGGAAATGAAAAAAAAAAAAAAAAAATAGAATAGCAATAAATACTTTAAAAGCGCCGTAGAGTCAAACGGGTCAAGAGAACATTTCGTGAGCCCCTTTCTCGTGACGCGAGATTAATTCATACATTTATAATGATACCGCGACTCCCGAGGCACTAAGTATGATCAATTGCGTGATATTGTACTCCTTTGGAGGTTAATGTTAATATAGTATACAGAAAGATACGCTACACAATTCTCCGAAACCTCGGGATCTCAGGAACACAAGTACGACTTTTCCTGCGGGGCGTGACTCGACCGTACGGACGAATTACGAAGAGTGTGTGTGGGTGCGCGACGTGTATGCATGTATCTCTAAATCTCGTTAGCCACCGGGGAAGCGACTTCCCGGGGGCACCGACTTCGCATCGCGCGCGCTACGCCAACGGCACAGCCACTTACACTTTACTTAATTGTGAAAATCCCGGGTAGCTTGAGGCGTAAGACCAGGTCGCTTGCTTGCCGGGCGGTATCGGTTAGCGCGGCTACAACCGCGAGGCCAAACCGACCCTGAGCTCTATCTATAATACTATACCACTTCCCACACTCTTCCTTACCGAAAGGTTACCCCCTCGGAAGCTCGGATCTCCGGAAGCCCCGCTGTTACTGTTTTACGAAAGCAGTCACCCAGACCCTTCGTGACGGTCCTCGTTGCCAACCCTTTACCCGAAGAAACGACCCCTCTTTCAGTTTCTCTCTTTTCTCTTACCGGTTACCAAAATGTACCGACCTTATAGCCACTGTTTTACTTACTCTCGCGTTTAAAGAGAATTCTCGTAGAATTTAACGCTCGTTACGCGTATATCGTTCGGTTGTGTTGTCTTTTCAGAAATTACATAATGTTGAGATTTTTTTAAAAATTTTATTTATTTATGTTTTTTTATAAAAATACGAATGGTTGTTAGTGGTAATTTGGTTCGAGCACTTCGCGCGCAATTTTCTACAGCAAAATACGCGAAGGGCACTTTTTGAAATCTATGAAAAATTATTATTTACATTGAAAAGAAAGAATTTTTTAATCAAATTTTGCTTGAATTTTTTTTATTATTACCCTCAATTAATTTTATTTTAAGGGTTGTTAACTTTATTCCATAGAATTCGTTAATTTTAGACTCGAAAATTTCGAACGCGAGTTCGAGAAATATAAATTTTCCGTTCGATCTTCTCGATTTTCAATAAATCCGTAACATACATTTATTTATTTATGTTTATCCGAGTTTCTTCGATGTATTTTCAGCCTAAACTTTCTCTCAAAACAACACACCCTTTCGTTCCCCTCTGTTTTTCGTCTATTGCGTTTCGACTCTCGAAGTTTCTCAGTAGAATTAGACTCAGTCGAGAAATCACACGCCTTCACATTCTCACGTCCAAATATTCTTGTCTCTTATTCTACCCTTCTGTCGTGTTTTTTTTTTTTTTTTCGTTCTTTTCCCCATCTCTTCCCTTCTCGCGTATTCGCGAAAGGTATCCTCTCTGTCTCTGTGTGTCGGCGTAGAACACTCCGGTGGTGCCGTAGCCTCCATTAAATTCATTAGGCCATTAGTGGCTGCAACCCTCCAAGATGGCTTCCGTCGCTTGGCAACCGCGGGGGTTGCCTGTGGGCGAACGGGTGGGTCTTGGTCGTGTAATTAGATTCAACGAGCTCGCCGGGTGCGCGCGAGAGAAGGGAAGGTGGAAGAGACGATGGGGCGGGTGGTGGGTACTACTAGCGGTGGAGGAGGTTCTCGTGGCCTCCCTTGAGGAGCCAAACCGCTTTTCTCTTCTATATTCTCCTCTTCTATAGTACCGCGGCTACGTTTGCCGGGCTCTGCTCCTCTTCAGGTTCGTATAATATCTTGCTGACCTCGAGAACAGTCCTAAATCGTATATACGGATATGTCGGCTGGAGAGACACGTGTGTCTCTCGATTATCGAAATTCTCCGAAAAAAAAAATGCACTTTTTTTCTTTTCGTTTCACACATTTAATTCCCGTTGGATTATTGCTGAAGGGTTAATTGAATTACAAAAAAAAAAGAAAAAAAACAAAACGATATAAAAATAATATACCAACGCGGTATGAGGACATCGGCTCTGATACACGCGCGTGAGTACGTGAGCGTGGTTTTTCGGGGGTGGCGAGCGCGAAGACCGGGCTACAAGGGGGGGAGAACGAGGGGGATTCTTAAAATACTCCAAGAGCATCTAAATCATGAAGGCTTAAGCGTCGCGGCGTCGTGCGAGGAGGGATTACCTACCTCACTTCAAAGTGCCCTGCAGGTGCAGCCTATTCAGCTTCGCTTTGAGTCCGAAAACTATCTTTTCCTCTGCGGCTCTCCGACATACCCTCGTCGAAAAACATACACTAGTCACGAGTAGTCACGATTACGCACAGTACGTCACTCTCTGTCGTTTACATCGATTTATTTCTCCACCCTAAACTAATACACGGGGGTTTCCCGGATCCTGAAACTTTCTTTTTTCTTCGCGTTATAGACGAAATTTCCATTGCAATATAATATGTTTAGAGATTCATTTTTAATCAAATTAGTATCATTTAATAGATACTTCAAGGTATACTAAAGATTTTGTTACGTTTTTTTAATTCCGAAACAACGACGATTACGGAATACAATGTTTCGTAGATAACAGATGAAAAAAAAAAAAATTGCAAGAAAATTATTTTACGGAGGTACAAACATTTGGATCGTGACTGCGAAAGGGAAAACGATGGGATAAGATGTCGCGTGAAAAATAACACGAAAGTTAGTCCATTTTGTAGAGAGGGGGCGAGAGACTGCGAGATGAACGAAAGTGTTTTCGCCGTGACGAGAGAAACGCGGAGGTTGAGAGGAGAAACGCGCGGAGAGTGAATCCTCCCAATTCTCTAAGCCACACCGGTGAGCCCTCAATTTCACTTGAGTAAAAGCTCAACGAAAGCGTGATAAAATGGCTTCTTATTCTCGCGTTTATATTCAATCTCGCGTGGCAAGAGACGCGGGCGAATCCCGCGGCGCATATGCACAAAGGGTCTCGTCTCTCCATCTGAAACACGTTAGTCGATGCCTCTCCTGTGCCCCGTGGTATACGATGTTATATATACACACGCTGTGCTCCAAAAGCGGGACGGACAAGTGGAAACCGTCGACGGTACACGCGAGGGGAGTAAATCGGTAGCCGATGCATTATGGAGTACCGCGCTGATCCTTGTAATGCATCTATGCATGGATCATCTATTCCCCTGTGATCGCGTATATAGTTTATAACGGAGCGCCCCTTTCTTTCGCACTTCCTTCGGTACTTTGACGACCTGACGCGTTGACCCTCTGCGCCTAACCCAGTAACCGTATGAGGGATGCGGCGATTTAAAACGTTAATGCGTCAACCGTTTAACTCCGTCGGTTCTGTGTCCATCTTTGTATCCCGAAAGATTGGATGGAAAATTGAAAAATAAGTCGGCGTTTTAATCTTTGGCCGAAAAAAAAAACGTCTCGTCAGGGGGCAATCATAATTAATAATTTGTATCGAAGATAACACGAAAATAATGTTATATTAGATTTTTTTTTAATGGCGACAAATTGATGGAAAAAATTTTAATGAATTCGCGGAGATCGAAAGAAAACGAGGAGAAGAATTTCTAATGATTTTATTAGTCATTGGTTTATACAGAGTTGAATATGTTTTCTAATTAATTAGCGACTAGAAGCTCATCACAATGGCTTTCGGTCGCGTAAGGAATGAAAAAAAATCTGAGTAACTGTACACGTACGTTATAGTTTTCATCCCCCAACGGAGACCGTGCATGTGTGTTGCGATATCACAACCGCGTTTTCCACTCTAACTGATTATAATTTGCATAGAAACGCGCCGAGAGATGGAACAATCAAATTTCTCATCCCGATAGAGCGGGATTAACCGACTAATCTCGACCGGCAGCGTCTCACCTTTCTTCGAGATTAATTTTTCGTCGAGTGTCGCGATAATTTCGAATAATAGGATTTTCATGAGATAACGATTCATTTTTTATGATTATTAAATTATTTTGTAATTAACTCCAATTTCGCGCGAGAGAAGTTATTTTTCTTCGACTTTTATAGAAAAAAAAAAAAATCGTCAATTAGTTCGCTCCGAAATTTTCTACGTAAAATGTTGTCTCTCGTCAACCCCTTCTCAAGGTCATTGAATTGAACAACAATTTCTCTATTTCTTATTTTATCATATTTCTCGTAAAAACTTTCTCCCTCAACGTCCGTCAATTTTTTAAATTTATTTTCACCGTCTTTACGGTACATCGGAGTCTGGAGAAGTCTTTAATATCTTCGGCTTTCGCAGTTCTTTTTTCGAACGAGTAAACTTCGTCGTGGACGAGGAGTATCGAAGGGGTTGTATCGGTGGTGCTTTTGCCGCCCGATACTGGCTGCTGCCTTGAAAACAGCACACTGTCGTTTCTGGTTTGGCTTCTGCGCTCGCCTCGGAGCTCCAGCGGTAATGCGCGTACCTCCAATAAATAACGTCGTGGCCCCCGAGATCCACTCCATACTGTACGGTATACACCGCGGATAGGTATACCGCACAGAGCTGTACTTACTACATCCTATACTACCCTATACGGTACTCGTACTCTCGCGCCTCAATATATATCTATACCGAAATAGTTGTACAGTTTGTATCGCGAAAAAGTGTG
Organism: Buathra laborator; assembly: GCA_934046635.1. Classification (NCBI taxonomy): domain Eukaryota; kingdom Metazoa; phylum Arthropoda; class Insecta; order Hymenoptera; family Ichneumonidae; genus Buathra; species Buathra laborator. Next base: position 9,329,105 of record OW203897.1, read on the forward strand.
AGACTTGCACACCGGCGATATACGATATTGTGCCAACCACTGCCGGCGGGTAATCGACCAAACTTGTTTCGTTTTTCACATACGAACCAAGAGTCTCCTGTTACGCGATTTTCTCTCAGTGAGAGCATTTTTTTTTTTTTTTTTTTTTTTTTTTTTTCGGAATACTTTTTTAAGTACAGTTTTAAAGCGTTTCTTATTCTTATTTATTTACAAATCGCTCATTTCTCAACGGCACCATGAAATAAAAATTATTGCCGAATTTTTTTTTATTTCTTTTACCGCGGTATAGTAATTTTATTTTCGGTCAAAAGATCTTTTACTGTTTCACGGGAAAAAAAAATGAGAACTCGTTGAAATTTTTCGTTTTTCGCTCCGTTCACTGTGCCAGCAATGAAAGATAAGGTCACCGAGCGAGATGTTGGCGCAGATACCAGAGAATCCCGACGGTCATATAGCGAGAAGCGCGCGCGTATCTTTATTACCCCCTTTGCGCGAGACCCCGCGAGATGAGAGGAGCCTCACGTCGCTGCCACGCCACGTTGATGTTAATTGCCATTTTATCACACTCAGACGTGTTATATTTTCCGGTAGGAGTGTGTTGTAATCTCTCACTCTCGTTCTCTACTCGCGATCTCCGAGCTTTTATGGTCACTACGTATTTAACCGCGTTGTGGTGAGAGAAAAAAAAAAAAAGGTCATTCGGTTAAATTAACGTGCAACGAAACGTCTCTCGTTATCTCGTTCACATTTTTTTTATATCGCGAAACACAATGAAACAATATTAACAACTCTTAGACTGTTCTTTTGGGATGTTAAAGATCGATTGTGTCGGAATTAACGAGCGCCGATGTTGTTTTCTCGAGAGGAACAACCGGAACTCGTCTTTGACGAAATCAAATCGTTTCGTTCGTTAGTTTTTTTTTTGTTTTTTTTTTTCCTCGATAGTGAATTATTTGTGTCATCAGGTGCAGATCGTGACCTTTCCCGTGCATTTCGCTGGAGCCGAGTCTCGCATCGGCTCCCAGGGTGGTCTCTCTTCCACTCTTTATTTTACTATTTCGCTACGGTCTTTCCTGCCGCACGCCCTGTTCCTCTTTGCTCTCTCTCCACCACTCTGAATCCCGGCGCTCTTTCTCGGATTAGCTTTACCGTCGCAGATCACGTTCTCTCGCAGCCCTCGGATTGTAAATCACTCGGAGGACCGTCCCGCTCGACGCAACATCTTCGAAATCTCCTTGCGTCTGTCTATACAGACTGTAAAGCTAATAAAAACCGAAAATTTGACGTAATTTTGATATTAATTGGAGTTCAGTTTTTATATAATTCATTTTATTATTCAAATAACTTATTTTTGAATAAAATAACAATGTTACGAAAACTGTTCGAACATCAGAGTTTTTATCGCAAAAAAGGCGAAAAATTTGCAACGAAAGAGTCAATATACAGTCGCGAAAAAAATAGTCTTGACGAAAATTTTCTTAAAATTCAATAATTAAACTTTGACTTCAAATAATTGTGTGATTAGACACGATTTTTTCACAATCCTCCATCGAATGCTTTTACAACTAATGTGCTCACTGCAGGATATCACGATGTCTATTCACGGATTAATAAAGACGTTAAATTTGCGCTCGTGAATTGAGATTTATTTTTGTGAAGAGTCGACAGTGTTACTGCCGTAAAAAAAAAAAAAAAAAATTCGTGATCCTCGATCCCATGTTGAAGAAACGCTCATTGTGACCCGCGTGGGAATAAAGTACAGCAAAAAAAAAAAAAGAAAAACAGCTATATCTTTTTTAGGAAGTCAGTGTTCTCGCATATTCATGACGCCTCGACGGATTTTATTCGTCGAGTAAATCCACGGATCTCGCGAGGCGCCGGGCTCTGCCTCCGAGATGCCGTCGACGTCGCGAGGGACACGAGAGTAGCTGTCGTATCGGGTACACACGACGAACAGTGGGTTCAACTACCACGATAGAGAAACGAGAGACGAGAGGAGTAGTAGTAGAGGAGGAAGAAGGACCCTTCGCCTTACGACGTCGTCTTCTCTCGTAAGCTGGAACGACGCTCGTCCCTTCGGTTCGTTTGGTCGGCTCTTTCGCAACAGCAATATATACATTCGACGTCGGTCATTTAGTTGGGGAAACAACGTTGGATTTTCTCGTAGACCCCGAGCGCGTAGCGCGATGCTTATTCAAATGTTTCGAACCCACGGAGAGAGAGAGAGAGAGAGCGAGCGAGAAAGAGAGACCACCCGTCTGCGTATATATACGACATCTTCAGCGACGAGAAAATCGTATCGGGATGAAATTACCTCTCACGTATTGGGGGAGGATTGCGAGCTCAAGGGTAAGTTGGCAAATTCAAGCCAATGTGACGAATCCAGAGAAAATCGGTCCGAAAAAAAAGAAAAAGACACGATTTATTCTGCATAAACAAAAAAAACACACTTTCCCTTTCTCTATTGGATTTCCTTGTCTCTATTTCTTCATCGAATTTCATTGATGCCAAGAAATATCACCCTCTGTTGCTATTCGATTGCAATTCAAATTTCTCATTCTATTATTGCCACTGATTTATCAAAAAAAATCAGAAAAAAATAAATAAAAATCTATTTTAAGATGATAATCTATTATTTGTGCGGTCGCGTATCTGTAAATAACATTGAGATATTCATCGGTCGAGAGATTTGCTGTGATTCTTCGAATGAATCTTCTGCAAGATATGAAATCTTACTGACGATTGTCTGCGTCGATGATCCATCGAATCGCGAAGAAAATAAGATCGCTGCTGGTCGCGACAATATAGTATATTCTGTTATATGTATATGCGATGCGTACCTCGTGAATGTATGCGATGTTTCGTCGTAATGGCAAACATACGGACCGTAATAACTCGTAATAGTAATAACATTAACGTTGGACGATATTGTAATGTATACGTAGAGTTTTAGGGGGCGGCGGCGGATAGGCCTTTGGGGTGCGACGGACAGTTGCCTGCCATGCGGCTGTACGGGGTACCGAAGCAGAAGCAACCCTCTTGCGTCTAGGATAGGGTGCATAATTTATCGTTATTCTCTGTGGCCGCTACTCTCCCTCTGTATCCCGCTGGCAATGACTACGATCGACCACCACCGACGCATACAACGCCCGACGCTTGCCGCATTACCTAAACATGTTTGTTTCCGATATGCATGTGTATTACCGAAGTTTAACGCCACTCAATACGATAATCGAGGGTGGCGGTGGCGAAGCGTGAATCAGTTGTCGTCGATTAGCCCGACTATTCGTGTATATCACTGCGTAGATACGCAATCCGCGATTAATACTGGAGTCGCGCAATTGCGGGAAAATAAAATATCTTTGATTTTATTTTTTATTACGCGTTCAATAAATTGGATCGTATTTTTTTATTTTTTATTTTTTTCGGCGGAATTGAACGTCGCAACGTTATCATGAAACGTTGCATCATCATTAAAATTTCATTTACGATATTGAATAAAATATCGGAAACGAGAACTCGATGCGGGAATGGGATGAGATTACATACGAATTACGATGTAAATACAAAAGAGTTGTCGTCGATTAGGCTGACTATTCGTATATATCACTGCGAAGATAAGCAATCCGCGATTAATACCCGCGCCGCGCAATTGCGCAGAAACAAGACGTCTTTGAATTCATTTTTTATTACGCGATCGACAAATTGGATGGTATGTTTTTTTTTTTTTTTTCGACGGAATTATACGTTGCAACGTTATCGTGAAACGTTGCATCATCATTAAAATTTCATTTACGATATTCAATAAAATATCGGGTAAGAGAACTCGATGCGGGAATGGGATGAGATTACATACGAATTACAAATGTAATACGATGTAAATACAAATCAGTTGTCGTCGATTAGGCCGACTATTCGTGTATATCACTGCGGAGATAAGAAATCCGCGATTAATACCCGCGCCGCGCAATTGCGCAGAAACAAAACGTTTTTGAATTCATTTTTTATTACGCGGTCGACAAATTGGATGGTATTGTTTTTTTTTTTTTTTTTTTTTTTTTTTTTTTCGGCGGAATTGAACGTTGCAACGTTATCGTAAAACGTTGCATCATCATTAAAATTTCATTTACGATATTTAATAAAATATCGGATAAGAGAACTCGATGCGGGAATGGGATGAGATTAAATACGAATTGTTGGTAAACTTGGCGTAGAATAGAATTGATTTTTATTGTGACTAGATTACAAACGGTGCCTCTCGACGCGCGATAACGCCGATTAGGAACGTGGTACACATATGTGAGTGACGAGATGGTGGCATTCGAACGACGACGAGATCCAAACACATTCAACTCACACTTTTCGATTTTTTTTTTTTTTTTTTCGTACGTTTCGCCCGGTTATTCTCGTGTCCAATCATCGTGTTGTTACAATGGTGTGTGTTTTTTTTTTTTTTTTCGTTTTTTTTATTCTCTTATTTTTTTGTTGCTGTTTTCTTTCAATTCTCTTGTTTGTTCGGATATGTGATTCGACGTTGACAATTTGTACGATATCCGGGATTCATACAAAATAGCGGTCGTGTTTCCTTAAGTCGTTAATACCTTAGTGACTATACAAATCTATTCTTGGGTATACTACATTCGCGTTAGACCCCGAGATACGAAGGAATTAAATTTCGTACCAAAAGCCCGATCGTGTTTTTTTTTTTTTTTTTTATTTTGAAAATTAAATCAGACAAAAAAAATAGGTTCATGTCTCTCGTTGATATATATATTTTTTTTTACTGACATGCATCGAATGCGCCACGCAAAGAAGTCTTTGATGCGCCCTATTCGGCATCTTTGATGTAAAATAACGAACCTCGACGGTGTCGGCGCGACGTAGTTACCTTATTTTTTAAAACTTTTCTTTTCTTTTATTTTATTTTTTTTTTCGTTTATTTCCTCAAATATATACTATACCGAATAATATTTGAAAACTACGAACTAATATCGATAATATTTATAACCGTAACGGTGTACGCTAACCGATGTAACGATATAATCCGTGCTTCATACACTGTACAGAGCACACACCCGGGAACACTCACCTCTCGATTTTTCTCGCTTTCACACATTTTCTCTGTCTACGAAGTTTTTTCTCTTTTTTTTTTTCATTATTTTTGGTATTTGCTGAATAGTTTCAATTATTTATTTATTATTATCGTCGTTAGAATGTAACAATTTTTTTTCGTTTTTTTGTGTTTTTTTTTTTTCCTTTTTTTTTTTTCGTTCTATAATTCTTATTCATTGGGTTAAAATTTAATCGTTCGTTAGAATTAGTCTCTACTATACAGATATCTACAGGGTAATGAGTACATTATCCGCTTATACATGATCCTTTATCGAACGTTTCACTGAATAATTATACGAACGCGTGTGCCACGCGATTTATCAACATTATTGCACGAAGCTTTGGTTATTCAGAAGGAGACAACAGTAGTTTTAGAAATTATAATCGCACTGAATCTGTTTCACAAAAATAAATAAAAGAAATGACGTTTGTTCAATTTTAGAGAAAATATAATAAAAACAAATGCTTACAATCTAATTTACTCCGAATTCATGCAATTCAACGAGATTATTGCCAATATAAATCGAGAAAATTATGAAATTTATAACGCAGCAAGTACCACTGTAGTCTCCCCTCAAAAATCGTTACTAAATACCTCACTAATACGCCCGCCGATGCAAAAAAAAAAACCATCAACTCAAAAGTAAATACCGGTGTAAATATCAAAGTACGATTCGCACATCACGCAGCGCCATAAATTCCCCAACTCCTCAAAATAACATAATAATAATAAAAAATAATAATAATCCTCATGGTAATCAATGAAACGTCGATAAAGATCCGCGAAAGAGATTTAATTCGGTGTCGTTTTTTCTTTTTCTTTTCTTTCCTTCATTCTTATTAATTTCAATCTTCGTTCGCATTGTTTTTATTAATTTTTCTTTTTTTTTTTTTATCACTGTCCCCGATTCTCATCCCAAGCAGCGAGCGATAGTGTCTGTGCCGATCCCGAAGCGATGGAATTCGTAGTCCAAGGATCGAACAACGACGACCAATAGCCGGCGGCGGTTGTCGGAGCTCTTTGCCAATATCCGGCGAGTCTGCCGGCCGTAGCGGCGGCATTGCTCGCCGAACTGTTGGACGCCGAATGTCCAACACCGATACCAGCGATCCCGACGCCGATTCCAGAACCAATGGGGTTTTCAGCCCCATTAGCGCCGTTGGTACTCGCGCCAAGAATCATTCTCGTGTCTTCGTCATGAATTTTTTGGTCCGCCGCGCCGGATTCCTCGTCATAGACGAGATACTGCGGCTGCGACGCGGTCGACGACGGTGTCGAGGACAGCATCGGCGATGCGGCGGACGTAGGCCGGGGTCACTCGGCCTGTTGCCGTCCGATTTGTTGTTGCTGTTGTTGTTGTTGTTGCTGTTGTTGCTGCTGCTGCTGCTGCTGCTGTTGGGAAGAATCAGCACCGGTCTGATTACTGTCGCAGTTTGTTGCCTGACCGTTCGAACATACGCCCGGTTGCTGTTGGCTCGTCATGCCGATAGAACTCGTTCCCGATGTTCCTCCAGCTACGGATTGTTGGGGGCTGGAAGCAGCCCCCGCCTCACCTCAAACTTGGGACCTCGCCGTACCGTTGCCGTGCTGTTCCGCTCCCGGCGAATGAGGATTTCCGCTCGACGACGTTAAAGCGTATTGACACGCGCTGAGACCACCGCCGGACGAAGCTCGTGGACTAACCGGACTTATGCTACCAGCACCGCCGGTAGTCCCACCTGTGCTGAAAGAACTCGCCGAGCCGTATTCGCTGCTGTGCTGTTTCGCTTTCAAGCGAAGCGACGCGATGCTGCTGCTCATCACAGCGCACGGTTCCGGCGGACCGGTTGCTCGATGATGAGTTCCGTACACCGGAGGACCGTAAGGATGCGGTGCCGCCGGCGCTGCGTAAGGACACGTCGCTCCGGATGCCGTCACCGGCGAACCCGCCACTCCGAGACCCGAACCCATTCCCGGTAACATCGACGTTGCTGCCTGTCCAACGGACATCGACATTCCACCGACATGACTACCCGCCACCGATGTTCCTCCGGGATTAAAGCAATTCACCGACGTAACCTGCGCGTGATGGTGATGATGCGACGGACTCGGGACCACAGAACCCAACGGGTTGACCCAAGCGAAATTCTTGCTGCTCAACGGCGACGGCACTTTCGCCGCCCAATTGTTGTATGAACTGTACGAACTGTACATCACATCAACGTCCGCCCGACCGGTTATGAAACTGTTTAGACCGGCAGTGCCGAAACCAGACTTGAATTCAGCCGCTGCTGCGGCCGCGACATTCGCCGCGTTGCGCTCGCGCTTTCGGTACTTTGCTCTTCGATTCTTGAACCAAACCTGAAACATACGAAACGAGGAATTCGATTAGCAAAGATTCGTGTTTTCGATTGAATGTTGGTAATCGGAAAAAAATTGATATTCAGGGAAAAAATGGAAAATCCTGAGTTGGGAAAACCAATAATTACTAAGGAGATGTTCTTTAAGAAAAAAATGGATTAATTCTGAACTCATTTTGCAGTATCTCTCTTCAGGAACAGTTTTTCCGACCCTAAAGTGACTAAAAAATATCATAGGTATTTTATAATTCGAAAAAGGAAGATTGCCGCGAAGTCATTGCATCCTCAGTTTCAGATTTGTAATGATATAGTTTCACCGCGTCGTGTATAACGCGCATCTACCGTTGGAAAAACCAATAATTACTTAGGAGATGTTCTTTAAGAAAAAAATTGATTAATTCAACTGCTCGTTCTCCCAATTGATAATTTTTTAGTGTTTTTTTAATTCAACTCATTTTGCAGTATCTCTCTTCAGGAACACTTTTTCCGACCGTAAAATGGACTAAAAAATATTATAGGTATTTTATAATTCGAAAAAGGAAGATTGCCGCGAAGTCATTGCATCCTCAGTGTCAGATTTGTAATGATATAGTTTCACCGCGTCGTGTATTACGCGCGTCTACCGTTGGGCGAAGCAACGAGGCTTTCTTGAGTTGAGACAAATGGCAGGGAAACCTTCTTTAACACCCCTTCACGGGTTTGCTAGTTGTTGTTCCCCCCGGAAGCTCACCGGCATTCTGAAATATGACGGCGTTAATTCAAAACGGCGGCTTGTAATACTGTCGTTCGATACCAACGCAGTGAAGATATAACGCCGTTCGCGGCTGGGGTCGCGAAAAGACAAGACCTCGTCAGCCGTTTTCTACCCTCCGAACCCATCGACCCCAACGAAGAGTTCCCTCTATATCCACTCGTCTTTTCTCCCCAACGGAAATTTTCTCTACATTACCGTGAGACCAGCCAAAAGTTTCTGGCAGCTTTTCCTCTCAGCTTCTCTCGTTTCTCGTAGAGACACCGTCCGCCCTCCGCCGTTCATCCTCAACCCTCGCTGATGCGAGTATTCGAGGGCTACGGCTATATATATATACGCTTCCAACCCTCCCGTCGACAATTATACGGGTGGTTGCGCCCAGATACACGTCGCTCTCGCGTAACTGTAAGGCCAAGCAGCGAGAAAACGGCGAGGCAGGCGAACGCAGCGAGGCACGACTGAGTTGTTCAACGTTCGCCAGGGGTTGTGACTCTACCCCTCTTCCCCGGAGTCTTCGAGACTTCGAATAAACGAAGGGTGGGAAGAATACTATGCGAGAACCGCGACAGAAGGAGAGACTTTCGATAGATACGACGAGGAAAGGAGGAAAACCTGCGTGCTTTCCATCCCTCTGATGGGAGGGAAAAGGCACACAGCTTGGTGAACTCGGAAGCCTCTTCCAAGATGGATGGACCTACGAACGCGTCGCGGAAACGCTAAGAGGCGCGACGAGTCATTGAAAGTAGGGGGAAACGAAGAAGAAAAGAAGAGGCTAATGAAGAGTAATGCGACACGGCTTCCACCGGCGTCTATTACACTCCTGGTAACGCTCTCTCGATTCGTCCCGTTCCGCGTTCTTGTCGAGGTGTAAGTCGCTACTGTTTTTATTCCACCTGAACGATTGATCTCACGGGGTATTGAAATAAGAACGCGTTGGTTTCGAAGAGTTTCATTCGACTTTTGGATGCATTTGGGGTTTGTTTTTGGGTTTGATATCGCGGGAAACATACATTGTAACGGATTTGTCTCATTTCTTGGTAACACGTTAAGAGAAACTGCAGTTTCAAAGTCGCGGGAGACTATATCGAGAAACTGGAACATCCCAGAAGGTTCATATATAGGGAAGACGGAGCGGGCGGGTTGAGGAGGAAGAAGGACTTTACGGGGGAGGAAAAGCGAACGTGCAAGGAACGGGAGAAGCGACGAAGATGCTGCGACTCGAGAATCAATAAACCCCCTCGGCGAGGCAGAGAGGATAGAGGGCCACGAGCAGAGGAGAGACGAGGTGGAGTCGGCGGGGTTGTACACAAGGCCGCACCCATAAACCTTAACAGCATCGCAAAATCTCGTCGGCGTTGGCCTCTACCTCGGTAGAACTACGAGCGATGGCCGTCCGTAGGTCGTAAAGTTGATGAATGAACTTTCGAATCGATTCTCCTGTGCCACACGGGTAGCTTGTCGGACAGAGGATATAACCGGGTTCTATGTCTTCGCGCGTGAGAGAAGCTTCGATTTCGACGGTAGAGCTTTACCCGACAAGTTGAAAATGTACTCGGGTACAAGTAAACAATGATTTATAATTGAATTTCGATGCATCCGTTACACTAATCAAATTTTTATGACGCTCTTTAAGGTCGTTAAATATGAAATGGAATATCTTGCAACCCCTATGAATTATGACTCATACATAAATTTTTTAAAAATGAATTTTTTTTTTGGTTACTGACGATCTTTTGCCGATTTTGAGGTTGGAAAGACAATGCTACATGTTTTGAAGTATTTTTCAATACGAGTCCTTTACCGATTTCGACGATTTTGAATGTAGAAAAACATGCTAAATGTATTGAAGCTTTAACCCAAAAGAGAACTTTTAGTTTTTTTAAAACTGATCCTCGAATAATTGCCGTCGTTCTATTTTCCCGATTAACATCAATGAAGCTGTTGCACACGTTGAAAGGAGTGAAGAAATTTAGACACTGTTAATCGGCTGCCCGGTTAAGCGGTTCCCTATCAAAATTTAATAACTGATCAAAAAAATGCTGAAACAATTTTAATTTTTGCCGCCAAAATGCGTTTATCGAGTGAAAAGATTTTCGGGATTGAAATTCAATGCTACCGATTTAAAAAACGAAAGTTTCTCGCGTTTCGAATGCCGATCAATAAAATTTACGAGGATCAATTACAATAATCTTCTAGCAATTGGCAAAGCACCGGAACAACGTTAAATCACGTAAATTCGTGAGTTGTATCGAGCGAAACGAGAAACCAGAACCAACAATCTGGAGAACGTTGAGCCGATGCTTGTAAATCTACTCAAGTGTGTGCGTACGTGTTTTTCATTCGGGGGAAAAACCGCAACGGAACAATGGATATCGTTCGGTTGGCGGAGCGTCATGCGAGCAATAAAACCTCATCAAATCACGACCCCCAGCCGGTCGCATAAGCCTCTGCACGGCTCAATCTACGGAAGCTTATATAACTGTAATGAGACTGAGGCCGGGCGTCTCATCAATCACTCCACCCCCGCGCGGGTTCGCTTACTCGGGGAGGGGGTTTCCTCTGCATTACGTTCCCCCCGAGTTCCCGATCGTTGTTCCGCTATGCCACACGGTGTGCCGGACTACTATAGATACGTTATAGATGTTCGAGACCCCGTGGCCCATCATTCGTGATCCAGCGACTTAACGTGTTCCCGATGTGCGGTCGGACAATCGTACAAGTACCGTTTGCCTTGTTACGTTCGGTGGCGTTCTCTCATTCCTCCAAATCATTCCTATACCGCATGATTTTCTCATTGACTGTTCGCGCAAAGTATATTCAAGAAAACATCCCCCAGAAATTGTTGAAGAGACAAAAAAAAATACGCACCCTTCGGCGGGATTGAAGAAAAAAAAAAAATATATATACATCGTTCGCCCGGAATATTTCCAGTGGAAAAAATGTATATACCCTTGAAATCTGCCGTGTTATCGACGTGACCTCGGCGCATACGTACGCACGTGCGAATACCCGCATATACTCGAGGGGAAAAAGGAAGCGAAAAAGAAATAAAAGCAGAGGCAATGTCATATGGAAAGTGAGAGAATACTAACAATAGAGACGTAAAAAAGAGACGAAGAAAATGTCGTGGAAAGGATAGCGAGGGGGTAGGAAGGGGGTGGATGAGAAGGAAGCATTTTGCGGAGATCCGAAGAGGAGGAACCGAGAGACTGGAGAGAAGAGAGAAGATAGTGGAGCACAGGGGTCCCCGGGAGAGTATACGAGCAAAGGGGAGAAGAGGATCGGCGGTCGTTGTCGAAGGGGAGAGAAAGGGAGGATCGCGCGGGGGGAGTGCGAGGGTCGTGGAGAGCTGGCGGCAACGCGCAGGAGGTGGAGGAGGATAATATTGATCCCCTCGTAGCCCCGCCCCTCCTTTCCCGGCGACGCCATCATTATATTATCCACCATCCCTCCGTGTCTATCTAACACGTTTGCTGCGCACAACTATATAGGTCCTCTCTGACTCTATCTTCTTTTTTTTTCCTCTTTCTTTTTACATCCTCTTCCTCCCTTCTTACGGAAGCGAAAGCCCGGCGAGGCGAGTGTATGAAACATTTTTTGGTTTCACCGCGAAAAAATATTCTAACACTCGCGAAAATTTTACGCTCTTTGCTCCACGGAATTCTAACACCGTTCGGGTCTTGAAAATTTTGCTCGACATCGATCTGCAGAATAAATCTCATTTTTTTTTACAAAATTTCAAATTTTTCAGGATTTTGGAGTAGAAAATTCTCATTTCAATAAATTTTGATTTTACTACTTTTCCTTTAATTTTCATTAAACATTTTCGCGTTTTCACGTTTCACTGGGGATGGAAATGGGGTTTAAATCGGGGAAATTTGTTCCCATCGAAATCGGTTAAAACGTTAAGCATTAAATTATCGCGACTTTTTATCCTGTTTCGATCTTTTATTTTCAAGTTCACGGTACTCGAAAGAGTATAATAGTTTTTGAAGAAGAGAAGAGCATGTAAGCGACTGAGGGCTTAGCGAACCACTGAAATATTTCATTGGCGTTAGACCGCAAGACTTGAACGTAAAGGTGTAGCGGAGCTTATATGGAATAGACGACCCTCAAGAATAGGTAAGTAACACGAGTAGATGCACAGCGTTACAGCGAGCCGCCAGTACGGCGAAGTAGTTGAGAATGGAGAAGCAGCAGCAGGGTATATACGTGTACCAACGTTCGTATACCAAAGGGCCGAGGCGCCACTTCATTAAAAATAAATTCCATGAAGGAGCCACCGGATATCCGTGGCTTCGCGAGGATTTGAAGGCGGGCAACCCCCGTCGCGTTAAACGGCAGTGCGCGCGCGGCAGTATCCATAACTCTGCGTGCTACTCTACTTCCTCCCCGGTAACCCCTCCGGCGATGTTACGAAGACGCTACACACCGCGTGTGCCTCTCGTTTTCTCTCGACGCAACCACTACCCCCGTCTTCAACTCCTTTGAAAATTTATTTCGTGTTTACTCGCTTTTCTCCCTCGATTTGCCCCATTGGCAACGAGCTATTTCTCCAGACTACAGGATTCGAGCACTGATTTTATTTACACGATTCCGAGGAAGAATTACCGAAAAAAAAATTTTATTCACGAATAATTATGACTGTTTTTTTTCTCCGAAAACGATTATTTCTAAACGATATTTTCCAATTTTCGTCTTAAAAATGCTAATAAAAATAAAGTAAACAGTGATGAATTTGAATTTTTTTTTTTTCGATCGTAATTTCGTGAAAATTTGTATCGTTTTTTGTTGATCTTTATACCGTACGGAGTACAACGATAAGGGATACTAAGTAAAGATTGCCTTCGACATCGATGGTTCGAACGCTCGCGAAGGGCACTCTGTGCCATGATGGCCGCCGAGATGACGGTGGAGAAGAGATTCTCCTCATTCTCTTTCGTCTCACTCGCCCTTTTTCTCCATCGGATTTTTTTCTTTTTTTTTTTTTTCTTCGTCTCAATCTATCTATCTCTTGTGAACCCTCTCGCGCATTCCTATATAGATAGAGATAGTAGGTCTGAATTTCCAGCTACAGTCTCGGTCGTCGTCGGGGTTGGGGTAGAGCCCGAGACGGTGAGAGTAGTAGAGACAGCGAGAGAAGCCCGGCAGCGGCGTCTCCATAAATCTCACTGTAGCGTCGAGATGGATCAAGCGGAAAGCGACCACGTCTCACGAGGGTGTGCCAAGGAAGCGTCAAGCCCTCCTCCACCTTCTTCTTCTTCTTTCTTCTCTTCCTTCTCGTTTCTTTCTTTATTCCTCACTTTGCCACCGAGCGAGAGCGGCGTATGTGTAAAGACCGGAACGAAATAGCGTAAGGTGGAGTAAGATGGGCGCAATGCGCATACACATAGATCATACATACAGCAAACGGTGCTGGAGAGGCGTTCATTCTATGTGCGCCCATACGCTCTGTAAAAGCGACATCACAGCGATCCCCCCATTCGAAGTGGATTCCTCGGCAAATTCGTCTCATACGTGTGGAGACGATTGAGAGAAGAAGAGCAGTAGGTAAGGAGTCTAGTAGTAGCGAGAAGTAGCATTGAAGATATCGTTTTGAGTAAAGTATATCATAGAACGGGATCAACGCGACGACGATAACTTGCCTACGGTAAAGCGACAGAGCTTTTTTTCTTCTACGTCATTTCTTTTTTTTTCTCTTCTCTTTCCTTCTTCGTCCGTTTCTTTTATTATTCTTGTAAGTTCGCGTCGCAAAGATTTTTCGTAACTCGCAAAGCCGCCCGAGTGACTATATTCGCAAGACGAGGTATTTAACTCAATTCCGTGCGAAATGAAAGAGCTGAGACTCGAGCTTTCGAATACTGAAGAAAGTCGCGCTTTTGCGAAATAATGTTTGCGAAGCAATTTTTAAAAGAATTTTTAGTTATGGCGGAAATTGAGTAGATCTTGAAACATCGTAAATCGAAAGATTTCGAATCTTAAGAGTGCTTTTTTACGATAATTCTCGTTCGTAATTGAGTTAACTTCAGAACGCAACAGAGGGATGAGTAACGCGACGATCTTTGTCAACGCGTCAAAGATCCCAATTACGATAGTGATCCTCAGTGGATCAGGTGTGTGAGATCGGTTAAAGCACGAGGCTTGATCCCGAATGATCCAACGGGATTTGGCATCGCGTACGACCCTTATTTGTAATTGGCCGTGAACGTCGGCACGTGAGAATCGCTTTCCGGTCTCATAACGCCGATGTCCCTCGACCGGTGTGTTACCCGGTGGTACCGGCTATGGTATATCCGAATCGAATTGTCGCGCGAACGAGAGTGGGGTGCAAGAGCCGTGCGGGCATATTATACGATTATATGTACTTTAAAGTGCCACGATCCCTAAATGGCTCGGGAAACTGGGCGCTGGTTACTCGGAATAGTTGGAATACACGTATATATAACGATACGCGTACAAATGTTTTTGTACGTATCGATACTCGTGTAAATATGTGTTAAATACTTGTATTCCAACGAATGAAACGCTCGACGACGATATATATATATATATATACGTAGACGATATCACATACACCGTTTCTAGAATATCCTATGCGTGAGGTGCATACGGTAGAATGGCGAAGAGTTGGGCTCGCAGTTTTATGGATTTTTTTTTATCGTTGTGGTAGTGGCACACGGTGGGGTGGCGAGGGGGTGGGTTGGGGAGGGTATGGGCTCGTTCTGCGAACGTAGCTATACGACACCGACTGGCTGGCTGGCAGCACCAGTGGGATTCGGATATTCAATGTTGGCGTACCTGTATGGATATTAAATTAACACCGGTAAGCCCGCGAGTATTAACAACTTTGCAAAAGATTATACGAGATTATGAGCTCAAGCGAAACGCGTGATTTTTAATGTTACCTCGTGTCCCTCTTTCGCGCTGCAAATGGCACACACACACGTTTGCTCTGCTCTGCCGGCTCTATCATTTCGAATCGTTTGTTCTCGTTTTGCTGTTTCGTTAATTTATGAATAGTCAATCGAGTTTGGAAAATTTTGGAATTTTCATCTTCGAATTTCAACGCGATGACATTGTTTAAGCCGTTCAGTGAAAATTACGAAGTTTCAATGTTTGCTTTTCGATCTCATTAATTTTTACTTGTTGAGTCGATAACCGCGTTTCGCTACTGTTGCATTATTTTTCACCGCGAAATGGGATAAAAGAATCCAATAATTCGAGGGATTTTTAGATCTTCGGGGAAAATTACTCTTGTCTATTATTTGTATATGTTGTTTTATTGGTTCCGAAGAGTTTCGATGGCGTAAACAGTGTCGGGATTCGCCGGAAAACTTACGTTCCGTTAGCTCCATTTATAGTCATTTGAAGCTCCCCTAGCAGTATATGGACGATGGGAGATTGCGCCGATAACAATGCTGGACGATATCCCTTTTACACATCGCTTGTATGACTTGTGACGCGCCCCTCGGTCACGTTTGGCCATTATGTCTCTTTCTCTTGTGGATCTCACGACCACTGTGATATCTTCATTGCGGAGTGAGATACTCTGCAGACCATGAAGGGGGGGGGGATGTTATGAAAACGGATGATTCCTCGACCCTAATATCTCAACGCCTCGTTCTCATAATTCACTCGATTCTTGGTTCAGATTTGCCGAAAGAAAACCCGTTGTTTCACTCGAGTGCGAAGTGAGATTAATACTCAATTATTCTCAATTATATAGTAATATTAATCTCAATCCCAAAATTTTGAGAATTCGCTAAAAAAAAAAAAAAATCCGCGAAGTGGCGATAGCGAATCGCGCGATTAAAATTTTCACCGAATCTTCTCGTCGTTTTTCTCTATCATTTCTAATATTTACATATATATATTTTTTTGTTAATGGCCGTCGAAAAGAATTGAATAGTCCTGTTTTGCTTCAGAGTTCTATAGTTATATATTTTTCATTAAAAAAATATAATCAATTGTAAAGTGGGATTAGCATTTTTTTTTTTATTGATACGCAACGATTTGATCATTCGATCGATCTTCCCGCCTATCGTAACTATCACTCCATCACCATATCGAATCTATCGTCGATATAATCGATACAGTATAGATTTTGCATAAAACACATACCGCTACGCGTATATATTGCTCGGAGAAAAGAAGGGGACGCTGTACCTCGCGAGCGTTGACAGCGGCTAGTCTCCCCGAATACGAATGACATCGGTAATCCTGACTCTCATATACCGGCCTCGGGTTACTGTGTCCACCCCCTTCCCTCCCCTTCACCCTCAGTGCGCCTATATTCCACAGCCGTTTTCCCCATTCTCTCGATCCTTTCCGTTCGCCGCCACAGTTTCGATTACGTTTTATCCTTCTCTCGCGTTCGGTCATCTCTTCCATTGGCCTGCGGTTCGCGGTATCCGCCAGTGGATGCCGGGTAGATATCCAAGATATACAGATATACCTTCTGCATTACAAGCACCACGAAGGACCCGCGGCGGAGTTCGGTACGTCGGGTATACCGCACCCGCTGAGGCTGATTTCCAGCGACGCGCAGAACGCGCCGTCGCGTGCTTCTCTACCGATGCTGATGCTACTGCTGGCTGTGCTGCCGCCGGTCCAACAAGGACCGCTGCTGCTGCTGCTGCTGCTGCAACCATACTAATCCGCCGATGGATTTATGGTCTTAATCACCGGCCGGATTATCTCGGACAGCCGCACCGCACCGCTCGGCGCGAGAGCCTCTATCTCTCTCTCTCTCTCTTTGTACTCTCGCCGCAACGCGAAACATACGGCTGCCTCTTTGCAGATAACCGCGTGTGGCACATCGGCCCAACGCTCATGTTTTTCGTTTCACCGTCTCTTTTGTGGAGATTCGGTAATCAACGATCAATCGGAATAGAACAATGTTGGGAAGCTAATGACTTTTGAATTATATTTCACACGCGATCGTCATGTTCTCCGCGTTTAAGCGATTGACGTTTGATCAGCGATTGTATATTTTATAGACGATTCTATAAATGAAGTGTATGGAAAAGAAATTAATTAAAAGGTAAAGCTATGGATTGGTAAATTAAAAGAAAATTAATTTCATCTAATAGGCATAAGAGAGTCGTCCGTTTTAAAAAACTCGTAACGATTCCTTTCGATTAGACAATTTTTCAGTGTGCATATATATTTTTTTAACGAACGAAAAAACTTGAGATTTATTCTCAATAGTTATATAATTGTGTTTTTTGAATGAAAGAATTTATGGATAGCTGTACATCGAGGATGGTGCAGATTAGGATACCGGCAAACGGTACTTAACCTTAGCGGGTCGATATTCGTTGCTCGTGAATAAATTGCATTTCGCCAATTTCTCGGTAATTGGGCTTTAGCCCAATATACGATGAAATGAATTAAATAAATGAACGTATTAACGTTGAACCAAAAAACGGTGTAATATTGGCTTACAAATTAATTAAGAATGGACTTTCACAACAATTCGAAATATCCCGATCGCATTTCAATACGAATAAAAGGTGTAACAATATATTTCTCATTTGTGTTACTATCGTAATTACAAACTCGTTAATTTTATTCTTGTAATCAATCTATCGGCAGTTTTTGACTCGAAAGTTACGTTATCGTACATCTTAACTCAACGAAAAAGTCGATAATTAAGATTTACGCTGAAACGTTGCCTGACAAAAAGATTATCGAAGCTTTCGTTCGGCAGAAAAAAAAAAGAAACCGAAGTAGAGATTTTTTTTCGATGTTCCATAAATTCAAAAGCAATATAGCCGCGGATGTGGTATATGGACGTTTTGCAACGAGAGGATAGAGAGAATACGCGACAAGAGAGCGCGGTCCGCGCGGGGGCGGTTCAGCGGTATAAGCGGGAAGTAATCCGTTGAACGGAGTGCGGCTCTCGTAACGAAAGCCACCGGTCCTCGGTGGAATGAAGAACGTTCCTCGTCGGTGTGTTACAGTTCGCGAACGAGCGGAGTGAGCGGTATACTGCACCTCCGAGGTCCTCTATACCCCCCACACACACCCCCCCGACCCCCGACTCGCGTCGCCAGGATCTCTCTCTGGGAGCTTCGGGCCATAGTACCATAGCATTTTGGTACATGGCGTATAACGCCGTGGCGGCGGTAGTTGCCGTACCCAACCGTTTTCCCGGTGTCCTCCGCGAGAGGTGAACAGAGCGAGGAGCGGCGCGGGGAGAAATGGCTCACCGGAGCCCGTTGTGTGCGGTTCTATAAATCCATGGGGGCTTACCGGCGCAAAGCCTCCCTCGCGCAGCTTCCAAACCCAACCCCCATCCCCCTTCGTCGTCGTTGCTTCTCCGCTACCGGCAACTCTACTCACAGCCGACCCTGGCAGCCGCGCTGGTCACCGGAGACTGGACGACTGAACAACCCCCGTACCGTTCTCTTGTACGCGAGTCTCTGCCCCCGACATAACGAGATTTCTTGTATCACCCGAATGATTTTTCTTTCGGTAATTTCCAGAGTTTGCAAATTACCAAATCTGCAGAGTTCCAGAAATGCGCGGTAAATTTAGTAACCGAAAATGATTATATTTTTATCGATATTTCAAAAAGAAAATTATAGTAAAAAAAGAACAATCGAAATAAAAATTGTTGAGCGATATTTCGATACGATTAATTAATTCATTTAATATTGAGAAATATTATTTTCGGCAAATTTTCCTCGATATGTTTTATTTGAAATTGGCGGTTTTTTTAAATTTATTTCAACTCAATTTTCGATCGAAAATATTCGTCTATTTTTTTATATTGGATTATCTATTTAATACACTGAACTCTTATTGCGGAGATTTTTTTTTTTAAAGGTTGCAAAGGGGAAAAAAATTGTAAAAATGTGTAGCGACAGTCAATTAGTTTTGATGTAATAACAAGTTGAAACAAGTTATATCGTTGTATGACTTCAATACATTTTTTCTGACATAGATGAGCAACCGATCACGTGTGACCCCCCATCACTCTTCTATAACCGTTCAGACCGAAGTTCATCGCGATGCTATGCGCGGAGGAAGTAGTGTTGCTTTTGTAACGGATACGCGTCAATGCCGGCATTGTGCGACGGCGGCGACGGTCTCGCAGCTAATGTTATTTTTGTACGTTGCTCCTGTTGCTCAACCGAAAGCCGTCAAGTTCGCCTCGTCTGTACGAAGGGCCTGAGACAAACTTCGTTGGCTTACGGAGCTAATCGTCGTTGTCTTCAGATTCGTCGATTACAAGTTAAAAAAAAAATCCCATATCATTAAATTTATTTTTCTCGGCAAAAAAATTCCGTATGTTTGTTTTTAATATTTTTTTCATCAGACAATAAAATCTCTCGATTTGAAAATAAAAAAATAACGAGAGTTATTCCAGTTTTCATTCCATTTTTCTCGGTATAAAATTTTCGCTGATTTTTCATTAAAAAAAGAATATAACTCATTCATTTTTTTTTCTACACGATTTCAACATTTTTTTTTTTTAAGGAAAAAAAATATAAAATATTTTTTTTGCCTGAAAATCGATAAATTTTTTTATGGAAAGATAATATGCTGTTTCGAAGTTTTTATTTATTTTTTTGCGGCTCCCAACATTCCGCGATACGAACTCTGTATCGACAACAACTACGCGAATAGCAGAAGAGAATTGAAATTTGGAATACGCGATACGCGATTCGTTTTTCGTGTTGTCGTTGTTTTTCCACGTGAATAACACATATGATCGATTAAGCGAACGGATCTCGAGTACAGTGGCACTTTCTATCGTGTTATCGCAAGTGCGTTCCGGGTGATGGCGGACGAGTGTTTCCTCGCCGCGATCGCGCGAGAGGTTCCCCCAGATATGTGTGGTTTGGTGTGTAGCGCGGAAGCCAACCGGCGTTTATCGTCGGACGTTTCGCTCGATATATCTCCGCGACATACGATTGGCTGAATTATACGGTACAAACGTGAAGTCTCATTAGTCGAGACGTATCGAACGCGCATTATCGGTTTCGCCTTCTACTCCACTGGGCCATCGTATTAATCTCGGCAACGCTATCGGAAAATAATCGATAGCGCGCTGCATCAAAAGTTCGATTGTTTGAAAAGGTAAAGAAAAAGAAAAAAAAAAAAATCTTAAACGCTCCCAAATTTCAGTTTTAAAAAAATGATTGTCATTTTTCCGCGAAACTCGTGTCGCGATCAGAATTTTCGTGATTCCAATTAATGTTTTTTGTAGTACAACTCACCCTAACGCGTGGCTCGGTAAGATTCGTCCACATGGCGATTTCCTCTCTGATCGACATATCGGGATAACGATTTCTCGCGAAGGTCGTTTCCAATTCTTGCAACTGTTGCGAGGTAAAGTGAGTCCTCTGTCGTCTCTGTCGCTTGCTTTTCGTGCCGTCCTTGTCGTTCGCGTCGTTAACGCCGACGACACCGCCCGGAGAAACTATTTCGCTGCCGCCGCGTAACTCCTGCTTCACTTCAGTCGGCGATTTGGCACCTGGAACACAATGGGCGTCGATCGATAAGACGATAAGGCAATGAAAAAAAATAAATAAAAAATACACGATTGTGCAATGGACATCGATCCTCATCGCGGTATCGAGACCCATTGCACGGCGAACGATCGAGAGAAAGAAAGAAAAAAAAAATGATACAAAAGCATTCGA
Organism: Buathra laborator; assembly: GCA_934046635.1. Taxonomy (NCBI): domain Eukaryota; kingdom Metazoa; phylum Arthropoda; class Insecta; order Hymenoptera; family Ichneumonidae; genus Buathra; species Buathra laborator. The sequence goes on from OW203897.1 coordinate 9,349,964, forward strand.
TGAGACAAGCCGTTTTTTTTTTTTTTTTTTTTTTTTTTTTTCCGATAAAATTCTCGTTTACCAGGGCAACTCGCTGTCTGTGGATCAAGCGGATCGTTTGATCGATAATCTCTATCCGCGGTAGGTTAGTGTGTACATTTTTTCAGCGTCAGAGACGACGACGTTGGAGAGGAGTAGGGGAGACCGGGGACAAATGTAACAAAAGTCACAGTTGATTTTTTTTACAAAAATCTAAACGGACTATACCCCGGATATTAAGTGGCCTCTGGCGTGGCGAATCTTAGGTAGCTTCTTAATTTTTTCCCGCTCAAAAAAATCAGTAGTTTTCTTACTTATTCTATTTCAAGACGATCAGAAACCTCTCAGAATTCGGAATATGCTGGGGTCAATTGTAACAGGCAGCGGGGTCAATAGTCACACCTATTTTACACATGTCTGTGATCGAGCGTAGGGGAGACCGGGGCCGAATGTAACACGGGTCAATTGTTCCAAACGATATAATAGATACACCTGAAATCGAAGGGTATAGCTTATTATATATAGCTAGAGCTTATTGCGACCGAACAACATTAATATACTGTTTATGAAAATTTATTAACAAAGTAGGTTTATTTATCCGGTTTAATACACTGATATATATGTAGCTGTAATTATTAACGCGTTCTGTCGCGAATCGATTAGTAGCTATTTGTTTCAACGCACTCGACGTATTTTTTTTTTGTTCATTAATAGCCTGTGTGTTGTGCCTCTTGCTTTAAGTCATATAAGTTTGCAGTACTCTACCAGCGGCGAAATAAAAATAATAAATAAAATGTACAACAGTGTTTCGAAAGCATAATTCCAGTCAGCACAAGTTTTCGTTAACTCGATCGAATTCTCTTTCGGATGAGAATCGTCTTGCTCTAATCCCACGATGCTTTTTGCACATTGTTTCTCTGTAGCGTTCCGACGAGCACGGCTTCGCGATCGAATCGAAACCTCGGTGCGAGAAATAATCGGAGACGATGACTCGAATATAGTTTCCAATGGCTGTTCTTGACGCGGCGTTAAAAGAGCAGCATCAACAGAAAAAGAACTTCTGTCTTCTCGTGTCAAATGATTTTGAGATGAGCTCGGACGGAATTCCGTGACGCCTTCGCGAATATCTAAACTCTCGACGATTTCGGTTAGCGTTCGTTCGTCGAATGCTCTTACAGAAGTTGAGAGGTGATGTTCGGTTACTTCGGCGGGAGCGTAATCGCTATCAGTGAATATATTCCGATTGTATGGAACAATCCCGGTACATGAAAAACCGTTGCAGATGTTATTAATCGTCGTTGCCAACGGCAATGCAACCTTGACGATACCGGGGATATCATATATCGACATCGTTTTACCAGGATTATTCAGCATCCAGGTCTCCATTTGAGTTGCTACATATTTTTTAAAAGGCCCGTATACTCCACGGTCCAACGGCTGCAGCCTATGGGAAGTGTGAGGCGGAAACGACAATAGTATGATGCCGTTTTTTCTACAGAAATCGATCGTCGGTATGTAAATATGTGAGTCGTGGTTATCCAGAAGGAGCAAAACTTTGTCGTTGACGCTGGGCGTCGTATGTTCCGCGAAATGCTTTATGAAGTCGAAAAACTCTTTCGATTGCATCCATCCAGATTTGTTAGCGCGTCCGATCGAGCCAAGCGGGCCGTCTCTGATGAAATGGTCGTGGAATTTGGCTCGAGGGAATATGAAGATCGGTGGTATCGAGTTTCCGGTAGCGCTCACGGCTGTACAAACGGTCACAAGCTGCCCTCTCTCCGCAGAAGTCACTGCTCCGATTTGCTTCTTTCCCTTTTGACTTACGATTTTATTCGGTTTGTGGACAGTCGTTACTCCCGTCTCATCGGTATTCCAGATACGATGTGGAGGAAGTGAATGCTTCTCGATTACTTCCATTAATTTATCATAAAATTTTCCGACGTTCATTCTATTGAAATTCATGGCCCTATGAAGGCTCGTTGCTTCCGGAGTTCGTATTGAAAGACTCTGATTCCGTTTTAAGAATGCCGTAAACCAATCAGGACCAACCGATTTTTTTTTTCCCAGGAAGGTGGCATTTTTTTGTTGTTTACGGTAGCATATTCGTATGCTAATTTTCTTACCACCGACGGAGGCAATTCGAAGTATATATCCGCGCTACGCTTCAAATATTCGGCTAATTCTTTTTCTTCTTCATCCGTAAACACCTTTGTGTGTGGCCGATACCCAATTTGCGGACTCGAAATACCTTGCGAAACTTTTTTGCAAAAGCGACCGAGAGTTACATGGCAAATGCCATATTTCGCAGCAGTAGCTCGTTTTCCTCTTCGAAGTTCGATGACTTCTTGAGCCGCCAATTTCATTACATCCTTTGGGACCATCCCTCTATTAGTTTTTCGTTTGCGATTCCTGGCCATGTTTTTTGTCTGTACAAACCAAAACATAAAGATAATTTAAAGGAAATATTACAACGAATATAATACTACTGCTCGTTTTTTTCTTTTTTATTGTTTCACAAATTTTTGGACGTTAAAAACCGGCTTTTCCGCCGACAAGCGTAAGTATTATTACAGAAATATTTAACGGTTCTTATGGTTCGTGTCGTGATACGATTGGTCAAAAATTTGTTTCTTCTAAGAAATATGTTTCAAACAGTAAATCATAAAACAAATTACTCGACGCTCTGACATGCAGATCGATCATATATTAGGATTAGAATTTTTTTAGTTTTCGCAAGTATGGAATACACGTGATGGTACTACATTTTTTTTGAGATTTCCGAGTTTTTTTATGTGAATTGCATCGTGGAGTGCAATGGCAAATTATAATGCAATTCAATATTTAATAGAATCCTACTTGAAGAACGAATTACATTTTTTCGTGACTTTTAGATGCGTCGAGTTCGTTAGGTATAAATTTATCAAAAACATGGAATAAAAATGTATTTATTACCTTATACCAAGCAGAGCACTAGCGCGTCGTTTTTTTTTCGTCGCAACTATGTATCGGCGACGTCGACGATCTCGAATAAAAAAAAAACTTAGAATACACAGATGCCTGCAAAAAAAAAGTGTTTGGTACTATCGACCCCGGTTCGCTGGCAGTCACAATCAACCACACACGATGTTTCTATAAACATTGCCATGCCGCTTGTTATTGACACAACGTAACCTATAAGTATTACGAGACATAACTTCCACTATAGACGTACCTTATTATCTATTCAATTCGTTTGAATAGGATTTTTGCGTCGGTTAGCTGACCCGATTCACTCAGACGCAACTGTTCACTCGCCAACGTCGTAACATTTCTGTAAAACTTCGCGAACGTTGAAACTTTTCGCAAACACAGAAAAACCTCTGTTCTAGAAACCACGTGGGCTCTAGCCGGCCGGCGTCGACAATAGCCCTCTCTGCAATACCCGAGCGTCCGATCGCCTGCGACGCCGCAGTAGCGCTTATTGCAACAGAGCCGTGTTACTTTCGTCCCCGGTCTCGCAGTCTCTCTACAATCGACCACGTGGTTTTCATCAACTACGCGAGGGTGTTACAATTGACCTCACACTCGTGTTACAAGCGGCCCCCGTCGATGAAATTTCATAAAGTTGGACACTGCTTTAAATTTATGAATCAAAACCCCTATGTATTATATCTCAAAATATTCAGTGAAGAATAAATTCACTGAAAACGTCACGCATGTTTATTATGGGCTTAAACTGCGGTTGCTAGCCAATAAAGAACGTGGCATAAAAAACTTACTTTTCTATACGGAAATTCGTTAATGGCGTCGGAAATTCTTGAAACTGCAATACTGTCTACATAATTATTACAAATAATACTATTTTTTATTTCAAATCATGTAGTGTTACTGCTGCAAGCCTCCGATTTCGTGTGTATTTATTATATCGCTTGTTACAATTGACCCGTGTTACGTTTGGCCCCGGTTTCCCCTACCGAGGCATTGGACGAGAACGGTTCGATTCTTTTGCCTGTATTGGTACGCCGCCTTACATTTTATTGTTCGTATGCGTGACTCTTGTGGCAACCAGGTGAGGGTGTAACGGGACGGGCGTATGCATTTTTTCCCGCTCGTCTCGCAGTATATCGTAACGTAGGACAGCCGGCAACCGGGAGGCGCCTTGCGCTCTCGCGGCTTGACAGCCGCTTGATTGATTGGCTCCTCTCAAAGGGTACCGCTATCACCGCTAGTCGCGCGGTGCTAACGTTGCCACGTTAACCTCACCTCCCCCTCTCCCTCCCTGCCATTCCTACCCTCTCCGTCCCGTCGTCTCTTCGCCACGTAAACGCAGAGGTGGAGTAGCGTCCTATACGCGCTCACGGAAAAGCTCTCGTTACTAACGGACCCTCAGCTACCTGATGATCCCTCTCCTATATTACAAGAGGATCTGCGCTCCTACCGTTTGTAACCGAGCTGTCGTTTCGGTGTTTTGTTAAGGTTAGTTTTTTTTTTTTACTACGACGAGACTCGTTGCGTTCGCTAATCGCTTTATTAGGGCAAATTGGTGCAAATTAAATTTCTCCATTATTCCGTTTTTATTTACGATTTTTCTGAATTGGAAGGTAAGGTACGAGGAATTGGGAATGTTGGAAAAAATAATTTATTTGACAAAATTTTATCCTAAATTTGAGAGCATCTATCAAACTTTCAAATATAAAGTTTTTAGAAAAATCACATTTTTCATTTAATGATTTTAATCAATGAATTGAATTTTTATATATCAATAACATTGATTTTCGTGGTTAAAACAAATTACTATTTTTTTTTTCCGCGATTCACATGGAAAAAAAAGTGTATACAGAAAATATATCAAAAATATATTAAAAATCTATGAAATTCGAAGTTTTTATGCAAATACAAAATGTATAAGACATTTGGTTACGTATAATTGCAGAAATATATTTCGGCATATACGTTTTTTCCATGTGCGCAATGCGCTTTGAATTCGACACGAATTCGCATTCGAATCGTTGAGTTACGTATTTCGATTTTTTTTATTCCCATTTCGTTCGATCGCTTATCTAGAAAACGGTGTCTATACATCGGTAACACGGGTTCTACATAATCCTAAAGCTAAAACACTTTCACACTCTCTTTCTCTCTCCCGAGAGTCTCTCGAAGTAGCGAAGAGAACGTGTCTGTGACTTACCCAAGAAATTGCGAGAAGACTTAGTTCTCATTCCCAACGAGGAGAGGGGAGGAACGGGGGGAGGGGGATTACCGGGGTGAAGTGAGATCTGTCCCGGTTGTTGTTAACCAGAAGAGCCTAAGACTACGGGGATATTTCAATTTGCGGGGATTTGGGAAGACGCTGGGCTTCTGTTATACTACGCTGCTTGCCAGAGCGGCTCGTAACCTGGCGCCCGTTTCGCGGCCGGCTTCTCGCGGTACTGAGTCTAAGTGCCGAACAAACATGCAAACACAGAGCACGGAACGAGAGACTGGGGCGTCTTGTCTTCGGACCACTGGAAATCCTTCGCTCTCTTCGTGACACAACACCATTCGCCTGAACTCCAAAACGCCCCACTCGATCTCGAAAAATATCCTCGAGGCACTTCGGCCTCTGAATGAAACAATTTCGATCTCAAGATCGTTGGCAAATAATCGAAAAAAAAAAGCCCCACCGATCGAGAGATTCTCGAAAGAAATTCTTAGTACTTACGTCTTCGTATGTTCGATCTGTGACTGTTGTTCGAGCAGTTTCTTGGCTGAGCGTTGGAGAAACCACCCGACGGTGTTGCGGGGGTGGCTCCCGGTGTACTCGGTGTACTACCCCCGGGGGTGTGCGCTCCATGTCCCGACGAATCGAGTCTTCCGAGGCCACCGTTCGTCTCGTCTCTGAAGTCGTTCTGTGCCCACACTGCGAACACACGATTGATATTCTTTGCAATTCAGTTTAAACCCAATAAATCTTTAACTACAATCCCAATATATTCTCGTGTTTCCCGCAGAAATGCTCGTTTTATGCATTTAAAAAATTTTTTTTAATCCGATCTTTTTTTTATTTCGTCGTAAACGATGTCAAATGAAATCGTGTTATTCGTTCGAAGTCAAGAAAAATTGAAATAAAAAATCTTTGAATGAAAAAAAAAAATCGTAAAAATATAAATTTGCTAAATTGGACCACGAAAATTTTATGGCGTCTCCATGGAGTCATTTAAAAGATAAATTACATTAACGAGATATTAAAGATATCTACTGCTGTGCTTCGTCCGGGTTAACTACCGTATATATATCGTTTAACGTCGTTGTTTTCACGAATTTTGTGAACTCTGAATATCCAGTAGCGTCACAAGTGGCTTAAATTTTCGATAGGTTTTGACGTTAAATGGGACATCAAGCGCCATTTTATTCGTAAAATATTTTCGTTTCGAATATTATCCACTCTCGTGACGAAGTCGAAGTCAATTCGGAATGCTTTCCATACGAGTCCGCAGGGAATTGTCTCTTGACACGCCGAGAGAGGATAGTCGGAGGACAGTATAGTCTACGAGAACAACGCCAACGCTTTCGGGGTAAAGCCCGCGCGGGACTATTCGAGCTCCGAATTCTGCCGGCGTAAATTAGTTTACCGTTTCGTTTTGTTTTGCCTCTTTCTATCCGCGGTAGCGGCCTCGCGCCCGAGAGTTTCTATTCTCTAATTCGTTTTTGGAACCACCGACAACAGCACCCGAGTACCGTAGATAAACCGCAGAGAAGCCAGAAGCCCGCTGTTTCTTTTTTTTTTCTTTTGTTTTTTCGTCCGCTATTATTCCGAAAGATATATATACGCCCACGCGTATGCAGCTTTACGATTCTCGCTCGCCGTATTTTCGTTTTCGTACAAAACACGCGAGAGTGAGTTTGAGAATTGTGAGATATACCGATTGCTACTATAACGTAATGGTAATGGGGTGCGACACGAGTCAACTTTAAGCGGATCATTGAGAACGAAAAGTTCACGAGTGCCAACGTATCCTTGTCGTGTCGATAACTCGTCACGGTCTGTTCTCTGGACGCGAGAACTCTTTGTCTTCAACGCAAATAGAAAAACAAAGAAACGACGAAATCCGAGGCAAGGATCGTCATGAAGAAAACCCATTTTTCAACTGGTAAAGTTGAATCTTTAAATGAAATAAAATTAAAGGCGAATTTCCTTTAATTTAATCAGTTTTCGTTTCATTGGTAAAGATTCGCGACGCATTACCGTTTTCGGAGTCGTGAATGATAATTGAACGATTTATTTGTGGCTAATCACTTCGATGCAATGCAAGCCGAAGCCGACTCGACGAGAACGATAAATATTTCTTGCCACGCGCGGCGCGTTCCGGAAATCACTATGCGACTCTTCGATTATCTCGGATATATAAGAAACCCCCGTGTGAGCATTCGTGAGAGTGGCTTTACGAGAGAGACATTAATCGACGCCTATCCAGCCGTCTTACGGATATTTGTCAACCGACTTATACTGGACCGGCTGGGATGAGTAGACCGTAAAAAATAAAAAAAAAAAAACGATACGTTGTCACAGGCGCGTTTCTCGCCGGTTTTCCTCGTTTGCTTTTCATGCGAGCGCTGCAGTCCAGAATCGCCGAGATCTGTAAGTCACTATGGTTGGGGTTTCATCGCGGACGACTCTGTCGTACCGAAGCGTCGAGAATAGGGCGAGAAAGAGAGAGGATTGCCGCGTGGCTGTCAGAGACTTCGGGTGGCTTGAGCGGTTAATCGGCTCAGTCGTTTACTTTCGTTTCGTTTAGTTATATTTGGTCGACGGAACCAACGAGTCTAGAAAGCCTCCTCTCCGCGTTGCACCGTCGCGCGCGCACGCGAGCTTAACTGTTCAGAGGGGAGGGATGTGGTTCACAATTAGTCGGCACATAACTCCCTCTGATTTAGAGGGAAAGCCGAGACGTACGCACTGCCATCGGGCGACAGGGGCACCAGCAGTTTGTGCTCTCGCGAGTTTTTCTTACCACACGAAACTCTCGTATCCACTTGCATACGATAATGCGGCGAAATTAACGCTTAAATGGATGCGATACATTACGAACGGATTAAATGTTACAAATATGCAATTTTCGTCGATGAAATGCATTCCAGAAAGTCGTTTCGTAGATCAACTTGTGAGTAGAGCAGACCGGGGCGAGTTGAAACACATGTATTAAAAAAAAAAAAAAAGAGATAGTTTCACGCAGCGAGTATGGAATTCCATGGAATTGGAGTGCATACTATGGTTAATTATTCCTTAGAGTGCCGCATTCGCTACGTGAAACTTACGATTTTTTATTCAGTGTTTAGATTCGCGCCGGTCTCCCTTGATGTCGGTAAAGTGGATGTTCGAGTTATCATTCGGTACATCGATAATTATCCACCCAGAAAACTCCGTTACAGAATTATGAAAAAACGGACAACACACTGAAAAACACGATGAATGCGCAACAAAGGGGTCATTTTTTTGGGTCAAATCGTAGTTTTTTGTGGTCCTGAGAAACGTTTTGGAGCGCATAATTCGATTTGTTTTTTTCCGCGTTTACCACGCTGATCGCTAAATTTGTATTATTTTTAACCGTAACAAAGATTTACATCTTTCGGCGAAAGGAATTTTGTTTTCGGCAATGGAAGTCTATGCATTTAGTTACGATACATTTTAGGAAATCGAAAGGGAAAAAAATAAAAAAGAAAATCATGTTAAAGAATTACAAGAGTTTCGAGACGTACTCTCCACGTCGAGGATTCTTTTGGTTCGTGATCTCCGGCGTTATCGCGACACGTGTATACACACTTTTACCTAGTCGTCCCCGAGAGAGCCCTCTACGTTGCGCAGCATATCTATAATCATTCGGGAACAAACAGATCGGTTTCTCATATTTGCGCCGAGAGTCTTCGAGCCCTCGTCGTTCGTTGACGAGAACACGTGTACAGTTGTATACGAAACAAGAAATGGAAACTAAGTGCCGTCGCTCGAGGCTCTCGAGGGGTATATAACATTGGTGTTTAAACACAATCGATGAGAGACCGCGTGTGTTTGTCAATGCGCCGGGCGGTCGCCCGGAAAACTCACATTGGAGTTGTAAGCAAAAAAAATGCCCCTTCCCTACTTTTCTCTCGCCGGTTTTGCTTATCGAAGGTTCACTCTGATCAAACAGTAAAGACGACCCTGGAAGGTTCTCCGGAATGTCACCGATCGCTCGAAAGAAATTTCACGAGATATCCATTGGAATTCAAAAACTTTCGAGAGAATCATAATTTCGAAGTCGTGAGACGCTGTGAATATTTTATGAATTATTATTATTTTTCGTCACTTTTCCAACAACCGGATCATTCGAAGGTTCCGTTGACGCGAAGGATTTTGAAGAACTTTCGAGAAATCTTAAGGAAGAGAGAACGAGGGTTTTGTTCAGCGGCGCAAAAAGTAGCCGTTTAAGGGGCGGAATGTGGTTAGACTCTTTCCACCCTTCCTGCCAAACATTTCACGCTACAACCGAACCCCCCGTCGTCTCGATCTCATCTTACCGCCATACGAGGCGGTATTCCGAAGGTCCGAGAGGGACTTCGACGAAGTGTGTGGTGTCCATTCGGAATGGAAGGCGAGTAAAATTTCGAATTGTAGGAAAGCGTCGAACGGACACTGGTCGATTCGAAAAAATGTGCAATCCTCGGCAATACCGGTAGCATTGAGATCTCACGGTAATCTTTATCATTGTTATTCTCGTACCTTGTCCCGTAAAAATTTTAATATTTCGATTAATAATGAATTTAAAAAAAATAAAGATTTACCGCGAAGTTCGTTTAACCCTTTGAATTAAATTAAAATGTGAAACGAGCGAATCACGAGAAAACAAGCAACGTTCGCGACCACTTAGCACCGAGCAAAAAGAGACGAAGAACGTCACCGGAGGCCGTTCCGGCCTCTCGAGTTTCGCTCGTGCATAACAACCCCGGTGTCCAGTTGCGCTCGAGGTCTACATAGGTCGACACATGTTTTCACGCCCTCGTTGTGTCTTCTCAATCTTTCGCCGAACAAAATTCGAGAGACTCCGCGAGGATATTTCCTTGTATCGTGGAAACGTTCATTGATAAATTGGTCGAACGAACGAATTGAGATTTTTCACTCGGAGTCCATTCGTCAAACGGATACTCGACACGCTTCTTTCTTAAGATGATCATTGACTAATTTTTGGCTTTGAGAACATTTTTAGGGCTCGTGAGCTATAAGTACAGAGAAGAGGGGAATGAAAAGAGACTTGAAAAAAAAAAAAAAAAAAAAATCCGAGAGACAAGCGACAAACGAGGGTGAAAGAGGGTAACGAGAGGCAGTCAGAGACTCCGCGTTGTAACTCACGAATTTATGACTTTTCTTCTCGCGACTTGGAGTTATTTTATGCCAAAGACGAGACCGGTAACGTCGAGAGCTATGCGGTACCAACGACAGCAGAAGAGCGCGTGAAACCGAAGGGAGAAACGAAGAGGCGAATGTAGACGAACGAATATCTCAGCTGCTCGGCGCGTTTTTACCCGCGGGATATATTAGCGGCCGCTAATCCCCCCACAGATTTTACGGGCGGCTGTGCATGCGACACTTTCGGTATACACTCATACGTCCGGAACTCTTCAATTTTCTGCCTCCGTTCGTTCTCCATTCCCTGTTCATTCCTCGAGAATTTTGCGTTCCGTCGGACACCGACGGAACGCCGTCCAGCGTTCGATATCTCGAATTTGCATCGTTACTTCGCGAGTTTAATTTTTATTCTGACTATAAATGCTCAGCAAATATATAGAGAATCGGATAATTTACACATTATAAGAAATGCTAAATAGATAATGAATTAACTATTAATTTTTTTATTCGATATTATTATTTTTTATTATTAATAATTAAAAAATTATTAATGTATAAAATATAATATAAAATTAATCCAATTTTTTTTTCCGTCAATCAATATCGCGCTGAATAGAACTAAAAATACATTTTCCAGAGTTACTGAGAGTCGAACACTTTACATGCTATAAGAAATATTAAATGAGCAATGAGTAAAAGAGTCTATCGATTGTTGCGAACGGGTGACTAGTCAACAGTCGCGGGCAATGAGAATTCGTCGCTCGTTCATGAATAAAGCGACACGTGACGCCAGAAAATTTTTCGTGGGTGGTTAGTGGGGCGTATCGCGTCGTCGTCGTCGTCGCGTATATAACTCAATGACGGCCGGAGGGTTATGGAGCTCGTTCTGCCTCTCTCTTACCGCCAGTATAAAAACGTAGTGCCACAGGGTATTATGTGCCGTATAGTATACGCGAGCGGCAGCTGCGCCGTGTCGAGTAAGTCCCACGTGATACGTCAGCCGTAAAACTGCTGAAACGTTGAAGTCGTCAAGAAGGAAAGAACGGGAGGGGGGGAGGGGCGATAGGAGGAGAGAGCACCCGATAAAATTTGTACCACTCTCGCCGAAAGAATGATAGAGCCCGACGCGCTTACGATGTAATAAAAAAATTACCCTTACATCTCGTAACTACGAGAAAACATAATTGTCTTGTGAATCGAACGAAACATCGATTAAAACGATTAAAAAATTCGTTATATATTTTTTTCATTCATTAAATACGTCTTAACGTACCAAACGACGCTCCGGACACGTTTAAGACTTTTCGTGAGAAATGGTGCCTCGCTGCTCCGTAAGGCTTGCATCAGCAGCCAATAATCACTTGACAAACGGTGCCCTCTTCTCGAGAGCACAAGGGGAGAGAGATTTTAGGAAGAAAAAAGGCCGAGCGAAAGTACAGCGAAGAGGAACGAGAGGAAAGATTGAAGTACGGTTGAACGATGCGAGCACCTGTGAGGCCTCGAGCAACGCGTGCTTCGGCTGTGTTAGCAATGGTTGGGTGCGGGTGTGCGTTACAGCTTCAAGAGACTAGAGAATAAAGACGAGAAGTCTCGCGCTACTCTCTCTCTCTTTCTCTCTCTGTCCTCCTTACTCTCCCGTCTCTTCGCATTCGAGCGTTCGTCCCCCTAATCTCCTAATCCTTGGCTTCCTTAGGAAGTCGTTTATTAGTCAGAGTCGAGAGCTACCGAGAGCCCGGGGCTGTGTTACACGTCGTTTCGAAGACGAGAGCCTACCGGTCTTCGGGAAACGCGTAACGCAACTTTGCCCTGCCATTAAAAGCACGTACTTGATCACCCCCCCCCCCCTCCTCTTCCCCCCTAAAATCCCTCCAACGTCGGAGCACCGATGTGACACGACACACGCATGAATTCTCACACTCCGAAAGCTTCGAGAAAGGATGCGCGGCGCTGAAATTTTCAATACTATATCAAACTGTACTTTTCGTTTTGATACACACGCTTCTTCCGAAACTTTAGAAGTCTCGAGTCCGTCAAAGTGATCTTTAAATGCGGAAATGTCAAGAGCGCGTAATCTTGCGGCCGCTATTAATCGTCAGCCAGAACCGGAGAGCCAAAGGTTTAATCTGTAAGCCAATCGTTAAGCGCGAGAGCTTTTCGTATATCGCTACCATTTGCTATAACATCAAGGCGGCTATAATATCGCGAGGGCAAATCGCGTGTGGCATTTCCGTCGGTATTTCAATCTGTTTTTCTCTCTTTTTTTTTTTATTTTCTGTTGTTTTTTTTTTTACGCTGAGAAATATACTCGACAAACTTGGAACTGTGACAGCTGACGAAAAGATACAAATCGAGCGAAGCCGCCGTGAAACCCGCGATCCGTTATAAAAACAACAAAAAAAAAAACCAAAAATCTTCTATAGTTGTCGGCGTCGGCGCGAGACGCTGCGGATAATTTATCGTGTGTCCGCTGCTTGGCGCGACTAGACTACCGGGAATTACAGAATTGTACAACTATTTCGTGTCGCGTGAACAGCGAGATATTCAACGTCGGATGGAGAAATAAGATGAAAGACGATAATCACAAAAGAAACTCATCACAGGATCGTTCGAAAAATTGTTTCGGAAAAAAAAAAATCACTGATTTTACTCATTCCGTGCTAATTGGCGATTAGTTTTCGGAAAGCCGAAGACACCGGGTGGGGACTGAAAAATCGTGAAAAACTAACCGAACACGCGTTTCACACTTTTCCTTTACTTATTTTTCCGGCTCCCGAGAACAGCGATTTGTTTAGCTTCAACTTGACTCGAAAGGACCACGTGGAAGCTAAACGAATTTGTAACCCGAGAGGACACCCTCCCTTCGTCCGGGCGCAGCAATTTCTGACGAGGGTTTCCAGGTTTCCGAAAAAAAATTGTCAGACAAGGCATCTCGTGACATCGTGGCATAGGTTACTGTACCCGATAGCGGGTTCAAGATCGCTGAATCCCCGAAACGAAGACGTTTGGATGTACCAATTTTTTTTATCGGGTGTAACCCAGAATTTGTAGTAAAAAAAAATTCAAAATATTGTAAGACGCGCGCCGATAGTTGACTAATTAATTCGAAGGAATGAAGACAATGAAGATAACTCTATTTTAAAAGTCGTCGATTTAATGACCTTCGATATTCTGTCGATTGAAAATAAATTTCGTAAAAAATGCATCGGCTACAAGTTTTTCCCGCAATATATCTTTGCGACAAAATTCAACAAAGTTCGTTCTCACAAAACATCGAGGCACTGTCGTCTCTCCGGGTTCACACAGATCGTCACGAACTTTGTACCACGAATCCAGGGGGATGGGAGTCGGATGAGACTCCCTTTTCCTCGGACTGTCGTGTCTCGAAGCTCCCAAGGAAAAGGGAGAGACAGAGTACACAAACTACAGTGCGAAGGGCGAGGACCTGCTGCCCTTTGGAGCGCAACGGTCGGTCAAAGTTAGCAGCTGAGATAATGGGAAGGAAATCAGTTCATTTCTATGTTGATCCTGCGGACGATCCCGCGTGCACCCATCAGCAACCAGAACCGCATCGGCGTCGCGGTGCCCTGAGCCCCCACCCTCGATAAGCCGGTGATTGGCTCGCGCACCCCGGTCGATCGGAGAAAATCGAACCGGAAAATCGAGCCGTCCGGCTGCTACGGTTTCGGTCACGAAATTCTCTCCGGAAAACAGCCCGAGAACATTGGATAGGCGTGACAGGAAGTTAAAACGTGGAAAAAAAATCGCGTTCGCTTCCTAATGAATCGTCACACGAAAGAATTCATTCGACCACACATGATGTCTGCGATTTAAATTTCGCGATAGTTCGATATATTCGAATGAAATAATGTTTTTTTAAATTATTAATTAAAAAACATTTTTCATCGCATTTTTTAAATTAATTAATTGAAACACGAAATTAATTACCGATCTTTCGCGATTTTCAATGATTTTAGTCGGAGAAAAAGCGTTTATTAAAAATGAAATAAAAATTAAATTCGTATAAGAATAACGCGCGAGGACATTCGTGTTATCAGCCAGCGTTTGTATTATTAACCCCTTATCAATACGATAATAATCTCGTCACTGCAATTATGGATAATATATTAAGACGAATGACTTGAAGAATTCAAATGGTATATTTGAGATAAACGATTCGCTCGGTATCCCTTTTGGTTAAAGGGACTGAGGACTCGATGAGAATTATATGTATCCAATGTCGCGCTATGACCACACCGCGGGATACTTCGTTCTGCTGGAACGGTGGCGAGCCAACAGACGATTTTGCGGGTCGTAGGGCACACAAACGCGCCCCGCGGTCGTCGGCAGTGTTCCCCGGGGAGGCATCGGCTAGCCGAGCAATTTGTCAACACCATTAGGATCGAAGCCTATAGGCATGAGCGCAGCACAAGGGTTGACTTCGGGTGTCGCATCTGCCGACGGATCGTCAGTCTCTGCACGCGATAATAAAGGGATGGGGTAAATAACTCGTCGCTCACCCGAACCTCATGAGAGTGCAGATACGGCAAAATCCATAGTTGTGTTGGGATGTGAAATACCCGGATGCGCGCCGTATGCCGATCTATTACTCTGCTGGCAAAACATTGGAAATCTCATTGACCGAATGGACCAACAGATTTACGAACGAAAGGGTGTCTTGTTTTCGTATTTGATGATTAAGGGTTCAGAGTCATCAATAAACGATTCGAGTTTTACGATCGATTTTAGTTAACGATAAATAAACAATTTTTATTCGTTGTTTTAAGGAATTGTTTCTTTCGTCAAACGCGCTATGCGTATCCGTTAATAGTTGAGCTATAAATCGTGCATCGATTGCAAATGTATTAAAAAAAACTGTTCTATTAAATGTCGAACTTATGTTACTCCAATAATAAATTTGTACTCAGTGATGGAATTTTATATAAAAAAAGATTGGAATAATTAAAGACAGAAATGTAAAAAATAAAAAAAATCAATCGATACCGAAAAAAAAAATCAAAACCGATTATTTATCGGTTTTGTCAATGCCTTGAACCTCGACTGACTGATAACTTTTGTTTTTCCATTATGTCGTTCGCGTATCCGTGTGTTTAATGTACAAATTATGATGAAAAAATATTCATTGATTGTCAAAGATAATTATGATTAATGGGTCCGTGAATTTCGGCGCATATGAATGTTGAGGATGTAAATCGATGACCTCTCCGATCGATAATACCGCGCGAAGCTCCATACGGTAAGAATCTCTCAAACATCTCCACCGTCGCCCCGTCAGTTTTAACGTGTCTTTCGTCCACTTTTAATCACAATTTTATCGTCCGGAAAATTCAATTTCTCGGAAAAAAAAAAAAAAATTCAGCTCGCATCGTTGCTCGAACCCGGAGACATTCAATTTCACGCGGTCCTTATCGTTACTTTACGACATCGTCGTTGATCGCCGAACCGAACATTCGCCCACCGGGAGTACTACCGAGTACCCCAATTAATTTACCCGCAGTTCCGAGTAATTACCGTCTGCGCCATCGAACTCAACTTTGTCCACAAAGGTCAAGAAGCTTCTGCATAAAACGTTATGATTATGAAAAAAGCGAGTTTAGTGGTGTTGCAGGCGATATTAACTTATCGAGGATAAAAATTTCAGCCACGCGAATCGTCATCAATGATTGTCGTCGAAATCGTGAGAATAATTCGCGAACAAACTCGCGGTTGTCGTATTGGATTTAGAAGTGTATCGGTTTAGAGTGCAAAGAGCCCGAAGTGTGCGCCGATAGAGTTGTGCCCCGGAACTGAAACGAATCGTGGAATAGAGGTATAATAATACTGTGGGGGGTGATGCGGTGGCGTTGGTGCGCACCGGATGCCATTGGAATAAGATCGGGTTTAGCGGCGCGGTGTCGGGTTCGAGCCCCGGATAAGTCTGGCGTTATCCCGATAAGCCGGTGAGTTAATGAATCACAAAACAGGTGGCGGCGTTCCGGGTTAACGTCTTCGCGCTACCGTATAGGTAAGCGCGCGAGAGTGTCTCTCCTTCGACGCGAATCGCGCGGTTGACTCGGCTGTCCGATAATCGCGACCTACGAAAAGAAATTGCGATCGTTTTCACGGAAAACACGGTGATCGGTATCTCTTGCGCTGGTTGTGAGCGGTTTTTTGGGGTCAGCATTTCGATCACATTATCGAAGTGTTCTTTGCGTTAATATTTCTACGAGATTAAAAAAAAAAAAAAAACTCTCTCTCTCTTGCTCTCTCTCTCTCTGTCTCTATCTTGTAATTAACTCTAATCCTTTCGATTCGACAATTATTTTTCCGAATCGGTAAAAAAATGTCTAAAAATTGAAACCGAATAAACGTGAGGTGAATAAACAGATCGAAAATCCGTCGGAATGTCGTCGGGTTGAATTTTTTCGGAAGGAACACTCGTTCCGAATGTATTTTTGTTACGGATCATTAATAACGATCATGAGTGAGACGCAACACTGTCCGAATATTCGTACGAGAGAAATGCAGAAACTTAAGAAAAAAAAACAGAAAATGAGACTGAAAATAGAGCACTCTTCCTGGGCTACTCTGCGAAATTGCAAATTACGCAATATGTTTACTGTCCCGAAGTTAATTTCGTTTCGTCGACGATTTAAGACACGTATTTCGAGGCGTTCAACAAACAAATGTGAAAATGCGTCGACGACGACGACGAGCCTTTGTTTTTTTTTTCGAACAATACAACCCGTCGGCGGTGCGGGCAATACGGGAATCTGATGAGCAGTAAAACTCAAAGTTTTATCTGTCGTCTCGTTGGTGAACGGCGAGAAAGAACGTGAAAGAAAACGAGAGCGAGCGAACAAGAGAGCGTAATAAAAGCGGTGGGCGCGGTGGTGCTTATCTTAAAACTTTATCGGTACCTGTCTACCCACCTGACAAAAAAACATCGCGCGGGAGTTGTACCGAGCCGACGGCTCGTTTGCTGCCGCTGCTGTTTCACCGGAGCGTTGTACAATAACTACTTAATTCTCGAAGCTTGCGACCGTATTTTTGTATTTCTATTGTTCTCGAAATCAACGAGAAACCGTACTATGCACGCCGTTCGTTCTCCGAACTTCAACTGCGCGAATGTTCAAAGCGTGATCGCTAAATCCTAATATATATATATTTTTTTTTTACTTATTGCGCGTTTTTGTTTCCGAACTAAAGATACGGATAATCCATGAGCAATAAATAGAGTATCTTCGAGTCAACGAGATTTTAGTACTATTATCTATTAACTGGAAAGAGATAATACTTCGTTGCACTTATACCTGGCAATAGTCATATACCGATAAGAAGCTGAAGAGAAAAAAAAACGCGTTTTCATTACTTCCACGTACGACACTTTAGAATATATCTCACGACTGGAAATACCGGGTGAATATCTTTGTCCCCGAATACCGTTGGGAGTATAGATTGTGCAGCGTGATAATGAATTCTTATATTCCTAATCCCAGAGCGAGAAACGTATTATTGCACCTTTTTCAACGTCACACATGGATCTGGGAGACGTGTTTTTATTATTGGGAAATTGTGCTGCAAATCCATATTTTTAAGTTTAATTATCGTGAATTCGAAAGACCAAAAAATAAAAATGTTTTTCGAAATGCACTATCGATACAGAATAATTATAACAATATTTCTGCGATTTAAAAAAATTATTTAGAAAGATACATTTTTTTATAAATTGAATTCTATTTTTATACAGCTCGGGTCTACTAGAGCTATAGACGGTGTTCTGCGATTAAAAATAGTACATTTCCGTCGGCTATAAAAGTTGAGAAGTTTTCGAGCCGCTAATCGATTTTCTCGGTGCAACGATCAGCTATAATCCAATGACTTCCGGATTCGGACTGCGAAACGAATTCGGAGACTGTTTCCAATGTTTTTTTTTTAAGAAATGTAGAAAAAAAATCGTCATATGGAAAACGATCTATCGGATTGTGAATTTTATTAATTTTTTCGCCACTTGATTTCCGTTTGCTGAATTGTATTTAGCATAGTTTTGAAATGTTTCTTTTTTCTAAGCAACAGATAGAAATAAAGTTTGTCATCAGTCATCACCCACAATGCATCAGTTTAAAATGGTAACGATTTTCCCAACAGTTTGAATTGCGAATGAAAAAGGAATCGTCCAAAGTACGGTAATGTTGCCGATCCCAATGGCTCGTATCATTGGCGGGATTTGAAAATTAGTTCGAAATTTGCCACCAGGTAAAAAGTATCGTTTGGCAAAGGGTTCGGTAATATGCCGTGAAAAGTCGCACAAAGCGCACCCTCGCGATCGTATCCGAACTATGCATGTGGCAATTCGTTCGGATTCTCGTTCGCTCAATTCAACGCGAATGCAACTTTTTGGAAAAATTAACCGCAATTTTTCACCGAAATTTTATTTATTGATTATTTAACTAAATCGGTAATAATGATCTATCATTGTAAACGACTCACTACGTTTAAGTTTCTCGAGGGGCTCGTGATGCAGCTGATGACTGGGATTGTGAAGCATCGACGTGTCGTGATGAGAATTCCCGTGCATGTCGTGATGATGCATCGCATTCTGTAGATGATCGCCGGAATGTAGTCCGGCCATCGAGGCAGCGGCAGCGGCATGTTGATAATGCTGCACCGATAGACCGGTAGCCGAATTGCTAACCAGATCCTGGAGGCACAATTCCGAATTTCCACCACCTCCACCACCGACGCCGGCGAGTTCGAGGCTTCCCCCGCCCCCGCCGCGCTCCATGCTGTAGAAGGTTAACGTCGTGCTGACTTTTTCTCACACCTTATCGAAACAATAACTCTCTCACTCCCTCGCCGCCCCCACCAATTACGTCTTTCTTATCCGCCACAATCCGCAATTCTTCACAATATATTTTTTTCGCACTATTAACACTGCCCTCACGAACGCGTCGAAGAAAATCCGTTTTTTTCCCGTTTTCGCTCTTCCGGATCGACTCACGGAATATTCGGATCGAATAATAAAAAAACAATTTCCTCTGACTCCCGGAATTTAATTAAATTACATCGATTATTTTGCTAATTTACAATTCCACATCTAATTCTCCAGACTGATGGATCGATCGTTTGTATTATTTAAAAAAACTGAAGTTATTGCTCCGTCGCGAAGTGTAAGAGTGTTTAGGATGAATATGTACGAACGCTCCGCGTTGCGTCGGGTCGAGAGATCACCGGTATTTACTGTTCCCGTGTTTGGCGACCGAATTGACAACGACGTTCCCTTAACCGCAGACGACGTTTTCGTAGTTTCACTGACTTACAGCACGTAACGAGATATCGTTTAAAAAAAAAAAAAAAAAAATTCTCAGTCGGCGGACGATGAAATTATTATCAATTTCGCGATCCAATAAACCTTCAGCGACCAATCGTAACTTAACAATTCAAGGCGATCTTTGAAAAAAACCCAAATGTCATCCAAATAACTTCACAAGAATTTACGGAGTCTTTCCGATCTACCGGAGGTGTAGTCGCCGACTGATAAACCCGATAAACCGTCGTCTCACGCTCACCGCTCACGAGTAGACTACCAGAGGCAGTAACGATTACGTAAGTTCTGTTATAGCTCGCTAACTCCCGTGTGCCACCGACGCGTATTTTACGATCTCAACAGTTACTTCGCTTCAGTTGTCGATTCGCTTGGAGTTCATCATCTCGCGCACCGGAGATCAAACACGCGTCGTTGCCTCGGTAGGGGGTTGAACCGATGGGTCACCTCCCCCCCTGTCGGCGAAGAAACACCAGCGGTATTTTCTCGAACGCGATTTCACCGCGAGTCACTCACTGTCCCCAAAGGTTCCTCGACACGTATTTATGAAAACACGACACTCGCGACTGTTTCCTCGTTGATGTCCTATCGATAACACCTTCGAGTCACCAATGGTTCACAATCCAAATGATACAGCGTTGCGGGTCCGAAAGGTGTTTAGATCGCAAAAAAACCGAAAAACAAGTGACCGCAGATGCGCCGAGGTTTCCAACTTGCCGTCGCGTCGAGTCCAGATCCGTAGGTTAGTTTTGACACACGTCTGCTTCGCAGTCACTCACAGATTGTTGGGTGTATGACGGTGTTTCGGAGGTGTTGTAGTTCGATACGACAAAAAAAACCGTCGTTTATTCGTCGTACGAGCACCTTGTGTTCAACCGGATTGGGGTGCAGGGCGCGAAAGAGTTGAAAGAGGGAAAAAAATAAGAAAAAAAGGAAAACTACAGAGAAACTGGATTCTGGTTCACCGGGGTGATGCTGTGCCGATGGTTGAGTAGGTGGTTCTATCTCTCGCGCGCGCGAGACCAAGGCTTAGCCGGTTGAGCCTTTCGGACTGGCTGGCCGGCTTAAGTCTCTAAGTCGGGGTAAGCCGAACGGATCTAGTGGTCTTGGGTCTTGGTGCACACTGCCTACACACTCTCTCTCGTCTTCCTCGCTGCTGTTTGTGCCCGTTTGCGCTCGGGCTCGGTTCTTGTGCTTGTGGGTTTTGGCCCTCGCCTGCCTTGCGCGCTCCCTCGCTTGCCGGGCGGCCTGCCTGCCTGACTGTCTGACTGCTGCGCCACTCTCCAGTCCCGGGGCCCACGGATCTTCGGTTCTATCTGCCTCTGACTCTCTTGCTCACCAAGCGACGTAACACGTTCGACTCGCATGCTTCCAGCCCCCTCGAAACCTTGCTTCCCCCACCTCCCCGCGTGGCGTCGCGTGCTACGTTTGCTGCACGCCTTCTATACTTCGCCCCTCGCAGCATCATCTCTCTCTTCACCCCGTCCTTCCCTCTCCGCCTTCGAAAGACCCCTTCGCTACCCTCGCGGTACGCGCACGCACGCATCCCCAGAAATGTGGACCGAAAGGAAAACGGGCGTAGTGTACACACGAACACGGAGAATCCTACGGGAGACATTCATGTTGGTGAAGAAACCCACACGATGATGCCATAGTTGCATGTATGCGTGATAGCGAAGATAGCGCCATTCCCCACTCCCGCAGCTTTCCTCTCCACTCTTCGAAATCGTCAATGCTCCTCCCACGTACGATTCCGGGATACTCCCAGATTTCGTGATACACCCCGCCAAAGCTCCATGCTTCCCCCCACCCTTGGCATATCCACCCCCGCCAACGTTGTCTACCGCCGATACTCCGAGCGCATCCTTCCCCCACTACGTACACCTTTTGCCTAACTCTTACCAACTGCTACTACTACCACCGTTACTGTGCCCAGTGGGTATGCTGTGATACTATATACGTGCCTATGCTGACGCGCAGAGCTGGTTACCACTGCCAACCGAGTGCCCGTGTATACCTTTGTCATAGTCACCCGAGTTTCTACCGTTGGCAAATTTTATTTTTTTCTTTGTTTGCCTTTCGTTTTTTTTTTTCTTTCGTTCTCATCTTTTCGTCTCACCGCTTCATCGAGATTTGTGCACAGAGGACGCGAGGAAACGAAGTTGATGAGAGAATACTGACTCGTAGATCTGTGATGTTTGTTTTTCGTGTTATTATGTTTTTTTTCGGTACGGGATTTGCGGGAGATGTTTGTATTGTTGAAATTATTAGTTAGGATTGGTGGCGCTGTGATCGATGCTAATATCTGTCGCGGAAGGTTCAATTTTGGATATTACTCTTATTGTTAACGAAACAGTTATTGCATATGTGGTGTAAAGAATATTAAACATTAGCGCCCTTTTTCTAGTTCCATTCATATTTGATTGGATAGATATGCGGCTGGTGTTGTTTGTAGGTTAGGTGTACCACTATGACTATCGCTGCGTGTCGTTCGCGGCGCTGCAAGCGCAACCGGGTTTTCAATATATCGCTGAAACATTTATTACGAGAGTGCGACTTACTCGTGTACCTTTGAAAACAGGAAAAATGTATTTCAAGTGCTGTTGAGAACCTGCAAATGAATTTTCTGTTCATGTATCGCTTCCAACTTCAGTTTTTTTGAGTCATCAATTAGAAGGATAGATTGTTATAATTTTGTTGTCCAGTAAATTTCGATTAGTTACGAACTACCAGAGGGAGAATTAAAGTTCCATGAAACCAGCGCCATTCCTAAACAAATTTGTTGTCGCAATAGGTTGGATTTGAATTGTTTTTATTGGGTTGAATCGGATCAGAATTTCTTATTGTTCAGAGATCACGAGTTTGATGTGTAACGACAACATTCAATAACTCTTCTAGCGAATGCGCAACGTTATTAGTAATAAACTTTGAGATCTCCTAACATCGAACGTCCGTAATTTGGTCAATGAAATCATCACTCGAATACTTCAGTTATAGCTGAGCAAAAAGAACACTAAACAACCCCTTTGACTCAATAAAGACTCGTATAGTAACTCGTCGACACGAACCTTCATAAAAGTCATCTTCACGAAAAAAAATGCTACAGAACGCGATGGATGAAACTCCTAAAGAGTATATTGCACCAGCGGTGTTGAAGCGAAACTCTCATCTCTCTATATGTCTCTTCTTCTCAGTTATACTCTCAGGCTGTTCGTCGGAGTTGTGCAATAGAATCAACGGTTGAGTACCCTCTCGTAGAAAATTCTCGTCATATATAGAAGTACCACGTATACCATTGTATACCAACAGCACCAGAAAGAGAGAGCGCTGGTAAAGCAAGAACTCCACGTCCACGTGAATGAAGTAAAAGTCGAGCGAAAAAGAGTGGAGGGGAGGGGGTTCTTGGACTATTGTTGCGGGTCACCGGCTCGGACGAGGTCATTGGCGTGTCGGCGGGGCAAAAGGGGCAAAGTGTAGTTGAACTGCGGGGGTAACACAGGTTCGAGAAAGACGGAAAATCTCGAACGATAACCGACTCCAACAGAAAGAGAGAGAGGGAGAGAAAGGAAGAGAAAAAGACCGATCTAACAAGCGAGTTCAGCAGCTACTATAGCTTCCGGCCACCGGTGGAAAACTAAAAGGGAAGTACGTGAACGTCTCGTGCGAAAAAGAAGCAAAGTACTCTCTCTCGCCTCTCGTGGAGGAAAAATCTTCGAGCCGCGAAACCCCGGAGCAGTACATACGTCAAGCCATGGGCACTGTGGTTGTGGAGCCCAAGTACTGACAACCCTCGTCGGTACGGTAAAGCAGCCGAGAACCGAGCGAAGGAGAGAAAGACGAAGAAGAAGCGGGTTAAGGAATGAGAAGAAAAAAAATTAGAAAAAAAAGGACAACTGTAATGCCAAGAAAAGCCGAGAGACGGAGAGAGAATGAAAACGGGCAAAGCACACAACGACCACCAACTACCACCACCAGCGGCAACCAGAGACAAATGACGCCGTTGCCACGCCCACCACGTAGCGGGGGCGTTGTTAAAATCTACTACCGACAAGGACGTGGCGCGCGTGACTGTGTGCTCCTATCGCGAAAGTTTCCGTGCGTGTGTGTCCGCGTTAGCGAAAACGTTTGACAAGAGAACTGAGAAAGGGATGGGAGGGAGGAGAGGGACGTCCGACCGGGCCGAAGGGGTTGAAGGGGTTGGTCACGTTGATTTTTGAGTGCCCGAGAGAGCGGAACTACCTACGGGTGACGCTCTCGTCAACGATGGACCACCGAGTGGTAACATATACACTCATTCGGGAACTTCGGTGAGGAAGAGGATACATATATGTATATATCGATATAGTCGAATACAGGAGAAAGCTAGAATCGAACCGATCATATGTGTACAGATGTACCGGTGTGCGAGAATGCTGGGTTACAGAATATTTCACGTATGATACAACGAACCGGCTGGTTTCGCCCACATAGATTATTGTAATTTGGTAATTGAGGGATTTATTGGATTACGTGGCACATTGGCCTTTCGCGGTCACTGATTATTATTGGCTCTTTGATTGCCGGATACACTCTCGATATAGGTGAGAGAGGCATAACCGGACCCGCGCCAACGAGCTTCAATTATTATCGATGAATGCATCGTGGCACACCGGGCTCTCTCTCTCTCTCTCTCTCTCTCTTTCGGGGCGCTCGTGAAATTATTCGGGTTCATTCGTTAATGCGAACTTCACGAGCGATGAATGTTTGATTGTTCAATAAACGTAATGGGCAACGTGGACATAACTATAATTGTAAAGAAAAATAGCGAAACTGTGAAAACTGTTGGATTATTTTGCTTTTTTGTTCTGTTTTTTCGCGTTTATTCAGTTTTTCGAACTCTTTTCCGGGATATCTGCCGTAGGTATTCTAATTGGACTACGTGTCCACTGCGATGAGATACAATTATTATTTATGGTTCGCCATTTGCTCGAATGGAAGAAGAGAGAGAGAGAGAGAATGAGGCATCGGCGAAGCAACACCCATAAAGTAAGTTATTGCCAGAGAGGTACGCTATAAAGGGATAAGATAGACATTTATCAGCTACGAACGGTTACGCGTTTAACGACGGGACCTCGATTCTGCGTTAATACAGAGAGAAAGAGAGAGAGAGAGAGAGAGAGCAAAGTTGGAAAAAGAGAGCTAAAATATACAGCGATATAAAAATGAAAACCTAATATCACCTTGAGACTCGGTTTACTACTGAACAAATATTGGAATCAGCGCATGAGTTATACTCGTTTCTTGTGAAGCACTTATCAATGGTTGTAATCAATCATTTCCGGCTTTGTTTTTAGTAACTCGAATATTGGATTCATCGCTAATATTTATAATTCCGAAATTGCTGCATTTTTGAAAGCCAACGCTCGTCTTTTGCCGACAACGTCGATGCACATAGATTTTGGTTCCGTAACCTCGTGGAAAAAAAGTCTGCTAACGATATATTAAAAATATATGAAATTCAGTGTTTTTGTATAATTAAGATATTAATCATATAATCTATTATATATTTGCAGAAATATATTCTAAAATATATTCGTGATGTACCATTTTTCGGGGAAAATATATTGGATACATCGTTTCATTATATACATTTTTCTATGTGGTTAGTGTTGTGACCAGTCAAATCGTAACGGACAGTTCTGTGTTAACTGCAGTGTTTCGTTTCTCCTGTTTCGAGAACTTCGGAACAAACGAGACTTCGATACATGAAATCAACCAATTAACCCGATTTCGATACAATCGGTGAGAAAAATCGATCAATTTTTAAATGCCGGGTATGTGAGATTTTTTTTGTTTTGGAGCTGAAACGCTACGAGGGGAAAACTGTTTACTCCTATTTAACAGTCAAGTGTACAACACTTCTTTCGAGGAGTCGGGCGTTAAAAACAAGAGTAACGGCCGTATAAACCTTTACCCATAAGACCATCAACAGCATTTCTGATAGTTCTGTAAAATTACGATAACCTCAATTCCGTAGAAAAGTCGAATAACAAAAAAATTTCGTAATTCAAAAAAAATATCGTTTCGTCGCGAAATATTATAAAATTACTAATCACTTCCATTTTTCGGCTGAATACGATAATCAACCATTTTGGTTTTATTTTTGTGATAACTGAATTCGGAAGCCAATAAAAAAAAAATTATAAACCATCGATAATTGTTTATTTCCGGTTGAAGCTTTGAATTTGGCTATTAAAACTCATGTATTATTGTTTGATCTTCAATAATTTTTTGTCGCCTCTTCCAGAACAACATAACTACCCAGTAAAGTTGGTTGATAGTGACTACCCGAGTTTTATCGATGACACGAAAATTTTTGCTTGTCGTACAAGTTTTTTTTTCGAAAGAAAATAAACAAGCGACGCAAACGCGGCGATTGTCATAAAGGATCTATCAGTCGTTCTCTTGCCACGGCGAAGGTTGTATACCTGGAACATCAATTGCCGCCGACTCGTGGCTCGATCGTGTTTTATTAGCGATAGTACACACGACGAGTTTGTGCGTCGCGCAAACAATCGATATTTTCGTGTAAAATGCTCTTTTTTTTCTTCTCTCAAGATTCCTATCGAACATCGCTCGCGAGATAAGCGTTCGCTCTTTGTTATTTCTCGCGGACGCTCGCATCTCGTGCCTTTTCTTTGTAGGATATGTATATATATATCGTACACGTGGAAAAATCGCGTTTACCAACAAAGAGTGACGATCGCGTTTTAATGACAGCGCGTGTACGCTGTCGATCCAAAGACGAAACGTCTATAGTTCGCGTTTCGAATATAAACCTTGACGAGTCATTCGTCGTTAAGCTCCGTACCGATCATTTATCATTTTTTTCCCCTCGTTCGCAAAAGATACGAATATTATTTATGACATTTTAACGTCAATTTCCCCGAATCAAATGCGACATATATCGTATTATATATTGCAGTCCGCATCGATATACTTGTTTACCGCGGCAAAGAACAATAAAAATTCTTCGTC
Organism: Buathra laborator; assembly: GCA_934046635.1. NCBI lineage: Eukaryota > Metazoa > Arthropoda > Insecta > Hymenoptera > Ichneumonidae > Buathra > Buathra laborator. The sequence continues at coordinate 9,376,657 of OW203897.1, forward strand.
GGTACGTATAATCGTCGCTATATTCGGTAATTCAAAATTCCAAAGGGACAACACGGCGACTTTACGATCGGCGACACGACGATAAAACATAACGGGGATGGGTTTGAATAAAAATCTTTCCTTTTCGTCGCGAAGGTACGAAGCGCATGTGTACGGGAGTCGGAAAAGCCCGTAAGATTTTTTTACACCTCTCTCTACGATTTTTCAAAGAATGCCACGAAACTGTTCCGGAGTTTATCTTCATACGAGATCGGTATTGACTGCCGCGCGCCGTCGGACGGTGGAAAAACCTCGAACGGAAGGGATGAGAAAGCCTCTCTTCGCTTCGATTTTCGTTCGCACACATTCACGTAAAATTTTTTTTTTCTCACCCTCTTTCGCTTCGCGTTCCTGTGTCTCGATTTTCTTCCAGTTATCGCTGTGGTTCTTCTTTTTCCTTTGCCTTTTTTTCTCTTCCCTCACACACGTACGGTGTACCTCGTTCCGGCTGCTACAGTATCGTTTCGCGGAGTTCTCCTCGTTTTTTTTTTTTTTTTTCTTTCCCCGAGTCCTCCGCAGAGCCTCAACCCTCATCTCCTACACTCCATACGGCGAAGCCGTTCGGTCGTTACGGCGCCTCCGCGTCTTTACAAATTTTATATCATTTTTATGAGGCATAAAGTCGTCACGAAGCCGCGCGCCGTCGGTGCCGGGATAGCAGAGGAGAGCATAGAGAGATCCTTGGAGTGGGTCGTACGTACGATCGCTGTAGAATGTACAGTAGGAATGGGGGGAGAGGGGGTTGGAAGGGAGGAAACACACACGAGACAAAAAAGAGCAGTGGAGTATTTTATCGAGAAAGAGAGGGTGAGATACGAGAAACGAGACGGCAAGAGAGATCGAACGATACGAAAGCGGAAAGAGACAAACCTCCCCATCGAGCGACGGGGGTGAGAATGTTGGTTCCCAGTCACGTGGCTGGGCGGAGCAGATTTTCAACCCCCAAGCAGAATTCTCTGGCTGTTCTTGCCGGTAGGACACGAAGGGAGGGTTATTTCCTCTATGGTGGGGGAGTATTCTCTGTGTTGGCCGAACTCTCGCCTCGCGAAGATGACGGAAAAAGAGAGCGAACGCAAAGTCCTCTCTCTTGTCATCTCCGCGTCTCGCTTTGTGCCGAAGTCCATCGAAGAACGTTTAGCTTTGATTAAAAAAAAAATTATTAAAAAAATATTCCGTAGTCAGTGAAAAAAAATTGAGAGGATCTATATATTTTCAATGAAATTCTTCTTTCCCGATAACTTCATTCTATCTCCCGAGAATATTAATAGCGATATTACACTTAATCAAAAATCATTTTTTTTTTTTTTTTCGTAATTTTTTTGATACTTGTTGATATAAGAACGGTTGCTTTCGAAACCGATAATATAATTCAATGATTAATATCGATAATAATACAGAGTAATTCCTGCATTTGCGGGGATTTTTTAGAAAAAAAAAATTGTCGTCGTTTCTAAAAAAAAAATTGAAAAAAAAAGTCGAGAATGCACTTTGATTAAATTTAATTTTGTACAGTTCTGTAACTGCGTTTGGCTATCACGATAGATCGCGCGATATAAAAAAGACTAACCATGTTTTGATTTTTGTGTTGAATTGATTTGAATCGATCTTATTGTGATATTAAATAGTGATTGTTGTCGGTGACCGAAGTTTCTTATCGATAAATGAAATAGCTACTAATACGACAGGGTCGAGGTCGCGAAACGTACGTTTATCCGCAGTAGTTCGGAAATCGTTGGAAGTGGTAGGACCGCAAAGTCGATAGCGCTTCGTATACGAAGGCAACGGTCGACCTCATCCGAGATTATTCTCAGTTTAACGTTAATCCTATTTAAGATGGACCAAGAGAGGGAGAGACAGCGAGACCAAGCGAGAGAAGAGACTGACTAAAACTTAGCCTGTTACTACTCGACGGTCGGCTCGTGAGACGATACCATGCGGGCTTAGCGGAGGGCATTAGAGTTAACGATGTCAACGAGTCTTCGACTCTCCGAGATTTATTCGTGTCGCAAGCGGCGTTCCACCGATTATACCCCATCGTGCACGCGAGGCAAAGTCTTGACATTCATAATGTAGTTATATTATGCTTTGAATCTAAAGTAGAAATTCGCATAAATCGGATCAAGCGAATTTCGAGGGCTTCACCGCGATTTCGAATTCGATGCGTATTAAAATAAAAAAAATGAATTCGTCAATTTAATTTATTTTTATGGTATAACAAAGATTTTCGAATGATCCGCAAAAAATTGAAAAAAAAAAAAAAAAAATTCCCATTTTGAATGCATCGTTTAATCGCGCCGATCTCGCCATTCGAATTGAAGAATATTTTTTGTCTCAACATTTTTTTCCATATCTCGAAGGGTTGTCGTGAAATATCTCGATTCAAAAGGACGCAAAATGATAATATAGGAAATATACACAAAAAATTCTAATGCCACTTTTCTGTACTGTAACACGAGAGTTAGGTACTCGGGACTTTACTCCATCACTTTCAGTTTGTTAAGAAAAACATTCATAATTCGAAAAAAAAAAAGAAAATATATATATATACCTACGAATAAATAAAATTTATGAACACATAAAGTAGAACGTTGAGTCGAGAAAAATCCTTTCTATTTTCCTCCGGTATCCGGTTTTCCGTCTTGTCGCGCGACGCTTTTGCATACCTGTAGCAGTCAGAGGAAAACTATGCGCGTTGCTCCCCTTTCGCGTGTGTTTTGATAAATGAGCGCGAGAGCTCCATCGAGAAAATTCTCTTCTCTAGCGGCGCGCGCCCCTATAGCCAGAAGAAAAGGAGCAGCAGCAGTAGCATCTACGCTCCGTTCGTGACTGCTGTCCTCCTCTCTTCCCCGTCTGATTCCAGTCCATCAATTTTCAATCACCAAAAGAAGTCTCCGTTATACCGTTACTCTTAGCTCCTTCTTCAGGTATTTACGTTCCTCCGTTATGTGTGCGTCTCCGACACAAGTATTCGATCTTCTCCAGCGTGTCCCTCCTCTCTCATCCGGGATCCAGAACACCCCCAACCCCCCGTCTTTCTCTTCTGCCCGTTGACTTGCCGAGAATCTCGCGAAGGCCGACGCACGCGCGCACGAACGAGAACACGAACACGCATCACGGTAACGGGGAGGACAATTGTATACGTGAAGCAGTGATGTAGTGTAAGAGACTTTTCGTCGGGTCGATGTATGGGTAACTATATAGGTATATAACTATATATATATCGGTACTTGTACCCCACACCCGACACCACAGATCCTCGCAGGAAAGGCACGAGACGAAATATCCACAGATTTGCGAAACACGCCGAGAGAAACAAAGTGGAGAGGAAATAAAATCGCCGAATAAATTGTTCTTTCGTTATATATTTATTTGATTCTCGTAAAAGTCGATGTTAGGTATTTTAAGTATCTATGATTATTTACGAGAGATTAATCATTGGAAGAATCTCGTATGGACGCGAGGGAGTTGTTATTTTAGGTTCGTTTAATGCAGATGCGTATCAAGTAAACTTTCGACCTGTCGAGCATTCTTACCGCGGATCTTACCATGAAAACAATCGTTGTTGATGGAGTAGCATCGAGATGCGTGCGACTGGATAATGAGGATTAAGGGTTAAGCTCTACGGACGATAAGCATTCTTATTCATCTATAAATTAAAGTGTTTCTATATGTATGTCAGTCTGTCCCGACTTCCCATAAATTGAGTTACAGGATTACCGTGTTGTGAAAAAAAGTATACAAATTACATTTGCACATCGTTGGTTCATTTTTTTTTCGCTGTTATTTACGAAGTCTTTCGATGAGAAATTGTTTTAAGACGATAAAAAAAAAGAGGAAGCGATTCGCGAACTTAATTCATATTTTTTTTCGACACTCCAATTTTATCCGACATAAGATGCGAAATAAATTTCAAGGCTTTCCATTTCAATGGAAAAAAAACTACAGAAAACCATATACAGCGAAATTGTGATACGAAATGATCACTGAGTCCTTCAAAGGTGTTATCTACTTTCCCGCTGAATTTTGAAAAGGCGATCGCGCGGCCTTCGAAGGGACAAACATGCGCAACATCGACTCCTAACGATACGAAACATTATTTTACTATCCCAATGCAAGGTTCGCGCGCGGAGCCGCGGATCCGTAGTCTGATTGTGTATCAAATAGCTACAGGCAGGCAATCCAGTGGAGCCGTCGAGTATAGCTCGACGAGTAGGTGTAACGGTTACGCTGTACGATAGTGTTGAGTTCACGTGGGTGAATCACGAACACCGACGCAGTTACCCCGCGGATCTCCGCGACGTGACGTCACCGCCAATGGAGTCGCGGCTTCGGGGCGGCGCCTTGTACATCTACCAACATGGCAGCCCCGCGACGCCGACGCCGTCGTCATCGTTGTCGTCGTAGTTTTCCGAAGACTGCCCGTTTGCCGCGTGTTTGACGCTACGGTCGCTTCGTCGCTTGCGCCGCGATCACTTCCTACGAACTTCTTACAAAACGCAACGGGAAGATCGACACTGGAGCGTCTCGTCTTATCCTCGTCGTATCTTTTACATCTAACCTACGCATCGGCTTGGGTCGTCGAGAAAAAATATTCACGTAACACTTTCTCATCTCAAAAGAGCGGAAGGGGGGATCGAGGGGTGCGCAGGCCGGGGTGGGTGACTGGTTCGCTACCGCCGATCTTCCAGGAACTCGTTAAATACTTTTGCTTCCTTATTTTTCAGCTATTTCCGGGTTTTTTCCTTTTTTACGTAGTGAAGGGTAATCCTTCATTCCGTGAGAATTACATCCCGAAAAAAAGGTTTTTTTTCGCGATTTATACGAGAGATTTTGGGTGCATGAAATTGCAATTAATGTATCGTATCGATTTGACGATTAGCAATGTCCGATGTGAACGCGCGATTCGTCAAGACGGCCATAAATTTCTGTGAATTAACGCCGCGATCAATGACAGAACGACGCTTTATCGGATATACAATCGATTGGACGATATCATCGATTTCAGGAATTTTAAGCTTCACCCATTAATTATAACGTGCACTTTGGGAATATCCCAAGAAATGAGTTTTTTTTGTACACAATGACCCCTAAGCTGTGGACCGTAATCTCACACTTGAAATCGTTCTCTCGTTTTCGAATTTCGATCGTCTCTCCTTGACTAAGATAATAATAATCGGACAACATTTTAGGCGCGAGCTATACGATGGACGATGCATTAACAACACACCGGCTACACTTGCCGTGTATACCAACTAGCGGCGAGATAATTTGCTCGCTCTTGTAGACCCCCCCGAGCATATAACTTACGGAGGCTTAAGGTGATATTATAGCAAATTATTTTACCACCGACGCTCGCGGATTATAAGTCTCTTTTACCCCGCCGCACACTCTCTCTACGCGAACATCTCGCCGTTTCGAAATTCAGTTTCACGAAAATTTAACTCCGTTCTATGAAATTTGGGAAATATTTAATATAGATATGATTTTATATTTATTCACTAATACGTAATTAATGACTCAACGTTTTTTTTTTAGACTCGAAACACCATAATAATGATAGCAATAAAAACGGAATCGTTGATTTTAATTTAAAAAATTTCAATAAAAATTTTTTTTCGTACGAATTATTGTTAGTTTTTTTTTATCTGGGAAACAAATGGATAAACATTAAATACATGCGAGTTATCTCGGGAATGGCGTTGGAAACTTCGAGTCGTTTATTCTTCATTCTCTCGCGCTCTCTGTTGCACAGCGAGGCCGTTTCACGGCCGACCGTGAGATAAGTTTGTTTTAACGAAGAATCGCAGAAAGACCGCGTCGTTAAGCAGGTAGAGCGATGAGAATCGCGCGCTTGCGACAAGTACGGCAAAAAAAAAAATCATTCGACCAAAGATTGCAAGAAGGTGTGAAACAAGCCACGTGCTTTGCGGCTCTCGTCATATATCACACCTTCCTTCGCCCTCGTCTCGGAAGCCTTTGCTTTTTTTTATTATTATTTTCTCACTTTCCGTTCAACTGCGGCGTCGAGGAACCCTTCTTCCCCCGAGGCAAGTAGCACGGGGAAGTCTATGAATATTCTTCGAGTTTACGAACGCGCGAACGGAGCAATGAAATGATGAACGACATACTCTCCACCCAATAAACCCCCTCTCTCTGGTTATGATACTAGCGTGTCGAGCTGTTTCTGCTCCCCAAAAGCACAAAAGCAGAGAGCAACGCATCTATGGAGTTGACGAGCTTCGTCGTCTCGCCCCACCTCGTCGGCGTTCCCTGCGAACTCGAACATCGGTTTCTCAACCTATTATAATGAGGCGACGATGTATACTTTTTTTTTCGCTCGCCCCGTCGTTGAAGGAGAGCGAAAACTTCCCTCTCCGACGGTAATCTATCAAATTTCAAGCCGATTTTCGTATTCTATTTTGCTGAGGCCGCAATTTGTGCAGAAACATACTTTTCGATTTTTTTTTTTTTTCGAAATTATTTTAGCGTAGATAATAATTTAAGTCGAAAAATACTTTCGGTACTCGAGCGCGCGAGAGTTCTCAATGACAACTTGGCATCAATAAGACAATCTATATTGCATTTGCTCTCGTTAACTTTATCTAAATTGCCCGGTGCGCAATTCGTCATCACCCCCTCCCCCCTCCCTTCCCGCCGCTCACAACGAATCGTAATTTATGTTCTTATCTTTTGTACACTGTGTATTTACACGGTATCTCTCGCGGATAACGTATATTGTAACGAATTAAACAAGTTTCGACGCACAGTTAAAAAAAAAAATAACATCGAAAATTTGCGGAATTTCGTTCCTTTTGAAACAATTCGCGGTTAACTCGGGAAAACCATTATTGGGAATATCTTTTTTTTGGACGATACATTTTCATTGCGAAATACAATTTCCTTCGAGTCTACAACTCGGTAGAAATTCAATTATATCTTTTTTTTTTAATGAATAAAATATCGATGTGAATTGTACAATTTATTTCATACATACAATGAAAATGTAGCTGCGAAACGGAGGTTAATTTTTTAATTCACAATCCGTTCAATTCGCTTGAACAAAAATATTTGTTCAACCGCTTAAGTTTCGACGCTTTTTTCCGGTCGGGAAAAATATTTTCTCTCAACTTGTTCGACTTTTTACTGTATGAAATATTTCCAAAAATATCCCTCTTAAAAAATCGAATTAAACATTTTTTACGCGCTGTTAAAAAAAAATAGCAAAAAAAAAACATTCTGATTGCAATTCTATTAAAGATTTTTCAGAATTTTTTCCGTCCGAATTGAAGGTAATATTGAAACAAAAATAGTGTTTCATCAACGTGCGCAATATCGGCGTCAAAGGGTTAAATGATGATTTTGTAATTACATCGCAATGTCGTGAAATCGTTGTAAACAGTATATTTTTGTTGGGATCGAAGTCGCCTCTGTCGCTGGCCGATATGACGGGCAAAGAACGTACAGAGGACGATGAAAAATGCGCGCGAGTGGGAGGACATGGCGGACGAGAAGAACGGTGACTGACGGGTCATAAAACGTTATCATACGCCGCGCACGGTTTCGAGTGTTGAGACGACAAGACGGAGAGCACGAGCAAACGGTCCGCTCCTATCTTTTTCCTTCCTCTCGTACGACCCGCGTAGGCCACGCAAATACGAGAAACGATTATGTGTCTGGCGCATAGCTACGTTCCTCGACCGTCTCTCATACGTTCCATATATTCATACCTTCTCACACCCGACACGGGCGATGTCGACAAATTTATTTGCTTTAACCAGCGAACGATCATCAAATGAATTTGCACGGAGAAATATGATTAATTGGTCCATCAAAAATATTGTACCACGAAAAGGAAAAAAAATAAAAAATACGCGCGCAACGTCGCTATTGTTGACGCGACATTTTTTATTATTATTAATTGTTTTCTTTAATTATTAATTTCTGTACTTTTATTTATAGTCCTCATTAGAAAATGTATGGTTCAATTTCAATTATCATAAAATAAAAAAAATTATTTCGCGTAATATAAATAATTTATGAAGGGTCCCCCCGTCGCGTTTCTATCGATATGTCTATATATATATCTATAAACCATCGTTGCCAGTCATCGGAGCACGAAATCGTCGGATATAACACTCGAGCGTTTGGCTCTTACCGAACGAACGGACATACGTCAATTTCCCTTCATAATTGTGACGTATGGTCGGTGCGCGATATCCCAGAGAAATTTCACGGTTGCCTGAGTCGCCCGGGTTGCATCAGGAGATCCTGTTGCCCGGCTGTAATCGGAAGTTGCCGCGGTCCGGGCGTCGACTGTCGACGATTGAACCTATGAAAGAGGGGGGAGTGATACTACTCTCCTCGTCCCGAAGGGACGAAGCAATTCGGAGCAATCGGAGAAGCATTGAGAAGCAATAAGCAAGTCGTCGTGCCGCGTGCCGTCGTTCCCACGTAAAGGGAACGCGCCGAAGCAAAAGGGAATATTATATGGACGCGACTCCCTACATTCGAATTCCGTTTGTTCCATATTACAGATTGATTAAAATTCACGCGTATACGAACGCTTCTTATTAGCCGCTTACTTCGGTATCGTTAAATTTTCCTCACTTCTTGGGTTCTCCGTTACTCAGTATTTTTACCGAAGCGTTGATTCTTAACACTAATCCTCCAAAGATATTACCGACGCCGAGACAGTTGGTCTTTCAGTCTGCAATCTTAATTGGACTTCGCGGACGAAATCCAAATGAAATTAATGATAATGTCCTCGTCGTTGCAATGATCGATCGACGTTACATCACCCTCTTTCAAACATTTGCACAGATTCTTCCGATAAATCTTCGTCCACAATAATTCAGAGATTTGTGTTTTTTTTTTTTTTATTATTGACGCGAAAAAATTTAAGTGATTTAACGAATTTTACAGTTTTTCTGGTATTGTTGTTTTTAATTAAACACGAGAACTAGAAAAATCGTTTATTATCGTATTCATTATTAAAAAAAAAAGTATATGTATCGATGTTTCTCGGATACTATCCGGAGTCACGAAATATCTACTTCTGTTCGACAACTGTTGTTCACAGCTTTCGTAAAACTCCCTCCGGTAGTCTAGTATAATCAAAATAGAAACACGCCGGGTGGATTATCGCGGTAGGGATTTACCGATGGTGTGACACGAAAATACTTCGGTATATTCAGTGAAATTCGTTGGGATGGGATGACAAAAATCTTGTGTCACACGGATGAGAAAGATATGAAGCGAACGAAGAGAGGACCAGAGAGGAGGTGGAGATACTAACGTCGCGCGATGTTATTTTAAGTGATCCGGTTGTATAGTGTTACTTGCGATGCTGCTACGCTACAGAGGGGGAGGGGACGCGCCCCGCGAGTATACGGTTGCAGAGGGATAGGGCACACGGCAGGAGTGTCGAGGGCCCTCCAAGGTAATCTCTGTTCTCTCGGCACAGGAGGGTTGCACTTTGATCCCCCGAACTTCTGCCCCGGCACGCGCGTACGTTCGCGAGAGCGGCATACTACATCGCGAGCGACGTGCCGCGCCTCACGACTCACGCATTCGCCTATAATTAGAAAGAGACTAATTAACGATCCCTCTGTCCTCGCTATCTACGAGGAAATTATAAAATTCTTCTAGCTGATTAAACTCAAAGTCATCAAGTTATTGTACTGTCGTTTGTATTAAAATTCCGGTGACTTTATGCGGCAGAACTGGAAATCCAGGAGACGTCGTCAAGGAGTCGTCAATTGCGATCAAGTAACAAAAAAAAAAAAAAATTTCAAATGCAGAAAATTTTATGAATTCTAAGTAACGCCAACTTTATCCGACGTAAAAACAATTCAAAAATTATTTAAAAAAAATAACTTGGAATCGAATTTTTATATCGTTTTTTTTTTTTTTTTAAGTATATCTATCTTTCGGTTCAGTAAAAAAAAATGGAAAGAGATTATTATTTACATTAATTTTTTTATTGATTTAGTAAATGTGTTTCAATGATTAAAATTAACGGAATTCAATGAAACAATTAATATTCAATAATAATAATCAAATAAAAATCGTGAGATTTTTTTCGCTTGAATACGAAAAAACAAATATTATCAAACGGGCCTTTGTAAAGCTCGGTGACAGTACTTTCATTTGTCATTGAAGGGGTTTGTAGGAGTTTCACACAGTGTGAAATATTAAATTATACAATAGCCGAATAAGTTCGTCGCGACCGCAGAGCTGTCGCACAACCGGTCCGTGATTTACAATCGAAAGATAAACAACGGCCGTTCGTCGGTACCCGTTCTTGCGCTCGCCTTTGCCAACCCCTTTGCCCGCGTTGCACTGTCGCGCCCCGTTTCGCGCGTATCCCCCCGCATCCCACGTTCAACTCACGTTCACGATTCACTCGCTAACAGTTACCGACGTACGTTCCGCTTCGATAACTTTTCTCGAGTTGTTTTCAAATAACTTTAAAGAATAAAAAAGAAATCCTGTGCAAACACTCGTCGACGCGCAAAATACGAGTTGCGTGGCGAAACATATTGCGAATACACGGAGAGCCCGTGCGATTGGGAACGAAAAAAAAAAAAAAAAATTATAAAGTAAGCCACACGCAAAGCCACCGTACGGCGAGAAACCCACGAAGCACGACGCACACACCGCGGGGGGTGCAAATCGTTCGTTCTCCCGTTTACATCGATCTATACACACTCATCGAGAAACTCCAACTGAAGAAAGTGACTTCACGGCTCCGAATCTCGCGGTTACCTTTCGCCGCTCGTTTCACTCTCCGCGTACAAAGCTCTTTCCAATTTGCGAAGGCGTAAGGCAACTCTTCGCAACGAGAAACATCGTCCGACAAACGTAAAATAAAATAGTCGCGAGAGTTCAGAAAGAAGATAGAGCTTCGATCTCGTGAGTTTATTCATCTCGAACGATGAAAACATTTTTTATCGCAACGAGAAACGCGAGAGAAAAAAACAATTTTTTCCGATCTCTAAAAGCGCAATATAACGCAACGGTGTTATTGCGTTACGAAATAAAGACATGTCGGTAATGCGCAGTGAGCGTTGAGTTTGCGAAGAAAAAAAAAAAAAACAGAAAATCATGATTGGTAGGATTTCGCGAGCGTCCGCGATATAAATTCTCGTAGAAATATATAAATACAAATGTGCAAGCGAGCGAGCGCAGCGAGGAAGTCGATCGTGAAGCAGAAAATCGAAAGAGAATCGAGGTCGCGAAAAAGCATCGCGTGGCTGTTCGATACGATACAAGTTGGTGGTATCCGAAAGGGAAGAGAATAAAATGAGGGAGTATAGGTAGTTACGTAGCGTGGAGGGACAGGGAGGAGGAGAGAAAGCACGTCGTGTGCACCGGGAGAGATGGCGAGGAACGTTGCCATGGGGCATCCTCCTCGTCGACCCGGAGCCGGAAAGGAAAGAAAAGCCCTCCGGCGAACGAGCGCGGTGGCGTGCTCCGCACTGATAAATATAACGTAACAAGTTCAGTGGAATAGCAACTTCATCCCGAAGGGATCAACGCGTCTTTCCTCTACGAGGCTCCCTTCCTCCCTTCTTCTACGTTCGTTCACTCTTTCATCCGCAGCTATATACCTTTTTTTTCGTTTTTTTTCTGCCTCTTTTCTGATGCTGCTGCTCGTGCCGCGGTGGCGCGTCCCAGCAACACCGGGGATACTTCCCTTATAACACAGCAGCGCGCACACGAGACCATCAAGACGTTTTTCTCGCTCCAACCCCCCGATGCCCCGACGTTATACGACGGGCCTCTTCTGCCACACGACGAAGGCAAACGCGCGGAAAGACTTCTCGGATAGGCAGGCAGAAAAACACGCAACGCGCAACCAATCACCCCGAACCTTTCTCCCTATACAACCGGTGTACCATGTACTACTGTATATATACTATATACCTAACACCTTAAGCCCTTTCTATTTATTTTCGTCTATCTTTGTAAATCTCTCAAAACAGAAGTGAATTTTTCTCAACTGAAGCGTGTATGATGCTCTTGGGGAACAGAAAACGGTCTTGGAAAACCTATTTCGTGTTTTTTTTTTGTTTCTTTCAGGTGATTCGTTGGAATTTTTTTCGCGGAATGAGAGACACATAAGGGATGGGTTCGAAAATGAAAAAATTACGAAGTGCGAAAATTGTTGTTGGTACACCGCATTTTTTTCTTAAAAATTATTTGTTCCCGTATAAAAATGCAAATTAAATTTGATCGTTTCGATATATTTTTTTATCAGCTTTTACGGAGCTAAAATGTGTTATCGGAGTTTTTCATAGAGCGGCTTGTTAACGCCGTAAAAAAACGAACGAAGGAATTAAATTGGCACCTCTTTTTTCAGAGGTTTTTTCGTACACCAAACTTTCTAACAAATCGGTATTAAATTTCTCAGAAAATTCTTTCGAATAAATTGTTTTATCAATGAAATTTAGGTGTCGGCTATCCGATCAGCGAATTTCATTCATTCGTGGCAACCCCTCGCCGGTTTCGCTTGATTAAACAGTCAGAATGCCGATGATTGTATGCGCGGCGAAGACTGAGAGAGGCAAACGAGCCACGAGCCATTTGCTAATTCGTCTCGTCGTTATCCGCGGATCCAATTTTCCCCGCGTTTCTCGCGACCCGTCGCCTTATTTAATCGGGTTAAAGTGACGGGGCTTTCTCTCTCTTTCTCTCCCTCTCTCCGGTTATCTCCGTATGTATATACATTATATACAGTAAGGTTAGCGCATATCTGGAACGACGAAGAAATCTTTCTCGATTTCGTTAACGTAGAGAGCCCCCGGAAAGGGGGGTTGGGGAGGAGAGACGAGAGCACAGGGCCGTAAAAAGTAAATTAAATAAGAATTAAATACAAATAAAACCGGTCGGCCAAGTAATTGGCTGCCGGCGAGCTTGTTGCCGCGAGGCCACGACGAAGACCTCTGTTTTTTTTCTTCTTCTTCATCGTCGACGAAGAACGAAGACCTCCATTCGCCATTACTACCCACGAAACCGTAAAACGAAATCAATTCACGCCGACATGGATACTAATCAGTTCTTAATATTTCACAGTTTCAAAAGCGATATGAAATGTCTTAAAAAAAAAAATGGAAAAACAGAAATTTTGAAAAAATTGTTACGCGTAAATATCTCGGCTTTCCTCGTCTTGAATGCGATTAATCGATATTAAATTATCGAACGCTATTCGTCGGTTTTTTTTTCACTTCACATTCGGGATAATGAATCTCTACTGGAGCCTATAATGATAACGCTGTTCTTATAAGACAAAAAGAGAATGAAAAAAAAAAAAAGTCAACGACCCACTGTCGTATAAATAGTACAAAAGAACGTGTGCAAAAAAAGGGGTTTGTTCACGACGAAAAAAAAGTGGAGCGAAGATTCGTGACGAGGTGGTTGAGAGGGGGTGGCGGCGGTGGGGAGGTTGCCGCTGGCACCCCGCGCAATCATAGCCGGGATTAAGGGTATGTATGAGGACGGAACGTGGGTCGGTAGGGTGCGAGAACCGAGAGAGCGTTAGTACGCGGGCGACTCTGTGCGAAGGGTCAAACGGATTCAAGACGAGAGAGGATGCGTGCGTTACTATACTCACAACTATACGTTCCGTATTACGCGGGGGTAAAACACGCCAGTGGTACGCTCTGTATACAGGGTGAGGAGACATAAATGATATTCCATGAGGAGCATATGCGGCTGTGATAGGCCTTCCTTAGGGGGAGTGCCGCGATACCGTCACTCGTCCTGCGCTCCGCATAGCGGGGTGCTGGTTTATTACAAACACGGATTACCGGGTAATGGGACGTTCTGACTGCTTTCCCGGGACAAAACCACCCCGTGCTACTCGCTATTTCTCCGATGGAGCACCGACTCTCACGTGTCTCGCATTGTCTCTTTTCCTTCTTCGGCGCAAAGAAATAATAGGTTTCGGAAGATGTGACGAAAACAAAAAAAATTGAAAATTTTCACATAGCGCCATAATTCATTTTTTTTCACTCGGTAATCTCGCCGGAAATAGATATTCTCAAATAAAAAAAAAATCAAGAAATAGTCGAGTGTTTCATATGAAAAAAAAAAAAAAAAAAATCGGAGCAAAGATTCTTTTACTGCCGATATTTATAGGGGATATTTTTACAATTCGTAACGACGAGCAGAAAAAAAATGGGGTTTTTGATAGGGATAAACAACAACCCCTCTGTCCATCGAGGGAGCCGATCGTGTCGTCAAAGATCGTCCCAACGGACCCAGAAGCATCCTGGTGATGATGTTGCTTCCTCCATCGAAGTATAAACCGTTAATAGTATATATATCGTTGGTTGATGCTGCTGCGCCTCTATTCCCCGGGTACGTTACCATCCGCGAGATAACATCGTCCGAACCAATTTGTCAACACGATCAGATAGACGTTGTTTCATGGACGGCTCGCGTATCGCCCGTTGCCTCGGGAGTTTGCAGGGTGCAGCAGCAGCCGCCGCCCACCAATAATTCAATAGCCCTCATGGGCTCAGCGCGTTTGTTGACAGGATTCTCGACTCGGATATGTTACCAACGATTTACATGGCTCTCTCTCGCTCTCTCGTGAAATATATGTGACGTCCGTTTAGCCAGCGAGCGACGCAACCCGACCAGTAGCATCAGTGGCTCTTCGATAACGCTTCGTAGGACAATAGGCGGCCAAAGCTCAAACGTTAATGTAGCTTAATCCGCTCGAGAGATCACGAATGCACACGATACAATAGATTACGGATAGCAACAAACACAGAGAGAGTTATATTACGTAAACGATATATCGACATTTTTTATTTTCTATAATTAAAATATATAAACGCGTTAATTGTTACCAGAATATAGCATAATTTGAATTCTTTGTTTCGCACGGAAATAGGATTGGGTTTTCGATGTAAAAAACCAATTTTTTTGCGCTTTTCTTGTAACATATAAATAATTTTTCGTAACGATTCAATATTCGCTAATGAGACTTCGAAGAATTCAATTTTGCGTTTGATGAAAAAAAAATGATGCATTTTTAATTTCTGATATATCAATTTTGCGAAGATAGCAAATTCGAAAATCGTGGATACAATAAATTCGTAGGTTTTTTTTAGAGTGTATTAGAAAAATTAAATATAAATTATGTTAAATAACTCTAATTATTATTTTTACTTTTATTTCAAATTTTAATATTAATTTGGGATATTCAGGATAATATTATTAAATTAGATGGCATACTAAATATATTCCACAATATATAATATCTAAGTAAATTAAGAAAAAAATAAGTCATCGCAAATCAATATATCGAGATGTTTTATTCAACTGTTCACTAATAATCGAGTAAAGGGTTCGTAATCGGTGCGAAAATATACAGAGACAAAAATGTAAGTCGTATAAATAAATATACAAATAAAAATAACTATAAATGTGACTTTTTCGAATTCAATAGTTTCGATTGCAGTGGACCACATTTCATCGGAGTTATCGTGAAATATCCTCTCCGTTTATCCTTCATACGCCGTAAAAAGTTCCGTCCTCCTTTCGACTGTATCCGGCATTCGTCTGATCCGTGTGCGGACCCTCGATGGCGAGTTTCAAACTGCTTGGATGAATCCTCTCGATTCTATCCGGTAA
Source organism: Buathra laborator (assembly GCA_934046635.1). NCBI lineage: Eukaryota > Metazoa > Arthropoda > Insecta > Hymenoptera > Ichneumonidae > Buathra > Buathra laborator. The sequence goes on from OW203897.1 coordinate 9,392,344, forward strand.
CCCGATGTGGTGACTTTTTCCAGCGTACCGGTGAAGCTGTCCCGGAGCTCGATGAGCCGCGCGATTAGGTGCCGAAGCCGCTCTCGTCGGTGTTGAACTGTATCCGCGTTCCTTCTTTCCGTCGCTTTTTTCTCCGACTCTGTATCCAGTAGCATCGGAATCGCGTCGCCCGCCGTTGGAACCATCGGAACGTAAGGTTTGGCCGCCAATCGACCCTTCCGTACTAATTGTTTCTCCACGAATGAAGATTCCCGACTGCAGAGAGGACGGCTGCAAAAACGAATCTCGATTACTTTCGGAAACCGCGAGAAATTAAACATTCCGTACCCTCGAGAGTTCGAAATTTCACGCTCGATGTTGGAACTTTCGCGTCTTTGAAGAGGCGACGTTTATGCAACGTAATCTGAAATTTTGATTTTCCTCTGAAAGCCTTTGCCGCTCCACGCGTCTTCGCGCGAAAAGCGAATGAGACGGAATGATTTAAACATTCTCGCGTTCGCGTTCGCGTCGGAGACTTTCAGAGGTGAGAACACAAACAGCTGTCTCGCCTAATGTAAATCACTGTGTACTATGCTAAGTCTCTTTGTCTCTTGTGCTCTCTCGCTTCACTCTCTCTCTCTCTCTTTCACCTCGCCTCACTCTCCCTCGGGACTCTTTGCTCGCGAAGGAACTCAACTTAATCCATCCTTCAACACGCGAGACGCGAATTCTAATTAGCTCCACTGACGTCGTCAATGTCGCGAGAGACTTTCGCGCATCTTCGTCGGGTTCAATTTTTTTTTTTTTTTTTTTTTCGATGAAATATCATATATTTGTTGCAAATAATCGACACTTGAAGAACCCGGAGAGTAATTTTTCTCACTAATAACTTTTTTTTTTGGGTTCAATAAATTGAGTTTCAAGTGGTAACGTCGCGACATTGAAATAAAGAAAAAAAACCTTTGCAATAACATTACATCGGAATTTCTGGACGCGATGCCGACGGAACCACTCGGTGATTGCATGTCAAAAAATTAGACGTAACTGCGTTGGGTTTTTACATGGAATTTTAAATTTTTTACCAAAAAACATGTCTTGGTGAAGTTTTTGTCGTTTCCAACTGAAAATGGCGATCGTATTGTGTTTTGAAGAATTGATAAATTCAGACCGTCAAAACGCATACGGTGTTTTCTTTTAAGATACAACACCTCAGATTTAATTTGTATGGCATATAGTTAAAGTGTATACATTATTATTATTATTATTATTATTCCATCGTACCTTAATCTCGTTACGAAGTACTCGCCAAGTACCGCGTCCCAAAGACTCCGGTTGCATCGGAACGTACATCTTCGGCACCAGCGTATCCTCGTTGTGCACGTAGGCAGAGGTGAGCGCGAGATCGAGAGCATCGTTCGGCACCTCAAATGTATTCGAAAAATAAAATATTTTAAAGGGATTTTGATCATATAGTAGCTGAGAGATATTCTGATGATACCAAATCGATAATTCGAACGAATTGATAGTTCGAGCGGAAAGCAAATTAGGTTTTCATGTATTTATCCATTGGGTACAGAAACTTAATGTGCTTTTCGTCGTCATATCAATAATTTCTGAAAAAAAATAGAGAGAAGCCAACTGAGTTTGTGTCGGGAGCTCTTAAATCAATTGTTATGACATTTTTCGACGAATATACTTGTAAAATCTCATTGCAATAGCTATTTACTTCGGTTCTAACGAGACGATGATCCCTTCGGATGCTATTGAGCGTATGATGGGCAAAGAGACGCTCATGAGGAGCCAATTTCCTTGACCACCCCCTGTCGTTGACGGAAACTTTGTCACCAAGAATCGGACCCGGTGACAACCAGAAACCCTCGCTGGAGACATCGGGCACTGCGTAAGGATTCCTCACTGTTATCCTCGGCGGCATTCAGTGACGATTTCTACCTTTTCAAATCCAATGCGGAAAAAATTCACATATAATACAAGACGCTTATTTATAACCGCTGAAACGTCCGATGGAACCGATTGAATTATGCGCTTTATGAATCGCAACATCGATAAATCGATTACATCGTCAAAATGTTTTTTTAACAAAAAAAAATAATAACTTACTACCGGCAATCGAAGGGTTTGCATCCAAAACGTCCTTCTCGGTGAAAATAATATTCTTTTCTCAACTATTCGACACTTTTTTTCTATGAAAAGATTTGAAAAATCTCACTTTTCAAATATTACATTTTTCAATAAATCTTTAGATGAAAAAGTTCAATTTTTGGTCGAAAAAAAAATTCTCTTTTTTTTTTAAATTAAAATTGAATTAAAGAGTTAATGCGTGTGAGTTAATGTGTTTTAATTAGCAAGTTTGCTAAAAATTAATTTTCTTTTTTGTTGTTTAGTAACATTGTTTTTCTGCATATATCTTCAGTGTTAAATGCTTTGCACAATTGCAAAAATACTTTTATTGAAAAACTCAACAGGGAATCGCAAAAAAAAAGTATTTTGTTTTGTGTTTCCAAAGCGTCGGAACTTTCTCGCGGCTTCCGTCTACAACGTCGCGCCTTAGTCAATCAACGTACGAAGAATATCATCGTCATATGACCCGATGAATATTCGACCACGAAGAACTGTGGCAGTTACTCGCAAAAGGTGTAATTGCGCTATGAAATTAAAACGCCGGTGCGCGTAGTTGTGATACGCGTGGACCGATTGCGCAACGTTCCACGTCCTCGTCGCACTACGAGCGGATCAACGGGGCGAACAAGCGCAACGCGATGTGTTGCTTCTTCCAGCGATTACGAGGATCCCTCTGATTTACGATCGATTGTTTGCCCGACTTCTACCGGAGACAGTGTTTGTTTGCTCTGAATTACGTTCTCGAATCCTCTCGCGTCAGTCTCCTCTCCGCTGCCTCCAGCCTCATCAACGAACTCGCGCAGTCTCGCCATTCCGCGTATTCCCGCAATATCCACAATCGCTCGACTGTGCGTATGTGTGGATCTGTGTTCCCGACAAGCAAATTGAATAAATTCAGCGTTAACTTTTATTTATCAGGAGCTTTGGAAATTTTGTATCCTGCAATTGTATTTATTCTTTTTCGCATGCGCTTGATATTACGCTCATTTTTTAAATTTCTTTTTCTTCTATTTTAATTATGCGCAGTAAATTATCCAAAAGCTTGCCGCAGGTCCATTGTATCGTATAAACTTGGCAGCTTGAATCCACGGGGCTATAGCACGCGATACGATTTAACTCGCAGGCCCGGTACGCCGTGTAAACCAAGTGGCGTAGGCCGGCAAACGTTGCGAACCGGCATAATTAACACGTTAACCGACAAACTACAATGGCTACGCTGTATAATCGGTAAACCGTAATGAGGCGAGCCGCACGCCCCAGTCGTATATCAAGAGGCTGCATCCGGGTTAACCAGTTCGCTCTCTCCGTTCAACGGTGGTCCCGGGGATTTAGAGCTGAGTGAACGCCGTACGTGTATAGATGCGTTCTTGGATGATCGCCGCAGCTAAAACGCACTCGCGCGTGTATACATTGACTTGCATCGTGTTTCATTCATAAAGTCTACGCTCGTTCACACTCCCCGACCAACCAAAAGTGGACGACCCAACCGGATGTGGTACCGCTTCAATCGCTGCGGGGTTTCTACTCTCGTTTAATACTAACCTTCTTTATCCGAGCCGCGATCCTCACTACTTTCACTATCGGGGCGCTTTTTTGTATTCCAGCCGCGCATTCATTCATTGACTCGCGGGCGACGGAACATTGTGAATGAATCATTGATGGACGAGAATCGTCTTCGTCAGTCTGATGGAGGATCAGATGTACAGGAAGCTAAGATGCGTGAGAAACTGTCTTAAAAATCGAGCGCATTGCACTTGAAATATTTCGAAAATCCGAAACGAAAAGCCGAAGATCAGCGTTAATAGCTGAAGAATTTTTTTTCATATTAATCAGATCTGTTTCCCTACAATGTATGAAGCCTCTTTGGTTAATGCGTGAATTGCTCATCTCGTCTATTAGGACAGCGTGTAGATAAAATTTATTTAACTTTTTCCGAATTTCTATTAATGAACCAAATGAAGAAAACCATTGCAACCCAAGATCGTTATTCCCACAATGGATACATACATCGAAACGTTGGGACGACTGTAAGGCGAGATTCGCGTAATTCATTCGGGTGTTTAGCATGTTCTGTTCAGGAGGTGGTTTGCCGCATACGTGAAACATTGGTAGAAGGGAGTTGTACGACGAGAGTGACGTAGGTAACGCAGAAGTTTAATATTAAACCCGCTGTAATTTATGTTAGCGCGGGCGTGCATAATGCTGTTTGCACAAAGCATCGGTATCACGTGGCGGCACGTGCCTCTGGACGCCCTTAATTCGGACCGTCGCTTCTCACTGCTGGTGCGACATTGTAGCGTAGAATACTGCATGGACCGGTACGTTAGCCTACGTACGTTTGGAAGCCTTCGGTACCCCTGCTTTCCTTCGGTACCCAATGCATTACAGTCATACAGTCGCGAGATTCTCTACTGTAACTACCCTACCACTGTCGGGGGGAATGCTAGTTCTCTCGCTATGCACATTGCGCTCGCGTGGGAGATCCTCATTGGCACGACGCCCCATTTCTATTCGGCTGTTTAACGTACAACACGTTTTGCAATTCGGTTGCGCCCATTCGTGTAACTACTTTTTGATAGCGGGAACAGAATCAAGCTGTGAGATACGAGCCAATGTCGGGTATAGCAGATACATCAAATAATTCACGGACTCGTAGACATCGGCGAAAAAAATCAGAAACTGTATACGTTCGATATTTACGCGAAATAATAAATAAATTTAAAAAAACGTAACAATATTTTGTATCATTCCTCGTTTAAGTAAAAAAAAAATCGTCAGAAAATCTTTTCGATTATCAATTTTTTGCTGCATCAAAAAAAAAAAAAAAACCAAAGAAATTTCTATACGTAATCAAAATTTTTCGCGTATCCATACACCATCAAACGTACGTTAATCATAATGAATCATAATAATAGTAGAAGTACTAGAAATGTGTATTAATGTGAGGAAAATCGAAATTTCCGTGGCAGATGTGAGATATTGCAAGGAAGGGAAGCTGCCGATATACAATACGAATGTCGTTGTTAGGCGAATATCTTCCGCGTCATTGCGCGAACTCGGTGTACAAAATCATTCTACGGCGCGCAAGGGCCACACTTCTTGGGTGTCTTTGGATGTCAGGGTTGCGGGAACAGGGTAGGCCTGGCAAGCGCTTCCCCTTCGCAACATCGAATAGACGCGCGAGAGATGACACGCGTAATCGCGTAATCGTGGCGCGTGCTGGAGTTCCGATCGAGGGAGCTTTGCCTTCGTCTACAGTGGGCACGTGATGCTGTACGCGTTGCACGCCCTAAATCAACATCGATGGTACACCGATCGTGGATCCTAACGTAACCTCTCGCCAAAATTCGGCATGTATCTCAACACTCAGTTTCGGATGATCGATCCCAGATCCGTCGGCAATTGGATCGTTTCAATCGAGACGCACATAGTCTTCGAAGACAAGTTTGCGCGATTTAATTAAGACGACAGAGGATCGACAACGTCTACAGGATAACTTTGGTTGACCAATCAATCCAAGTGTATCAGTGCCATGAGTGTTATCCTTGTATGGATCAGGCGGTAATAGCTTGGATCATCTTTTAATTGTGCAAACTTTGAACGTTAAGACGTCGAAGATATATAAAAGATAAATGATTTAAATTCGTATTATATTAATATTAGACGTCTAATGACTTTTTTCAAAATAATTTTTTACCGTTCATTACGATCGTATGCAAGTTTTTATGAGTTTCAGGATATTTTGGATGACGGAAAAACGGAAAACAGCATTTTTTTTTGGTTCCAACGTGATTTTCCTACGAAATGTCGGATTAGAAATAAAATAAATACCTTCTTCATGATCGCGGTAAGCGAATAGACGAAATACAACTTTTAAACGACGAGTAACAACGTTTTATGCATCTCACTTATTTCGAGGAAAAAATACTATCCTATTTTCAAATATCGGGAAAAAGTATGGGTCTCTTATTCTATTCTATGAAAAAAATGCATATTTTTTTGTTTTTTTTTTTTCGAGCCATTATAGCGCGACGAAAAAAGCGAACGAAATTTCTACAAAGGTATGCCTTACGAGTCTTTTAAATCACCTACGCGGGGTTTTACAAAAAAATTCGGATCATATAATTGATTTTTTTTTCCGCTGAACACGAAAAAGATAATAGTTTAAACTCGAAGACAAATACGACATTGCTGATTGCTTCCCACTAATGATCAATTGTAAAGCCAATCAATGTAAAACCAACCGGTATATAGTCCATTTCGCAATAACGTATACACGATCATATCGCATAATTAAAATCCTATCAAGAACAACAAGTGTCAGTTAAGATTCTCTTTCAAGGCAATCAGCGATACTTGTATTAGCGGCTCAAGTTCGAGTGATTTCGATTACACTCGTCCAAGCCTTCGGTAACTACAGTTTCGACATTGTCCGAAATGAAGAGAGCGAAGCTTAAATCCACGACACTCGAGAGTAGCGATAGAGGAGGGGAAGAGAGAAAGAAGCATTGAGTTTCGTCCTGGCTGCCTGGTGCGGTCGCGGCCGCGGATAAGCCCTCTCAAACCTAATCCCAATAATATCTCTGAGCCGGTATCCAGCATTGACACCGAAATCGCGCATTCAAATGGACATCGTCGTTCCCACCGCGGTAGAATCAGCGGCATATGAGCGGCACCAGCACATACATAGCGTTTGCTACGAGACGTACAGTATAACACCCACCCACCCCTATACATATCCAACGGGGAGAGACAAGGGGGGGATGGAGGAGGGGTGCTCTGGCAGGTCGTGCACCGAACAATGCCGAGGGATGATATTGCCAATATTTGGTTTGATTCTCGCACGAACGTGTGTCATAGTGTGCTTGTCCGCTTCTACCCTACCGAGAGTGGCCTATGCCCGTACAAACCCCGCTTGTAACTCGGCACATGGAAGGCTGGCTCTATCAACCATTCCTCCGTGTTCGCGTGTGTATGCCTCTCGGTATGGTCGTGTATATTAGAACGCTGCCGTATTACCATTTGAATGCCCGAACGGCGCTTGCTTTCTCGTGCTCGTTCTCCTGCTGCTGGTCCAGCCAGCCAGCCTTTGTCAGAGAGATATGCTGCTGACCGCACCTACATATATATCTCTGCGGTTCTCTTCAGACTCCCTCAATATGAACGGCAAGCCGTATGTCATCGTGTGTGAAGCTATATTCGTCATGAAGTGTAGTCTCTGTGTTACTAGACGAGCACACGGACGGAACGTAAGCTTCAGCATAGAGAACAGGACTACGGCAGTTCGTCTATACTATGAGGTCTCGAATAAAGCGGATGCAAAGCAGTCATTAAGGTATTGAGAGGACTAAGGAAGATCGGAACAAGTCGGAATCGCGATGTAAATAAATCGGTGTTTCATAGAATGAGTACCGCAGTCTAATGAACTTTAATTTCTTAGAATGCGAGACTCACGGGGTGAAACCTCCGATTTTTTTTTGATGCGGTAAGGTTCCGAGTTGTTTCAGTCCCCTGTACTCAACTCATTACTCAGGCGATTCTTTCAACTCGTTAAATAGTTTTCATATAAATTCTATATTTTAAGGGTAGTTTCAGGCGTATGATACCTGAAAAAGGAGACGTACGTTTATTTTGTGGTCTGTCCCTTCCGTAAAATATACGAAAATTGGGTCAACATTGATGACGTTGTGGGAAGTACTATACACTGAAATCTTATATACCGACGAAGCGTGTGCAGTTAACTTTGGACGCGTGCCACAGACCTTTTCATTGAAAAGATTCACAATTGTGGTCGTACATCGAGCGCCGCAGATTCCATTGAAAATGAATGGAAATATTGGAACAGCTTTGCGGGAAATGTCCAAATAGGGAAACACAAATGTGTGTGTGTATCTCATATCCACAATGTTGTAAAGCAGAGATCTATACAACAAAGTCGCACCCCGTTTCTCATTGTCGCGTATAATAAAGAATTTCGGGCGCGTAGACGAAATCTACCCCTCTCGGCGACGCGAGAGGTCAAGAGGTTGCCAGGTGATGGAACCCGAAGGATTACAACGACAATATCGATAGCGAATAGCGAAAATATCGATTTTCCTGTTTTACACAAACCGCATATCATTTAATAAGATCAATTAATTTATATGTAAGAACGTTTATTGGTAATTATTGGATTCCTTGAGCAATAAGCATTGAACATCGAGGTGAAAGTCTTGCGCGCGAGAGGGGGACCGTGAAATCCCGCTGCTTATCTTGCCTAATGAATTCGAACTAATCGTCGAATTGGCTACTGGTCCCCGAATCGTTCTCGACCCTCGATGTAAAATAATGGTGTCTTGCACCCTGCGTGTCCAATCCGAGAGAATCAACGAGGACGGCAGCAGGCAGTAACAGTATCGCTACAGAGTAGAACGGCGCGTATAGAGTGCGACAGGTGGCCCGTGAAATCAGTGCACGAGTTCTCGTAACGGATCGACCGGCACACCCTCGAACGATGTGGTTCATTAAGAAATTAAGTGTATAATAATATGGGAGCTGCCGTTGGTTGACACAGGGGAGTGAAAAATCTCGTATGGCAACGAAATTTATTTTATTTTTTTTCACACGGCACTTGAATCGCGAAATTCGTAAAAAAAAAAAAAAAACATAAATCACGATTGGATAACATGTTTCCGTAAAAATATAAAAGATATATTTTTTCGCTTGCTGAATCGGTTAATCCCAGTGAAATTATGAATCTTTGGTGAGGAAAAAAAAGAAAGTAGACAATGTGTTCCTAATGTTGTTTTCTGAGGTAATATGAAAGTAATGAAAACGTTAGACGACTGATAGACGCGCTTTACCACAACCAAAATGGCTGCGTCAGCATCGGCATACAAGGGTGGGGGTTGGTCCGGTGGTCTATTTTAGCATTTCCCCGTTTGTTTCCATTTAAATGGTAATCGAGTTCACGAGATATAATTGTATTTGCACGTAAGCCGGGGTTGGCCGCGGCGCCAGCTCGCGGCTTTCTCTCTTTCTCCACCACTCGCCTATTGTTCGCATTGTTCAACTCCTCTCTTCCCTCCACCAACTCGAACAATCCTCTCAACGGAGTTTCAGCACACTGTAGTTAGGAAAACCTCCCCTCACCTCGCTACCCTCACTCGTCCGGAATCTGAGCATTCAGGTTTCAACGATGTGCGTACGATATAGCTATTATCCCTCAAATTATTGACGACTGCGCTCCTACCTCTGTTTTATTTTGTTCTCTAAACAATTTCATTAAATTAACATTATTTCAAATGCCACCCTCGAGAACTGATTATGAAATTGACGATTATTGCTGTTCACATTACGCAATAAAATTGGAAAAAATAAAATAAAGGGTACCGTTGAATGTCATAATTTGACCATTGAAACATCGCAGTAAAGCTGATTTTAATGAAATATTTTCGTAATTAAAAAAAAATTCCCTTGTACTCAATTTTCGTTCTTTTTCCACGCGGAAAAAAATGTGTTCAAAATATATGAAATTCGGCGTTTTTACATAATTCATATATTAATCATATAATTTGTTATATATTTGGCTACATATGTTTGGAAATTTATTTATCATGTCATAGATATGTTTTGCGATATATATATTTTTTTTACGCGGGTATTCTAAGACAATGACTTATGAAACGCGAGTTCATTCGAGACATCGTATTCGAGGCACAGTAATTAATTATACAATATAATGATAGCCCCACGCCGAATTCCCGGGATAATTATAGCTGGAAAATTTACCGAAGGGAGACATGGGAGGAGAGCTTGCGAGTTCTCGTACGGTTCGTGAAACGCATTGTTAAACATTGCACGACGAAGAGACTGCACGGTTGGGGTTGAAATACGCGCTGGCGTACTTGCGGCTCGTTCCGTAGGGTTGCAGAGAGGCGAAATACGGTTGGCATTGGGTTGAACTACGCGCTACGTTACGGGGGATGGTTTTCGCGCCGGCAGAGTACTCTTCGCGTTGTATGTGTCGACGAACATGTATATATATATCTGTATATACGTATATATGTATTATATATCTACTGTACGCTGTACTGTATATATATAACTATACTCTGCATCAGAGAGGCGCTGGAGGATACAGGAGAGTTGGCCGCCCAGCTACTGCTGTACCTCCTCGCGCCCTCCAACTCTCGCTACCCCTCGTCGAGGGTTTCCCTCATACATATTCATCAAACGCTAATTAATCATCGCCGGCCAACCCATAGAGAGTCTCCCACCCTCCACGCCAAGCGCGCTCCGTTCACAGCCACAGCCACGTCGAGACCCCAAAAATACGAACTCCGCACAGGAGCGAACCCCGCGCGACACCTTTATAAAGATTACAAAGTCGATCCAACCAAACCGAGCGCACCATCGCTTTCGGCTTCCAGTTTCATCACCGTACTCCCTCCGTTTCGTTTATACTTTTGCTAAACAATACTATGACGTTTCGTAAAAACCGCGGATAAAAATAAAATCTGCATGAGATTTGGTAAAAATAAAATCTTTCTTTTTATCTCGAATCGCGATTATCATTTGAAATTTCATCTATCGGGAAATTTAATTTAATCCGAAACATCGACGTTTTCGAAATAAGTTGTCATAAGACAAAACGGCTCGTAGACCTCAGGGGTAGTTTACCTTTCTAATTATCGTCCGCATTCTCGAGTTCTACTGCAATTCGATAAACTAAAGTATCGCGGAATATCCGCATGAATTTTTAATGCTCATTTGTGGCAAATCTACTGTTTCGAGACGCGAATGATTTCCAAATGAGGCGCATACCGCATCCGAACGACACCAATCTAAATTGTAATTAGGTAATCCCATTTGTCGAGTAGGAAGCGATTTATACATGGGGCACCTTGGCGCTTGCCGAACACAGAGTTAGAAACGCACTTGCTCGCCCTTCGGTCCCCGGTTTTCACGCAGACGGGACGCGTATAATTAGGTATCGTTTATTTTACACCGAAGCCGCTTAGGGGTGACGCGCGCGAGAGCCCGCCGTCGGCATCGTAATGCGCAATGGGGGTTTCCGTCTCACTTGCTCTTTTCACCCTAAAACAGCTACGAGGATGTATATATATACATATATACAGAGTAGCAGTGTAAGAGTATACCATCAGTCCCGAATTCGGATACCCACAGTGGTGGCACTCGCTCATAGAACGCTTCGCTGGTAATGCGATGCGATCATCGCCACCCCATCGTCCATTGATATTATACAACATGCACACGGAAGGGGAGTTTTGATATTCCGCACCTATTTTCCATTCCCCCCCTCCGCCCCTCGTCATCGAAGAGCGCTAAGCGTATTTTACATTGACCCACCCCTGTCGTCCTTTCCTATTGTCCCATTTCGCAGACGGCAAACTTCAACTTATTTGACTGTGAAAAAAATGCTTCTTTTTTTTATTTTATTTTCTCCATATTTTTACTTTTTCGATGTATACGCGACGCCCGAAGGAATGCCCATCGTATATATCCGAGACGAGTAGAGAGTCGAGAGTTCGAATATAGGTATAAAAAGATAATATAGAAAGGAAGAACGAAACAACCCTATAGACACGCGGAGAGACGGGACAGATGCGGGGGGTCCAGTCGGGCTTTATAGTCGTCGCACCCTTCGCGTCAACACAGTAGGTGTCGGCAAACCGTCTAAATGCCCCCAGAGGGGCTCTTTGCTTTTTTGCCGGAATATATACATAATGCTCTTGTCGTGGGGCAAACTTGACTCTTCTGCCCGGAGACGTCGCGTTTCTCTTTTTTTTTCTTTCCTTCCTTGTACTATATTATCGCGAGGATCCAACGGGTGTAATAAAGAAAATACTTCGACTCGAGTCATCCGTGAAATAACTATGTATCTTATCGATGTTCCTATACACTTCGATGAGTTCTTACGACAAAATTGCTTAACAATGGCATTAAAGGGTTCTTTTTTTTTTTTTCGAAAATTTTCAAAAGTAGAAAAAAATGTTCCAGAAAAAATAATTATTTCTAGTCTGAGATTCGTGTTAATAATTTATCAGGATTTCGATAGGAAATCGATGAAATTGTACTCAGAATAAACACGAGAAAAATGTATATTTTTATTTATAGCTCAGGATATCGCGGAGTTATGGGGTATATGTATGCTACCGTTGTCACAGGTATCATATCGAATCGGATGGTCCATGTGTTTTGACTGCCAGTCATCAAAATCGCAACACCGGCAGATTGCGAGCTGACAAATGAGCGGCCGGTTTGCTAGCCGGAGAACCTGGGGGACGAGAGCCGATCGCGGTGCACACAGCGGAAGACATATGGCCCCATAAAAAAGAGATACAAGAGGCCGCCCTGTTACTGCAGTAACCATCCAGTCGATCCGATATTAATGGAGACCAAACACCGCACATTCTGTGTCGCGTTGTCCCCAGAGTGTGTACACACCCGGGCCACAACGGCCATAATGCCGACGGACTCATATAATGTGTGTACACTCCCTCTTTCGTTACAATGAAATGATCTATGGTCGCTGAACACATAGATCGTCGAGTCGATTTCTCCCTTCGATACTTTTTCTTCCCTCTCCATGCCATCCCTCAATTCGTACCTCTTTTTTCCTAATACCTTCTCTTTCTCTCTGCTGGGGCGTTGTTGTTTGTGTGTGTATTTGTTTTTTTTTTTTTCTTTGCTCTTCACTCGTACGCGCAGTTATTCGCTTCTTGGGTACGTGATAAAAATAAGCCAACGAGGAGAAGAATGGAAGAGGCGACTGCATGAAACGGCGGAATCGCGACAAAACGAGGAGACAACGGCATCTGGTGTTTGTATGTCGAGGGATACAGCCCATCGGAACGCCCACTCGGACTATTGTCTTCGAGAAGTCAACCGACGAATCGTACCCTATGATCTATGATGGCCACGGCGTGTACAGATGAAAATAATATACTGCGCATACGAGTATTGGATAACAACGTGTCGATGATTTGTAATAATAGACTTTAGGCATTGTAGACGGTCCAAGGATTTCGTAAGAGTGATTGCTTTCCAACTACAATTGGTCGATAATTGTATGGTGGAATGTTCTGATTGATATTCAGGAGATGGTTGATATTAAACAAATTAACGATCTTGGAAATTAACCTGCAGAACTTCGAAATTAAGTGGATGAATGTTCGAAACTCGCATTTTCATTCGCGAAAGAATGTTTTCTGTATTCAAATCTCGATTTGCTTTTATAGGCATCAGGATTGCGAAAAAAACAAAGTTCGAGGTGGCGATTCATAGGAAATAAATGTACAATTTCCGGTTCTGATACTAATAGTGCATATTTAGGTCTCAATATGTTAGAAATGATTTATACGCGTTGATGATATTGTAGTTTGAACTTTCAGGCTGAAATGTCCTCCTTAAGATCGTCGATGAATATTTTTTTGCAGATTTGCCAATTAATTCTAACGAAACTTGATATTCTTAACATTTCGTGAGGTATGATCACTTCCCACCACTGTTGCAGTGTTCTTTCGATTACATAGATGGAAAATGAAGTTTCGTGATTGCGATTAGATGACGGATAGGTAGGATCTGTCCGCGAAATCAGACACTTGACGAGTGGTAAACAACTAAAATTGGATTTCCGTTACCCCCCTCGTAATGTTGCACGTACGTCCGTCGGGACGCGCGTGTAACTCCCGTGGTGGGGTGCAAAAGTTTTTGGGAAGGTTGGCCGAAGGGTGCGGGAGTGAGTAGGACCCGCAGTGGGATCAAAGACAGCGCAAGGGCTATGCCAAGTCTCTGACATATTAGTCAGAAATCGACGTCGACAGCGGACACGAGCAATTCTGCACCTTGCAAGCTTTGATCCGTTCACCTGGGAGGGAAGGGGGAATGGACAGATCTTCGTACTCCAATATGTAGCGTATCGATGGTGACGTAGGAGGAGTTACAGGAAATTTCATCGACATAACGTGAACTACACTTATCTTTACTGAAGTGTTTATAATACTAATCACCGATCGGCAGTTACTATATTCTGTAACTTATATGCCATGTAAATGTTAAATCTAAAAATACCTGTAATTCAAATACGCCTCGTGAAGTCCAGATACGAATGGTGCTGTGCCGTTGTGTTACGGATCCGTGTGAGACCGTGAAATTCGGAGGGTAGTTTCCGTTCCCTTGGTAACCGGAGGAGACATCGGCGCTCGTATCTAAACAGAGGTCAGGACCGCGTTATGTCAATATTACACCCCTATAATTGGGGGAGGATTGCGGCCCCAAAGCGCCATCTGTGCGGCAGTTCATGAGACACTGGTTCGCCGTTTACCGACTCCCGTTCCACCGGATCATCACTTGAGCTGTCGATAAAACTCCGACGGAAGGATTCACCTTTTCTACTTTGCCGACAGTCGGTAATGGATATCAACTGACGATAAAGACAAAGCCTATTTAATGAGAGGTCACACGAGAAGGGAACGATGTGCATCGTGTACGATAATGTAGAAAAATTGACTTTTTTTTATTTTAGAACGAAACCAAAGCACCAGAAGAGATAATCTACAATTTACACAATAGAGGAACTAATACTGTTAATTAACTTGCCGATCGGATTTCAAACGGTTTACGAAAACTTTAAGTTCATCAAAATAAAATTGTTGATACGCTGTAAAAGTATAATTTCATCAATAACACAAAAACAAATGTATAATGAACCGTATTTTTGCTACAAATCGAGAATCACATTTTTTTTTTAATAAATGTGCACTCATTTGAATATATTCGTCATTTTTAATCTCACATTCGATTGAATCTCGAAAATTTTTTTCAATGGTGCAACAGTCACATTAACAACAATGTGTGCAACAATCGTATGAAATAATCAACGATTGTACATGTGCACTGTGTTTACGTTTTCCACGACGTAGAGAAGTGGGGCACGTCTGACAAAGCAAAAATACCGAGCCAATGTAACGATTGTCTCAGTTTTGGTCGCGTTGGTGGTCAATGCGATTGAACGCCGTGAAAGTATTCCCTCATTTTTTTAAATTGTTTTTTAAACGTTTTAGCGATCCCATTAAGAAAAATAAAATAATACGTGCGAAATTTATTAATTTTTTTTTTTTTCAACTATAATAGCTGAAAATGTTTGTATATTTTTCGGAAAAATGGGCGTCTTGGAATTGGGAATCTTTTCATAAAAAGATGCACCTATTTACGTTCGTTTTTGTAACATGTTTCGTTTGGTGGCTTCTGCGTTATTGGAGAGCAAAAAAACGCTATTGGAAGTTTTTCGAGAAAATTCCGGGACCCCCCGGGTTACCGTTCATAGGCAACACTATTGAACTAAATGTGGATCACGATGGTGAGTCAATTTATCTTTATAAATAACGCTAATCCACTAATGCGATAAATAAACAATATGCAACATATATTGATGAAAACTCGAAAAATATAAGTTAAACGTATTCCACTTATTGTGGAACGAAAAAAAATCTGTTTCCGCCCGGGATCGAACCGGGGACCTTCCGCGTGTTAGGCGGATGTGATAACCACTACACCACGGAAACAGCTGTGAAATAGCATCAATCCATTTTCAGTTTTCCCCGTTTAATTATGATGTTAATACGCGAAATATAATGTTTTTTCGGCAATTTTTCGATACATTTAAACAATAAAAAAAAATATTATAAAGAATTTTTATTTTAAAAAAGATCAAAATTTTAACGTTTTCCTTGCAGTTTGCATTATTCATTTTTGTTTGTCCTTTGAATCCTTTGATTTTGTAATCTTAAATGCATTTCAATAACAATAACTATTGATTTAAATGGCCTTAATATCTGCGATTTATTCCCATAAGTTATTGTTCTTCGGATTCCAATGCAAAGGTTCGAAAAAACTGAATTGACGCGAGTAATTTCCTTCTAACATTTATCAAATTAGAATTAACATACATCCGTTTATCTGATTAAATTGTATTGCCTTTTAGAACTTTTTCAACGTCTGATCGGCATGAGAATTCTATGGGGTAATCAGGAAGGTATAAACAAAGCGTGGCTCGGTTCGCATCCTTACGTTTTCGTCAGTAAAGCGTCAACCGTTGAATCGATACTCGCCAGTAATCGTCACATCGACAAGAGTTCGGATTATCGTTTTCTGCAACCGTGGCTCGGCACCGGACTACTAACCGGTTCCGGTAATAACGGAAAAGCTTCATTCCCCTATCGATACGAATCCAATCATCGATCCGCACGAAATCGATAAATAATTTGTCATTAACTTATTTTCACGATAAATAGGAACCAAATGGTACAAAAGACGGAAAATTCTTACACCAACGTTTCACTTTAATATCCTCGAGGATTTTATCGAAGTTTTCGTCGAACAAACCGACGTATTGGTGGATAAATTATCTTTGGAAATCGAACGTGACTCGTTCAACATATTTCCATACGTGACACTATGTACTCTCGATATAATTTGCGGTAAGAATCTCATACGGGAAATGGAACAATCGGTTCGAAAAATAAAACGTGCTAACAATAAGATTGTTCACAATCGCAGAGACGGCGATGGGAAGACAGGTATTCGCCCAAAACGATAGCGACAGCAAATACGTACGTGCCGTTTACGAGTGAGTAGTTTATGCGCGAAGGGATTATTCTCGTGGAGATAAGCCTCCGCGAAAATCGACTATCGTTAATTATCGTGAAATTATTTTTATCAAATTTTTTTCTCGTGATTACGCGATCTTTTAATTCTCGGATTACGTGGTTCGCTGTTTTTTTAGATGTTTTGTTATCTGAAGTAAAAAAAAAAACACGCGGACATCATAAAATTGATAAACATACGAAAGGGAAGACGAAAGATCTATAGAGATCATCATAAATTGGGATAAATTATGCATATAACGTTACAATTGTTACAGTATCGGAAGTATTATTCAAACGCGACAAACGTCGCTTTGGTATCATCCGGACGTTCTGTTTCGTCTCTCATCTCTCTACAAAAAGCATCAAGAATGCATTCGTGTATTGCATAATTTTTCGCACAAGGTGAAACTTTTGCGTATTTTTGATAATTTCATACAAATTGATCATAAAAATGCAATAAAATATCTACGAGTGTTTCCATTGCATGGATGATGAAAAAAATAATATTTTTTCTCGCGTCTTAAGGTAATTTCTGAGAGACGGAAGGAAATGGAAAGGGAACGCCTAAACATAACGGACGACGAGAGTAAGTATTTTGTGACGATACTATAATAGAAAAAAAAAAACAACAATACAAATTTTTTGGGATCAGAACTTACGGGTGAACTGAAAGGAAAAAAAAAGCGATTGGCTTTCTTGGATCTTCTTATCGAAGCGTCTAACAACGGATCCTTTCTGACGAATGAAGATATACGAGAGGAAGTCGATACTTTCATGTTCGAGGTATTTGATTAACGCCGATCGGCAGTAAATAATGTTGCCGTATGTGATATTTCGATGAAGCGATAGAATAATTACTGTTTTTTTTTTAGGGACACGATACAACTTCGTCCGCTGTATGCTGGACGCTATATCTACTCGGATGTCATCCGGAGTATCAGGTAAAAAAAATAATTAGTTAGACGTATGTTTCGATCTTTCAAAAAGTGCGTCTGTCATGCGCGGTTATCCGCTAAAATTACGATTTTGCAACGAATTTTACTGCTAATTTCGATAGACAGTCCAAAAGTGCGAAAAAAAAAAAGTGTATATATTTTTGACAATTATAATCGAAAAAACAATGATTAACGGAGATTTTTTTTATTCACAGGAAATGGTAACTGATGAACTCGAGCAAATATTCGACGAGGGTGATCGCGATCGTCGTTGTACTTTAAGAGATTTAAAAAGTATGAAGTATCTTGAGAAATGTATAAAAGAAGCTCTCCGTTTATATCCGAGTGTTCCGCTTCTCGCGCGGAGAATTGCCGAAGAAGCGAGAATAGGTATTGTTATAAAAATTGCGCTGTACTTCGATCTATGAAAAAAAAAATCCCAGCGGTGATATCGAAAAAACTCGCGTCATATCGTTTTACCGACGTCGCGTTAATTTCGATGTTTTTTTTTTTTTTTTTTTTAGGAAAATACGTGATTCCCGAAGGTACTACAGCGCTGATAATCGTTCCAATGTTACACAGAGATCCCGAGGTTTTTCCGAATCCCGACAAATTTGATCCCAATCGCTTTTCGTCGGAAAATTCGATAGGACGTCATCCGTTCGCGTATATACCCTTCAGCGCGGGACCAAGAAATTGTATCGGTAATTATTGATTCCGAGCACTGATTTTCCACTACGGAAATATATATATATTTTCTCATTTTACGAGTGCTGTTTATTTACGATCGAATTCACGATTAATCGATATTACGTTACTTGCAGGACAAAAATTTGCACTTCTAGAGGAAAAAGTAATAATATCCGGAATCCTACGAAAATACAAAATAGAAGCGGCGGAACGTCGAGAGGACGTTTCAATCACTGCGGAGCTCATTATCCGAGCGAAAAATGGTCTGAATTTGAAGCTAATGCCGCGAAAGTGACGATATTATAGGCATTTTGTATATTTATTTTTTATTTATTTTAAGTAATTTGTAAAGTTTTATTGATGTCACGATTATGATTGTAATGCCGTGTACATCGACGATAACGCGATCGGCTTGCATAGCCTCCAAAAATTATATTCGAAAAAAAATGGTTTCCTTCACTTTCGACTGTAACGCGACGATACACTACGACTATAGATACGAAAGCTCACGGAAACGGGTAATGATAGGACGGAACAGGCAGTACCTACGGTCATGCTAGTCGAACGAGACGAATTTGTTTTTATTTTGACGAGTTCTCGAGGAATCGCGTCAGGCAGTCGCGTCGGGCGAAAGAATAAATCGTAGTTTTTGACGAAAAACAAAAAAAAATGAATAATTTATATGTTTTAATGGCAACTGGGCTCCAATGTAGCATCGACAATATATACCGCCGTAAAAGTACGAAGAAAGAATCGTTGGTTCAATATGAAATAACTCACGTGTTGCTGCGATCGTCAAGGGACAAAGGATCATCCGAAAGCTCATCCAATCCGTTATCGAGATGTTCAATACAATCGGTGGTTTACACGGCAATCCAGGCATTCACCCGAGAAAATGTAACCCAAGTAATCGAACTTTCCTGCATCATCACTATTTTCACTTTTCCATCAATTCAGTGCACGTGAAATCCTCGTAGTATGTAGAACCGCGTCTCGACGAGCGCAGTGAGATAATCAGCTTCTACCCCCGCGTAAAAAATAACGACACAGAATTCGCGGAACTGCTTGAAAGATTTTTTAACCGTTCCGCTCACGTCGCGCTCACCGAGTTTATAGTATTTGAAGCATAATTCGCGAAACGGTTTGAGAGATTTTTAATCCTTTTCTCGCGATCGCGACGCGGCCATTAAGCTTACGATCATCGAACGTTCCACACAGAGGCGGCACGGGTTCGTTACGATTGTTGAATAAATAAAACATCGCGATAACAATAATCAATGTTATAACTCTCGAAAGTATCGTTTGTCGTTTGTGTCTATAACATAACTCTGATTGTCGGTAACGCGCGTTTTATCATCGGATTCGGTCGATTCGATCGAAACAACACTGCGAGATACAGCACGTCTCACGGCTAACGACAATGGCGCTGCCATCGCCTCGCGCGCCTTTTCTTCACTTCCCAATACAGTCAGTCGGTAATTCAGGACAACAAGTAACCGACTCTCGGTTGGATTACGTCAAGTGAACGACGCGTAACGCCGTAGTCCGCGTTTTACATTCGCCGCGACTGCATACATGTATATCGTACGATTCGCATGCGAGAGTGTAGCCGAGAGGTTTTCTCGTGTGTAAACATTGCCACGCGACTCCACTCAATATTGCCCGCGTGCGGACGAACGCGCTCGATCCTTCGTAAGTATGCCTTGCAGCTCTCTGTACTTCGCATTGTTCAAATAATTGAAATACTAATCCCGCACTCCGCGGAATGACAGTCGCGATAATCGAATCAGACAATGGGGCGTGCAGAGAAGTGGCGAATGCCGCGTTTACTGCGCTTGATCGGCTGTTATCCTACCCACGGTGAGTGAGACCCCGGAATGATGAACTGTACGAAAAGCAACGTTGTGCAAACTCGCGTGCCGCACGTACCGTAACTCCCCAAGGGCTACACGTGACTTTGCATCTAAGCGACGATAGAGAAAAAAATATCACCCCCCCCCCCCCCCCCCGTCTCTTTCTTTATTTTTCTATCGCCGAAATTTCAACGATTCTTTTTACACCGCTTATGACCAATTTTTTTCAGTGACTATTTGTCTGATATTGCGTTGAATCCCCGGAATTTACAGTCCATAAAAACTATCGGAAAAATTTTAAAGATAGTATTACCAAAAAAAAAAAAATTGATATGTATTGTCAATATTATTCAAATGAACGTCGTTAAAAAAAAAAAACGTAAAACCCATAATGCAAAAAAAAAATACATCGAATGCATTCTAAGAATCGTAGAAAGTTATAGTTACTAAATGATTGTATTCCAATTCAAGTTTTATCTGTTTTGCGACGCCAGGTACATCACTACGGGACTAAAACATCGACGGATAAAAATCCGAATTAATTACCAGAAATCTTCGCCGACCGCAAAAGTGCTGAAATAATCGGCAACGAATTCGGTGAGCAAAAACGTCTCTCTAAATTGATTCCGTATTCATCGTCCAAAAATCGCCGATTTTTTTCAATGATATACCATACAGTAATGCGAACGAAGGTAAGAATAAGACACCTGTATGCGCAACAACTCTAATTTCCGTTCGCGCGTCTCTGCATTTATTTTTGCCTTTTTTTTATAATTCTTCATCGCGTTCACTTTCGTTTCTCCCATTGCGATGAACGTCGTTCCCTTTCCGTTTGACCCGCGTCACTACTTCGCCTTCGTTGCTGATTCTTCATTCATCTCTGCTTTCTACACTCACAGAATCATAGATTTTTACGCAGTGTACTCTGCCTATAGTAGTAGTTGTGCAGTGGGAGGACTCTACGCGGCTCGGTAGCGCGGCTCCTCGTTTCCAAGGGGTATAAAGAGACGAACAATAAAATCGCGGACAGAGGCATTCAGCCAACGTAGATTCTCCGATAAAACATTGAATACACTTCTTTCTCCATCGGTCTCTCCATTCACACAATATCGGGACCATTCAAGCCTCGAGTTCGACTACAAAACGGACCGTAAATGTCATCACGTACGAAGATGTTCTCGTAGCTTTTTCTTTCTCCTGACGAGTCTCTGGGCATTTCTCTAGGAAGGTAAATTTCTTTGAGAGGCAACGAATCTCCGACGTCCCGAAGTTTCAAACGCGCATCGAAGAGCGCGTTAAAGCTTTTTTTCTCGCATTTGCCTCTTGTGCACAATGCGTAATTCCGGATTTCGCATCTATAGAGTAGAAGAAAACGGGTAAATAATTGTCAATCGGGAATATCGGTCGATTCGAGCGATTAATAGGTATTGCGTATTTTTCGGATAAGAAATTTCTCGATAAAAAATAATCTATAAAAATTAATATAATATCGTAATATATACACAATATAAATGCAAAGCATAATATCTATTGATAATTTTCTTCGATTTTTTTTTTTTTTTTTTTCGATTTATTTCGTAACATCCATTTAATTACGAATCGATTATAATAGCAGATTTGCGTAAAGAAATATCATCTTCAACTCTTCGACGACTGAGATTCTATTTTTATTCTTTTTTTTTCCTCTCTCGATATTTTTCGCGAAGCACTGATCAATCGTTGAATTTTCGTCACAGTCTTAATGACACGACGCGAAAGAGCAATGGAATTCGTTAATCGATCCATCATCTCGGATGTTTCATTCATATTTCACTGTGAAATCAGAAGTGCGCCGCGATCCGCGATCGCAATACCAAAGATAATTTGTCACTCCTCTCAGGTTAAGTGAGCCGCTGAGTGGTTTGCACGAGTAGATTTTCGTTCCGCTTTTGGTATATAAACTATGTATACATATGTACGACATACAGAACACGGAGGAGAGCGGTGAGTTAGCGGGAACACGAAACGGGAGGCGTTAAGTGATTCTTCCCCGTGATTCCCACCCTCCGTCGTTCGCGACACTTTTATTCAAGAATAGACGATCCCCCGTTTGGTCTCTTGAATAAAATAGTGAAGTAGTATACACATCGAATGTCTCGACGTTGATACATGGCGGAGAAAGAGTGTCTCAAAAATCTCGAGAATATTGAAATATTTTCGTTGAAAAATATTTTTTCCCACAATTTATAGGTAAAGGAGAGGTGAGAGAGGAAAAATAAAGACGGGAGAACGAAGGGGGAGAAGAGTGAGAGATGCGGGCATCGATGACATGACCGAAGGTGCGCCGTTTCGTATCTCAAGTGGTCGAGGACTCTATATACCCCCAGAGAACTTGCCGACCTTCTTCTGTATTCACGCGGATATATCGCCGTGTAGAAATAATACACTGGTGAGCCAAACGGTGCGCAACCGTGTTTCGCGCTCCGCGAACACCCCTTCGCGTTCCTGAAGCCTCCACTCGACCGGGAAGCATTATATTATTACCGTAACCCCTCGGGCAATCGTCGCTACTGCCACTACGGGACAACATTTTTCTCTCTCGTCGGAGGGATCGCGCGGAGCTCTCAGGAAACAAATATTTATATCAACGTGAACACCCGCTGAGCCATTGTCGCGAATACGCGTATAGTATACTTATACACGATGTATTTCAATAATTGCAACAATTTTTGACGCTTCACCGATTTTTTTTCTTTTTTTTTTTTCTTTCGGCCGCTTCGTCGTCTCGCGGAGTTTGAAGGCTGAGATTTTTTCGTTACCAAATCTCACTTAAAAAAAAATCTTTAAGTCGTTCACATGTTTCGTGGAAAATTCTGTTTCGTTTGCAAGCATTGGAAACTATGTAAAAAAAAATGGTGAACCGTAAATTCGAAAAAAAAAAAAAAGTTTATCGTTAACTTCATTTCAGTATTCGAGTCGCGTACCCAAATTTTTTGGGGAAAAAGATTCTCTCGGTTCATAGAAAATAACGCTATAGATAAAAGATTGATATGATTTTTTTTTAATGAAGAAACATTCATTTTCACGTTTTTATATATCATTTATAAATGTATCAATCGCTCTACGAAAAAAAACAGTTTTTCATTATTTGCCTTTCTGATAGAGAAAAACGGGAAAGAGAAATTCGGACATTTTGCTTAAATGCGATTTTTCGATGTTGTCGTTGAAATCTCGAATTTTTATTTAAAAAAAATTTTTTTAATGAACATAAAAATCCCTCTATGAAGAAACAACAGATTATAGCGAAACGAAATATAAGCTATTGGTAAATCATTTCATTGCCTTTGCGCAGATAGTAGTAGTAGATAGTAGATATTTAAAAAACGCGTTCATTATTTCCCGAACTGCACTTGTATGAAATAATAATCGAGTGGATCGTATAAATGGGACGATATACATCGTTTGCCGATCTCGTGTCTCGTCAAAGTGAGACACAGGTATCGAAAACAGAACTCGTTGACTAATGATCGGCCATCTGACAGTGCCGCGTAACGTCGAAGCGATCGGTCGATCGTCCCTCGAGTTCCCATGGGATGTCCCGAAGATCACACGTGTGTGGGCCGTGCGGATTACATTGCAGCGTTACATACGTACGGTACACACATATACGTGAAAGGAAGAGAAGAGCCCGCTGAGTACGACGTACGTGTCGCCTGACAGCAGCAGGCAGTATGAAAACCGGGAGAGGGATAGTCAGACCGATAGATATATATGCATTCACGGAGTCGAACAACGCCTACCGAGGGGCATAAAGAGAGAATGAGAAAAAAAAAGAACATATCAGTACGTCATGCATGCGGGGGCGTCCTGAGGCGTTCGTATTGCCAGAGGGGTTTGTCTTTACGCCGTAACCCTTCATCCACACCCTCTACTCGCAATATCGCGAGGTACAGATAGACTCCGTCGACGATGTAACCGCTGAATTTATTTACTACCCTCGAATTATCATTGGCGTATTCCTTGATTACCCATTCGGTTCGCGTGACAACGAGAAATTGCCGAAAATACAATCGTTGCGATTTTTCGAACTTATCGATGTATGTTGGATTTTTTTTATTAATTAGCGGTGCGGAAACCGAGTTACATGTTTACATTTTTTTTTAATAACTTTTTTATAGATAATAAACTTTTTTTTAAAGCGATACGTGTATTGAGAATTAAAAAAAAATGGTCAACAGAAATCGCGCAAAAAGCCGCCGGCAGAAGAACTTTTTAAACGTTAAAAACGGATAATTTTTTTTTTTTTTTTTTTTTTTTTCAACAATAAAATTGTTTACAACTTTTAATATTTTTTGGATTTGCACTCGTGTAATAAATAATTCGATTAAATTGGACTCAGAAATGAGGAAAATGTTAACATTGGTTAGAAAGAGGAAAATATAAGGGTTGCGGCAACAATAAAATTACGTCGTTTCGTCTCGTGATACGAAAGCTTACGGAAGAGGCGCGAAAAAAACCGGTCTGATATAAATCGCTCAGCGATAATGGAATTCTCAGCGTGATATCTTCGGCAGCATCGACGTAACGGGGTTGAAACGTCGTGTCGGCCGAGTGAAATGGATCGACGCGAGACAAGAATTACCTGAGCGACTATACGCGACCGTTTGCCCAGAGAGAATCCGCTATCCGCCTGCGACGACGCGTGTGAAATGTCTCATAGAAATAACACGTGTGCCGTATCATCTGTATATCGCTTCGAACTTACTATACCGTGTCGCATGAATCACGTCGCCGGGAGAATCATCATCTGAAATTCAATTCCATATTTTGTTTTTTTTTCAAGAAAATTCTTTCGCAAATTTTATTCGGTGAAAAATTACCTTCGAAACCTCTCAATGCTTTTTCCTTTCAGAGAAAAAAAAATGAAAAAAACCCAACGGGTGACCCTTTTTCGTAGTTTCGCGTCACAATCAAATATTCGTCGATTCGTAGGTATTAATATTTAAAGCATTTCGTCGGACGGTGTTTTAATTTTAATTTTTTTTTTTCGTCTGCGCTTTTTCTAATTTTTATCCGTTGCGGCGCCTGTGTTTTACAACTCTCTCTCGGGTGATGCCGAAATTCAGGTACTTACATTTTTGAACCGATGGCGACAAAGAGCTCCGGAATCTCCGCTGGTTGAGAGCCCAAGCCGTGTGCTGTACGGGCCGTTAATACCCGCACAACTTTTATGTCGCCTCTCGTCGTCGAGCTAAAACTTTTTTTTTTCCTCTTCTTCTTCTCATATTCACTGGCTGACCGACACGGCTACACGTAATCCCGAACCGCATTGTCTCACAAATACGCAAATCCAGAGAGAGTAAAGACGAAATAACCCCGAAATCCGCCGCGAGAATGGCGTTTTGAAACGTGCAACACACCGCTGTCCTCTTGTTTGTTAAATATGATACTCTTATGGACTATTTGCACACCGAGCGACAAAGCTTTACGTCGTCGAAGTGTCTCGCCGACGAGAGAAGGAAAAACATGGGTTTTCCGAAATTGTTGCGTATAATAAATGCCCGATGACGTCGCTGCCTGAGTTCCTTCGGCCGAAGGCACGACGGCAATTGCCCAACTGCATTGTTGCGATTTCGGAATTAATAGACTCCGATAATTTTACTTACGCGTCGCATTTATTTTTAAGTAATTTAAAACAGTGAGAAAGAAAGAAAGAATTCGTCGGATAGATCATTTACGTTTATCGTAATGTTCATTTGATTTTTTTTTAATGTGCGATTCAATTCTCGATGTTTTTTACTTTGCCTTTTCCTTATATCGATCTACTAGCAATTTTTCATGACCCATTGTGCGGTGCGCTTTTGCGGTCTCATAAAAAAAGGCCCCGGAAACTGTCGAAACTGTAATTTAGAACAATTCGTTGCGGCCGCACCCCCGACGAGCAACAGTAGCAATGTCGAAGTGCATAATCAACAATGGTTTTCGTGGGCGCGTGCCGTCGAGTACAAAAATAAGTGAGACACAGTAACAGTCGTCACGAGTATTCGCGGAGTTTTCTAAGAATTTGGGTCTCTTCTGTCCGGGAGGGCGGAAAACGCCTCGAGTTTCGTAGACCTCTAATAAATTAACGGAGTCAAAACAGAGAGTCCCGCCTCGTGCCCCGGTTGCTTCACGATCCTCGGATCCCTCTCTCTCTGCATCGCGCATAACTCTGCTAAGAAAGTTCCGATGCTTCTGATTCGCTCAACCGGGGAAAAACCAACCTGTCCGCGTTCTCCCCGTTGGTGTCCCTTCCGTCTCGATGATTATACAACTCCTCGATCGTCCGGTCGATTCTCCGTCGTATTTAAATCGCACCCCAAAACGGACGATACCCTCGAGCCAAGTGCCGAAGGACTCGAAACAAAACACCCCCTCCCCTCCCTTCACCTCCGCGCCCCTAATAAAAATCGTCGCCGAACAATGGCGATGAAGCCTCATGGCGACAAGTAGATACCGGACGGCATCGTAAAGATCGGTAATAAAAAAAAAAAAAATGCTCAGCCGCACGATTAACGGAGATTGCGGAAAGAAGCGAGAAGTGTCCGCACGTTTGGAGCAGCAAGAGCGAGATAATAGTTTTGTGGGAAGTGTAAATAAGAGGGGGGGGGGCTAACCTCGAGGACGC
This sequence comes from Buathra laborator, assembly GCA_934046635.1. Classification (NCBI taxonomy): domain Eukaryota; kingdom Metazoa; phylum Arthropoda; class Insecta; order Hymenoptera; family Ichneumonidae; genus Buathra; species Buathra laborator. Next base: position 9,419,237 of record OW203897.1, read on the forward strand.
GTTGCTGGCCGAGTGCCGATTATCCCGATTATCGTTGCCATCCCCACGTCGCAGAGACAATGCCAACGATCGACGGCGATCCACAGTTTTGTCACAAGGTGTCTCTCGGACGGTCGGATACTCCGCGTTTGGTGTTTCCCCATTTTTTTTTATTATTTCTTTTTTTTTTTACACACCGTCGTTATCGTCTTTCTTTCGCTATGCAACGACGAACTCGAGTTTAAAGGCAATACAAGAGGGTTGCGACGTCGTACAATTGATTCCGATCGTCGCGGATTTACGGTTAAAAAAAAACCGTAAAGTCACTACATTGACGCGAATGAAATTTACAATACAGCTATTAAAAATTGCTGTTACTATACGTTACACAGTGATTTTTGTAATTTGACAATACAATTTAACATATGGGTGCTGAAGTTACTATGGACGGTATATTGATTATTAAAAAAATTAATTTTAAATATAATAACATCGATATCAATGTATTAATATTATATTATGCATTAATTTTTTTTTATTACAATAATAGCTATATAAATGTAAACGGCTATTAAAATTAATTAATACACACATTTTTTTGATTTAATGAATTTTAATACGCGATATATGCATAAAATTTCATATACATTTTAAATATTAATTTTCACAAGATATTCTTTACCGTATTGATTTACACATCGTTGATAAAAAAAAAGTGTAAAAAAAACAAGAATAGCGGTAAAACGCATTTCGAGTACTTTATTACCAAACACGACACTCGTACCTTCGAGCGGTAAACAAACGTATACTCGAGACGAATAAGATTCCCGATGAATAAGAAAAAGAAAAAAAATCAGAAAGCATCAGGCTGATTCCAAGAGTGGAGTCGGTGCCTCAGCCTCGGCTACCTGCTCGCGATGATCGCGATCATGAAAAAAAAAAAATCTTTCTCCTATGTGCTTCCGGAAGCTCTTTGTTACCGAGCAAAGAATCAGCATAAGCAGCAACGAGAGAGAAACAGTGAGAGAAAGAGAGAGTATTGAATGACGCGCGCGCTTCAAACTAAAGAAGCACTTCGTCAAAAGGCGAATCCGGCCGAAGATGCGAATGAATGGAGCGTTCGGGATATAGCGAGCGAAAGAACGAGATGAGTCTCCATATACAACACACTCTTTTTTTTTCTTTCCTTCTTTCTCGTTGCGTATTCTTTCCTTCGTGTTGTGTCGCGGTCATTCGCGGGGTTTGCGGGGGTGTCGCGGGGTTGTTGCGTGCGGGAGCGGGGGGAGGGATTGGAAATTCGAGAAGCGAAGGAGGCATCAACTGCGGGTCTTTAGGTACCGAAGGGAGGCAAGAGCCGCCACGCCGGGTTCCCTTCTTCGTTTTTAGCGGCTACGGTAGTGATGAGAGCCTCGCGAGAGAGAGCGAGTGGGTGAGGCCCATGGATAACGCACAAAGGAACGACTGACAGCAGCAAGCCTCGTCAGCCCCTGACGGTGAGCTCGAGTTACGTCACTGGCTCTGCCTCTGGGATGGCTAACGCTGTTGTGCTTTTCAGGGCGCATTGCGAGAGAAAGAGAGACGAAGAGACCCGTCCATTCACATGTACCAAAGATATACCGGGGAATTCTCACTCGATATAGTCGGTGCGGGTGAGAAAGAACCTCGGGCCCCAAACATAAGAATCTTCTTCTCCGCACCGCCCTACGATACCTTTCCCTGTGAACCAATGATTGCGGGGAGACATCTTCTTCGCAGAAGACAAACCCGCTACCGCGAAGCAGGCTGTCGCTTCGCCGACGCCATTTTGGACGGCGGTTCAAGGAAACTTGGATCTCCGAACCATATTTATCGGCGGTATCGTAAAATCGTAAATCGTTTCAATAAACGACAATAAAAAAACTCACGAAACGCATTGATCTGCCAGATTTTTTTTTATCCAGAAGACCAATCAGTTTTCCTCTGTACAGAATTTTATAAACGAATCTGTTTCCTGATTTTATTAATTATCCTTTCATAAATATGATCGATATTTCGTAATTTGACGATGTAAGACGAAACCTGAGAGTTGGCGGATCTCCGAAGGAGCAAAGAGAGTCACCCTATCGCGATATTAGGTATAGAACTATCGAAAAGAATCCCCGAACTGTCTCGATCTTCTGTAAGAAAGTCTTGGAAGCGGTTCCCACCGGTTGTTGCGAAGGTTCTTTCTTCGTGACGCCGATGAACCATTTCCAGCGTTTCTCGTAGAGGGTACGCAGGGTGAGGATAGGTGAATACACGTAACCGGAGGCCGGATGTTAACGCCCAGGATGGATGGATGTCTTGCGACGTAAGGTACTCTCTTCATCCTTGAAGAGGCTTTCGTCTCTTGGCGTCTTCATTCAACCCCTCGATGTCTCAGCGGGTTCTGATTTCTGATCTGCTGCCGCTGCTGCTGCTGCTTATGCCGGTGCTGCAAGCCGGTGCAGCTACTTGTCACTCGTACGCACCTCCACGCCTACTTCTTCTTCGACCCGCGAAAGTTCGTTACGTTCCAAACGGCGTGTATGCGTGTGTGGCGCGTAGTTCTTTTCATATTTCTCATTCGTCTCCTTTGCCTTCTTCGTCTTCTCGGTGTCCTTCGAACGACCGAAAGAACGCGGCGACGTTCTGATTTTCATAACACTGAACTTCCGGCCGACTAACGGACGTTAACCGGTCCTCCCGTTAAGGATTTTTTTTTTTTCAATTTAACGTTCTAACGTCTCGACTTGCAGGAGCAAACCAAACCGAAGAACGTTTGCATCGCGACAGATATTAATAATACATGAGCTGCCGGCTTAACTGTGTTAGTCTCGTAGTTCGAAGTAAATTCGACGATTTTTCTTGCGAAAGAGAAGACGAGATAACGAAGAAACAATTCAGAGGCTTAAGGGATTTTTTTACACTATCCGAACCCTGTTATCAGCAAACAATCGAATTCGATTAGTGATACGATTTTTCTTCGTCTATAAAAAAAATTGAACACGTTTTTTTCTTTGAAGTCTCCGAACCCTCTGTAAGCCGATCGATCGTTACGTTAAAGATTTTAGCGGCATAATGAGGGATTTTAATAGGACCCCAGCAGCCAAAAACATATCGATAGTCAGACACACGACCGACGAGATGAAGTTTATTGATAATCTACAGAAATTCTCATCCATCGGGAGATGAATGAAAATGAGAAATAGATGTATCCTAATTGAGAAAAAGAGATGATCAGTCGGCGAACTTCCCATGTCAAATTATTTAGAACGTGAGATAAGTGGGTTCTCATGAGTCTAATATAGTGTATTAAAAACTCTCCGCATATGGTACGAAAAAATCGTGAATCGCTCCGATCGTACAACCACTCTATGTCGGTTTGCACCCCTCGATAGCCGCTGCGCTAAGCATTGCAGGTATGGCGTTGGGTACTATCGTGTAGAAAATGGAGAAACGAACGATGCTGATGCGGCAGATCGTTCCGATGCGCCTGGTTACGCGATATTTGTCCGACCATATGCCTCCGGATTCCCACAGCTCCCCGGCTACGTGCAGCACGATGCGCGTTAGTCATACTTAAGGGGGGGCAACAGGTACTCCGGAGTGCTATATCCACTGTACCCTCAACGTGTACACCTTCATTGATAATAAATATTGTTTCACTCATCGCCGAGTGTACCTAACTGCGAATTAACGACTGGGGTTAAGAACCAAATATATCGTTGACACCTGTTTACGTACGATTACACATCCGGCCACTTCACCCAACTTCCTGACTCGACGATAACGCTACATAGACATTGAGGGCGGAATTTAGCGTCATCGATTGCGGAAACAAGATTTCTATTCGGGAATGAAATTTTCTGTTTTCATGTTATCAGCCAAAAAATTGTAATAAAAAATGATGCGTTTTTGTTGATATTAATAAATTTATTAATATTGATAATTAATGATAATATTAATAAATTCGGATAAAATAATGTATTCGATATTCGCAAAGGGTTATCGATAACAACGATTTTTAAATCAGGACGGTCGTTTATGTTGAAAAAACTGCGTGTTCGGTCTCTGGTTAATAAACCATAAGATCTCCGGATTCAAAGGATGAATAGAATAGACGAAAAATATAGAATGAGACATCAGCGTGAGTTTGACGCGAGTTACAATCGGGTTTAATTTTATCAGATCGAAGCGACTAGAGATCAACCTTATAATAGGGTCTGAGAATCGGAACTTTTGGTAATATCGGAGAGAACGGCAGGTGAGAGAGGTTCCTACAGAGGTTGAACGGGAGAGAGACTATGAGAAAATATACGGAAGAGGGATTGTGAAGCGGAGTCATTCCGTACAGTTGCAACTGTACGAAGAGCGAAAAGCTTATCCTCCATTACGCGGGACTTGTCCTAAGGTCCACGGCGGGGTGTATAGCGTATAGCGTCGAAAGGTCGTGCCGAGGCGCGCGGAGCCTTATTTTCAATTCCGAGCTTTGCGGGTCAGGCCGCTGTTCATAGTCCTCGCCAAGCGAAGCGTATGATAGCCACGGGATTAGAACGACTTGTCGGTGAAGAGATTCCTTCCCGTCTTTCCCCACCCGATCTTTGCTCCGATGATCCAAACGAAGGCGCTTCCCAACAAAAATATGTCAACCTAATTTTGCAAGATCTTCACTGCCGATTGGTATAGCGAGAAAACGAGAGGCAAAAGGGGAAACCGAGAGAGAACTATGGAAAAAGAGACGAAGAAAGAGCGAAAAAAAAAAATAAAAAAACTGGCGGCAACCCTGCAATACCTCCCTTTGAACTCAACGACAACTTGTCCTTTCGCGCATGAATAAGGGACGCGAAATGCCGCGAGAAGAAGGATTTCTCCCTTCCGAACTTTCTTTCGGCTCTTCTGTCGAACCGTCGAACGAAAAACCAGGTCAACGTTCAATAATGTATCCAAACCAAATATGCATATTCGGCTCCCGAAAAAAAAAAAACTGCAAAACCGCATTCGTCGCTCTCGGTTAACATCGAATTTTTCGGCATTACCATTTCTCACACCTTCCAACAATAGTTTGCAAACGAAGTAATTGTTATTTTGAGATATTAGCAATTCTAATGTGTTGCGCGTAGGAAAATTGGTGCGACCGTTAGAAGAAGAGATAAAGAATGAATAAGAAATAGAGAATCTCATGAGTCTCGGGGGGTCCAAGGATCGACACGACTGGAATACTCTTTATCTTTTTTTTCTTTCTCCGTTTCGGTTTCTCCCTTTTCTTTCGCAGCAAAAGCAAAACAGGACAAGGAAGAACTATCAGGGGAGGGCTTTCGCGTTGAACCTCGTTAAATGCAATACCAGTAAAACAAGGCGCAAACATTGAATGGCCAGCAGCTTGCGGGATTATCGGCTATGAGAAAACCTCACAGAGGGAGAGATCGTTCATAGACTTTGCCTGCGTAGTCGGCACAGTGGCATAGAAAGAAACAGCAGCGGTTCGCGTATAGATGTTAGGCAAGATAGCGGCCAATACGAAAAAGAACATAGAAGCACAAGGTCGCTTCCTCCAGTTTTTCCGTTGGTTAGTTATAATATACCTGAAGGCGATCCGCATCGTACAGCTCGCCTAGTTTTGGATTTAAATTTTTCTCGACGCTAAGCACGAGCCGTTCTCGTTGGTTTTCACCGCAGAGGCTAAGGGAGGCTTACCTCATTATAGGACTAACGTTGTAGGACGAGAAGAGAAAGCAGCATCTTTCTATTTCTCGGGTTCATTGAAAGCAGAGCAGGAAAGGGAGAGGGAGGGGTGGAAGTGGCGAACGGAAACTGGACCACCCGTTGACCCGTTACTTACTTATACATAACTCCCGACGAAAAACTCGCGCCCTTGTCATCCGAAATCCGAATTAGCTTGCAATATTGGTGGCACGATTAGAGAGAGGTATACATCCCCAATGGTCTTGTGCCTAAACTGGCTTTACTCCCCGCATTTGCCGTTCTGACCCTATTATCGGCAACTCCGTACACTCTACTCCCGCTCAGCACGCACAGGCATTATCGTGGTCTCGCGCACGAAGAGCTCATTGTTTGCGACGACAGATCGTTCGAGATACCGCGAGCAATACTTTGAAACAGAAGTTCCTTCGGTTTTGTAAATTAAAAACGCAAATCCTTTGACCGTCGAGCAATATTTTTCCATCGGACTGCTCGGGCAAATTTTATTATTTTCAAGACTAATATCGAGTATAAATCATTTTTAATTGGCTTCAAAATAATTAATGATTTAATGATTCAATTATGATGATTTTTTTAAATCACCATTTTGTTTGTTTGTCAGTTGAAAATATGAAAAAATAAAAAAAAATTCGAATGTTTTTTGTATTTGAGAAATCAATAATTTAAAAAACTCGAGAGAACAATGACTCGGATTAATAACTGATGAAAGCCTTTATGATTGACGAAGAATCAACAAGCTGCCGGTTTTAAAGAGATTATTAACGGACAGCGAAATAGTACTGCGAGAGGAAAAAAGAATTGCTTTTTCATCGAGTCCAGTTGTTTTCATATAAAAGCGGAGAGTTGGGTGACGAATTTGTCGCGACCTAAAACAACAAAATCGCGCATTGTCGAGAGTTCGAACGTACAGTTGCAGTTCCGCTCGCTTTCGAAGACGCGGTTTAGCAATCCCCTCATAGAATGTCTCGGAGTATTATATTATCGAGAATGTTGCCATCAGCCCGTAGTGGAGTTCACCCCTCAACCTTATTCTCCGCGTGTCGTAGGACAATCGTATTTTGATTTCGGTCCTATTACCAGCCGTTTAGCCGCAGAGTTTGCCTTCTTGACAAAGCGACTCGAAACGCCGAAATCTCTTCTCTTATTCGCTCCCTTACTGTATCGTGTTTTGGCGGCTGAAAGATCGAAAGCCAGCATCGGCAACCATCGGTACCGGCTGCACACGGCTATGTTGCAGTTGAACGCATCAGACCCCTTCGCACTAATACTACTACTACTACTACTACTACTACTACTAACAACATTTCATATATATATTAGTCGCGTAAAGGAAAAAAATGCCTTTTGTGCCCATGAGGCAGAGATTTCCTCGGATAGTTGCGTGGATTATCTTGCCGACATATTGGAGCCAAAGCCAAAACGGCTCACGGTTCGCCGAATATACGCCAAACTTTCGGCTCGACGGGATTCGAGTTTTACTTCTTCTACAATGGAAAAAAAGTACCGCGTTCCGAAACCTCGACGATACATTAATATTACGAGGAAAGTTGAGTCTGACTGTCGAGAACGATACGCATCGCGGAATTTTGTGTACTGAATTCGCGCGGTGAAACTGACTGAAAGGACTTTACGTACTTTTTTTTTTTCAAACTACATTATCAGTATTTATAATGAATATTGGTATTGGAACCTTTGATACATGAACCGTGTAATAAATTTCAATCAAATGTCTAGAAATTTTAAACAACTTTTTGCAATATAACGAAACGTTCGATAATTTTTATGTAATTTCTTTTTTTAATTTGAAAAATGTGCGGTAAATTTACAGACGAGAATATTTCAATTGCCAATCTTTAAATTACGAGTACATTGAATTTACCAGTATTTTTTACAGCGTATGACAACGAAAAAAAAAACGATTTATTAGTTTTTTTATTTAATGTTGAAATTAATGTTTAATCTGAATAGAACTTGTAAAAAAAAAATCTCGACGTTTTATCGCATGTAATTAATTATACGAAAAACAAGTATCGTAACACGTGTGCAAAGTTAAATTTTACTCGATTCGGAAGAATTCCCAGAAAATAAAAACAGTAATCCAGTCAGTTTCACGGTGGGCTCCCCACGTGCGTATAAGAAAGCGTCGTTGGGAAAAGTGAATTGAAGAGTACCCGGGGGAACCACCGAAACATATCTATTATAGAGAAAGCGACGCGCGGACAGATCTCTCTATTATTCTCGTATACACCAGCATCCAGAGCAAAATGCGAGATCTGCTCGAGACGTCGTGTGGCCCTCCCAGTCGAATAACCGCATTCACTTCTTTTCTCTATCCAAGTTTTTTTTTTTCTTTTACGCTCCCTCATTGAATTCAATATGTTGGGAGATTCTTCGACGCGAAACGATTCAATAGACAGATATAAAGTTTCCAGTCTGTTACTGTTTTTTTTTTTTTCGATAGTGAGAAAATCTTCGATTTTTTTTTGAAATTATTGCGGTTCATTTACCGTGTGACTCAATTATTTTATTCGAAATATTTATTCGATTAACGATTACCCCGAAATAAAATGCAATTTTTTTTTATTCGTCCGAACGGATGTATCACCCGTATTCCGTCGTATTTGCGAAGGGGGTGACACGGGCATAAACCCTCGAGAGGAATTCAAATATCAGATAATTCAAGATGGAGTCGTAGAGTTAGAGACACATAAATAGTGTGCGAGTCAGCATCTGCGCAAATGCGTGTTTGTACCTCAGGAGAACACTGCTCGGCGCATTGTCCTTTCTTTCTCTCGCCTGCATAAGTTCTATTCAATCGAAGATAATAGACAACCGAATACTTGACTATCGAGTAGCGCTCGTCTCAGCGTCATTCGGCGCTTGTTGTTCCGATGTACTTGGAAAGATCTCGTGAACTCTCTCACGGATCGAATTCATACGAAAAGAAAATGTTTGAAAAACTTTTCGCTAACTTTTAATATTTTTGGTTCCTTTTTTTTTATTTTAAAGTGCTTCCCTGACTTGGGGGCGAAAAGTCGTTGTATGAAAATTATAGACGTGACAATGAATTATAATTTTAGGTGTTTTTCAAATTTTTCTAAAATCGTCTTAATAACGTGGCATTTCATTTATATGCAAATTTCTTCGAAATTTTGAAGAAATCTTGAATTTGAAATACAAACCTGGCGGATCGAAAATTGAGACAAACTGCTTATTTTATTTTTTTATTTTTTCGCATAAATTATCGATAGTAATAAAATAAATCATTTATTATTGGAAGGTACAGAGTGTATGTAATTTTTTTAAATTCAATATCGGTGATTTAAAACGGGAGCATCTGAGAAATCTGTGCCATCAGAACATCGCCATTTCTGCGGAACTTGACTGCGCGCGTCTCGCACGCGACTCAAGACCGTTTGTCACTATTCCGCCGGCTGAAATTTGTATTTTTGTATTTTCCAATATATTTTATAGATTTTTTTTAAAGATCGAATGCGTGTCGCATGAGATTTCAATGAGATTTTTTTATCGATAAAAAAAAACGCGTAATTTATTCTAAAATCGCTGAAATCCCGCCGCTCTCCTTAACTCTACGAATTCATTCAAAAACTCCGCAGTTACAGGCAAATAAATGGACTTTTCAGTGTCACTAAAAATGTTACGTGATAAAAATGCTCCAATTTTATTAATTAGTATTAATATAAATAAAAAATAATGATAACAAACATATTCTCTATACAAACCGAAAAATATTAACAAGAATCATTGAAGAAAAAAAACTGCTTTCGGTAAACGTTTACCCTGCAATCCACTACGTTTTTTCCTCTATTTTCCAAAGTGCTAGTGCAACTTAACGCGGTGAAAGGCCAACACACGCAAAAAAAAGCGGCCGTCGAATTAATCGGCGGTGGTGACGTTGTCGCACAATAAGAGAGCTCGGAGATAATAGAAGGGTTTTTGCGGAGGGGGATGAAAGTGCCTTCGTTCGTCGTGTACAGTGATGATCCCAACGCCGTTCTGCCAAAAGAGGGGGGGGGGGGGGGGGGGGGGGGGGGCTGAATGGGGGTCGCAGTGGAACCAGAGAAGTTTGAACCAAAGTGCGAGAGGGATATATATATATAAAAGGAAGAGCCCGAGGGCCGCGTGGCGATTCAACCCCTCGGCGTTCGGCAGAGGGAGGCTATAATACTGTCTCAGTTAGGTACCGCCCTTTTCGCGAGGGTAGGGAATATCTCGACCAATGAAACACCCCGAGCTTCCCTCAAAACGGCAACCTGGCGAGCCATCAAAAAGTCTCGACTACCCCGATGACTGTCAGTCACAATTCATTGAAGAGTTAGAACGCGTTCACCAGTTGTGGAAAGTTCTTCACGGTGCGAAGTACTCGACATTCGCCCGTGAATAAAGATTTTTATCGCGGGACAAACAAACAAAAAAACGTTCATTCGTTGGTCACACTTTTGCGAAGTAAAAACAACGGACAGTGGAATTGTGACGAAAGTTGTTTTACTCGGTGTTCGAAACTTTCAATCGAGCCGAGCGGCGCCCTTTGGGTAGCTGCGAAACTTTTTAGTTCGACGAGCCGTTGTGGTTTTTTGTTTCTTTTTGTATTTTCTTTTTCCCTCAAATTGTTCGTCTATTACGTGAGTGACGAGTGTACCATTCAGAAGAATCTCTTGGACACGGTGAAAATTGTTTCGTTCCGTTTATCGGTGCTAAACACATTTTTGGTGAAAGAGAGATAAGATGCAGAGCCAAGAAACACAGATGGGCCATATATCTCAACCCAAGATGCAAGCTTCGTCAAGTAAGTTTCTTTTTTTCATTAAAAAACATCGTTATTTAGTTGAAATTTTATTTAATAACAAAGTAAGCTTATAAAACATAGTTTAAGTATCATGATAAATTTTCGTGTTCAATATTTATACCGAATTTGCTCGATAAATCGAGGATTGCTCGAGTTATTGAAAAAAAAAAAATTATTAATCGATTGTTTTCACTGAGGCTAAGAAAAAATTTTCTCGTATGCGCGGTTTACGTGTCGAAAAAAATGCGTTCGGTGCGATCGGCTGAAAAAGTTTCGAGGGAAAAAAACGTGTGGAGAGCCGGTGCCACCCCCTGCGGTGATCGTCTGCGAAGAAAGACCAAAACCCCCGGTAGCCGCTCGTCGTCTCCTTATTGCACTATTGTAACGAAGCGGAAAAAAAAGTAGTTAAGTTCTTTTTACCTTCAGTAGAAGTGCGAACATTTTTTATTGGGTATGAAAATAACGGTGGCGTGGTATTTTATTGCTACAACAATACGCGACCGACGTGCCGTCAATAAAACAGTGCATGCCAAGCGCGCACTTGCGGTCCTCGTTAGCTTCGAAAACCGCAGTCATAAAAATTCGCACCGGTATCCGCTTCTATCATCATCTTTTTTACCACCCTCTCCCCCCTCCCTAAATTTTGGCCGTAATAAACGAACGATAGCTTTTCTTCGTTTCGATCGATGGGCGCGTTTGCCGACACCGAGTATTGCAATCTTCGCTCTCAACCCTTTCATTTCCCGAACGTAAGCGAAAAAGTGCCGATTGAGTCATTTTCACGCTGCAGGTGACTATTGTGCAAAAATTCGAAAAATCTCACGCCTGTTTTTCATCCGACGCAACGACTTATTTAGATTCAGATCTCATTTCGTTCTTTTGCAAATAATTTGTATATAAACGTTATTATCCGTACCAAACGGAAATTAACAAAATATCATTCGCGACGGTAGACATTATTTGTTCGATGCACACAGATGTATTTAATTAAATTCAATAATAGTTTCTGCAAATTTCAAAATTGCATAATTTCATATAAACAAAAATGAAATTTAATGATGCCATCGTCGTTCTCAATTTTTTTCGTAATGTTTTTACGAAGAATTTTGCATCGACGAGATTTAACATCTTCTTACGATTACACATAAGATTTTCATTATCTGATTAGTTTTTCTTTTCGTATTAATCCAGTAGTTCATTTGTATTATTTAAAAAATAACATTCGGTATTGTCATTTGGAAATAATAGCATCACGTTCAGCGATCAATAATTTAATTCTCGTAAAAAGTAAAAATAGAACATTGACCGCTCTTAGGATCGATATATCATTATTGGTATCGAGTATCTCACGAAAAATGCACGGATAATGATCGTGTGACAAATTCATGCCTAATCGTGCACACTATTCGTGAATCTATATCTATTACGATAATTCCGCTATCGGTATTCCCACATGTAGAGGTTTCCGCCGGCGCGCCTCTGCAATATCTACATACGAGTTATTTCGATCTCGTGTGAAATAACTAGCATGTGGCATGTCATCGAAAACATACCGTTGTTTATATATATATACATCACCGGTCTAATGAACATATATGCGATCAAACGAATCGGCTCGGGCAATGCGCGTCATTCCATGAGAAAGTGCCACCAGATGGTGAAGATAATAATGGATGATGCGTGAGCACAGGGAGAATAAAATGGTCGGGGTAGCAGGTTGAACGGGGGTGGCGTTACAGCTTGTTCGACCGTCATTTGCTGGCAAATCAGTGTCAAGAGTTCCCTTTTTTTTAATTGTATAACGAGAGATAATTTGTAACTTATAGCGTTTTGAAAAAATCGCATTTTTGTTTGTTCGGTTCAGCGAATTTTTACGAAGCGATGTTAAAAAAGAATACATTTTCATTTACGAACGTAGAATTAAAAAAAAATTATTTTAGGATAATTTATTCGTTCTTTTTTTGAAAATAATTGTTATGCATATTGTGCGCAACTTTATAACAATATATCCATTCTGAATGATTTTTCGATCGAACACACACGTGCGTAATCCATCCCCGAGGATATTGTTCATTAATTTTCGTTAAACCCCCCGGAATCGAATGTTTGGAATAACAAAATTAAATAAGATAGAAAGAAGGGTGAAGGACGATGAAGCTGCCCCGTGGTCTCCTGGAGGCTTTCTGCGCAGCGCACGAGGCTTCGAATACTTTCTCCCCCGTAGGCGCGTCATGACGAACCGGGCAGATGATCTATTCCACCCCATTATCGAAATGCATTTACGAGCACGTAAAATCGCCGCCTTACCGTTCAAACAGATGACGCTGAATTCCCATGCTATACTAAAAACACCGGGACGTTTTATCGCACAGGATTTACTGAATTAGTAGCAATTTCCGGAATTCGTAGCAATTAAATAATATCGAGGAACATCTCTCGGAACTCGTTGAGTAATCAGGAAACAACAAATTATCAATTGAAAACTGTTGATAACATTTTTTTGTTCACATACAATTCTTTAAAAAATCAATAATTCTAATAAAAAATTAAAAATCAATTAATAAAAATGAAAAAAAAAAAAAAAACAGGCAGAGTAATAATTTTTTTTTAATTTAGATAAAATTTCTATAAAATTTTAAAAGAATACAAAATAAATTTGCACGCGTGCGAATTAGAAAAATTGTACGTAAACAAAAGGTTAAAAAAACAATATACCGTCTGTTCCATCATCGTCGTCGTTTCGCGTCATAAAATTATCGCATTGCAATAATTCCTCCGACATTTTTTTCGTCGCTTGGACAAACGTTTGGCGCAAGTTCAACGCAACAAAGTTCGACCGATCGCGTGATTCACATCCGGTGGCTCCCGCGGCTCCGACCCCCTTCTCGGAGGCACGTCGCTCTGGGTGGTCGCGGGGGCGATTTTGCACAACGGTTCGTTGAGGGTGCGCGCTTTATACTGTCCCTCCGTCTCCCCGTGCATCGAGTTCGGACTTTCCTCTTCTGCAGTCCCTAAAAAAAAAGGAAAAAAGAGAGAAACTCGCGGTTTCTCTAATGTCAGTACTTCTCGCGCGAGGCATATGACAATCATCGAAAAAAGTTTCATTCGTACGCCTACCCGCGAGTCTCTTCGACCCTAACGGCGAATATTAGCCGAGCCACACGAGTACGCAATCGGGCGAAAGAGCGGTCAGCGGCAGAAGGGTAGTCAGAGCGGCTAAAAATCGCATGAATTTTTTAAGACGCACAGTCGCCAATGCAGAAGCCAAAGCGTGCACACCGTCGAATGTCACGACAAAAAAAAAAACAAAAAAAATGAGGGAAAGACGGGAAAAGAAATGTAACCGCAAGGGCGACGGAAAGCGTCGAAGGGCGAAAAAGCGTGCTGAGGTCGAGAGCTAAAATGCAGACGTTGACAGTAACCGTTAGCTGATAAAACATTCAACCGAGATAACTTGTAAGGCACGCCTGGGTATCCCCGACCCTTCTTGTCCGAACGCGTGCACTCGGCTCTACCATTGTATTTTTCCTTCTCTCGCGTGATTGTCCATATGCGTGGTCAACGCGACTCGAGCGCGCGCTTCGTTCCATGTAAATTTTCCTCTCTCGTCGTCGCCATTGTGTCGATGCAGGGAGAACGAAAGAAAAAGAATAACCGATGCGAATTTCTCTCAATGCAACCTGTTATTCGTCCGACGGCAGGGTGGTTTTTTCGTTGGAACTATATGAAGTTATATCGCGAATGTCGCGCATGAAAACGCCCTCGAAGAATTCCACGATGTGTGCACTGCGGTGCATCTGAAATGTGCATTGCACACGCTGCATAGGTACTCATAAATTCATGAGGTATTGCGCTCGCGATACGTAATGTCAACTCCTCGATTCTTTATGGAAAAAAAAACAAAATTCGTTCCGAAATGATTTAATAAGTCGGAAATGTTTTCATATGCAATAGACTCCCAACTTTAGCGTTAACTCTATCGTCGGATAAATCCACATCAATGCATGTCAACTAGCGGTAATATTTGTCGTCTAGGAAAGCGAAGCGAACGCATAAGTGCGTGCGGACTCAACAGGTTGAGGGAACGAGAAACATCGCTTCTGCGGTGAAATCACGAAGAAAGCTCTGCTCACCCTTCCGTACCATTATCTAGTTGATGGAAACTCTTTTAAAGTAGTTTGAGTTACCGATCGGTGAACTACAATTATTTTTTCAAAACAGTTTTCTCAAAGTTCTGCAATACTATCGTCGAATTGTTTTATTTTTCGTCGTCGAAGATATCACAATTAATAAAATCAACGAAAAACAGCCAATTTTATCGACAAAAATCGATAAATAATTATCGATCGATAATTTTATCGTTTTTTTTGTTATCGATCCTAAATATTCAATATTCGGTCAAATATCGCACGTGAACTCACGTAAAAAAAATCATATTTAAAAAACGACTTTTACATCGCGATTTTCTTCGTTTCCGTCAAAGTTACAATTTCGTCGGCAATTTTCCATTTTTCAAAAACAACATTTCCTCTCGGCGCGTCAATGATTCGTTCGCCCCGAATGATTTACACGAAACTACGATCTCTCCATTGAATATTCATTGTTGTGGTACGAGTTCGACAGCTTCGACTGATTCGAGTCCTCGTGACGTATCGGTAAAGTTTCCTGCACCAGGCATAGAAGTTTCATAGATGCATACCGTATTTCGCCGTGTCGAATAATAAGCGTTTTCTGGGGTTTATTGTCGTCGGGATTCATTGAGAAGAGGACGTTAAAGAGGTGTACGCTTGAGGGGTAAAAACGAATATTTTGGCACCCCGAGGTCCGTTTACGAGAGAAAACACGTTGAGGACGGGCGTGAATGACGGGAAGTTGAATGGAATCGATTTGTCGCCAAGTTAGTATCCATACACCCCTATACCTGTCGACAGTGATGTAGTCGGTGATGCGCGCGAGGGTACAAAACAATCTTCGTCGGTTTTACCTTATAGCGTCGTGGGACACAACGGACTTCGAGGCCTCATCGGTAGCGTTATAATGGCACTTGGACGAGAGTTCTTCCCGTTGTCGTCGAAACTCCGCCTACGCACTATTGAAAACTCTCGTTGATCGCGCGCCACATTTCAGTATCCCTATATACATATAAAGATCGTCGTTGATGGTAATGGTGGTGGTGACCTACGTGAATGAAGAGTCTGAATGGACCGGATGTGGCTGCTGGGGCCATTCATCGTTTAAGTGAGCAGCCATAAAACACGACACTCCATCGTATCGCGATCTACCAATCAATTTCTCGTTTTCTTCTTTTCTCTTCGCCGAGCTACAATGACAGAGACTATGACCTTTTATTTCTATTTAAAGGACTATTTCGTACCTCGTGAAGAGCGCGCGCGTCGACAATTTGTATACTGTACCGTATGAATGCTCTTTCGTGAGTACCATGCGATAGAAAAGTAATAATCATAATAATAGTAAAAAGAGATCGATAGGGTCGATAAGAACAGTTCGAGGGAGAAGCGAAACTTAAAAAAAAGATTAAATAAAAGATATTCGAAGGTGAAGCGAAGACTTTAAAGAAAAATTTAATAAAAGAACGAGAGGCTTGTATTTGCAATGCGACCGAACGAACTTTAGCTTAACGTCGAAACGCCAAGAAACGAGGGGGTGAACGACGAAGCGCAAGGTGTACGTTCGCCCAGGTGCCAGCGTGTGCTAAGCATTATTTAATTTGTTTTGCTTTTCTTTTGTCTCTTTACAGGTCGAATACTGTACGACATTCCGTGTAAGGTGTGCCGAGATCATTCGTCGGGAAAGCACTACGGTATATTTGCTTGCGACGGATGCGCCGGTTTTTTCAAGAGATCGATTCGCAGAAATAGACAGTACGTCTGCAAGGCAAAGTCCGAGGGCGGTTGCATGGTTGACAAAACTCATCGTAATCAGTGCAGGGCGTGTCGTCTCGCGAAATGCATTCAAGCGGGAATGAACAAAGATGGTAAGTTTCGAATGATCGATAATCATCTTTAGACGATTTTTACATATTTTATTCACACAAAACTCGAAATTTTATTATAACTAAATAAATTGGTAAAACAATAAATAAACTAATAATAATAACAACAACAATAATAATAATTAATAAATAAATAAAAAAATTAAATTTTTTTTTTCGCCCATTCCAGCGGTTCAACACGAAAGAGGACCAAGAAACTCGACGCTGCGTAGGCAGATGGCACTTTACTTCAAAGAACCGGAGATGATGGCGAGTATGGGACCACCGCCGGCGGGAGTTCTCGATCTCGCGCTACCGAAACCACCGAGCGAACCGAGAGTATCCGTTGCCGCGCCGACACCCCATCATCCGATGCCTCATCCCGTCTATTGCAATAGCATGGGAATGTCTAAGGTTAGAATTTTGAAATTACAACTTATAATTATAAAAGATTCCTAAAACATTTTTTTTTGTTATTTCGATTACTAAAATTAGTTTAACTATGTCGAATTTTTTTTTTTTTAATACGAAGAATTTTTGCTCAACGATTTTGGTATTTTTTTGTTCTGCAGATTCCGGCGAACGTATCGGGAATGCCGACAATACCGATAATGCCGATGATAAGCGCCGAGTCGGTGTGCGAACACGCGGCGCAATTGCTCTTCCTGAACGTGCGTTGGGCTCGCGATTTAGCAGCGGGTACGGGACTCACGATGGAAGATCAATTAACCCTTCTGGAGGCATCGTGGCGAGAGTTGTTTCTCCTCGCAGCCGCTCAGATGCTACCGAGTCTCGATCCGTCGGCTCTTCTGCCACCGGGTCCTCAGGGTCTGCCATTGGCCGTTGAGGTCAACCGGTTTCGCGAAACCCTCGCCGGCTTTCACGCGATGAATCTCGACCCGCACGAGTTCGCATGCATAAGGGCCATCGTGCTTTTCAAAGCCGGTCTCGACAGCGAAACCGTACCGAGCAGTCGCAGTAGCAACGGCTCAGCATCGCCACCGGGTACGGGAAGTCGTCTAAGAGATCCGGGAACGGTAGCGCGTCTTCGCGACGGCGCGCAGCTCGCACTCGGCCAGCGGCTCAGCGGCGCGTCTTTCGGAGCACTTAGATTCGGTAAACTTCTCCTTCTACTGCCGACACTTCGATCGGTATCGACTCACGCGATCGAAGAACTATTCTTCCGTCGTACAATCGGCGTCATTCCTATCGAGAGAATAATATGCGACATGTATAAATCCGATAGACGATCGTTTTTGCGTTAACCGAAAAAAAAAAATGGAAAAAAAAAAAAAAACATAATCACCTCCGTCCCCGCGAAAACGAAAATAGTCCGCGCAGTTTAATTTATGAAATTAGACAAACACAAGTTACGCAAACGAACAGTTATCACGAAATGTTATATATATATTTTTTTTTTCACTCGGAATAGAAAATATTGAAAATATAATACTTTTTTTTGTTGTTTTTTCGTGGGGATACAAACGATCGTGTTTTTAAGGAAACGCGAAGGGAAAGAGAGATATTGCAATAGTATACTTACACTTTACGTACCTCTACCGTTTATTGAATTTAGAATAAAATGCATTAATGAAAAGGTTATTATTATTATTATTATTATTATTATTATAAGACGTTTTTTGAAAAACTGTGATGGGAACATATCACGAGAGCGATGAGAGTCGAAAGCGCCGCGAGTCCGTTGGATTGGCGTTAAAGGTATTCGAATATTTTTTTAATAATATATATATAAAAGTGCGCACGAGGTGCGTGCTAACGCAATATAACACAGTTGTCGGGGAAATTGCAGACGCGCCTATAGAATATCGTAGAAATCGAACTCCGCACAGAAAAAAAAAAAAAAAGAAATTGTTGAGCATTTTATGGATTATTTCGCATAAATGTGATCCGATTAACTACGATACATGTAAATATGTAAATTAACGTTAATTATATAAGTTTGCGATGTATAAAATATTATTATAGAAGAAAAAACAACAAAAAAAAAAAACGTACGGATTATTATTATACGCGTAGTATATTATAGTAACGAGTTAAACATTATTGAGTAGCGAAACAATCCTACGATCGTCAGAGATTGTCGCGGATGTATATATATATATATATATATTATAGAGCTTTAAAGTGTATATATAAATAAAGAAAATGTTAAACGATTGGAAAGTAAACGTTTGTTAAAAATTTTCTACTCTGTGATGAGAAACGAGAGGAAGAAAAAAAAATGAGAGAATTCGGAAAAAATGCATTTTCTCGGAGGTTTTACCTGAGGGCTCAGCGTGTCACAATGCCAACAAATTTCACGGGCATTTCACGGTGATTTGAGTGGTAATCGCTGCACAATAGCGAAGACGGCGCGTTGCCGCTGTCGGCACGAGAATTCGGTGCTCGGAAGGCATTTCGACTAACCGAGCGGTAGGTCAGGGGATGTAATCATCGGGTTCATTCGCAGGTAAATAATCGCTTTCGTACGCGATGCCCGCGTGGACCGGACTGGAGTATTCGTGCAACAAACGCGGTAGACAAGCGTTTCCGTATTTTGCGAGAAACACTTTTATACCTTTGCTTACCGTCGCGCAAGCCGCAGAGAGCATCGAGAAAACTCGGTGGAGAAACAGAGAAAAAGACGAAGAGAGAGAGAGAGAGGCTTTGAGAAAAGATTCAGTGAGCCGCTTCGCGTCTTCATCTGCCATCTTTTGTCAACATTTGTCACGGCTTCTTCGAAAAAAATCAGTTCTGTTATTTTTAGCGATGATCCTGTCTCAATATACTCCGCGATGTATTGTCAAACTCGATATTCAACGACGAGAAAAAAAAAGGCCATTGCACCTTTAAAAGAATTCCGAAGCATCGATTTCGAACGAAATGAGAAAAGAAAAAAAATTCTTCGCTCAAGTTCGCGAGCAAAAGAAAAACTATCGTTACTCGAAGCTTTTCGGTTTTTTTTGCTATACTTTTTTTTAAATAAATTTTATTAAAAAAATTATAGAATTATCAAAAATAATGATTTTTTTTATGATTCAGAAAAAAAATTCGTTACCCATATATACGAGAGTTCGAAAAAAAGGTACTTAGACATTAGCATTATCCAAGTGTCTCGGAGTCTTCGCAATGTTCACACGAAATTCTTACGGCGTAAGAGTCGATCGAGTGATGCGGGACGACAGAATGTAGTGTGTACCGACTGTTATATACCAAATGCCTCCTTCTAATGGCTTAAGTGACTCTCGTAATCCGCATGACTGAGTTTTCGAATGTTTCCACTCGTACACTCGTGTTTCTCGGCTTCACGCTGATCCGTGCGTCGACACCCCTCGTTTATGGACCGTTTATACATATATATGTATATACATATATCATAGATGGTTGTTAACGTGTTTAGGTACTCGGATTGGTCTCAAATTCATCTTATAATTTTCCACTCCGATAGTCAAAGTTACTGCGTTTGCCAACAAATTCTCATAGAAATGAACTATAAAAAAAATATAAAAAATATATATATCTTATATATTTCTGCCGGATATATATTTTAAATGTAAAAAAAAATATATATATAAATAAAAAATTAATTATTATGATTATTATTGAAATTATTTAATTATTATTATAAATTATCATGAGCCGTAAACAAATTATACAAAGTCATGGATTCGAAAAAAAATAACAAATTTGCGACGCGTTGCAAAGGCGTGCGTACCGTAGTTTTGTCGTCGTATGCAAGGAAAAAGGATCAGGGCGCCGGGGTCGCGCAAGGATTATGCACCTCGACTGTGCCCCTCGGTTTTCTCTCTGTGGCTACCGTTTTGTTGGAACCCGTCGATGAATCTTTGCACACCGGGTTGGAGGATTTGCCATTCGTGGCCATTATTCGCTGACAAATTACTCAGGTAAACAGTCCGCCCTGAAAAGGTATATATCGTCACAGTTATACGCGAGAGAAAAATGGATGCTGTTGGCAAAGCGTAAACTCAAAAAACCGTCAAACTTTCGCCTTCGATCCTTGCGATTTCAAAATAAAAAATGTTGTCCCTACAAAATTTCTTCATTATTTTCCCATTATTCGCGATCTCTACTCAGACGATTAACACGCGACTCGCGCCGAAGAACGAATATATGATTCTCACGAAAATTTCAACGAGCAACGAAAAACAAACAAAAAAATCACAAATTAAAAACTTCTCGATCGACAAGGAAAATAATCGTACGCCGGAGTGTCTGCAATTAACTGAATCACGATTTAATGAAACTCTCGAGAGGCTTAAGCGAGGGTCCCGTATGTTACCGATTTGTATTTTCGATCTCGCAGCAGCCGTCTCTTGGTCCGCGCCACTTTGTAATTTTCGATAGCGCGTTCCTCTTCAAGCAACAAATAATACTGTTGCGTTTCCGGACGAGTGAATAATATAGTCATCCATCGAATTCTCGTCCCACCGGTGTGTTCACCCCTCTCGTTTATTTCCTTATAGTTTCGTTTCGATATACTCTGCCGTATCCTCCCCACATTTCGACCGTCGGTCATCAAGCATCGTTCATTGTCGCATGCGATAATTACTCCGACTCTCGATAGCCGCAGAATTCCTTCGCTTAAAATAATAGAGTTGAAAAAAAAGAAAACCGAGGCGGCTGGCCGATCACTCGATGCACACGTACATTCATATATATATATATACTAAATATATAATACGCGAGTGAACGAGAGAAAGGAAGAGAATCCTGCGAGTCCTCGACAAGTGGTTCCCACCGGGGGCTGCGGATGTTACATACTTGCACCTTGCCGTTTTCTACCCTCTCAGGGACCAATAAGCAACGGAAGCAGGACGCGACGGAACTGTTCAATATATACACGCGCACTTACCTATACACATTATTTTATGCATGTATCGATGAAAGGGCAGAAAAAAAAAATTGAGAGAGTAACAGTAACAAAACGCGAGCTCCATCGATGAGCGACAATGGAGGGGTGGGCTTCGATGTAATTGCACCTCGGTAACAAAGGGTCCTCGACTATATTACATCGATTCGACGCTCCGATTCCGGCCTCGTCGACGCCGCCACCGTCACATCCCTTAAGTATACTCCGCGCATGGGTGGCATACGTATACATATATACATATATATGCGCGTCGTATGTAGTCTTCGTCGTCGTCGTCGCGTCACCCGGGGGGCCCACAAGTGGTCACTTCAAAATCGGCGTATTGTCGTCTTTGTTTTGAGGTAACAAAACAGAAAAAGTGCTCCATACGCGGCTGGCATTGTAGTCAATTAGCGGGAGACGCAAGAGGGTCAAATTCTGCGCCTCGTTCTCTACACGATATTATAATGTATATTATACACATTGTGAGAACGTGTATAGGTATTATTAATGTAACAAGTATATCGAGGCGATCCGTGAGGACCCCACCGAAGGATCGATGCATGCAAAGGCTCTGTATGCTCGCGTGCGATCAATTTCAATCGCTAACGCAATCGAGTTTAATGCGCGAATAAAAAATCTTGGCGACACGATTTTTCTGATAAACTTGATCACTTTTTAATAAATTCAATTTTGTTCCATGGAAAAACATAATTCCATGTCGATTTTTTTGTCATCGGGATACTCGTAGCGTTTATTATAAATTTAGTTGGTTGCGCGACTTATCAATGACGATTTACAGAGCTGCGACTACGTATTTTATAATTTTCATACGACCATTAACCATTTCATTTATTTAAACTTTACTTTAATTCAACGCGATTTTCAAGTAAAAAAAACGTTTCGTAACAAAATTTTAAATACTTTACGAAACGAGATAAAAAATGGGCAACTTGCGTGTTATCGCGTATCTTAACTCGGCCGACTAAACGACAAGTAAGCAGCCCTCGCTTTGGCCATTGCGTTTTTTTTATTTCCGGGAACAGAGAAAAAATCCTTGGCGAATATTTGCACGTGCTACGAAGGCTCGTGTCAGGAATTTAATAAAGCAAATTCGGGCGATGCCGTTGCTGAGGTGGGCGAGTTATCCTGCCCCCGTTTCATGATTGTCTCGAGAGCGAAAAGATATATATATCTACTGGAACGAAGATAGAAGGGAAAGGGGGTTGAGGCGAATGAAGAGGAAAACGATGAGCGGTATATAAATGCCTGGGCGTCGGGGGGGTGCCCCCTCGACCCCACATCGGTGGGGGGGGTTGTGCCTTCGTCACCGCCGCGAGCACACTGTACTCTAAACAGGGCTAACGGGAGCAGAAGCAGAAGCCTCTCTATATTCGAGGTTCCAGAACGCGGTACGCGCGCACTGCTACCGTAAAATGCCCCCCTCCCTCCCTCTTTCCATCATTGTTGCGTCCCGTTGATGCATCCATTATGTCTACGTTGATGGGAACAGATTATGTTGGTCGCTGTCATTGAGGGGCTCATCACTACTGGCGTGACACTGATGCCCGCCTATAGTGGATGTATATAGGGTAGCGGGGGCCCCACGAAGGAAAGGGAGCTGCGAAGGCAGAAAGAGGGAAGACTGTATGCACGGAAACCGACGCATGCTGGCATTGTCCGAATAAATTATTAGGGGATAGGTATCGTACGCGTGTGCTGCACCCCCTCCGCCCTTATAGTGCCCTGAAATTTTCTGTTCTCGGTATGTATATGTACACCACTTATTAACGACGGTATTCTCGGGGTTAACGGTAGTTGTGTATTTCTCTCAGGTAACAACAAATTGTCGCGCGTGTTACTTTTTACTTTTTTTTTATTGGTTGATGCGATGCTGTCGCGTCTCTTGATAGTTACAGCTATTATCTTTCGTAGATTTTTTTTTCTTTAACGAAATTTATAAAGAATTCGGTAACTCAATGATTATTAGGCGGTTATGTAAAATATTTTTTTCTGGGGTACGCTAATAGACTGTATTACTTTTTTTTTAAATAATAATAATAATCAAACGTAAATAAGTAACATGTCTATTTTTCGATCTTTTTTTTTTAGTAACGCGGATTTTTTTTTTCGCCTCGATCGTTTGACGAACGGATATAACTATAACGTTGTAAGTTGTTATTAAAGATTATACGCGCAGTTAAGCTACTGATCAAGTTTTTAAAAGCAAAAGCGTATCGGTCGCATAACGGGCTAACAGGTTTCGCGTTAACGAGGAAGTATATAAGCGGGAACGTGCGACCACGATCCGTAATACAGATTGGAGCGCGCAGAGAGGATCAATGTGGGAGAACGGAGGGCATACATACTTTTGGCGCATCTTGACTGACGGGGCTTATCCGTAATCGTCATCACCTGACGCTTCTTCGTAGTCTTTGACCGAAACTTCGTAAGCAGGCCATAGGGTGCCTTTTCCGCATTTACCTCGGTTCTTACTCCGTAAGGTCTTAGCTAAGACTCCACGAAGTAAACTCGATCGCTGCAAAGAGGTGGCGATCATTCCGGATTATTATGAGCTCCGCCACGGGATTTTGCTCATTCCGGATTATTAGCCTCGTACTTTATGTGAAATAGCAGTCGCAAGTGCGTAAACGGAGTGCGAGAGAGGTGCGTTAGTAACTAAGAACCGACGAGAACGCGATCGTCTCGTCATTACAGCGAACGATCACGAAAGATCCTCTCGGGGCGGTAATCTGTTTCCCGATAATACTGACTTTAATTGTTCTAATTGGCAGCGGGAACGAGTCCCCAGGATTCAGACCTGCCGCTGCGCTTGCACGTCAACCGAAGACGCGCAGGTGCAACACCTGTCTTGAGATTCTTTTCTATAATACTTCGTCGGTTCTCGTCTTCTATCGAACCAAATTGTCGCAAATCCACGACGACACTTTTACAAAGTTAGGTCTGCTGTAATCTTCAACCCGCGTTTACCTGTCGAACTCTGGAGTCCCGGAAGTTTTTTTTATATTAAATGCGATACAAAATATTAATACTTTTTAGCACAAGCCGAGTCGTCGACTAAAAAAAATATTATAATCGCTCGGTAGAAAAATTGAAAAAATTAATTAAACTATTGCAATTTTTCAACTATTTAAAAAAAAAATTAATTCTAATTATTTTTACGAAAATAAACTTCTATGTGAATGATTCCACGCGAAGTATACTGCGTCTAACATATTCAACAATTATGAAACATCTATCCAAATCGTTTCGTTCAAACAACCCTATTGTATTTTTTTTTTGTTTTTTCTATCGCATCCTGTATTTTATGCAAACGATGAGTATTGAATGGTGGGATTCGGGTTTAGTGATGCGTGTGTAAAACACACGAGGAAGTACATGCGAAAAACTCGTATTATATGCACCGCGGCCGCGAGGATTGAAAGAAGAAACGCGCGTTGCCCTCTCGTCTTACAATGGCTGACTCCGTAAGGCAAAAATCAGAAAGTTAGGGACCGTTTGCTTCGCGCCTGCGAGGGTTGATTCTCGTTCGTGCGTTATTGGGGAGGGTATGTAGTGCCAGCCTCGCCATCGGCGAGTCCTGAGGGATGAGCATGCAGCTGTCTCATCCGGCGAAAGCACTGATTGGCCGCAAACTTATGTCGGCCATGCTGAATTTTTCCGGTCTATCTTCTTTCCACAATAGGGATGAATCCCCGATCTCGTACACGCGAACCGAAAAATAAAAAAAATAATAAAAAAAAATTCCTCTCTTAAATACGAGAGAAATCTTTTTTTTTTTTTTTCAACAACTTTATATATTTTTTTATATTTATACCGCGTTTTTTTCTCGTATTTCAAACGAATACCAGAATAGAACGAACTTATCTCAAGCTATGAAAAAATAAGCCGACTGTTTTTCCAATCACGAAACTAATCTTCGTGATCCTCGAAGCGTTTTCGGTCCCGATGATCCCGATAAGAATAAGGCGCAAAGGCAGTGTGGCCCTTCGAAATAAAACACAATACCGCTGTTATTGAAACAAATCCCAGCGTATTGCTGTTAATGCAGCATTCGAGTGCACGAGCAAGTAGCACGGCTGAGCGGTGGTACATCGGGGTTTTGCTTGTACTTACGCACGGAAACACGTACCCCGGACCCATCGGGGTGGCGATAGAACGAGAGGGTTACAAGGATGTCAGCAACCAACGCCGCTTGGCCGCGTGCTTCGCCACCCTCAGGATTAGACACAATTATTGGAATCAGGCATCAGCAGCAGACCGCAACGGGATTCACACGCTCTCGTGCGAGGCGAACAATTTTTCGTCGTAGGAAAAATATGATAAATTTCCTTTTTTCATCTTTCACAAAAATGTGTCGTTTATAAATGCAGTAAAAAAATTGGAAGAAAAATCCGGAGAACTAACATTTTATTGAATTAATTAATAGTTAGTAGGTACAGCCTATATTTTTTTTTTTTTTCAAATAGTTGTTCCTAATTTCTATTAATTCTTTTTATTCTTTATTTCAAATTTTTTATTCAGTATCCGCGCGGAACACTTTAGTTTCTAATAATAGGCCGACGATAGCGGCAAAGAGCAATAGTTCAATGACCGTTCGATTGAATTATATAATGATACGGTCGAAGTATATATATACAAAATATAAGCCTTTCGATGTAGAATCCGGTCTCACCAAGTGGCCGTATAAAGAAACGGGAGACCCGGTCGACATCGATATCAACAATTGCGAAATGTCGGATGGGTGCGGGGTACAGAGATACAAACTCGTTTGAACTATCGAGTTCTGCTGCACTGAACACTTTGTCTTCTTATTTGGAGCAGCGAGTTTGTATGTAACAGACATTCTACACGGTGTACTTTCTTCGTTAATCACTCAATCGTAATTAAGTTACGAAAACACGATTACATTACACGTCTATCCGATACAGTTATATGCGTCATCAGTAGTCAATGACCTTCGATCCATTTTTTTGTCGCGAAACATTAAAAAAAAAAAAAATACGAAAGTATCAAAAGAAAAATTTTGATTAAAATTTTTTTTTAATTTTATAAAAATAAAAACAAATATCCCGAAGATAAGAAAAACTTTAATGTGTTGGTAAAAAAATAAAGACTAAGACATCGTAGCGTTTCCCGCTGTAAAATGAACAGCTAATATCTAAAAAAATATATATATATCGAATGCACTCTTGAAAAAGGAGAATATAGATTATCCATCTCTTCGACACGGACATCTCGATGACGTTACAAGTTTGTTATCGTAACGCAATAGATTAAATTTATTACCCCTCAAGCGTAACCGACGATTGAGTTTGAAACGTTTTGGGTGGCAGCGAACGTTTTGTCACCGAGAAAATTCATCCCCCGGACATAAAATGTGATGAACGTCACCACGAGGGCGAACCGCGCGAACCCTTTACTCATGTGGTCCCCGTCGTCTACGGGTCTACCGTAGGCTTGTTATAACTCCAATAATTATGTTACCAATGCGTCGAAGGACAAAGACCTCTTGAGCTCTTGGATGATGGCTCGATCGTACCGAGAGGACCAGCAATGACGACGACTACGAACGACAAACGAGGAAAGCAGAGATGGTTGTTGCTGCTTTTGCCGTGTAGCCGCCCAGCTGCCGGTAATCCTCCCTTTGTAATTTGCTTCCATGAGCCCCTGCGCCAATGGCGCGGGATACCCCGTTTTTAGGCCACGTAGCGATCGAAAAAAAAAAAACCGAAAAACAAATCACGATGAAAAAATAATGCATCACGATCAACGTTTCCGCTATCGAGACTCAAAGTCTCAACTCCTTAAACTCATTTTTCGTAATATATTTAACAAAATTTTCATCCCCAAAATATCTAAATATCCAATGAGTAAATCTTTGCTCTTTCGTACGAAAAAAAATAATTAAAATAAAAAATTTGATGCTAATAAATAATCGGTTGCTTAAGAATTTATAAAAAATCAAAAAAATCTTTAACGATTTGTATATTGGAATAAAAAAAAATATAAATAATTTCGATGAGTATTGGAGCGAAAAAATGTTTGCCTCCGCCACTGGAAGGCGGTTGATGTCACCGTGGTCATGGCCTCGTGGATAATAGAGTCCGCGACTTTAATGGACTCGCTAATCCTCTTCCCCGTTTGCTGGTAAGTATACCGAATGTATATAGGGTACGGTATATATACCTATGGTCACCGATGTGGGTCTCGCGCGTGTGTGCTATAGAAAGCACCGGGGTATACCTATCTATGCGAAATAATGCGTACTGGCGTGGCAGGGGAGGTGACTACACTCGGCAACGGGGAAGAGCTGCCGCCGTCGGGGACGAGGGATGAAACGCCGAGTTTTCGGCACGAGGTAAGCAGAGGCCAAAGCAGAGAAGCCCGACGACGCGTAATCGTTGAGCACAGTTCGTAAACTGTATAAGGGGGATGATGATGGGTGCACGCCACGTCGGGACACCGTGACGCGGAGATACGCCCCTTGTGTGCAACCACTGGTGCGATGATACCTTGATTTCTCAAGTGACGAGTTATGTACCCTCTCGGTATCTATTCGCGTCCGAATAGACGCAATTCTTCTCTCTTCCATCTCGCGAGGATTATTTCGCGCTGAACTTCATTCGCGTTTAAGTTACACCGATCCCTGAACTCCGAACTCACGTTTCGCGTACCTGCATCTCAATGGAATCATACGTCGGTACTCCATTTAAAAGCGTCCATTTAGACACGTGACCAGTTGCTACGCAACTCTTGTGGTTCCGTGTCGATGCTTTCGCTAATTGCTGAAACGAACTTCGGAAAATGTTTCGAAAAGGAGTCATACGCTTCAAAATCCGTGTCAATTTTTCAACTTTTTTTTTTTTAATAGTTATAGATGAGAATAAAATTAAAGGGTTTGCATCAAAGATACATGCATTCCGGAGTGTTACAAAAAAAAATTACACCAAACATCGAAAAAAAAAACAGATATAGAGCCGTCGCAAGAGTGACTTTTTTTTCGTTTTACTCGCTGAAACGCATGATAAACTCAAGTCTAGAAAACTGAAAAATGCATCCATCCTTCGATAGACGTCTCATTCAGTGATGGCTGTGCAATGCGCGATACTTTACGTGGTGCATTGATAGACGGCAAAGCGCTACCATCAGACGCATGCTTTCGCCCACCTGCGCGACTTCTATAACACAGCTGTATAATCAGAGCGATACACACGCGCGCGCGTACGTTACATACGCTTCGGAACGTACGGAGCGCATACGAGCCTCTCGTCGACCCCTTCGCAAAAAGTAGACGCGCGTGAAAGCAAAGCGGCTCGGGAGAAACAATCCAGGAAGCTAAGTCGGCGCCGCACGAGGCTATCGTCGAATCTCAAGAGATCGAACTCGTTTAATAAAAAAATGCATCACACAGGATTCAATTTTTTTTTATTGTCCAATAAAATGATACTATTCGTAGAAATAACGGAAATATGTTTTGCGAGTCACTTATAAAAATTCAAACACGACGACGGTAAAAACGCAATGAAATTTAGTGTTTATTAAAATTATTTAATTAAGCGACATATTGTTTATTCGAAGTATCTTAAACAACCTGATATTTTACAAAATCGTAATCGTGGAAAACTAAAGTCAAAGCTAAATCGTAAGTGTGTAAAGTTGCGAATGAAAGTTCCGACGAATCTGAGAAAATGATGCGAAAGTTATTTGCGTTAACGAGAGAGATTGGGCTTCAGACGAAATTTTTTTTTAGTGTTACCGATACTCGAGTTAAGTACTCTAGAAGCATAATTGAGGTTGTTAATTTCTACCAGCGAAAGTTACAATTTTATTAAAAAAAAAACAATCATGAAATAGTGGCAACTCTCGAATTCACGATAGCGACAGTCAAAAAACACATATATACGTCTATGATATATAATAGCGTCGGGATTCGACCATTTTTTTTTAATTTAATTTTTTAAGGAACTGCAAAAGTTGTTATCCTTGGTGTCGATACTGATTTTGCTGATTGTACTGTGGCTGTCCCTGAGACTGATACTGCTGTTGCCCCTGCGGCTGATATTGCGCCGCTACAGCCGCAGCCTGATTTCTATACGTCGGCTGCTGTGGCGCAGCTCCGTGTTGAATATTTGGTCTGTAACCACCACCCGCTTGACCCTGCGACTGAACGTGCGGCTCTGCCGGACGCGCCGAGCCGAGATTTGGCGGCGGCTGCGCCGGAATCGGAATTACCGGATCGCGTTGTTGCTGGAACTGCAACAATTGCTTGATCTGCGACGGTGCCTGGGAGTACGGCCTGTATTGATACTGTGGTTCTTGCGGGGGTTGCGTTCGTTGGGCACCGTGCGGAACTTGTCTTCTAACGCGAATAGAATCTAAAAATCGTCATTATGCTATCATCATCACTTCGTTACCTTCCAAAGAAAATTCTCTTCAATTTTCACAGAAAAATCGCGTAAGCAGAGGTCCTCTTAATCCAATACTAAATAATCATATCGCTTCTTCGTATCTTTGCAATTTATTAACAATTTTTTTTTATATAAATACATTCTAAAATAATAAAACATAAAACTTACCGGTGATTATTTCATGCAGATCTTGCATAAGCAAACCATCACTGTCGAGGATCAGTTCGCTCGCGCAAATCGGCACGAGCGCACAGAGTAAAATCTGCAAAACAACGAAAACACGATGACACAGAATCTTCCGCATTTTTTTTTTTTTTTTTTTCATTTTTTTTATTTTTTATTATTGTCAAAAAGACTCGTAGATAAGAGTAAAGCACTTACAAGAAATTTCATATCGGCGTGGCGATACACGTCCGGTGCGGTCGAGTTTCCACAATGTATCTGCGTGAACTGGTCCGCAGCTTTGCGACTCACATCTATATGGGCGCGCGAGCAGCTTTCATGCACCGTTGGCTTCGATATTTTTTTTTAACTCTTTGCCCTCCCTCCGCGTCACGTAACCTATCGCCTACGCTGCGCTCGTGTTCTTCGGGGGAAAAGGGAAGGGTTCTCCGATAGGCCGCGGCCCGGGTTCGCGAGTCAGGAAGCGAATGGTTTCGTCAGAAAAAAAAATTATCTCAGGCGCCGTGCGGTAAAGCAATAGCAGATATATGTATACAGAACTCTCGAGTGTTCACGAGAGATCGAATTTCATGCAAAAGTGCACAGGTTTTCTGGTAAATTTCCAAGCTACCGAGTGAAAGAGACCTCGTGATCGCGCGCATTAGCATATATGCTGAACGTTATTAGAAACGAGATATACCGCGCCGTGGAACACCTAAGAATCTCGCTACTGCACCAAAGAACCGTCCAATACGATCTATTTGAAGTTTTTTTTTTTGCACGCGACACGCCCAGTTACACAGGAAACCGATCTCTGTTACGCTCGGTTTAGTTTCTTCCGTGTTACTGAAGATATATGTATCGATAGATAAAAGACGTTCGAAACTCGCCTTCACCTACGAATCGGGAGTCAAATTAATTATAACGTGTTTTTTTTAATATATTTATACATATATATATATATATTTTTTTTTTAGGAAATGTGTTTATTTGACAACGTACAAAATATAAAAAATAAACTTTCCTCTTTCGAAGTATCACATTCAATGCGTACGACGCCCGTTTTTCTCGATCTAATGGTAATAGTCAATGCGCTCTAACGGCCTAACAGATAGTACTCTATCGGGGTGAAAAATGATAATTCGAGATTATGGAAACTTAGTCATGTCACCCCCATGGAAATGAAGTATATATATATAGATATGTGGAGATATGGGACTTTTTTTACCGATGGATATATAATTTATATATCATTTTCTCTATAAATGTTTTATACATCAGGGATATGTCTGGAAAGATATATCCAAAATATATATGATATATAAAACATTTTGTCGTTATATCTAAAGATATATCTTCTATATATATCTTGAAATATACTTTATTTCTATGGGGGCGAAACCCGCTAGTTATCTCGTTCTGTCGTCACGATCTTTGTCTGGAAATAATGTGAAACTCATCGTCCGTTTCACTACATTTAAAAATCAATATGCTTTCGCGAGTAATTCGGCAAAATTGTTTGCGTTAATCGACAATCGAATTGTTACGCGAAATCAAGAGATGCTTCTATCGCTATTGAGAGAAATACAGTTTTGTCACTGAATCGGTTGAGAAGCATTTTTTTTTTTTTTTTTCGTCTATTCGAATCAATTTTGTCAAATTTGCGACTGATTACGAAATTTCAATGAATTTCAAGGGATTTTCGGTTTTTTCTTTCTTTTCTTTTTTTCTTTTGAGAAAATAGTTTTTGAAATTCAATGCCTTGAATACAGTTAATGAAAACGGGACTTTCACTGTTTCTTAATATTGCTTCTCGGTAACGGGACGAACGCCACCTTGCGATTGACCGTAAGCTGCTTGGCTTTGACCGCTGTAAGCAGGTTGCCCCTGATATTGCGACTGTTGACTTTGCTGATACTGTGGTGCAGCTGCCTGAGCGTTAGCTTTAACGGGCTGAGGAACGTAAGGTTTGTCGGGACGATAGATTATCTGATTTGCGATTATGTTGTAAGGGGTCTGCGACTGAAATTGCAAGAGTTTCTGAATCGGCGCGGGAACGTTTGTGGAATACTGGGGTTGCGGCTCCACCGGCGGTTGCGATATCCTCTGATATTGCGGATGATTTTGCTGCTGTTGGGGCTGTTGTTGCTGCTGATACTGAGGAGATTGACGCTTTTGTCTGCCCCCACCGTGAGCTCCTTGTTGATATTGCGGTTGATACTCCGCGGGAGCTGCTTGACTTTGGCCCCCGTGTTGCGCCTGAGCCGCTGCCAGATTTTCGTATCTTAAAAAAAAAAAAAAAAAAAAAAAAAAACAATTAACTACACATTACTCGACGCAAAAAATCAACCAATTGAAAGTTGCGATGTTTTTTTCACAACGGTACTGAGAAAAGCATTCATATACAGAATCAACAAACTTATAGTTGGATAACGGCGATATTTAATTATCGCTACCAAATTTCAGTGGAACCAAATAAAAGCTGAGAAACATTTGTAGAAAAAAGTTTATTAAATTGGCGTTTTTCGAAAATATTATCTTAATTTTTTGTAGACTTAACCTCAGTTTACAAAATTATTTCCTGTTTCTGTATGAAGATTTTATCCCGTTTTCCTCTTAGCGTTACGTGGCTTAACTGATATTTAGTACCAATAACTGAACACTTACCGTATCCATCTATACATTTAATAGCTATAAACACACCATTTTCTCATTGTCAATATCGATCACGCGATCGGTATCATAAAAGCGGCAGTCAAGCAATCGTTGTTAATAAAGATGAGCATAAAAAAAATTCCTTCGGATTAAAGAATAATCAATTTTTTTTCAACTTCACAAATTACGAGTTGAGTTTTTTCTCATTCGCGATCCAATCGTTATCTTTCGATCTTAAAAAAAACTTAAAAGTCCGTAGAAACAGCAGATTACCTAAATTTTTCCGGAATGCTATTGACGTATGGTATCTGCGCCTGGAATTTCAAAAGTTGTTGCAACTGCGAGGGAAGATTAGTGGAATAGTGAGGCTGAGCTTCGACGGGTGGTTGAGAGATTCTCTGATATTGTGGCTGAGGCTGTTGTCTCGCCGGTTGTTGCTGCTGATGCTGCTGCGGTTGTTGGTGTTGACGATACTGACGAATCTGCGATTGTTGATGCTGTTGCGCTTGTCTCTTCTGCCTGTGTCCGCCCTGATTTTGCGCCGGTTGATTCTGATATTGGGAAGTGACTTCCTGTTGCTGCCCTTGAGCGGCGGCCAATGCGTCGTATCTGTTAAAAAAAAAAAACAAAAATCACTCGTTCAATCTCCAGAATCTGTAGAAACATATCCTACAAAAACCGAAGCTTTCCAAAGGCTCGTGAAAGTCGTACCTCCATTTCTCCGGAATGTGATTGACGTAAGGTATCTGCGCTTGGAATTTCAAGAGATCTTGAATTCTCGAGGGTACGTTGGTGGAGTATTGAGGCTGAGCTTCCGCTGGTGGTTGTGCGGATTGATGTTGCTGATGTTGCTGACGTTGCTGACGTTGCTGACGAACCTGACGTTCGTTTACCTGACGCTTCTGTCGCGGTGGACCTCTCGATTTAGCGCTGTATTGGCTTCGGTACTGATTTTGCTCATCCGGTTGCGCGCGCGCCGCTGCTTTTTGCGCCGGTTTATTTCGATAATTGTTGGGCTGCACTATCGGTCCCTGATCCACTTGAGCATCCAGACCGTCGTATCTGATAACAAGCATCAAAGTAGCGATCACACAATTATTGATTGAATTATTAGCAAAAATCATTATAGCGAATGGTTTACTCATTGAATACAGTGGATCCTCTTTTTTTTAATTTAGGTAACTCACGCGTCCGTCGTACTTAACTCGTTGCTATGGCATTCATTGCACTTTTCTTGATTTATTACTTAATTTATAACTTTTCTGTAATTTTTTTAAAATTAATTTTTTGATTTTTGAAAGTAATTTCTTCTAAAATTCATAAGCATTTCTCGATTTTTTTATGGGTCCATAATATTTTAATGTTACTCCAGAAAAAAAGAAACCGATAATTACCGATAATCGATACCGATAATTTAGTCCGGTAATATATTTTTTTCCAGTAAAAAGAGTGCTCTTCATTCATCGTGTTAGTGACTCAATTTTATACTCAACAATCTCTGGATCCATGTGAAGAAAAAATTATACTATGTGGGATTTTCAAGCGAAAATGCAAAAAAAGAAAATGATTTCGTTGAAATATATGTTTTTAAGAATATCCGCGAACAAAATAGCTTTTCTGTAATTCAATCGCTAAATTTCAGTGATTTCGGGTTCAACGATTTACCTGTATTGCTCGGGAATGATGTTGAGATATGGTATTTGTTGTTGGAATTGCAGCAATTGCTTGATCTGTGCGGGTGCTTTGTCATAAGGCCGATAATTCGGCGGTGGAGCAGCGGGTTGTTGTTGTTGTTGTTGTTGTTGAGCGGCTTGTGCCGGTTGACGATGCGCTTGTTGCCGCTGAGGTTGCTGACGGCGTTGCGGAATAGGAGCGTCTTGCGGAATGAACGCGTTGCGCGTTGCCTGAACTTGCGGCGGTAGTTGATGATAAGACTTCCAATTGACGTTGAAGCCTATCCGACGGATTAATTATAATTCGTTTTCCCGATACCTCTCCTTTTTTTTATTACTCGTTTAGTTGTTATCCTACCGTCCGGATCTCTGTACTGAAGAGCTGCCGGTGCAGCGGCCCTCTGATTAGCTTCGTACGGTCTCTGAATCGCGGACTGTTCGTGTCTGGTCGGTGCTACTTGTTGCTGATAATTCGCGTTCGCATCCGTGGGACCGTGAATCTGAAAATTAGCGTTCGAATCGGTAGCTCCCTGAATGTGAAAATTGGCGTTTCCATCGGTAGCTCCTTGAATGTGGAAATTAGCATTTCCATCCGTAGCACCGTGAATCTGAAAATCTGAATTGCCGTCCGATGCTCCCTGAATCTTGAAGTCGCTATTGCCGTCCGTAGCTCCTTGAATCGAGAAATCGCCGGCGCCCAGTGAAGCTAACAAACAAATGTACATACGAAATTATAGGATAGAAGAAAAGAAAAAATGTGTCCTTTAGTGTTATACCAACGCGGCGATTATCTTGGCGCCGTTATAGACGCGAGAAAATCTAAAATTGCCTCACGCAGAGCAAAACACGAACAGTTTCCTTTCTCGTGAAAGGAGACTCTGTTGCAGCGAGAGAGTGCGCGAGTTTCGCTTATAGTACAGGTTTATAGTTTCAACGAGTTGGCCAAAGGCTCCGGCTATAGCGGATCAAAGACCGGCCGGTTCTCGTGTGCGAACAAATTGTTTAACGATTCCTTTTTTTTTTTCTTCACTGCAACGCTAGCCATCGATCGAATATTGGCCTCTGCCGCGACCCGTTGCAATAGTAACGTTTATGTTTGTATGTATAAGGCACTAGTATTCCATTCTCCCTTTTATATTCTAACATATACCTCTTTGATCCTCGTACTCGATTCCCTTCTCTTGGCTGTACTTGAGGCCCTGAGCTCGACGATTGCCGTCGGTCGGTCCCGAAATGGAGAATTGGCCCGAACACAATGGCAGCGCCACCAATAATATTATCTGCGAGAGATCGACGAAATTGAACGGTTTTTAATAAAAATATTTTCAAAATGTTCAAATCATTTTCAATGTTCGATTTTTACGTTTAAATGTATTTATTGTTTATTTCGAATTTCAGTGAAATAAATCCAACCATTTTTTTTGTTTCGACAAAAATTAATTAACCGACTTTCACACAGAGAAGCTTTCCAAACGGTAATTAAAAAAAAATTAGAAACGAATGTGAAAATTGAATTTACAACTATTTTTTTTTCCGCGGAATTTATGTATTATCTCGACCTTTCAATCATTAAAGTACATATATCTCTGTAAACTCGTTATATCGAAGGAAAGAGTATCTTATAATATACGCAATCTTATTGCTATTAACTTCTGTGAATATTTAGAAAAATGTTGTTATACCGATGATAATCGTAGCGGCTGAAGGGGTTAATGCTTCATAGATTTCTTCGCAAACTTAACACCGTAATAATCAGTCAATTATTAAACCAGAAGCAACAATTGATTTAACATTCCATCGAAAATTTACGATAGTTTAATAGTCGGTTTTTGCAGACCGCAGACGCGTGTAAATCTTGTATGGGACAGGAGAAAGGAAAGTTACCGATTCGCAAGTGTATCGTGGGAGTGTTCGTGAGCAGAACGCATCGAGAGTAACCGCAGAGAATCTTGTCGATCGCGATCGTTAACGATCGATAATTCAATGCGATAATGCGTGACTTTGCCTCCACGTAGAGTACTCACATTTTTTTAAACGAGATGCAAATGGATACATTAATTAACAAGTAATATCACAATCGAGCCGTTAAGGTCAGTCAACCGTACAAGTTTTTCCCAGAGGAATTAGCATATGCCGATCAAGTGTAGAAGAGAAAGTTTTCCTCTCGTACCGCGAGATCCCAGACGAGTTCGTGACTGCGAAGCGTGGGTGAGGATAGCGAGTTTCCCTCTGAGTATCGAATACACGAGAAATTTTATCGAGAAAATCTATATCGATAAAAAATGTGCGATAACCTCGTTTAATATTTACTACGATGTAAACGCACTCGTACTTCGCAGCTACGCGTTTAAATGAACGATGCGGATATACCAGTTACAATGGCGGGGAAAAAAAGGAAACATAATTTCGCGAAGCGAGTGTACAAGAGTAGTCGTCGGGAAAGGCAACAAAGTTTTATTCCGTTCTATAGGCCATCGGCAGTACCATAGAGATTTGCAGTATATATATAGATGTATATAGAACGCCGCATGTACCGTTGTACTGCTGGAATTACGTACGGGAATAGAAAGTGAAATATAAATTAAACGCTCGACTTTAAGACAGAATTTTTCTTTGAAAAAAAATTAAAAATCGTATCTGTCAGCGAATCGGTGGGCCTGAAATGCAGTAGATCGCCGCCGAAATGGATTTGCCACGAAAGTCTAATTTCATAATAATAAGGAAAAAGATTTTTGCCCATAATTAATGATAATTACATATTGTCAATTAGTGGATAAGAGACAAGGTACCACGTGAATTCAATTTCGATCCAAATATGTTCGCTCATTAAACGGTACATGCACAACGCTCATTAAGCGACGAGGGCACCGCGGAATTACGTATTTTACTTTCGTTACAAGAAAATCGACTCGTTTAATACGAAATTAACACAAATTTCGCCCCATGAGAAAAATCGACAAATATTCGTCGATCTATCGATCTAATTATTTTTTATAATCATTCTTTTTTTTTGGGGTTTTTTA
The DNA here is from genome assembly GCA_934046635.1 of Buathra laborator. Taxonomy (NCBI): domain Eukaryota; kingdom Metazoa; phylum Arthropoda; class Insecta; order Hymenoptera; family Ichneumonidae; genus Buathra; species Buathra laborator. The sequence goes on from OW203897.1 coordinate 9,456,551, forward strand.
TAATAAAAAACACTCGTAATTAAATCCATACGGGAGTATCGAATTTTACGCCGAAATTATTACGGAATTCCCCGGTAAATCCTTCATTCATGGCAATAAAATTCTATTGTTAGACGACATCTCACTCACAATATTATCTTAGATGCCGACCCACTGTAAAATTTTTTCAAGTTAACACGCGATACTTTCTCGACAAACTTGAAGACTCGTGACGGTCTTTTTTTTCACTCGCAATAATAATTAAAGAAAATTACTCTTCTAACGACAGTTGACGTAAAAGAAAAAACTCGATGAAAATAACACGCGTTGTTACGCAAGTTAAGCGGTATGTCTGTTTAGTAATTATGGGGTTATGCGACGCGGGGTAAGTAATTATGGGGTTATAGTTTTTAGTCTTTCGTACGTTTGCAGCGACTTACTTGTAATCTCGTCATGGCGAGGAGCCAATGCCTTGACATGTTCGAGGGTGGAGTGTTTCTGAGGCGGGCGCGCGCCTCTCGGAACAAATTTATAGTGACTGGTTGCCGCTCTCGCGCTCTGAAACTCGAACGAGGCTCGAGGGGGATGGAACTCGCGAAGCCCGCGGTCACCCAACGACCACCACCTTCGCAGCAATTTAATCGTCGATACACAAGCACCGGGCACAGGACTCCACTGGTTTCACACCTTTTCAATGGTCCAATAAGCTCGTCGGTTTTTCCACTCCCGCAAAGACATTCGCGTCGGCATTGCGAGCCGCTAAATTACGATCGTTAAAAAAATACTTTTTCAGTAAGAAAAAAAAAAAAGAAAAAAAACTTCGTTAAATCATCGGAGTTAAATTCGCGTAACATCGCGAGAAAATCCTGTTTCTTCGTCAGGTACACAAACTCGTATCTCGAGTTATTTCCTTACTGTGCCCGAGATTAACGCGAGCGATATACGCAATGAAAAAAAAAAAAAGAAAAAAAATCGGGAGTATTAGCTGATGGAGGGGATAGCGTTAGATACGGGCAGACGGTGTCTCTCCGTTTTGGGATAAAACTGGACGAACGAGAAATGATCCGAATACGGATGTCACGGTAAATATACATTATGCAGTATCCAGTGTAACCCAATGATCTGGAAAACGCGTCGTGTACGGAAAAACATATTCCCATTGCACACCTTTTTTTCTTTAGTTCTTAAAGGTTCGATGAACTTCATTACCCAACGCTTGTTTGCACTTACGGTTTTTTTTCACTTACCGTTTCGTTGACGCGAGTTTCGTTAAGGGAGTTTAACGAGAGATGATCGATTACCAATTCCTGACAGTTATCGACGCCGGGCGAACGTCGATTGTCTTTTAGTCACTTTTATGCCGTCAATGCGACTATCGCCAATAAAATAAACTTAATATCAGAATATAAAAAAATTGTAAGTAATATATCTATAAAAATATATATATAAATAAATAATAATCATAATAATAATAATAATTGCATAAATTCAAATTAAACAAAAAAAAAAGAAAAATGAATTAATAATAATTATATATTTAAGTAAATATTTTATTTCCATAGAGGATAATGAGGTCCAACGAATGCAAGCAGCAAGATAGAGGAATGCGATCGATAGATTTAATAGCGACACGTTGAGTGTCACACGTCGCTAATCACTATTACGGATAGAAGTGAAAGAGTTATGTAATACGGATAAATAAATAAATAATAATTTGTGACATATCACGAGATCGATTCCAGCAAAATATATCACAACTATTAAAATTGAATTTACAACCGGACGTACGCGTTGAATAGTTTTCCTTTATTTTTCATTTTTTTTTTTTTTTTTTTCCGCTAAACCACAAGCCGTTCCGTCAATTTGTGTATATATCTCGGGGCGTATGCTCGCTGTATCACAAGTAGAATGTATCCGAGACATTCACGTTCCATCCGTCCTCTCACTTTCTGCCGCGGACTTCGCGAAAGTGCAATGCGCTCGCCGCGAATGCTCGCTAATGCTTCCTCGTCAAGTTAAATATACTTAACGAGTAGACTGTCCGACTTCGTTATAGTCGCTATACGGATCATTGGAAAAATTGCTTTGATTAATCGAACTGATTAAGGAAAGTAACGTTGTTACAGAACATCGCAAGAAGTTTCCGCTGATGTTGGAAAAATATTGATTAGTTATTAACCTCGAACTTCTATAACTTCCGAAGTATCGTAAATCCGCTCTATCCAATTTTTTTTTATAAAAAAAAAAAAAAAAAAAAAAAAACAAGACGAAGAAAATAGAAGACTCACCTTGCAATGATTACACGACGACATAATGAAAAATCAAAATATCTTTCGATCGGTTTACCAAAGTTTCTGTATCAATCCGACGCGTGGATTCGAATCGCCGGCGTGTAATAATGCATAAACATAGCTACAGGAAACACGCACTCCTGTCTGTCGAAGTGTGCTACAGAATCGTGGAACCGTGAAGGACACGAAAGTAGATCGCGCCATGAACCGCGCGTTACATTCTTCCTGATCCGGAGGAAAGCTATCCTGTCGAACGAAGTGAAATCCGATAAAATTATACAGTTGCAAACAGAAAAAAAAAAAAAAGAAAAATCTCTCGAAAGGATCACAAAAAGCACATTTCCTGCTGTTACAATAAAATGTAACTGTCTCTTCCGCTGACGAGTTGACACGTCGAAAAAACTGTGAAAGACAAACGAACAAAGCGTCAAAGTAGAGTAGAAGATTTATTGCCGTGCAAATCGTTGTCTACAGTTCGATCGAAAAAAAAAATTGAATAACATAAAGATAATGTCAACGCAGCTTTATTCAATCATCGCAAAGAAAACCTCCCGTGTCTACTTAGATCAGTAAAACAAGTGCAGTAGCGACAAAAAGCAAATAAAATAAAATAAAAAATTAATTACCCGGCAAAACGGACGCATCGAAATCTTAGGGACGGCGAAACTATATTTGAAACGTTATCACCCCTATAATACTCTCGTGTGTTAGTCTCTGGTTCACAATGTATGTACATATTACGATAATATATAATTGAAGAAAAAACAAAAAAAAATAAAAAATAAAAACGTATCAAATCGATAATTACGATTTAGTAACGTTTCTCGGATGCGGCGTCCTTAACATTGTCGGAACTTTCGTATACTTGTCCGTCGTTCTTCACGAAGTAAACTTTGCTGGGATATTGGCGGGAAAGTTTGAGACTCTCAGGCAATGGTTTGGGAACGAAAGGCTCCTTTGGCCGATAGAGAATATGATTGGCGATAACGTTGTAAGGAAGTTGCGCCTGATATCGCAGTAATTGCTCAATCGCCATTGTTTGGCTCATAGGCTTCGACGCCTCGTTATTGGCGAGAAGTTTCGGTTGGAAGTGGAGTTGCGGTTGTTTGCTTAATGCCTGATATTGCGGTTGACTCTGCGAAGCTTGAGTAGTGAATGCCTTGTAACGAAGCTGCGAACTTTGCTTGTTGTACGGTTGATACGTTGACTGAGGCTGCGAAGGCGGATTAGTCGCTGGATACTGAGGCTGAAGTTGGGGAGTTTGTTTGTTGTATTGCTGATACTGAATCTGCGGCTGTGGGATCTGTTTGTAAGGCTGATACTGAGGTTTGGGCTGCGATTGGGCCGTTATCACTGCGCCGTAGGGGAGCTGTTGCGCGTTTTTATCGGAAGAGCGATCGTCATTCTTGTACTTTATGCCGCCCTGTTTCGCGGGGATTCTACCGATCTGTTGCGAACTCTGCTGCTCGGTCGGCTGATAACCGCGAGCTCGGTAGGTCACCGCCGAATTGAAGTACTCGCGTTCGATTTGCGGCGGCGAATGTGCCGATTGTTGGGGTTCTACTTGCGGAGCAGGCGATGGGACGATAGGGGCGTTTGGTTGGTAGAAAAAAGCTCCCGGGTCCACGTAAGGTCCCTGAGGAGCGTATGCCTGCGCGAGCAATTGCTTTATGTTATTCGGTATCGCGGAATATGGCTGATACTTCGTTTCCTGTTGTATCGGCGCTTGAGAAACGTGAGATTGTTTTTGAACTCCGAAATTCGCTTGAGCGGTTCCCGTCTCCGCGCGTTGAGCTCTCTGCGCTGCGGCGAGTTGAGATTTCCATTGATTTTGGGGCGCGTAAAGCTTCCAGTCGACTCTCAAACCTGAAACGTATTTTTTTATAAATAAAAAAAAAAAATTTATGAATAAAATAAATATATTTAGTATCTCGGAGTAAATGAACTCAATGATTGTTTTACATCGGAAATAATTACCGAATCATAAAGCATCTTACGAAAATATTTTTAAAATCATAAAATCGCACTTTTGCGATTATTATTAATTATTCGCTGATTAAAGAATTTTATACATTTTTTTTCTCGTTGTTATGGATAAATGATAAATAGGGATGTTTATTAAGAATCGAAACTATACGAAGATTTTGAGAAATCATTTTTTAATTAACCGCCTAACGGAAGTTTTCGGTAATTTATATAACAGTCTTACCGTCGGGATCCTGGTATTGTATTTTGCTTTGCGGCGCTCGCGCCGGTCTTTGCTGTGCGGCATTGTTGTCTCCCGGTTGCGCCAAGCAAGTTGACACCACCGTGAGAATTAGAACCTTGAAGAAGACAAAGTACCATCGCAAAGGTTACCATTGATGCTGCAACTCGCGGTGTTCATCTCGGCTAACGTTAGAAAGTTCGTACAATGATATACAGGTATATCATCCTTTTTACTATTCACGCGCGCGAGGCCGCGCGACTCTCGATGCGCGTTTACTCTATAGCCTTATAAATAAATAAAAAATATAATCTTTTCAAATGAAATTCCATTACAAACAATTTGATGGTAACGCATAGATTGCAAGTTACACGCGTAAAAAGGAATGCAACCGGACACACCGGTTTTTTTCACGTAACTATCAATCAACTTTGCATCCTCGACATTTCATTCGGATTTTTCAATATACGATCAATCGACACAATTTTATTGTATGTAAATGTTCAAAAAAAAAAAAAAAAAAAATAATCACTTTAAAAGATTTTAATAAAATCACTGTGAAAAAAAATGAGTTTTTATCGATTTCACTAATTGCGATGTAATTCACTCGAATTTTTTTTTTTTTTCTTCTTTTCGGTAATTTCGCGATATAACGAAACGGTTAGTTCCAAATGGATTTATCGACGGTATCGCGAATGAAATTCGTTTTATCCAGTGCGATGTATTTTAAAATTCGTGGATCTCACTCACTGTCAGTTTCATGGCTCTGTCTCGCGGAATGTGAATGCGCCGCTGGTTAACTTGAAGAAATCAGCGGATGGAGAAGCGGTGACTACTATATAGTACCCCGGGAGAAGTCGCAACTTGACGTAATTGGCTATATAGGAGTCGGGCAGTGGCTCGGTTACTTTTAAAGTCATTCGCCTCCGGGTGACTAGTTAACCCGTAAAGCCTCCAGGTACATTATCAGTCCTCCCAAACGTAAAAGAATGCGTTCGTTGTCGTAACGCTATTATAAAATGCCAGGAAGCTGGATAAAATTCTGCCCTCCGGGGATCGTTCGAAAATCTACTCTGCAAACGAACTCCGGCAATTTTCCTTGGAAGCGAATCTCACCGTATATCTCGGTACTATACCGCAAACGATTGTTATACGTTTCCGACGATTGAAATGTCGCGTTATCTCTCGAGAATAAATAAAAAACATTTGCAAATAAATAAAGACGTTAATTAATTAATTAATTTTTTTAAAATGAATTATTAATTAATTTATTAATTTTTAAAAATGAATTATTAATCAGTTAATTAATTTTTTAACGACCATCGAACGACTTTAGTCGATTTGTGCGCCAATATAGTGTCTTGCGATTCACGCTCCGTTCTTCAATTGCCTATTGTCTTTCGCGACAATCTAAATCAAATTTTCGGATGACATATAAAACAAATTATTTAATTAAAAGAATGGGATCGAATTTTTCTATCAGATTTTGCCGATAGAAAGTAGAGTTACAATTGCGTCATAAGCGAGAAGTTTCTCGAAGGAAATTGTGTTCGCGAGACTCCCGTCTGTGATTGCGATTGTTGAGCTATGAGTATTTAATTGGAACAGTTGCTGCTATTCTGATCAGTGGAAACTCGTAACCGCACCCCCTCGTAATCAAGGCTCCGGCCAACTCATTAAAATTATGTATTTTCCAAATGAACTCCGCGCTGTTACGATAATGTGTCCTCAATTAGCTAATTTTAGCTAATTTAGTCTATAAATTCTACTTTTAGCAGCTAAGCTAACAATAAAGTAGACTGTTAGACTTGAAAAAAAAAAATTCAAACATTGAAGTACCATTGCAGAACTTATTTTCCCAGGAACACGGAACAGACGCGATTAAACGTCGAGACAAATTAGGCGTAGACGAGAGGATAAAAAAAGAAGAAAAAAAAAAGAAAATCGTTAGCTCGAACAGCACACATTACACAAATTTCGTTAATATTATTCAACTCTCAGGCGAAAATACTTCATGTAGAAATAAATGGATTCATGAAAACGAGATAATGCGAGAAAAAAAAATCAGTTATGTAGTCGTAAATCCTACGTATTCGCCGGCTTTTGGATACAAAGTTATAGATATTTAACCCGTGACTAATGCTTTCGCAACAAGTATATAACGAGACAAGCGACATACGAACGTAGTCCGAAAATTGATTACGAAAAAAAAATCAAAAACTTATTCCACAAAATATTCAATGCGAAAAATGATTAAAAAACAACATTTTCGGAAGTTGTAAGACTTCTCGGAGAAACTAAATACAAAAAAAGTTATTTTTATTTGTACCAATAATTAAAAAAAAAAACTTTGCTGCGATTTTTTTCTCTATATCTCGAATTAGTGAACTTTAATTATCGACTTATTATTGATAATAAAATTGAAAAGATGTAAACTATGTTTGTGATTTTATATCATAAAAAATTGTACTTAGATTCGAAAACTTCGATCGCAGTTGCTGATTGTTGATCATGTAGGACGATATTATTACGAAGAGAAGACAATTAGTGTGTAGGTATAGAAGAAAACGAACTTTCCGAGCGTACAACACAAATACGAGAAACGTGGCGTAAACATCGGCCGCCGACATCGATCGCTTTCGCTCTGACGAATATGTACCGACGACCACTAAATTGCCGATTTCTGTACCAAAAAAAATATATACAGTATTACTAACTGCAGACACAGCCAAAATCCCGGAGCTGATACCGCGCTGACTCCGCGATGTCGAAGCGAAAGGGATGCGTTAGTTATGCGAAAATATAGAAAATTTTACACAATACAGAAAATATGAATGATTCCGATAAAAAAAAACGAACTCTAAGCTGAAATGCTACAATAGTATTTTCCATAAATGATTTATCTGTTATTAGAGATCCCATTCGAAAGTGTCGATACATCTTCCAACTTTCGAAACTCTCAATTGTCTTACAAATGAGACGAGAATTGTACCAATAAATTTTATAATACAAAAAAAAATGTATCACCGATATTCCGAAGAAATATCTGCGTACCGAGGAATCGATAAATAGATTTATCGTAATTGTCTTTTTTCAACGTAAAAAAAAATAAAGAATGGAAAAAATTACCCGTTCAAAAATCTTCACATTTTTTTTGCCGCTAAGAAAGCAATGTCTCGTAAAATTTGATTTTTCTGTTTTTTTTTTGTAACGAGAAAATAATTCGACAATCATTTCTTCGGCAATATCGTTACGTGGATCGTGGCAGCTGTTGAATTCAGTAGGCGCACCCGTGTATGCGAAATACACATGGAACCCGTGTACAGCGCGCATTACCGGACTTGGGGTCGAAGAGAAATGTCGGATTAATCCGTACCTCGAAGCGTATGCGTGCCAAAGTTGGTGCAATAATCGAGTACAGGGCGTGGTAGACGTTGTTATATGCAATCTACTGCAGGGATTTGCTATATACAACGCCGAACTACAGAAGACTACGTGCGATTCAAACATCACCAGCAAACAGAGAGGCGTGCGATCTCCCGGTTCGAGAGTGGAAGCGCGAGACGCGCGCGGGATGGAAAACCAAGGACTCTTCTGGTATCTCTTGTGACTCTCTCGACACTTGACGGGAGATATCCTGAGAAAGAACAGAGAGCCAAATCGCCGTATAAAACACCCCTCTCGAGCTCTCTTCGAGCACTAGTCGTACTCGACTTCCCGTTCGACTTCATTCGATATGCGGGCCATAATCGTAAGTTTTGCATATCTTGCGACTTTTGCAAAGTATTTTGCGACTCTTAAATTTTTTTTTTTATACGGGAACACAAGAATTCATTTTTCTACGGTCTGAGAAATTTTAAATAGTGCGATAAAATGGATTATAGAACGAAAAGTTTTTTTAAGTTTCTTCGACAATTTTATTAGAAAAAAAATTATTTATAATAAGTTATATATTTTTTTATCGCAAAAAAAAAAGAGTGAAAAATATTATCTTTTCGAACGTCTTATCATCGTGAAAAGTGATAATTTTACAACAGTGAGGAATTATTAAACGATGTTCTACCGAATCTGCAGATAATAGTGGCGGCGATTGCGACATCGGCTTTTTGTCAAACGCCCCCTTATCGTCACCGCTCGTCGCAGGATGCCGCGATTCTGAGCGACGCTCGTTATCTATCCGGCGACGGTACATTCGGTGCTGCGTACACGCAGGAAGACGGCGTTGAGTTCAAAGAGGAAAGCGACGCTAACGGCGATCGCAAGGGATCTTATTCTTACGTCGATCCGAACGGTCATCGTCGCACGGTTTTCTATACCGCCGGCAAGAATGGTTTCCAGGTTCGTGACGAACTTGAGGTCAATATCCCATTTCATTACATACTATTTTTCATTAAAAAAAAAAAAAAAATCACGCCAAAAATGTTCGTTATATTTTTTTCTTTTTTTTTTTGTCCGTTTAGTTGAATTCTGCATAATAATAATAAAAAAAAACTCTCACACCATCTTATAACTTTCTAAGTAACCCAATCATTTTTATACCAATTTTTCGACCCGCAAGTCCTTCAGTTTCTAAACCGAAAGTTGAAATTGAAATTACCCCAAAATAATGCTATTCATATTTCACCGCTTTTTCTCGCATTTCTCGCAGAATATCGCAAGAAATTCAAAATAGACTTTAATTTTTTTTTTTTTTTTTTTTTTTTATTAGGCAACTGGTGATCACATTCCTACAGCTCGACCAGTGGTAGCGCCTCAACCGGAATACGAACCACTTCCGCAGTACAATCCACCTGACTATCAACCTCCTCAGCGTCAGTATCAGGCGCAGGCACCGCCGCAGTCCCATTACGCACAAGAATCCATTTATCAGCCTCGGGCTCAGCCCCAACCTCAGTATTATCCCCGACCTCAGCACCGTCCACCTGTTCCAACTGCCGCGCCGCCGCCACCGCCACCACCTCCTCCTCAGTATCGCCCCCAACCACATCCCCAATACAGACCTCAATCCAGACTCGCGTATCAGCCTCCACCGCAGCTGCAGTACGAACCCGAACCCGAGTACCAACCCCGTCCTCAATATCAGCCGCGACCTCAGTACCAGACGCAACCCGCTCCGGGACCTCGTCCCCAGTACAACGAACTTACGACCCCCACACCGCGAAGATTTTATCCACCCGGTAAATTAGATTTCAATCGTACGCCCGATGGTTTTTCGTACACTTTCAGCAAAAGTTGAAAAAGCTCATTGCAGACAATAGATTATTAAAAAAATGGAGTAAAAAATCGTTTTTTTTTTAAGTGCCGTTTAATTTGAAATTCTGTTTTACCGGCGATTTCGCGAGCTCCGGGACCAATATTATTCACTTTGGCGATCGATGAATAAAAATTCTGATTATTATTAACGGGAAAAAAATTAAGTAAATGATAAATCATGAAAGTTGGATCTAATCTTACGGTTGCCTATTTTTGTTGTTTCTTTACTTGCAATGCAACGAAACGGAGGTTATTAGATTACAAGTTTAGAATTTTTTCAGTAAATTGATTTTTTTTTTTTTTTTTTTTTTTCATATGATAGATCGCAAAAAAATTTCTGTATTGCGGAAAAATAAATCGATATGAAATATTTTATCGTAATTTTTATATGAATTAGAAACTGCGAGCAAAGAAGACGTGAAAAATTAAAGCTAACGGTAAGATTTGTTCGCATATGTATTTACAATTGATGCTATATTAATAAACATATCCTATTACGAACGCATCGTCCTTCGTTCGATATATCGATGGCCTATTAATTTTTATACCCTGAATCATATATCCGAGTATATATTTGCATCCAAAGAAAAAAGCATTGAATGTCTATAATATCGATGAAGAGAGGGCGGCGCGCATATTAAAGTGTTGTACACCTTCGCATTCCTCTGTGAAACACGAACTCATTTCTTTCCTCGTGTAAATGAGATGCTGCGCAATGTACTCGTTGCATATTAACGAGTCTAATGATATGCAAAAAGTAACGCCATATCGTAGGAAACTGAGACAATTTACTCGCTTCCTATGTCTCGATTCACCGTCGATACGAATTAAAACTTCCGCGGCAAATAAATCGAAAGAAAAACTAATCGAACCCTACGAATTCGTTTCTATCACCCAACTTTTCGATTGCTTAATTCCGTGGAAAAATTAATTAAATTAACGAAGAAACTCAATTATTATTATTATTATTTTCTTAATTCTCTATGCAGATATCGTTCCGTTGGAACGAACTGCGATGTAGCGAAGTTGTCGGGTGTGGAACGCGTACCAATCCCTCTCGCGACCGGGTCAATTCACTTTCATCTCGTAACCTTTCGAGATCCATCTCCCACGATGCAACAATCCCGCGACTACGCCCAACCCGTTGGAAGGAAATAAAAAAAAAGATTATACCGCGAGCGACTTTTGTCGTGAGGCCAAGTGACTCGGGAAGTTCGTAACTTGCGCTCCGTTCGCTACTGAAAATCTGCAATTATTATCCTAAGTCCTCTTTTGCTATTGTGTCCGCGAGGAACGCGAGTAGCGAGACATTACCATTGTTTGACACGTGAAAATTTGTAACGCAATGCAAAGCATCCGTTGTCGTACTTTCTGTAATGAATAATGCGTGTCGGTGGGCGGTCATCCGTAACGAAGTGCATAAAGCAAAGCGGGTGCGGCGCGACGTCCACGCAAGGTGAACCACCGACATATATGCTAACCGGCTGCTCTCGCGACAACGAGAAGCAACGATTCGTGCGCTACTAAGAAGAAGGAAGTACGACAGTTCCGCGACGATGTCGAGACATACATTCATTTGTAAAAGTGTATGTAACTCCGCTTGAGGCCGCGTCGCGAATGGGTTCACCGCTATAATGATTTACGAGGCATTGGCGATTCTTTCTCTTGCGATATGAATTCCAAATATTTGTGACCTCTTATTCACGAAATTTTAATCGAAAAAATTGAAAAATGTTTGTCGCAGCGAGTAAAACACTTTTTTTTGGTAATGATGAATAATTTTCGTAATTTTTATCGCTTGAAATTCATACAAATGGCAACTTTCGAAAATAGTTATTTTCGCTTTCGAATCTCTTTGCAAAACGGGGAATTTTTTTTTTTTTTTTGTTGCTGAAAATATCTAAAAGCAATGAGAGTCACAGATACGTGATTAGCGGGGAAAAAATACATTTTGTAAATAGCGATATATTCACTTATTGATGAAACTAATACTCGCGTATCTATCGTCTTGTGGGAAAAAAAAAAACATAAGACAAATCGTTTGGTGGATTTCACAATCCACTTTTTCGCGCCGTTACCGGGATACGAAACTCGCGAAAAATGCTTAATAAGTATAACGCATTGTATGGAAAGTTCGCAGTAAAATGTTCGGAAGAATAAATTTCGATCGATTTTTCTTTTTTTTCTCTAATCGCAAATCCCATATGAGTTGCGAAACAAAGTCGATCCTTGAATTTCAGCCGTCAGCAGTGAAAGAATTAATGACAATGTCTCGATCTACATAATCGGCGGAGTAATTTATGCATAAAAATTCCGATGAATATTTGTCTCGATGATATTTATTTATAAAGGTATAGGTGAGTATACATCGTATAGTATAATTATGGCAGTAATATACTGACTCTGGGATTAGCTGCGTGTGACATCAACAGTATAAAAGTAGTTAAAAACAGCTGCGAGAGGGGGCAGTCGCAAGAATATTACGATCGGTCTCTCTCTCTCTCCACTCTCTCTTTTTCTCTCTCAACAAAAAACAAACGTATAAGTATACCTAATAGTTAATCTATCGTATCCCTTAATAATTATATTCATAATAATCTTATGTCACGTGCCGATGTGCCTCCCAACACGTATTTATATTATTTCAGAGTTCGAAAAAAATTACGAAAAATAAAAAAATAAAAAAATTTAAGAAAAAAAAAAAAAAAAAAAGGTTACGAAGATAGAGAGATATTATTTAATAAGTCCCGAAGAGAAGGCACTATGCGTCTATGAAATAATTTTGTCGAACGTCAACGTCGACGCTTAGGTACACCACGATTAATTACAAATTATACAGCCCTATCCCCACTTTTTTTTGTAAATAGGTCGTTTGGAAACGAAGAATAATGAAAAGAAAAAAGAAATAAAATGCGTATGGTATACCTCGCGTTAACGGTACACTCTCACTATTTCGATTTATGCTTCAAAATATCTATCGGCAAGCGAATAACATGGTTTTTTTTTTAATAATCTTCTCTTTCTTCCCATTTTTTTCTAAAATACATTCGGCGAGTAGCCTCATTCGTTTCGATCGCGTGAAACAACGCGATTCACACGACGACCATTAATTATTAGCCTACGATAGTTAATAGTCGGGTATTATCTCCGAAACCCTTACATAATTTTGAATTTCATTGCACTTTATACACTATCGCGGAAAAATCGAAAAAATTAAATAAAAAAAAAAAAAAGAAAACGATGATGCAACGTGCGTTGATAAAATTCTCCATTGGAGAAACTCTGTGCTCGAATAAAAATGAATGAATAAGCGCCCGAAAGGGTCGAACATTTTTTTTTTTTTTTACAAAAATATCGATCGCTATTTTAGTGTTCGAAAAATTGTGCAATGTCGGTGGCGTGTCGCGAACGACGGACATCGATAATCAATGAAACGATGACGAGAGGCCCTGCGACATGTTTTTTTTTTTACCACGAGATATTGTATCTCGAATTTTTTTAATTTATGTAATAAAAAAAAAAGTATTTATTAGACGGAACGACATATTGACGATGACGACGAGTGTCGACATCGCGTAGATAAGCGCATCGATTCGATTCGTTCTCACGAATTAATAATTCTTTTCGAGTAAAAAAAAAAAAAGATTACACGGCGTTCGGCGTTCCGTCGTGTTTTTGGCTACTCGGCGGTATATAACAACGCGACGCAGGAGGCACGACAGCTTTACATTTGTTCTTAGCGCGTACCCTATGCGGTACCCTAAAACTTTTTATCCTAAAAAGGAGGAAATAAGCGTTGGTTAAGCTACAGCGCTTACACCTTTGAGAAATAAAAATACTCTTTCATTCCCGATGCGGCATTGAGAGCAATAAAAGTTCTCTTCTTTATTTTTTTCGATGAAAAAAAAAAAAAAAAAAACTACGCATCGTCGATATCGCGCACCGAATGTCGAAGATTCAAAAATTAAAATTTCGCCGGATAGAGGCACCGAACGAGGAATATGGGAAGCTGTTTTTTTCTGTAGGAACGTACGCTAAATAATTCTCACACATGGTATACCGGGAGCAGGAATTCACGATCTTTCGATATTGTATTTACCGTAAACGTTGGTAAGTCAGTGTTTCCCAATCATCAAGAAAATTAATATGCGCATTTGCATTGCATTTGCATCTTTTGATGGAAAAAAAATGGGTCCTCGAGATAATTTGACTCTTAACTACAACTGATGTTTGTAAAACGCAATTACGATCGTTAGTCATCGAGATCGATGATCACTGATAATTGTCACACTTTTTTTTTTATGCTCACGGAAAGCTATGCGATTTTTATCATTTTCCATAATGATTTTTTATTATTATTCGCTAATCCATAGAGACGTCTGCGATTGCGCGATAAAACGGCCACATTGATAGTTAAGAATCAAAGAGACTCGTACCAAAAAAAAAAAATTCTTACCTTAAAAAAGAAAGGAAAAAACTATCCGAGAGTTCGAGAATTATCGTGGATACGCTGTTGGCTCAAGCGATAATCTTCGAGCGCTTCACTGAGTCGTCGTTTTTGTTCCGTGAATTAATTGTTCTAACAATTATGATCACAATTAGCTCACCGCCTTACGAACCCCTTTACGTGTCCCGTGTCCTGTGTATGAGAGTTCAACGTGTACGCGAGGTCGTGAAGTTGTACTATGGTAATAGACGAATCGACGGTAGGCGATAATAATGAAGATTACAGGATGATAGGTTGTTCTAGCTGCATAGTCCCGAGGGATCGACGGCTCCTCGCGATATCAGATCCGCCGTCGTTTGATCGGCGACCTGTTTACCGGCACCGTGTTGCGACTGTGTCTGCTGCGCTTGTGGTTCGAAGTGCGATCGCACGTGGAACATGAATTCGGGAAAATAAGCGGCTGCGTGTTGTGGCGCGGCGGACGCTTCCAAATGAGATCTGTGGATTAAATAAATCAAAATTAAGCATAAAAACGCCTAAAAATCAAATAGAATGTTAAGGAGTTAAGAATATCGTAAATTATTGCCCATCTTTTCGTAATCTTTCGAAACGTTACGCCGGAATCAAAGTGAACAATTTTCGGATTCGAAGAGGAAGCAGCTATAGATTTTTTTTTTTCACGACGGGAAATCTGAAAATTACGGCAATGACGAGAAGTTCCCGTTTAATGATAAACTCATTTCATAAAGTATACAACATTTTTCAAAAGGGTTAATTTTCTTCAATATTTATACGGATTCTATACAACTTATTTACATCATTATAAAAATCGTAATTGACAAACAGGAATTCTTTTTACCGTACAAACTCGCGAAATCAATCGATAACTTTGTTCGTTCGCTCCGTTATTTTATACGAGACAAAAGGGATAAAAAGAGCAGAAAAATGTACCCTTTTATTTTTTAAAGAGATAAAAAAACGAGAGTAAACAAATTTTTTTACCGTGCGTGTTGCATCCATTCTTCCCTCGTCGCGAGTTGTCGACCGCACAATTCACACGCCCAACTGACCGGTTCTTCTTTGGGCTTATGAATGGCTTCTTGTCGCGATTGTTGCTGTTGTCGCTGCTGTTGTTGCTGTTGTTGTTGCTGCTGCTGCTGTTGTTGCTGTTGTTGTTGTTGCTGTTGCTGCTGCTGTTCGGTACTCGGAGCTGCGGGCGTCGACAGTGGCATAACGCCCGGTCTATGCCTCAGTTTGTTCATATGAATGACTAACTTATCTCTACGAGCGAACGCTTTGCCTGTAAATAACGCAATGAGAGATTCCTTTTCAGTTATTGTCGCAATTACGACTTATCGCTTAATTAAACATATGCAGACTTTAGTTATAATCTTCGCGCACGCGACGCATTTTAGAAATAAATAAAAAACTAAACTCACCACAGACTTCACAAGAATACGGCTTCTCTCCGGTGTGTATACGCATATGAATAACAAGTTTGTCCTTACGAGCTAAACCCTTCCCACATACTGTACACGCGAATGCTTTCGTCGTCGGTTCACCGGTATTCGTAGCTTTGGATACCGATCCCGGTCTCGACGATGCGCTGTTCGTTGTACGCAGCGGTTGGTTTATCGTCGGCGGCCTGTTGCTCACAAATTGCTGCTCCGGCGCACCCGGAAATACCGGCATTACACCACCACCGGGACGCATCGCTGCTGAATAGTCCGGTGACCTGGAAGAATCGCATTACCAAATCATTTTAGCATTTTTCGTAACTATACTGTTATGAAATTTGTGAAAAAAACAACGATAAAAAAAAGTTAGCGAAATGCGTTTTAAAGTAAAATCGTCGATTATGAAACGATATCGATGAATATTGTCATGAATCTTAATCGGAATGCGAACTTTTGATCAGGGAAAGTGAAATACGATTAATAAACTATTCGAACCCTTCATTAAGAAAGTAATACGAATTATTTTTAAAAATTCAAATTATCCGCATTTTTTTATAATTCGAAATCTTTCGAATTTGTTCAAATATTCGAATGGAATATGAAATCGAATTATTCGAATTTCGAATCGAATGTAAAATCGAATTGTTCGAATATTCGCATCGAATGTAAAATCCAATTAGTCGAATATTCGAATCAAATATAAAATAAAATTATTCGAATATTCGAATCGGATATAAAATCGTATTATTCGAATATTTGAGTCGAATATAAAATCGAACTATTCGTTTTATATTTAATAATTAGTGAAGTGAAACTCTTTCGTAGAGACAACCGAGTCAAAGTTTTTCTTTTTAATGTTTACACACCACGTTCCAATGGAGCGAAGTACTCGAACTCCGTCGTCGTAACCGAGACCATCATCCGGCAGTGTGAATGTCGGATTGGGTGGTTGAGGACCCGTTGGCAATCCGGGACCTGCGAGCCTCGCTTGAGCAGCTTGCTGCGCCATGTGCTGCTGAACCGCAGCATGAGCGACTGTATGCGCCTCCACATACGCCGAGCGTTGCTGCTGTTGCTGCTGCTGACCGCTGCTCGACATCTTGTCCTTTTCCTTAAAAAAAAAAAAAAAAAAAAAAAAACAATAAAAAAACAATAAAAAAAACCGAACATGAAAGTCTCATTTATCAACCGACACGCTACGGTCTCTCGTTCATTCGATATCTCTCGTTTATTCCGAATTGGATCGTTAGAAAGTTAACTATACAGTTGACTTTCGGCTAAATAGAGCACTAAATATGCATTTCAATTGACTCGGCGCGTCTATCGATAAACGGCTTAATAAGCACCGGCAATTCTAAGGTTTTTTCGATGATTAAAAACTTTATCGATGATGAATTAAAAACAAATAACACAAAAGTAGAAATAAATTGTAAAACTGTTGATGAAAAAAAATTCATTTCGGATGAATACTGAATTCTGCAAACTTAATAAAGTTCTGGAGATCTTATAAATTTTTGTTGCTACGATGTTCGATGTTATTTAGATATTATTGTACGATATGGAGTACGTCATTAATATGCGTCGCAGAGAAGTGATTTGTAAACAGATCGAAAAAAAAAAAGCAAAAATTGCGTTTGTGTTTGTGACGAAGTTTTATCGCAATAGATCGCATGTTGTCATAAAACTATTTGTTTTTTTTTTTTAATAAACGAATACCTTGTGCTATTGTTGGAGTTGCAATGCCAATGGAATGTAAAAGAACGGTACGATCGTTAAATACGAAAAATCAATAACGACCTAATTCTGTTATTGTCGTTAGTCGACTCCGCACGCAATAAATTATCTCTTATCGGTAATATCGACGACGCACATTGAACGTCTATATAGCGCATAATGTTATAATAATCTCGACGATGCACTCCGACGTTGCGTTCGCCAAGATCGTGCTTCGCTCAATGACGCTGATCGTTCATGCGGTCGTAACCCTGCACCGGGGGCACGGATGACAAGTTTAAATTGTCGAATCGAGCGACGAACGCTCGGACTCTCTGTTAGTCTCGATTGCACCGAAATGCAACCCGTTTTTCGACTGATATAAAACGTTTTATTATAATAATACATTTTGCGATATTTGTATAACGAAATCGACGGAAAAAACGTTAAAACAAAACTTTGAATGACATACTAAATTATTATTATGATCGTTTTAATAGTTTCGGAGAAACTTTCAGCTCTCAAAAATGCACAATGCGAAAAAAAAAAATACAACAAAAAAAATAATTATAAAATACGATTTATTTTAACGCGATGTTGACGGCGGAGAGAAATAACGAAACCCTACGAATAGAACGATGAAATAAAAAAGGGACGAGCTGTTTTTTTTTTTCGCTTGTTAATATCGCGAAAGGCGCAAATAACGAAACGGTATTTTTAATTATCGTCAGAAGCTGCAGTTCGATAAAATTGATGAGATCGCGTGTTAGTTACAAAAATAACATATTCATCGAACGATTCGATCTGTTTTTCGTCTAAATGTAATTATTCTCACGAATGCTTTGCAAATATCTGTCTGTGTTGTCAAAAAAGTTAATTATATTCATTTCTGTAATTACAAATAAATTATTATTATTATAGAAAGTAAAAAAGGAATTATACAATTATAATTTGCTTACTTTTGTTTTCGCGAAAAGTTTTGTCAGCTTCTAAGCAAAAGATCGAAATGTTTCGAACAATAAACGAAAAATATAGCGGCTGACCATCGTTAAAAGAAATTTAATAACCATTTAGTCAGAATTTATTTCATTTGAATGCAACAAGCGGTTACTGTTGTCCTATCGTCCATAATGGTATTTATGCGCATAATGGTAACATGACGCACGGTCTCGAGTGATTTCGTCTGCGGAGGGAGTTGAATCTCTTTCGTCACGCGTATCGTTTTCTTCGTTTCATTCTGTATGCACTCTTTGTTACTCTTAAAAATATATATTGGGCATAGAACGTGATAACTCGTCGAATGCAGTCGAAACTCTCAATAAAAATTCCTTTCAGAACTCGTCGACACCGAAAGCGTCCCCCGCGATATGTTCATAAAAAAAAAAAAAAATTCTAAAACTTTTTTCGATCCCCGTATCGCGATAAAAGAACGCAACTAAGGAACAATATATCGAGAAAAACAACGTACCAATCACACGCCGAATTATTTTTTCCGAAACGAATATATCTTCAGACACGTTACGATGTATTGTCGTGGAAAAAAAAAAACAAACGCGTCTATCGCTGAAGGATCTCAGAACTTCGATGGAAAGTGTATCGCCGTAAGTTCCATAAATAAAATCCGGAACGTGACGTTGCGCCGGTCATGTGAGTCTCGAACGAAGGGATTTCTCGGTTACACGAAGGGCAAGCATCGGTTTTCTTCGCGCTGCACCGCGAAGCGCATGAAGAATACACGAGAATCCCGAAGGTCCGGAGGGTCTAGACGACGCGCCGCACAAACACAGACACACACACAACCGCGTGTACACACGAAGGATAGCACACACTGTTTATCCGTGTGTATCGATCCACGAGCAACGAGAGAGATAGAGCACCGGCAACCGCGGCCGCGGAGGAAGTCGGAGGTACGAGAGCCGTGGCACAGACCGGAGAGCAGCAATAATACGCTGGAACAAGACGCGAGAAAGCTTCGAAGCGGAGCGTCCTGCGACAATCTTTTGATTCGTCGTCTCGTTGTCTTTGCACTGTACAAACTATTTTTTTCCCTTTTACCACCGCACTTCCTATAGTTTCGTATTTTTTATGATAAAACTTTCCTTCGCAAACAAAAAAATTCTCGTAACCACTTAACCCCAAAAAATCGCAATAAATCGTTGAATAAACGAAAAAAAGTTTTATTAATAAAGAATTATTTGTTTTCGTCGCACTGTCTATCGAAAGTAATTGTTGTAATGACGAAACAAAGAAGCAAAAAAAATCGTACGAATCCCGAGAACGGAAAGAACACAAACACTTTGTGAAGAATCCTGCGTCAGCGAGGTGAAACGTAAACGCGGCACCTCGTCGTGTTTAACAGCGTTTGAAACGTAGAAAATGCGTGGTAGGGATGAGGGTACCTGACGAGTGAGAATTCGCCGGGAGCACTTCCGTCCTCGGAGTCGCGAACAGTAGTTTTTTAATTAACGTCGTCGTAGCCACCCGCAAAGATCTCTCGTATCGTCGTTAACTTCGGATAATAATCCAGTAAACTGTCCGAAGGACTCGAGTGCTCGATCGTGGCGCAGTAGGAAAACGTGGAAACACCAAACACATTCACGCACAAGAGCATAAAGAACGAGAACGGAAGGATATAAGAGATCCGAAAAAAACAAAAAAACAAAGAACTGCAAAGATCGTGAAGAGAAGGAAGTGAAAGGCGAAGAAGAGACAGAGAGACGCGTAAACGGATGACAAGAGAGAAAGAAGCGGCGGTTTCGTTGGGTATCCCCTGTCGCCGGTGGGATATGCTACACAACGTTATCGAGAGTCACTCGACGTGAGCGGAGGGCACACAGTGTCGGCGCACACGCGGCCTTTGGCGACGAGAGCGGAATGTGCACCAAGCGTGGCAGACGACGAGAGAGGAAAGACTGGCGGGGTCCGACGAACGAGCGAGTCGCCGAAACGGATGGAGAGAGACGGTTGGATAAACGAAGAAAGACAGTTGCCGGGGTATAGGAGATGTTGCCGGAGAAGGGAGCGAGAGAATACGACGATGGAAGAGCAACGAGAGCTCAGACTCAACCGGCGGACAGACGGAGAGGAAAGGAATGAAGAGAAAAGAACAAAAAAAAAGAGCAAAAAAAAAACGACAAGAGAAGAAATAGAGAATGGAGAAAGAGGTAGAGATTTGAGATTAAGAGCGCCTCGAACGGCGTGAAGGTCCTGTGCAATGTCGGACCTCATACCCCGCCGAGAACGCGGCAATATTGGTGATCTCTCTTAGTCGCTGATTCTTCATCGTCGCTGGTACACGCGAAGGAAAATGGATCAACGCGAACGAACGCGAAATAAGGACGAAAGAGAATTTCATGCAGTTAAGGAGAATCAGACGGGCGACTGCGGGAGATACTTCATTCCGTCGACTTCCTCGCTATAGTTTTCTCAAGCGTTCGGCGAGACTGTCTGAGTCTGGCGTTGCCAATGGCCCACCTCGCCAATCTCCACGTCTCTGCTCTCTCTGCGAGCCCGCGGTGCGTCGGCCCGCTGACCTTGACACTGACATTGAGAGGAGGAAGGGCTGCTGCTGCTCTGCTGCTGTTGCAGCAACGAGCGGTAGGGCGGTTTGCGTTAAAGAGGGAGGGAAGCCCCGAACGAGAGTACGAGTTACAGCCGATTGAAGGATGAGGAAGAGACTCGAATGAAATAGATAATGGAATGATTTATAGCGAAACTATATCGCTACGTAAATATAAGTGATGGCATGAAAATTTTATGGCTGCTGTACGACGGTACTTATAGAAATTATTAGCAATTTTCTTATATAGTATTAAAAAAAAATCGTGAAAAATCGCGTTATTTAAGATCTGTTGAATAACTTTATATTACAAAATATGTAACGGTAGAGATCGATGTAAAAAAAAAATCGGTAAAAAAAGATTTTAATTCAATTATAATTTTAATTATAACACAAGGGATTGAGTTCTATTTGGCACTGTAAAAGATTTTTTCTTTCGGAACCGACAAGTGGCCAATGACTGTGCCGTTCAGACTGTACGTAAGAAATAATTATCTAATTGTCGAGAAGAGGTTTGCTGCCTCTTGTAGTCGCGGATACAGTTATTGGCCATTCAGCACGCAAGTCTACGAAACGTAAAGAACCCGAATAGCGATGAAATTATTGTGATTGGCTAATCACTGTACCGTTTTCTCCGAGCGTCTTGGAGACAAAACAGTCTGCAGTTGTCTGGTTGAAATAAAAAACAGAGAGCCACGAAACGGAACAATGAAGCATTGATATTTCCATTCGTCGCTGACGAATATCTTTATATTGCAAAATATTCGACAATAGAGATTGAAATTATTATTTTTTACGCATTTCTCTATTTTTTTAACGAACGCATTCATCGTATTATTATTTAAAAAAAATATTAATCGTATTAAAAAAAAAAATGGGTGAATTTCGGAACATCGCGACGACGCATCTATCATCGACGGCCAATCATTGCGACGAATTATTATTTATCACAATTCCCGGAGAATTTGAGTCTCCGGAGAATCGGGGATACATGGAATGGAACGTATATACAGTAGCTGTTTGGGCGTCGAGAAACTCTGCCATCACACAACACCGAACAGCCATTTCGATTCTCCGCCTCTTAACTGCCACACCGTTTTACATTTAAGCTTAAGCTCGAGGAGTGAAAACGAGAGAACTTTTTTTTATCTCCTTTCTCATTCACTCCCTTTCTTCTCGGTGTTCTTTTTCTTTTTCGTTTCATTCTCTTTTTATTCCACGAGCACCGGTGGCCGTTCGAGTTCTTCTCGCGGCTGGACCCCTGGATGCGGAGAGCCAATGTGGCCAACGGTTGCTGCACGAGAACAGGTTTTGGCTCGGGGACCGGCGAAGCGCGAAGGCGCCGAGACGCGCACCTGTGCGCGATGCCCGTATTCTCTTCGTCGCAAGAATCGGGGGAGAGATATCCCTGTGGTGCTTTTGCCTCGTCTGCGATTTGAATGGGTCTACGAGTGCCTCGAGATGCAGCGGGTCTCGACGCCCACGGAGAAGATACAAACACACCGGGCGTCGGAGGAGAATAAAGAGCGATCTTTTCTCGCTATACAACGCCACTATCCCATTAAATACCGTATAGTTAAGCGCCAAACACAGTGATTGGCCGCTTCTAAACTCGCGGCAGGTATTGCCCCGAAAAAATGAGATAGCTATGCCAATGACTGTGCTTTCCGCGATTAAACATTGCCAATCGGTATATCCTTTGCACTGTGGTGCTACTGCTCCGATTCCTACGGTGTGTCTGCATCTGGTAGAGAAGGGGAATAGAGGATCGAACGGCGAGATGACGAAGCGGATGGGATCAGAACTTAATGGGAAGAAGCGAGAGACTCGATAAAAAAGAAAGCACGAGTCTCTCTCGCGCTATGGTGACTTTCGCTTTCCGTTCGCGACGCAGCGGCGGCAGACCCGCGCCGATCAATAGCAGCACCACCAAGCAGCGGTAGCACCAGCCGCGATTGACGATTATACACTACTCGCACTTTGCGTTCACGTATTGATATAAACAGGAAGAACGCTACGAAGAATTGCTACTTAAGGGATAGAAAATTCGATGCCCTATTTTCAAAGGGTTTTTGTTTAACCGTTTATATTCAAAGTATTGAACTTATCGTTGAATTTTATGTATATAGCAATTTTTCTACCGCAACCGGATTCGCGCGGTACCGATGAATATAGTTATAGTTATGATAAAGTCGATTTATTGGGGCAATTCATTGTACACTCCGAATTATCCGAAAGATCAGTAGATTTTTTTTTATTCGGTGATTTTGCATCGTAAAGTAGAAATTTTTATTCTGTTAAATACACGAATGACCAATGGAACAGAACAGTGATGTTCGAACCATTTGTATGAAAAAAATATTTAATTTGCGTATATATAAAACGCAATGAACAAATGGAAAGATAATTACTTTAATCGGTCAATTACTGTACCGTGTTCTCTAAAACATCTATGGGCGCAAAATGGTGGGTAGTAGTATGGGTCCGTTGAGAACGCGAAAAAGGTGGTCGGAATCAAGAACCCCGAGCCACGAATCAACAACTCCCCGGGGCTCCATCGTACGGGTTCACAACCTTTTTTTTGTTTGGAAAACGATCCGTGAATCGCAGAAGTGGCAAAACCGCACGCAGGGGTATTCCCTAGAATCGCTCGTAGTTTTCTAGGACTTGACGAAGTTTATTTCGCGATAAGGGAGAAGACTGCAGACCACGTGGAACGCGCATTGCGAATTTATTCGCGGCAGCGTGTGTAGTCTTTTAAAGGGATGACAAGGTCGGCGAAGGGAGGGGAGGGGGTGGAGAGGAGAAAGTTAAAGGTCTCCGAGCTCTCGAAGATCCGCTCCCATTTAGAAAGAACAGGTTACACGACACAGCCGTTGGCCACGCAACAGTGAATTACTCGACGAAAACGATTACAAAACATCTAAATATGTTATCAATCGATTCGTTGTAGAAACCCGTAATTTTTTTACGATTTTGTATTAATCGATATTTACCTGATTGTTAACCGACGCGGCAAGATGCTTCACGCTCTCGACGTAATTTTTCAAAACTGTTTCGGTCGTCATGCAGCTCACTCGGAATTCGTAAAACATGTCCAATTTATACAGACACTTTTGGCAAATATTTTTAGGCAATGCATCTTCCTTAGTTATCTGAAAAAAACATCGAAAATTTGTATTAATCAATGATGAATTTTTTTTTTTTTTACACTCAAGTTTATGCAAGTATTTTGTTTGGATGGGATTCTTCTGCGGTGATTTTGCCAATAGTTAGATATCTGCTAATTAGAAAGAAAAACGATATGTCCATTCCGATGATTAACGACCCGTCGTTTGGTTTTTACTTGATGATTCATGGACGCTGGCGAAAAATTCGCCGCCGGTTTAATAAAAATATTAAGCAGGTAATTTTCAACCGCGATGACATTCTAAAAACGACTCCTATTGTCAAACGGAAACTATCGGCAAGATTTTGAGAAAAATTCGATAAAATACAATAATTGCAAGAAAATATTTCGTTTACAGTGGAATATTTGTCGCTTAGGGATACAAAGAAAGTTATAAAAATATTGGAGCGTGAAAAAAAAAAACGATTCTCTGTGAATCTTACCTCTGTGGGAATGCAAGAACGAATTTTGAAGAATAACTGGCGCTGTTCGCCCTCCTTGTCGAATATTTGCAACTGATGATTGCTCTTCAACGAACACAGTCTGCACAATTCAGCAAAATTGAAACCTTCATTCATTGCCATTTTTATTGTTTTTTTTGTTTTATTATCTCTTCTTTTGAATACACCAAACACAAACGTTCGATTGAGGTTATGCTCCGAAAACACTCTTCGCTCTGTTTTTTTAACCCGCAACGATTAACGACAACGAGCAGCGAGAACGATGCGAAACAATTGTCACCATCGATTGTACTCGTTTTGTCACGACGAACGTATCATTATCCCAGCGTACCGAATTTTTATAAGCAAAATTTAATGTTCAAAACCGGAAGAGTTGAGCGCCGCCATGTTCAATATATATAAATTTTCTTCTCTCTCAACCACTTGCTTCAATGTTCACACACGGCCGTTCGATAATCGATGTTCATTCGATAAAAAGTTCTTCATTTCCTCGAGGGAGGGCCTTGAGCTTATGTTTGATTCGCATTTTTTTACATTATCAGCGTTGTTCTTTTATCATCTGTATGCACGTAGAAATGTTACAATACTTAACCATTTTTGTCTACAGTATTAAAGCCAAATAAGAATCGAAACAATCTCAATTCGTAATCATCACAACAACAATTTCTATCCAGCCCTTCAAGATTCGTATTAACCACGATTTAAAAAATCTCGCACATCTGACGCGTTGACGACAAGTAAATAAATTAAAAGAATGAGTTATATATCGGCGGTATCGATTAGGCGAAGATCGACTGTTGCGGAACCTTTCAAAATATCGATACCTTAATTGCTTTCTGCGGGATATCTCGCGGCTCTGTCTGCCGATGAGAAATACACGGGTATGATACAGTAAGCCAGCGTTTTGATGCAGTCTTTCGTAGTGTTACGCGCGTAGTGTTCGTCAAGTACCGTTTCCTCGTCGCATAATAACCGCGTTCGTTCACTACAATCACAGCCGATCGCGACGACGTCGTTCGGCCCCCGATAAATCGAACGAAAATTGTCATTTGGCTTTCGCGACACGCATGTAATACGATGTCGCGTCGAGTGCGTGCCAAACGTGAAATAATTTTCGTAGGCCGATTCGTGACGAGACGATACCAGTGACAGTGATAAATTCGTACAAAAGGATTAACGAGGCTTACGAGCGATTTAATTCGAACAATGGAGAACACCGTCGACGAGAATCACACACTCGAAGAAGATCGCGGAGGTAAGGTTTCTCTCGCAGTGTATTTTTTTTTGCGCGTCGCGCTCGTCGATACTTATGTCTCGCGTACACGTTTGTCATCCGCGATTGCTCAATCGCGCCGAAATTACCGCGTTTCTCAGAAACAATTTATGATACAATTTTTCACCGAACAACGCATATGCCGACGTACTTTACGTCACAACAGTTCGATTGAGCAAACACAGTGATGAGTAGCCAAAAAATAAAAAAAATGTCTCCCCCAATGTTCCGTAACAATTTTTTTATTCCACAATTTTTAACATCTCGACAACATGCTCTGTTTAGACGATCCACTGTTGAAGGTTGAAAAATTAGAGACGGAGAATAGCCATATGCGCGAAGAGTTCAATGTACAACGAGCGAAGATGAAAGAGCTGTTTCTCCAAAAGGAAGGTAAAAAAAAAACGAAAAAAAAGCAAACTGCGTCAAAATTTCTAAATCACCGTTATTTCGATTTATGAAACTGGTTTTTTTTTACAGAGGAACTAAAGAGACGACTCGAGGATAATAATCGTTTGCAGGGTGAAATAACTAAGATAAAAAATGAATTAGACGAATGCAAAAGTCAGCTAGTAGTCGCCAATCTGAGATTGGAAAACGACGTCGACGTTGAGAAACGCAAAGCGAGAGAAGAAATAGACTCGTTGCAGCAAGTCGTATTGGATACGATAAAAGAGAGTTCTTCCTCTAGAGATCAATTGGAAAACGAATTACGGAAACTGAAAAATAGCATTACTAAGTTGGAACAAGAAAACAGTATGCTTAAGTCTCAGATACCCAGAGATCCCCCTCCAGACGGTCCGCAGATATCGCTGTCCACAGTGACGAAAACGCTGGCGAGAAAAGTCGCTTCTCAATTGGGCGCCGACGCTCTGTCCCTCGGACCTGACAATCTAGAGGAGAGCATGAGGAAGGTAAAAAAATATGTACGTAAGCTTGTAATTGCACGTAGATAATACTTATTTATTACACCGATATCGCCGAGTTTTCGATTTTACGAAAATCACGGAAACGTGACGTTTGATTTGAAAGATTTTCTATGAACAAATAATACGAAATTCTCGTTTATTTAAAAGATTCTTTGGGGTAAAACAGACGGGACAATAAAAAATGAAGATTTCAAAAAATTGTAGACGTTTTATATAATAAAAACAAAATGTATAACGAATTTACAAAGAACTCGAATCGACACGTGAATTAACTCGATTCATTATTTTTACTCTTCTTCCGATTGAGAATCTTGAAAAAAAATTCTGCTGTAAATTCGTAAAATATATTTCGAGAAACAAAATAAATAATCACTCGTCAAAATCGAACGAAAACTACAAATTTAACTTTACAAAAACTGCATACAAATGCGTCCGCGAATTTATTGGAGTACATTAAGTAAATTTCCAGTAAATTCGATGTTATGCACTTTTTTTTACATAAAGTAAAAATCACTACCAGATCGACGTTAATTCACACGAATTTTTCGCTTAAAACACTTATAAAAAAAGAATAAAGATTCCGATGAATTAAAATTTATTAACAAAGATTCCAAGCAATAACGATGTATGCCGCATTCTCTTTATTTTTTTCATCTCTCGAACATGAGAAACGTAAAATCGGAAGCTCTGCACCGATAACCAATTATCGTATTAAAAAACGATTAATAAAAAAAAATCGGTTCTATTCCTCGTAAAAAAGGTGACTGTCGATTAATTTTTGAAAAAAATTGTATCGCGCAGGCGGAGGAAGACGCAGAGGTATTGCGATCGTTGGTAGTCCCATTGGAAGAAGAGATCAAAGCATTGAAAGAGAAACTGCGATCGACCGACGACGAGTTGCAGAGGTGCAAGGAAACGCAGTTTATTCAGAGAAGACCCCAAGAAACAAGTTCGCTCGGTCCTACGTGCGACATGTGTATGAATTACGAGGCACAGTTAGTGAAGATGCAAACAACCGCAAAGGAACTTGAGATACAATTGAGCGATTCCGAGCGCATGCTTCACGCACAGAGAGAGGATCTGGCGAAGGAAGTAGAGTTTCGCAAGGGAATGGAAGAAAAATGGAATGAGAAGAAAGAAGAGCATAAGACTAAAGTAACCGAACTCACCGCAGCCTCTCAAGCCGCTCAACAAGCTTTGCACGAAGTTAAACAAACTTACGGACAAATACATAACGGAGTTATGGAGGAACTTGGAAAACTTACCCGAGGAAGAGAAGATGTACAGAGACATCTTTACGAGTGCGTTACTCGTTTTTCTCATATAATAACTAAAAAAAATCACAAGATTTTTCGAGTTCTATATGAATCCGATTGTAGTATCTTATCAAATCCACGCGTAAAATTTAAACTGCACTCCGATAAAATGTTATCGTTACATTTTTTATTGCAGATTACAACGAGAAAACGAGATGCTGGTAGGAAAGCACAGTAAACATTCGCAACAGTTGCAAAGCGAAAGTATCAATATGCCGAACGACGTTGAGGAATTGCACGTGAGCCTTTTGAAGACTCACGAGGATCTTATAACGGCTCGTGTGGCGCAAGAAGTCGCTCAGGAAAAGGAGGAAACCTTACGATACGAAGTGGGGCTCCTGCGCGAGCAAATGGATCAGGACAACAGGGCGAGAGAAGAACAAGAGGCACTGCTGACCAGTGAGATAAAGCAACTCAAGTGAGTCGCTTCGCTCTTTTTACTTCCTGCATTTGTCTCAAGAAAGATATATATATTTGAACAATTCTGATACTATTTTTCTCCAAATAACTCGAATTTACAGAATTCAATGCGACAAGTATCGGCAGGAAGTTCACGAACTATCCGAGAAAGAGGAAAAATTACAGCGCGTTGCTAAACAAGTAGAAGACGTTACTAAAGAGAAGAACGACGCTAACACAACGATTGCCGAATTGCGTCAGAGAGTCGCTAGTCTTCAGCAAGTTTTGGATACCAGCGGCGAGGTGCAAAAAGATTTTGTACGATTGTCCCAATCGTTGCAGGTGCAACTTGAGAAAATTAGAGAATCCGGAAGCGAAGTTAGATGGCAACACGAAGAAGACGTTGACGATTGTCCGACTTGCCATTCGACTTTTACGGGTTCGAAGAAAAAGGTGATTACAGTATAATTTATCTAATTAGAATGAGAAGTTTTTTTTTTTTTTTTTCAGATTGACAAACTAATTTTGAATTTTTAGGTACACTGTCGTCACTGCGGCCATATATTTTGTCAGTCGTGTATGACGCGCACTGTGAACAGCGGACCGAAGCAGAGACCGTCCCGAGTTTGCGGCGTTTGTCATACTCTCCTTGTACGCGACACAGCTCCGTACTTTAGTCAAGAACCGCCTCACACACCCGATTAAATATTTCTCTTTGAAGCGAAAAAAAAAAAAAAAAAAATTCGTAACGAGAGAAAAAAAATGAGTGAAACGTGTGCAATATAAGAAAAAAAAAAAAAAAAGGTTGTCCATCTCGAGAGTTCACCATTTATCTAACTACAATGAATTCGTCTCGTGAACTGTTGGTTGTGGAAGAAAGAGATATACTCACTCCTTTGCGAATAATGTTCAGAAAAAAATAAAAGATTTAACACAAATATATATTTTAAAGCGAAAAAAATAATAAATAAATAAATAAAAGAAAAACTTCAACTACTTCTCAATCGAGCAATTTCTCAACTTCAAAAACGAAAAAAGAAAAACGACTAGACATTCAGCTACAGTGAGACAAAACCGCTAGTTACAATTTTTATTGCCTGTTTTTTCTTCGGGTGATATAAAAAGTATCGTGTAAATACGAAAAGATCTGTAATACTTAAATGTTTATTGTAATTTAAAAAGATTAAAGCTTTTGAATGTATTATTCTCGTGTTGTCTTGCAAACCTTATGACAATAGTTTATTTTTGCTTTTTTTTCTTGTTGCCGTTCATTAATTAATGCATTCCACAGTGAAAATGAAATATATCGAGGTATTTGTAAATCAGAACAAAATCGGAAAATTATTTCATCCTTTTGAGATATTAGTCGCTTTTATCGAAACCACGAAGTCGTCGGTAGCAATTATTGATATTAATGGACAAACGTATATCTAAAAATTAAACCAAAAACAGATAGCGTACAGTTAGAGAAGAATTAAAATTAAATTTTCATTCGATTGCACTAATCGCAAGAATTTTGTTATTCGATAAACGTCGTCGATATATCGAAGGATTACCGAGAAAAAAAATGATTGGCTAATTTTTAAATTATTGGCAAACGATTGGCTATCAATGAATCCTTCATTTCTCGTTATAATTTTCAAATTGTCGCGAATAAAATAACAAGAAAATCCACCCGACTTTGCATTTACTATTTTTTTTTATTATGCAATTACCGCTCAACAATTTATTTGCAAAATTCTCGAGGTTAATTGCGCAACGGGAGGTCAACATTACACGTGTCGGATTAATAATCTCACGCAGAATTTCATCGTGTAGTAAAATACAAAAAGAATCAATTCTTTTTTTTTTTTCTTTAATCGAATTTGTATATATTAATTTGTTAGCAGAAATTCTTACGCTCGACGTTCCCGCGCATTACTCAGCCGTGTGTTTCATCGATTTTAATCAATAAAACTTCGCATTCATTACATCATTCCCATTACAAAGGATTAAAATATAGACAAAAAAAAGTATCGAGTCATTAACAAATAACTACAGTTATATACAATTAACTAATCACTACAATTAACAAAGTAAGGTGAATATTTGAGACCGAAGTTTTGTGGCGATAATCGTGATGCAAAAGTAGAAGAAAAACCGTAGGGAACGCGGAGGGGGGAGAGCTACGATATTTTTTTTTGAAAAGTGATACAAATGTTTGTTAGTTCATTCGGAGAGTTGGCTGGTATGTTGAAACAGTCTATGTATCTTCTAAATCATTTTTTTTCTTCGTTCAAAATTTTGTAACAGATGGTTGTTGGATGCCGTCACGTCGAGTTACAAAAATGTTTCCATCCTTCAAACGAATCACATGGAGAAAAAATCGTCTATCACATGATCGATCGGTTGGGGACGTCTGTGGAGATCGATCGGTGGATCCTCCGACTGCGCGTGTTTGTCTCTCAATTCCTTCCAGTGATTCAACGCGTCCATATACTCGAGTATTTTCTCGAAATCGTCGAGTTTCGTGTAAACGTGTACTAAGCCTCGATAATCGTATTCCAATCCGCTGTAACTTTTTCCGAATAATTTTGTATCTGAAAGGAATCATCGAATCAATTAGTATCAATCGTTATTATTTGTCTTGTTGTTTTCTCGCGGAAATATCGGGAATACGAAAAGATATTTACTTATGGCGACACTACGACGATAGAGTCTCTCAGCGTCGGCATAACGGCCCATGTGAAAATTGTACAAAGACGCCAAGTGCCCTATACTCAACGCCACTTCGTAATCATTCGGTCCGAGAAGTTCTTCCTTTATGCTGATCGCTTTCAAGTGCATCACTTCAGCCTCCTGTGTGCAAAATGGCAATGCAGACTTATCTAATCTACTTGACTCCATTCATTCGTAGAAACGTATAATAATTTTCATTTAATCCTACCGGAAACCTTCTCATGCTTTGATACAGACGACCGAGATTGCCGTAATGTTTGGCCGTTTGCACGTTTCTCTCACCGAATGCGGTTTGCGCGAGCAAAAGCGCGGAAAGGTGTAAACCCTCGGATTTGAGCAGTAAATCTTGTTCCGACATCGGTGCATTATCGAGGGCTATTTCCTCGAGTATCAGTGCTTTTACTCTCTTAGCGCTCGCTAACATTAAGTGTTCGGCTGGCAAAAGTTTTTCCATTATCTCGATCGCTCGGCCGGCGTGATCGCTGCGAGAAATGAGATTAATTAGTATTTATTCGATGCGCGCGCGAACATCGATGCAAAATAAACATCGATTGCAAATCAAAGATTTGCGAAACGTTATATCACCTGGAAGCTTGAAATCTGCCAGAACTGTATTCGTGAACGTACAGTGCGTATGCTAACTCCTCGTGTGCTATGGCTACGTGAAGATTTGATTTACCAAATATAACTTTCCTTATCTCTAGTGCAGTCTGAAAATAAGAAAATGAGCGTTATATGTTTATTTTTTTTCCATATCGCCTTCCTTTGGACGGGAGTAAACGGTTACCCTGATACACCGGAGTTTTTCCGAGACGATCGATCGATTAAAGTATTGACTTTTTTTTTTCCTTTACCTTGTAGACGGACACACTGTTGACGATACTGTCGTAATTCAACAAGTAAAATCCGTAATCTATAAGAACATCGCAGTATTTTGGATGATCGGTGTCGAACACTTCGCGGGCGAGGTAAACAGCCTGTCGAATGAGTAATCCAGCTTTTTGAAATTCTCGCTTAACCACACAGGACTTTGCTGCCTGACGCAGTACGTCTATCGTTATTCTCGCTGGAAGGCAGGGCCTCAGCTCTTTCAGAGCTGCTACGCTCCACCTGATTACGCGTATGATAATAATAATAATAATTTATTTTTTCAAATGTTTTCCTGTTGTTTTAAGTTTTCTTCGCGTCTTTCAACTTTTAGCAACTTAAGTCATATATTTCGATTACCATTAACATCGTTTTTTTTACCACTGATTCTTTGGTTTTTCAAATAAAAAATTCTCCAAAACAAAATTATATAGCGGCGAATAAAATTACGATATTTATGTGTTGTTTTTCTTTTTATTTTTTTGTAAAAGAAAGATTCAGTACTCTAAATGAAATTTGACCGGAATTATATGAATGGATTTCGTAATTTTTTTTTTTCGACTCACCTGTACGCCTTGTCGTATTCGCTTCTTATGAAGAAAAGAACGCTGAATTCAGCATAAAGGGCAGCATGATTAGTACTCTCGTAACCGGCGGCTTTTAATTTTTCTACTGTACGGACAGCCAATTCGTGCGTTTCCGCGGCACCCCGGAACGCACAATACACCGCTTGCGTGTGCAATAATCTGGAGTCATCGTGATTTATCGATTATTATCGTTGATTTGCAAAACAATGATTACGAATTATTGAAAATGAACGATCAATAAATAAATCAATAAATAATTATGAATTCGAATTGGAAAAAAAAGAAAAAAATTATTTTATACTGTAACAATTTTGGGGATTGAAAAAAAAAAATCAAAATTATTACTTGTGACAGCAGTCAAGGGTTTTGCACCAATTTTCCGGAGTGTCCCCACCGGCGTCGCATATCTCTTTGCAGGCGAGCAAAACTTTTTCGCTTTCGCTGTACCAACCGGCGTCACTGAGAAATCCACCAAGGCGGAGCCCAAGATTTATCACATTTTCCTGCGCAGTGGGATTTTTTCTAGCGCCCAAACAGTAGACGCTGTAACCGATGGCTAATTCGTTGCCAACTTTTGTTCCGTGATCCATCAGCGCCTGTATAATTCAATAATAATGTTACCAAAGATGCATGTAGCGTCAGCGTAACGGCAAAACTATTGCTCCAAATTACCTGAAATGTTTGTAACAAATGAATTCGTCGATTTCGAACTTTGAGCATTCGGGAAAACGTCTGAAGTTCGCTCAATTCTCCGCCGAGCAGACATAGTCGTTTTTCTTTGTATAACTGTGAAAAAACATGTTTTTTTTTTTTTTTTTCGTGTTGCTAATATTTTTTTGTTAATAATTTCATAAAGGGTAAAAAATCGATTTGAAAAAAAAATCGACTAATCGATGTCGCGACATATGGCTGTTAAACAGTGAAAGTATCGTATAGAGAGAAGAAAATCGACGAAAAACGAAGGATAAAAGTGTCCAGCTGACAATCAGGTGGGCAATCGGTGATTCATAATCATAACAGTAACGAGCGAACAACTTGTTTTTGCTGAGAAACGACGGAACAATTGTCATAAAAACAAATACGCTGAGACGCATATTGTCGAGAGATAATAGAAACCGAGTTGTATCGATAAAGGTCGACGAACATCTGGCGCACGAAACGAAGAGATAAAAAAATAAAAAGAAAACGTGGAAAAAAGATACAATTCTTTTTCCGTCATGAAAAGTATAAGACGTCTACTGGTGTCTCTCTCATTCCGTCGTTCTATGCAACAATGACGACAGACAGTCACAAGATCCAACTGATTTACCTGATAATAAATATCGAATAGAATCTTCTCCGGCAGATCGTCGAGGTACTTCTTCGATATGAAAAATTTGTCGGCTATCGCGGCGACACTAAGTTCGTAGAGAGTTTTCGTCGAAAAGACCCGTGATTCGCGTCCTTCGGCCATTTTCCCAAAGCCCTCCGCGATCTTCAATCCAGCAACGATTCTCTAATGTACTGTCAGCACCACTCGCTCGAGAGACACACACGCACATAAACCGCCCGAGGTTTAAGAGATATAGATAGCCAAGTTCACCACACACAGTCAACCCCCTCTTTACGTTACTGACAGGAAACTTTTAGCGTTTTATAATGTACCTCGCTTTCGTCAATTATAAACCGAGAAAATTACTATTCTTATTGATTTTTCTCTTGGTTGACATTCTAAAAAATCACTGCAACACGTTCGAAATCGCAAACAACCATATTCGCCCGTAGCAGAGAGACGAGAGACACACGGTTTACGCAACAATGGAAAGTCAAACAAGTCGTCGAAAGAATCGCATGTCTTATCAATCGTTCTTATCGTTATACTGGGCTGCGGGGATTACATAGCGGGAAAAGTGTCAGTTGCTCTGTTATCTCCGACAATTTAAAATACCAACAATTTACCTCGAATTATTACAATGATGAAATGATAATCAAATGATAATGAGATGCTTTATTGTATCGACGATTGTACATAATTACAACTTGCCAACTGTCATCGAGATTTATTCACATAGAACATTATGTAACGCTATGAATAAACATCTTTATCGTGCATCAAGTTAATGCGTTAGCATTATACTTTGATTGAAATAAATCGCAAAAATTCTATAAAAATTAGATTTTTCAACGGTAACGAATAATAACAGACGACAAATGTAGATGATATTGACACTGTCATCTAACAGCTGTTGCGCACTTACGCGGCGATTGAGAATCACTGATCTCAACCACATGGGCAGTGTTTTGGAGTAATCGAACGAATTACCTCGTAACACATGACATTTTCATTCGCTCGTAAATTACAGCATCAAAAACTTAATCCTGTTACTTGAGATTCCGCGAGCTGTCAACGTAACATCATCAAAATGGTGAGTTTGATATTTGTCAAACGTAATTAACGACGAGTTTATAATAGCATAGTTTATAGGTTAAGTCGCACAACACGCTTTTATCGTTAAAGAACCGCCAAATTTTGTTATTCAATCAATGACAATTCACGATTGTTACAGCCGAAGGGAAAGAGCAAGAAATTCATAGACAAAAAGAATTCCGTGACGTTTCATTTGGTGCACAGATCCCAACAAGATCCATTGGCTGCTGATGAAACAGCTCCGCAGCGAGTTTTGGTGCCGGTGGGTGAACCGCAAGCCGATAAAAAGATCGACAAAAAATTAGTTGATCTCAAGAAGCGCAAGGAAGAGCAACAAAAATTTGGCATATTCTTCGACGACGAATATGATTATCTGCAGCATCTCAAAGACGTCAATTCCCTGCCGGTGGAATGGGAACGCGTCGAAAATCTCAATGACTCCAAAAACGAAAATAAAGTTGCGCCGTCCATTAATTTGCCTTCATCAGTTTTTGCTTCTACCGTTGAGGAAGAGGTGGGACTTCTCAACAAAGCTGCTCCCGTTTCTGGACCGAGATTGGATTATGATCCCGACATAGTGGCCGCAATGGACGACGATTTTGATTACGAAGATCCGGAAAATGAACTTGAAGACAATTTCTTCGAATTAGCGAACGGCGGAATAGGCGATGGGACAATTGTAGAGGAAGACGAAGATGAATATGGTAAAAACCCGAAAATTTTTCGCAATTTGCAGTTTTCGAATTTTTTTTTTTTTTCGTATTTTTTTCAATTTTTGACTGTTTAAAGATTCGGAATTCGACGACGAGGATAATGCGTCGGACGTATCGTCGGGCCATATGGCTGTGTCGGACGAGGAGAGAGACGAGGTCGGCAGTCTAAACGGTCCGCAATTTTCATTCAGAGACGAAGAAACAAAATCGCGATTTACCGAGTACTCGATGAGCAGCAGCGTCATGAAGAGAAACGATCAACTGACGCTTCTCGACGACAAATTCGAACGGGTTGGTAAAATATTTTCGAATCGGTTTAACATTTTTTTTCCTTAATCTTTTTTTCGGGCTTCTGATTCTGATTTGCAACACAATAAACTTTTTTCTTGTAGTTATACGCGGGCTACGATGAGAACGAGATTGGGGCGCTCGACTGCGAAGAAATCGAGGGCTACGTAGCGCCGGATTCCGAAATAATGTTGCAGTATGCCGATGAGTTCGAGAAACAGCAAAAGGAAGAGGTAATTATCGCACATAATCGCTTTCGGAACATCTTGAAGATTATTTTATTGAATAAAGTTGATGTTCTTTAGACGGAGAATGTTGTGAAACTCATGCAAGACAGATTGAAACTAATCGAGAGGGACGATTCGAGCGATGATGATGACGAGAAGCTTCAAAAACTCACAGTCGAGCCGCGAGAAAGAGAAAAGTGGGATTGCGCGAGTATAATCAGCACGTACAGCAATATTTACAATCATCCCAAACTTATATCGGAGCCAAAAGTGAGTTAATGAAGTGAACGTATTTTAGTAAAAAAAAAAAAAAAAACAGCATTCTAACGCTTAATAATTGATTACATACGTAATTAACCCCTTGACATTTTTTTAGGGTCTCGGAAAGATCAAAATAAATCCCCGTACTGGTATTCCTAAAGACGTGTTAAACGGCCCGCCGGGAAAACTTACGGCAAAAAGTTTAGCGCAATTGGATCTCCAGAACGATCGAGAGAAGCCCCGAGGTGCACAGTCGATAGCGGAAACGATGAAATCGACTCTCAGCGTGCTGAGCGTAAGGCCGAGTGACGAATCGCCGGAGGAACGCAAGGAACGAAAAAAAGCTCTGAAAGAATACAGAAAAGAAAGAAGAATAGAACGCAAAGCGAACATCGAGGCATTCAAAGAAGAAAAGAAACGACAGGAGAAAATTTTATTGAACAACAAACAAAACATTCACGGCAATCGTATTCTATAAGTTACCCCCTCCCTCCCCCCTGTATTTTTAATTTATCGTCGCAAAGATGTCCTTTGCACTCTTTCGTTGCGTTTCTGTATAAAGAGACTATTAATAATACGATGCAGCGTTGTGTGTTCGACCCTTCAATATTTTTTTAAATCATTATATTTTACAGCTTTTTTTAGTACCGCAAAAAATTATCGTTAATATAGCGATAAAACTCGCGGATCTGTTGAAAACTATAAAATATACATTTTTCTCACGAAACTATCGAATATTGTACAACTTACTTTTTTCTACGCAATATTATTTGAATGTTCTCGAAAACAATTTTTTTATCAAAGCGCAGCTGTTTCGATAGGAATAAAAAAAAAAAATCATCAGAATTTGAATTTACCGCGTATTTTCAAAAGCCGAAACAAATCGAGAAGGCATTGTCCACGTGAGACGAAGAACAGCGCCATCTAAAAAATTCGAATGGGGGGAACCGAAGCTTCACAGTCATATGATCGATTCGTGATTGCTGGCGCAGATCGCCGTTCCCTCTGTTCATCGCAAAGATGGCCAGCCAGACGCAGGGTATTCAGCAGCTTCTGGCAGCGGAAAA
Organism: Buathra laborator; assembly: GCA_934046635.1. NCBI lineage: Eukaryota > Metazoa > Arthropoda > Insecta > Hymenoptera > Ichneumonidae > Buathra > Buathra laborator. Next base: position 9,494,138 of record OW203897.1, read on the forward strand.
ACGGGCTGCCGAGAAGGTCTTGGAGGCGAGAAAACGTGAGTCTTTCATCTACAATCAATACAAACCCAATCGAAGTTTTTTTTACTCTATCGAAAAACTCCAAATTTCCCAATTACAATTGACCCGATTCTCGTATGGGTGTAACCTTATCGTAGCTCGTGACTTTTGATGGATGAGAGACGAAACGACTTTCGATGAGTTTCCTCCGCGACAGCAATTTCTTTCTTAACTTTTGTCGTTCCGAACGCGGATACCCAAATAACTTAATGCATTCTGCATCATCCTAATTCTATATCTTCATTAATTCTCGATTCGTTTTATTCAAATTTATACGAAAATTCCCGAAAAAAAAAAACACAAGTTCGATTTCTCGAGTTTTTCGTCATTTCCGCAGTAAATAAGATGACTTTATCGGAAGATTTTCGAACAATTCACGTGACATAACCGTAGGTTATCCATTTTAATGCAAATTTACATAGAAAAACATCGATCAAAACGCATTTCTCGTAATTATAACTACAAATCGATCGTAGACACGACATTGCATTATCAACGCATTTTATCTCGTAATTTCGGAGGAAATTCACGTGTAAAAATCAAATTTTTAGGCAAAGCAAAGAGGTTGAAGAAAGCCAAGGAAGAGGCGCAAGATGAGATTGAGAGATATCGACAGGACCGTGAAAAGCAGTTCCGCGAGTTTGAGGCAAAGGTAAAATTTTACCCCAAACTAATAATTTAGTTTCACAAGAAACGAGAGCCGTTGCTAACGCATCCATTTTTAGCACATGGGCTCCAAGGAGGATGTGGCGGCGCGCATAGACGCCGACACCAGAGTGAAGATCGAGGAGATGAACCAAACTGTAGCTGTGCACAAAGATCCTGTAAGTTTGCGTCGCTAATTAATAATAATTATTTTTTTTTTTCAGTAATTTTCCATTGATAAATTTCATAACGTCGACATTATGTAAAATATAATTTTGCGCAAACGCAGGTAATGCACAAAATCTTGGAGTTGGTGTACGACATAAAGCCAGAGTTGCACCAGAACTACCGTATCGAAGCCTAAACTGCAAGAAGCCTCTCACAACAAAATAATTATAAATACTATATCATATATATACATATATATATATATATATATAATATACGTGTACATTAAAATATTATCCCTCTATATATCGCATATATCTTTCAAAGTATATACTGTCGTTCAAAGAGTAAAAAAAAAAAAAACGAAAAACGAAAAAAAAAAAAAAAAATGCATTTTAAGAGAGAAACGTTGCGCGATACGAGTTTAAATAGAGCGTTAGACAGTAATACTCAAACTTCTAGAAACGTTTTTGCGCCGCTGCGACGATTGGCAGCGGACTTCTTACCAACAGAGTCTACACGACAATAAATATTAATCGTTAAAAAAAAAAAAAACACATAAGCAAGAAAAAAGAAAAAAAAAAACGGACCGTATCGCTGTAAGATTCAACGAGATCGCGTCGGAGAGTTTGAGAATTGCTGTAGCTACAGACGTGAATTTAATTAAAAAAACAAAACAAAAAAAAACGAAGAAAAAAGAAATTTTGAAGACAAAAAGAACGAAAAAATAAACGTACAGAACGGAAGGTATTATGTATAATGTAAAATGATTTGAACGTTCCGTTGTTTCGACGTGCCAAGGCCTAGGCGCGTCGATAACTACGGTAATACGTTGAATTTCATTATTTAGGGTGGTGGATAATATATAAATATTATATGATAATATTTAGATAAATGTTAGTAGATGTCATTCCATGTTTCTGTTACCCCGAGGACAATGAATCGAAACGAATTTGTAAGTGTTGGGGGGGAATAGGTGTGTTGTACAGCCTCTCGGGGTTCCCAGAAAAGCTCCCAAATCTCGGGAACCTCGCGACGATGTACCCAAATTATCTTCTTCGTATCGTGCTCTACCGTATATATTCGTCGTCATTATATCGATTGCCCAATTTAACGTTTTATTCATGTAGTTCTACCTCACGTGTACACCTTGTCTCTGTAAGCTGGTTGGCTATCTGTACAGTATTAGTGTCCAAAATAAACATTATAAAAGTAAAAAAAAACATACAAAAGATCGAGATGAAACTACGAGAAAAATTAATTGATCCACCCGAGCGTAATATCCCTGAAAGACTAAAAAGAATGGATTCTCTCGTTATATATAGTGGATACGTATAACATCAATGTTGCGTAACCGGTGCATCTCGACGATGGCCTTCACGCCCTTTCGGAGCTCACGGACGTTCCCGACTCTGCGAATCTTTCGGGTCTTTCTGCGATCGAGCAGGCTGTGAATGCCACGTGAGATGAAATTTCGGAGTGGGAGAGAAACAGCTGTGCGCGGTGGGCGTTTTTGAAGAAAGACGGTGGCTGAAATATCGCATAATAGCCGGAGAACGAGAAATAAGGAAAAAATAACGCACAGTGCGTTTTATCAATTAATTTCCATGGCTCCTGCTATTTTGGCTAATTGTATTAAGCATGTTAATTCATTGAAAGTTTCCTCGTTATGTAAGTTTGAATTGAGAAACACCGGAAAAACGATGAATAAAACAAAAAAAACCATCGAGTACTATTTATCGTTAAGTTATTTTAGTTATTTTAATGCCGCTCCGTTTATGCATTTTTTTTTTTTATCGCGTTTGAGTAATAGAATTTTCGATATTAACATCGGTTCGTAGTTATAGGCAGTTTTAGTTGGTCGTCGCGGACGATGGGTCGGGAGGGGATGCGATTACGCGGTAGTGGGGGAAGAATCAGCTGTGCGTTGCCTCGCCGTGCAACGAAACAGCGGCTCGTGCTCGCAGACGGCGGCTGTTCGTACAGCAGCCAACCGCACTAGCGCCATTCAGTAGCAAAGCAGCACGCCAAGCGGGCAGTCTTTGTGCGATAACTTCGCGATTTTGATTCCGTTAACAACTCTTTCGCGATACAAATCGTCGTGGAGCGTCCAAAGAGGCGTTATTAATCGTGACAAAGAGAGTTCCGGATACGAGGAAATGGAAACTGACGAAACGCGTACGTCCTTGTCGTGTAAGAGCAGCAGCAGCACGTTGGGTTACGTATTAGCCGCGGGCGTAAAGGCTTCAGTGACAGCTAGTAAGCTCGGCATCGCGTTTTAACCTGTTATGACAAAGAACGCAACGGGAACCGGTCGCCGACCAGCCGCGAATCCGGAGGGTTAGAAACAACGAGAATCTTTCAACCGTTCTTGTGTCGTCATCAAAATCACAAATCTAGCAAATTCAATCGCTATAAAACTCGGCAAAACATATGCACATATATCAAAGCGTCGCGTGTGCGAATGTGCGTTTAGTTAAGTTTCATTTTTCAAGTTTTTTTATTCGGCTATCAACGGTCGCGATTTCGAACAAAATTTCTCCAATTTTTTTTTCGGTTTGGAATTTTTTTTTTAAATCGTGTACCCGCAAGTGTTTTTTTTTCTAATCAAACGTGCAACTCCGCTTTCGATAATCGCAAACGACTCGTGTTCGTAATATCGGGATATCGACGGTGACGGGTTAATACGCCAACCAACTACGGAATAAATATTGGAATAAATCGCAATCGTCGAGGGGAGCTGTGTTCTTTTTTTTTTTTCTTTAAATCGAGGAATAAAAATGTGGTGCCTCGTGAGTCAAGCGAACTCGGTGGTCTTGGAGGTTCACGTCGATCCACGAGCTATCGGGCAGGAATGTCTCGAAAAGGTAAGTCGTTTTCGAAAGATTGTTTTTTTTTTTAGTTATTTTTTTTTTTTCAAATTTAAGTGTTTGAATAGATAAGCGTGGGATTTGTATAGTTGTTTTTATCGTGAGCGCCGCGTGCGTTTCGCTGCACGAGGCAATAGAATTCTTCGCTTAACGAACACGAGCTTTCGAAAAAAACTAATGAAAATAATTTCGACGCGCCGAATTTCGAGAGAATTCGCGTCGAGATGAGTCAAAATCGATAGTCGTAGGTCAAGATCGAAGCTGAAGCGATCGGTGCACGTACGCGTTAATGTATAACTCTTGCGTTCCTAACGGCACGTATTCCGGCCATATGTTTACGTACGGCTTATTTTCGCATTGGAAAATAATTCGATAATTCAAAAAAAATTTAATTTCTCTGTTCCCCTATATATCTCAAACTTCTGTGTGAAATCGCGCGCATAAATGCATGAAAAATGAAGCGACCTATTCATTCGTTAATACGATTCAATCGATAATTTCTCGTAGCCGGTTAACCTTGCGTTCGAATTTTGAGAATAATTAATGTTTCTGTCGTCAGAATTGCAAATTTTACGATCAAACGTATAACTATAAATATCCAATTTTTTGGAAATCCATTATATATATGTTGCAGACAAAACGTTTACAATTTTTTTTTACGATCTTTTCGTCATCGAGATATTTTCCCGTAGATATTATATTTCACGTTAACAAATTTGTTTTCATCACATTGTCGCGTTTACAATTACATTTTAATTGCATGTGCATCGTTCATTTTGCTTTCGCACACAATAGCCATGGATAACGATTAAAAAAAAAAAAAATGAAAACGTGTGTTTGACGTTCGTGAACGATAGAGCGATGGAAGCGTCTCGCAACAAAGAAGCGAGGATGCCGAAACTGCGTCGTCACGCGGTACTATCTCCCTTGTGCCGAGTGTAAACAAATGCTCGGGCCTCAGCGCCCCGTCGAGCGAGCGCGCCGCGGCTCGTCAAGCAAAATCTCGTCACTGAGGTCAAAAAAATCTATTTTTTTTTTTTTTCGTTTCTTTTTTTTTGCCTACAACGTCGACGATATTTCTTTGAGAAATCCGTGTTGAGAATACCAAGCGAGTCACGAAAGAGTTATTTAAAAAAAAATACATCAATGTTTCGTATAGTGGGTACAGTATTACACGTACAGCTTTGTGCTCGAGGCAATTTCGAAAACTGGTTTAATCCAAGCGGTTCGAATATCTCGCTGTTGCTGCTCCTCCGCCCCCTCAATGTCGAGACGTCGAGCACTTTGGGTTCCGATCGAAATCTGTTTGCCACGAACGGCGGTATGGAGATGTAAAATTATGTCTCGAAATATATATATACTATATATGGATAGAACGTCGAGGTATATTGAAGTTTAGTACTGTTGTACGGAATAGAGTATCTATAGAACCTCTCGAAAACTGATTCTATCGGGCGGGTCAACTAACAGCCTATGGGTGTTAACGATACGAGACGCCGGGACTATCATAACTCACGTGTGCAACAGATGCTACGAAACTTTAGAGCCCTTCAGAGCCGAGCACTCGGTCTGATATTTAAGGCTCCCGCGGTGGGAGTTCATCGTACGTATAGTTCGGATGAACCGACCGCGTTGATTGAACCAAAAAAACTAACCGGTTAGAAATAAAACTCATAAAAAACTCATAATACACTATTTAAAATAAAATGGGTCAACCGCGATGATTCATGAAGGAAGAAAGCGAACCAATTTAACGTGGAAAAACCATTCGAAATAAATTCTCATTTGTTTTCACCAATTTTATTTCGTATCCGATTTGAATAAATAGGAATACGAATATCGAGTTATTATATTCTTATTTTTTATTATTATTATATTCTCCCATAGAAAAATCTTATTATATATAAAATATTTGATTTTCTTTCATTTTTCGCTCCAAAATTCGGAAAAAAAAAAAAAAAAAAAAAAATTCAAGAATTTTTTATTAAAAACATCGGGAAATATTTGCACGAACTTTTTTACCGAATATACGTGAGAAAAATCACGTCACAATAGATCGTTATATATTTTCGAAACGTTGCGAGTTGAAGTTGAATTGATGATTCTATTCTTCGATAATCTCGTATACGATGTACGTAGAAACCTTGGAAAACGCGCACAGATTTGTTTCTTACGTTTCCCACTCCTCCTTCTTTCACTCCTTTTTTTCCAGCTTCGCAGCGTAAAGCCTCCTCCCCCCCCCCCCCCCTCCCGCGCTTTCCTCCGACGATCTCTCGACCTCACTTGTTCGGGTGAGGATCGCGCGTCGCGCGTCGTCTCATGAATTTAGAACGACCCTCGTGGCCCGCGTTTGCTTCGGATCCCTCTCATCGTAATCGCGCGTATAAAGCAGAAGAAATGACGAGGAGCGGCATTTTATCCGAAGCTTCGAGTCGCACGCTTCTTTATCTCTCATCCTTCGTGGCTCATCGCCTTGATGATTTCAGTGTATATGACGCGCGCGTCCCAAGTGGGACGCTACGCTCCGGGGCCCGTAGACCCTAACTGGGTCGCAATTTCACTCTTCCAGCTGTATTATTATATTAACTCAGAACACAGCGAAGTCTGTTTTTAACGCGGATTAAATCGCGCATCTGCTCACGCGAAAAGCGAGAAATAACAAACGCAATTGTCGCGCGCGTGTCGCGAACAATGGTACTTACAGCCACTTTTGCAACGTTATCCGATTGACAGTGGATATTTTCAGCGTTGCCTTTGCTTTTATTCTGTTTCGCATATCGTCGTATTCGACGAATACCATTATTTCCGACTCGATATATTCTTTCGTAAATTTAACATTTTTTTTTTTACGTTTTTCAATCATTTTAATGGCTATATAATACTTCGATTTTTATAATATTTAAAGAATTTATTTATTATTCAACATGATTTTGGAAAATATTATATTATTATTATTATTAATGAAAAAAAAATATATTTCGATTTTTTTAAAACTTTTCACGTCAATTCTCGTGTTTATATAATATTCACATTTTTCTTCGATAAATATGGCGAAAAAATAAATTCCATTTGCTGTAATTCTGGGAAAAAAAACGGATAATAATAATAATCTTCCGCGTTAATGTTGAGATCACAGCGACCTGTATCGATATATCGCTCGTTAGTAACGTCGGAATTAGCGTATAGCTCGTGAGTTTCCGGCTTTATGCAGCTAATAATGTACAAAGGAGTTTCTCGTTGCTACGTGAATGACCTCTTTGCATTGTCCTCGTACATCGCCATCCGTGAAGGGTTTCCTCGGGGTTCTCCTCCACCACCCGGCAAGTTTCTCGAGGTACACTTCCCGCGTCTCGGAAATTAGGTCGAAATTGGCCAGAATTCAATCTCGCAATTCAATTTGCCGCCTTTGTACGCGAAGAGACCGGAGCGGGGAGAGGGGAGGGGAGGGGAAGGGAGGGATTCCGATCGGCACATCGTTTTCGAGATCTAATTTGCGTTTACAAACGCGTTGGGTGGGCGCGAGATCCGGCGTCAACGAGAAATTCCGCGCGCTATATGTTATCTATATATAGCAATCGAAAGCTCTTCCCTATCGTCTACCGGCCTAAAGTCGCGATATGCTTTCCCGAGTGCATCCCAATTCGCGGATTCTCCGATGTTTCTCATCCTTCCTGTACGTCTTTTATACGAAACGAGAAACCTTTCGAAGGTTTGTTGGACTCTCCGATGTTGCAACGGCAACGAAACTCTCGATGTGCACTCCGAACGGTTCTGTATATTCTGCTGGTGTATCGACGATTCGATTGAGACAATCCTTCGTGGGACGAACAAACTCTCTAAGAATATTCGAGTTAAAGATTCGATGCCTACACTCCTCTTGTTTTACCGTATATATCTCAATGACAACAAGACTCTGCGTCTCCGCCATTCGCGTTTCGTAAATTCGTCATCGCACCATTGTTCATAGAACGATATATATCTTATTCATCAAATTCCGTACGCGTCTATCCCGCAGACGTTTAACGACTGTAACTTAATTTCCATATAATAGACTTTGATCGTAATATATACACCAACCTTCGCCATTTATACAACAATTTATTTGTTTTCGAGTTAAAAAAAAAACGGGTAGAATGGCAGCCATTTTTTTTTTTGCACACATCGATTCTCTATTGTTTTCGCAATCGATTTTATTCTTCTTCCACCATTTTTAATTCATTTTTGCAACAACGTCGGATTGCATGTCGCAAATTGCTCGGTCGTTATGCAGCCATCGCGTATATGTAGTGTAATTTATAAATAATTGGCGCACCCGTTGTGCAACATTTTTCGTTCATTTTCCTGTGCAATTGAAATGCTGGAATTAACGAAAAAAAAAGTTTTTACCTATTATGTGTACATTTGGTTTTTATTTTTTGAATATCAGTTCTTTTGACTTTTCGAAATCCCGAAAAAATTTCTTTGTACTCTCACAATAGATCTCATGTACAGTAGTATACGTGTAACGCGGTAGAACAACAATATTCTACACAATACGGGGACAACGGGTACCTCTCGTGTACACCTTATAAATTATCAATAACATGGTAATACGCTAACACGTGTGCGATTCCGGGATTAAGTTAGTCGATACATCAACACAATAGCTATTTTGTAACGAATGTATTCGTGGAGCGTTGCAATTGCACAATGCATTGTTCCGCGATGTATACGCTGTTCCACGACGGGCCATTCAAGCGAACCAATTAATCCGGATGCCCGTTGAACTTCCGTATGGAAACCAATGCCCATTAGATAATTCGACGATTTGTGGAAATGCGAAGAATACAAATACATCGGTAATAATTTTTCATCGAATTCGAAAATTTATCGAGAATAATATTTTTCTTTTTATACGAACGGATATTTTATTCTCGGAAGAAAGATTTTTATTTTGTAATGACGAATAAACTTTTCACATTAATATTACCTGAATTGCACTTTTATTCGTCATTAATCATAATCTTCTTTATTTAATATCTGTTTTTGGTTTTTTTTTTTCATCGCTCCAATTTTTTTTTTCGCGTTTTATTTATTTTTTACATTATTTTTTCTAATCTTTATCGAGACGTTCGTGAATTTTTTTATCGAGGATATTCAGTAATATATATTTCGGTATATTTCCGTATGTATATACGGTAGCGTTACGCCACCTTAAAAAAAAAAAAAAAAAATTCAATTATCTGCGTCGCGTTGCTATCGCGTTTCTTGATAAATATACCCTCCATTGACCCGGCAAATCTATTCGCGTGTACCGCTCACCTCTGGAGGTTTTTGTTTGTCCATAAATTTTCTCCACACAAAATAACGCAATTTTAATATAATTGATAAAAACTTCGCCACCGTTTTAGAGAATCGAGTGCTTTTAGTTTTATCGAAATCCAACGAATAGCGGCATTAACGGAAATGACGTCACAGCGGCTTTAATCGGAATGACTTTTCAATCGACCTTCGCGACGGTTTTACGATCGTTATAGAATGTAACAAGAAGCCGCCACCTGCGAGGCAACGTCCTCGAGTTAAATCATTCATCGTTTATCATTCTCATTCGTTCGGCTCTTGTGGTTTCGCATATTTCGATTCGTGTTTTTACTCGCATTCGCGCGGACTTTGAGCTTTTCGTTGGTTAACCAAAAAGTTCGACTAGAAAGTTCATCCTTTTAGTTTTTGATTTTTTGCGCTCTCGGGAGCGTAAGGCGGACGAGTGTATCCGCTCCGTTTCAGGGTCGTATAATAATCGGTTAGGGGGGGTCAAACCATATTTGCATGGAGCGTCGGTTATGCATAGTCCTCCTCGATCGTCGGTCGTAGTTGATTTTGCTCCCAATGTCTCGCGACGCGGTTGTTTACCGTGTTTAACGATCGAACCGTATCGTATCGAAGCTTCGATAGGAGAACATTAACGTTTAGTCCCGGAAATTCCGCCTACGCAGCAATGGTAACACGTTGTTTTCATTGTCTATATGAATGATAGAAACGATTACCTCGCATCTGTGCGAATCTTACGGAAAATAAAACATCGACGCAACTTTGTGAATTTCTTCAACGAAAAATAATAAAAAAAAAAAACATCGCTCGACATTTTTATTTAATGGAGTACCTTTTTTTCGTTTATACTTCGTGACCATTACTGTTTCGCGCAATGGGACAAAAAAGAACGCGATAGAGATAAAAGATCTGGTGCAACATCGGTCAACGTTTATCCGCATTTAAATCGGAAGATAAAAGTTAATTTCACGAAATAATCTAAAAAATGTAAATTCCATCGCGCCTGAGCGTCGAGTGAATGTTCTTACAGCAAACCCCGTTAACGTTCGCCCGCGCGGACGATTCCACTCGAGCCGCCAGCCAACCCCCATTCATTCAACCGCTTGTGTTGGCTGAAACTCGTTTTCTTTCTAAGTATAATATAAAAATCTTCGCGAAGAGGTCATTCATTTGAAATGCTAATATCGGGCGCATTAACATCGGCCGCATTTCTTTTCTATAAGATATACGCCTTATTTTTTTTTTCTTCTTTTTTACGAACGTACCGCGTGGGAGAGACAGTTGAAAGAGAAATATAGAAATTGTCGGAGCGCCTCTGTTGAAAAATTAATTCAGTTAAATTCGCTCTTTCTCTGTATATAACAATAAGAGATCGACCGGTAGTGTCATTCATCTTCCTTTATTTTCGTTTATCCTTTTCATTTTATCTCTTTTATACTACGCGCGTTTATTCTACTCCGTTCTATCATGTCGCCGAGCGTTTTATACAGCGCACGAGGGAAATCTTTTGCATATGCAATGTTTTTCAAAGCTCGTTTCCGTGTTGTTCGTGTTTCGATATTTAAAAAATCCAACGTGTTTATGCAGTTCCGGTGAGCAACACAGCCATTGGCCATTCGCAGTGGCGAGTCCGCGATGTTTTTCAAAGAAATATCTGTCCGAATCCTTTTTACCACGGAACTCAGAGAGCGTTTTAAATTCGTTAACACCTCACAGGCGAATTTTTAGCCATACAAAATAAATATTTTCGGCACCGGAAGTTCTAAAATCGAATACGACAAATTTCGATTTATTAAAAGTTTTCAGCGGTTTGCTGAGCTTCTCGGTGATATTACTTCGTCGTCATTAATAATTGAAATATCATTGTCATAGTCGTCGAATTCTCGAAATTTAAAATTCGATGAAAATTTTCAAATTAAATAGTGTCATCGTATTCGTAAAGTGTCAATAACTATACTGTATACCAGTGAAACGTAAGACGTTTCACAGCCAACATTGCAAAACTTTAGCTGTTTCCCTCGTCGTTACGGATCATCGTCGCGGATCTCATTGTTCCCCTTTATTTCTTCGAACTTCGCGTCTTCTGTGTCCGCGACATTGTAGTTTCGCGTTGTCGCGTTTAAACTTTTCACGTTTTCTCTTGGCGATTCTCAACAAATGCTATTAAACGAATTACCGACGTGAGACGAAAAAAAAAAAAAAAAAAAAAAAACGAGCAAACAACGGAATTAAATAACTTCATTCGGAGTTCAACGTTACGAAACATCAGATGACCGAGCGAAGGGGTTACACTCTTTTGATTTTCGGTTTCTCAATGCGAAGATGACTGAGACGTGCGAAAAACGCGAGTGTAATATACACCCTCCGTTCGTAATCGAAAACTTTCATTGGTAAATCACGACGAAAGTTCGTTTCCCCTCCCGTTTCGGTGCGGGAACGGTGAAGCCCGGCGCAACCCGAGTTTAATTAGGAGAAGCGACAACGCTCGACGTCTCGCGCGCTATGCTCCACCATTCTCGATTTCACTGGCACTTTAATTTAACTTCGACAGTTTTCGAATTTCATAAGTGGCCTCTTACCAAAGGCGAGAGAGAAAATCGCGAGAGGGGAAAAATTGCGCTCGGCGAACGTGCCGAAGAGAACAATTCGCTTCTAATGTTCCTCCATCGTATACATATATACATATTACATATATATATAATACCCTCTCTCCGCCGCTATATATTCACGAATGAAGGAATTCGATTAAGGCGCCCTAATTGTGTTCGGCTCATTAACGTTCTTCGACATCCACGGGGAATCGTAGCGTACTCTACTTTCTGTCTTTTCTCGATTAATGGAAATTTCAAAATTCACCTCTCCGACAATATAATTGAAGAATATTATACGCAGCGTTCATGAGCATTGAATTGTGAATTTTTTTTTACCGCTGAATAATAACTCAAAGAACATAATAGAAATCGATTAAAAATGTAATTACCGACTGCTTTATTAACCTCGTGCGACACGTGCAAATTGCCTCCAACTATCCACTGTCTTTTCTCATTTTCTCATTAACCCTTCCCTTCCGAAATAATATGCCTGAAAATCGATTTTTTTTTTCACGGTTTTTTTTCACTCACAAATGTTTGGGTAAAATATTTAGATCACCGGTCAGTATATGTGATATTTCTGTTGTACCGACAGCTAAAAGATTCATTGGCAAGTCTCGCCGTTAAATCGGTTAATAAATAAAGAAAATGGAGATATCACCTTTGGTTTTTCGATGTAATGTTTCTAATTGGTCGTGAAAATATCACGATGATCGGTCGATTAACGATCGCATTTTATAGTTTCATCGGAGAATTCGATTAAATACGTAATTATACCCGCGTACTTCGTGGCGTAAGCGATCTCGGACACCCGTGGCAACTGGAGGGCCCTTAATTTCATACATGTTCCGACACTTCGTCTGAGCTCTAGTGCTTCTCCTGCTGCTGCTGCTGCTTCACTCTCGAGTATCCTGCTAAGATACGACCTCCGGAGTTAGTAGGTACAGACACCGCGATGCTCCCTTTGCCAAGCAGTGAAACGCGCGGCAGCCGCGTCAGGTATACGTGAAACCGTGCATGTAATTAATTGGATTAATTAAGAACTTTGAACGTCCCGGTTGGGAACGTTCGTCACCCGTGTTGTGCTCCTTCCACCCGCGCGGTACAACTTTCTCCTGAATCTTCTTTCCTTCTTTCTTTACGCTCGACTTACCTCCTCTCTCACCCCCCGAACCGGCGTCTTATCGCCTCGCGCTTCGGGTACACAATCTTACCGCACAATTTTGTATATTAATTATACAGTCTCTCGCTATCAAGTCACCTGTGCGTCTTACATAGCTGCGAAAAAATGTCTATCTGAGGCTTCGTGGAGGGAGATAATTATTCAATAAATTATTATTTTTCAATATATTTCGAAAAATTCAGAAATTTACGAGGGAATCCTTTAAGTCCGAATTTTTGGAGTGCGGTTCGATCTAAAGATCGATCTTTCGTTCCAACTTCACTTGCGTCGTAAATTTGCACCCTTAGATCGAGCAGACGACTGAACATCAGTTTATATCCGCGTTTCGTGGCGATGAATTCAATTTATGCGAACCGACGATCGGCAAACCACCGGAAGCGTAGTTCGTAGCCTCCGGAATTTGATCTGACGGACAGTCGGTTACAGTACCACAGGTTCGTCGTTCCAAATTCCGTGTGTCTCGATAGCCGTTGCGGTGTCCACCTCACGGGGTATTCGCGTACCGCCAATTCTGACAACCCATTCAATGGGTTGTGTGTGTGAGATTACGTCGTTACGCGCGACAACGTGCTATCAGACGAGATCTCTGTACGTGTAACATCTGTGATTGAACGTTATTAGATTGTAATGGACGGTCATTAGTGGTTAGCCGGCGTCCCTCTGCGTTGTACGTGAACTTCTCTCAATCTCGGCGGTCCGGTGCCCTCGGGGAATGTCTCTCTACAGGCCACGAGGGAACGTGTGTATCAATTGCTTTCCATCGATATATGCATTGATATTCCAGATAGTTTTTTTTATCTCCACGCGATCTCTTTCCGGAGCGTTTATTTTACATCCTATGGGATCCGAAGCAGCGGCAGCAGTTTTCTCCGTCTACCGTTCCTTCAGTTTCCGTTGCAGAATTTGATAAGACGCTTTCAGGCTTCGATGCACTTGTACTTTATGTCGTTCTTGTCTCGGACGCTCCGTAAGATATCGTATATATGTGTACAGACGATAGGGGCGCGAGAAGCGGGGCAAACGACAATAAGATGACGAGGCAGAATCTGAGACACTCGACTAGAGTCTCCATGGGACGGTTTAGTCGATAAAATATACTACCGCTATATTGTATTGGATCGAATATAGACGTAAGTAACCCAGTCGTTTTGCACACTTCGAAGCATCACTCGTCGTCCCGAGTTCGTCGTGAATTTATTGGGTTTTTGCACGAGAGACTCGCGAACGATAGATACGGTAACGACGCGAACGTGTCTATGTGTGGATATGTGGAACGATTTATAGTTGATGGTTCGATTTGAATAACTCGAACGGGTATATACTGATTTTCTATCCGTTAACTATATATGCTGTTGCCGCGACGTCGGCAAAGGGGGTGCCACAACGCTACGGACGATTGGATTTCGAATATCCGGTTCATAGGGAATCGTATTGGATGTATATAGGGTTACCGTATTGCGACGTACAATCTTTTTTTTTTTTTTTTTTTTTTCACCGTATTTGCGCGGTTACATCTCTCAATTTTTACGCGAGTTCTATTCTTCTCGCCGGGAAAGAATTATTATTGTATCGTAAGACAAATATTTTTCCACATCCGGTGTGTTTCATATGCTATTTGGTTGTCGGGATAACGTTTCTTCGTTTATTACCCACAACCGTGGATCAGCGTTTTTCGCGCAGTCCAGATTTTTTTTTTGTTTTTATAATCAACAGATTTTTTTTTGCTTGTTTCGCAAATTTTTTAATGAAATATTAAGCTGCGAGTAAAATGGCGACAGATTTGTTATCAGCGGTGAAGAAATGTATGGAACGAAAAATCATTAAAAAAAACGTTCTGAGTGTAGATCGCGTCTTTTTTTTTTTTCGATTTTAGATAATGAAAATGGTGGTAAAAAAGGGTTAAATATTTATTAACTACGAATGTCCCATTGTTATTCCGGAGCTTTACGTTACATTAGGATTGCGATGACCTTTCGGAGCATCGAGTGATGAGTCATCTGGACGTCGAAACGGAAATTGACTAAAGCACGTTAAATCATGGGATCGTGAATGCAATGCCGGAAATTAAGAGATCGGGTGTCGTCTCTTCCGCTACGATATCGTTGAAATTCGGTGGACCGCGGTTCGTAACGGGATGCGCCTGATACGCTCTCATCGTTTCGAATTGCTGGGTTGGTAGATTGGCACTGTAGTCTCGCAGTTGAAGCCGAAACGGTAGAATAATTTTTTCTCTGTCGAATATAGCAGATGATTAAAATACGTATTTTACAGCACAGCATTTTTTCATTTTTTTTTCTGTTTCGTTAATATGGATTTTATAATTACAAAAAAATTCCAATGAAAAAAAAACAGAACATTTTTGTATGCGTACATTTTTCGCGTAAGCGATTCTTGCGACTGAAAAAATGCAGGAAACATGAGAAAACACGCATATAACAAGTGATGCATCTGCGTTCATTAAAATAATTTTCAGCCATTATAATTGCTCTTTGGAATTGCATATTTCCAATGCAAAACATTGAGTCGTTGAATATTAATTCGAATTCCTGTATCGTTGCGCGAATTAAACGTCAGCGTAAATAATTGGCTTTCGATATTTCGATAATAATCCGCCGATTTTTTTAATACTGACTGCACGCTTCGTTGTTAAATTCTTGCGAATAAAAAAAAACTAATGATATGATACAGAATTATTCGAATATTTTTATCTATTAGTAGCGTTACTATACTGTGTCGTATAATTTTGTGTGATTTAACAATTTTGTGACTTTTTCACGCATTCCATTATTTTTTATTACGCCAATTTCTGTATTACACTTTTTTTTGTAGTCGGGAGTTTTTTCAATTTTGATAGAATTCTTTTTTACATCGAGATAACGAGTGGTGAGCGTTTGACGATTTTTCTCGAGATTTTTCCTTTCTTTACTGTCCATTGATCCCGTTTCGTTTAGCCCTCCTTAACGCCGACAATATTAAAGGGTCTCCGCCCCACTGTTTACGTTCTCCGTGAATAATTTAAGCCTCCCACTCCCTCTCCCCCTCCATCTCGTCGTATCGCCATCGTGATTACCCGAAAATATAGGTATACCGAGCGCGTGTATCTGAGAAAAAGCTTTCGGTACTTCTCACAAATTATCTCGTCCGTGAAAAAACAATTTTCTCCCGTGTTAGCGCGGAGGCTGTGCAGATATAGCATAGTCTCTGTCCCGTACGTATAATAATGTACGTGAATTCTCTCATGACGCAGCAACGGTATGTACAAAGCCCCATATATGAGGTGAGTTCCCCGGCGGCCAGAAGCGCAAGCGGTCATTTCCAACTTGCTGCCGATGCTCTCGACGTTTTCCTTTGTGGCAGCGGTAACGTAGCAACAGTAGAAATATCTCATTCATTGTCGTCCCATGCTTGCGGCATCCACCTGAATATCTACCGAAAGAATATTCATAATTACGGTAGAATTGGAAACAGTGAGCGGCAGCAGCAAGCAGAGCAGCATCGCATCAAAGCGAATATGTATCCCAGTCTGTAGCTTCTTTTTACCGCACCACACAATCTGTTTGTGCTTCTGTGACGCATTTCTCTTGGGAAGAAAATCCGGAGGAAGTGGATACACCATATATAATATATACACCGTTTTCTCCTTTGTATTTACAGTCGAGTTTCTCTCCATAAAGTACAACACGCAATTTGTAATCTTTGTGACAAATTGCGTGCATTTTTTTATATTTTTATTTAAATCTCGCAGAACCCGAATAACATGCGATTATATTCGATAATTTATCAATAACGATGCTTCCGTTCTGGACTTTGATTTTGGATTTGAACGATTATTTTTTATTATTTTCGGGATATTTTTGTTTTTCGAGAATTTAGGGATTTATTTGAAGAAATTGAATTTTTTGACGGTAAAACGCAGCAAAAGACGAGTAGATTCGTGACACGGCTTAAGGGACCGTTCATCCCTCGCGAGGTTGCATTCACGTAACAGGCTAAGCCATGCATCCTCCATGACTTCTCTAGAAGCCCTTGCCGCGCGGTAACCCTGTATATATATTTTCCACATGGTACGGAGTCGCTATAGAACATCGGAGAACGATGAATACACCTTTGGCTCCGGCTTTGTAGCCGACATCCCCACAGTGCAGATGTAGATAAGCGATCTGGTTACCGGAGAATGTGTAGATACATGCAGACCAACCACAGGAAGAGAAGCTGTACAGCATTGACGTTGCTATGTATACAGTGCAACCAAACGTCTACATATATATTATATACGTGGATACATGTGTATATGTATACCTTCACCTAATACCTATATATCTGACGAAGCGATAAAGGCTCGGATATCACAGTTACGACGGACACTGTATAACCCACCCACCTACGGTCGAGTCTCGAGGATTAGAAACCTATGCAAAGTTCGCTTCTCCACACGTTGAGCCCCGGCTATCCTCTCCGTAATCTCCGGACCAACGAATTTTCGGCTTTCGTAGGCAGATTAACTCTGACGTAACTATTCACGTTCGAACCTCTAGTTTTTTTACAATGAGAATTAACTTGTCGACGCTTTTTGGGCGATCGGAATCTTGGGATATATCGTTTTTTCGGTTTTGGAGTGGATGTACCAGTGAATGACCGGGCATCGTGTAAACTGTTGCGTCGGAAAAGACGGAAAAAGTAATATAATAATGTTAGCTGCATATAATTGGCCGATATACGGTCGATATAGTTTCTAACTCAGTGTAGTTACGTTTAAGATCGGGTATTGTATTCATTAATGCGATAATATTGAGGACAGTGGCAGTGTACTTCATCCATTTGCCTTCTATTAATTTTATAGATTTTATTCAGCATGGATCGCATTTTTTAGGTTTAAACAACCGAAAAACTCTTCGTAATTGCAAATTTGTGTAATTTTTTTTTAAATCCAAAGCGGTCATTCACTGGAACTGGACAGTTGACGTCAATTTTCGATAAATGATAATTCACTTCATCGCTATGTAGACTTATAATTAATACGGCGGATTATTTAACTGAGATTATCTCATTATTAATGAATGATGCGTAATAACGTGACACAAGTCAAATGGAATCGGATTATTAGATTAAATGCGGTTATTCACTACTATTGATTCGGTGATTAACTGACGTACGCAATCAGTCACTGGGAGTTTTAATATGGTTGACCGTTTTCGGCATATACGGCTCCCACATTAATTCTCTATGCTTAAAGCGTTCGTATAATTAATTCCAACTAATCCCGATTACTTAGAAAATTACTTCGCTAATATATAGTTTGATATTCCAATAGAAACAACTATTCGTACGGAATTGTACGCCAGGTTTTCCTTAAGCGGTCATTCACCGGTGCATTAACCCTAAAAAACTTGTCTGGGGATTTTTTTTTGTTTTTTCTCGATGACACATTGATTTTTTACTTTTTAAAAATTATTTATAAGAAGAAACTATTTTTTCGCGGAACTTTGCTATCGACAACTTTGGAAGCGTGAGATCGAACGCGGATAACTGTTTAGATGGCTAACGGAGTACCGAGATATTTCAGCATATATAGTATATATATATATCGGTGTTATTCATTACTCAGGTATTTTTACGCGTGTGTACCCGGCGTATTCAAGGTACACACGTGTGCGTAAGCGGGAGTTGAACTTTATGCCCGGTGCATTGGCCCGACTCTTCTTGGCAGCTCGACGAACGTGTGCGGGCGACAGCCTCGAAGTTCGGCGACGAGCCCTGTGCAGCAGGAACACGCACTCTCTCTTGTACACACGTACGACTTCCACGCCACGTCGTTTCTTTGTATATATATATCTATACATTTTTTTTCTTTTTTTTCTTTCAATGTACCGACCACTACTCACCCGCGTTCTGCGTATAGCTATACATACTCACGGATGACCGTACGTATGCAGATGTTTTATATTTAAATCGTGAGTTTGCATTCGGAGCATAAACTCGAAGGGGAACGTGTGAGCATAATACAGCAGGGAGCGCAATGAAAAATGGTACAATTTATATTTATAAATATTATATCGCGATTGTTATTATTATTTATTTACATATACCCATTGTTTCACGCGCACCAACATTTTTCGATATTCTTTTTTTTTTTCATATTTAAAAATACAACACTTCCGTCGCGAATTTCTGGCTCCAGAACTTAACTGCAAGTGAGAGAAGAATGAATGATATTTTCTTTTTTTTTTCTTTACGAGCTGTAGCTTTGAAGAAAAAGCGATATAACTTCGGCCATTTAACCCGCCTCTCGCGAGTCTCGTGCTATTCCTCTCTTGGACTTTTCCGCGATGCAACGTGGTGCAACTGTGCAGGTGCGTTGGACGACGATTAAATGATGAGAATAGTTGGCTCGGAGTCTTTCTCTCGGCGAAGGTACAAAGTCCCTCCGCCTTGTCTCTCCCCCTCCCGTCTTTTTATCTCATTTTCTCTACCTACGGCTCCGTGGGAAGTTTTTTTTTTTAACACTAACGCACACAGACACTCTTTGACCGGGTTGAGGGGCGTACATACACGCGAGGGAATCCCCTGAGCATTTGTACGCTTTCTGTAGTACTGTTGCCGCGCCAGCAGCATCAGCGTTACACGCTTACACGTGAGCTATGCCCGCTCACGTGAGCGTCTGAGCTTCGCTCGTTCTATACTCCTTGCTGCCTCCGAGTGGCAAGTATTATTTACCGAGAGACGCTATTCATCCGAAGCTCCGAACGTAGGTACATATTCTACGTTAAACGCGACGAGGGAGCCGGAGCGTACATTACGTTCAAGTTCCCTCTGTTGATCTCTCCCGGTGCACCAAGAGGCAAAGCGAGAGAGAGAACTTCTTCTTTCTTCATGTTACCAATGTATATACGAGAGAGACTCTTCGCCTTGCGGGCATTAACTTTTAAGAACGCTACGAGAGCGACTCTTTTGAGCTCCAGGCTACACGGCATTAACTCCATACCGTACTTGCACTCTGCCTCTACCGGGCACACGTTTTTTCTCTTGTGCCGCTTTGTACGGAGAAAACGATTTGTTTTTTTTTTTTTTTTTTCGTAGGGCGATTCACGGAAAAGCTATAAGAAATATCGAAGATTGGCAATTTTTCTCTGTGTGTTTTGAAATTCTCGTGATATTTTTGAGTCTTCGAAATTGATTTTCTCCTGCAAATCGATATTTTGAAAAATCGATCGCGGCAGATTTTTTGAATCGTCTATTTTTCGGAGTACAGAAAATCGAAAAATATTTTTCAACATCTTTCTCACTTTGGATTCGAAATATGTCGTTTGGAGGAGTCAAAGGCTCGCAGGAAAAAATTGGCATTCGAGATTTTCTGTAGACATTTTTTTTTATGCACGTGACCTTCCGTAAAAGATTCTTTGGCTCTTGGAAATGTATCGTCAACGATCGATAAACAAATTTAACAAGAATAGCCTTCATGAATTATTACGGTTTATTTATTTTTCTACAATAAATACAGTCACAAGTCTTTCGAACATTGCTGAGTGAATAATGAGTCATTGTGTTTTTTCATCGCTCGTACTCGTTATCTGTAATCGCGAACCCGGGTACTTTGAACTTTTTTATTATCGGTGGACTTTGTAACGCATGTCATAGTCGTAAGTATTTCGTATCTGAAACGATACCGTCAAACGACCAAGTGACGTAACGCCAATTGTATGCGATTGGTACTTTTAAAAGCGTTGTATTATTCAAAGTCACGAGATTACTCAAGATATATTATTCAAGGACGTATTGCATGCAGAAAGTGCAATTTTCCATGCTACTTGTATTTCGATTCTTTCCTAAGGCGACTTCGCACCGAAAAAAAAAAAAAAAAAAAAAAAATGTCCATAAATTTTCAATTCGCACAACTATACGATTATTTTCTTCAATAATTCGAAAAATTAATTGTCTGCAATCAAATATCGAGAATTAAAAAAAAAATCGCTCAATTTCATTTTTTTCGGTGTTTATACTTCGAGTCGCTGTTTTTCGAAGTGTATCGATATTCATTGCTTATTCAGCCTCTGTGGATCGTTTCTTATCTCAACGAAGCGTGCGAAAACTCTATCGAATGCGCGAATGCAAGTAAAAGCGATTTTTCCTGATTTTTCCCCGAGAGCAAAGAGCGTATATATCAGAATCGGCAAAGCCAGTGGGATACACAGTGTTATATACATATATGTACGGTATATAGAGGGACTGAATCGCGAGGCCAGGCCACACGATATTCCTCGTCGAGACAGGAACGATGGAAGGCGACACAGAGCTACGGTAATACGAAGGAAAAGTGGGAGCCTCCAGACTTATTTTTCTTTCTATTCTCAGCGTTTTCCTTCAACGAGTGTAAGGTACGGACGGTGTTGCTGCCGCTGCTACTGACTCTCCCAGTACCGGTGTCTATGGCTCGCTGAATAAGAGCTTCGAGGATATTTCACGGGTACTCGGAGTTTCTTTTCTCGAAGCTATACCCGGCGAACGAACGCGCGGGGTGTATGGAAGACTCGTCTGGACCCTCCAGCGAGCGTACCAACGATTTTTCTCCATTCTCCCTGAGCGGCTTCAGTGATACCCCAGACATACACATAGATATATATGCACTCATTCTACTCTGTTGTTTGCCTATCCACCTCACTCTCCGCAGAGTTTTCTCGATAAATGAATCTCTCGTGGCTCGTTCTCTCTCTCTCCCTCGATACCGAATGGACGATAGGGTTAGCCGTCGATCCGTCTTCGTTTAGTCTTGAAACTTGCGAATTAGAACTCATCGCTCTGGACGGTGCAAAACTCTTCCGCACTATATAGACCAGTCGATGCATTTTTTTATTCTTTGGTTGGATGTAACAGTGAGTGACTGTTGCGACCGAAAATACTTTAAATGATCGAAGCGTTCGTATAAAAAAATTCGGATGATTCTGATTGCTTACGAAATTTTTTCAGTACTCTATACTTTATTATACGATACTATACTTTGTTCAATGAGTTTTATCGTCCCATCACGACGATAGTATTTCCAACATTTCTGATATATTACGAACATAAAAAAAAAATCGAAATAACAATCAACTGTGCCGATCCCTTTACGTTACTCATCCCCTCGTTATTCGTACAGAAATATGAGAAGCGAAAATAAATGGCTCTCAAGATAGTCGTATTTTGCATTTAAAGTATATGCTTTTTACCGTTCGTAAAGAAAAAGAACGTTGTATGCTATCTCCTGTCTTCGTATAATGAAGTATTGAAAGTCTTCGTCTGCATAATTTCTCAGTTTTAAATGGTTTATCTTTTTGTTTCTCGATTATTAACCGCGATGGAAATTCCGCGGTTAAACTTCGACGCAGTTTTTCGTCGATGCAAATTTTTTTTTTTTTTTTTTTTATATAGACCACATCCCATCTCCCTTCTTTCCTTTTCTCCGGCGTTCTAGTTTTCTACATAAGTACACATTGCGGCTAAAGCCGACGTTAACTTCCGGCCGATCTATACGTTCCGCGCGCAGAGGCCACAGCTGTTTAAAGGTTTTCATAAATTATCCATTCTTCGATACTTTTTATCCCGGACTAAAAAAACTTATCCTGCGAACGTTTTTGTGCCGCAACGCGCGGAGGCGCCTTTTTTTCGTCGCTCGTAGTCCCGCAGTGCAATTTCTCGGTCGCGATATACCGTCGTGAAAAAACACCCTGGAAAACGGGGGACAAAAAAAAGCGAACGAGTGAGTCAACTCACTAGCAGCACGCGCCCAGTCCTGGGACTCCATTGCAAACAAAGTTCGACGATGCATAGGATAACAAAGAATTCGCGCATAGGGAGGGTCACCGAGAAGGTTCAAGCGAACCGATGTTGGTGAACTGTCTGCCAACGACGAGCCCGTCGCTGCCGGACGATTTGGCTTTTCATCTCCGTTCTCACTGGTCGATTTATATATCTATACAACTCGGAATGTAATAGTTATACATGCGACCGAGAACGAGGCATCGCATTCAACCGCCGGAACCGATATTACATTCGCGCGCGCGAGAGCTTCGGCTTCGCTGGAGAACTGGCGACGCGGAGTTTAATTTGCGAAACGCGACCAACCGGTACGGGGAAAGCTTACGGCAAAATTGGCAAACAGCCGATGAGCCTTTCGCCTCCCTCCCCCCCCCCCCCCTCCCCCTCCCCCCAATCCAACCTCTGCCACTATCAACTGCACAGCCTCGTTGAACGTCGACGTCAATCTTCCGGCTGAAATACACGAAACTCCATTACGTTGTGGTTTTGTCATCCACCGGTTGGCGTATTTCACCCTTATACTTTTTTTTCGTTTTATCGCTGTTCTCGTGTCTATTTCACGTGCGCGACTCTGGCTTTCCTTGCTTGTTGCAATCTATTTGAACTTCTGCTCGACGTGCTGGCGTTCTCATGGCTGACTTGTTCGGCTCGAGTGACTATATAAACAGTTGTGTTTTTTCCTTGCCGATTTAGCAAACCCTCTATAGAGTCTGCTGACAAATACTGTTTACGAAAAAAAAAAAAAAATCATAATAAAATTTCCATCATAATAAAAATATTTAAAGAAAATGATTTTACAAAAATTAACGAACTCTTGAACAAGAAATTATATTGAAAAAAATAGGGAAATAATAATTATTTGCGTATAATAGTTCAGAGATTCGTTGTTTATTGGGTTCCAAAATCTTTTATTATTTTGTTCTGCGTCCCTAATACAATATATTTTTGTATTAAATATTTTGATCACTAAATAAAAATCGAAGTTATTATAATCAGCAAAAAAATAATAATAAACAATTGAGAGCAGTGGTTCTGGAGTCCTGTGTTTTCTCGCTGATTTTTTTTATTTTATTTTTTTTTTCATTCATTTATTTAAAGGATCGATAGAAAAAACTTAATTCTTCATGCGATGACCTGTTCCGATACTCTTAGCAGGAAACTACAATTGTCTCCTTCCCCTCCCCGTGACGGCGTGCTATTGAAAAGTGTATTTGACCCGACGTAAGGTTGAGTTTCGAGTCACCGAATACTTAACAAGAAACTGTCTCGTGAGCAAAAAAATAAAAATAATTCGCTCGTTTCAATAGAGGGTTCGGAGGGGGCGTTTCGTAGTCTCGTAGAATTGTCCTATGTCCGAAAGGCGAGCGTGAGTGCGTCGGGCCGCATAATTTATTTAAATTGGTCGAAATGGCGAGCTTCCTGCCCGGTCAGCGATTACACGACGCACATGTTTTCTCTCGTGTAGCTTATTTCATTGAGACCTTTCGTCTTGCGGACTGTTATAAAACGTTTTTGTCTGATAATACGACAGAGCTTATACTTCGCTTATCATCCAACAACAGCCCGACGGTTAACCAGTGTCTCTTGTTTAGCAAGCAATTGTCTTTCGTCCGAAGCAATTAATACACATTGTATCAAACAGACGCGGGACGAACGTCTGTCTTTCGCGCCGACACTGTCGCGTCTCGTCAAATCCGTCCCATCCGTCTTTTGTACACCGACACCACCATTCGCGTGTATAATAAATCTTTATGACACTGTACGTTATCTCTAACCGCCTTCACCGACAAATAACAACTTTTCGCGCCATTGTCATAGTATTTTTAAACATCGCTATCGGTCGTTAGCATCGTCAATGTAAAAATACACGCGCGAGATATATCTTTCATAATGTAAATATTGCTGTTTTTTCATTTCCACTGTTCGAGTCAAAACGTCAGCGAAATATGCGTATCAGGGCGTGACAAGGGTGGTTACGCGAATTTTTTTACAAATGCGAGACGATCCGTATCACTTTTTCTCTCGGTTACGCGGAATGTTAGTGATCCGAGACAATACGTATTTCTCGTTTTTATTTTATTCGCTTGAATATGCGACATAAATCCCGGGAAGCCGAGAGAAAAATTGACGAAAAATACAAATTGTTAAGGGGGCGAGGGAGGGAGGGGGGGCGGAAACCCGTTCGGAGGTATACCCTGTTGTATAACGGAAACTCGTGTATCGATTGAGAAAACTCGATTGATATATTGCCACCGATTCTCGTGGGTATTTTCGCTCGTTGGCTCGATGTGCGCTTTCGCATTGGCGCGCTATCGGCATAATTAATAATCCATGCGTGCGTCGCTCGTGTGCGAGGAAAATTCAGTCAAGCGACGGGAACGAGTCATTACGCACATCGATGCTAACCGGTGAACGAGTCATTAATGGAAAAGCGTATATGTCCGTCGGGAATTCACCGGTGTCTCGTGACGATGACGATGATCGAGGATGCGCATTCGTGATGACCTTCCAGGCATACGAATCGCACGGGACAATCAATCTCTTTCGCCTTTCACCGGCGAATATTAATACAACCGCGAAGTAATTTTCGTACCGGAGATTCGCTCGATTGTACGATTCGTTAGGTCACTGTGATTACTATTGAGGTTATGGATAATAGCGATGACGATCATTGGAGTTAATTGTAATCGATGTCGTTAGAGATGAGGAAAAAGAATGAATATAATCGTATGTACGGGAAGATCTCTTTATTGAATTGTGTTGTTATCATTTATAATTTATTAGTGACTCGTAATAACAATGATAATTACAATTTCGTATAATTTTGATGTTTTCATTGACAATTATACGTATATAGATCGGTAATATGCAATCAAATGAGAGTGTCGAATCTGTTCGTTAAGTTAATAATTTCAGGTCAAAAACCGTATTGATTTTTCTGTTATCCTTAAGAAAAAATCTTACGAAAAATTCCAAAATTCAAATATAACAACGCGTAGAAAGGCTTTCAGTTTTTTAAATATCATTAAAAAAAAATTCTGTTTAAAAACAAAATTACTCTTCTCCAACAATATTTAATATTTCGACACGTGCATTTTTTTCATATGATTATCAAATGCGATTAATGCTGTTTTTCTTTTCGAAAAAAAAAAATCGAGAAATCGAAAAAAAAGAAAAAACAATAGAATCGTTTTTGTCCGAAACAAAAATTGATTCTAAAACAATTTCTAAGTATATTGTTATCGGTACATCGCATCATTTTTATCAATAGAAGATAAATAGTCTTTGATATAATTCGTAGCGTAAAAGTCAGGTGTTGTCGACACCCCATTTAGTTTCAACGCATTGCTCTGTTGACTAAGCCGATCCTGCATGTTATCTATCAGGTATACGTATTATGTCCCAAAGCCCTCAGACGAAAAGTAGACAAACCCGCAAGTCGATAAAAAAATATCCCGAACTCCGAGTCACGATCGTCGAGCACCGAGGTGTCGACAAAACTACGCGCGTCTCGTTTGTAGGTTAAGTGTGTTATGATAACAGAATCGTTTATCGACGTCTAATTGTTTCGTCTCGGTGCAGTGTTAGTTTATCGGTAGAAACGATGTTGTTAAAGTTTGAGACAAACGTGTTGTCTGCACTCGGGCCATTTGCGCGATCCCGAGAGCCCATACACGACATATGTCTCGATATATGTATATACATCATCGACCGTTGAGTAGCGTAGGCGGTAGAATAGCGAAGAATCGTGGCGTTTGTCGCAGTTGAACGACCCCCGGTCGTTCGCATGCATGCAAATGCCAGATAACGTATAGGCCGTAGAGAGACGAAGCTCTTGTCGCGCGAAACGTGCCGGAAACTGCGGCAGATTCAGGCCACGAAAGTGGAGAATAGAAGTATCGATGGTGGAGGATAGCAGTGGCGTAAGGTAGGTTCGGTTAGTCTTTACGTATAATAGAACGATGTCGGAGTAGCAAGTTTTCGAACTCAAGTAAAAGCTGAAGCGAAGACAGTAGCGAGTGCACGTGTCCGATGGGGTATTATTACTCTGTCTCTCTTTCTCTTCTGTGGCTGAAGCTCCGAGGGGGGCGTTCGATCGATATCAGCCAGGAGTTCATTATTAGTTTCCAGTAGGGCTCAATGTACTGCGAGTGACATACGTGTGTATACCGAAGCCTGTGGGCAACGAAGGTAAATGCACCTATTGAACGAGCATGCGAACGCGAAACTCGCGAAGCATGAACGATTAATCAGTGCGGTTCGCCGGATGTGTCGGTCGAATGCTTCGCTGACAGTAATCGGAACAGTCAACCCAGAGAAAAGGAGGGGGTAGGTGGGGGGGGGGGGGGGGGGGGGGTGAGAGATCACTCTCGAAAATGCTGAAGCAAACTATTCGCAACGGGTTACGAAATTGCTTGCAAATATCACTTGGATATGTCACGTACGTTTATTCAGATTTCCGATAAATACGAGATGCTCCGAGTTATCATCGCCGTTTTTACGGAAGCCGTTTATTTCTTTTTTTCCGGAATGCAAAAAAATATGATGACCCGAAATGAATGCATCGAAATAATCGAAAATATTGTTTTCGATCTATTCGCACGTTGATTGGCTCTCACACGGGCGGGATGGAAGCTTCATGAAAATATTTTGCGATAAAACAAAAAAAAATATTGGCCGAGTTATTTCTGTTTGGTAATAACGAAGCGTTTGTGTATTTCCGATATCGTAGAACTTCGAATAAAACATGGCGACGAGTATAGAATGCATTTTATTGAAAAAAATATATATATCGAATTGAAATCGCAATATTCTGGGATTAAATGAAGAGGTATTTAAATAATTTTATAGTAAACAAAAAAATTAAATATGTATAATAATAAATGAACAAAACAATTATAAACGTTTATAATAATTAATATAGTACATTATTCATTGTTGATTATTCATGTTTTCGAGCACTCGGGGCGAAGTCCAAATAAATATCCGAATATTAATTGACAATAAAAAATATTTATTTCACTCAGTGCGAAAAAGACGCGTCGCGCGCGTATAGCCCCCATTTTTACACCTTGCGAAGTAAAATTTTGGACGATACTCGTGCGAAAAACGTTTTCTTAACTCGTGGGATTGCAACACTCGCCTTCGGCGCAACTTTTCGGAAAAAGTTTTTTCGCACTTGTATCGTAATGTACTATTGTTTGCATAATTTCCTTTATCCGCCATTATAGTTCCCCACATATCTATAGCATTCGAGAACACGACTCGAAACCACACACAGATTTCCGGTAAACCGCATACGAGAGATACACGAGGGATTAGTATACGACGACATTGCGAGAGCGGGGGGGGGGGGGGGGAGATGGAAACCGTCGTCTGGTTGTTCGGCGTTAACATCGAACGACGGTGCGCTGTGCGTTTCCGTCGATACACGCGAGGGACGACACGAAAGCTCTGGCACCATTGCTCGAATTTCGGTGTGATGTTTCGACGCGGGGGGGGGGAGGTCAACGTTTGGCGCTTGACACACTCCCACACGATGAAACGTTTCTGTGTCGAACATATCTCTCGTGTCCGTTCGGGAAAGGGAATTCGGTTGTACGCGACGACTACACGATTTGCTCAGCGTATTCTCTTCGCAGCATATCGGAGCAACAGAGGGGTTGCGTTGGCGAGTAATTACGCGATACTATCAATGCCGATGATCCACTCGACTGCATCGCGAGCGGCGCGGCAAAATATCTCGATAATCTTCAGTGACGTTCGCATTAACATCAACGACTTCCAATAACCCGCGAATAACACGATAAGCTCCGAGGACTCACGACGAATATGGTTCCCGCATTTTGCTCCGGACGGAAATGGAAGAGACTCACGGCTTACGCTGCTTCGTATCTCGATCTGGTCAGATCCAGTGGGGCGTTAAACGATCGGGCGATAAACGATACGCAGTTAATGGCCCTTCAAAGTACTATTGATTTTCGCACGAAGCGTGACATATAAATTTCGCGAACGTATTAATAAGAAATAATTGAATTAATATTGAAATAATTATTAAAATTTAATTACCCATAATACATCACAGATAATTACATTTTTTTTTTTTTTTCATTTTCAATCCACAATTTCGCAATTTTCGTTGGGATATTGCTTTTTTTTTATTGTTAGAAAAAGTTAAGCGCACACTGCAACCGCATTTACGGTATCGCATCACAGACCATTGTTGCAACATATAGAAAATCTACCGCACTGCAGGGTCCGCAGTCTCTATTCTGCCGCTCGGAGAACGAGAGAGGAGGGTCGGTTTGCGACGCGACGACGCGCGACACTCCGTTAAAGTCCGCATAAAAGTACCGCGTGCAGTGTATAAGCACCGGAAATTTTCATTAACATCTCTCTCTCTCTTTCTTTCTCTCCCTCCCTATCTCTCGTCAGCCTCTTCGCTCGTCTTCTATGCAATATATTTTTTTATTCTCTTTTCCCACTCCACCGTTACACGCTGTTTCATCCCTCCGAGCTATTTTCACCGAAGGACACAGTATAATTGTTCCAAAGTTCCATCGTGAAACTTCCGAGAAACCCCTCGGGATAACCTCGCGAGTCACTTGGGAATTAATCTACTAGAGATTGTAAACGAGTAAGAAACGCACCTCTCGCAACTATCATTGTTGCCGCTGTGTAACACACCGACGCAATGGGGAAGGCGAGGATAGAATTTAAACTCCAGTAATTTCATTGTCCGTTCAACTTGTTCCGCAATTCGTTGTTATCGATGAAAAACAGTACATCTCGAGTGAATTTAATTGTTTAGCAGTGCGAAAGTTTGCGCTACACACGTGTACGCGTAACGTAACCTTTTCGGCTCACGAATCTATTTCGTTTTACGTTTCGTCGACAATTCGCTCGCGAGATAGTGACGAAATCATTGCACTTTACACGAATGCTACGTGTGCAGAAAAGCGCGAAAACGTACATATATATATATATATATACACTGCGTACCTTTCAACTACTTCGGTACATCTCCTGCTGCATTCGCACTCTCGGGAAACCCTCGAACCAGTGAGCTCCGGCAGATACGGGGGCGAAGCGGCAGCAGCAACGCTGATAGCCTTTCGTGCCACTCGCTTCTACCTGGGATAGCACTTCTACCCTATCGTCGAACGTGTGCAACGCGAGATGCATCTCGTGGGAATGTTCCCGATGAAACGCACTCTGAAATTTCCGCGCGGGAATCGAAAACCCGATGAGACTGGTGTGCCTGGTACGTGCCCGGTATGCCTCGATGAACGTACCTCGTGTGTAGTTCCCTCTCGACGATCGCCCAGCCTCGATTCTCTTTATCTACTGTTACACTATCCATCGCACTTTCTCATTTTCTCGATCTCTCCTATCTCCGCTACGAGCGATACGACATGCGCCAAATAGCAGCAGGGAGACGATAACAAATATCGAAGAGAACTTTGCACTTTGCTTTTTTTTTCGTAATAATCATTCGACTGTTTTATTCATCCCTTTCCTTTGGCAAAACAAATTAAGTTACAGGCGGTTTTTTTTTTTTTTTTTTTTTTTTTTTTTTTTTTTTTTTTTTCGGTACCGCAAAGGGTTAACACAACAACCGCATTTCCATTTTATTTCGCGGAGCTCGAATTTGCACTTGCGAAACAGTTAAAGTTTACTGCAGGTGTTGCAGGTACACAAACTTGAATAGATACCTGTGGCTATCGGGCGCAGGAAATTGCAGGAAAGCCACGATGCCAGTCGGAGTTTCCTTCGATCGTGCGATCGTGTTTCGCCGTCGGCCGGCAATAAATAACATTTTAAGGAGCGAGTGTGTCCAATGGACGACGGGGGGTCACGTAGGAAGCGAGATACACGTGTCGTTTGTGCGAAATCCTCTTGCGATACTATCGGCGTTCTCGTAAACAGCGCTTTACAGGATACTGAACAACGCTCGCGCGCACACACATCTATATATAGCTGTCTATACACCGTTTCCTTGAACTTCTCGTACAGTTAAAACTATAAATTTAATTCTATGGCTCGTTACCGCGACGATCGTCAAACGAAATATTCTCGTAATCTTAAATATTCACTGTTTTGAATAGTGGCGCTGAAATCTCGTAAACGACGAGTTTATTTTTGCGGATCTGTATCGCGGTACAAGACAGTCGTTAAGCGTTTGAATGGTTAGCATTATTAACTCTCGAAGACTCGAACGTAGAGAATGATAAAACGATATATGCTAATGGAGTTCTTTTTTTTTTTGCTGTGCTATAAAGTGAAAACTGAATAATTTTTATTTTTTACACGATCTATCGATTTAACAATTGTTAAAAACAAAAAAATAACTGTAGACAATTAATTTTTTCACTGAATTTAAAAATGAAACTTCAAAGAGATATTGTATAGATATAGACGCGCTACGTGCATTTTTATGCTCCGATAAAAATAAACTATCACAAAGGGCTGAAGGTAACTCGGCTCTAAAAAAGGAAATGGAAAAAAAATTGAATATAAAAACGACACTCCCGCCAGTTGACAGTTTTGTGAAAATTCACTTTCAGTAGAACGCCTGACGTGTTTCGTTTGTGTTACTGCTGCAACGTTGCGTATGGAACTCGACCTGTCGGCAGGACTTGCTGAAAACAATATTTTTCGAAATAAAGTAAAGGATGCTTCGTATACCGTTATAGATTCAGTAGACCCGACGCAAACGATAAAAAAAAAAAAAAAAAAGATCGTCCAAAAGGCGGAAAACGGTTCTATTGAAAGAATTCAATTGATAATAAATATTGTGACCAAAATAAATCGCATAGTCTCGTTTCATATTCCTCTCATTTCTCCGTCTCCATTATCCAAACTCCGTAAACAATGGCGCAACTTCTCAGGATAATTAGTTCCGCGTCTTCGGGCGAAAGATTGACTTTGAATAGAAAACTTCAATAACAGATATCGGTATTGTAATAAAAAATATCTTTTGGTTCATGTTGCAGGTAAGAGTTTCGCATACAACGCGTATCCAGAGGAGCTCTGGCGTTGGCATATAATCGGATGTTCGAAAAAGTTAGAAAGGAGCTTTGTAGTTCACGTTACACCATTCTATAAGAAGCTTCTGAGATGGGAATCGACAGGTAGGATCTGATTTGTGAGAAATCCTCTTACAGTTTATTTTTCTCCGTTTGCGTAGCCAAAGTTTGCGTTACACGTGCCATTGTTTCTCTTAAAAAAAAAAAAAAAAAAAAAAAACTTAGAAATAATTTTTTACTCGTTTCTGAACTTTACATTCTACTTAGCTGTAGTCTTTGCGAATAATAAACTTTCGCTAATTATTCGATGTAATCTAAAGTTTCTTAAACAAGCGCGGCGTCTTTACGAGCGGCCGGTGTCTCGGGGTTCACGAGAAAATTGCGACAATCACGCGTGAGATAACGGCGTACCGGTGAGCCGCCCCCACAGGGGTTAGGAGAACAGAGGGTTAAGTGAGAGATTTCTTCGTCCCGTCGTATCTTCGGTCTTATTATTCTGGACTTTGCGTGTGAAACTAGAACAGTCGAGGCATCACGTTGATTTACGGGTTGTATCATTTTTTCGTCTAGCATGCCGCTCCGCACCGTCGTTTCTTCTCTGCGCTTCTCTCTCCGGCTGAGTCTCATCTCTCCCGCGGATATTTAATCTATTTTCAGTTAGCCGAGGGGGCGTATAACAAGCCACTCCTTCGCCAAGTTGGTTCAACGTTAGGATATGCTTTCCGGGAATTGGCTACGTCTCTCCTATCTTCCTATCTTCATCCCATCTTCGTTCTCTCCACTGTATATCTCTCTATCCCGCTCCGGCATAAAC
Source organism: Buathra laborator (assembly GCA_934046635.1). Taxonomy (NCBI): domain Eukaryota; kingdom Metazoa; phylum Arthropoda; class Insecta; order Hymenoptera; family Ichneumonidae; genus Buathra; species Buathra laborator. Next base: position 9,526,594 of record OW203897.1, read on the forward strand.
TTATAACGGTTATAAGTTGCACACGGTAACCTGGGATTTTGCTCAATTTAAAGTTTCACCGCGCGTCTTCTTGATGGTACACCGGACGAAGAGTCCGCGGTGAAAGTACGTGATGGTGTATTAAATATATTTATACAGCACTAATACACTAATACACGTCCATCCGGCTGTGCGTCGGTCCATCCTAACCTATGAAAACGAAGTTAATTCTCATCGAAATTGGTATTTGAAATTCAACGTTTCCTGTCGTATTTAATACGAAGAAAAAAAAAAAATTATCCGAAATGTATCGTAATCATCGAGAGTGGATATCCGACGATCATTTTAAATGCCAATTTATACTTTCGCGAATTTTGAAATTAAACTTTAGTCGCGATAAAAAAAAATCCCTTTTTTTTTTAATTGAAAATAAAGTTTTTTTGATTTTGTTAGTGAGTTCACATTTGTGAAGTTATCGGTTCGATATTTTTATTTTCTGGTGTCGATAACAATTAGGGTATTTGGGATTAATTTCGTCAATAATCGGTCGAGCGGCTTAAACTTTATACATTTTTTTTTTTTACTGACGTTAGCATCAACTGCAGTATTCGTCTGCGTTTATCGGGAAAACCCGTTAAATCAGACTGCAAGCAAACAAAACGATGATAACTTAAATAAAAGAAAATTACGAGAGGAAATAATGTGGAAACTTCTAAATTTCCATGGCAAATATATCTTACGGTAAAAATGTTTTTTTTTTTCTGTTTCCTCTGAAAATGTTTTCAGAATTTTTTTTGGTAATATCAGAAAAAAGTTCTTACATGTAAATTTTATCCTGAGCGCGAAAAAAAAAATGTTTTTTATTTTCGATGTTTACCATTTACAAAAATAGATAAATATTACGTACATTACTAATGAGAACAGCGATAGATGTATGTACGGCGTAAAAATCCCTGTTTCGTATATGTTGCGGTATATCTCGGGGGCAGTATGTCTCCAGCAGCTGCAGAGATAAAGTTCATGGAGAACGTTGGGGAGAGGATAGCGACGGTTTCCGGCGAGTGTGCAGTGAAAAGAAAATGAGAGCTCACCTCGTCCGCGCAATTACTTAGGATAAGCGGAGGATGCCTTCTTTTCGGAAAACGCGAACTATACGATGCAGCATCTACTCCCGTTTCTCTTCCTCCCCATTTCCCTCCCTCCCTCCCTCCCCCACTGTTTCTCTCACCGTCTCTGTTCACTTTCCAAGCCTCTATTTCGCGGTGGAATCCGACAGTTTTACGATCGAAGGCGGAGTTGAAATAATAGGTTAGCGTTCTCGCAGGAAAACGAGAACGGGGGTGTGAGCGGTACGGGATGGAGAGCGAGACGCGAAATAAAGAGAAGGATCGATGTGCAAAAACGAATGAGGATTGGCAGACGATAGTGAAAAGTTCATCCCCTTCGTACCAGTCGAACTCTCTCTCGTTCTGTGCGGGAAAACTCTCGTTCGTCCTGCGCCTCGCTCTCCTTCAGCCCTTTCACTTGTTATATATGTATACCTATAGCTTCACCATATTTTCAACTCAACGTCAAAGCGAGAAAAATGACGGACGCCCCTGAGTACTTAACGCGTTCCGAACACGCGAAAAGTTTGTGCTCCGCGGCACGGAGTCCTGACGACTCGTTCGCGTTGGGTTTTTTTTTCTCTCTTTTTTTCCTTCCACCTTTTCTTGTTTAGTTCTCTCTCTCTCTCTCTCTCTCTCTCTCTCTCTCTCTATCTCTCGCTGGAAAAGCCTGGATCACTGTCAGTCACGCTCTCCTATCACTCGATGCCACTCTTTCGCTTCTCTCGTAACCCTCTTCTTCCCTCCTGACCCGCTCCCCCTCTCCTCCCATTCAGTCGATTCGTATCTTTCGTATTTCTTCGAAGCCATTAATCAATCATTCTCAATTACACTTATATCCGTCCTTCGAACGGAGATTGACGGGAGAACCATTATCTTTTCGCATATCACGAATTTACTCTTCGAACTGAAACGCCTTTTTACCGATGGCTGATGGCAGAACGAAAATTGTCAGTTTCTTTGCTTATTTAAAAAAAAAATTAAGCTGTAAGCTGGTAACGGTTAATTACGTATTTTCGAGGACAAAAATAACAATATGAACTTTCGAAAAAAAAAAAAAAAATTAAGTCATCGAGTATTCAATAAGCCGCCAGCGAATTTCTGTCGACTCCGCATTATTGTACATTTGAAGTTCCAGTGGCTAAAAGCGCCTTACTGTTTTACGTACCGATCTGCAACAGCTTCGTTGGTCTGTTAATTAAAATGCGCGCATTGCACGTAAGAAAGAATGGAAATAAAAAGCTCTTGGAGCGAAAAACAGAATCTCGGAGAAACGTCAGCATCCAATTATATTTCCCATGCGGTGTGATAATCTCGTGTATTAATTATAAATTTCAAGGAGACTTCTTTACCAAGCGCCCTGTTAGTAATTTTAACGAAAAATATATATAAAAAAAAAAGAATAGGGAAACTTCCGTGATATGGCGGAGACACGGAAAAATTGAGAATAAAGGGAAACGTTGAATAACGTTAATTATCCTCGAGCTTCTCGGTGAAAGTAGCGAAGCCAAGTGGATTCCGTGGGAAGAATGCAATTTGCGGGGAAATTATTCCTCCTGAGATACTTAGTCCCATGATACTGGCCGCTTGACAAACGAGAATACTCGCCGGCGCCTGCTTCTCCTTCTCGATGTATATCTATACATTCCCGTACTTTTCCCTCTCTTTTTTTTTACTCTCGATCTTTCGCCACATTCTATTTATTCGCGCTTTTCTTCGTTCGTTGATTAGATTCGTCTTCGAACGTGACGTAACAACAACCGTACGACCCTCAACCCTTTTGCGGGATAGAAATAAGAACCCGAAGTAAAAAAGAATACCTGATCTCGTGTCGGGGGCTCTGCGAGTTGATCGAAACCCAGAAACCGGCGGTCGGTCTCACGACCCTCAGGGATCGTGCGAGGGTCGGATATCTTTTGTCTCGTCGACTTTATTTCATCCCTCACTTTTCTTAGACTTTTCTCGGATATATTTTTATTTATTTTTGAAATTTTTTTTCATTTATCCTCTTTTCGTTGTCTCGCCGTCCACCGTTTCGCCATTTTTGTACGAGTGAATGGATGCGTGCTCTCTATCTCCGCACTTATGTGTATATGAGTACTTGAAATAACACATTGATATGTTAGAGTCGCGAGAAGTGTCGTGACCTGGGAAAAATCGATCGACGAACTGACGTAATACAGCCGATATACACGCACGCCGCCATTCGTCGATTAAGACTTATAACACACACGATGATTCATACAGTCGTTTCAATATCGCAAACTCGGAATACCGAAGTTTTTTCAACGTTTTTTTTTCTTTTTTCTTATTCCACTTTTCGTCTTCATGAGTTATTGTGCAAAGAACGCGTATCTGCAAACAGTGCTACATATCGGCCGCGTTTAATATTAATGAGATCGTAATTCATTCGCTAATCGCTAAAACGTGAATTTAAAAAAAAAATTATGATAGAAGATATTATATTTATGTCGGATTTGCGCTTTTTTAACTACTGACGGGTCATCGGGGCAATAGGTGGGATTTTGATTTTTCTTGTTTTTGTTGCATTTCTTTATTGCACTCGTTTTCTCAGTCAGACATTTTTTAATTTTGGTAAAATTATTTTTTGCTCGATGAATTTAATTGACGCAACCGGAATATCATTTGTGGATTCTCTTATGTCATTCGATTGACGATAAACACCTTGCCAACCGTACGAACATATGCGGTCTCGTTTATTGCGCAGTTACGCGTCTTTTTGTATTGCTAAACGAAGATGGAGAAAACTTTTAACGCGATCGTGGGGGATATCTATTAATGAATGAGACAGAAGTGCATATAAGTTTCGCGTTTATTTTGGGAGTTTCTATAAACGGCCTTTCGGTCGCGATGCTGGCTCTCGCGGGTGATTTTCTGTCTCGTTCACCTATAGACAAGTACCGTCTCGCGTATGTCTTGGCGCCAATTAAAAGACTCGCACGGTGCGCTTGTTCATTGCTCCGAAAGCCTTCATTTCGTAATGCAAATATCGATGCCAAAATTACATCGCAAGTAAAAAAGAAAATTTTCGGTAAAATTGAATGCCCTGTAAGCCCTTCGGGCGTTAAATAGTTATCTGCTAATGGCAGCGATATAGTTATCAGCGATTTCACTTCGTCGGACCCGAAAAAGAAGTATCTATAGAATAAACGAGATGACAACACACATTGTCCATTGTCCATTCGATATTGTCGCTATCGGAAACGAAAAAAAAAAAAAAAAGAAAACAGTGTAACAGAAAAGTCCAGGGATATCATCATTTTTGTTCTGATAGCACCATCGTTAAATCGATGGATGAAGCTTTCCACTTCCGCTTGACGAGAGCTTCCACTTCACTTGAAAGCAATTTTTCTGATCAATATCGAAAGAGGGCATTTCCAGTCCCTCCCCCCCCCCCCCCCAAATCTATCCAACATTCCATCGAAAATGCAAAAAATAATCGTGCACTATCGTGGCAAATACACTCGTATATATCAACAGAGGATTTAGATTGCAAGTGCAATGAAAAATTGAAAAAAAAAAAAAACAAAAAACACAAAAACTTTTTTCGCAGTAAGTTTCAGCTTTAATCAACGCCCAGAGGGTTTAACGTGAAAAAAAATGAGAGATTCGACTTTGCCAAATGCATTCGGATTCACTGTGGGTACTTCGAAGGTTCAATGAAAAAGATCGAGATGAATAATCATCGTTCATCGTATAACGCGAGGTTGATTAATAGCCGTGGGCGAACACGAGCATCCGCGAGATCGAGTTCCCTCGGTCTGTCTATACGTCTGAAAAAAAATTTTCGATAGAAAAAAAATGACGGAATAAGAGCCGCCCTCTCATGTTCCCTCGAGCTATGGATAACATTTCGCGCGATGTGAAAAAAAAAATTGAAAAAAATTTGAAAAAAAAAAAAAAAAAAAGGAAGGTACTCGGTCGCGTGAGTCCTTCGCTGTGCGAAACATCACCCACGTCGATGATAACGGACGGGAGGATATATTAGTGTGTGTGTCAGCCGGTTTTCAATCTGCGGCTCACGGTTGCAACCGGGGAATACGAAGAGACGTGGGGAGCTCTCGCGAGAGCTGTTCTCGACTCGGTGGAAAAGGCTGGCGATGGGAAGAGTGAGAAAGCGAGACGAGGTTTGAGTGCGCGGTGGAGACGAGACACGAAGTCTCTCGGCTCATCGGGACTATGAATACTATACATATATACTAACTATATATACACACACACACACACACACATATATATATATATTCGGAGAAGCACGCGAACGGAGCGTGCAACGAGAAGCGAAAGCACGTGCTCGCCGCTGATGCTCCAACGGGCGCACGTCGTCGACGACAAGTTTCCGCGATATACAGTATACTTGCTACGTTCTTCCTACAGATATATTAGGGCTATTCGTAAATATATGTAAAAATCTCGCTATAGAGCATAACAGTGGAAATAGTTACACTAAAGTTTCGTCACGAAACTATTGCAACTTCGTTCTTTTCCGCATGTGCGATTTTCACGTTATTTTCTCGATTCTATTTTAATATATTTTCTGTTTCAATTCATCACTGGCCTCGTGTCATACGTTACACGTTTTAACGTCGAGTGAAACATTGTGCGCGTGAAGTGTTCAAAATTATTTGATTTTGAAAAAAGTTTTTTTAAATATTCACGGAGTGTTGAGAATACGAAAAAATTATTTTGAGCGCTTATAATACGTTTGCATTGTCGTTAATAAATGAACTATGATAAAATTTAAAAATTTCAATACCTTTTTTTTTTAATTGATATATTTTTTTAAATTCATCTATTGCCGATTTTTTCTCAAATAATTTTCACAGAAATTCAGTCGAATTGTAAATAATGAAAAATCGCGAATTTGTGCAAATCTCTCGATGTATAACGGCCAATCCGCAGGTCGTAGGGTTTTCTTCATCATCGCGCTAAAGTCTCCTTCATTCAGGATTAACTCGATGTTAGCTGAGGAAATAAATTATTTCGAAACTTTAGTGAAGGATAATATACGCCGGGGAGCAAAAGCAATTGTAGTGTAGATTTCTGATTGCCATTCCCCGCAGCCTGCCTCGCCGGTACTCGGCTGGCGTTCGACCGTCACGCGAACTCACGATCAATTCTGTAATCGCACTTGTTCGTGATTCGTTTGAGAACATTTTCGCGATAAGACCATTTGCCCCGATAGCGAAGTTATAGTTTTGCGAAGCTTCGCAAAAAGTAGTATCGCGCCGCTTTTCCTCGAGTGGCGGATGAAAGATCGAGTGAATTCTATGCACGGAAGTGCGATGAAACTTAAGGTAAAGTGGTACTTTATAGATTTCGTGGGAGATAGCGACGAGTACTCTTTGGAAAATTGGAGTAAGAAAATACATATATATACGTATATATAAGTCGATCGCGTCGAAGATTAAGAAAATGAGGAAAACGTACTTCGCGGATCGCGAGAGCATACGATAAATGGGAGCAATTTATCGTACTGAAGTGGAAGGCATCGAATCGCAAAGTGGAAGGAAGCATCGCGATAAAGAAGTCTCTTTATTTTTTTCGAGAAAATTAAAAAAAGTGGTTTCAATTTCTATCGAGCGAAGTTTCCAAGTTGTCGCCCGACGTTGCTTTTGTCTCTCCGCTGTTTCCTGTTTATTTTTTCTTTGGGATGTCTTCGATCTTTGTGTCCCTTTAACTTCGTCCAGCGACAGCGACAACGCTATAAGCGTTATATTCTTTCGAAAAATCGCCCACAATGACAAACACAGTTGCTATTTCCCCAGTAAACGCGATATGAAACATCGTGCACTGTAGCGAACTATGTACGTTGGGTATACATTTCAGACCAAACAACCAACGCATATAGAATTTCGTTCAGAAATCGGCTTCAGAGTGAAGTGATACCTACGCGTATTTCTGGAATTTTTCTTCCCTCCGAAAGAAAATCGTTGAAATATTTCGCTTTTCCATTCGATAAAAAAAAAAAACCTATATCTACACAATAACATCGCGAGCAACGGTGTAACTTTATGGAGATTTTATTCGTGCGGTAAACCGCAGAACTGTATAAAACGACGTCGGTGAATAAACTCCGAAAAAATAAAAAAACGCATCATTTCGACTTCTGATTAGTTACGGGTAATGGAGTCGAATGATATCGTCGATTTTTCCGACGAGAGCGGCCCGTATTCACCCTCTTGAAACTCGTGTTATCCGTTCTTTCCAATCCGTCGAATGAAGCACATACTTCGGTGCTTTAACGTCGAGGTTTGTTCTGCGGTTCGTCGTTTGTACACTATCCGACAGTAGTACCGGAGAGGGTAACGATAGTAGGTACTCGAAGGGTTTCCGCGTGGGCGAGTAATTACTCGTTCTTCGTCACCTGTTCACTCTTCGTGTTCAAGACCCGGTCGAGTTTCCAAGCGCCCACACTCTCCACTCTCTCGATTAACGAAGGAACTCCGGAACAACCGCAGCACACCGATAGAGCCGAAGCTCTCACTGTACACAGGCGCGCAACCGAGAATCGTCGAACGGTACAGCTGAAGCAAAGCACCTCGTATAGTTTCCGAGTTTCCATGGCCATTGAATTTCTCGCACTTCGAGGGAACAAGAGAGCTATCGCTACGACTTCGTTCGCCAGTACTTCACCGCTTTCTGCTTCAGCTGCTTCTGCTCGTGAAAGGGTCTATATATATATATACATAGATACATAGATATATATATCTACACACGAATAAATATATAAACATATAGCTTGCGAACGACCTCGTTGAGTCATCGGTGCAACGAGATCTACATACTTCTCGGAAGTGCAACGTCGTCACATTTATACAGTCGGAATTTGATACGAAATGACGATTTCGTCGTTCTTCTCCGACTTATACAAATTAATATTCATATAAACCCTATTATTTCGGCGTTTCGAAAGAAAAAAAAGAAAAAAAAATACATGTAGGGAATTGAAGAAAAATATAGAATCGATTGGTACCAACGAGGAAATCATTAGCGTCACCCAATAGAGGTTGCAGCAGGAAACTCGACAGCAGGGATAACGTAGAAAGCGTGACACGAGTGACAAATCGGTCGATGAGTCTCGTGAATCTTCGTCTGGCTTACGTCGATTATTGTGTATATATATATATATATATAGTATACATGTGAGTAAAAAATATTACGTATACGTGCGCGCTTCCCGCACGTTCGTTTCTCCATTCCAAAGTCCAATATTGTCGTTGATAGCAAAAAAAATGTATATGTTGCGACTTGTCACGTTTTACATATATACATCGGAATCGTATAGATATATACATCGGTACGATTTGCGAGGGAGCTGTATATGCGGGACAGAGAAGAAATTTTATCTTGAAAAAATAAATGGTGGGATACATAACAGTGCGTTATTAACGATATCAATATACCTATGCGACATGATAACACAAGTGGAGAGACGTGTCATATTGTTGCCGGTTTAAAGTCCAATTCTGACTTTCATATCTGTATTCACGTTCAATGCTGACCATGGAAACGAAGAAAATTTAGTACGAAAGCGTTTACCAGAACTCGCGATCCAATTTCGTCGTATTCGTTTATTAGACAAAGTTGTCAAAGTGGAGGTTGAAAAATGAAAATGTTATAATCATTATAAATAACAGCTTACGTCTCACGCAAAATCTTTGAAAAAAAATAAATAAATCAATAAATTAAAAAAACACATCAATGTGTTATAATTATATTTATAAAAAAGAAGAACAAAACCATAATATTAATAATAACAATAATAATTAAAAAACAACGATAATTCTTAACCAATACTATATATGATAGAAATTATGAAATTATTATTTTTTCATATTATATAACCTTTTTTTTCACTAATTATTTCGCGTAACGGCTAAACGTCATCGACCATTCTCATGTCGCATAGGTATATTGATGTCGACAATAATTACATTCAACTAGTATTTAAAAAAATATTTTTTCATGTAAAACTCGATAGTAACTATTCCCATATTTTCGTTCAGACGAATTTTAGATGCGATTTTGGAGATTGAAACTCGTAAATCTGAAATTTCAGTGGATAGTACATCCGGCTGCAATCGATTACAGTCTCTTCGATTGCATACAACAGTAACGTAAGACGACGGTTTAGGTCTTCGGGTTGAGTATTTTTCATGTAGTCACAAAAGACGCGACGAGGTAATGAAGGTGAGTGAGAAAGTGATCGCCGTTTCGTCGGACCGAGTTGAGTTTCTCGCTTCTCCGTACGCCCACGCGCTCGGGCAATGAGACCCCTCGAGACTTATACGAAACTGACTACCAGCCGCGGACATACATACACACATGGTGTGTGCACTTTGTACCTATAGTATACCTCGCCAAGAAAACCGGCTTGGGTTCGTTCGTTCTCGCGTTCGCGAGCGCGTGCCTCGTGGACTTTGGACTCCACGACGAGTGTGTCACTCTCGCTCCGTCCCACTTCGACACCCACCGAAGGCTCTTCTCCTCGAATTCTCAACGCCTCGTACTCACTCTTTATATTTCCGATGCCCTCGATCGTGCATCGTCGGTGCTTTTATTGTCCTTCTCACTCTTTTGTTACGCATCCGAAACTGTATATATATATCTAAACACGTATATTGGGGGAGGAGAGGGGGAAAAATGGACCGCGGACAATAAATACTCCGTAGAATTCAATTATACATCGTTCCCCATATTTTTTTAGGTGAGAAGTGATTGGCAGCATAAATAATGACGATGAAAATCAAACTTTCTAGAAATTTCATGAATTTAACTTTCGATCTATTTTGGCCCAAAATTCAAATTGCGCGACTGTCCCATTTTGCCCCACCTTCCCGTATTCATTTTCAGTCCCACGCACAAAAGATATATGTGTTTCCAACGATTGTGCAGTGCACTAGACACTCGAGAGTTTTTGACGACTCGCTGATCGAACCAACGAAAACACGGGGCGCCGAACTCTCGTGCATCGCTCCAAACGTCGCCGTGCCGTACGGGAAAATCAATTCATCTCGCGTTCGCTCACCGAGAATGACAAAGCTCTCTTCTTTTTCTTTCTTTTTACAATTTTTTTTTCCATTTCGTATAAAAAATAAAACGAAGCTTACGCCCGGTGTGTGTGGGAATCATTTTGCCATTAGCGATTGTGTCGTTTCTTTGCTTTGAAATAACAGTTTCTGGGTGACAAGTCTATTTTAAAATATATATGGGATATATATATATATTTTTTCGATATTTACTCCCTTCGAGAAGGCGAGGCAACCGAGAACACGTACATCAATGTATACGTGCGTTTAGGTAGTAACTATGTCGAGTAATCGATCTTCTTGTTACGTGAAACGTGGCCGAGTTAGGGCGGCGGCTCGTTAAACGATAGATCGACACCTTTGTACCCGATAACAGTAGATGTATCTAGTAACATCGATAAAGTGTATGTTACATCACAATATCGTAAACACACACCGACGTTAACTTATCGTGCTTTGAATATATCTTGAAAATAGGGTTACGCCATCGAGAGAATATTTCAGTAATTCTGAATATTTCAAGAATATTCTCCGAAGCAGCATCATTTTCGGTATACTATATGCATGAATGCACAATGTCTCTGTTATCCTTCTGAAGCATAAGTCTCCGCTATCTCCTTGAATTATTGCATATTTCATACTGCTGAACGAAGCACTACCAAACTTTTTTCGTATACTCGGCCCTTTTTTTTCCATTTTTAATATTTACAAAAGCTTTTTTTTTGTAAATGGCATGATGATTTAACGGACAGTATATATACGATGCGGCATACATCTTCCCATTTTGTAGAATTTCTATTATAATTCCAATGCAACGAAAAAATAATGTTACACAATTTTTTAAAGTTCCGTCTGAAAACGGAGTGCAATGAAAACATTGTAATAAGAAAAAATGAGATTTAAGTGTTGAATAATTCTCACCATGTACCGTGTTGAATAATAATACGTCTTTTGCTCTCGCGAACAGTCGGAAGTTTATAAAAATGAATAGTTGGGAGAACTGAGAATTAATTAAGTTAACTTATTATAAGTCGGCAAAACGGTTTTTTTTCATCGAAAGAAGTTTTTCTAACTAACTATTCGTTTATCCGACTCGTTATTCTTTTTATTTCAGTCTATTATTCATGTAATGTATTACAATTAAGAATAATTCAATTACAAATTATTCTACGCGAAACTCTTCTGCGTGTTTCATCCCATTTTTCGACCATTGAGAGACACAATGCTTTCTTTTATCTTGAAAAAATACGACGTGGACAGCAGAGAAAGCGTCGAATTAATTATATAAAAGTAACGAACAGATCTTATCGTTCTCGCTGTATTTTTTGCCTCACGTTCGCTCAAAGCTCGGTTAACCCTGTTACCCTGTGAGACCAGCCGGGGAGATGCGGTATACGGAAAACCACACAGAGAAGCTGAGAGACAGATAGATTCTTGGACATTGCCGAGAACTACCATCGCACACCCTCCCCCGGTTTCTCTCCTACCATTTCAGGGATTATCTCATGAGTCATCTCCGGTCCGGATAGCCAAGTACTTCTTGCGCTCGACAGCCCTTCATGAGCACACGAACGACGACGAGGGGCGCGAGATCATCTCTGGAAGAGCTCTTCTCCTGCGTCTCTCACATTCGCTTACCTCATCTTAACGAGGATCGCAGGATAAATGTTGTTCTTCAATTTCCTACCGCTTTACCGAGTTTAATAATTAAGTTTCATTCAAGCGCACAAACGGTTTTTGATCTCCCGCATCGCATCTTTGACGATTTTCCTTGGAATCGCAAATTTACTTGAAGTACCGCCGAAGTCTTGTGAACGGCCGTCTAACATTTAATTGGAAATATTCACGATCCACGTCCAATATTCAACAGCAGTCAAAAGTTTCCGGATGTAATATTCTCTCGATAACAGCGAGAGATCTGTTTTCTTACCAACTTTCCAGAGGTAAAACGAAAAGATGCAAATTAAATGTTCTCGTCGTTCCCTTATTCTCTTTAAAATAAAAACTCTCGATTGAAAAAAAAAAGAGTTGATTGAAAAAAACTGAAACATGAATATGTAATATCGAATTTTAATTTACAACCAAACATTCAGTACAATCATCGTGAAAACTTTCTTCTGTATCGAAACTTGCGAAATCAACGAACTTTAGTATTCATTTTACTTGCTTCTGAATTGCGCTCTGATAACCATCGTTATCTTCGAATAATCCAGAGATAACGTATCAGCCATTGGAGTAGTATCTCTATCGCGCTTCCTCCCAGTTAGAATATGAAAACCCCTTTGCGTCGTCGAACTTCGAAAACTCAATGGCATGTCGGATCTAACAAGCATCCTAACTACTTCGCCAACTATGATTAAGTCATTGGATAGCATCGAGTGGAGGTAACTCGTAGTAAATCACGTGCAGACTGCGAAAGTTTTCAATCTCTATGATCGCAACTTCCTCATCGGCTCCTGTGACAGCGCTTCCGGTTATCGAGGAAACTCTCCCTTTTCAATTTTGTAAGTAAGGGCACCATTACGCGAGATTCATCGGACTCGTAGTACTTGGATTCACCTGGAAGAGGTCGAAGTACAGCTTCAATCTCTCTCTCTTTCTGGCTGAAGCAGAGCTTGTAGTACTGCCGAAATTTACTTGTGGTTCGTAACATTAACATTCCTAATCATCGAGATAGAATTTTTGATCATCTGGAGATGAAAACGAACTCTCGCACTCTAAAACGGTCCCGAAATCGGCATTATTGCACACATCCGAAAGAAGTGAACAAACGAAAACCATCTTCGACGATTCATATTAATAGTTACAACCAGCAGAGAGTTGGCTGCAAGGTAAACGATCCGTGTAACGAGTATGAGAGACAGAGAATTTCACGGTGCATAAATGTGTTCATGATTATGAATCAACATTGAAGCGCCCTGCTTGCTGGTTTGCTTCCATCCGGCGGAGCAGGCGCTCTCGAGCGTTCCGTGTCATCTAGGAGTTCCACACAGTACTCGGATGCTGAATCGTAACCGCCACCGGGAATATTGTTCGCCGTTAGCATGCGAGTCACGTACATAGCTGTAATGACTATATAGTTATACGCGAGGCAATGTGGCGAACAAAGAGAGCGCATGTTGGAAGCAAGAGAAACAGAAGTCGTCAGTGGACGAGAAGGATGAGAAAAAGCAGTGGTAGCGGTTGGAAATAGAGTACCGTACACGCCCACGTCATTAAAATTGAAACGCGTTTCAACAATATTAACACCCGCCAACCCCCAGAACCTTGCGCAAAGGCTTCGGTGTTGTACGCGTTCGCGCATAAATCGCTGTTGGCCTTTGGACGAGGAACTGACCCGTAGTTGGTTCAGTATAACCTTCAGCCACACGTCACGTGGCTTTGCACCCCGGATTCGACCTCCCAAGCATCTGCTATATTAACCCGGTGTGTAGGCGCGCGGTCAAACGTTCCAACCGCAGACGATAGTGTAGAGCCCTCGGTCTTGTGAGTGGGTGCGTATGTGGTCGGGCAGTAAAGCAGCCACAGCAAATTCCTTTATCACACCTCCGCAACTTGCTGGACTGCAAAATAGCTCATTCGCACCTTCAGGGAAACCTCGTTGCCGCATGTGGCATACTTTGTGCGCACGACTTTTAATGAACTCGCTTGTTGTAAGCCTAAAACTGTTTACCAATTGGAAAATCCTTCAAGGAATTATGATTAACGTACAAGGTAACATGCGTACTGTTGAACACAAATTAACAATGCATACGTTACCTTCAATGGATGACAGGCAAAAAGTGGCAAATTACTTTATCCACATCACGGGACAAAATGTTTTTTTTACTGCTGCATAAGGGATTTACATGCAAATTCATTCTGTTGTGGATTACCCGTTGAACGTTTTGCATTTTTATAGCCGTTTCATTGATTTTCTTTGTTTTTATCCTGTAGCGTTGATGGATCAATATTGCATTAATAACTCGAAAGCTTCGAAAGCCATCGCGCGTTCATTATTCGTTGGAGTTGAATGTATGATATTTAAATCTTTATGCATCGCATTAAAGGTCGTTCCGGTTTTGGCAAATTGTTCGCTTATGTTTCGTTGTTCAATCATGGGGAGGGGAATGCTTGATCTTCCGCTCTTTTCTCTGGTTCTTCTTGGTTTCCGTTCGCCTTCCGGTTGCCACGCTGTTGCGGCTATTGCGGAGGGCGGGTCGTGGTACGAATCTTCGCGTTCCTCGCAGTACCCCACCGACGAAACCAACCCTGACGCAATTTCTTTCGTTCCTTCTCCGTCGCTTGGCGAATAAAATTTCCTCATTCCGTTCTCTCTTCGTCGCCTTATTGCCAGGGACCGCATGAGCGTCCCACTGGAAAAACGTTTACGGCTTCGTACGTTCGCTCCCGCAACCGCCATTCCCCCAGACCCTTCCAACTGACGGTTTTGTTCGCCGGTGGCAGATCGCACAGCCGTGATTTCCGTGGCTAAATCTACCGGAAACTAGCAGCATTCCGTGGGGTAATTTCGAATTTCGTTAACTCGCGTCTCGCTTTTTTCCTCCTCTTCCACCCCCATTTCTGCTAGTCGAGCGTTGTTATTTTCTTCGTGCCATCATGTACCCCCACAGGCTCTCGGACCAACTTAACTCTTCCGCGCGCTACTTCCGATTCTACTTTCTTCCGCCATTTCCCCCGCACTTTCCGGTGCTCGCTGAATCTCTGGAGATCGGCCGATAGGTATCTGGCGAATTGAACAGTTTGCCATTTGGTTTTTTTTATCTATAGAACGCTGAGAACTTCCATTAATACAGCGTATGTACAGCGTAATAACGCACCGTTGCGGCATTTTCACTGATGGGTAGTTAATTAACGCCAAATGCTCTGTTTTCATTCGATTTTCCGGAGTGGGATTTACCCAGAAGTTCTAATTCCGAGTATTATGTTTGGTAGATGTGTTCATGCAGTTTCCGGGATATAGAAGTGAACTGATCGATCCTGAACCATTATTAGTTTTGAGGAGTGCTCACCGTCCTTCTAGTTTCGGAAACTACTAATACGAATAGGAATAACCGGTATTACAGAACAACTACATTTCCAGTCGAGCAGTTAACCGACTAATATTCGAATTATCAACTGTGTATAATTATATCAAGTTATGCAGAAGCATCTGTTTGAACGAGACTTTGCTTAGGAAACTTGTCGTGTAGCATTTACTATAGTGGCAAACCTGACAAAACTTACTAATAATCCGGTATTACATCGATACGCCGGCACCGTTACCAGAAATTGGATTGTACACCGAATAATTAATCAGAGAGTCAGTCAAATTTCTTCATATGATTTTTTTCAAAAACTGTATTAAGATAACGTTTATATTTTTTCTAACAATCAAAACGTCCCATAATCTCCTTCCACCAAAAAAAAAATCGCTTTATTACGTCATATAGTTTTTGAGAAAAAAAAAAAGTAAATAAAAATATCCGATTTACGATAGAACTGAGTCGTCCACTTTAGGTGAAAACTATTTAAACTACGCGAAAAAAATCTTTGCGACAAGATAATCGTTTTGGTGACACCGTTAATGGGCATTTGGATGGTTGTAAACCTTATTCTTGTATAGACGTTGAGCAACGCCTCTGTGTGAAACATTTAGTACGAGTTTCGCTCGAACTTACGTTCCAAATTCACGTGACTTTGACACGGTGCATAGTTGCCATCGTGAATTCACTTTGACCCAAGAGAACTGCGCGAATGTCTCTGGTGCCCAGTGCACTTTCACGCCTTGCGTCTGCTACAGGTAATGAGTGTGCAATACTTGTTGTTTTTGTGCGGTGGCAACGTTCGCAAAGATCCGCTCAGCTCGGTTGCGTCAATTAAAGACCGGTGGTAATCGTCCTCATGGCGCAAGGACCTGTTAATCTCGCAGTGTGATATTCACAGAAAAGAGCAACGAACTCTTGCGCCGAGAGACTCAATACTATCTTCTCCCCTTCGCAAGTCAAACTTCGAGAGGACTTTGTAGTCGGCCGCGACGAACTACGAGAAACTTTCCGTTCTTCTCTTGCGTGGGTGGAGCCACCGGAAAGAGAGACTTAGCTATATAGCAAACTTGAACCGAGAGACCGAGCTATGGAAATTTAAGAGGGTTTACCAAAGTGCGAAAGTCACGGAGAACTCGAAGACAGTACCGTACTATATGCAGGATATAACACAACGAGAACTAAGTTTCTGGCAGTTACATTACGATCCCTCCGTGAAGCTACCAGAGAGCTGCAGCAATGTTCGCCGACGCGATGACAATGCACGTTTTTACAATGTCAGCAGGTATGCGAGGAAGAATAAGAACGGCAGCGCGCTGAGCCGCCGTATTCGCTCGCGCGACAGTAATAGGTGATATAGCAAGGCGACTTCGCACAGAGTTTGGGTGCGGGATGCTGCGCTTGCTATACGCTCTCCCGCAGCGATGATGATCCATAGACCTCATCGTATAACGACGACAATGGAGGATTTGTCGTGAAACAATGAAGCTTATAATACCACGGCCCGTCCATCATATGGTTTCAAGATAATCCATGAATGTACGTCGCGCCTCACCGACAGGACTCCCTAAATAGACACATAATCAGACGACCATCGAGCAAATAATGGATGTCTAATGCCTGTGATGCATTGCCGCGTCCACGAACTTATTACGAAGTATTGATACAATGGATCAATAATTTGGCGCGCGGTAATCGAGACGTGATACACACAAATCGGGGATTTCAATTCCATTAAAACTCACTTCCTATATAGCCGTATGATTTCCGTCCTATTTATTTTCTTCCATTAGGCAGTTTGACGTTACATTTTTTTGTAAAAATAAAAATAAAAAAAAAACCAATTAACCAACAAACGACGATAACTTAAAAAATCAATGAAAAAAAAGTTGTACTTTTATATATAAATTTTTTAAGACTCACTCCAGGTAATTGGATAAAATAAAATTAACTACACGTAACGAGCGATTTCTATACCAAAAAAAATTAATTAAAAAAGTCTACACGGATCCCATTCGTGATGGATGAAAGCGGTGCCATAATAATCTCGAAATTCCTGAAAACTCGATTTATCCACACGTTTTTTTAACGCAACGAATGTAAATCTCACCGGTTATCTGCGTGACGAATGTGAAAATTCAATTACTGTAACAAGCAGAAAAAAAACCGACGTGTACAGCCGTGTAAAATATTTCAACGAACGTTGAAATATTCGCGATAGTTACCGAAACTGTGGAACGTATTCACGATATATTTCATTGGTTGGGCATTTTTTTTTCCCCATTTTACCTTTGGCCCAAAATTTTCATTCGAATTTGGTTGCACCTGCGGATATACAGGTCCCCAGTCAGATTTACTTGGTACTCTCGCTAACGAGGTGCATTCCCAGTATTCGGTTTATAGTCACTACATTCGTTTGACGTCGATCCCAAAAGCAAAAGTTCGGTTAATCCCGCAATTGGATAGCGCTAAGCTATCAGAGCAGTCAGAAATGGCCTATTTCTATAGGATTTCGTTCAATTACGCTCTTTTTTTATTACCAATCGGATACGCAGCGGTGTCGGTGGTTACTCGCGGTATGAATAGCTAATGCTCGACGCCATTTATGCCGTCCTCGAGTTAATCCGCATAGAATATTGGACACGCGATTTTCAATGTTCATCGCATGTATGCCAATTTCCGAAATGGTATCGTATTAATTTTGCTTTCACAATTCGTTTTCTGTCCTAATTTGCAATACCAGTGTTCGCACGGGCCTTCGTCCGCGACAAAGAAAAATACTAATTAAAAAAAAAAAGATGCGATATACCGATATCGTATGCTCTACATTGATAGATGATAGTTGCAACGGTAGTGTTAGATGTACACGATAGATAGCGATGTTCGCGAACCCGATAGGAAACAGAACCGCGGATCTATCGAAAGGGGGCCGACTGCGCTTATACAAGAATCACACATAGCTATATCTGTAACCATCTGGTATTTGCTCTGGAAAATCAGGTCGACTCTGTATGCAGCGCTGCGCTCATCTCTCGAGGGATAGACAGAGGCCCTCGTGACGCGCGATGTTGAACTCGCGTTACCCATTTCGACAGATCCAACAATTCTACAATACGTTGCATAGAACCTCTCTATTCGCATCGGACAATATTATGCTATCAGCTGGCGTTGTTCCCACCGTGAAATCGACATCAAAATTTATCCATGAAATATCTAACTCACTGAATATTCTTTCGATCAATTTAACTTTTGTTTAAAAAATCAACACTCTTTTTTATTATTTTTATACGCGATGCGAGACTCGCTGCTTCAGCGAACTCGACAACGAGTACGGATACTATCTTTTCTTTTTTTTTTTCGCTGATGACGTACTCGTGGTTGTGTGTATGCGTGTGTATGATTAACGTTGAATAACGAATAGCGTTGGCTACACATTGACGATTCTGTGTAGCTGCAGCCTCGACGGTGACCGCCGTGTCGACGAGTACGGGGGTTGGACGTAATTGACGATAGCGTCCCTATACCTATCCCTCGGTGTACACTATGAATACAGTGCGAAACTGTAGCACACTTTACACACCAACCACCGAGTACGTGAATTTTTTTCCAAGAGACTGGCGGTTCCTTTTGCAATTAATAACACTCAACTTGTATACCAAATTCTTTTTTTTTTTTGTTGTTTTTACCATTGTCAGTGCATTTTTCACTGCCCTCAAACAGTAGCAGTCATTTTATGCGTCACATAATTCAGAAATAATCGTGTACTCGACTGGACGGAATCGTTCTTAACAAAAGAAGAATGTGAAAATTATTCGTTGCTCGTTTCGACATGAAAATACGATACAGCGATTGCTCGCTATTGCGACGCAAAAAAAAATCGTCTTCACGTTACCAAAATCGACGTTTGTCTTGTTGTTGCCGGTTGTGAGAAAACACATACCTGAGAAAGAAAACGTAAACGACAGAGGAAGGAAGTTCTTTGTGGACTCTCGAGGCGATAGAATTCCGGAAAGTACAGGGATAGGATAAGCGACACTTCCGTATCCCTCGCGGTTGGACGAGTTCGCGCTCCCGAGAGATCCCTCGATTCTCAAGCCCCTCAGACACGGCTTCCATTTCCGCCATCGCGAAGGCGGAAGTGAGAAAAACACGAGGGGCAAGAGAGCTCGATGAACGAGGCGAGTAGGATACGTGTGAAGATAGAGAAAGAACTGTTTCACCGCTGGCATTGTAACACTCTCCACTCGTTTCTTCGTGGTTCTTTCTTTCCATCTCTATCGATTTTTATTTCAACGTTTTTTTTTTCTTTTTTCTCGCATTCCATTCCCCTCGAGAGACGCATCTCTGGCAGCATCTTTCGCGTTCAGTGAAATCACAAAATTGCGTAAAAAGCAACAACGAGAATTCACACTAATTCAACAGCTACGATTTTCAACTCCGATTTTTTTCTTTTTTATTCGCTTTCTCTCAAAAGTTCCTCGGCTTCCTTGATTCTGATATTCTTACGGTTTATCGAAAGCCTTTGCCCTTTGTTGTCTCGACGGTTCAAAAGAAGAGATGATCTTCCTCCACCTCTCGGTGTCTGAATAGACGCGGTTGGAGACGTTCGCTACAAAGAGCTTGTGTCGTGATAGCTGGAACGCTCTTTCCTCGCGGGAAAAAAAGTGTAGTAAAGGAAGTGAACGGTATCTTTTGTCATCGAGCGGTTCGCAGCCCGGAACTCTTCTCCAAGACACTTTTTTAATCACCAGTTCGAAACTTTTCTCTAACATTCTCTCATCGTTGAAGTTGCACTCGAGTCGGTCAAAGCTATTTTCTCCCCGCGCATACTTTGACGAATTGCTATATTTATTTCCGTTTGAAATAGTTTTTCGCAGTGGCGTCGTGAGAGCTCTGCGTTTGAGAGATGAATGAAATGGAGAAATAAAAGCGTGAGCTAAGAGTAGTCGACATTTCGATTTACGTCGGTTATTCTCCGATTGGTACGGTCTATACACATTCGGCTTTACGGCGCTTTCAGCACTCGAGCTTTTCAAACGCACTCTCTTCGTCTTTCTTTCCCTCTCGAGTGCCGCTAGAAATGCCGTACGAGTTGCGGTAAGGTTTGCTACTTCGAGTAAATACCGAAGAGAACGCGAGGGTACGGCGTTGAAAGAACTTGAAGACATTTGTACCGAGAGAACGCTAGTGGAAGGATTCGTTCTGTATAGGCTATGACTCTTGAAAAATTTATCGAGAGGATTGTCGGTTTTCGTCTGCTTCGTGACGACTTGAAAACTCCAGGTACCGAGCCGTTCTGTATAGGATTTGGATCCATTCAGGTGAAATCGCGGGCTTTCACGATCCTTGAAGATGAAGCAGAGTTGTTCTCTGTTCAATAGCGAAGAAGAGACGAGCGCCCTCTGCGCCCTCATCGAGTTCTCC
The DNA here is from genome assembly GCA_934046635.1 of Buathra laborator. Taxonomy (NCBI): domain Eukaryota; kingdom Metazoa; phylum Arthropoda; class Insecta; order Hymenoptera; family Ichneumonidae; genus Buathra; species Buathra laborator. The sequence goes on from OW203897.1 coordinate 9,547,180, forward strand.
AATACGACAAAGTGCTTCTCTTTATTTATCAAGTTCTATATTTAACATAGAAATAAAAATCCTCGAGATTCCGTATGCCGGAGGGCCAATAAAAATTTTCGAGGGTCACAAATTTTTCTACTCAATACCAAAATTATTACGTAATTTTTTTTTTACTCTCGAGTGCACTGTGGCGCAAATCTGCACTGCGAAATTGACTGAAAGAAATCGTTATGATCATTAAGCCGGATGCTTGTTTTTTTTATTTCAATAATTTCAATTATAATGATAAAACCGGAGATACAGGGGAAATACAGGGGGCATACGATGCTATCGGAGCAAAACACGGAGATTACTGGGATTTTCTTTAGTTTTTATTTAAAATAAATTTCAACGAAAACTGAGATAAAATTTTAAAAAACATGGAAAAAAAATTAATGAATATAATAAATTGAATATGCAATCTTTTTTTTTAAATCCTCATTTTGCCCCACTCTCCCTTAGGCTTTTGAAAACGATTCACACGAGTATGTAATCAAAAGATTTGTGTCCTGACCTCTACAGGGTTGAAGCGCGATTCGTCCGAGTTAAGATTTAACGCTGTTTCTATTTTGATTCGCGTCAGAGAGTGTCGACGATTCGATACGATCCGGAGAATAATAATTAAATGCCGAACAGTTTTGGAAAAGCGTGAGACATATCCGACAATTAGAATCTCTTTGGCGGTCTTTCCATCTAGCTATTATCGCTGCCTTTCACCATTTCATCCGAAGTTCTCGTTGGCACACGACAACCCGGGCACAACCGCCCAATTACGGGGAACAATATAGTCACGAAGAATAAGGTACCAAGGGGATCTCCGGCTGCTCGAGTTCGTATATTAACCAGTTCCTCCGCTGGTTTCGCTTCTCGACGGTGGTGTTGGGCGCTCCCACGTCTGTGATATTACGCGCCGTCTGACTTTGCCAAGAGGCGACTTCGAATCTCGCCAACTCCGAGCTTTTGTTCCTCGTCGCTCGTTCGGGTTTTCTCTTCTATATAACCCCCGAGCCTCTCCCCCCCCGACAGCAGACAGAATTCCAGTCGCGGATTAAGGCTCTTTCACGTTCGCCAATCCCCGCTCCCCGTTGTACTTCGTCCTTAACTCAATTAGAATGAAATCATACGGGAGGGCGTGATCTCGATTCGCGGCCGAGGCGAGAATCGACTGTCACCGACGAGTTTTCTGCTGACTCCGACATTGTTCGCCACTGATTTTTAGATATTTCATGCCGAAGTGAAGCTCCGAAGATTCAATATACTCGTTTCCACACCGCTGATTCTCGCCTTTCAAATGTAGTCGTGGCAAATAAAAAAAAATGTGAGAAAAGTAACCCGTCGGAAAGTGCTAATTAACTAATTTTTACCTTAATTCTACATCTGTGGCGCATGAATCTCGTATATCGAGACCAGTGCAATTCTTTTTCTGAGTGTCGTATATTCTTATTGTTGATAAGGGAGAGAGGGGCAAAAACGGGAAAATTGTTGAGATTTTTTGTTTTTATTTGACAACATTTTTTATGAAATTTGACAAAAAAATTTACCCCATTTTTTTTTTCCAAATTTTATCCGATTTTTTAAATTGCATTTATTTAACATTTGTTTAAAATATTTAAATAATAAAAAGAACAACAATAAATTTAATTAATTAACATTTTTTTATATGTCTTTATTTTCTCTCCCCTCCTTGCGAATCCTGTGAACAGCTGCTCCGCAAAACTTCCATTCGACAACACGAAACATATAGCGCGCCTTTATCATTTCCGAAATAGTTGGCTCGTCGAACTCGGTGTGTTTGAAAAATTCACCGTTGATTTCCGCCGTTTGTTATGCCGTTTGAATTGATTCGGTCGATGAATTGCTCTGTCAGAAACGTCAAAACGCGTTCTACACGCACTGTTTACCTGTGTACACACTATATTATCAAAACTCTCAGTTCGAAAGTACGGAAATTGTGTTCTCGACGGCGTTGGTACATTTGCCCCCGCTGCCGATTTATGGCTTCTCGGGGTTTTCTTACATTTTCTCTCGAGGCTTTGAGACCCATGAGACGGGGGGGGGGGGGGGGGGGGGGGAGTGTAAAGAATCGCGGCGTAATGACATTCGCGCGCATCTTCAAGAAGCAAACGGTAAAGAATTTGAAGATGAAATAAAACGAAGAAAGAAGAAAGAAACTCATCGAAAAGGGCTTTTACCCTTCGGCCATTTAATGAAAAACTGTCTTTCAATAGAGATTCGTGATTGCATTCCACTCGAGTAATTGCAATTATTTTTCTCGGCAAATGATTAGTTGGGTTCGGTATTTTAATTGAATTTTTAATTACTCGGTAACCGAAGAACGTTGAGAGTAGAGGGAATTTCAACCTTGTCGATGGGTTCTTTATCGATTTTTTTTATTCACCCAGAATACGCAACATCGTTGCCAGTCAAATATATCGAGAAAAGTCCCAACGGAACAACTTATTCCGTCTATTCGAACGTAAAAGACAGCGAGAGACTCGCTAGTGATTGAAATCGCGAAGATTTTCTCAAAGGAGTAACGGTTAATGGTTAACTCATCCCCCAAGAGACGCCGAGAGTCAGACGCTTTGTCGAAGGCGCGTTTTTTCAATATCGAAGTTCAATACCGACGGCTATGAATATTGCTTTCCATGTCGGAGTCTCGTTCGCTCCCTCCCTACGGCAACCGACAATTGTTGTAACGCTATGTAATAACTCCGCTAATACTCTTGTCCCCTTCCGTAATTAATGAGTTGGTTTAACGGAGCGTATCGCGAATCGTCCGTTCACGTACCTCTCCCATAGCTATATACATACAACAATAATAAACACGATCGAGTTAGCAGCTCGGAACAAGATCGGGTATAATGGCTGGAAACGCCCAGTTCGCGAATACGCTTATCCGCGAATAATTATTGCGACCGTTAACCATGGGTAATTGTACGATTTATCGTTCCAACGATCGATACCAACGAGCGAGAGAAATTTATCGACTGCCTATTACGTAAATTCAAATGCTCCGTGCATCGGGTTTATGACAAATCTTATTATAACGAAATTTAATATAATTCGATTTATCCTCGAAATGTGCGCAAATAATCGTTTTAATAAAACATTTTATTGTTTTCAGGTATGTCCAGTTTTCATGCACCTCTTATCGATGTTTTCATTTGCTGATAAAACGTACGTATTAACTCTCAATTCCATTTTATTTTTCGTAATACAATTTTTTAATGCTTGTAATTTTTTTTTTTTTTTTTCATTTTTTTTCCGTTAAAAATACGAATGTCTTTGCTTCGAAAGATCAATAACTCGATTATGAGGGTAAACGATGGCAAAGCGTAAAGCTACTATTATTCCATACGTGTTCGCGGATAAAAACGTAGAAAGCAACAAACTGCTGTAAAATCTTTCGATGGTAAATGTTTACGGTTTGGATAGAGCGTTGAGAATGGCTGCGGGGGTGGAATGAGGGGGTAATATCGTTGCGCGGTTTCGCTCAACTTCCTCTTATACTTTTATGTACTCGCAAGCGTTGGTACGGTGTGCAATGGCAGTAAGGTAAAGTGTGCATGTAGCGAAGTGTGTATTGGGAGGGATGTAGAAGAGAGTATGAACGATGCTACGCGGAGTAGCGAGTAACAATTTAGCATCGCACCGTTTCGCTTTGCCGGGAGAAACGTATACAGTGAGAGGCCGGGCGGGTTTACCGCAAAGATTCTCGGCACCAGTCTCGGCAGGGAATTCGAATAAACTTTACGCCGAGCTGGCGAGCGGATGTCTTGTATATAGCTATAGAAAATTCTATATATGTAGAGCTACTCGAGGGGTGCCTCCGACGCCTCGACCCCGCGGCAATGTACTTGCCGCGGCAAACTGTATACGCGCAGTCACTTGGCTGCGTTGTATACTCTACTCGTTATTTGCCTCCCCTTCTCGTCCTCACGTACCCAAAACTCTAATAGTCAGTATACATACACTCGCGGGAATACTTACTTATTGTTAGTTCGCGCCAAAGTTTGCTTACCGTATTATAGTTCTCTATCGATGATTCACCTGCTCTCCATTATGGATAGAGCGGCGCATGAACGATCGCGTTTCGTATACCACTTCGGAGAGATTGTGATAAAAATACGCCGCTACTTTTTTCATGAAACAACAAGAAAATTTCTAAGCAAACGTTGGTACAGTGCACTGGCACTATTTTTACTTTTCATTGTATTCGCTTTGGAACTTTTTTTGTTTTAAAACATTCGTAACTTTTTTTTTTTTTTTTTTTTTTTTTTTTCATTTCAAGAAAAAAGTTCTGCAAGCAATTTGTAGCAATTTTTTTATCAAATTACGTCGCAATTTGTTGTTACATTCACATTGGAATTTTCTTTTGTTAAAATTTATAATTTTTTTTAATATGAACGAAAAGCTCTTCGCCAATTCACTGAAAAAAATGTAACGATTTCTTACGAAAAGAAAATTTCATCGCGAGGAAATCTGAACAAAAATATTTTACTGTTTTCATACCGTAGCGTCGGGAAAATGTATTCGATTTACAATCGACACACAAACAAAATAATTGCATTTATTAGTTGAAATATTTTAACGAAATGAAATCGGGAAATTCTTGTTTTGTTTATTTTCGATTGCGTTACGAAAGATTTCGTATAAATTCCGACGATTGAGCAAAAGCGAGTTTTCCGATATGACATATTTTGCTCGCAAGGTGCGAATGAGTTCTGATTTCATGGACTGGATGCACACGCACGGCGCAGTCTAAGCACCTCGAAGCTTTAGTAGTCACGACTCCAGCGTTCGCTTCGTTAATTTTCTCTGCGATACCATTCGTTATTACGACTATTGGTACCTATATATGGAATAACCGTTATCGCGGCCATTCGCGAGGCGGGAAAAACATCCGGTAGTCGTATCCGGTATTCCTGGAATAATAAAAGACTAACAAAAAATGTTCACTGTTTTCTCGATATACACGCCGCACGTATCAATAAATAACGATGTTACTTTTTTTTTTTTTTTTTTCTGCGCGAATTTACGATCGCGCATACGAATGTTACACGCGCCTCGAGTTCTGTTCTCAGTTTCTCTATCCTTTTCCCCCGGAGGGACATATCCCGCGTGCGCGGTTTCTATTCTCGAGAGATATCATATTCACAAACACCGCATGGCGAAGGCGTAATGTAACGATAACATTTCGTGATCGTGCGCGAGTCCGGGGTATAAGGGAGAGTACCGCGAGAAATCACGGCGAAATGTTCATTCGTCGACGTGCACGAGGCACAAGCCCTTCGTACGTGCGAATAGTTCGAGGCACGTGACCAATGATATAATACATAATATCGTAGGTAGTAGTGCTTACTGAAAACGCCGCGCACGTATCCTCGTGGTTCCATAAATACTTCGAGACCGAGTAGAGTACGCGGGTGTACAGAGTTTTCCCCGAGAAAGTATAAAGAAAGGGATCGGAGTTCCGTAGGGTAAAGGCGGTAAAAAGAAAGACGAGAACTGTAGAACGCAAAAAGTTGTGAAAATAATAATACCCTCAGCCTAAGAATTCGCGAATGAAAAAAGCACACAGCAAGATTGCGAACATTTTTTTTTTAATAAAAATAACTCAGGAATATGATTTCAAGAGTCTCGTATTCGTTACTTCATCGTGAATTTTTTCAAGGAAACGGGGGAAAGAAAAATCGAAGCTAACTTCATATTTCTGCGAAAGAATCCGCCGCTAACCACGAATCGCTGTGTCTCTGAAGTTTTTTCATCTTTTCTTCGTTCCCGTTGAAATTTGCTTCGGAGTTCGAGAAATAAAAGTACGTAGAACTGCGGCGTTCGTCTGGTTAGCACCTGAAACGAAACTCGGAGCCATCGCGTTCTCTGGTATTTTCTACGTTAAAGCGAACTGAGAAAAAAAAATAATAATCATGTTGTTTGTACCGAGATACACACGTTGTGAAGATCACTACGCTCTTGCGTGTTGCAAAGAAACGGCGTGCTGGTGCTGTTTTGCTTAAAAAAATAATAATAATAATCGAGAACCTTCCCTCTGTACGCGTTTTCTGCACGGATCGGAGTTTTCAAAGCGAGCGAACGAGGTGTGTGGGTAAGGATAAGGAAGGAGTTCTCGTAGGAAGCGCGGCGTTTCGCGAAAAGACGACGAGGAAAGCTTCGCGTTAGGGACTTGCTGTACGAGACAGCTACAAGGCTATGCGTTATAGAAGCTACAGATATGTATATACGGCTTCGGTACGAAGTACGAACGAGAAAGAGTACGAGAAAATGACAATGGGACCTAATCCACGAAGTAGGGCTCACAGGAGGACCGAAGAAGACCGGGGGAAGAGGGCATCGACGAAAAATGTAACGGGCTTCGCGGCGCATTGTATATGTATGACTTTCAACTTTTACACATCGTTTTTTTCCCTCATTCTCTCTCCTCGATGGCGCCTCCATCTTTGTCGTTGTTCCGTCATGTGATAAACGAGTTCGCGGAGGCTATATAGCGGGATGAACTCGAATAAGGGCACAATGAAATATGCAGTTCGGCGAACGCAAGACGAGTTCGGGGAGGAAAAAAGAGTTATGGGTCGCAAAGTTCAAGCGGAAAAAACTTGTTGAGGAACGATATCTTCGATATTTCTTCGAAGTTTTACCTTCGACAAGATCAACTTTCGCTTCATAATTGTATAACAGTCGAACCGTGGAAAGGTAAAGAAGATCGAGAGAACTCCGCAACTTTCTTCGCAAACAAAGCGGAAATAAAAAAAAAATAATTCGATAGCGACTTATTGCCTCTGATTTAAAAAAAAATGTATGAACCAAAATTTATCGAAAAAATTGATCATTTCTGATATTCATGAATTACGAACGAGCCGTAGTTCGCTTAAATAGATCTCTAAGATTTATTTCAACATATTACATTTTGTTTAAACGCACAGAAGGGAAACGACGTCTCTTAATTTCTCTTGTCGCATAGCAAGCGCATAATATGCAAATGATCTGTAGCGCCCCGCCGCATTCGCTTCTATTTCCTGCTGAGATATCGAACCCGATTAATTTCCTTGTGCAACGTGCCACGATATATCATCGTTTTCCTTTTGCCTGTATGAATATTATTTATGCGTGCAATCGTTCTACGCGAATACCGCGATTTAATGCCTAACAGCCACGAGGCGAGCGCTGCTGATAAATCGCATGGAACAACGACGTTTACAGATATATCTCGAATGGCAGACGTGAGTTCTGCGAATGGCCCAACTTCGACCCTTTCGCAGACGTTGAAGAGCCCAATGTGCCTTAAAACGTCGGAAAAAACGTCACAGTTATAGCGGACGCAAAAGACTCATTTTATTCCCTACTTTCGCGTTCGAAGTTCAGACTCCGGCATGGAGTCGGGTGGAGTATAGAAAACACCGATGACACACAGGAAGTACCGAAACGCGGGATACGATTCTTCTCGTGCACCGCGAAGAATTTACGGGCATTCGAATGACCTCATCTTTCATAAAGCTGTACGCGCCCCGTTCGCGCGCGAAGAGGTCGAAACTACGAGCAAAGGCATTGTACCGAAGTTATTTATCGCCTTCAGCGTACTTACGCGATAGTATGGCCATTATATCGCGAGGTATGGACACTGGGAAATACGAGAACAGTCGAGAGGAAACCACTCCCACCCCCCATATCGGGAGCAATGCCTACCCCGAGTTTCCCGAGCGTTAAAGTATGTGTCTTGCGGTTTTGGTTACCCAACTTCTACATTTCCGTTTCCTCCCTTTCATACGCCCTTTTTCACTCGACGCACAATGGATCTCGATATGATATTGAGTTAAAGCGGAAGCGAGTAGAATTGTCTTCGAATTGAGAATTTCAGTAACGGGAATCGTTCGTTAACGAGGTCAACAAGGGTTCACTGACTTGTCGCAACCGATCGTAAAAGAGCATCGCGTGCTTCGCTCGAATCTTAAATTGTCACGAGGAAATCTCGTGGCGCAGTTATAATGTATGGCGTTGCGTAACGAACAGACAGTGCGAGCGACGAGAATGAAAACTTCCAGTTCGTCGTCATCGTCGGGGACTTCACATGCGTTTTCTTGACAATGACCGTGAAACGTTAGAAGGCCGCATCGTCGCATAAGGAAATGACGAATGGCTGCTAGAGAGCCGAAGATTAATCTGAACTTGACACAGAATCGCTGTTATCTATGTCTGTCTAATGGCTTTAATAATTGCTCAACGGGTCGTACGTCGATCCCGTGTCGCGTGGGATCCCTCGATCTCGCGGGGATTATTGCGCAATACGAGTGATCGGACTTATCGAAGATCATTCGAATTGAACTTTTCAAGCTTAACGCGATTTCACTCGAATGGATGCCGTTGGTAGGATGCAACAAAGCTGCTCTGTGAATCGGCGTTTTTTCAGAAATCGGGCGGCGGTCCTGTGAGCGTTTTCTATCGATAGACAATTGATATCGCATAGGTATGACAGTGAAATTCCGCATAGAAACGGTGGCGCGGGTTGACCTGTCAGGGAACTCGGAATAGTCGCGATTCGATCCGACTAATTATTTCGTTAGTCGATTACCGTCAATTACGAAACAAACTGACGGGTCCCGAAGCGATAATTAAGCGGGTTAACGGGCGTGTACCGTGCGCACCAACAAACCACCTATCTGCCAGCCAATTCAGCCACTGGGGAGCGCCAGTTCTCCGCACGCTTGATGCTGCGAAAATCCCTGATAGCTCGGATCACACCGGACGCAATCCACTCGGGATTTGCAACGTTGGTCACCGCAGCTTCTCGCTACAACGGTAAGCGTACCTCATGGATTCGCCGACTCGGTTACGTTCATATCATCGCAGAATCCATCTTCGTTAGACCGTTAATTTTCGTACTGCTCGCCATGTATAGATATATGTTATCGACAATCTGCAAACTTCACTGAAAGTTTCGAACTAAAATCGTCTCGCGTTTCTGCACGCGATATAACGATGCTGCGCTATAGTCGTGTCTCATTATTACACGGTAAGGGAGGTGTTTATCGATGATTACATTATAGTATACGAACGATTATTGAGTTCCCGTTTTGCGACTACCGGTCGAACTCGTATGTGACGAAATCGCGGCGAAGTCTTGACGAAGACTTCTATCGACGTTGGAAACTGCAATGATCCAAATATTGGTGTATTTTATACATCGATACATTTTATATCGTGTTGCGCAACCGCTGATCACGACTTCGCACTAATTTGTAATTAATCAGTTTTAAAGAGCCTTTAATCCGGAAATGAGGATATTATTATATACATTGGCTTTTGTGAGACTCGAAAGTTCTTCTACTCGCTCTCTTCTCTCTGAACGTCCGGAGCGAACAAATTTATCTGTCTGTCTAAGTATCGTTCACGTGAATTCTCCATTAGCCGATGTGACGATTTTCGGGAAATTATTTCGCAAATAATACGCCTCGGTACTGATTAATTATTTGTTATAACTCTGACGGGCTGTTCTCGTCCGGAAACTTCACCCATCTGGAGAATCTTTCCTGAAAAAAATAAATAAATCTCCGAGTAATTGAATCTTCGCAATTGTTGGTGACAAATTTATTTTTATTATCATAGTATTTATCGTATAGATATATTTGTGTAGAAAAATAATAAAATCGTATTAAATTTCCACGATCGTTATTGTACCGTCGGCTGGGCAATAATTTAATTTTTTTTTTTAAGTACGAACGTAAAAATAAAAAATCAGCGGCCATTTAGTTCGAATATCTCGTATATTATCGAAGCGGTACGTGTAAAGTGCATAAAAATTTGTGCCCCGCAGTCGAACGAGACGCGGATCGGTTCGCTACCACACGTACACCCATTTTCCTCGCTATCGTATTAACTAGAGCCCGAGGTAGAATCCCGGAACGGTCGGCATGCAGAAGTGGACGAGAAACCGAAGCGCGAGAGGGACTGCGGGGGGAGAGATGGTGTACGGCAACCGTCGGGATGGGGACTGTAGTATACGCTCGTTCGGTCTCTCGACCTCTCAATTTATTATTTGCGACGCGACGAAATTCGATTTTCCCCGCGCGCTTTCCGATATTTCAATATTTTCATATTCATGAAACGGTCGGCCGCGCAGGAGAGTGCGAGAGCAGGAAACAGGAGAGCATCTATCTCGACTGCTCCGCCGAAAGCTCTCTTTCGACGTTTTTTTTTTTTTTTTTTTTCGACACGCGACGCAGTACCTCATTCGCTTTGTTATTTTTTTCTTTAACGATCCTCTTTTTAATTTCGCGAATTCAATAACGCATTACTGCATCACGGTAATTAGCGCGGTTGTGCTGTGATCTCAGTGGTCGTGTTGCTGATGCATAAAACTGCATGCGGTAAAAAAGAAAAAAAAAAGCAAAACAGAAATTTGCAAATTATAAATACATTTGGCGCGGAACTCCGACGAAAATCGTATTTGCGATAGGATTTTTCAATAATGAAAACCGGCAATACAGAAGCTACAAAATTAAATCGTTATTGACAACATAAAAAGAGGGAATTGAGTGTTTACGCCGGTAGAAACAGCAGCGGCCCTCCTGTTAATACTCGTTTGCACTTAATATTAAAATTTAATTTACCTCGTTAGTATAATTTCAATTGGCAACCGCACAGTGTAACGCACCACTCAGGGGCTTTTGCCCTCGTTTCGCATTGCATAATTTTCAATGAACTCATTGTCGTTGGTACCGGACACACGCACCATTCGCACAAGTGCGTGAAAAATTGTATGTTTACCGCGTAAACGTACCGTCGTCTCGAATTACGAAGTATTGAAAAATGTAAAGAAAAAAGAAAAATGTTGTCGTTTTTCTGTGTTGCGATTATATCGATTTTTTTTCTTGTGTTAAGGTTATTGCGCAAATGTTCACTGATAAAATGATCAAAGGGACGCAAATGAAATTGTTTATTCGCTTTTGTTATCCGGCACAGTCGATATTTACTCGTCGACGGATGAAATGGCATCACGAACACGCGAAAAAGATCGGAAAAACGTGATGATCGTTCCGCATCTCGCAATCTCTCGGCTCTATTATAAATCTTTTTCGCTCGGATAAAAAAGAAAAAAAAAAAAAAACTCGGCTATACCAATTATCGAAACTTTTGTCGATGTACGAAGAATGCTGGCGATTCGATAACGTCGTCTCTTCCCCTTTTCTCATCGTGCATCAGAATGGTGGACGCCGTAACCAATCCAAGTGCCATGTCGCACACATAACCTACACACAGACAGACATTACGTGTGCTCCAGAAACTACCGGTGGTCGCGTCGTATTTCAATTTTCAATTAAATGGATTGTAGCTTGACACAGAATTCCACATGGCTCTTCCAAACAACAATAATAGCGCACGTTTCTCGTTGTCCTGTATTTCGTTTTTTTTTTTCTTTTTTTTTTTCCTTGCGCTTTTATCGAACGACGATAGAAGGAACAAATTAAATAAGGCGCGCTTGCTTGCCTCGCAAACGTGAGTAATCCCGAGCGAGTATCGGCGCGGCACGGAATTTCACCGAGTGCACTCACGAAACGCTCGATTATTCTTTTATTCCTGGGCAACTCGTTCGCCATACTCAGGTTGAAATTAATCCGACTCTTTTTCAATCGCAACGTCTCTTGACATTTTTTCACTCTCGATTAAACGAGATTTTTGTATTCGGCTCGATCACATTTCACGAATTCTAAAGCCAACGATGAATCAAACCGATGCCTCTTCGGCTTAATGAGATTTGGACGATGTGGTATTTACCTCGAATCCCTGGTTCAAGCGAGTATTTAGTTTCGTAAATGATTTGCGTGGAGCTTTAGGTATACAGAGATCGTCTCTCTCGCGAGCCGCAGTTACAGAGATTCTGCTCCAACCTCTCATCCCTATCTAACGTAATACCCGTCTACGGATCGCAGCCCTTTTCGTTGTATACATAGGGATAGACGAACGGACAGCCAGAAACGAAAGCCAGATAGAGTTTACGGAAGTATTCAACCACAAGAATAATCGACCAGGTCACGAGTGTGTGTAGGTATACGTAAACGATAAAACGCGAGTACCTTCCGTCTCGGTTTCTCGAATAATCTCAGTTACAGGCAAAATACTTAGACCCGAGATATAACGCGGCGCCATAAATTCACTTGGAACAAACACAGAGTCAAGTGCCAACTTATTACGACGAAAAAAAAATTAGTTGATTAATTTTTTCGCGTAAAAATTAAATAATAAAAAGGAATAATAAAAAGGAATAATAAAAAAATGATTCCGTTTGAAATTTCTTGAGAAAACGTGAAAAATAATATATGCGAGAGAATAATCGAAAAATAAAAATGTTTTTCGTAATTTCCACCTCACTGACCCTTAGCAATCTCGAAGTACGTGTCGCTCGGTCTACCGGACTCTTTCCTATCATCCACTCGCTTCTTTGCCTTCTCCTTCGCCGCTTTTATTTCTAACTCGTTCTTGCACGTAATCTGAATTTTTTTCGTCCGGTTAACGTATTCCGCGAACTAAATTAAAGCTGCTGGTGAACGAGTTACCCTTCTCCCCTCTTTCCTCCCTCAACGACGCTTCTTTGAACCACCGACCGCTTCACTGCTGGCCTTCCGTATACACTCCACGTATATAACACATAGCTTTTATATACCACGTGAATATATAGCTGCATAATATTCACCGACGTGGGTACAAAGCTTACCGGTGGGGGCGGAGTACGTGTAAATTATGCAGCTGAACGTATGTATAACTACGACCACAGCAATGAGGGTCACACCTCTATATTACGTTTTCACAAACGTCTGAAAATAAACCCCAACTATTTTCATTTTTTGCATTTTTTTTTTCGAATTTTACAACATTTCACCACTTATCAATTATGTCTGTAATTAAAAAGTTTTTTAATTCAAAATTTTTAGCCGTTTTTTTTTTTTTTTTCATGTCAATCTTAGATATTTTCCATTCGCTCCGAAAGGTTTAAGTTAATATTTAATTTTGTTGCATTTATTATTGCATAATTATCGCGCCCTTTGAACATCGTATGGATGCACGCGATATGCATAAACAAGTTCTGGTCACGTGTCTCGTAATACGAGGATACGAATTCTATTATTTTATGTTCATGTAGCGTGAAACAATGCTATTATTAAGCTCGCTGCTCGAGTTACGTAGTTTCTGTGAACTATAACACAAGGCGAGAAACATGGAGTGGGAGGAGAGTATATTGTATTTTATTATATTATATTATATACTGTATATTCCAGTGGTCGAATTAATTCGGGGTGTCTGGTCGGTCGCAGTCTTGCAATTTTCGCACAATTGTAAACACAATTGTGCGTATAATAACATAAACTATAGTGTTGGGCTCCTCTTATTAGGTTGTAGGCGTCGAAGGGCGCAGAATGGGGAATATAGAGCGCGCGGAAACCCTCGAGTGTAGAACACGCCCCGGTCTATGCTTATTATCTACCACGAGCGACACGTGCAGAGAATTCAGCGTGACTGGCGGAGGTAGCAACCGGCAAATACTGATGCCAATGCTGCTACACCTCGACGTCAGGTTTATACATAGTTCTGTATACATAGCAGTAGTCTTATTACTAAGCTATATTTATATATCGTGTATACGTATGCGTATTTATTTAACAACTGCATGTGTCGCTTTGCTACTTCTAAGGCGTCGTATTTGCAATTCGCATCAGGCATATATCAGACGAAATTTTGTTGACTTTCGTTTTGTTTGCGCGTTGAGCTTTTGCGAATATCTGGATGCACGGAAAATTTGGATTTAACAGACAGTGTTTAGAATCCATTTTTTTAACTGTGAATGTATAAAAAAATTGAAAAAAAAATGCATGAATGATCTGAAAGAACTCTATCAATCGTAATATAAAAATAACACATTTGTTTATTCACTTTGCATGTCGGAATTGTAAAAAAAAATGCCAGGAAAACAGTTGTGTGATTAAAAAATCGTATTTTTTTATTGCGCGTCGGAAAAAACAAAATTTCATACAAACTGTTATAATTGAGGATATCTATTTCAGGAAAAAAAATACCCTGGAGCCGTCGGGTATAAAGAGTGATATTATTTCAGTACTTGAAAATCGATATTGTTGAGGACGTTCAATCGAGTAATTCTAAAAAAAAACCGTAGAAATGCCCTTTGTATGTGTAAAAAAATGAAAATTGAGTAGAAAAAGTACGTCGACTTTTTTTCTGGAAATAAGAATATAAGCAAAGGCTGTATAAATCAGTTTTCGTAACACCTACTTACGTATACAAATCTTGAAATGCTATTTGAATTGCGGCAAAAAGTAATTAAAACGTAGAAAACATGGAAAAACTACTCAGAACGACTCTGATTACATAAGACACTTTGGCTTATCGGTGAAAATAACTAACGCCACGGGTAACCGGCGCTGTCGACCCGCGCGGCACTTCTAAACCGTTTGATAGTCGAAAACGAACTATTGAATTTCGGTGTTCCCGTGCATACAGAATCCAAATGTTTTTAAAGAAGAGTAGACTCTCCTCGATATAAAATATCTGAGAAAAATTCGATTCTGAAATATTAATTAATCCGTTAATGACCCAAAACTTCGCGCGGAGGGTTAATGGCGTTTTTACGAAAACATGAAAAAAGAAACAGCAAAAGAATGAATAAAATACACGACTCAACGTTGTTAATACAAGCTATATAATTATTCATTAACCTGAGTAGCCGAGATACTTAAAAAACTAAATATTCGTAAAAAAAAAAAATTGCAAACTGCAGTTCCGAATACAAATAAAACATCGGTCTCGACACAGCAGTAGTTCCTCGGTACTCGAAATTCAAGTATCACCGACTCGGAATACTTCTCCAAGAGTAGCTTTGCTTTCACAGTTCGGGTAATTAATCACAAGAATCACGCTACTTCACTCAAGTATCCGGCAAGCGGCGTAATGATACACACTATGTTTTTTTTTCGATAATTTTTCCGAAACTCCCGCCAATTAAGTTGAACTCACGTAATTGCGTCGAAAAGTTTTATGATAAACTTTCGAGATTAACGAAACAGAGGGGAGAAGAAAAACTCCGCGCGGGAATAGATATCACGGGGTGGATATATGTACAGCGAAAGAACGCGCGAAAGAAGTGGCCGAAGGCGGGGGAAGAAAAGTAATTGGATTTAAAAATATGCCAAAACCGTCGTAACACATGCGCGCCTTCGCATATATAGCTCTTTCGTGACGGTTCGTTAAGAAAGATTATTCTTCTATTTATGCCGAGAGAGGGCCCCGAATGCATTATTCATCCGACGTGGATAAATAGCAACGTCGAGATTTCCGAGTGAGGCGCGCGCACAACACGAGACACGAGAAAAAAATAATGCCGAAGAAAAAGTCCGTGAATGAATTTGACGCTATTTCAAGCATAGCGTTAATTCAACGTGCTTGCAGAGAACATCGGGTACACAACAGGCAAGTTTTGCAACGCGGCGTGTATATAAGGTTTCGCAGCTGTCGCGCTAGCGTAGCCGTAAGACGGTGTTATGTAAATACAATACAGTTGTCGGCAAACAAACCGACTGTGAAAAACGCATAGTCGAACAATCGGAGTGCACAAATCGTCGTCATAAAAAGTTTCTGTGTCGCGTTATTTATCGACGATATCTCGAAAATATTTACAACGTCGTCGAACACTAAAATCCCTCGTTTTGTTGCCGTTTTAAATATGTTTGCTTATTGGCTTTTGGATAATCAACGACGACCCAATTCGATCAAATCTCGAATTTTATGTAAGACTTGGTATAGTGTGGAAAAATAAAGTCGTAAACTTTATCTTAAAACTTTTAACTGCGGGAGTACACTAATTTTTTTGTTACTTAGTTACACCCTTGGCGTCTGTGTGACCCGTTCAACTTTCGAGTGTCGCAGTTTCTCCAAAACTAAAACTATCTATACGGCTTCTGTTTTTACCGAAAACGTATAGAATTTTTTTGAGAAAAGTAAAAAAAATAAAAATTAGTCCGTATGTCACACTGAAATTTGAAAGAAATTGTGAATTTTACCCCTTAACAATATGCGTGATAAATTTTATGAAATTACATATATGCAGTAAACTTTATTAAAGACGATATCTCTCTTTTTGATCGATTCAGCCACTTTATAGCTAATATTGCTAATTTTCAAAAAATTCAGATTCGCAATCAGCCATTAAGCCGTTAGATCATAAATTATAAAAATGATCGCGCGCAGAGCCAAAACCGAAAAATAAAAAATAATACACCCACCAAAACAAAACATTCTTCACGAGGAACCGAAAAAAATAATTTCCGCATATGCCGTATAATTTTCATCATCGCGTGAATACGAAATTTTGAGTAATTATCACGTGAATATCGCGTGATTATTGTTTTCTGCGGCGCATTCAATTGTTTCTGGCATAACCCGAGACCGAGGGACTCAAGGCAGTGAAGAGTATTCGTTGCATTGAGATTATGCCGAACAATCGGGTGCGCCGCGTTTTATATGCATCACCTGCAATTAATGAGGAAACGAGAAGATAATGAATTTCGTCTCGCGTATCATTGTATTATCATCATCATCATCATCGGGTTCCAGTATTCATGATGGCGTCACGTGCTCGACGTTCCAATAAAATAAGGTATGAAATTCCGAGCGTTTCGCGAAGAATGCCGACCTCATTGCCCTCACTGCGATTCACCCGTTAACTTTTCTGCGCGGGATCACTCCCTCTGCCATTTACGACTAAAATTGAATCGCATCGGTCTGTTAGAGGATTGTTACGGTCCATCGTAAAAGAAGAATTCGCCGTACAAACAGTGAAATTACCAATTTCGATTTCGGCTGCAACGACCATCGAACGATCATCGTGTATGCAAACCGCCGAAACCTGCGGTCTCTGTAGTTTCTCCGAGTTTTCCGTCCGCAAATTACGAGCAAAGTGCGGTCGCGGTACAAATCCGCTCTGATACGATTCGCTCCAATTGAAGCTCAGTCCTACCTTTGAGTATCGAAACGCACGAATTTCTAGGACCCAACATGATGTTCGCCGTTATGATAACCGATAGACGATCCCGTGGCATCGGCTAATTTTGCGGCCGTATCCGAGACTCGCTGCGCTCTTTCTACATACCGAAAACTCGAAATTTCATGTTGCCAATGGTATTTGCGGCTTCGCATTCGTCAGTAGGTTACAGCAGGTTGTGCACTCGTACGCTTGGATAAATATTTCCGCTATTTGCGAATTGCATTATATCCGAAAGGATTAATATTGCCATGAAACTCGAAATTAATGGCATCAATGGAACGACTTCATATATGCGCAAAAGTGTAATTCAAACGAACGTAAATTCTTTGTTTGTCGGGCGTAAATACCGATGTTCTGTAACTAAAAAATCAATTTTCGATCAAAGCATTGCGGTGGTTAGCAATAACGAAAAAAGAAAGTAGAGAATATCCGAATTGTACTTAACGCACTCGACATACCGGGTTACCAAGCAATTAAATTGACCAGAGGAGTGTTCAAAGGTTAAATCGTTATTATAATTTTTTTTATCAACAGAGAAAAACCTATTATCTCTTTGTGACTGTGAGCCAAAGGATAAATTCGATTAATTGAACATAAAAAAAGATAAAAATTGGAGTGTAAAAATTACGAAAATAAACAAACGCGTTCAGTTCGTTCGCAATCGAATAAGAGAGTTTCACTTGGACGTGTGGCATTCGTTTTCATTTTGTTCGACAAATAAGACCACATATATCGAAGGACGATGCAGCATCAATGCTCGTTGCACGACAAAACAAAATGGGACATGGTGACGACGGGTAATGCGTGCACATACAGTTCGATCCCGGGGAATCCCAGGGGTCGAATGGTTCAGCGTCGGCGCAACGCATGCTATATCCACACGACGGGCTATACGTTACGATACCCTCGAGTCCTATAAGCTACCTCTATTTTTTTTACGATCTAATAGCGCGAATAAATAAAAGCACGTACGGCCACGAGCTACACCCGGCTATTCGAGGCATCACACCGTCGAGACTCTCTTCGTTTCTACTGCTTCTAGTTGACATGCACCTCTGCTTCAACACCGTCCCGTTTGTACATTCGTGGTTTACGACTTTTTCTACACGATATGCTATCTCTCGATTCCGCTATAAATTTCTTGTCGTACTTTTTTTCCCCCTGTTTTTCTTGCAAATTACCCGACACCACTGGAAGTTCGAACTTTTTTTGCAGAAAAAAGCATAAAAATTTAAAAAGAAAAAAAAAAATCGTGTCGTTTTTAACATTTCGAGCGAATCGGTAATTGAAAAAGAGAATTATCGAATGGATGATTAATAGGTAAAAGTTGCGAGTAAAAAAAAAGTCTGTTTCGCGTTAAGTCGTAAATCAGATAATTTTAAATGAAGGAGAACGGTGCTTCGTTATGTGTAACGTTATAGATAACGAATGGCCGAGTTTCCGGTAATTGGCATAATTCTTCGAGACAGTTTGAGTTCGAGACGACCCCTCGGACACTCCGGGAAGGAGAACGGGGGTCGTGTATCGACGCGCGCGCTCGATATCCCACCCTCTGTACCCATCGTTAAGGTGTCTCCGCTCGGCTTATGCAAATTTATGCGACAGTTTAATGCTCTTAACAAACCGTCTGGGGAAATCGCTCGTGTCGAACAAATGGCTATGAGAGAAAATCGTCTAACCTATACATACGACTATGGCATGCCAAACTAACTAGCAGTATCTCATCGAAAGTCTGCTCGCTTTCGCGATTTCATTGACTATCGAATTTCACTGATTCTTCGTAGGGGTGAATTCAATTGGGCGGTTGATTGTTCTCGATCTTTTCTTCGGCTGTAGTTTTATGTTCTTTGGTGCACATATATATTTTAAAAAATGCAACATTTCTCTAACTTTTTTAACTCCCGACTCCCAATTTTCTGTATAATTTAAAATCAATTAACATACTATACATTTTTTAAATTATTATTTATTCGTTTATAATAATAATTTCTGTTGTGTTTTTTATTTTACTTTATAAAGGAATGAAATTACAAATAATTACTCGTTTATTATAGTCGGGAGTTTTCCCAATTTTGTAGATTTTTTTTTTTATCACTTCGATCGATCTTTGCTCGCTAAGTCAATTAATATCATATACACGCTTATTATTAATTAAGAAAAAAAAAACTTAAGAAAAAAACATTTTTTGCGAAACTAACCATTAAACTGCGCCGCTCCAAATATAATACGAAAAAAAAATTATCAGACTTTAGTCGATTTGTTTACATAAATCGAACGAAGTACTCAATCTCGCAGTTACCACGAGTTTCTCCGTTAATCAACGTTAAAAAAAAAAAAAAAAAAAAAAAAGGGGTTATTAATAATAATATTGTCGAATTGGAGCACATCTCGAGATTGCAAGAAATATTGTATGCCCGGTCTCTTCTCGCTTCAGGAATTTTCTTTCAACCCTCGTAGCGCACGATTTCTTCTTGTTCCTTTATTATTCCTCTTCGCTCTCGCACTCTTTCCCTCGATTTACATCTTATTGGCTTTTGGCCCTCGTCCGTAGATGGTTGCCTCGCTGGGTGCCTGCAGTCGACGAGTCTGCATTACCAAACGAATTCCGGGATTCTTAATCCGGAAAAGTCAGCTCTGTTCGTTCACGGTCTCTCTGCTGCTCGTCGTCGGACTACCAGTGTATACCTAAGCGTCCCTCGGTACATATCCTTACATAGAAAGCTCACCCCCTACCTCTGCACGAAGGATCCTGTGGAAGTAATACGTTCGGAACGAGCGCTCCCACCGCGGGCCGAAACTCGTCGACTTCCCTTCTACCCGGGAACACACGAGCTTCAACTCTTCTAGCCTCCCCTCGAAACTAACCCCGATATACCAAGAGCGTATACGAGAGACTGGCAATACGACCAGGTAAGGTCGAGCAAAGCAGCGCCCAATACAAGTGAAGGCAGTATGTTCCATTGGTAGCTTTCGGATCCTCTTGGCTTCAGGTTCGTACGCCAACCGGCCAAATCGAATAGGAGAACAAGTAATTTATTTATTTTTCTTCTGGCGCATATCCAGCCAATGTATACTATACGAACACTACCACGGAGATGCATCGACGTTGCTTCTTTAAATTTCGAAACATTCTCCGGCGAAATTGAAATCGAGTTCTCTTCGATTTCACGACTGACTAATCATGCATAGACACGGAATTCTTTAGATGAACTATAAAGCTGAACGAAAAAAATAAGATACTTGTGGGAAAAGTGATTTCGGATGGGAATTAAAGTTATCGTGTAATCTTCAGCAAACAAAAGTTCATGGAAATGTAACAGAACAGAAAAAATCGTATAAATGCAAACAATACAACAGCAATCTTACGGACGAGAAAAGGTCATTTGTGTCATTTTTGTCCGTAGATTTTTTTTTTCCTCGATACTTTTGCCACAGTCATTGTTTCCTGATATCGAAGACGTTACGTTTAATCGATCATTCGCACGTGACGGCTGCTAAAAATGCAAGTGTAGACGTTACATTTATTTTCGCCTCAAAATGTAGGATCGATCAGGAAATGTAGGTTCCTCGTCGTCGAATAAATAGTAATCTTTCTGAACAATTTATTCTTTCCCGTATCACCTCCGTCTGACCCGAAGTTTCTCACGTGCATTAGCGCATTACCGGATAAATCGACCAATCAGGATCGAAAATTACTCTTTTCCTATACGGAAAAGCAACGATTTTATTTTTTTCCTCATTTTTTTTTTATCCCGACGGAGAAAGCTTCGCTGACTGCTCTTCTTCCATATAGCTTCAGTCACGAGTTGAGTCTTGCCGACTAGATAAAAATCGAGTACAGCATCCGGGGAACGGGTAATTTATCTGTTCTCTTGGCGAAATTCCAAGGATATCGAGAGGAGCTGCTTCCTTAAATTTGGAAGGAAAATAGATGTGGTACAGCGAGTAAAAATCCTTGCAATCGAGAGGTAGCGGACGGATAAGCTATCCAAGAATTTTTCTATACATATATAGCCGCGAATAGTCGATAAATTTAAAAGGCAAGGAATTTTTGTGTGTCACCGCACATATTATATCAACGATATCTCGTTCGGTGTTTCCTCATACGCGTTCGTTCTTCCTTGGCCCTTCCGGGTGCGTCTTCTGGAGTGAATTATCAGCTCTATTGGAAATCGATATGAAACTGCATTTTCGGAATATCCGAACGACTATTTATTGCAAGTGCTCTCGCCGTTTTCTCTCGCCGAGCGTTGCGGGCATAAGGCGGTATCTCGTATAGGGGAGTCTGTCATCTCGGGTATCCTCGGCTCTATGGTATATGAGTGCACTTTTCCACGCGTTGTAGACGAGGTGAAACGGGGGATAGAGGAAAGACGAACGAGAGCTCAAGTAACGCCGGAAGGAAGGAAGGAAACTGAATAGTCGGCACAAGAGATGAGAGGATGCAGGAAGAGACCGAGACGGAGAAGTACAGTCCTCCAGTCCTATTCCGACCGGAAACATCTCGCCACTCCACAATACGAGTGTCACGACATACTATTCGCGCAATAAATTTCACGTTGAATTATGTATCGGCACGAGAAAAGGGAGAGATGGATTAGCATTCGAAAGGTGAAACGGATCGACGAGACGACCGGACGCCATCTAATGGAATTGATGCGAAAATCCTTGAAGGAGAATTTCAGTTTCTTCGGGAGTTTCGGTTGTCAGTTTCACCTAAAAAATGAATAACTAATGGAAAAGTGGAAACTCATTTTTTTTCTATTTTCATACTCCATATTCGATAACACTTTGCACGATAAAAAAAAAATGATTTATTAATGGTGATAGCTTTTTGTAAATAAGCGTTTCTAAAAAAAAATCGTTAACGTCCGCATGTCGACATAGACATAAATTTTACTCACACTAAAATTATGCATGTTAAAGGGTAATAAGAAAAATTCCATAGCCATAACTTTGACTTAACTTCATCAACGATCTTCCTGGAAAAAAAATTCTATTACAAAAACGATATAAGGAACGTGTAACAGTAATGGGTCCAATGAATACTTGAACATCTTGCAGCGTTGAAGATAAAAGATAAAAAGAAAATTAAGAAAGGGCATCGAGGGGGTGGCGAGCAGCGATGAAGCAAAAGAAGAATGTAGTCGTACGTTGTAGGCTGACCTCGCCAACATTTTTATAGATCTCGTAAAAGTCGCTGCCGTTCGGTGAAATGAGAAAATGTTGCCAGAGAAACGAGCGACACACAGTCGTATCACGTCGTTATCTATCTGGTTTACCCGTTGCATTGCTTACTGTATGCACGAAAGTATAAAGACGAAGTATCGAAGAAGCGAAGGGGAGAAAAGATCGGAAGAACAATCAGCGAAGGCCAATTTTTGTCGTAAAATGTGTGTGTGTTTTTTTTTGTTTCCTATCCATCGGGTATATTCTCGTCGTTATATATATATGTAGAAAAAAATGACCAGAAAATTTCTTGGCATCCGAATATACGCGACGCGTAGACTATCGAAAAATACGCCCCGATATCTCTCGTATCGTTTCTCGATTCGATTTTCACAATAATACTTTTCTTCGAAATATTATCATTCCCTTTCAGATTTGCTGGAAAATTGAATTTTTCCGCATAACCGAATCGAAACTATGTATGCATCGGGTTTTTGCCGATAGGTCAAGAAATCAGAAAATTGCATGGAATCCGCTTTGTAGAATCTACGAGATAACGCAAGTGTACTCGGCGACCAAATCTTCGGTAGGGTTTCGGTTTACTCGAAGAAGATTTTCACAAAACTTCGTTGCAAAGCGTAGTCCCGGACTGCGTTCGTTTCCGAAAGAATTTCTCTTCTCCATAGTATGTTTCTTCTTCCTTTCTTTTTTTTTTTCTTTTTTTTTTACTTGCTGCAGCTTCACTTTTTGTGCTGATCTACCAAAAGCCCTGCAGCTTCAGACGGTGGACTTGGAACGTTGGGGGCTCGTATAGCTGGAAAACGAAAAAGCAAACGGTGCGAGAGCTCGAGGACCCGCGTTGGCGTCGTGTCCCTCCACTCGAGATTACAGAGTATCGTGAGGGTTTCGTTTTCAGGCGAAATGGAGGAAAAAGGCGCTTCTGTGTCCTGTATATAGTACATCGGAGACACACTGACTTAGCTCACGGCATGGAAAGTCGGTTATAATAACGAAATAGTATGTTTCTCGGGTCGAGAATTTATATAACATTCACTGAAGGGAAAAATATCCTCGAAAAGGCTAAATGCGTTTTGTCGCGTTCAGAGATACCGAAAAGAATATTTGATTCGCAATAGTCGTGATAGTTGTTCGTATGGTACTTCCTTCCTATCCTTACACTTTTTTTATTTGACGCGTCGTTACAGTGTATGCGGCGATCGTTTTTAACATTATACAAATATCTTTATACTGGAAAACGTTCTGCAAAATACTTGTTTCCAGATCTTTGCGTTTTTTTTTTACTATGAAACAATCATATTGTTGGATATCTGTATCTGCTCCTCGTCTGTTGAACATCCATCTTTCGAGACTCACAGCTGTATTTTATGAATGACATAAAAGAACATCTTTTATGTATTTCCCTGCGCAGCAACGCGTACGCGAGACGTGCACGTCGAGGCATCTTCTCGAAAGAATTTTCGTTCTATACTCGCGATTGCTGTGATGTAAGGCAGTCGTCTCTGCGGATGACTAAACACGCTGCGATGTACCGAGCGAAGAATTGTACTTGACAAAAGCATTTCTTTGACGCCCCGCATCTGAAGAATATACGCGACTATTGAAGCAAATGTATCCGGCTTTACGAATTTTAATATTTCAAGATGGCTAAGATATGTATTTAAAAAAAAACACTTTATTAAAAGCGTCGTTAGGCTCGCTAAACGTGGATTTAATAGATCGAAAAAAAAAAAAAAATTGATAAATGAAAAAAATCGGAAAGACTTATCATTAAACTGCGTGTCTGTGTCCACGTTCACGCGGTCCCGTATTATGGATCTCTTTTTTTTTCGGATACTCGAGCGTACGAACGTGTTCTACGCGTAGCAAAGAGGGGCTGTCGCGTTCTCGAGTATTCGAGCACTCAATCCTTCGGGAAAAGCCATGCGGTGCTTCGTTCGTATGCACTCAACGGCAAAAGCGACGGTGAGAAAAGCGGGGAAAACGAGGAAACGAGACGAAAAAAAAAAAAGAAAAAAAGAAAAACGCGCCCGCAAGAGTCGAGAGAGGACGAGTGGGGAAGCCTTTCGCGGTTTTTCCAATGGCGAAGTATGCCGGTACCGCAGCGTTTCGAGTAACCGCATGAATCGTCAGTTCCGATGTGCACTTAAGAAAGTTTTCGAGAGATGAAATATCGCTGGTGGCGCGGGCGTGTTCTCCGCTAGCAGCAGCAGTGGCGGGAGCGCTTGGCACTTCGAAACCGGAGTCGATACGTGAGATACGAGGCACTATAAGTACCGGACTCTCGCGAATGGAACAGAGATACGCGTCATAGAGGTCATTCCGTCGGAGTTCGAGGAAAACTGGCAAAAGCAAGAGTAACGAATTGCCGGACGAGTCTCGAAGGACGAATGAAACTTCTTTTGAATCTTCGAAAGAAGATAAGTGCATTACGTCACGATAAATAATGATCCCGTGAGGCGGAGTAAAATGGAAAAGTTTCCGCAACGTAGATTTCGTATAATATCTCACTGCGAGGCTTGCGCTTCAGATGGTACGAGATTCAGCATTTGCGACGAACGCTATACATAAATTTGCGTATCATTGACGAAAAAAAAAAAGAAAAAAAAAAAAAATTCGATAAATATTCAATATTGGGTTTATTAATTATTCATACGATTTCGTAATCGGATGATAATTGCTCTTTATTGATTTCGTATTCCTGAATGAGAATTGAGTGAAATAGTCAAAGTGCCGGGAACTTTTATAGCTTTTTCCTCATCATTCCCCTCACAGCTGGAAAACGCACTGTTCCCACTCCCAATCCAACTCCCCAGTTTCAACACGTCCCGTGCACTTAGTGAGCCGCTGTGTTTTTGTAGCACTCACTCGTCCACCCAACCGTTCGCTTTTACGACCGAGAAATTGGATCAACCGAAGTAGCATCACACACAGCCAGAGGTATATACGACTTTTAGCTGAGGCATTAGCACCGTTTTGGCGAATCGTTAGGGTGGAAAAACAAGGCGTTTTCATATAGTGGGCTTCCGGGTTACAGTGTCGACAACGGACTGTAGGCATCGATCGGGGGTTACCTTTTCCCTGTCAGCTGAACAAACAGCGTTTGGGCCTATAGATGTTTCTTCGTTTATCCTGTGTACATTCGAGTCGTGCGAAGTCTGCTTATCCAACGTATCATCAATGGCTGATCGCTACGTTTTATAATATACGCTGTAACAAACAATTTGTGTTTTTTCAATATAAATTTTTATTTTCACTACGTAATTATTATTCTTGGAATTTTTTTTGGAAAAAAAAAATGGGGAAGCGATCTTCAAATTCAATTTGCAATTTTTTTAAAATTATTATTTATCAGTTACAACGCACTGAGATCATAAGGCAACATTTGTAATTACACATAATCGCACTGTTCGAACTATTGACTCATCAAATGAGACACGTAGGTAGCGATCTCAGTCTCGTCGAAGATCGATCAATCATTGAGATCTCGAAGCTGAACGCCTGTCGACCGTGTGCACGTTCTGATCACGCGGCGCGAGCATAACTTGATCGAGTTAATCAGAGCGACGAACGATGAGGGGGTGAACGCGGTGACGGAGACACAGAGATAGGATCCTGTCCCGGAAATTGTTTGCTAATTGAAGTCTCGTCATCAAAATTGATTCTGGCAAATTGCCGTCTAGGCGTCGATGTTTGTTTGACGATTGACTCGTTAGCGTAAACCGGCATGTGGAATCACGTGTTGCAAACTGGAGAAATGGTATATTCGGTATATTCAATAGGTATATTCGGGTAGCAAGTTGAATATCGGTGCTTTTGACGTCGAGCCGTTGAGCTATCGGATATCGAAATCGTTGCGAATACGACGAGCCGCGCGCCGCAATGCCGCGATAGTCGAACCCTGTTACTCCGCAACGTTTTAATTCGCGGTCATAGCGCAATTTCGTTGAATCCGCTTCAACAACTCGTGATATTCGTGGCAAAGCCTCAAAGCCTTCGGGCGAACTATGTTCACGCCGCAAGCGCGATTGTCTACTCTATTCCCTGATCGGCGATACTGGGTTATTAGTATCGACATTTCGCAAATCAGTTTATAATAGACTCTGAACTGGAAAGCCGCGAGAAAGCGAAAGGTCATGGAGTGCACCGACATCCAATTAAACTCGAACTATTAAGTTCGTTTATCAATTTTTTTTTATTCTTCCGCCTGACGTTGCATCGGTAAAAACAGCGTACATCGACGTAAATTTATCATCAATTACGTATATTTTTTCAGCTTTTCGATTCGTTTGTTACCAATGGAATCGCGTTGGCCTTATTTCACAGCTGTCGATGAAAAATGCTGAAAAATACAATAACATCCGCTGTGTATAAAAAAGATAAAAATAAAAAAAATGCAACCCAAATGCGAAGTCGATACATATTGAATTCGGTTCAACGAAACCGTATCATATTTCCGCTATGAGTTTTTCCTTGTTCCCGCATAGAGTTCCATACTTCACTCGTTTCGCTTCGCATAAACTTGCCGAGAATGCAGCGATTCACATCGGTTTCTACTCCTACCGCTTGCAATGCTCGTACGTGCATACTTCGTTCTCCATCGCTGGTATATGCTTCAATTTTTATTTTTCTTCAAGGCATTTTGCTTATCTCTGTCTTTGTCACGTATAGCTTCGATGTAAGCCGCGCGATGTTCGGCATAAGCCGGTCTCCTATTTCCGATGTGTCGTCGTCAGCTTTTTTTTCTTCTACGTTGAACCGTAGAAAGCTAAAAGACGCGCTTCAACGGCCGAATTCTTCTTTTACCCGCTGCTAGATTTCGGTAACCGGGTGTTCGCTACGGTGTCGAATCTGTTCAGTGAGGCGCGAGCTTATCGTTATCCGCATTCACCTCTCGCCGTTATACCGTTGTACCCCGCGTCGCCTACGACTTCCGGCTCTCTTTCGGGACAAAAATGTGCCATCGGTCTCACGGAAGCGAGAGACGAAGAGATCGAGACCCGGACTATAATTCTTCACGACTTATTACCCCGGAATCTCGTGATAAGAGCTCTCGGTAGCGAAAGGAGGACTTGCTTTCGCCCGATCGACTTCAACACGTCTCCTTCGTTTTCTTCTCGATCCTTTCCAAAATCCCGCTTGACTCCCCGGTCGTTCTCTCGGTCAGACTTTTAACAAAAATTTCGCAAAACTTTTCCCGATGTTTACAGTCTTCAGGGAAGAGAGAATTATTTCGCGGATGATAGCTATTGCTGGCAAAAAATATTCGGCTCCGCACGATAGCAGAAAATCGACTTGTAACGTATTCAAAGAAGCGGCAGGGAAAAAAGGCTACGAAACTTTCTCTTATCGCATTCTTGTCTTCATGGTGTATGCAAATCTTTGCTCCAAGGCTTGAGACGCAAGGGAAGCGGGGGGAGGGGGATGTTGCGCTGCGACATTGCCAATTCTCAAGGGATTTTTCACATCCGGGCGCAAGTCGTTTTTCGCTCGACTATATTGCACCGCGTTTTACAAAGGTGTCTTGCAAGTGTTCTCGTGTCCTTTCCGTGAAATTGATCGTCTATGGGTGGGAGCGTAAGCCGTCGACTGTGTTATCCAGCGTGCGAAGTAAGACATTCAGTTTCATCGTGGGTAACGCCGATATTCAATGTGTTACCATTCCCGAGAGGAACTTTTCTCTGCTACGCTGATGGTCCTCCTAGAAGTGTTCTCTGCTTCGTAAGTGTTCATCGAAATAATGGGGCACATGCGAAAGGTGGCGAGCATCGCTATACATACTGTCTCACCGCTGCAAAAGAAAGAAAGCTTTCTTTGGCGTCTCGACGCTCTCGGGGGGGAGGTCTGGTCTATTCGTGGTTTTTATCTTCTTGTCCCTGGCGCTAACGACCCTCTCGTGTCTCTAACTGCAACGACGACGAGACGACGAGATAGCAGATATGATTCAACGAAGAAAGAAAGCTTCGAGTAATAGCTGCGCCTCGACAGTGTAAAATGAAGCTGATGCTAGGTTCACGAGTTGAATTTATATAGCGCGGGTAGTAGAAAGGTGGAAAGAGAGAGAAAAAACTTTTTAAAAAATATGTATATATATACATATAGAAACCCAGACTTGTTGAAGTGGCGACTCGGAACGTGGCGGAGTGTCGAAAATTCAAAGGGACTTTGCCTGAATCTACGAGAACCCTTCAATTACGCCGAGACGAGGTCATTAACCCATCGTCAACGTCATCAACCTCACGAGTGGACGAGACAATTTCTAAACGCAGTCGCAGGCTTCGCGCATCAGCGCGACAACTGAGTTAAAAGTGTTTCTCGAACGTGTGTCTTTTTACTTGTATCTCCCCGCCTCCGTATGTCTGCAGTCGAACGATTTCTATCAATGCCGGTCCCGATTTGCACAACGATCATTCCCGCTTGCCATTCACGTGATGTATACTCCATAATCCGCTCCCCTCCGTAAAGTGATGCAGTTGAAAAGCCTCTCAATGACACAAAAGCGATCGTATACAATAAGCTGCATATACACAAGCGGGGACCGCACTTGTGCAGCTTTTTTCATGCAATAAAAGCTCCGAAGGGGGCGGTTTATCGACGACCATTCTTTTGAAACAGAAAAGAAGCGCTCGCAAAGGTCTCGTCTAGAGCGCCTCAACCCAAGCAGACAGGGAGACAGACGGACCGACAATCGAGGAAAGACGAGAGTGAAAGAAACAAAGAAAGCCATTATGCGGTGTCTCTGTATTCAAATAGGATATACCTCCCTTGATGCGCTTATCAGAACAGTTCAGATATTTTCTGCAAAAAGATATCCATCTATCGATAGCTCGATCATCGCCATCTCGTCGATTTCTGGGAAAACGAATTTCCCATCTTATTAAGTCGACGATCGAAATATCAATTTTGGAATGGTGCATTAGTTCGGGCATTTGGTGACATATGTATAGTCTAAACCGTCCGGGGGATTGGAGGGCGAAACACTGAAGATATTTCCAGCCGCTAATATGACAAACGAGAATAGACGGATGAGAAGGTGAAGGAGCAACGGGGCATCGCGTTCCAAGCACGAGAGAGCACCGGGTTAGCTTACCTATCGATTCTATGCCGTCGATCAAACGTTGAACTTTCGTCGAAGCAAGGAGCAAAGAGAACACGAAAGTCAACGATGAAGGATCCTGTGAACTATCCCGCAAGGAATATTGAATAATTAGCCAAGCTTTCCGCGTTGCCTTCCAAAACCAGAAGACGAGCCTTTGATGTGTCTATAATCGAGTATCAAAATCGAACACCGCGGTAGACCACCGTGTTTCAACGAAGATGAGTCAAAGCCCCGATTTTCCTTGATGCCATGTAACATCATCGATAAAAATTCACATTAGCGTTAAATCTGCTCACGCGATCCTATTCAAGATTAACATAATTTTACACTTGCCGATCTTTATGGTTATGGTATTGCGTGGCGTTTATCTCGCAAAATGTACCAAAAGATTATAGCCTGTTAAGCGTGTGGCTGCCTATCGTTTGTATGCTCACAGCGAACAAATATGTGTCTGACCAACGGGACGTTGTCATTTATCTCGTCAAACTCCTCCAGACGTCGACCACTGCGGGGCTTGGTGAGCATAGGGCGACACGATGGTCGAGAGAAAACTTTGTTAATCTCCAGATAGTTACCGGTGGGGGCCGCCGGTTCTGCTGTTGACGTACTGTATCCACCACCGGGTAGAAGCTGCACGAGCCGCTATGGGAAGGAGAGGAAGGAGGAGTGTGTGTGTGTCGGTTGCATCTCCCGTGTGACTTACGCCAGCTAGCGTAGTCTCGACTAATTACGCGAAGCAACGGCGTGTAACCTGTCTACGGTGGTCTATTGTATAGGTAGGTTTACGAACAAACGACGATGCCGTTGGTTGTCTACTCCACAACGACGAAACAAAGGAGCCATTTCAACGGCTTCAGGCCATTTGCCATATACTATCGTTTCTCCCCCTTTTCTATCCTTACGATCTCTATATCTACGTTGTTCGGCTTGTCGTTTATGTACTGTAGGTAAGTAGCGTGTGTTAGACGAGACGATAGAGGTTAGCGAAATAGGAAGAAGAACAAGAGCACTTCGTACGGATAGACCTATATCCGTCCGCATTCTCTCCCCTTTGAGCAGTTAATACCTTAACTCGCTGTGTGCGGTCCATGGAGATCCGTCCTACCGGTACAAATCCCCCACGACAACCCTGAGCATCAACCCTTTATGAAGACCAAGACGAGTTTAGTATAGAGTATATAGTTTATCCGATGTCTGTGAGTTCACATTACCGCTTCTACAGGTGTTTCAGCTTCCGTGAGGTTTCTCGCTAACGCCCGAGTAAATGGCACGTTATCCGACATGTTATCTTGCCTATCACCGTTCCCGATAATACACAATTTCTCGTCATTCAAACTTATTTTTGGCGGCCAAATTACTTAACACTCGAATCCAATGTTTAATCGTTGTAAGAGCGCTAATATCCGAAGTATCTGTACCATTTTGGGTGGTTTTATGCTTGAAAATTTGATTAAATTTGGCGCCATTTACGTATGACCGCCTTTATATGGATAGATCTCGTGGTATTTACGGGTATAGCTCGCACCGTATGGGATTGAAATAGTTTCGTAAATTCTTTTGAGGCTTTTTTTCCCTTCATCTCGTCCACGCCACTCGGTCGGATCAGATTCGAGGCTTTACTTCTAGAGGTTTTTATAGCTGGTGCTTGAAAGTTCGCTCACCCGGGATGAAAGGAGATACATAGATATTCCCCTGTATATATATGGATTACAATATATATGGAGAGAAAGAGAAAGACTCGTACATGGGTACCATGTACAGCTCTCCAACAGGGTCTTTGTGTCCTCTGCGAGACAACACACTGACCGTAGGACCACCTGTTAAAACAAAAACATCGAGGGAAGGACTACTCTTGAATAATCCGACAGAGAGTGCACTCATGTAGATGCGGCTACTGAAAAATAAAAAAAGAACTCAGAGAAGCGTAATGAAGATAGACATCACGAGAAAACGAACGAACATTCAGCCGAAGATATAATTTAGCGCATCACTGTTCGCCGCCGTGTTGACACATTGCATTTCACATTCTACAAAATATTTTTGTAGACGGAAAATCCATTTTTCAGATCGCAATTGACACTTTCATGTAGTTACATTTTTCATGCAGTACTATCAACCGCTGCATTAAGCATAAAAAAAATGCATTAATCATATTGAATTTTTTTTTTTTATTATTACGTCAAGTAGCTAACGAAACAAAGTAAATTAAAATCCATTTCAAATTTCGTGTTATTTTTGGATGTTTATTTCGAATCTCGTATTCCAGAGTTACTTCACACTGATGATATAACGCAATTACGAGATACGTTGCGATATGCTTTTATGATCGGGTCGAAGACGATACGAAAAGCAAGTCGTGGGATCTCAGGGGAGCGAAACTGTAATCAAAGTTGACCTCTTCCTTTCATCAGCATCTGCTCGTTCGCGTTCGGGTCTTTACTAGCGTGTTCCAAAGATTGAAAAAAAGGTTCTTCTTCAAAAACGACGAAAATGTTTGATGCATTTAAAAAAAAAAAAATTATTTGAAAAAAATTTGCGATCGCTTTGATTATATAGACGTCGTCACTGGCGAGATTAATAGACACGTGACATATAATTACGAAATTCTAAACGTGTAGCGTCATTAATATCAATTTGTGCGCAAACCGCCATTTGCGTCAAAGCCGTTGACACATTTCTAACTCGTCTATACAAGATTCCCCTTCCCCATCGGCTTTTTCAGGATGCTGATCGTTGTTATCATTGCGAATTCCTTCCTCGTAGCTGCACCGCGACTTTATACGACATCGTTGACTTTGACAAATTATCCTGGTACCATCGAAGCCTCCGGAGAAATTCGTGAGAAGCTTCAACCCGCTGCATCGTACGCGCGCGAACTTCGGCCCCTTTACAGAGAGTAGAGTGCACACGTCGTTTCGAATTCAAGAAACCGCATATACGAGAAAAACCAGAGAGCAAAGTAAATGAGAACAAGTTGACAAAAAAAAAAAAAAACAAGTTGAAAAAAAATTGTATAAAACGCTCTGCTGTGACGCTTGCAGAAAAAAAAATATCGTGTTCTATTGCGCTTCGTTCTTCCCGTTTGTAATACAAAACTCTGAGTTTCTCTTCATTTTGGCATTTTGTTTCCCTCCACAAAAAAAAAAAAAAATTGCAGAGATGACTTTTTCATAATGCAGACAAAAAGAATGCGTGTTCTGGACCCCGACCCCGCCATAGTAAAATTTCATCTCATGCTCCTTTCTTCTATTTTATAAAATCCAAAACCTTATAAATTTCTCATGCGTTGCGACATTTTATTTTTTTGAAAAAATAAAAAAAATAAAAAGCATCATAATACAAAGAAAAGGCTTTTTGTAATGAATGCAAGAAAAAAATGTAGTCAGGAATGTTTTCATTTCGAATCGTTACGAGGGAAAAAAAAAGCTGCTGGAAATTGGCAGGATGCGGCGCGTCTGTATACCGCTGGGATAGATCCGTTGGCAAACTTCGTCTCCGCAGAAAGCTAATCCTTCTTCCGGGTCAACGGACCAAAAGTCGCATTAATAACGAGTCTCTCTCTCACACTCTCTCTCTCCCTTATCCTCATCTCAGCGTCAGCTTTCCTCGCCTCTTACGTTTCTAGTTTTACTGAACGCTCTGTTCGTTCTGCATGCGCGAGCGCATACACTGCATCACAAGGCTCCACCAGACTGGGTTTGCGTTAAACTTCCTTATTATTATCCTGGCATGTGCTCAGTACGTACTTTGAACTTATTACACGCTCGGCGCGAATGAAGAATGCCCGTCGAAACTTTTCGAGTACCTACTTGGCGCCGGAGCTCTATACTCGTGTCTCCGCGAATCCACGCGTAGTCATTCGACTAATGCATTTTTTTTCGTCTATACATCCACAGTTTCGCACATCATTATTCAAAATTACCTTTGTATAGATAGTATAAAAAAAATGAAAATTGTCCTCCGTTTCTGCTATACGATCAACGAGGAGTGAAACAGCATTGCATTGGTTCGAATTTTTGTCTAAACATTTTGTCTCGTGTATGAAACGGCAGAACGATTCTGGTGCTGCGATTTCGTGAGACGAACTGCGCGCAATAATCTGAAATATATTGGATGTACACGTATATATATTCCATGAAAAGCTTGTATGTCGTAGTGGCTGTTGAGCGATTATTCACGACAGAATGGACACAGGTGAAATTTCTCGAGTTCGCTGGATAGCCTTCGCTGAGGGTGAGCTTGCAGAAACGTTCTTCACCGTTCTTCACCGTACACCGCTCTCTCACCCCATGCTATGGACATTTCTATTTTTATAAATTCTATTAATAATAATCTCAACACTAATATTTCGCCCGAATTTTTGAACGAACACCACGAATAATACTTTGTTGGTGCAAAACGACGACGCTAACTCCATTGAAGCTTAACATACACGAGGCGATGATAAACATTGTGAGACTTTACGTTCGATTAAATTTAGTCCGTCGCGAGAGCCATCTTCTTCGGAGTGATATGTATACATATATATAGGTCAGTTGAAAATGTTGACCATCGACCGTGCCGACTGTACTCTCTTCTCACGAACTTGCCGATTTCTCGCGTGACCGCGCGAGAAATTCTGACGAGAATTATCCGTTTCATTGCAAAGCGATGGTATTATGAGGAAATCCGATACCTAATTTTGCTTTTCGAAACACGCTTATTATAAAACCGCGATGAACTCGTCGCTGGATTTATCCTGTCGATCTATTGTGGAATTAAAATGAATTAAATGGAATTTAAAAAAATTGGAAAAATTGAACACCGCATGACTAACGACAGGTTTTGACAACGAGGACCATAGCAAAAACTGTTCGAAAAGTTAAAGAAAATGTCGGAAGTATTTTTGTCTCTTGAGTCAAGAGTTTCGCGTGTCTCGTCTTCGAGCGAAAGTGCGAAAATTCCGTGAATCTTATTTAACCCCTTCACACGGAAGCTTCTGCAAAAAGCATTGTTCATCTCTTTTCTTCCGAAGGTTTAAATAAAAAATGTTTCGGAAAAAGTTATTCAACGTTAAAAACGCGTGAAAGACATGTAAACGATGACAATTAGATCGGACAGTGAAAACATCGATAAAATGAAAAAGAAACGATCGATTTTATTTTTTCAACCTATTTTCCGAGTAAAACGATAGCTGGAAACATAATATTTTTTTACAACAATTTATAATCATTTTAAATGCACATCAATTGAAAGATCTCTAAATAAAAAAAATTTTCTCAATCTCAACGACGACGAGAGACTTAGACTTGTTTCTGGTGTTGTTTTTCCTCCGGAGGTGTTTATCGTGCGCGACATAAACGTGAATGAGAAAAGCGTGTAAGACCGCCCGACTGACCGGTCGGACAGCGGAGATAAAACAGTAGATATATTATGCTCGGTGCAGCGAAACTGCACACCGCAGTCAGAGAGAACCCTCACAGACGTGAAACGGATTGCAATAAGCGTAAAATGTTATTTTATTTTTCGTTCATTCGCTCGGGAACGGCGAAGAACTGGTTCCATCTGGTACATCGACTCGACTGGAAATTCACCAGTTTATCAAGGACGATTCAACGACAGAGAATCTTATTCAGTCTCGTGATGCTTCCTCGCATCGTCGGATAAACGAACGAGTTTTTGTTTTGCGTTGCATCGATTTTAGATTACATAAAATTTGCAAGTGAAATTTTTTCAAATTATTTCGCTGTCGTAAAAAAAAAAAAAGTATATTCAACCAATTACTTCGTGATTTCCATAATAAGTTATTTTCAAGCAGTCGGTAAATCATTTTCGTAACGCACGTCGAAATTGAGAAAAAAAAATAACTAACTCGATTCTTTCGAGGCCTACATGACGGCTACACAACGCCGACAAGTTAATAAAGTTTTACTCACATCCTTCGATTTTTCTTCAGTCGAAGGATATAGCTAATTGCTCGATCGTGTTGTACAAAGTTTCTATGAGATTGACAGCTGAGGCTGAATCACCGATATAATATTTTTTATTTTTTTTACAATCCTCGCTCTCGATAGTTTATCACTAAACCGTTACTGAGTTATTTATGCCCATTTTTAATTACGGTTGTCGGCAACTTATATACATTGCCTGGTGAATAGTAAAATTCACTTTGAAGTTTAATTCCCGAGCCTCAGGTGCGTTGAATATAAACGTCGGATTTTGTATGGATGCGATGCGACAAATATAAATATCGCGTGAATAAAAGCCATTTTTGCCTTGCAGTGTCACAATACCACAATAAAAAATCTCTACTATGAAGAAAAAAAAAAAAAATGTCCCGCAATTCTCAAACAGACCAGTTGGTCATCGTGAATGAAGACCCGACGAGAATATCCTGAGACTGAATATTCGCTCAATCTTCCGTAAAGTTACGATCGATCGTTTCTCACCTCGGGAGTGTCTACTACTCTCATTTCGCACCACACCTATCTGCCCTACGAGGGTGTCGGTACGTGTGTCAGTTTTATTTCCGATTCGCCTCTCGGTCGTTCGTTTTCTACGGTTTTGCCGACACTCCAATCGTAATCTATCCTCGAGCGATGCGGATTTCCGTGACGACGTCGACGCCTAACATCGACGGTTCGCTGGCCTTCGGCTTCTCTATACGTTTCACAGCTGAAAAAGGAATTTCTTCGAGCGAATAAAACTTTGCGTCTCCGCATGCCACTCCTCGCATTCGTGAAACGTCCCTCAGACGAGATGTTCACGTTTCGAACGCCTCGACGATTTCCGCACGGAATAAAGATTGCTACATTTATCCGCCGGGTGGCGAATTGTACTTTTTTACGATTAACAAAGACACAATCCATTCCGCTTGAAAGTTTTTCATCATCTTCGAGATTTTTTATAAATGATCTTAAATAATTATTGAAAAAAAATTATATTATATCCAAAGGACTTCCGTAATTCGCGATGAAAAAAAAAAATTCTACGGGCATAAAAGAATTCGAAGTGGCGTCCGACTCAACTTATCTCTACCAAGCGAAAAGTCTCGATGAAGAATAAAGAAGCAGCCGGATAGCACCCGGAGTTTTCTCTCCTTTATAGAGCTAATTCATGGGCCGCGCAACCGCTAATTACCTCACCGAGAGATGAAAGGAGTGCGCAAGCTTCCACCGAGAGTTATAACCGTAAGGAATTTGAGAAAAAAGGAACGAGAAATAGGGTAGTTCGAGGCTTTGATAGACGCCCGAGGGTAATTGACTCGGAGAGGACGGTTCTTTACGTAAGTACGCCTTGAGTCCGTTGTCTTAGCTTTTACGAGAGTGCATTTTTACGGGTTTCTTGCTTTTCTCGTAAAGATGCGAGAGTAGATTTAAAAAAGGAGAATAGATACCGATGAAATTGCTTCAGTTTCCAAGGCTACCGGCGTAGAGGCAAAGATGTCAATGACTAATTCACAGCGCCGAGGAATGTCGGATCGGTTTATTTTGACCTTTTTTTTTGAGGTCCGCTTGTCCCCCAGCCGCATGCATGCGAGTATTCTTGATTTATTGAAGTCGTCGAAACGATTGGCAAACGCAGCTGCGGCAAGAAACAGGCGAGCTATTAGTCCGGTGAGTTTTTCCTGCTTTAATAAAAACGGAAAAAGCTTTCGGCTGCCATCGCCAGCAAAGCAATATATTAACCGGGATGTCGGTAACAAGCCACGCGTTTGCCTCGTCTTTCCACTTACGAGCAATTTGGATGGAAAAGGGGGTGAAGAAAATTGTTTTCCAACGCCACAAACGTATCTATATATTCATAATTTTTTTATTGCATTAACTAATGGATAAAGTGTGTAAAAAAACGTGCAATGATTCGGTACAGTTTATGGCTCTTTATAGCCGAATAAATGGAAAATCCATTCGAATTCTACTAAACCATTTTGAACAACGCCCGGGAAGCGTTTTTAATCGATATATTACGCCGAAAAATATAGCAATAGCAAGTAAAAGAATTCCAAAATGAAGTAAAAAAAAAACAACCAAAAGTAAAGGATTCTTTTAAAAAATAACGTTAACATCGTTGAAAGCTTAATTAATCGATGTTTTTTCGTGTTTATTCTCATGGATGCTATTTTTTTAATATTTCATAAAATAAAAATATAATAATAATTGCCAACCTTTTTTTTCGCGTTGTCATATTAATTGTTACTTGAAAGAATCAAGAAAATTTTTGCAAGAAAACATGTTTTCGCGATGGTTTTGCGTAACTTTCGTCTCAGTCGTCCGAAATGCGCTTTCGGTGACCGCTGTAAAATTCGAAAAAAAAAAATATATATATATATGTTTCCGGGGAAAATGTTATATTGATAGTTCGCGGAAACGCGAAAAGCGCTTGTCTCCAGTTCCTTCTCAAAGTCGTATTAAATCAGACATCCGGACGTCGTCCGAATCGTCCGGGTCGTTTGCTCCGGTGCTTCGGTGGATATAACAGGGCGCGAGAGAGGACTTTTTGAGCTTTCGACATTTCTCTTGGCCGCGAGCAGAGAGAGAGAGAGAAACAAAATGACGACCGCGAACCATAGGAAACGTTTCCAAACCAAAGCTCACCCCGACCTACTCTCGTGGTCGAGAAGTCCGGGAAAAGTGTTTTCCATCTCGAGCGAAAGTTCTATATTAGTTCCGCGGTTGCCGTTTGCAAGCTCTCGCATTCTACTCTCCAATCCCCCGCCGGGGTGTGCATTCCCCTTAGAATATATGCATATAGACCCTTTTTTTTTTACTGCTTCGCAGTTAGCAGTTCCCCACTGAAGCCCGACATTTATGTTTCCGAAAACACGTTTATTTCACAAAAGAAGTGCCAACAGTATTTTTGTCAGCCGACGTGTGCGATAATTATTGGGAAGACGAAAAAAAAACACGTTTGGCCTTTCATTTACCGTAGCGGAATAACATTTATCAGGAGATGCCTCCGACCATTACATCGTGTTACAAAGTTTCTTTCCCTATTATTTTTTATTGCCTTTTCGTTTTTTGACTCTGACAGGATCGAGTTTGGCAACGTCGAGCTCTATTCGTGAGAAATTTCAGTCTGCAGAGACACTGTTTTCCATTGAGGCCCTCTACCCCCCCCCCCCCCCTCTCCTCCGCCAAACGCGCGCACGACTCTCGGCCATGAAACTTCAATATTTATTCGGTGAACATACTGAAACCGCTGGATTTCTCGAGTGCTCCGTCAATGCAATCGTTTTCTATGCGCGCACCGTGGATGCTGGTTGGTTCAACTATTCGTGAATACTTTTTTTTTGTTTTTTGTTCTTTCTCTTCCGTCTCTGTCTCATCTCTTTTTTGGCTCTCATACTCCCTATTTTTCTATACTCTGTGTGTACACAACTCTCACTCGGTTGCATCGCAATTTCAACTTTTATTCCGACTCATCTCGCGGTCCGAACACTTGAAGCGTTTTTTGTTGTTTTTTTTTTCCCGATAGTTTCACGTCGGCCCTTTGAGCGTCATATCGAATCGAGGAACGCGGAGTGTCGTTGCATATACGAACGAGTGAACTGGATTTCTGTTTGTCGAAATTTTATTTTTATATCTCCGACTGCATATAATATGCAACTTCCTTCCATAAATTGAGTATCGATAAATAATGATGCGGAGACATTTCTACAAACTCGATAATTCTGTGCATGATGACGCAATACGCTTTTAGCGAATTCTTTTAATTTCTCATGTGATTTCGATTTTTTTCTCTGTACAGAAACTTTACTTTGGTGAAATGTCATTTTCCGAGATTACAATGAAAATATGTTCAGAATTTTCTAAAACATCGAAAAATCATGTTTAGAAAAATCGCTATTACTCAAAAACGCTTTAAGGTACTTAGGTATTTATTAGTTGAATCCTTCAAATTTTAGTAAATTATCTATGTATTGTTTTGTTTGTTTTAATTTAGTAAAAATGTATAAATATATGATAACCGTTGCAATTTTCTTGGGTCATATCGGTAATTGGATGTAACCACTAAAAAAAATATTCAAATAACATTTGCGTATCTTTTCATTTTTTTATCAGCCTTTACAAAGCTTCTATTTTACAGAAAGGCTTTGTAAACGCCGCTAAAAAAAGTGAGAAAGCTCCGTGCAAGTATAAGATGGAATTTTTTTTTAGTTTATTAGCTAAATGTTTCCGAAGCGATGACGACGTTAAATTCCGTAAGGCTCGACGAGAACAGTTTTGCCTCCACGAAGCGAGTTTATCCCTCGTCTTCTAGGGGCCTTTTCGTGTCACTTTACGCCCACCAAGTCGTCGAGATAGGCGGAAAACGTTCACCTGCTAAATTGTAACCTAACCGCCCTCTTCATCTATTCCATTGGACGTGACACAGCATCGAGGTCGTTCCGTGGCGAGTTTTTCGCTTTTTTTTTTCCTATTTTTCAGAAAACGAGCCACGAGTCTGGGAGGATATGGCTGCGAGATAATGACTTTACGGTGTTCGGGATATAGCGGAAAGCCGCGGGCGGCGTTCTCTCCCTCTTTCTCTCCCTTCTGCTTCATCTCGCTTGTTCGTGCACTGTGAAACGCACGGTTCGCGTACACCGGTATACCAGCCGAATGCTATCCCTCCCTCTCCCCTGCTAACTTTCTAAATTATGGGCGGCAATTCGTTACCCCGGTTTGTCGGATATAAACGGCGTTGTTGCTGTTGTTTTAGTCCGGCAGAATCGGTTGCGCGCGGTTTCGCCCGGATTAATCGGCCACCGGTATGCGAATTCGCCTCCGGATAAAGCTTAATTACCGAGTTCACAAC
The DNA here is from genome assembly GCA_934046635.1 of Buathra laborator. Lineage (NCBI taxonomy): Eukaryota > Metazoa > Arthropoda > Insecta > Hymenoptera > Ichneumonidae > Buathra > Buathra laborator. The sequence goes on from OW203897.1 coordinate 9,587,328, forward strand.
GGTTCACACGGAACTGAGCGCAACTTGGAGTTCTGACGTATTTTGAGTTTTTGGTTGCTGAACTATTTCGGCGAATCGTTCTTATGAACGAAGAGCATACGGAGTCGCGCGTTCGTACACCAAAATGATTACCAACTAAAAAAGAAACTGTTAAAACGAATAATACGTCTTTTTGAATACCGAACTGACTAAACGAATTGGGCGTTTTAAGGGCGAATAAAGAACAGAAATGTAAGAAATGAGACAAAAACGGCTCGCGGCGATTCGTTTCACTTGATGTTTTTTTAAATCTGTATGCAAATGTATCCTATCAATTGTTTCGACTTCTGCGACAAAGTATCATTTCATTTTTCATTTTTATAGTTTCATTTTTAATCACCAACAATTTTTATTCGTTAAATTTCAGGCGTGCAATTGTCTCGGCATCAGCAAGGAATGCGATTACTTTGGGCTTAAATATCAAAACGCAAAGGGCGAAGAACTTTGGCTTAACTTGCGAAATCCGATCGAGCGGCAGACGGGCGGTGGAGTGGCACCTCTGAGATTCGCGCTGAGGGTCAAGTTTTGGGTACCGCCTCACCTGTTGCTGCAAGAAGCTACGAGGTAATTCATATATTTAATTATAGACTTACCGAAAAAAAAAAAAAAATCACAATTTTTTACCACAAAAATGTCCCGTAAAAATGATCCCATCGATTTTGTACATTTATTTTCGAGTCTCCGATTGAAACAATAGTTCGCGATGGCAATCATATTTTCGGAAAATTTCCCATGTGTATCCGCACCCCGTTTGCTGAGGGAAATGTAACGGTCGGATTATGGCACCGTGAATAATACGCCGCAATCAGGCGGCTTCGGTTTGCTTTGATATTCGGTCGTTTCAAAGACTGGGTACCGCGATACGCAGTGCGGGTAAAGTGTGCATATATATGTATATTTCTCGGTATAAAGCCCGCAGAATCACTCGCCTCGCAATTCACTTAATCAGCAAGACGTTGCATAATTCCTGGCTGGTTGAATCTTTGTTCGTCGTAGCGAACAACGGCAGAAATATACATACCCCTCATGTTCGGCGTACGTGGTGGCGACGAATCCCTTCGTCATGCATGCTGTACCGTAGATCGCGGCGTTGATCTCGACGTCTTTGCGAAACTGTGAATTTTCGTCGAGCGGAACTTCGTTAATATAACGCCATCCTATGTCATCCGATTCAAGGGGAATAAATTTAGTGGGTTTTAATAGGGCTGAGGTATCATTGTGAAGCGCCCATTGTTTCAATTGTCGTCTCCACATTCGAAAAAAAAAAAAAAAAAAATTATTGAACTAAAAATTAAAGAAAATTGAAAAAAAACCCAATTGAAAAATGAGTATAATAAAAATTGTCTTAAAAAAAAAGCGAGTCAAATGACGAATTATTGTTCGCGTATTAATAATCGGAGAATTGCTACAATCGATGACAAATAAATCGGTTGAATATAATATTCGAACGATAATTTTTTATTCCATTCGGAAGTTTTTTAATTATTGGAAAATTGTTTTTATTATTATTATTTTTTTTTCATTCAACGTGACAAATGTACGTAACAATAATATGTCGAATCTCGAAAATGTGGGATATATGAAAATCGGGTAGGAAAGCTCGGGGTATCATAAATCGTAAGTTATTACAACAGTTTCGTCAGCGTGGTTAGCTGCTGGCGAACCGAATCAATGATCGCGCAATGTCCAGTTCCTGCCTCGCAAGCTTCCGCTGATATTGGATTCTCGAGGAAATATTTCGCCATTGTGTGCGATCACGTTCGGTCGTCGTACGGGAGAGAAGGGTACCCGTAGCGCAATGGGCCGCAGGGTTCGGCAAATATAGAGCTTGCGGGGGCTTTCCTATCCTCAAAGCCGTGCTGTAACCGGAAAAGCTCTTCTCAGCAACTTTGATTTTGCGTCAGCGTACAAAATCCCGATGAAAAATGCAACTGTACTTATATATCGACAGTACCGATACTCTGTACGTGACGCTGAGTTGATTTTTCGTATATTTTAACAAATGATTATTATTATTATTATTAAAAAAAAAAATAACATCAATATTGCAAAATCGAATTAACCAAACATTCATCGATTTAATTTCGATACATCGATGATGCGACAGAAGGGCGCATAAGGATAAAATTAAATTGCAAAAGTCTCACAGTCCTGAAGAATAACAAAAGAAATGCCATGAAACATCACATACATTCCCGGAAAGTTTCTCAACAACTTCGCTCGCGCATACGTTCCGGATCTTCGTCAATACGTTAGCGAGACGACGTTTTGCGTCGTGACGCACGGAGCGCGGAAATTGCCGGAGTTCCAGGGATACGAGCACAAGGGGCGATGGGAGGGTTGAACGGGAACGAGTCACAGATCAGACGATATCTCGTGGGGCAGAGAGTGAAAGCTCATTAGCAGCGTAGGTCTTGACATATAACTTAAGGTTTCAAGAGTGAATCATCATTCACGTCTCGAATGTGTCGCCTTAAAGACTCGAGCGGAGTTCCAAAGCGCATCAGGGAATACGTGCTTTTGGCGCAACTGCGTTCGTTCGTTCCGGTCCTTCGCGCCTCTGGAATTTCTCACTCCAGAGAGAAGAGACCCCTTTGTCAGCGACAAGAGACCGAGGACAGTGGATGAGGACACGAGGGAACGTAACTTTAAGGGATTGCCGACGTTGAGCGCATTTAGTAATTTCCTCTGCGTCTCAGACTCCGCCACTGTGGCTCTCGCGTGCTTTTACGTTCGGGTATTTCCCTGCAACGGATATGCAGACTCCCCAGATTCGCGGCTCGATCCCTTACGTACAAACTCTCTTGTACTCCGGTTAACTCGGTCGCCAGACTCAACTTTGCGAGAAAGCTGCACCAAAACTTGGTAAAAGTACGTTAGTAATTCATCGTGACCGCCATACGAACCCTCGTCGCTCTGACGCTGCGGGGGGTGAATTCTTGTTTGCGTGTTCAGGTTGACTATACTCCCGTCAGCCAGGGGAGTTCACCGGCTACGCGAGTATAGCGTACAAAGGAAGAAATTCCGCGTATTTCAACGACCCGTTGAAAGGAATTGTTAGTTTCTCGCTCCATTAGGATTATCAACGACGACGCGGCACGTGACTTTTGCGGCAGTCTCCGCACAACATCCCCTACCTATACTCTCCGTAGTGCACTCTCGACGAGGTTTCACGGTAACCAAAATCGGATTATTTATGCCGCACAACTTTACCCACATTCATATTTCGTAATCGCGTATGCTATAGGATACCTCGCAATACCTTCGCAGAAATTCGGTACACTGTCTCGGGAGCGATTTCATAATTACCGGCAGCGATGCAAGAAAATATATTAACAATTTTTTAATTTATTTTTCGCACTATTATTTAAAACCAAATACATTGAATACACAATATTTTATATTTCAGAATATCGCGTTTAAAAAATATATATTTTTAACCTATTAATGCTTAATTGAGATATAAGATCACCAATGGGTTTCAAAGGTATTTTTCGCGTTGGAAAACCTTACGAATTGTTTTTACGCTTTATATGAGATTTTCATTCAATCGACATACGCGTCTTCTCGGATACTCGTTCAGTTTTTATAACCGTTGGTCCTTCGCGATAAGTTTGTTTTTTCTTCTTCTCTCATAACTGCCGCATCTTCATTTACGTGAAAGAACGCAGCGCGCTTATCCGTGACGGTGAGAGGATCGTCGATCAGTATAAAGAGGCCACGTATTCCTCCGGCGGAACGGTCTTGATAAAGTTTTTCGCGAAAAGGATTATCCCCCTCGACGAAGCTTGCCGCCTAATTGGTCCCAACGCTGACACGCTGCAGCTTCGAGAGCTTCGAAGCATTTACTACCACCACTACCGCTCACTATACCTACTACGTTGACTCTCGGCTCCTTCCCCGCACGCGTCTCACTTCGCTGCTTGCAGCTTCAGGATCGAATAAAAACTCTATAAAGTCGGACAGCTGCCGGCGTCAGCACCCCGGGGCTGAGAAGACTTTAAGACTGGTGTCACATCTATCTATATATTATATACATATATATATATATATATATACAGCGCACACTAAGACCTTTCGTCGAAGTCTTTCTCTTCAAGAACATTTCACTATTTTAACTTCCGCTTTAACGCTCCGAGGCGTCTTCTTCTATCGCCGTTATCGCACTGATTCCTTCGTTAAATGTTTCGCTACTTTAGAATTACTTCCGCTCGTAACGATTCTCGTGTAAGTCAGGTGCTAAATAAACCATACGGACGGTGGGGAAGAAAGATTGTTTTTTCGAAATGATTCTTCGTATAATGGGAAAAAAAAATCAGAAATTATCAATAGACTTCCGTTGAATTGAAAATAAAAGAAAATCAGAATTTTTGTAATTTCGATTGGAGAAATAGTGCTTTTTTTCTAGACCAGAAATCGTCCAGAAAAAGCATTAAAACGGTAAATGGGGACACCAAATAATTTTTGGTAATTGAAAATCTTATTGAAAGTCATGCGGAACGAGGCTCTGAATTAGCGTAATTTTTTTTTCACGTCTTCCGTCTATCGGAATTGTATATTTTTCGTCTTTCGCCAATGCGAGTTAATTCGGCGATATTTGTTACGGCATTTCCGGTGATTAATGTTTATCCAACCAGCGACGTTCGTTTCTTAAAACGTTAAATTTGCCAATATAAGTACACGAGATAGAGAAGTGTTCTTGCGCATTATAAAATTGTAATTAAAGGTCCTGGGGGAAGGGGGGGGGGTGCGACCCCATTCCGATAGGGAAAATGACGTCGCTCGACGGCTCCCTACATTTTGCGCGAACTTGCGGGGACCGTCGCATAAGCGCGGCGTTGTATCCTCGAAGCTCGTCACGGCACCATTAGAAACCGCAACTGTGGTTTCCTCGAGAGTTTAGCGACTTTGCCATAGCGAACGTTCCTTTCCCTTCGTGTTTCTGGAGAATTCAAGCTTTGCCCATACAGTATCCGCGCGAGAATCATCGCGGCACTACCGTTAGCATTTCGCCAACACTCCTTCGCTACCCAACTCCAGCAACTCCGGAAATAGCCTCTAGAGCCACGCGTTAGCCCCCGAGCTCTTCGCGACTCCGGGCACTTCGCTACACCGGGAAAACAATTTTCGTGAGTTTACTCCACGGTGGAAACTCCCAACCTCGACTTCAGCGTGAATTAATGTTTACGATCGTACGCGCTCCGTAAGATATTTCGATATATTTCACGATTTTTTGTAAATCATCATTATCGAGGTGGCGACTCGACCAAAAATCCCGGAAAATCTCGAAAAGTCCGGAAAATTCGTTAATCAAAATATGTTATCGGGATTGTGGGTCGCAGAAAAAATGGATATAAATATTTTTCCACCGTATTATTTTAATCGACTTTCAACCAAATTATTCGCAGTATAAAAGCGGTGAATACGACAATCCGGTTTAACATACAAGTGCCTTTGGCGAAACGATGTTTCACATTCACTACCTTTATCGGACATAAAAATAAATGTACAATGGGTGGCCACAAATCGATGGCAGTATCGAAAAAAAAAAAAAAAAAATGCCATGTTTTGTATTTCTTTGAATGATGAATGATTGTACCTCGCAATGTGTGTTTGGTTCGCTTGAAGGGACGGAGGATATATTGGAATGCCATGGCACGTTCGTGCTCGCTGAGGGACTAAACTCCCCGTGGGGTTTCGTAGGATTCATCTCGATGTTTCCTATTCTTATCAACATCGATCTAATGCCATTTACCCTTCGCTTTCCCTTATCTCTCGTCTGCACTGATTCTTCAGCTCTTATTCATTATTCCCCGTAATTTTTTCGATTCGTGTTTCCTGATTTTTGCGAATTTATATATATTTTATCTTCGTCAAAGAACGAATCTGTTTTATCTGCACCGTGCTATATCATTCGTTATTTCTATCGATAAAAATCGTACGATTGCGATACGCAGTAAAGAGATAAAGAGAGATAAGAATCTTACAGCGAGGGTGAACGAACCCGATCACGGATTTACGAGTCTTCGGATTAATGAATTAATTAACTATTTTCATTATCGCATGGAATGGACGAAGCTGCGCTCTCATCGAGCGTTAACGGATTTAAATTGCAGCGCGAGAAATTATCCGAGCGGAAAAAAAGCGTCCTGCGGAGCAGCTTAAACTCATGATGAAGCTGTAGGGGGAGATGGGGCAAAATGGGTCGATCGGGCAAAACGGAACAACCGCGTAAACTCGAATTTCGGGGCAAAATGAACGATCGCTGAAATTCGTGAAATTTCTGAAAAGTTCGATTTTCAAGTTTTACGACCATTATTTATGATGCAGATGCATTGCTTACTTAAAAAAATAAAAACGGTAGCGAAGTTTAATGAAATTCTCCAGCACATTTATGATTTGCGCTAAAATGGTCCGATACAAAAAAAAAGGAATGCAGATAAATAAAACTACAATTCGATAATTGTGTTTCAAAAAAGTTTTTCATTATTTTTAATATGGAGAAATTTATATTTCCTGACGATAGTAGTTTACGTATTGGTAAGAGATAGTAAATTATTTTAAATTAAATTTTTTTTTTTTGCTAATGACCTTCCAATTAGCCCCATTTTTTTTATCTTAATACTCTAAAGAGGTGCGATAAATCTATTTTTTCGTTCAAAAGTAGTGGCAAAGTGTTGTGTATACTGAAAAATCTCACTGAATTGCTAAACCGGTTCATTTTACCCCACTTTCCCCTATTAGTCAATTCGCTGGGAAGAAAATCTCGCGTCTCGATTTTCGACGTTCATTTTTTTGAATTATTTCTCTTCGTTCACTCTCCTCGCGTAACCAATTAATTCAGTGATACGAAATTGTGCGTTCAGCACGTACGTACAAATATACCCGTTATCGGTTGACACGTACACGAGAATATGGTTAGTTTGTCCACATGTGAAACTCATCCGGTGCGGGAAGGGAAGCTTAGCATTGATGAAATGTACACGAGGGATTAAAACCTCGTTTAATCGTAGTTGAGCCGTAATTACGAGACTCCCGAGCGTTTCTCCCGGCAGTCCCTGCCTCATTCCACAACGGTACGCGAATGCATTTATCAAACCAGATATTGTAAATACGCGCGTTACATTCGAAAAACTTAAACTCCCATAAATTCCTTATAATTAAAAATGTTGAATATTTATCGATAATATAAATTCTATCGTTTTATTTCACAACTGTAATTTTAATTTTCCTTTTCGTAATCATTTTTTTATTTCGGTTATCGTAGCACTAATAAATGTACCTTTTGATACGCGTAGCGAGATGTACTTTATCCGCTTCAATTCCGAAAATTAAACGTTTTTTCATTGCTTTTTTGCTACAATTCAGGCAGTCAATTCAATCAATCATTTCGTCAATTCGTTGATCAATTTCGTCAGTTTGAGTATCTTGAATAACTTTGTCCCTTCCCCTTAAGAAAAGTATCAGTTGTCAATTTCATCCATCCGGGAATATCTTATCGTAACGATGATAGAGTGAGGTGAAACGTGGTTGAAACTTAGCCGAATCTAGCAATTCCAAGACACATCAGTCTTGAACACTGGTACACCGGGGCCGGTCTGTTAATCAAGAAGCGACGTTGAACACGTAGCAATATCGGCCTATCTGCTGGTGCAGGAGCCGAAGGAGCTATTCACTAACTGTTCCTTCGGACAGTCCAGTCGTACATAGCGGAATGTTTAATTAACAGGATAGGATACTGTACAGTCATCAGTTGTCCATTCACGTATGATGATCATTCCCGCCAAGTAGGGCTTCCTGATTCTCTGGTAAACTAAGATACATACCTAGGAGGTGTGCACTTACGCCCAATTCAAGGGAAAGCTTGCAAGCTATTCTGTCGGCTCTATAGTAGTAGTTCACTGCATCAAAGGAAGCAACACGAGAATATCAGAAACCCGAACAGATTCTCACATACAATCAGCAACTACGCTCAACGTTTTCCTCGTGTCTTCTATGATAGTGTGGTTTCTGCCGGAGCTTCAACTACACATATGGCTCTCGAGCTCTCCACCGCATAAAAGTTAATACCGTCTGATGGCTCACGAATTGCACGAAAACTAATTTGTTTGGGTCTTTCAGTCTAAACTGTACGGTAGCCATACATACCGTCGTTGAACTCTGTTGCTCCCTTCTCTTGGTGCGCTGTCATAACCAGACAACCAGAAAGAGAATTCAACAAGGGTCGCTAACACGAATGAGCTTAAAGCCGCAACTTCAAAATTATACTCGACGCCCCCCCCCCCCCCACTCGACGGATAACTTCAGCCATATATACCCTTTTCCCCGCCGTTGCTTTACTCATCTCGGTTTTGTAATGTTATTATTTATGCTGAACTTCACTGTTATCATCCTTTCTCGTTTGCCAACCGTTCCGAGTTCTATAATGATATGTACATAACCTGCCGCGAGTCGTGTAACCGTACGGAACTCTTTCTAACGAATTTTTCATTTAATTATATCCCACCGGAGGAAAATGAGCAGTAAACTCTTTCTATTAATTCTTTTTTTTGTAAAATAAAAAAAAATGCACGAAAAAAAAAAATGTAAGATTTTGTCAGTATCTTCAAAAATGTTCCAAAACTTCCAAAAATCACAAATCACATTTTAAAAAAACGACACGATAGCTGCCACTAATTTCTAGGATTCGAACTGCAATTCGGCAAAAATCGGTCAAGAGATTCAAAATTTACGAATACTTTGGTTTTAAATATTGATAAGATTTTTATTTCAATTTTGATGAAATTTTAATGAATTAAAAAATCAACGCTCGATGAGGATTTCTGATGTTTTTAGTCTCTACAATTTTACAGATACAAAAAAAAAAACCCGAAAATTGTAATTTTTCACATTGCTTCCTGATTGGTTTTTTTTTTTCACGAAGCGTCCTGTATAAGAAAGCTAAAAATTTTACAATTTTCAGGATTTTATTATTCACGTAAAAAAAAATTCTATTCCATTTCAGTTGTATGGAAAAAAACATCGTACCGTCGACTGATAAGCATAATAGCATATATCCATTTCGAATGATCGTAAATTTAATTTCGTAACTAACAAACTCCCTGAAAGAAAAAAAAAAAAAAAAAAAAACAGATAATACCCGCAGGAAGCTTCAGCCAATTAAGCTGAGCGGGAAGTCCTTTGCTTCTTGCGTGTCCTCCCGTACTTGTGTTATACCGAATGGCTCTGAACTCTGTGGCAAATGTTCGTGGGGGCGGTGTGTTGACTATATATCTTAACTAACGAGAGTGCTCCGTACTCTCGTGTATTGAATTGTTAAACGTCGCTGCGACGATAGCGATGCAAATTACATTCGAAGGTGCAATTAGTGGGAGCAACGGGTGTACATCGGTACTCGGGCCCTTCTACCGTGCGAATAGATAGTAGGATCGGGTGCTTCACCTAATTGCTAATACTCCGCTCTTGCTACGCGAATAACCCGATCACTGTGTGTCTATGTATGGGTCTCTCTATCTAATGATTTTCGTGAGCCCATCAACTATCAAGATATCTACCGTTATTCCAGTCTTTGCGGAGACAACGTCGCTTATAGCATTACGAATAACGGTGTGTAGCGAAAGTAGTTAATCCTTTGGCTCCGAGATTTATCTCAGAATGTCGAGAAATTAATTTCTTCGATCGTTATTTTCGTATATCGCATATTTGCCAAATGACTCTTCGGGTCACGTTCGGCAACGATCGCATCGAAAACTTTCGGAAAAATGTTAAGAATCCACGATTTTTGTTGCGAAAGGAGAGAGTGTAGAAAATCTGCACTCTGCTGAGCATTTTTTTGTCGTCTTCGCAACGATCGCATCCAAAACTTCCGGCAAAATGTTAAGATTCCACTTTTTTGTTGCGAAAGGAGAGACTGCAGCAAATCTGCAATATGCTTCGCATTTTTTCGTCGTCTCCTGGACGATAAAAAAAATATTGTCCAATACTTCTGAACGATTTCTTTCGACATCAGAATCCTGCAATGTCGCGCGCTCGATAGCCTCAAGCAGTCTTTATCCGATTTCTCTTCGGCAATACATTAGTGCAACCCGAAGAGTCCGCGACATCGAGAAATACGACTCCTTTGAGACGACGAGATCGACTGTATACAATCTTGAGAGGTGCTTCTATATCCCCGCTAAAAGTTGCCGAGTTTACTTACTCTGTTTTCTACCAAATGTCTCCGAACTCGCCGGCTTTTACGAAAGTTTCATTCCGGCCGGTAGAAGCGTGAGAGTGTCTTATGATCTGAAAGTTTGACTGGCAACTGCGGCTTACCGATGAGACTCTGTAACGCCTCCGGAAACTAAGAATAAAGATTGCGATTCCGGCATTGATCATTGGAACAAAATGTATTCTTCCATATATATTTATCAATTGACGAGGTCAATTGATCGATGTTGGCAATCGCAAAAGAAAATAAAAAAATTCATATCACGCGCACGCCACGGCTATATGATGACACACTACCTATATATATCTTTCGCTACCTACTTTTATTCCGTGCGACTCACGCTTGTTTTATAATTCCGGCCCTGAAGCCTTTGGGCGCTGTGGGATATCGACGCCCCCTATGTCGACGCGGCCTTGGTGTGTCCTGATCCCGAGGGGAACGCATCACGCACGGAATGAAATTCAAGTCAACGACGGCTAACGGCAACCCGTCGTTGCTTATACATATTTACGAGAACTACAAGCAAAGCTTTTGGTTGCGTTTTTTTTTTTTTTACACTATACACCATCGCGACGAAGTATTTATGAGAGATTTATCGTGAAATCCGGAAATTGGACCCCTCTCGCGAAATCCTACATCGTTGATGTAGGGAAAGATGAGGCAAAATGGGCCGCTTTTGCAATTCAGGGTGTTTTGTCGATATACATAACACTTTTTCACTGCTTTTGAACCAAAAAATAGATTTATCACACCTCCTCGTAGTATTGCGACGAAAAAAAAAAAATGGGGTAAAATGGTCCACGAATGAAATGCATTAAACAAATGAAAAATTTGAATTTTGAATAATTCATTTACCGATGAGCGATATGAATACTATTCGTGTGCTACAATATAAATTTCCACATATTAAAAATAATGGAAGACTTTTTTATAAAACAATTATCGAATTATTATTTTATTTCCCGGCATTCCTATTTTTGGTTCACTCAAGTCGAGAAAGTAAATGATCCATAGAATTTCATTAAAAGTCGTTCCCGATCTTTTTTATTCAAGCGATAATCTGCAGCATAAATAATAACCATGAAACTTGAGAATCAATTTTTTTTTATTTCGTGACTTTTAGCGTCGGTCCATTTTGCCCCAAAATTCGAGTTGCACGACTATCTCTTTTTGCCCCACTTTTTTCTAAATCCTTTGCTGGGTTGTGCATATAGCTTCGGAATTCATTGAATGCTCAACCCGTCGATCTGGATTTGCATTGACGAACAGCCGGAAAAAAAGGGCTAAACAATCGATTGCTTCGAATTTTCTTTTTTTTTTTCATTGGCGTTTTCCGAAAGCGCAAAAAAGATGTAAATTATCGGCCAGTTACCCGGGTTTCCTCGCTCCCTTACTGTACGACACTTTGATGGTTTGATTACAGACATCAGTTCTACTTGCACTCCCGCCTCGAACTTGTCGAGGGACGACTCAAAGTTTCGGACTGGACGTCGGTATCAAGACTTGTCGCTTTAATAGCTCAAGCCGATGCTGGAAATTACGATCCTTTGTCGCCGCCCCATGGAATTTATTCGCAGTGCTGTCAGATACAACCGACGGAAACGTGTGAAACTAAACCACAAGACTTTCTTCATCGGATAGTTCAGCAACACAAAGAGATCAAAGTGAGTTAAGCAAAAGCCTTTCGCTACAGTTTTTAAAAACTTCACAGTGCTATTATTAACGAAGACTTTTGGTAACTCGAGTAAAGAGACCGTATCATCGTTTATTTATTTTTATTTCTGCAACAATCTATTTTACGTGGCAATTATTATTACGAATAGAAATAAAAATAATAAGAGTGCTGCATGCATTTTTTTTATTAAATTTTTTTATAATAGAAAATAATTAACAGTGAAATTTGAAAAAAAAAAAAAATGTAAAAATGTTGCATTTTTTTTCTATAATTTTCTACGACTGTCATATTTTTGATAGATACAGATCGGTCGGCCATTGAATTGCCACCGGATGAACTTCGAACGAACCCGCCGCTCAATAATCCATTATTATTTTTCAGGGGATGAAAGCATCGACAGCGGAATATTGGTTACTGAAGGAAGTATCGAATCTCGATACATTCGGACAGGAAATGTTTCACAGCAAATTCGGAGCAAACGGTGTATCCATGATCGGCGTTGGACCCCACGGAATTACGGTTTACAGAGGCCAAGGAGAGGAGACGCAAAAGTGTGTTGAATTTTCAAATTATTACAGATAGTAAACCAAAAATAATACGTTAAAAAAAAATAAAAAATAATTCTCGAGGCAAAATTTATCTTTATATTGAATTCGTTTTTTTTTTTTTTCAGTATCCCATACACAGCTATCCAGAGCGCGACGTCGCAGCGCCGAATGTTTCATCTGATTTATCTGTCGCTCGACGGAGAAGAGACGTCGCTCGATTTTAAATTGGATTCTAGTCAATCGGCGAGTGGATTATACAGGGCGATTACCGAAAAACACGCATTCTACAGTTGCGAAACCGTCCGAAGCGCCGTTACTGCACAGTTTATTAGAGATTTGAAGGTAAATTGCGTTTCGCCAATTCCACAGAAAATTTCTCTTCTAAACGATCAATTTATCGTTATTGATCAATCGGTTAAATAAATCATAAATCACAATTCATTTACTGTAAACTATTTCAATGTTACAAGAATAGAATACTTCTTCAAAAATAAAATTAAGCGCTATGTAACTGATAAACATTTTTTCAACATATATTTTACGATTCTCAGGGAACGATAATCTCGATATTCAACGAGGACTCGACACTGGGAAAGAAATATGTATTCGACATACGAAGAACCTGCCGTGAGGTCTATGATAACGCGAGGCGCGCCCTTTATTGCGAAGCCGCGAACATCGCATTGCCAGAGGAGAGCGGAATGTTGGAAAGACACGATTGCGACGACTGCGAGAATCCTAAATGCAAGGTGAGCGCTTTAACTATACATCGAAATTATCTTTTTTTTTAATTCGTCACTGACTATCAAATTATTTAATACATTTTTTTTTTTTTTTAATTCTATCCAATTATTCACGCAAAGAACTCATTTTTGAAAAATCAGCAAAAAAAAATTGAATTTTTAGACGAAATAAAATAATTGGATTCTTTAATTTAAACGCCGAGAGAAACAATCGATAATTTTTACGTATCTTCGATTGCAGGAATCTCGCGCGTGTCTAGCGAAACTGTTGGACGCTATGCTCTGCCGTATTTGTATGGATCGCAGCTTGGATACGGCGTTATTCCCGTGTGGTCACGCGGTCGCTTGTCTCGATTGCGCCCGACGTTGCGAACGCTGTCCTCTATGCCGCGCGGATATCGACCACTGCAGAACAATTTATTTACCCATCGAACTCACCCACGTGGATAAGATTAATTTAAAACTCTCGGTGGACAGTCCGGAGCCGAGTTTCACCGCAAAACAGCCCGAGGAAATAATTGGGGAGAGTATTTTACGGAGCGAACCATCAGAGAACGATCACAATATTTGAGGCCAACCGATCGGCCGAAGATTCAGCGTGTTGCTTAATGTTTTACGAGTATTTACTTGCCGGATCGAGAGATCCTACTAAAAAAACCCAACCCTCCGAACTCGCTGATCATTTTTGGCCCTTCATTCTCATACCACTTCCCCGTTCTTTCCCAGTATCTGCTAGTTAAGCTCCGAACGCTTTTCTGTACTCGTATATTCGTGATTTTTTTATTATTTTACATCGACGCGGCAAAGTCAACGAAACCAATGCTTCTTCTTTAAATATATATATTTGTTTTCCACAATTCATCGTCGATAGAAATTATTTGTCAAAACTTTTTGTTTTCCATCGCTTATCAAAAATTTACTGACTTTTATTTTTATTTCTTGTCTTTTTTTTACATCGACGCGGCAAAGTCAACAACACCAATGCTTCTATAAATATATATATTTTTTCCACTATTTATCGTCAGTAGGAATTATTTGTCAGAAATTTTTATTTTTTCATCGCTTATCAAAACTTTACTGACTTTTGTTTTATTTTTTTTTTTCTTCATTTTCTTACTTGTCGAGAAGCACGGCATTTATCGTTAAGACAGCAGGATCGGGCTGTTCAGAATTGATTTGATATAAATGAGAATATGGGAAAAAATTCTTGGTGCTGTGATGAAATTTTGGCGTTTATTGCTAAAAAAAAATTTTTAAAATAACAAAAAAAAAATTAAAATAACACAATGGAAACCTATCGTGAAGTAGAAGTAGAAGAATGAAATTCTGATGATTAGACTGGTTAGCTATACGAAAAGTGGGTGCGCTGTGCATTATCGCTAACGCAGTTCGACGATGTTTTCGAGAGGAATAACGCTGAATTTATCTCTCAATAGTGTTTTCACGAAAATCCTAAGATGAATCATTTTGAAATTTAATTTATACACCTCGTAAGGCATCGTCTCGACTTTAGAATGCGTTCGAAAGAAGAATTGTTATCGTAATATTAAAAAACCGAATAGACATTTTTATTTTTATCTTTCGACTCGATACAGAACATTCTTTCGATCCGAAATTTCGAAAATGCATCGCCGAACTGCTTGTAACATCGAAAATGCTAGTAGCGGTATGATTCTTTGAGAAATTGAGCGCTGCTCGCGAATGATCGCAGTAAAAAATCGCCTCGATCTATTATTTCTTTTTTATCCTTTCCGGCGGTAATCGCCAATCGTTTATCTTAAAAAAAAAAAAAAAAAAAAAAAAAAACGAGCGGACCAACGTATTCTCCAATTCTTTGCTTCGATTACTCAACAATCGTACATTGAGATTGCGACTTTTTCCCTCTTTACTTCTTTTTTTTTTTCTTCTTTTTATTTTGTTACTTTTGCCCTCTGTCAACATTCTGAATCAGCCGCGCAGCCCCCAAAGTTCAGGGGGTCAGAAGTTTTATCGTGACTCGTCTGACCCGGCTGCGGATATATATTAAGTACGGCATTCGTTAATCATAATACAACACACTCAGCATCGTTCACGAAGCGACTGCCATAATGTATCTGTTTATACAGGATGTTTCACTCGCTAATCATTTTTATATTATTTTTTTTATCTCAGAGACATAAGAGTCATTGGACGGAATTCGTTGATATCTCGTAAGTTCAATGTAACTTTTTTCTTGTTTTTTTTTTTTTTTAAGAAGAAAGAAGAAGAAAAAAAAACAACAAAAAAAAATCTTCGAACCGAAGTGCGCTGAATTTTCGTAACAGGCGCTCGCGAAACATCCTGTATAAGTGGCAAACTTATTATCGTAATATCTGTTAATATGTACATAAAATGATGATAGCGCGTGGCAAGGGTCAGATAGCAAGAGTTATAGGTTCTCAAAACTTTCGATTATTATTGTCATTATTATTTATGTACGACTCGATATACACGTAAATCTAATTTGAATGAATACGCAAGAGACACACATCGCGTCCGCAAATCTCACAACCCCTTTGTCGATCGATCCTCAAAAATAGCGTATCGACCGATCGCGTTGTGTCAGAGATCAGTCAACTCTCGTGCAAACATGCGCAACGCCAACGGCAACGTTTTCGATCGATAATATAATGCATCTTCGCCAATGAAAGCTCTTGTTTTTTGATTTTTTATTTAATACGAACCTACGGAACTCGTACTCTTGCCAAATCCCGCCACCGCTTAGAAATAGTATGTAAGTTTTGTGAAATTCATTTTGTGGAAATAAAAAAAAAAAAATTATTGCGAGTGCACGCGATAGATTATATAGATCGTGAGAAAGGAAGTGAAAAGAGTGAGAAGTACGAAAAAAAAAAAAAAAAAATCGTTTATAGTCATTCATCAATGCAATGTACACGTAGTTCTTAATTAATTTATAAGAAAAGAAACGAAATATTATCAAAATGGAGACGCTGACTTGTATTTACATGCAATTATCCTCGGAGCGCCTTTCCACTGTAACGTCACAAATAATCGTTCGATCGACTTCATCTTAGTTTTTAATTGATACAATACTTTTTTTTTTTATTGTTATTAAAAACCGATATAAAATTATCATCGTTACCGTGAAATAATAATAGCCTACCGCGTCTTTTTTCTTTTTTTTCCTCAATTAATTTTGTCCGGTTGACAAGACATTCCGTCATACGTTGCGGTTGACGGACTAAAATTACCGCGGAGTATTAATTTCTTTAATCGGCATTCCATTGAGTGCCGATACAATGACATACATGTGCGTTCGAATCCGAAAGTAGTTGAACGATTATAAATTGCGAACACTGTATTGTCAGACCACCGTTATCCGCATGAGTAATGAAATGTATTTTCTATATAGTCGCAAACGGAAAAGTGATTGCACACGAATGAGTGAATTAATGATAATAAACAAAAAAAAAAAAATAATGAAATGTTGAGCATTGATTCGTCAGGACATTCACATCACGCACTTTACTGATTGGAAAATTTCTCTGCGAGAATGGTGAATTGAAATATGAGAATTGCGTAAAAGTAAAAAAAAAAAAACAAAATATCTTTGTACCACTATTGCGTGTCTATTCAATAATCGTAAGGACTATATCGATCTAAAAAAAAAAATCATTAATACGAAAAACATTATTAGATTACGATTTTTCTTGTGATTATATATATATGAATATATATATATCTGTATAAAGCCTATAAAGCGATTAGCGTAGACAGTAGCTCCGTATGATTGCGATATATATGAGATAAAATGACTAAATGGTATCTCTAAAAAAAAAAACAAAAAAAAAAAAGAATAAAAACAAATCATCGTTTGCAAAGAGTATTTTTAAAGTATTGCCAATTATTTTTTAGTATTAAATCGAATGCCCCGTCGATGGGTGGTATCTACGGACGAGGGAAACGAAGAAAAAAATAAGTAAAAAAAAAATCATGGTGTAAAACGTATCACATAGAGAGTGCCGTAAATGCTATATGTTTCGACATGATTAAATATCGTGAAACATTGATGAAAAATTATTGTCTTTTTATAACATTCCTAACCCAAAATCCCGAAATATTTATCGAAATAACGAAAAATTCACCGATACTTACGCACTTTCGAACAGACGAGGGCTGTTCACTACGAATATTCGATTTTGTATTCGCCGCCATAACTTGAACGAGAGCGACCATATTGGAACGAGCGATGCGCGCGCATGCGTCGCCCATCCCCATTGGCCGGCATAGCCGCACTGTCATATGATGAAGTTGCGTGGCATTATGGGAAACGGAATTGCAATTTTTCAACATGGCGGTTGAGTGAGCCAAAGTCGCGGCGCTGTACCTTCGTAAAATGTATTTTTCGTAGTATCACGACAAGTTTTTAACGTTGTTTTTTCATAAGCGCTGTGTAATACGTGTCTTAGAATACAATAACGGTGATAATTTCGTGTAAATATGGATATAACGATGTGTAACGAAGTACCGAAGGTGACACCCCACAACTACGTGTGGTGCTCGAGCACGTATGGCAGAGACTAAGCCAAACGAAGATAAGGGAGCTCTCAATTTACTTCGTCCTGGGCGGTACGCGTTTGCCGTTTAACCAACCCCAAGACGATTAACAACGATGCTGCGGCCAACGCGATCGAAATAATTCAAACGAGGAAGCAAACGTTTTTTGATAAATTATAATAAAGTGTGAGTGTCCGAAAAACGTTACGTTAAAAAACGCCAACGTGCAAACGGGTTTTTCGGTGTCGTGCAGGATGCGTATTTCGGTAGCTCACGAGTCGGCCAGAAGTGTACCCCCGTCGCTTTCGGTGCAAGCGCTTTAGATACGTTTTCTTTCTTTTTTTCTCGTTTTTTTTTCTCACGTTTCATACTTCTTACCCCTCGCGAGTTCGAGAACCACGATAACCCCGTACCGACCTCGTCTACGACGCTGTAACCTCTGACCCTCTTTTTCGAGACGTATCCCTTACGATCGAAATACACAACTCGCCCGAGTTGTATTCTCGCGATTATTTTTTTTAATCCACCATTGGTCGATGCACGCCACCAAAAACTTCACCACAATCGTTTTACTGACGAAATTTTGTGTATAATTTTTTTATCGCGAGTTTTCATCTTTCGACTGCTACTTCCGGTTTCGCGACGAAACGCGAAAATTTTCTCATTCCAAAGAGAATATCTTATACAACTTTGCAATGAAAAATATCTTTATCTTTATCCCCTGCATGTGTCGTAATGGATTGTTATTGCGCGGCTGTTTGTTATTAACCGATTCTTGCTTTTGATACGTTGAATTTTTATTTTTCATTTACCATTGAAGTTTAACTTTAAACAGAAGATTTCTCACCTCCCATTCAATATGTCGTTGTAACTATTGTTTTCAAGTGCTCAGCGTCTATTGCAAATACTATATTTTATCGCATGCGCTACACAAAAATTCTTGTTTGAATCTTATTACCGTCGATAAATGTGTATAACCTGTGCGTCCACCATTCTCGCCGCAACATCAATTGTCCAAAACTTTGTTTGCCGTTCCTTACGCTCGGAGCATACAAATGTCTAATCGCTTGACGCACCGTCATATATTTATCGTCGCAACAAACAGTATATGTTTTCAATATCCATTCGCCAAATATTATCGAATTTCTTGACTCATCGATAATTTATTTTTTTTCGTGATTTTTCCGATGTTAACTTTTTATGAAAATTTCATTGAAATTTTTCCATTCAAAAATTTTGTTGAAAAGTTAATATTCCGCCAATGATTAATATTTTTTTTCTCTTCTTTTTGATTTCAGATAAGTGCCAGAAAGAGGAACAATCGTCGCCGCCGAATAGCCGTTAAATAATCGTAAATAAAACGTCCGGTGCGGAGTGTTTGTATAGAAAAACTAGAA
Source organism: Buathra laborator (assembly GCA_934046635.1). Taxonomy (NCBI): domain Eukaryota; kingdom Metazoa; phylum Arthropoda; class Insecta; order Hymenoptera; family Ichneumonidae; genus Buathra; species Buathra laborator. The sequence continues at coordinate 9,606,476 of OW203897.1, forward strand.
GAAGGGATTCTCCGAGACTCGATGGTTTCCTGACATGATGGAAAGCAAGCTGTACGTTAAGAATGAGCCGGGACTTGAGGGGCAATCACACGCAAATTCGCAATCGAATCAATTGAGTAACGACGAGATTGCGGGTGGTTTGCGAATATGTTTTATATGCGGTACATTAAGCCACAGCGAGCAATATTGGTTGAGAGTAAAGCCGAGTCCCGGCGGAGCGCCGAACGAGCCGTATTTTCCATTTCTCGAATCTCACGAGCCGCCATCGGGTTATCGTGGCGAGGGAGCGAGAACCGGTGCGGTAAAAGCTTGCAGTTTGTGTTACGCACTTTTGTTACAACAATGGGAGAGTTACGAGAGAGACGCGAGGCCTCACAGTCAAAGAATATATTGGTTGAAGCGTTGCGACGGTGGGCCGTTCACGGGTGCGGAGATGGCATTGCAGGGGGAATACGCGGCGCAGGTACTCGGATTGACGAACGATCAGCAACCGTTGCAAACGAGACAAGAAAATCGTCCGGTTGGAATATCGCCGCGATTGCCACCAAACTCACCATCGCCGAGGGTCGAACAAACGAGACCGCCGTCCAATTCTATCGAGTTGCAGAGACCCCATTCGAATACCGCCGAAGCATCGCGGCATATAGAACAAGTTAGGCTCACCATGGAATCGCCGCATCAGCGACTCCAATCGCCACATCAGAGACTCCAAAGCCCACGGCAATCGGTCGAAGAGTCGCGAATATCTAACGAGGCTGCACTCGATTTGAGACACGCGCCGCGTACCTCACCAGTTCCGCAACCTGTCTTGCAACCGCAGCCTCAAGGTGAACATTCTAACATTTTGTATAATTATGTTGACTCACACATTTTTTTTTCTTTTTTTTTTTTCTCTCTTTTAGTTTTCACGGTTCGTAGTTCGTAGCGAGTTTCCGCCACACATAAGTAATTTATTTATCTTGGTACTTGCTGTTTGGCGCGAACATCTTCAGCTCCGTTGGCTAATGGTAGAGGATAGATCTCGAGTTCGTACCGAACCGATAACTCGTTTTATTGCTCATTTCCGTAATAAACATCGGCGACGCTTTGCCGTCGTAGCGCGTGGTACGCAGGTATTACACGAGCGGTTAAGGATTCAACGGCATGGAAATACCGTTGTTACACAACGCCTACCGTATTACCGCATCGCGCTTGGCTTCCTCGGATTCAATTATAAAACGTTAATCCATTTGATCCCTTAATGATCCGCGATTCTAGCGACTCCTCGCCGCCGATACACCTTACGATACATGGCAAATAAAATATTTTCGAGTCAATGACAAAGAAATAAGTAAATTGCCCTATACATTGCTTTTCAAAATGACGAAAGCCTTAAAAAAAATAAATTCAACAAGAAAATCTGCCCAACGATATCGAAAGAAAAATCTTTACGAAAATTCCAAACAAATTCCAAATAAATTTCGAGTAAAATGCGATCGTGTCAACAAAATTAGTTGTTCGTTAAACTGGAACGAGTATTTTCGGTCGGTGAGCCGAAAGGAGTTGAAAATGTTGCAAATCGATAAATTTCGTTGGGTCATCGACAAACGTTGTTGATTAATCGTTTATTTCGAGACGATATATGGATTAATGTAAGCGGAGAGTACAAACACGAAGGCGTAGTGAATCTCCCTAATTATTAACTTGACCCGAGAGAGTTTAATTGGACATTTATCTGGGGTCACCGGATTCCGGAGTCTATGTTCTCGTTAATGCTCCGTGTCCCGTTCAAAGGATTATTTGTTCAATGTATAGAAAAAGCCTGCACCGCGAGCCCCGGGTATTAGAGATCTCTACGTGTGTGTCTCGTCCGTTTCACTCGTTAAACGAGTTTCTGCGGTTCTTGTAACTCGCAACTGTACGCTTACCCAGTGTCATTTAACTCGTAATGCAATAATTCATTTTTATCGTATAGCCATTGGAATAATAACGAGCCAAATCGGCTCGATTCCCTCCCCCCCATGTCTCACTGGCGTCGTCGGGTTCTCCTTTTACTTCGTCAATTTCGCGTATACGTTGGTTACTCGACGCTATGAGTACGAAAGGTAGAATACAACCATTCGTTATGAAGAAACGATAATCCGAGTTTTACAAATCCACTGAGCAATTTCTATGCCCGTCTCTCGGCTTTTTAATACTATTCCGTCGATTAAGCTATCCTACGCTCGAGCGAATGCGATAATATCGGCTTCTATTACTGTAACAAGCCGAGATAATCCATTGGTATCTAATGATGTACGATTTTGCGTCTCTTTACGTTTCTCGTTATCGTCGAAACTCGCGATATATCTCTGGGGGTTGTAAACAATCGAACATTCATTATATTTACATTGGCCTTAGTGTCCTTTCCGTTAACCGTTGTTAAACTTTTGTGTGTAAAAGGTTAACAGTTTCGAGAGATAAGAGAACGAGTGGAAATCACTGCGCGCGCCAATTCATTTAACGCGATTGCTACCGACTCTAACGACGATCGCCGGATGAGCTTTAGCTGAGGTCACTCGTTGCTTTTTTTTTTTTTCTGGTTTTCTCACTCTCTTTCTCGCGCACAACTTAATATATCTCTTTCCCTCTCTCGATCGTAGTACGGTTGACCGGTTCGCCTTTGAAATTCGCTTCACCCTTCTTGCTCTCTCATCGATCCGATAAACTCTCTCGCGTACGTAATCTAACTGCGTTCGGGGCGACGCAGAAAACGAGAAATGCTAAATTCTCAATCCACTACCGAAGCGTAGTGATAAACGAGAAAGAACGATGAGAGGGAAAAACGAAGCGAAAAAAACAAACGTAAAATAAAAAAAAAAATATATATGTTGCCTCGAGAAATGGGGCCACGTGCTGGCCGACGATAGTCTCGAAGATGTTTCGTTGAGTGTAAGACGTTTCGATGAAAACGGCGGCTACTCGAGAATTACTGGTTTTTCGATAGGTTTTTTTTTTTTTTTTTAATTGCTCGTTCTCTGTGACTTAATCGCTTATCTCGGTAGTTCGTTTTTTTTTTTTCATACGTAAAAAAATTCGTTTCGTATGGATTTCCGTTTTGCGAAACAATGATAAAGAGTTTTAATCGATGAATTGAAAACGTAAAAAGTTTAATTGTGTTTTTATTGTGATTCGTTTTGCAGCGATCTACAGCGGAGGATCGTCGTCCAGTGTCGGTACTGATATATTGGATCTCTCGATGCCGGACAAAAATTCCGTAACCGAAGTGTGCTACGTGTGCGGCGATGAATTTAAAAGAGGTTCGCTAAGTCATATCGCGGCTAAACCACTGCCAACGCAACCGAATCCTTCCGCCAGTCCACCGCCGTTCTTCCCATCTTTGATGCTACATCCGCGACCGAGTAGAAGTCGGCCGATGGATAGCGCCGGCCGGGTGCAGGTAAGAATCGTTTTGCCAACATTCGAATAGTTTCTCTTCCTCTGTTTTTTTTTCTTCTTCTTTCAATCCTTTATCTCGTCGCTTACGCACGTACCGTTCAAAGTACAATTTGCCATTGGCACACAAAGTGCGTGACGCTTATCTCGCCACGTTTTCTCGTAAAATACGGACACACATATGCGTCAATATAATTCGGAGCCGCGAGTTCGTGGGATTTATGTAAAAAAAAAAAGAAAAGAAAAACTCACAAAATATCGATTTCCTGTTTTGCAGGCGTGTTTGGCGTGTCAAAATCATCTTCTTCTACAATGGAAGGCGTACACGCGACAGGGCATACCGCATGGCGATAGAAATTACACGCTACGCAAACGGCAAGCACCGGCAATGGACACAACGACGTTTATTTGCTATACTTGCGCATTGGAATATCCCTCGTCCAGTATTAGATTACTTTATTGCTGTCCGAATCCGGAGAAGGAAGCTTACTTTCCGTTCATCTGTTCGCTACGACCTCCACCGGGCGCTAGTCCTATTAGTCCTCAGGGGATGGTGCAAGTTTGCTCCATCTGTTACAAAGCCATACCGCAGAAGCAACAGGTCTTTGGCGGTGATAACAACGAAGCTCAGCCTCCCGGTCAGAGCGTTGACTTTCGTCAACAAGGTCAGTTCCAACTGTTATCATTCCGCGTTGAGCCTCGTATCGTTGATGGAAAAAATAAAGGAAATAAATTAAAAACAATTAAATCTCGTAGCAAAGTTCGATAAAAAAGAAAAATCGATATACGCAACTCGATAAATCGTCCTTTTGCGCCGAAAAAATTGTCTTTGTAGTCGTATTTGATTTTTATCTTTTTTTTTAATACAATACTATCGTTTCAGGTCCGTCGCCGAGACCAGCCGTTGCAAAGTCACCGGCCAATTCGGCCGGAAGCGACATACGCTTCAAACCGTACGACTTAAACAAGTCTACTGTCGTTGCCAATAAGCCACGCAGTGCCAATGTTAAGGTTCAAAGTTCAGGCCAACGAAATTCACCGAGCAACGGTCCCGCGGAAAATGGGACTGTCGCACTCGGAAAAAACTACAGGTGCTATATTTGCGAACGATTGTATCCACGAACTCACATGGAGTGGTGAGTTGACGATGACCTGACATTAATTATTATTTATTTCAGTAATATTATGATTTTAAAATTTTTCCAATACAGATTTGTTTGTAAGCACGGAAACGATTGGTTTGCGAATGGCAGATATATCTTTTTTTTTTTTAAGAGATAAAATTTCCTGAACGCAAGAAAAACAAAATTGCAATAAAGTGCGAAATAAAATTGCTCATTGAATGTATGTCGTAGACTCTTATCCTCAAGTATACGTATAAAAGTCGGTTTTCCGGAATTTCCGTACGTCTTAAATGAATGCAACTGTATCGTGAAAAAAAAAGTGAATTTTATATTCATCGTTACATATCAATGGACAATTTTCTTGAATTACATTGAAATTTCACACGTCGACTATACATTCTCACGAGTTCTCTATCGTTTATCTGTTTTTAATGGTTTTCATTCCTTCCGCGATGAGAGATCGCATAGAATATTTCAGTTATCCGATGATAAATTTTTCGTAATTTTGCAATTTTACACATTTCAAAACTATCATTAAGAGAAATAAAAAGAATATGTTATGGATATAGGAAGTAACGCAGAATAAATCCGTCGAGAATTCGTAATTTCACGACGTGCATTGATGTTTAGGTTGTCGACAAGTCCCGAGGGAATGAATTCACATGCTATGCACTTTCCCTGCTTGAGAGGGATGGCGCGTACCTCGGAGAACGCCTGCATGGATAGTCATGGACGTGTATTGGCGTGCAGTCACTGCGTCAATCATCTCGGTCAGCAGTGGGAGAGTATGGATGCAGAACGGGTTCCCTTGGAACGCCGAAGGTAAACAAACTCGACTAACGAGCTTCGACTACAGTTTATCATTTGCATTTACTCGTTTTTTTTTGTTTGTATTCTTGCAGATACGATATTCCTAGTCCCCATCCAAACGGCGATGTTAATCGTTCGATCGCCACACCGCCGAGTTCGAGTTCGGATCGTACGTTCGGCAGCAATCCCGGGACGTCGAGCAGTTCGATATACTGTTTTCTCTGCGGTTTGCACAGCGATCTAACATTGGCGCGCGTCCTCTATGGCCGGCCGCAGGGTAGAAATGCGCCGTTCTTTCCCGAACTATTGCGCCATCAGTCGCCGACAAACGCCGAGCAATTACGCGAAGATGGCTCGGCGCTCGTTTGCACATTTTGTTACCACTCGCTGTTGGCACAATGGCGAAGATTCGAGTCTCTAACAACCGGTCAACAAGTCAATGCGCCGGAACGTCAGTACAATACGCACGATTATTGGTGCTACGTTTGCGGTGTACCGACTTATCGCAAACGCGCGAGAGCGCTGCCGGTGAAGGATTATCCTTTCTTGAGATATCATCGGCAGCCGGAAAAGAGTCTATTGCTGGAAAACGGCGATTTCGCTGTCGTATGTTTGGACTGTTATGAGACGCTACGCACGCAGAGTCTGGAATACGAAAAGTGGGGTTTGCCTGTTGAGAAACGAGAGTACAACTGGATCGTTCAACCTCCACCGCCCGAGGATAGTCCCGATGCGGCTATTGCACGATTACCCTCCGGTGAACGTTCCGACAAAGTGGTGAGATTCAGATTATATCGCGTTAATGGACCAACAGTGCAACATATTTGTTTTTACTATTATTTTGCCTTTGTAACGGCAGAAAAAGCGGTTATGTAAATTCACCAAATTATCGGCTTTACATATCATTTTTTCCATCTTACAACAAACTTTTGTTTTGCGGTCTTTGACCCCTATATTCGGTGTTCCCGCTGATCACAGATCCGTAACTCGTTTAACTCTTCTCATCTCCGGTAAACTATACAAAAATTTAATATTTGGGAGTTCAGAAGGGCGCTGATGCCGCGAGCGTTGTAAACTTATCGTAATAGTTAATCGATTAAAACTTTTGTGATATTTTATCTGATAATAATCGTTCAGAAATTCGACGAATAATTTGTTTTTATGCTGAAGTCGCTCGTTAAATATTAGAAGTGTCTTTCTTGGGTCGAACTTGGAAAGCGTTTCAAAATTGATGGAACTTTCCGACAATGTAAAACGAATATTTCTCTCCCGAAAATTTCCAAAAAGAAACAAAAAAATTAGCTTTTTTTTTGAAAAAATTCTGTAAATTGTCAATATCGCTAATTCATAGTTAAGATAATATTCCGGACGATATGTAATTTCGTAATTTCGCTGCTTACAGGTTCCTCCTATCCTCACCGTCAGACCCGCGCGGAAGAATTGTTCTCCAAAGGCACCGGAGAAGAAGGCATCCGTAAAGATTCCGGAGAAGGAACAAGGTAAGTGTCCAACGGAACTTTTAATAGCTAATTATCGCGGGAAATTCAGAACGCGAATAAATCCGGATATTCAATTGTATTTCTGACGTTACTAAAGACAACCGTTAATAACCATTCATCCCACGAGTGGTAAAGTATAAATCACGATAGTGTTTAACGAGATAACTCGTTAATAACGTCGTTATCTTGCATATCCGTTCGTACTTCGCTTCGCGTCGAATGAAGATCTCGAAAAATTTACGATCGGCTCTCAAACGACTCGAAATCTCGACGCTTGAAAAACTTTGTAATTTCGTCCTTTTCTCGGGCCGATATAAACTTTCTGCAGCTCGCAATTACAAATCGATTCATCGACTCGTGTAACGAGATGAAACGATTTTTCTTTAAGAAAAACCTTAGCAACAGTCGTCGATTCTTTATCGTCGAAAAAATTTCATTGGGTGCGATCGCGCGCACGTAATAGGTGTCTTATTACTTTTTCCGGAGAGCAAAAAAAGATGAAAAAAAACTCGGAAATATCATTTAAACTTGGGATCTTTATTCCTGAACAACACAATATCTCCGGCTCTCGAGAATTTTAATTGAATGTTACCGGCGGTAACTGAAGAGCACTTCTACCACTGAGAACGGAAGTCCTCTCTCTTTCTCTCTCTCTCTCTTTCTCATCGGTATTGAGCGAATGAAATTAACTCCGTAGAGTTTTATCCTCGACGTACTTTACGTCGCACTTTTTAAATAAAGAAGCAAAAAAGAAGAAATTATGGTCTATAGGAGTACTCGCGCGGAAGAGATCGAGGAACGATGGAAGATTGGCACGAGGCGGTTCTCTTTCTCCGGATTTTTTCGATTCTTTCTTTTTTTCTTTTTAACTTCTCGTTCTCATCTATACGTACAACGAATCTACTCGAGTAAACTTTCCGGAGAGATGGAAAGTTTGAAAAATCTTCGAAAGTCTAATATTTGCCTGAGTCGGTAGTCGTTTGGCGTATATTTCAGCGCTATCTGCGCCCTACAGGCAGAGCGGAGGGCCCACTGACTCTTGGGGGCCACTTTAAACCAGTCGTGCTAACGGCTCGTTCCGAACCCGAGGGGACGAAAGAAAGAAAGTAAGAGAGAGATAACTTTCTCGTAAATGATATAAACTCTGCTGTGAAATCTCACTTCGGCTCTTTCTCTGTGATAATTATCCCTGCTGAATTTTTACGCTCACATTTCTACCGATCAGCTATTTTTTTCTTTTTTTTTTTCATCGTCGCGGAAATAATTTGTCGGATCATAAAGCGAAGAGTGACTCTCACGTTGTTTTTTTCTTCTTCATCGACGTTCTGCAAAATGACGAGAAATTATTTTCGCTTCAACATTCAAACGGCATTGACGCCGCGTATCTTTCGCACGCTTTTCCTTAAGAAAAAACGAGTTGCCGTCGGGGAACTACGCGTTCGGACAATAGTGAAAAAAATGGGAGGAAAAAAAGGCGTATGAAACGATGAGAGGCGATGAGACGGTGAAAGAATGTTTTTTAATTTCGGGAAACAAAAGGAATTTCTGACGTTTCACGAACAACGATCGGACGACCCCCCGATAGGTTTTTTTTCTTTTCGTTCTTCTACCCTTCTCTTCTGCACGAGTTTAACGGCGAATCTCTATCGCTCCTTATCACAGACTCATTTATTTATGCGTCTTCAACGAAGGAGCTTCGCGATTCAACGTTCTCATCCCATTGGGTGATTTTTTATGACGTCCTTCCGCAAGCGCCTTGTGCGCGCGCCGTTCTTAGAGTCGATTATTCATTCAATTAACTCGACTTTTTTAAACTTATTCAATTTTTTTTTTAATTACCGAATTTTTTTTCGAATTTTTCGAATATATTTCATATTTAACTCTAATTATTTCGCTCGTTTTTTTTTTTTTTTTTTTTTTTTTTTCGTTCCCAACATATTCTCGTCGTTCTAAAAGTGTCAATGATTGAAATATCGGCAGTTTAATAAAGTAAAACGTCAACTCTTAACGTCAGCTAATCCTTCATCTCTCTTAATAAATTTATGATACAAGAGACAAGAAAAACGCAACATTTTTATTGAGCGTATCGATCGTCTCGGACCCTTCGCGAGGTGACGTTGTAGACTTTTAACTCACCTGCGATCCTACCGACGAATGTTTTTCAAGAATCAACAGCTACTCGAGTTTAATTAAAGCCAAAAAGGATCACTCGGAAGACACTCCGGTGTCTCTCATCGACATAGCGTCTCGCGGATCTTCGTTAATTTATTAATAGCCCCTTCAATCTTTACGAATCGCAATCTTTACGAACGCAAATGTTCATTTTGCAAGTTTCACCCCCAATCGAGATATCATTTTTTTGCTTACCTCGTTAGCGTCTCACCACGCAAACAAATAAGTCGTTTCATTACTTTCCTCCCTTGAAGTATAATCGAGTAACAGCGGAAACAAATTTATACGAATGAAACATTGAATATTCAAACGAAAACTTAGCTTATCGTCTATACAACAGGAAAATAGGATTTTACTGAAAATACCGTACAACGCCCGTAGCGTTAAGGTATTGAACATTCGAAATTATTCCGACGTTATCTAATCGTCTGTTATTAAGCCAAAAATAGGTCAGAAATACGTGGAATACGTTAAAGATGCAACCGGTAGTTTCGAAATGGCGGCATTGTTGTGAATTACACGGTACGGGTAAACGTCGAGTTTCTCAGTGATCCTTTGAAGAATCTCGAAGACGTATTATCTCGAGAGAAAATAAACGAAGCTTCGGGGTTCCCATTTGCTGACTCTTGCGTTGTCTACATTTTTCCTTCTTTTTTCTTTCTTTTGAGTTCCGGTAGTCGAGCTTTGAGCGACGTATACGAGTCACGGGATTGAAAGTCGAGATACACCGCTTACATCGTGGGCAACGAAGCGCCGTGAAAGCTCCGCTCTCATCCCCCTCGTGCCGCCCACAAGACCACCCTCATCCCTCCCCCATCTCTTTCTCGTTCGCTCGCTTTCTATTCCGCGTTTATGTATGTGTCAGAGAACGAAGTAACTTTAAACCGTCGGCGCGCTTTCGACGGGTTGCCCTCTACGAGATACATACGCTTTTCGCTTTTCAAACACGAAGCGCGCACACCGGTTGTTCCGAGAGTGCATTTTATCGCAACGGCTTTTTGTTTTTTTTTTTTTTTTTTTTTCGTCTCAACGTGATCGCGTTTTCCCATTTTTTATTCATCAAATGAACTCCTACACCGTTGGGACAGCAATTTCACAAAATATTTGTAATTAACAAAAATAAATTTGAATTATAGTTTTTTTATCATATTTAAGATGTTAAACAAAAATAAATCGTAATTTTAATTTATTTAACATTTTCGATACCCGCATTCAAAGAACACAACATATCACGTATATTAGGAATATATTTCAGAATATATGTCGCGGATGTATAAAAAATTACGATTTACATATTAATTATACAAAAACACCGAATTTAATATATTTCAATTAAATTTTTTTCATTCATTTTCCATATTGGCGATATTAGGTTTTCATATTCACGCGTTACGATAAATGAATATGCAAAAACGAATTTCAAAACTATCGCTATTCTCGTTAGTTTTTATACGAAATAATCGCGAAATAAATAGCTCGAAGGGCTGTATAGAGACGAAGCTCCGGGGGTACGAGATCTCCGGTGTTTTCCGCATCGAAAGGGTCGGGTGTGTGTCCTCTCGTAGACATCATTGTGGACGATCTGTGTAAAGCTCGTAGCAGGCAGATATACGACTATTATATGCTCGAGGCCTCCGTTGTATAGTGAGTTGAAGTTGTGTGACGGTTCTCTCGAACGTGTCCGGCGGTGGGACGAGAAGGAAGGAGTACAGAGGGAACGAGTAGAGAGACGAGATCCCGAGTAGAGTAGCGTAGAGTAGAGGAGAGTAGAGTTAGAGTATAGAAGCCGTGAGTGAGGGCCGACGAACGAGGACGACATCGGGGAGTCCGGAATGCCCGCAGCGTGACACCGCATTGCGCCCACTTACCAACCCACCCGACACCTAAATTCGAATTAGGGAGAGTCGGCTCGACACTCTCGTCAACTCGCCCCGACTATCCGGTCCCTCGAGTCCCGTTTCGCGCTCAATGTTCACCCTGTCGTTTCTCCACCCCTTAACCCCCTCTTCCTCTCGTCTTCGAAGCAAACGCGGGGCAAAACCCTCTTTGCACTGCCGAGCAGCAGTAGCAGCAGCAGCAGTTCTTACATCGATGGCGTGCGGCCTCGAACCGCTCGTTTCCTTCTCCCTCGGGAATCGATATCAACGTCATCAGCTATGCTCTCCCTCAACCCTCCGACGAGACGAAGCCCCGCGAGGCTCTTCTTCTCTTCTCGAAGCAAACCGGCACATCGCCAGCAATGGGTTTTCAAAACAGTTTCCTTTTTTCTTTTTTTTTTTCGCTACTTCCCTCCTTCCCTTCTCTCGCTCATTGCTGTAGACCGGATGCGAGGGTGTGAGAGGGATATCGATCACGTTGCCCCTCGTCCGTCCAACGACGATGCGCATCAACGATTTTACGATGGAATTATAAGCGGTTTGCTTGTCGCAACGGGGAAGCGAAATCGATAGGCCGGAAGTATTTAGACTATCGATGGATTATTCATACCCTCGTGTATATACCATCGAATTTATCGGTTCCGTCGAATGACATACTGGTAATTAAATTTCTCACAAAGTTTCGTCAATTTTATAATACATTTTGCGGCGTTACTCGACATATGTCGACCAATCATAATTATCCGGTGTGTCGAAAAGTCTCGTTAATTCGGTAGGAAGTAATTGCGAATGCGAATATCGATGTATCATTTCAGGTTTAGTGAACGACATCGCTAAATCGACTAATCGATCGTTGACTCTTTTTTTTTTATTCGAAAAAAAAAAAAAAAAAAGGAATAAAAATTATTGACTAAAATTAAAAAATAATAATAATTCAATAAATTTTACTGAAAAATTGAGTTAAGTAAAATTTGTTTCTATCGTAGTTTATGGAACTACGAAATTATGGATTGACGGTAAATAGGTACGTTTGAACGAACACAATTGATTTACCTCTCGCATAGCAACGCTAAACCGCTAAACATTCGCGGAAAATGTAATACACATACATTTTTATATTTCAACTTTTGTAAAAAATATTTTTGTGACACGAACTCTGAAAAAATTTTAATATCGTATTCAAAATTTACTAAATATTGCACTTGTCGTATTGCCTCGTTAAATTATGTTTACTTAAAATTATTCTGCACTCCGATATTTCGCGGCGAAAAAAAAAAAAAAAATTAAAAAAGAAAGAAAACGAAACATAGTAGCGAGCCGGTAGCGTATGATTTTAATTAACCATACTTTCGTTTCCTCGTTTCGTCGAGAACGAAGAGAAAGATCTCGCGCATGGCGTGGGAAAGGTTTCATCAAATGCCTCTCGTGCGATATTTACATTTTGATGCCTCGGAAGGGTATAATACTTACCGCGCCGACGCCGCTATGCCGCCCACTACTACTACAACTGTGTGGCAACCGGGAATCCACCCTCTTAACGCGACGCGCCAACCTCCCTATCTGCTACTGTACTTCGCCACTGGCGCGCGCGCCTCCCCTTTGGTGTGCCGGTGTTAATAATTAACCACCTACTGTGCGAACTCGGTACCCATCCAGTGAGCTTGCGCCAGCTACTCCGCGAAACTATCGCGGTCTGTTTCACCCGGAGTGCCTTTCACAAATCCTTCTCCTCCCCCCCGCAGACCCGGATACTCCCCTTCACTCCCGGGAATTTATTCAAATAATAATATTTATACCATTGTAGCTTTTTCGACTACGAAATCAAGTGCTCTTTCATTTGCATTTGTTTATTCGTTCCGTATTACCCTTAACGAAGAATTTATTCCCTCGGATAGTCACCTCCTTTCTCGAGACTACGCGCACCGTTAAAACATCGTATCATTCATTTATGATCTCCTTTTTAGCCATTTTATTAGCCGAAGATTCAAATTCCATCGAACCAAAAATATCGAAAAATTTAACACGACGACAATAATTTATTTCGCGTGTAAATTTAACCGCGAATAAGAGAACGACGAAGCGTTAACCAAAGGGGTACATAGAAAAAAGGCGCTGAAAAACATCGTAGATATTTAAAACCCTATTTCTCGCCCGAGAAATACCATCAAATGATTTTTCATAAAATAAAAAAGGATTAACCATCAAAGGGTTAACGAAGCATTTTTTTTTTAATAAAAATATACAGCGGAGCATGAGGGCTAATTAGGCAGCAAAATCCACGTAATTTCGTAACTGAACGCATGACAAAGTCGTATGGTGAGAATTATCCCGTTGGCTTCTGCTTGTGATAAAAATAATACAGCTTATTAGCCGCCATGAGGTTGGAGGGGCGGTAGGGCACGAGCCACGGACGAGCGACGAAACAGCGTGTTGTGTTCGTCCCGGTGGTTGGCAAAGGGCCTGTAAAGCGAACGAAAGAATAAAGGGGTTGGTTGGCGAGGAGCGTAGTCCGGGGGGACGAGGGGGAGGGCGAGGCGGTGGATACGGTAGTACAGTCGTGTAATGGTTGCAGGGTTTGTGGGCTCAACGAGAGCGGCCTGCCGTTCTATAGCGGGGGAGAGAAACTTCCCTGTCGCCGCCGGCACGCATTGATTTTGCCCGACAGACAGCCGCCTGTTGGGCTCTCTGTGCTTCTGCCCATATCTGACTCTTCGTGAATCTAATGCAATAGTTTCCTCGCCAACGAGAACGAGTACGTGGTTAGCGCACGGTTTCGCGTGACCTTACGTCATCCTTATCATCGTCGTTATTCTTTAAGCGAGTCTTGGAAAAAAATAGTGCTTCGGTACGAAAATTAGTAGCTTCGGGTAGTCCGCGCTGCGGACACCGGGGCTATTCGAAACATGAAATAAATCAATATCCACGCGGTAAAAAAAAAGACAAAAAAAAAAATCGAAAATTTCCGCGAGTGCGGCACTCTGAGAAATTACTTACCATAAAATGCTATAGTCGCTTTCATAGTTACTGCGCCTGTTTCGACTAACCCCGGTCTCTTCTCTACCAATAACTTATCTATTTCTACCAAATACAACTTTTTTTGGAATTTTTTTTTTCTCGTAAAAAAAATCGCAACAACTTAGTCTATTTTACCGTAATAGAAAATTTCGAGAAAAAAAAGTATATCTATTATACATATAACCGGAAATGAATTTTTCGCGAATATATAAACTGTGTAATGAAGAGTTGACGATGAGATTATCAACCGGGAAAAACAATTTTTTTTACTCGTAACGCGAGGGAACCGCGAGAACAGAGGACGCAACGAGCGCGTGAGAGCTCGCGAAGCGCTAGAGAAGGGCGCGTGCCGCCCGAGCGCCAGATGGTTCCGAGAGCGGGAAAGAGACGGAAAGATAATACTCCTGGGCCTTCGGAGTTCTCGGGGTTTCTCTTCTCGTTCTTCGCACACGAGCTCTCGGTGTTGGCGTTTATACCCCTGTGGCGAGAAGCGAGAGAGGGCTTATGCAACAGCGCCAGATCGCAGGAGACGAGGGAGAGAAGCCCACGAACGGGGGGGAGAAAGAAGTCAGAAGGCGGTGGCGGCGATGGCTGCGACGAAAATGAGACCAGCCGCAGGAGGAGGACAGCTGCGTGCTCCTTTTTTTTTCTCACATCGCACAACCTCCCGAAAGCAGAGTCGCTCCCGGAGGAATAATACTCTCTTCCGCTCTACTTTCCGGTCAATATTTACTTCTGCATTTCATTTTCTTTTTTTTTTTTTTGTAAATCATCGAAATTTTTTTTTTTTTATTCCATATTTTAAAATACTAAAAATAAAAAAACGTTCGAAAAAAAAATACATAAATTAATAATTCTCTACTGCTCCATATTTTTTTTCTCGATCTTTTTTTTTCGGAGCAGAGCAACTGAATTGTTTGGGTTACAAGCATTTAAAAAAAAAAATGTTCGCAACAATTTCGTAAAGATTTATTATCGACCAGTAATGGCGAACGCGTGTCGAGAGCTTGAAAAAAAAAAGAAAAAAAAAATCGCGGTGGATAGAGAAGCTTCGGTTGGCCCATGCTGTACGTACCCCACCTCGTTTCTCTCGTCCCCCCCTTCTCCCGCTGGCGGGTTCGGCACGATCGCAGTCATAGCAAAGGGGAGAAGCGAGATCGCGGACAACCGAGAAGCGGTTATACACAGACGGGGAAGTAAGAGTGAGAGCTGAGGCGGTCGCGGAGAGAAGCGCGGTGGGGAAAAGCTAAGCGTGGCTGAGGGGCTTCGCCCTCAGTCGAGTGTCAAGCGTCGAGGAAATCGCATCACGTCGCTCGGTTCTCATCGAGCGCACGCGCAAATTTTCTCTCTCTCAGTGCGATGACAACGTAGAAGAAGGAAGAAGAAGCGAAGAGCGCGGAGAGCAGCGACGAGTGAAATATAAAGCGAGTGAGAGAAATAGAAGTTATCGGATAGATAGGCAGATAGATATATAGGACATAAGCGGCGAGGGGCGCGCGAAAAACTACCCTTGACTCGCGCACGCGCAAACATCGATATTCCACCCCCTCTGTCCCAGCTTTGTCTATCCCCTCTTTCCACCCCCCCGATTGCTTTCCGTGGCAAACGAGTGAACGTCGTTTTGGCGAACAAGTTTTCTCTCGGCAGTCCCGGCTCGTTGGTACCCTCGACCGTGCGACAGATTTTTCAAAACTCTCGAAAAAAAAAAAATATTGACGATCGAATAAGTGCGTATTTTCGTCGAGTTAAAGTAATCAAAATAAATAAAACAGAAAAAAAAAAAAATTAACGAACACAAAAAAAAAGTTCAAAATATCGCGCACATTCGGAAAATATTGTCGAGGCTACGCGAGAGTAACCAGTTGCTGATTATAGTGTGTATATGTGTCTACGTGTGTAAGTGTCGTTCGTTCGCTATATTTGTATACCTCTGAATATCGGATTTTTAATCTTTCAACAAGCGCGGGTCGTTGGACTCCGTGGAGGCACTCGAAGGGTATCGTTTCGCTTGATCCGCTTGTTAAGGCACCCCGACTGTGGGAATATACAGTGAGATTCGAAGTGTTTGGTTCGTTCATACGGATAATTGAATTGCACATAGGACAACGGGGACACGAGTACTGTTAGCGAAAAGGATTTGTTTCGGACGACGATACGTGTTAAACTCTGTGTCGATTTCATCGTCGATTAATATACGATCGTGTTGGGTGATTTTTATTTATTTTTTTAATCTCAAATTAAGGGTTTAATATTTATTTATTTTTATCATTCGTGACGACAACAGTGGTGATTCGATAATTTAAAAAAAAAGTGAAGAAAAAAAATCGCTGCGCACGTTTATTCGGTGGCGTGATACGTGCGCGTTGTATCGGAGAGTCGTAACGCAGAACGGATCTGTCTGCGACGTGACGAGGGGCGAGGATAAGCGGATCGAGGGACTCGCGATGTCCCCGACCCCGATAACGATTAGACTCGACTGCGTCTCGTAGTTTTTGGCTTTGTGCGGCCCGTCGCGACGACTCCACCGCGAAATAATCACAAGAGCGAGCGATAGAGGAGGAAAAATTAATAAAAAATAATATAATATATAAAAGTTTCGGTGCTTCGAAAGATCGGAAATGGATTTTCGAGCGCCGCATCCCCTCGTTCATCCATCGCACGCGGGACATCCCTACTATTATCCAGGTACTGAAGAATATATGTTTATTTTTATTTTTTTTATTATTATTGTCGAAATATAGAATTCGTAGGCATTTTTAAAACATTTTTTTCACATTTTTCCGTCTGTGTAAACGACGAAACGCCGTGTTCTCTTCTCGTCGTCACATCAACGGAAATCAATAATAATTTTGGCGGCAGTATAGAACCTTAAGAGTCTTTTAATATCTTTATTTTTTAGTCGTGAATCAAATTTTTTTATTAATAATATAATACAACTAAGTCAACCGGCGACACAGACAAGCAAATTTTGGAAAATTCAGCAAATTCGAATTTTTGTGTAATTTTCGAAAAAATACAAAATTTGTTGTTTTTAATGAATTTTATTGGAGAGATATGATTGATGCGAGTGAATCCAATAATTTATCCAATGCACAGAAATATTCTTCGTTTACCGGAAATATTTTTATACCATGTTTCGTCTTTAACGATTTTTAAATTTTATTTTTTAATTAATATTTTCGTTTGAATCGTTGGTCGACCGCATGAGATGATTTGCCCCGCGATGTTCCCGTGTTTACACAACTGTATCGTTTATGTGCCATCCGTCTGCATTCGCCGACGCGTTCTCTTTCATTCACGACTTCTGTTCCGTCATTTGTATGATAAAACTTTTGCGCTCACAACCAGTCGAGAAGGAGATATCGGCGCCGACCGAAGACGCCTTCGCGAACGTTTTAATTTCTGACCGATCTGACAACAGCTATCGAATATCGTTGGGCGCGCGACCTCGCGAATATTTCATCCGCGTTATCGGGGAACCACCACTACAGTGAATCTTATACACGTTCCTGTGGGGTAGTAGACTCGCTGCACTCACGAGAAATTAATTTTCTCGCGTTTTCTCGTTGCGCGAGGGTGGGCCACGGGCCGCTCTCAGCGACCACGAAAGAACCACTTTGCAAACTTACTTCCGTTACTCGGATCGCTGAGCTCGTCGGGGCGTATAACTTCAAAAAGATTATAACCCCTACAGTTTTTAATTAGTCGTCCATTCGTCTTTTCTTTTTATCTCTCCCGTTATATTATTCGGCCATTAATATTCTTTTTTTGACTTCTCTTCCAAGAGAATAAACAAAAAAATGTTACTCTCCGTTATACGCAGCGCTATGGGTTATTAATAAAATTTTAACTCGACGACACTGGATAAGATAAGACGAACGATAAGACAAAAAAATAAATAAAAATTCTTAGTGTCTTCGTAAACACTGACCTAACGTAGGAAAACATGTTTTCATCGCTTGTCATCGCTCATTCAAATTTCATTCAACCTATGATAAGTAACTCGTACCGCGGACGAAGGTATCGTGTTTTTTAATAAATATATATCGCGTAATTAAAACGAGTAAAACGTATTCTAAGAATACAAGAATAGAACATCACGTGATTTATGATTCACGAACGAATCATATGGGATGCAAATTAATATCCCCAAAATTTTTCGTTCTTCTCAACTATTTACAGATTTGCATAGTCAATGTGTAATAATTATAACGAGATATATATGTGTATATAGGATACAAGCAAATTAATGTACGAATTGCGTATTAAAAACTACAGATCGCGTGACTAAAGTCTCGAAGGGCGTATTTGATGTGTGTAGAGGTAACATAAAAGATATATGACCTTCGGGATTTTAGTCACGCGATGGCCATTTGTTTTTTTCTTCCCATCTCCGGTGATCGATAATAAATAGAACGCTTTAATACGTATTGAAAAGCCGCCGAGTGCATTGAGGGCAATCATCGACGGCTACTGAATCGCCCTGAAACGACAGCTGCCGTAGCGATCTGACCAATGATCTTCGACACGGTTTTCTTCCTTTCCCGACATAAATTGATCAAATTTTTTTTTGCTTAAAAAAAACCCCTATTACGTCGATTTTTTGTAACTATTTTTTAAATCATCGAGCAATACATGTATATTTTTCAATATTATTAAAAATCACGAATAATACCGAGGAATTTATGAAAAAAATTTAATGCGACTGAAAAAATGAGGGACTTGTAATTTTGCATTAGACATCGCGTAGAAAAATTTGCATCGGTTGCGAGCAATTTGTGTTTGACGAGCGAAAAGAAATAGCGGTTATAGTCGTGTTAACATCGGTCGCGTACTGATATCTTTATACTATACTCGTGTGTGCAATTTCGCGAACAAGAAAAATTCACGCCTCGCGAGCACGAAATTGGTCTATTGAATCGTAAATCTCTCGTCGCACGGAAAGCCTTGAATACAATGTCACATGGCAATGAGAAGGTTGAAAGTGCTTGAGGCCGAGCAATTTCTGACGAGTGGTCGATTGTACCGGTCACAGTTCGATATAAGCAACGCAATTACGTGTTTATTTATAGTGTCCCGTATTTTTCTTTTTTTTTTTACGCGACTAACGAGGTTTCGTTTAATGTTTTAAAAGGTTTCGAATTAACGACTAATTAACATGATAATCGTGCTGCGGGCAACAAGCACGTGGACAACGCTTAGTAATACTCGCGTTTATTAATACGATGGGCACGAAGATGACTGGCATTAGCACCGTTGTAGGTTCACTTAACCGAGACGTTTATATGGCCACCGGTTAAGCCACTTGCAACCGCTGCCCCGGCGATTATGCACTGGTGATAACGTCCATAGATAGTTTAAGGAAATACGGGAAAGCGAAGACACTCAAGAAAACGCCATAGTTGTCTGACATTACCAAACTTAGTCGTCTGTCCACTGGAAAAAATGATTTTTCTTATCAAACTATTTTGATATATTTTATTAAAAAATTAAAAGATTAAAAAAAAATGAATATAACGATATATGGATGAAATTTTCTACTTTTCCGTATTTCGTATGTTATAAAAGAATGAATAAGACATTTTTTTTAAGAGAATTTTTTGTTAGCCTTTTAATGCAATTTCCTAAAATAGAAATTTGAGTTGTGCAATTATTCTTAACGATATTGAAATTGAATTTTATCAATAATTTCTGTGGACGCCGATCAAATCGGTAACATAGCCGGAGAACATTTTACGAAATCATAAATTACTATAACAGTCGACGATAAATTACTACGATAATCGACGAGTATCGTAATACCACCGACTCTCATAGCTATAACTACATGGCACTGCATTGCACAGTTCTCGTATTTTTAACGATCGATTTTGTCTTTCGGTATAACGGCTCATAGACCAAACCAAATACCGTTTATCGTCGATATATTTCACGGTTATTTCAATCCGCCGATTCTCTTTTTACCCGTTAATCTTGCGGCAAGCATTTGGTAAGTGTAGAGAGATCTTATATCTCGAACAATGTGACGCAAGTGAAAAGAGTGAGAGAAACATTTTTTACCGATTTCCGGAAAATTGTTCAACCGCACAGCGAAATTCCCGAGCCGTGCGCGACGTATAAAACGCGAGAGTCTAACCGACAACCGAGTAAAACCGGATGGCGGTTACCGTGTCGCGAAAGAATGGCCGGTTCCAGCAATGAGTCTCTTCTCGGCCTTTTTCCTTCGCCTTTTTTTTAAGTACTTTTCTTTCTCACCCTCGCGTCTCTCGTTGAAATGGTTCCACAGGTCTCCGTGGCTTTAGGTTTTCTCTCTCGCGTGTTTGGATCAAAGACGACCTCTATTTCCTCGACATTTTTCTTCACTCAACAATCATCAAACGTTCGGCACTTCCCAACCTCCTGCGTTTGCACTTCCGTTCTCTCAGTCATTTTTTTTTTTTTTTTCGTAATTTCCTCACTCGTCTCGACGAGGTTTTCAAAAGAACTGGAAAGCGGAGACAGGGTTTTCGTTACTACACAGCACATTGTCTTCGGTTGTGCAGCGTTCGTAGTCTCTTCGCGCATTCAACAAGTGTTTCTGCGATAACCGTAAACGTTATTACTCATACCGACAGCAATCCCAAGCAACCAGCATAGTTTTCTACAGTGTGTACAGTGTACACCGCTGTTGACGCGAACAATTACGTATTATGGTTGTATTCACTTGTCCCCGTTGCCATTGCGGTTAGAGAGAATCTTTTATTTGTCCGATAGTTCATTAAGCGGGTAGTCAACGTCCGCGATGACGAACGATGTCGGGCGAATCTCTCGTAGAAAGAGAAAGTGGAAAGGGGAGATCGAGAGGGGAAAACGCGAGAGATTTATTGTTTTTCTCGGAAGTCGAGAGCGTCACTAGGGGCTCTACGTTGCGTCATGTAATCGCGTTGCGTCGTTGACGCCGAGGCGAGAGATCGCTGGTACGGGGAATCCACGGTGAAGGTTCACACTTCGCTAGTGATTAAATTCAGTTGCATCGCACGCAGAACCAGAGGGTCGGGTAATAGCATTGGTTAACTTTGTTCATTTTCCATACGCTACCAAACTGACCATTGGTTTCCTCATTCGTCTCTGCGTTGGTGTTGTTGAGTTAATACGAAACGCCGAGGGGAATTCCTAGCGAGTTAATTTACGCAGACACGTTACGCAGTTCGCGAATCCGTTAAACCACTTTTACCATCGAACACAGCGCGAACTCTCGTTGAAACGGAGCAGAGTTTACCGGTAGTCAGCCGTGAGGCAACATTTAACCTCTCGTATATACGGCACCATTTCGTCCCGACTTTGTGGATAGGATTTGGATTTCCCGAAGAATTAAATTTATTTCCAGTACGAAATTTCAGTGGACGTTAACAGGATCGGCTAACGTTGTTATTCCTTTGGCTTTTTTTTTTGTTTATTCTCGGACGGCCCTTCCTCGTTAATCTCGTCTGTCTGGTCTCTGATCGCGGGGTTCACGTTGAGCGAATTAATTCGCGCGCAGAGCCATTAGACACCGAGATTCACGCTGAATACGTACAGCCAATTTTCCTTTGATAGTCAGTTAGCGAACTAAGTGCAAACTTTCTATCCGTTAACTGAATATTTACTTTTGTATAGTTACGCGTCGTTGAACACTCGCGATCGTCAAGATACTGTGAGAAATGAAATTAAGTTCAATTACGAAACCCGAGTAATCACGAAGGTTGTCTTTACGTTTTCAAATTATCTAAAAATTAAGTAAATGAACTTAAAAAAATGCTATCTAAGTCAGGCGCTTTGTGTAAATAATTTTAAAAAACCTGAAAATTCAATTTTTTCACATTGCTCACTCATTAATTTGAATCTGATAATTTTAATCGATCAATAAGCTTCTTTTGCATCGAAGCAAAAAACGATGGGTCGCCGTTCGGTTTCAACAACTTTATCGTCGTTCTAAATTCACAATCGACTTTATCTATCTCGCGAACACGATATCAATAATAATGAGAAGAATTCATAGAGAAAAGGGGTAAAAAAAAAAAAAAAAGAAGAAGCCGAACGACAGGCTCATCGTTAATACTTTGGTAGCCGGCAAATATAGTCCAGCGGTAGAGAATGAGCCAACGGGTTGGCTCTCGACCCGGTGAGGAGGCCGGCGGCAACCGTAACGAAGTGGAACGGGCAGTAAAAACGAGCCGTGGACAATTAGGGGAGAGAGAAGGGTGAAGGCACCAGCGATCTCGCAAAGTAAAAAAGTTAAAAAAAAAAACCTGAAAGAAAACGAGACAAAATGAGAAGGTCGGTCTGTCGGCTTGTACAGTGCGCCAGTTCTGATAAAGTCCATTACGAGTCAGGGTTCGTCTTTCTGCTTCTACTCTCACGTACGTCGGACTCAGTCGGACTGCACGAGCGTTCGAGCTGTCGGCGAATTTCCTCTCTTCGCGATCGTCATGCGTGTTCTCCTCTCTTTCTCTCTCCTCTTGCAGGGGAAGGGAAACACGCGCCTGAGAGACCTAACCGAATTCGCATTCCGTTTCTTCTCTCGCGCAGCATCCGCAGGCATCTCCCGACTCGCATCACGCACACACAACGCTGGCGTATTTCTATTTATTTATTTATGTTTATTTTTGGTTTCGAAGCTTGTAATGCTGTTGCCGCCTGCTCCGGCTACCTGCCGCGCGGGTTCTGGCCTGTGGAACCGAGTATCATCGCGGTCCTTCCCTATTCTCCGATTCGCTTTATCCCTTTTCACTCTTCATTCTCGATATTATACCGTCGCGGTCTTTCGCGTTCTTGAATGCCGTCGTTTCCTCACTCGGCATCGTCCACCCCGTCGTCATTGAGTCGCTTTTTTTTTTTTTCTTCTATTCTTCTTTTTTTCTTCGAGTTCTCTCTCACCCTCGAGCATAGTTTCTTCTCACACATAGACGCCATCCACCTCGATCTCTCCTCGGGCCACTAAATAATTGCGAGCTCCCGAGCAACGTTACTTTTTCTTCTTCCTGTCCCGCCACGTTCGACAAAGGGCTGTTTGAACAACCCTTTGTGTTCACGTCTCGAGCCCTTCTGCTCCGCATGAAGAGAACCGCCTCTTCTCACTCTCGCTCCGTCGGGCCCTCATCGACCCTTTCCTTTCCTCCTCTCGGCTCTTCCTCTCTTCGTTCACTTCGCTCTCTCGTCCGTTCACCGGACTCGTTCGCTCTTATTTCTCGCATAGGGGAACCATACCTTACGTCCCATCGTACACGTGCGCACGCGTCCGAAATTCGTTCGTAATAGTCGTAATAGTCGGGGTCGTGTTCGTCGTGCCCGGCACACCACCGCGTCCACCCTTTGTGTCTCGGCGTCCACGGTATTTACAAGCACCATTCAGCATCTGTCGACCCTCTCGTTCTCGAACCTTTCCTCTTTATTCGCGTATTCCGTCGGCTATATGACTTTCTCTCTCGTACTTTTAAACTTTTCTTTTTTTTTTTTCCTATTTTTTCTCATTCTCGACAACATCGATTTTAGCCTTCAAAAATCTCTTGGCGCCTTAAAATTCTACGGAAATTGCGTGACAAATTTTTGCTGAATACCACAGTTGGATAATTAACTGTTAAAGTTTCGAAACTGCGAAAAAACAATGTTAGATTATCAAAATCGCCGCTCCCGCATTATTAAACGAATTTTATAGTCGGAAAAATTGAACGATTAGTTGTCTTTAATAATTCTCTCTATCACTTCCATCTCTTTGATTATTTAAGGTTTCGTCTCTTCTATTCTTTTTTTTTATCTCAATGATTCACATAAAAAATAAACCTTTAATAACGAAACATGATGAATCGAGTTGACATAAATGCTCACAAAATTCTGAATAACTTTCACTATCCCGAGTCCCGTACAGTACAAACGGAAATCGTCTTAAAAGCATTTTTCACGGAGTTCTTTGTGTTCTCAATTTGTCGTGGCTGTTACATTGAGAGACTCTTCGCGTCCGCAGTGTGACACGCGATGAGGATGAATAACCATGGGGTTGAAGACATGCAACACAGGAAGCGCCTTTTCCAGATTCGTCCCTTTCAAAGCCTTTTAGTACTACCCGTGCTTCCGTCTTTTTTTTATTTTTTTTTTAATTCTTTCTTCATTCAGTGTTCTCCTATCTCTTTTCTTGCTCGTCGAACCCTCTCCAGCGCCAGGTTAGTACGTGCGCCACCTTGACGTAGCACCTCGGTGTGTACGCATGTAATATGCATGCAGAGTCTGCGGGACAGCAACGACGAGTAGTAGTATTCTGCCGACGACAAACTCACCCATTTACATACTATATATGTATATGTATAATACAGGCGGTCTGTGTCGGACGAGTCTCAGTTAGGTATATATACAGGAGACTTGTCAAACAAGCGAGGGGTGCAACAGAGGTTCGCATCTCTCGTCCAGAAGTTGTTTTATCGCTGGAATACGAGAGAACTCTCGGGTGTCGTAAGCGCCTAACCATCAACCTCTCGCACCCTTCTATACATCGCGATACCCTTGTTTGATTTTCTGATTACACAGCGCCGCACCGAGCATTACAAGGCGTACGCGCATCCAAGTAGTTTATGGGTCTACCGTAGCGAGAAATCGCGATTTTAGTCAGCAACGTGATATCGTTCGCAAAACTATTTTGCTTCTCCATAAAAAAAAAAAAAAAAAAAAAAACGACCCATTATCGAGATTATGTTTTCTGATTTATTATCGGTCCACGAAATTCAAGATATTTCCAAGGAAAAATAAGAAATGTATATCATTTTCGTGTTCAATATTTGCTAAACGTTTGAAACAGCGTTGATGCTGGTTAGTCGCGCATGAAGGAATATCTGAATCGAAATAGCTTGCGGATACAGCATATAAAACGTGCAAGAATCACTTTGCGGATAAACGAGACGAACTCAAGTGTTACCGGTACGTTTGTTCACGCGTGAGCCTTAACGGTTAACCGATAATTGTGCAAAGTCATAAAATTCTTCGGTAGATGCTGCGGAAATGTATATATGACCTCGAAGATAAGAAGGGGGTTAGGGGAAGATGGTGGGGGATGGTGGGTCAAATTCTCATCAATTGCCGGTACATTAAACACGCCGAGGGACGACGCTGTTGCCTCGCCCCGTTGTCGACTTTCAGTCGTTTCTTTACGGTTATTTCGCTCTTTTCTTTATTCGTCCTGTTTCTTGCTTCACTCTGCCTCGCGTATGCCTCTCCGTTTCTCTCTCTCTCTCTCTCTCTCTCCATTACGGTAAAAGTTGGTTATTATTGTTATTGCCAATGGCGAAGCTGGTAGAGAAGGTTGGCACAGGAAAGAGAAGAGCATAAGAGAGAAACGTTCGTGTCACAAAACATCGCTAGCAAACAATACCGGAAGTGGTGCTTTGCTCCCCCGAGGGGGGTATGGATCACAGAACACGAACATTGCCGTCCAGACGTGGTGTCTAGCTTCCGGTTATCTTCATCCTCACAACACCCCGCCGACATTGTCAGCTGGGACACGTAACCCATGTATGAACACCGTTGCTCTCGGTGAATCACTGATGTCCTTTTACCGCTTTCTTCGACTCTTTCGCCGTTGAAATTTTTAACTGATCTTTCCAACGATTTCATTTTCAATGGCATTTTGTTATTTCTTGAAATAATTTTAGGCGAAAAAAAATAATTTTTTTTTAATGCCGGAACTATGTAACAAAAATCCCGAAGTTCCAACATATACTTTTAAAAAAGTGTAATTTTTCTTTTTTTTTTACTATCGAAATTTTGAAAAATGATATTAAAAAAAATTAAACTCCTTCAACAATTTTTTGCATAAAAAAAAATGTCATGTTAATTATTTATTATTTTATCGTATATTTATCGGGACATCAAGATA
This sequence comes from Buathra laborator, assembly GCA_934046635.1. Classification (NCBI taxonomy): domain Eukaryota; kingdom Metazoa; phylum Arthropoda; class Insecta; order Hymenoptera; family Ichneumonidae; genus Buathra; species Buathra laborator. The sequence goes on from OW203897.1 coordinate 9,632,265, forward strand.
ATCGACGTCCCATTTAATACAATTTTTTCACCTTCACAAAGTCAATAAATAAACATTACATTAATATTATTATTCCTGATGGTCGTTGAAAAATTATTAGATTAATGAATCCGTTAATAAAATCGCAAAGTATTTTATTAACGGATCGAATTTTATGTGAAAATCACTATCATCACACGATCGAGCGATTCCCCTGAACCCTGACTTTGGTCCGTTATGCGGTAATGGCCGCCGGAAGGGTAGAGAGCTCAGTCTACTAGATTCCCCGAAGGATATTCTCACTCCAGTGCCCTTGGATGCTGCACCGAGAACCTCGGCGTATATATCCTTTACATATATATAGGTAGTTGTACGAACTTTGAACAGTTTGGCGTACACCACAGTCGAGAAGGGATCGACTGGCTTTACCTAATTACTGTACCACTGCGACCGGAGCAGCGGAGTGGCGCCACCCACCCCCCTTTGCCATGCCAGTGGAAAGATATATCCACTGTATAATAGTACAGCCACCCGGAGAAAGTGAGAGCCAAGCATCGTATAGTATGCATACTTATATATATGTAGACACGTTATACTATATAATAGTAGAAGCGGCTCCTCTAATACCCGGCGAAGTTATCGGATTGTACAGCTGGAAGGAACTCTCGCGTACCATGAATTAGGTATGACACGGAGTCTCCCGCTGACTCGATAACGCGGAAATTCTCCCCTTCGATTCCGATCAATACACGACTCTATCCAACCCACCATATTTCTTTCATCCCCTCGTTGGTACCCTCCATCCTGAGCTTCTCTCTTCCGTGTCGCCTTTCTCGCACCCTCTCATTTCTGATCTCTGATGTTCGACGCCATCTCCCCGCCCACCCCTATCGTTCCACAGGATCAAAGACGTGCGCGCAGTCGCGTTGCATCAACCATACCGTGACGTATAAATCACCAAAGTCGTCTCAAACAATCCTCCCGATGATCTGTACCATCGATTCTGATGAAAATTAATTTATCAAACGTTTTCGCGAATCTTTCATTTTATATCCCATAGAAAGGAATCTTTGAACCGTTTTCCTTGAAACTCTTCGTCTCCTTATCGTCGTTGAACCTTTTTTTTCTCCCGGTTTCCTTTGTTCTCGTAGCGCTCTCGTTTTTCCTCGTGTATATATGTATATATATGTCTATGTATATATATATATGTACCTCGCAGGGACGCGAAAGCTTCTTCCTCCACTTTCCTGAAAGCACTGTGACTCTCTCACGGAAAGATTACGACTTCTTTGCGCCCTTTACCCACCCGCCACCATCAGTGAGGGTTTTTCTCTTCTATTCTAAGACTCGTTCTCTATATATCCGTGGCTTCACCAGGGCAACTTGAACCCCCACGCGGGCGGAGGGCGAGTCTTACTTCGGAACGAATTTTCCGGGAGCACAACGAGTGTTTTTTTTCCTTCTTCTCGCCCCCCCTCGTGGTCTTTAATACTCACACAGACTATGTTTCTCGTAGTACCGACCTGAAAGGGGAGTTTGTAAGGAAAGTATACGAGCGACAGAGAGAGAAAGAGAGAGCGCAGACCTCGTACGAAAGTCGTAAAGAGTAAAGTATTAGCTCGGTTTTCCACGGATTTTCCTACCGACCGGCAAGCTGCGAAGCTCTTTCCTCCGAGAACTCGGAGTTTCCCCCTCTTTTCATCCTTCGAAAGGTTCTTTGTACCGTCTTTCAGTTTCGCGAACTTCTCTCCCTTCGTTCCCTTCGAATTCCAAAGCATTTCACGAGATTAAACTCCGTTAGAGATTGAACACCCGGTAAAAAAAAAAAAAAAAAAAATCCATTCCTCAGGTTAAAAGTGAATTAAACCCGAAGATACGCGGAAATGTTGTCCTTTGTTTTCTGTATCTTTGCTTTTTTTCTCGGCCTTTTGAATTTTGTATGGTATTGTCGAGATTTGACGAGTCGAGATGGATAATAAGGAAGCAGTCGGTTGATTTAACCCTTTGCATGGGACCTTCCAGAGGAACTGAAAGAATTAAGAGAGTTTACTCCGGACTTCCGAGAGTTTCGACTCTAAAGAGGGTACATGAAAAGTTGTTTGCTCATTACCTTGAAAGGTTATAAAACCAACAAAACCGACTGACTTCAATGGCGCAGTCTCGAGGGATTTTTTAAAATATTTTCTCTCAGCTCCGAATACATATTCGTTGACTCGGATAATAAGTTTCATAGAAGTTTGAAATTTATCCTCATTTTACCCTTTAATCCGAGTTATTATTCTCAATTTGCGGCTATCGCGATGATAACGATCGTTAACTATAATTTTGCACTTCAAACGATTTCGAAAGTTTTTCATCGCAGAATTTCAGTCGAGACTACTGAGGGTCAATCTTTTACATATGATTTCTTCGATTCTAATCTTTATCGCTCGTCTCAAATACTATCGATCATTCGAACGATCGTCGATCAATCCAATCTGCCGAAATATCATTCGGTGCGTTCCACTTGTATTTTACTCTGCATTTTTCAACAATCGAGAAAAAAACAGAAAAAAATTCGTAATATCAGCGGATATGCATTTATGCATGAAAAACAAGCGAAGCAAGTATAATGAATGGTAATGGGAAGATTACAATTTTGAGATCCGGCGAAAGTCAAATGACGAAGGAAGGATTATTTTCATCGAAAAACTTCCTTTTCGCACTTTTTATACATTTTTTTTTTTTTTTTCTCTTCGTCCTTTCACCGTTACATTTATTATAATGTGTTCGCGTGGAAAAAAAAAGTACGAGCGCCGCGACGCACGAGCCGCGGGTTTCGCTCCGTTATAAATTGCAGTCGCTTTACATGATCGCACAATTTATGGCTAATTCGTAATCATTAGAGTCACGCGAGCCGTTATGGGGCGGGGATCGCATGTTGACTTCGGCGCTTGGCTCGGCTCGCGAGTTGATAGTCGACTCCCGGGATCGCGACTGAAATGCTGATGACGGCGATCCCCGAGAGGTGGTAGCTGCCGCGTTCGGTGTTTTGCTACGGCCATCAGCGCAGGCGAAGGTGAAAGCCGGCGGTGGCGATGTGTATTTCATTGGATTAACGTTAACTCCGATGAGAGGCACCGTTTGCGTTTCAATTACCTCGATACCACAAGCCCCGAGTGTACATTGTACGTAATTCGCCACGAAGCAAACCGGATAGTTTTTTAAAAAATTCACCGATAATCATTGTACAATATTTCCTATGATGTTTCGCTAACCTTATCGATTCGCACCATCTTGCGCGGCTGAGTCATCATTCGTTACCTCGAAATCGTTAGTTCTTCTGCGATTAATAATCATTATTCGAAAAAAAAAAAAAAAATGATTCAAGCCTTTCATTAAATTTTTCGCGGAATTTAGTCTAAAAAACAATAATAATTATTGTATAGTTCGATACAAAGTTAACACCCGTAGTTACAGACACTTCGAGTAATGAAAAAAAAAAAAATTAATACTAAGGTAAACCGAAGAGTCTGCACCTCCGAATGCAATTGTACGAATGCACGAGAGGTGAAAATATGATTAGAAATGAGGGGTGGAGGGGTCAGAAACGTGTTCGTGAGTCATAGATCGGGCTTTTTGCTTCTCACAAATGATAGGATAAATGAAAAAAAAAAAATACTACTGTCGATTTCGAAATAATGACAGTCGTCAATCAATGCGGTACCGTTATTTTCATTTCGCGATTGACAGGTAAAATAGACTGGCGAGAAATGGAAAAGTTTTTGTCGAGGAAAAAAAAAAAAAAAAAACGTCGATGAATCTTTGGAGTCCCGCGATAGACGTTGGAGGGCAACGTGGTAAGATCGACTCCGAACGTGCCAGCAAAGAGTCTTTTATCGCTCAGCCGTGCTATTTCCGCTCGATACACGATAGCCTGACGTCTGGCGCGCGGGGACCTGCTGCACCCGGGGGCACTTCGTGCCTCGCTTCCTCGCGCTCTCTCTCGTGTATCCACATTACCTATATACTCTGTTCTTTGCAACGGTTATTTCGCCGCCGCTGCCGCCGCAGTACAGCTACAATACCTCTGTGGCCGTTTGCCAAGCCGACGTATATACGTGACCCGAAAAATTCCCTGGCTGCGAGAGTTGAGAGAAACGCGGTGATGGCGACGAGGGAATTGCCGTGACTCGCGCGCCTCGCGTCGCGATGCTCGCGTTGCATATCAACCAACCCCCTCGGGCCTCGGCGTTTCGCTACCCCGGACACATAAGTATTCGTTTACCATGTGTACACCGCACACACTCGTATGTATCGTGCGTGCCTTCTATCCACCCGTGCAATTCGCGCCCCGGCAGGTCACGCGTCGCGACGCCAACTATGCCAGTAGAGGGAGCATTGCGATAGAGACGGAAGAGGATTAGGTAGGGTTACGCTTAGAGTATTAGTAGATGACCGAGAAAATTCTAAGAACAACAGCGTAATATCGCATTTTCGGGCTCTATGCGCAAGACGCAGTTACACCGTTTTTTCAGGGGGTTGTTTTATAAATTGGAATATTTAGCCTGCAAAACGATTGCCATTAGAACGACGAAAAACCATATCGGACAATTTTCGGCCCAATTCAGTAGATAATCCTTATTTTAAAACAGACAATAATAAAAAATAAAAAAATTCTACTTTCATTTCCGTAGCAATTGCAATGGTTTTCATTAAAAAAAATCTTTTAATTATTTATTGAAAAAAAATGTATTTCTAATATCAATACGAATATACGTTATAATACGAATCATAAAATGTATGATTCGACGGAAGCGACAGAGCGGTCGGAATGTGAAAAGAATGCCGTTAAATCCTTTCGATCTTCGGTGTCGGAAGCTCCCCTTGCAAATTCCACTGGCATTCATCCCTTACATATATTGATCAGAGAGCTTTTGTGCGCGTATGTGGGTGTTTGCGCGCGCGCGTCTCTCGCTTTTCACCCTCTCCACTGTGCTTTCCCGATCCTCGTCTCGTGACACTTGACACGAGTCCACGAACCTGTGGAAATGTGACCCCGCATTTATCAGCTCGTATACGAGGTAAGGGAATGGAGGGGGGATCTGTTCCGATGCCGGTTGGAACTCGAGGATTCGAAGGAGGATTTTCCTGACCGGATCCTCGAGAGCGATAGGACTGTAGTGCTGCGCAGTTAGATAAGAGAAATCGAGTCGGTCCTCCTTCCCTTATTCTCTACCGTTTCTCCCGTGTGACATCGTGAACGAAAGATAACGTTACAAGAGGGAATGTAATGTAAAGGAAAACGCAGGGTCGTCTGATTCACATCTCTTCTGCGGGACCGTTCTCACATAGCAGACTCCAATTCTAAACGCAAAAGCGTAATATACCCATTGTACGGTTCTTTGAAATATACGCAAGTCAATGTTTATTCGTTTCGTTTCGATAAAAGACGAAATCAATGACGTACATTGACAAATTGACAAATTGTCATCGGAGATTGTCTCGATTGGAGGATTCGATTGAAGGTTTTTCGGAGGACAAACAATCTTTGACATTAATTCTTTATTGGATAGTTGGAAGATAAGGATAACCGTAGATATGATTTTTCTTGCATATTAAGAGGAAATCGCATCTCCAATCGCATTTGTTTGCTACATGATCCGAAATTGCAAAGCGTGCTGATCCTCTTGATCTTTGCAAATTTTCTAATTTCCCGTGAAAGTGTTTTTTTTTGTTTTTCTACGCAAAGACTTGTTGATTACAAGCAAACAAATGGCTGGTTACTCGGAAGCGGTTATGGAGGTGAATATATAGCTTAGAAGGATAACTCACTGCTTTGTCGCGAACAAAAACAAAAAGGGCCGACAATGTAACTTTCTGGGTCTCAACCCTGAGAATTAATGGTTCAAACAATACCTCGAACAATAGAAAATACGATACTACTCCCCCGCGGGTTACACGAAGCACACAAGGAAAATTCTTCTTCGTCGTAGGAGAATGAAGCGAGAATACGGAGCCACCAGTTTGGCGATAGTATTGCCTTTTGTGCGAAGGGTTTTCCTCTTTCCCCACGCGAATATATGTACGACGGAAGTTGGAAAGATCCTCACTGCCGTCGGCAGTGACGATAAACGCGCCGCGAAGAAGTTGCATCCGGCGGCGAGGGGGGAAGTCGTCGAGCGCGTGCTCGCCGATCCTTGCAGTCAGAGTTGTGACGCGGGGGCGGTAACGTTGTGGACGTTTCCTGAATGGCGAAGGAACGGAATCGCCACGTTGTGTCTATATACGTTTTTCCGCTACCAATGGAATGGAAGCGGATTTTCACGATGAAGTATGACCGACATTAGGACCGGTCGGATGCGTCCCGCGGGCATCACCGAGACCATTCTGGTCTCGCAAGCTTCGTGGCCTGAAATATTCATGAGGGCCAAACCTCCGAAAGGCCAGATCGTGAAATCCATCGAGGCTTCCGTTTACCCGCCAACATCGGGGAAAAAGCCCCTTCGAATATCCACAAATGCCAATGTAATCCATTTTGCAAGTTTTTTTCTCGCGAATAACTTTTAAAAAGTTGGCTTCCGCGATCGCGAAAAAGAAATTTCAACGTCTAGTAAAAAAAATTCGTCTCCCGAAAACTTTGGATGTAAAAAAAAAAGAGTAAAAATTCAATTACAAGTTTACGACTGTATCTGTACGATGATTTTTCAACATAGTTGTTTAATTTTCTCATAAAAAAAAATTCGATATGTTTTGTTTTTTCCGACAATTTCCGGAAAAAATATGATGATTATTTTTTTTTTATATGCAAAGAAAAATTTCAATAACTAATTTCATACTATTGTTTGCTCGTAATATTATTTAAAAAATGTAGAAAAATTCCGAGGACTATATACAAAAAAATTGTTCATGAATTTCATTTTTAAACATTTTCTTCTATAAAAAATGTTGAAACTTCTCCTCTTAACGTATTCCATATTACGTTCCGTCAGTGCAAAGAAAAAAAAAATGCTGAAAGAAAACAAATTCGAATAAAAACTGATAACAGATTCATAAATCAATAAAGTTGAAGGCCCGTATCGTCGGTTGACGTGATTCGCCGCCTCGGCGAAATAAATTCCCGAGGAATCCAAGAATCCGCGATGAATAACCGGGGCGCGGTCGCATCTTCCGTACGCATAACAACGACCGAGAAACTTTATTGGACCGTAAAGATGAGTCTTTTGAAGCCAGAAAGGCGTCCCGCGTCTTTGCCTCGTAGCAGTTGCGAGGGCGAGAGCTCGATGCGGTGAGCTTGTAGAAAGGTTTAGTTATACGCGATCACGTAATTCATCGAAGGTCAGAATCCCGCCTCGACTAAAGCTCGAGACCCGCCGACTACCGAGCCGTAGCATACGGACACATCGGCATCACAATCATTCTCTCCGCTGCGCCGATCGAGTGTTAGTCTTTCCGTATATTTTCCTTTTTTTTCCTCCTTCCTACTCGATGTTGAACATCAGTGATCCATAAGCGAAGGTTCCCCGTCAGATTGCGCGGTACAAGTCCGACCTTATTTTCTTGACTACATCGAAGTTGCCTTTTGCACAAACGCCATACAGACTGAAGTAACAAACTTGAGGGTCTGAATCATTGGTGGGACGCATATAAACCTCGAGAAGGTGCACTTCGCGTGATCAGAGCAAACGCACTCACGTTGCCCACGCACTCTCCTTCGTGGTCCCGCATAAATGATGTCGTCGTAGCTGCGGGTGTATACGAGGACACATATTCCCAACAGTGTGAATCTGTATATCTGTATCGTATGTAATATGCGATACGACGGTACACAACGGGAAAGGCACGATCACTCCGGCTCGCCGGCGTATGTACGTACGCGGGGATAGCAGCAATACATTTGTTCAGAGTTTACATGGACATTGGTACGTTTATACGATCACGTAGGTGTCGGAGTAACACTCGGAGCTTTTATAGATATGAACTGTGCGAAAGAGTGGGGCGAAACGGGTTGCTATAAAAATTTGGAAAAATTCTTCGAAGGACATGCGTGTTGGAGAGGCGCCGATGGCATTCATTCGAAAGTCTTCGTATTTTTATACATGACAAGTTTTTTTTTTAGAAATAAGCGTTGAGTCTTTTTTACGATATATTTCAGGGCATTTATTATAATAATCCATTTTTCACTCTTTTCTTTTACTATATGTATATACTATCGCGCACAGTAGTACCGATGGTTGTAGCTATACATATGTATTGGCAGATGTACGTGCTGCGAGGATATATCCACAGGATTTGGCAACGGCACTCAATATAACTTCCCTTTCCGGGGTTAGCTGCTCCGCTCCTGACTCGATATTCGAAACACGTAAAATCCACCCCCTTCACAATATCTCTATCTACACGTATCAATACCTATGACTATCGAAACATCCGTCCCGCGCGTTTCCTTCTTCGATCAATCGCGTCACGATTTTGGCGGAAAAAAAACATTGCCAATCCATTCGCGGCTGGAAATGGAGAGAAATGTGGATTTTATTTAGGTTATTTTTCTTTTTTTTTTCTTTTCGTCTATACGTGTTAACACGTGACGAATATCGCGGGCTTTTTGGGGGATTCGAAGATAGCCTATAGCTCGGGTCTTTATGCGAGAGTTAGAGAGTGATTTTGCGTCGAAGCTTCGAGGGGATCAAAGCTTTCAAGGCAGTTTGCGGATCGACGAAAACCCCGTGGAGGGTGAAGCCCTCTTGTCTGCTTTGCCCGCTTTACGACTACGACGAATCTCCCGGAGCCGGCTATGTAGGATACGATCTTGTGATAGATTTGTTGAACTAGTCGGACGTCGAGTCAAGCGGACGGCTGACCAATTGGCTTACCCGTTTCATCGTGCCGTGCTGTGTGTGTGTGTGTGTATATTTGTGTGTCCCTCAGGAAAGACCGAACCCAACACAACGCGCAACACCCTACGCCCTATCACTAGCGTACATCATCCCCTCCCTGCTGCGATATCGATTACAGCACTTTTTGTTGACATAAACGCAGAGGCGATCTTATTCGTTCGATAAAACTAAAGTTCTTTGATTAACATTCATTCGAATCGAATAACTTTTTCTTTCTTTTTTTTTTTACGGTAATTTCGTTAGTGTTTTTTATCCCGATTAATAATACCGGTTGATCCGATTATCGAAAGTTCACCCCAATCGCGCCGATCTTTCATTGATTGATAATTGACGCGAACCCTGAGGAAAAGCGGTCGATGGCGTTTCCATGATTATTTTAATGAACAGGAATACCGCGGTTGAACGCCGACTGATCGATTACCCCGTGAAGCAAACGCGTCGAAATTAATAACCGGCTCGCCGGATATATAACCCCTCACCATTTTCCTCCCTTGCGCTCTTGTGTGCGTTGTACCTCTGCCTCGTTTACCGGCTCGCGCGTTCCACCTCGACGCTCAGCGCTCGTTCAATCTCCACGATCTGTAAACGTATCGCGGAGAGGGTGTAACATGCCCGCGATTGCCGAGAACCGAGACTCGCCTCGTTAACGCTGAAATGACGCCACGAATTGCGTCTAAAGCCGCTTGCACTCCGGTCATTGAACAACGTAAATTCAACGATGGTAAACGTCTGTTGTTATCATTTGCGGATAAGCACGCGGTGCACGGCGAACAAACATCACGAAGAGCGAACTTTCGAGTTAACAATAAAATATTTTTGCCTTTGATCTCTTCCAGACGAAAATTCTACATTTGGTACAACTTTTTTGTAATAATACGCAGTTATTTTTTTAAACATACAAAATTTTAATTCTCAGATATTAAAAAACTCCCGAATGAAAAAGAAGTGCGGGGAAAGAATTGTATTAAAAAAAAAAGTGTAATAACAAATAATTATTCGTAGATTATTATTATTATTATTTTTTTTCATTAAATTTTTATAAAATAATAATAGACGGAGATATTGTACGGAGAAATCGTTTGATTTAGTCGTCTGCTGTACAAAGTCCGAATCGAGTTTGTTGACTATAGCGTGAAACAATTGCGATGACAATATACCGAATTATCGCCGCCATTTTTTCAATGAAAGACTAAAGTTTTGGTTAATTTCTAAAAAAATACTTTATCTCGACGAGATCATATAATGTTTATGATTTATCATCTAAAAGAGGTTTCTGATACACCTGATAACGCAATTCAGATGTACCATAATTTGTTCAAACAAAATGTTGTTTGCTTGTTATTAATCATGTGTGACAACAAAAACACGAAAATTCACGGGAACCTCACTGAACAGCCGCATGAGTCTCGTAATTTATCGTTGCTGGCAGTCGGGAGTTAAAAATACATGAAAGCAATTCGTTATTTAAGCGTCAACAGCTCGGAAATCGATTATCGTAAATTATTCACATCGACTTAATCTATTTCAATCCTTAAATAAACAACCGGCAATTAACAAAACATTTTTCGCCATTGGCGAAGTAAAAAATAAAAAATAAACGTCCCGACTTAAATAAACATTCGAATAAAAATCAACAACCTGTAGAAGAGACTCGTAGTGCAGTAGCGCGCGCGGGCGCATGGGTTTAGCCAACAAGTTGCTGGCTCTCTAGCTTCCCTCGAGTTGCTAATGGTATCGCCCACGCGTCTCGAGCTCTCGCTAATTGTTCTCTTTACTTGACAATTCAAAGCCGTTTCTAATGGCGAAGAACGGCCAATCCTCGTGTTTAGAGACTCGTTTTATTCGGCATTAACCATACAACTGGTGTTTATTCACTCCGAATCTTTTATTCGCGATGTGAAATAATTCCAAGGATTATTATATAATTATTGTATATATATATCTCTCTCTGTCTCTCTCTTCACCGCAGTGCGCGGACGTAACGCATACCTTAGACGAAGACTTGCCAGGGAAAGAATATAATGAGATAGGAGAATAATACGATACAGTATTGTGTCCCGAATAGAAACGATAGTCGAAGAAAAGCCTCGAAAGTCCAACGTGCGATAGAATCCCCTTAATTAACTGTCGGGAACAGATAAACCACTCGGATAATTACTTTTTCCCTGAGAGTCGATTAATATCTCAATCCACGTGGACGGAGGAAAGACGAGAGGGTGGACACGGTCAGTCGCGAGTCGCGGTCTTCCATCCCTTCATTCCCATGTCTCCTCCCTCCTCTCTCCTTGATCCGAACGAATCCTTTCCACCTGGGACTCGTTCTCGTTGCTTCCCACCGCTCCCCGTCGAGTATCAACCCTCCCTCTCGACTTTTTCTATCTCATTCTTTATTTTCGTCTTTCTTGCTCCCTCGTTCCGCACGTTCCCGCGGCAACGACCTATCTTTTTACCAACCCCCTCGCGCTGCTGATTCCGCGTTGTAGTATTATTCGAAGCTTCGTGGAACGTCCAATCCGCCTGAAGTGGCTCCGATTCTCCCTGTTCACCTCCTCGTGTTCGTTTTTTTTTTTTTTTTCACCCTTCCACCCCACAGAAGCTTTCCACCCTCGCGAGATTCTCGGAGGATCTCTCGGGGGCTTATCTCTCTGCGTATAGCCGTCGGTTTTCCCGGTCGATGTTTCGCGATAGGATACTTTTCTCTGCGCCGCACGCTCTCGAATATTGCCGCAGCAGAATTGTATAACTATAGGTTCTGAGCTTTCGGTATTCTCGGCTCTCTTCTCGATCTTTATTATATGGATTTTTTATTCAAAGCCCACTAAGAGAAATGACAATGTTTTCCAAGTAGTTGATCGAAGTTTCGTATGAAAAATGAATTTTCGGTTCATTTTTTTTTTTTTTTTCTTCTTGAAGATCGGACTTTGTGCATTTTTTTTTGTTGTGAACGACATTCGCCGAGTGACGAAATACCAAGTCGGCGACGGTATGGTATGAGAGACACCCGTTTGTTTCCCAACAGGCAATTGGCGTCGTTTGACATGCTTGGCACCAATTGGCACTCGTTGACCTCGTCGTGCGCGTTGTCATGACTCCGAGTCATCGGCTTTATACCAGCTTGTTAAACTTGCCCTCTGGCCTCATCGCCCTCCTTAATCGTGTCACGTACACGTACGTAAGAATACATATTAATGCGAGAATATAGATGATACATAAATGCCTTTACGAGTCCGCGGAACGATCATCGAGATCTTCGGACAGCGATCGATCGTACAGCGTACAAATTTGAGTGGTTCCGTCGAAGACGTCAGAAATAATGATATATTTTTTAAATAATCAGGAAATCAGTATAAACAATCAATTGGATGGGATTTTCGATCTTTTTACCGATAAAAAAAAAATGGAATACACGTTTTGACCTAAAATTGCCGAATTCATCCCTTAATCGACTATTACTTTACTATTAAATTACTGACGCAATTTTTTGATAATTCTCTATAAGTAGAACACTCCGATATCTTACGCGATATTGTCGTAAATTTGGGAAGTGCCAATGTTACTTGGATTGACAATTCTGTTGACAAAAATTGACTACGCAAAGTATAAAACACTGGGGATGAAGGGTTACGCGAAGACTGACTGTGTCGCAATGTATACGTTGTCCCAAGTCCGTAATTCTGACGCGATAACGTGACGGAGTTCTGGTCACCCGCACATAGAAGAACGGGTCACAGAGAGTTCTTTGGCATGCGCTTGGAAGGCTTGTTTCTCCTTCTCCTTTCTTCTTCTCTTCCAACTTACACGGGATTCGCTAAATTGATTCGGGCCACCGAGCTAAAGGCGCTGTCGTGACCCTCGTTACGATCGTCGACGCGAGAAATTCTTCGGCACGTCCTTCACCACCGCCCGAGCCTCGTCTCTCCTCGTCGTACACGAAGGAGTTTCGCTCTCCCATATAGATGCTCTCCGGGTACTGCTGCTGCGCTCATGCGGCAACGAGACCCCCCGATCGATGCACCACTTTTCTCTTTCTCGCTCTTTTGCTCTCAGTTCTCTCGTCCACTTGACGACTTGACTCTCTCATTAATTTTCATTGACGTGCGTTCGTTCAATTACACCTCCGCACATGACATCGGTCAAGGATTACAATTTATCTTCTATCATTAGATGATGTATAGGTTAGAAAAATATTAATATCAACACTTCTATAACCGCGAAATAAACAAATTTAAAAAAAATGGAATAATTTAGAAAATTTCGTGTGTTTTCCAACTAATGTGGACTCTTCCAGTATAATCAGTAGTGCCGAAAAAGAACGGCAATTTTATCATAATAATATATTTATTAAAAAAAATCAATCCGTCATTCGAGTTGAATTATTAATCTGAACTTCAGTTTAACTCGTTAACGAGATGATGAAATATTATCTCGTTTTATGCATAGAAATTTCGCGTGAATAATATTCAGATGTTTTCTCGTTTAATTCGCTATTCGTATATTTTCCTGTTTCCCGAGATAATAACTAAAAAGGGGGGAAGAGGGGGTGGGGGTGAGAAAGGCCCGTAGTGCGCTGCAGTTGGGTGACTCGTTTCGGCTGTGCGCGCCTCCGTGAGAGGGTGAATCCCGTCACCATGGAAACCCGTGAGCGGCAGGAGAGCATAGCGAAACCTCTGCTAACGCGGAATATCGCGATTCCGGGAAGAGACGGTGCGATCGCATTGGCTCTCCACCACGATTACGTTGGAGAGCCTGTTGGCGCTTCGTAGTCTCCACAACGGATTCTCGTTTCGACGAATCGGGATTCCTTGCGGTTTGCGCTCTTCCGCGATATCTCTATTTCCCAAAACACGCATACATCCGCTTATAGAATATCATTTATGTATCTATATGTCTATAATTTTTGCATCGATTTATTTTTGAATTCCACGAAAATGCATTCCTTCGAAATCCGATTAATACAGACTGCGCCAGATGTTTATTTTTCCACGAAATTTACGCCACTATTATTCTCATCGTTTAAATTTATAACGATTTATATCCTCTCATCGATTTCCAACGAAATTCACGAGCTTTCGTGTAGTAATTCTCTTTTTATCGTGTATCACTATATCGCCTATGGCTTCGCTCGACTTCGCGATGTATTTCTCGCACACTCTCTCGCGTTCGCGAATCGTTGGCCTCAGGGGGAAGGGGGACGGGAGGCTTCGGGGAAGCGTCGAGTTTACATCAAAGGCCGAGCATAAATCAATTACCGACGACAAAGTGGCCGGGTATGAGAGGGCGGGGATGCGGGAAAGACCGATATGCGCGCCGAGCCGTGAATTGCGTGAGGATATATCTGATACGCGTACCTCTACAGATATATATATATCCATAGGTCCATATATCTAATACCTAATATACCACATATCTGTACTAAGTATCATCGTCATGAATTTCGAGAGTTTCGAAGTATCTCGGAGTCACGCGATCGCTCGACAATTAACAATATTAATTTCTGGCCGTATTTTAACAATTTTTCTAAACCTCTTGTAAAAAGACCATTTTTAGAGAGATTTAGAATATCGCGTTTATGAATTATAATAAAATTCCGATTTCGATCCCAAAGCTTATATTTCATTAATTAATCATTAATCATTAATAATTCAATAATAAAGGAAAAGTATTGTTAAATTTATCGTTTAAAATGTTTTTACAGACATTTTTCGTAATTACACGCAGATGTTGTCGGTTCTTTTGTTTTCATTTGAACAAATATTTTTACGTGTATTCATTTTTGTACACTTGAAATAATTTTCATTCCATTTAACTCAACTCTTCTTTGAATTCGTTATCTCAAAATTCCAGATGCACGATGTATGTTTATTATAATAAAAATATTAAAATTTCTTGAACTCTCTTATGTTAATATTGAATTTTTATACATTGAATTAAGGTACACAATCATACATTTTAATACTTTGTATAGTAACTACGACGTTAATATAAAAATGGAGTAACATTAATTCCTTTATATTAAATTTAATACGAATGTATTAAATTCAATACGAATTTCATGATATTAATTATAATTCATAATTTGGATTATAAGAGATTGTTATGTTGCACATTTTATTCCCACCAATATAGTCAATTTACCATTTCCTTTTTTTTCTACTGCCGCAATAATCGTTTTTTTGTTTTTTTGTTTTTACAACAATTAATCTTCGAGAATGCAAAATTGAAACAATTAAATTTTACTTCTCATTCGCTGTACTCGAACTCTCAATTTAGTAACGATTTTATCTGGTGCACGCATACGCATGTCGTCCAACGACCGACTGCGTACGCGCGTCAGCCTGACAACGGGCAATTGTTGCAATCACTGCGTTTTTTTTTTTTTTTTTTTTTTTTTTTTCGTTTCGCGACTGCGAATGCAACGCGGTAGATTCATGCGTGCGTGCAATGCCAAAGTTTTATCGATCTTTCTCAAGCGCGGGGGTTAAGTGGTTTCGCGACACGAGCCGACCGCTCGCGACACTGACCCAACTCTGACAATTCGCGAACGCAGACATTAAGACACATGTGCACTTTGCACTCCATCCCCCTTCCCCATCCATCTCGTGGCATTTACGCCCCGTTCGCTCGCTCGCAAACGGCTCAATATAAATAGCGTCTTGATGATAAAATCGTTGCGAGTTACGTGGAACTCCGCGATGTTTTATGGAACTCGTTGAAACTTATTCCTGGAAGAAAATTTAACCCCGAGAGCGAGATATTTTAATTGATTTTTTTTTTTCCCTAAATTCATCGTTGACGATGAAAAGTAACGATGTATTTGTCACAAGTACAATATATCGTCGTTTATGTAAATTCGCGAATTTACTGTAGTATACCAACGCTTGTCTCTCGTTTTATTCGCGGTTCGACGAGTCTGTCTGTTGTGACAGATGCGCTGGCAATGTGGCCCACGAGTATAAACACATCCCAGTGGCGCATTTCTATATTTAGATCTCGAGAATCGCCGCTGTACTTTGAATATATATGTATATATATAGCTTTCGCACACATCGCCAACTTTGCTATTGCTCGGGACGTGTGTCAAATAAATATGCAACTTCCGGTCGAACGTTTCATGAAATTCTACACGCGGAGGTTGTGAAAAGCCTCCTAATCGCGACGTGGCACTATTTTCCTTATATTACATTACGTAACAATGATAATCAATAATCTAACGTCGTCGTTTTTTTTTTCTTCTGTTGCAGGTATGTAAAAGAGATAAAATAAATCTTTTACGAGATAAAATAAAATATTCCGAAACGTAAGTTTTTGAACAATTTTTTTAAAGATAAATGTCACCGGAGTCGTTTTCCACGACCTCTGAAAATCTCACATTTTAATAAAAAAAAAAGAAAAAAATTATACAGTTTTTAAAATTTTTTTATAATTTTTTGTCTGCAAGGATCTCGAAATATATCAGTAAGCGACAAATATCTTTGCAAAAACATTATCATGATAAATATATAATTCTTATACTATTCGCAACTATATATGAACATTTTTTGTCTTTTCAACAAACCGTCATTTTCGCGAAGCTAAACAATTCGAGGCATTTTTTAATTAAAACGCGTGTCGCATCATTCGCATAGTCGGACAGCTAAAAAATTCGATATCCCCGCGACTTTTTGTTATTGATAGAAATTCCGCCAAAAAATTTGGTTTCGATTTATCCGAATTCCTGTACGCATTCATATCGCGCGTATATTTTCATTGGAAATTTTATTTGTCCACTGTATACGTTGTGTAACTCTGACGTTGAAATCGTGAGGGTTGACGCGGGTTGCGTATTGCAGAAGGACGGAGGGAAATTCGATAGTCGAGTTTGGATTTAGTAGCCGTTGGGTTGCACGGTGTGTTTCGGCGTCCCGTAGGGCGAGAGGATCATCCAGAGAGCCAGAAGTTGGATGGTTGGTAGGAAGGGTAGAGGAGCGACGAGGGTGTGTTCTCTCACTCGCACCGTCGCCCTGGTAATCGCGGTTAATTAACGAGCGGGCGGTAACGAGGCTGCCGATTGCTAGGCTGCTGCTCCGGCTGCTCCTGTCGCGTCGAGGCACTCCCCCCACCTCCGCGTCAACTCCGATTATTCCGGGCGTACCTCTCGCTTCCGGTTCAGTGGCTACGTTCGTTTGTCATCATCCCTCTCTCCTCTGCTTCTCTCTTATAGATATATATACATTTTTTTTTTAGTCACCGTTTCTAACTGCGATTGCAATGCCCTTTGCGTAATTTCTTTTATCTCGAATTTCACTAAAGCTAACCATTTTCAACTCGAACATTCTCTTTGCTTGCCGGACCATGAGAAACACAATGTCCTCGAAAAATGTTGTCGTTAAATTGACAATCGTGCGAACTAAAATGGTATAACTGTCGTTTACTATTATCGCCTCGAACGCCTCGCGATAACAGGAGCAAATTTTTCCTTTTATTTAAAAAAAAAAATTCAGGGACCGCAGCGCATCGAAATATTCATTATTTCAATGAATTTCGGACTAAAATCGAAAAAAAAAAATGTTGCATCGGCAAATGTTAAAACACTTCGAAATGGATGGTCGACAATGTTTGTTGGGTTTCTTCGATTTGTTAGTTTCAGTGGAAAAAAAAAAAATTAATACAGAAATTGCGGAATACAATTTTTATGAAATAAATCGCGTGGAAATATCGATTATATACTATGCTTTTCTGAGTCAAATACGTGAACGAAATATCTATAATTTTCCACTCTTGGAAGGGAACTTTTTTTGCGTTTCCGTCTCTCATCGACTATCGAATATTCGACCGAACGAACGAACGAACGAACGAACGAGTGAGGAGAGAAGGAGCACAAAAGAGGCTCTTCGAACGCTTCGACGAGTGGGAAAAGTCCTCCCGTCAGACACGACTCGTCGACGCTATCGATCCTTCGCTTTCAGCCCTCGAGTAGAGTTCGACTTCGTTCGTTCCTCCCTTCATTCGGTCGGTGGTTGTAGCGCGGCCGACGGCTCATTCGACTTTGTTATCTGCTCAATCCACTTGCTTGGACTCTCTCTCCTCCTTCCCATTCAATTCGCGATCCAATTTCAAAGGTTAATCGTCGAAATAAATGTTTCTCAGTTATACTCAACGACGACACCATTAGTCCGACGTCGAGTCGGCTGTTCGACTCATTCGATCGTTATTTACTTCGCTAATTTCTTGTAACGATTGGTAGATACATTCGACCCGTCGATTATTGCGCTGTACAGGAAACTCTCTGAATATTTGATCAGCTTAACTGTTTCATCGAAGCATTGATATTACTGTCCACCGTAAGATCGCATCGAATCTGTTTTAAAAGTATGCAAATTATCAATACCACCAAATGACTGATAATAGAAGTAAATTTGACTTAAAAAAAAAAAAAAAACGGCTTATTGATTTTTGCATTCACGTCGATGGCACGACAGTTTCACGCCAAATTGAACATTTTTCTTCGGTTCAGAATTTCCACAGTTTCTGATTCGTAGACAGAGATTGAGGGGCAAAGAACCCAAAGTCTGTGAATTCCCTTTGTTGGACCCTCGAGCATCTCGCGTATCCTCGAGTAGCCGCGTCTCGTAGCGAAGAGCAGGAAGGGAAGTTGTTCGATACCGACGAGGGTTATATACACGAAGGAAATTGGACTGGAGGATTCTCGAGATTCATACAGCCCTCTGCAATACCTCCTCAAAGCTCTCGAGTCATTGCTATTCTCGAGGGTGGCGAACGTCGAGTGCAAACCGAAGGATCTCTATGTTTAGTTTGCAATAAGTAAGAAAATCGTTCGTCTATCACCGCAGCTATTCACTGCTTTCTGTCGTGTATTCGGTGTGAAATGAACAGAAACACAGCTAATAGCAATGTATTTTTTTTATTTTAATTAACCAGCAAATCAGTTCAGTTTTTTTTACCCTCACGAAGCGGAAAGACGGCGCGCAAATCGAATACTGCGAGTAACGTTAACGTCAATATACAATTTCTTTAAAGTCGGTACAGGATACAACAAAAGTCGATAGAGAAAGCTTTGTGACTCTGGTATTCGCTTCAGTGGGGAGCATACGGCACAGTTTAGAGTCACCGGAGGTAGAAGGAGATATTTTCTACCCTCGCAATCCTCTTCTCTCCTCGGCTACGCAATTCTTTACTCGGTTTCAACACATGACTTCGCTTCCCACTCCCCCATAGGGTCCTCCTTTCGCTATTTTATCTCCTCGTGTGGCGCTTCTTCTTCTCTTCTTGCAAAAGAAGAAAAGAAGAGAACCCAAGACTTTGGTACAAGCCGACGATGTGAAGCGAACGTGTGCTTTAGCCACTGGGAAAAAAAAGCTCGATCCGCGAGTTGCGAGTTTCTCCCGCGACTCGCTGCTTCCCGGCACGGAAATGAAAGTCCGTCGGAGTCCAAACTTTCGTAATGAAGTCGTCGGTTGTCGAGTGTTTACTCGGTGGATTTTGCTCGTGGAGTCAAGCGTCGAGGATCGCAGCAGAAGCCGGAGAGGCCCCAGTTTCGTCGTTGTTGAGGCTCCGATTGCGCTGAGCCTCCCCCGGGGACTCCGTCGCCAGTGCGACGCCGTTATATACGAAGCCTCGGAACAACGGAGGAGGATATAGTTAACGAGTCGAAGCGTACCAAAGCTAAAATAATACATCTAGGTACTCAGACTTCTCGAGGATATATCTTTCCTTCGCCTCTCGGATTTTTTTCTTTTTTTTCGCAATTCTTCACAATCTCCCATGGGATGTAAAACCCGAGTCGGGAAAGTCAGAAAATTATTCTCAACGCGACCTTTAATCGAATTTATAATCAGACGAAGCACCCTCTTCTCCGATAAAATAAATAAAATAAATAAAATAAATAAAATAAATTTTTTTCCCTTGAACTGAAAACCCTTTTGTTCAGAGTACAAAGAAATGAAAAGTAGTAGAAAAAAAATAAAACTTACAGATAGCTAAACGATAGTTGGAAACTGTAGAGTTGTAGCTAAAGTTGGATCGTGCTATAGACCAACGAGAATTATTCAGTACGTTGATAATATCGTGGCTAGCGAATCATCGCCTGATACACTTTCTCTATTACCTCCCTGTATATAGTATCGTTATGATTCGTTCCTATACCTGTATCTATGCCTATATCTCGTCGAAGCCGGAGAATCGTTAAACCCGCGCGAGCCTCATATACCTCGTAAAACTGATAGCAAAAAGAAAGAAGAGAGAGAGAGAGAGAGAGAGAGAGAGAGAGAGAGAGAGCAGAGAAGGATCTTATCTCGCGCGTTTCTCTGCGGTACTATGGCATCGCCACAGGTTTTCCGGAGACTTCGTCGTTTGGCTGAAAGTAGAGCGGAATCATTGCGTTGCTTGCCCCCGAGGCAGCGCCTCGGCAAAAGCTTTACCTCGAGGTAGTAAAAGACGCTCCGCAGTAACGTCCTCCCTGTTAAGTTCGTTTATCCATATATATTTTTTTTTCTTTGCTCTTTTTTGCTCTTTGCGCGCGCAGCTACTCGGCTGTACAGTTGAATCAACGTGAACTCGGATACTCGTCATTATTTCAACTTGTCGTAATAAACTCGCGTAATCGACTTACGGAAATAGAGAAAACTTGAAGCTCAGCCGGTAACATAATAGGACTTTTAGCCTCAGCGATAACGAGAAATCGTCGAGAGCGCGTCGAGCTTTCGACGCCAAGCAATTGTACGAAAATTATACTCAATGAGACTCCTCCGGAGGGATAAACTTGAGCAGTTCGCTACAATTTCTCGTACAATGTCTCTGAAAAAAAAAAAAAAAAAAAAAAAAAAAAAAAAAAAAATCCATCGTGATTCGTGTTTGTCGCGATAAACCGTGCAATCACGTCTAATCGCGACGTGGAAAAAAAAAGTTTCAACAACGAAGAGTAAAAAAAAAAGAACGCGATTTCAATTCTAACAGATAAACGGCAATGTTGATAACGCCTCCGCAAGCTTTCAGCGCGCGTAATCGCTTGTAAATTGCCCATAATTGACTCGGTGAAACCTTTTTGCAAATATTACGTTTCGTATTGAAAAAAAAAAAAAGACAAAGATAAAAACCGACAAAACGGATGTCCGAATAGATGCAGATTTAAAGAGTTTTGCATTTGGTGTCATAATGTCAGTGAACCTGTAAAGTTCATTCCGGAGACGCAATTCGAATGGTTCTTCGGAAACGTCGAGCGCGGCGTTCCCTCGAACGCTATCGAGACTCAGTTATTAGAAAAGGAAAAAAAATGAAACAACGCTGAGGCCGGAGAGCTGTGGAAGTTATTATTGTAGGAAAGCGAGCATAGGGTCTGGCAGAGGGCGGCGCAAACGGCAAAGTACAGTGTAGGGTTGGACACGCGAAACTATACGTGTCTACGGATAGATAGAAAGGGTCAAAGAAAGAAAAAAAAAAAAAAAAGTCATCGTAGTCGTTCGACTCTGTTCGCCCTCCGAGCGCATATATGTGTTTTCTATTCGAAGACTTATGCAGTAAGTATGCAATAGTAGTTGCAGTATGGTATTCTCGTTCGCAATACACAACCCCTTGATGCGTTTGCACGGACCAGCGATTTCGCTTGGTATACAAACCGATAACCGTCGCTGCCGGTGCAATAACCGAGGTCTCTCCACGGTGTACCACGTCGGCGGCGTGGTCAACGACGGAAACCGAGAAGTACTTCCCGTGTCATTCGTATATGGCTCGTTTATACATAGATATGTCTTTACAATATATAGATATACACGATGTATATGTGTATTTAGATTCGCGACGACTATTCACCAGACGGGTAAAGGTGGTTGGGCTCTGTGCGCCACTATCATAATGCACTATGGTGAACTTGCCATGGCTCGTTGCGTGTTACAAACCTCTGATACGAAGTACCCATTACCATAATATACTAGAAGACCCGGTAACAGTGACTGCAGAAACCGCCAATTAATTATTCCTACAATACAGCGAATCGCCGTTTTGGTATTACACAATAGAACTTCGAATGCATTTGCGAGCGAAGTAACGAATATGCTACCCTACGTACTTTAGCGATTATTACTATATTATCAAAATGTCCGAAATCTACAATGAGAGTGTGAAACGACATTTTCAAAAGTGGCAAATCGTACCGATAAAAATGCACATTATTTCCTTTTTTTTTTAAATTTGTAATTTGCAGAATACGTAAGTCGTACTTACAAATTTGTTGGAAATTAAAAATACGATAGGAGCTTTTGACTTTCATTGTTTTCGACAGGTGTTGCGATTTCTTTATTTTTCACCCTTTCGTTTTTAACAGTTGTGATCAGGAAATTCGTCTGTCAAATTTCAAAGTCCTTCAAACTGTATAATTATTTTAGTTACCCCTTTAATGTAATTTTCCGTTACGACAAATTCAGTTGAGTATCGAATAGATTTGAAAACCCGAAAATGCCTATACGTAGGATATTTGACAAACAAAAATTTAGCTCAGCCAGTCTGCGGTTCATGGGAACCCGCTACTGTGTCGCGCGTGCCTTTTGCATCGCTCGGGTATATATATATATCTATGTATTGCCGTCCATCAAGGGTCATTGCGAGGTTCCCGGTTGAATTCGCGGTCTCCGCGGAACGAATCGTCACGTGCCTTCGCTCGCCGGGACCGGGAATTCATAGGCAAGAGCTTGGAAACACGTTCGCGCAGTATAATACACATGCGCATAGGTATAACCGATGTGTATATCCTCATCCCCTCGAGCGCCAAGCGGCTTTACAATTCAACTCGTACCGGTATACATATGCATTCGATATTTCGCTGTCCGCATCGTCACATACACATCCGAATTCTCTCGCTTTCTGTACCTCCATTTGCGCGACCACACGCGTTGGATGTACCTCCCCCAACCCACCACCCTTCCCTTCCCCGCTATGGCGGATGGACAACCGCGATTTCGGCGTTACGAGAACACACCAATATCGATGCGACTCGACACATTCGACAGAAACATTGAACGAGGTTCGCAACTCTCTCTCTCCCCGCTGCTGACAGACTTTATACCACGTGTTGCTGCGAATTTCTCTATCGTTGGCGAATGAAGTTTCGCAGTCGCGTTTACCCAATTCATTCATTCGCCCGCGCATTACTGCGCGGTATACGCGTTCCATTTGTACAATGTCCATATAAATTGTCGATTTAGCTTATGTCTTTTGTACAAAACGTCGATTTCCCGACGTTGAGTTTACGCTATTATTTATTTACGTTAAAAAAAAATTATTCTTTTTCAATCTACGCGTGTGCAGCTGTAACGTCTTTTTCTTGCGAACGCGCAATTTTTTTTTTTTTTTTTTTTACTCAAGTAGTATTTACATGAACACGTGCATTTTGACAGGATGAAATTACTTTTCCATTGTGACGAACACGCGACAATTTCTTCTCTCGGCATTCGAGGCGCGGTCAACGTGTCGTTCGGGGGGCTAAGTAGTAAAAGCTTAAGATAAAAGCGAGTAGAGCTTTCATGTTGACTGGAGTGCAATTATTACGCACACGTAAACGAACCCCCATTTGCATCGAGTCCATCCGACTCGGGGTTGTTCCCGGTGGCTGAAGTTTGCCTTTTGCACCGACGATGTAAATTTTTCGTCACACGCGACGCAGTGTGCGACGATGCGATTCACGCGTAATACTCCGACTACCCCCGCGTACTCCCCGAAAACCATCGTCCAAACGATGGTTTTTTTGACCACCGATGGGATATGCCGAAAAATATCGATAGAGATTTCACGGTCATTTTAATTATCATTAAAATTTTTTTTTTTTTTTTTTTTTTTTTTTTTTTTTTTTTTTTTTCAAAGCAATTTAAGAATATATTGGATTCTATTTTTTCGTTTATTTTTTGACTTTTTCATTTGTTACGCAATGATAGTGACCAACATATTCGGATTTTTCGATGTCAATATCGCGAAACTGCTAACTGTATAAAAACAAACCGTATATTTTCGATTCGCAACGTTGAATTTTATTTCAATTTATTTCTCAAGCCGTACATGTTCTGGACGCTATTCAATACGTTTCATTTTAACTGAAACGTATTCGTAACGTTTTCAATACGTTTCATTTTAACTGAAACGTATTGAGAGCGAAAACGGAAGGGGGAAACAAAAAAAAAAAAAAATTGCGTAAAATGAAAACTGAAACTGACGAGCGTAAATAAAATATTGCGGCTTTTCAACCCGGCCGTCTGCTCTGTCGCAGTCAGAGCACAGGCTCGTAGCTCCAGGCGCATCCGCTCTTTGCCCGTTTATTTTGAAAATCCACTGGGCGCGGTCGCGCGTGACTATAATTGAAATGAAATCGTTGCGACGCGGCGATAGTAGCGTTGAAAAAAAAAAAAAAAATCCCATGGCGGTTCACGGTGGTTGATGGCCGCGAGAGAGTAAAATTGTTTTTGGTGGTTGACTATGGGGAGTACGGCGCAGGCGTTCGTCAGCGGATAGCTGATAATACAAATGCTGACCTCTCTCTCGCTGTCGACGCGGGACGCGCGGCGAAAACGTTGATTCAATCGATGAAACTCGTTTTCAATCTCCCCCCGTGATATAAGCCCATTTCTCGATTTAATACTCATCGGGATCTCGTTACCCCGTACCTACACGGAATTATCTTTGATAACCGAAGCTTTTAACCCTCGATGGCAGAGAGATTAATTCTTGCATTCGATTAATCGCCATGAATGAAATTCCGATTATAAACGCACGACTCGATTCCGAAAGTTCAAATAGCTCGAAGCAAAAAAATTTAATTAAAAAAACAAACAAAAAAACTGTAAATGACCGTAATAAGAAAAAAAAAAAGAATATATTTTTACAAATAATTCCTCGAACTTCGACCGTGATGTGATGAATGTTCAATTTTTAATTGCTGCTTCGTATCGTATGTATATTCACTTTTAATTACGTATATTGTGTATAATTACGTATCTTAAGTATAATTAGTAAAAGTCTCTTATTCGTTGTCTTTCCAGCTTTCTGCATCAATAAATTAAATAATAATCAGTAAATTTATGATCGCTTCGAGTTCCATTCACGAGCCACACGTTGACTTCTCGTTGCCAAACGGTATATTTCCAACAGTTGAACGAACACAGCGAATGCCCGCGAATCTCTCTTCAGTGATTTCCTCTATTCCGAGTCCTGTTCGCTGCGTCACTCGTCGATTCGTAGCTCTCTCCGAGTCACGAGGGCGGAAATGCGTTCATTCGCAAAGGGGTGAACGTCGAAGCGAGAAAACATAGAGAAAGTGAATGGTGAGTCGGCAAACGAGAAGGGCAATAAACCCGAGAGTAACGGATAGACATAAATGGGGTTCTCTCGCGGAGTCTTCGTCAGAACTGGCGACAATTAGCGCACCCCATGCAAATCACGCGCTAATCCGAAGCTTATTTTCGCGAGCCATTGAGCACAGCGTCGTGCCGTCTCGTCCCGGAAACGAGAGAAAGCCAGGCAAGCGGTACAAAAAAAATGTTCGAAAGCAAAAAAAAAAAAAAATAAGGGAGAAATATGAGAATCGAGAGGGGGTCGATGTGAAGAACATCAGGAGCACCCGTGACTCTCCCGGGACAGATTAGGGCTGCGACCCTGCGGAGCCATCGATCGCGCATAATTTCTTTTTTTTTTTTCATACTCTGCTCCCTTTCCCACCCTCCGTCACTGGTGGGCTTCGTGCACACATACATCGAAAGTGCTTTACGTTCGTCATATAATACGCTCGTTTCTGTACGTACGGTATATACCTGCGCGGGTATATCGCAATACCAGTGCGTTATATATATATCGATGGGCACAGGGGATCGAGAAATCGCTCGTGTTGGCGATTACTAGCAGACCTGCACACGACCGAGCTGATGCTCGCGCCCCGAACTCGGCGAACACGCGAGTTTGCTCCGGGTATACTCGACAATCGAGTGGCGGGGCAACGGGGCGAAACACACCCCCGGGAAATACTGGCTGCCCATCCATAGCATAAGCTATAGATAGTCTGCCGCTGTCCGGCTCGCAGCAATGTCCCGGACGCGGTTATCTATATCACTACTACTATCACTAGTATTACCAATACTGCTGCTTACTGCTACTACTACTACTAACCAACGTGCGGAACTTGCGAAGGACGAAGAGGAGAACAAAAACTGAACGGGCGCACGAAAACGGGAATATTTTCCGCAACACGGACATTCGTTATTCGAACGTTCGATGCCGGGGATAATTGAATACACGGAGGATAGGGGAGCTTTTATACGGATGCTTTCGGTAACCGGAACTCGATCCCCCCGTTCATCTCATTCTCTCCTTCCAACGCACTACAGCTCTCTGTTTCCGTGTTTTTTTGTATTTTTTTTTGTCGCCTCTACAACGCTATCGCGTTTTATTTGACTGTACACGGATTCGCCAGTGAGGTCACACTGTTCCCGGAGGGAATAGCGAGAGTTTCTTTTTTTTTTTCTTCGCGAACGCGTGCGAATGCGATAGATAGAACGTGGTAACGCGGGGCTCTATGTCGCGAGGCACGGCATCGTGTTTCCGGCTGTTACTGACTGTATGGTGGGGGGAGCGCTTTAACGCACCCCTTCGAATTAATGAGCGAACGTGTTTTCACCGCGAACTGTTAAACCACCCCCCTCCCTCTCCCAATCCCCACCCCCACCCCTTTCCCGGTTTACAACACATTTCGCCGGAGCCAAACTCCACACAAGTGCGGTGGAGATTTCATTTTACTATTTACCTCGGAATTTATTCGTTTTGAGGTGAAACGCGGGGGAGGGGGATGCGATAGAAAGATAGGATAAAGGGGAAAGAGAATGGGCGAATGTACGGTCATGTCACACTCGGCGAAAAACGCGGAGACCGCAGGGCTTTGAATTTGCGGTGACACAGCACGCAAGGATATAACTATCACTCATCCGCGTAGTACTGTAAAGGCGCCTTGTTGTTCCGCATTGAATATTCTATTAAAAGAACTGCTTCTCAATATTAACTTACCTCGGTACACATTCATTCATGTCTACAAAAGTTGAGCATAGAAATCGTTAGATTGCCTTCGATTTGAAAATTCAACACTTCTATATCTTTTTTTTTTTTTTTTTTCGAATAATTTTTTTAATTAATACAATTTTTTTTTTTATATGATGTATGCAAATTAATAACGACAAAAAATTCAAATCACAATTTTTAATATAAATTCTCTTCCCCAAGAAAAATGTAAAGTATGTAACGCGTTATTTAGAAATAATCTCAAAATTCTTTTATTTTTCATTTGCGTTGAAATTTTTGCTTAACAATCATTCGTATTTTCTGTTTCCACGATTTTTCACGACGTCCCATGAAAAATAAAAAACTTTACTTTCAAAGCCGATTCAATTCGTGTTATGCACTATCGCTCCGGTGCATAGCCGTTGCAATGGTGAGTATAGTATTTCACAATGAATATTATCGTCACTCTCAGCATTGTTGTTATTTCTCGTTTCCTCGAAGCTTTTTTCCACTATTCACGCGACGCGGAATGGGGAAGAGAGCCAAGAGAAAGCACTCGCGGCGACCGGGAGATCACGGACGTTCGAGGGGTGGCGAAACGGAGAGTCGCTGAGAGAGAGAGAGAGAGACCTCGGAATCCCGAACAAAACGTTATTAAATCGTGGATTCCCGTCACGTTTCGCGATCTAACGAATTAATATGGAAATTCCAAAGCTTCTTACTCGACCGACTGCGAGGTGAAATCCCTTCGACAGAATATATATATACATATATACCATTCCATACAGTTCATGAATCCTCATCCATACTCTTGGCGACCGCGCGTTCGCGTATTCGCGCCGACATCGGACAATCCTTTACTTCCCCCAATTCGTTAAAAACAAAATAAAAAAAAAATAAAAAGAGCTCCAAACTGTTTAATGAAGAGAAAAAAAAAATTCTCCGTGCGTCTCGTATTTTTTTGCAAATTTTTCATTTCCTCTGTGACGAACCCTTTGATATGACATCAGCATTAAATCACTGTCAGTGCCCACCATGAAAAAGCTCTCCGGTATCTTCAATATTGAAGCTCCTTTGGAAATTTACTTGCTTTGTAGTCGTTGGAACTCTTGTGGGAGAGGGAAAAGTCTATATATCTCATAGATTCGAGGACGTTAAAGCGCAATGGCAAAAGCTACTTTGGTCTTTCAACTATCCCGTCAGCATATTGTTGTAACGGATAAGAGTACGTAGAGAGTGGGGTATGGGAGATGCAAACTTGTAGGCTTCGAAGCTCTTGACTACCGTATCACCAGTCAAAGTGGCTCAGCGGATCTTTTGCACGATATTGCTTGGCGCACGTGAGTGTAACCTACAGTAGGGTATACGCGCCCCTGTGTGTCTCTCAAACGGGGAGATGTATGAACGCTACAAGCCTATATACCCGATAACTACAGCGGTTGTGTGACAGGAAGGCTCTCGGGAAATGAATAACCGGCTGCTGGCAGGCATAACGACGAATCGATACCTGATTCTCGGCTACTCCGGGGGGTTGTTCGAGGCCGTGAGAGGCAACGACGACGACGACTACGACGACCGTCAACCGTAGCTACTTTACTTATAGGTCCAATGAAATATCGCGGAGGTCGTGACAGCGTAAAATACAAATCGATTCGACTACTTTACTACTCTATTTTGATTTAACTTCAGTCTCCGTAAATACTGTTGTACAAACTATATAATTTGATGTTTTTCTCGCTTCGACGAGTTTTCGACTTGGAAAGTTCATTTTTAACTCCCGACTAACCCCCGGAGCTTTTTTATTTCTATTTATATGATTATAATAATAACTTATATTTTTTTACTGCGGAATGAATGAAAAAAAAATATGACCTAATGAATTTATCGGAATCTCTAATTTCATTACGCAACAGCGTTTTCTCGTGGAAAATTCCTCGAATTTTCCGGTTGAAATTTAATTTTGTGTGTTAAACGCGTGCATAAGGTAGCGCTGTATAAACTATGTGTACAGATAATTGTACCATAGAATACTAAATACGCGACAAGAGCTCTCGCGAGTTGTTTGTGTATCGCTTTTCACCTTCGTTTCCCGCGCGTTTCGTGTCGCGCAACGTCAACCCCCTCCGAAACAGCAGTCGCGGCAACCAGAAATTGGTTCTGCTTCTCCTGGCAATTCCGTACTTTGCCCGAAGCACACGCAGCGAGAGGACCGGACGAAATGAACGGGGAATGAGAGAACGAGAGGTAGCGTAAGGGTTGTTTCACGCTGTATGTACGCGGCGTGTATATGTGCGACTCAATCCTGATGGTCGCTCCTATATATCTGCCCTCGGAAAGGACGCCCGTTCGCGCTCTCTGGGATCGTTGCTACTACCCACCACGACTATCAACCCTCGAGTCTCTTCTCGGCATCCGTACTAAAATGAAACGTATATTTGAGGTTACGCCGGATCAGGGGTTGGAGTCGTGGGGAAGGGGGAGCCGTGCGCGAGTCCTCTGCCGGGGCCACGAGTCGTTTATATGGTGATTCAATGGGGGCGCTTGGCAAAATGTCAAGGGACTCGTAAGGGGTGGTTCTCTCACTCGTTTCCTCTCTCTTTCCCTTCGTATTTCTCTCTTTGTGTTCCGAGTTTCGGCTATATGCCCCTCCTAACTTCTCGGCCATACTACTTGTGTAACCCGAAAACTCACCCCCGGCGCCCGCGTCTACACTGAACGCTTATTCGTTCGTGAATTTCACGACCAGTTTCCTTCCCGTCTCTGTTTCGTGTACCCCGCTACACTGTGTATTACTCCGGTGGCTTCGCGTTTCCCGGTCGACGAGGACAAACATTTCCCAAAGCAATGAATAACGAGACGGAGACAAATAAAAGAATATAAAAAAAAAAGCTTCAATGGAAAATCGGTAGTACAACGTTTCTCTGCTCGTTTTAGAAAAGGTTTGCAACGTTCAGTAGGGATTTTCATGATAATGAGGGTTCGTTTATTTTTTTGTTTATTTATGTCGGATTAAAAGAGAAAAAAAAACAACGAAATTATCGAAACGCGCATTGTGGCGCTCAACGACATGGAAGAGATAGTTTGCGGTACCGTTTAGTTAGTGCGAAAAACACGATTTTTTTTTTTTTTTGCATTGCCTCAACGCGATCGAACAGATGTCGACTTATCGAACTATTATACCACGACCTGTTCTCTCGTACGAGATTCCTCGCGTAAGCGGCTTTCGAAGTACACTTACAGTTAATAATAATGCGTTATACCCGATGCCTTGGGTATGGATAATATGACTATCGGCGAACAATACCCGGCTAACCCGCGCGTGGGGCATAAAGAGCTATGAAATTACTCTTTGACGCTGGAGCGCCCGAGGGGAATATTCGTCGGGAATAATGGAGCGACAGAGAATGGCGAGGCGGGCGCTACCGCAGACTTTGTCAAAGAGGTCGTATTGATGAAAACCTGCGAACCCCACCGTACCTCGGTAATACCTCAGGCGTCATTGATTGCGTACTCTGTGTATTTCAATCGACTGCACACGGTCGCTGTTGTGGAAACAATATTTTTCCTTTTTTTTTTGCGCCTTCGCAGTCAAGAATACAATAATTACGAAAATTAAGAGATAATTAACACGATTAAAGGGTTAATAATTATGCAATACAAATTTTAAATCAATTTTTCCTGAAAATTAGAAAGCAACGCAACTGAATTTTTCTTATCGTTGACTTGTCAAATGTTTTGAGTTAATATTGTGTTCGGGAAGGAGAATGATGGTGACGTTCACCGATCTTCGGATTTCATTGTATGATTTTTTTACTTTTATCCTATTGTTATTTTATGTTAAAAATGAAGAGAATTTTATTCAGAAAAAAGTCAAGAAAAGTCGGCGCATTTTATCCGATAACGTTTTGAAATTTATTTGATTTCACTCCCCGTTGATATTCCGTTCTCATACATCCTACCGCTGCCTCCGGGCGACTTACCGTCGAAGAGGGTCCCGTGTTGTTCAGTTTCTCATTTCTTTTTTATTTTTTTACGTTCTTCTCTTTTTTTCACAATTTTTTCTCGCATATTTTCAAGAGCCCTTCGATCCACACCCCTCGACCCGGCGCACCGACGCGAAGTCGTTGACGTGCGCGCACTCAATCCGATTTTTCTCATCATCTCAGTCCGTTTACTCGCGAAGCTTGCAAGGCTTAGTAGAGAGAAGAGGCAACGACGCGTTACAGCCCACTGTGCTCGAGCGACATTGCCCTCTCAACCTTCGTATCGACGACTTATCGGATCACGTAAACGACGGATTTTCCTGACTTCATCGAATTATCGCGTCCGCATCATCTGTATTTACGTTTACCACCCTCTGCGACTTTTCCATCCTCGTCCCTTCGCGACTCCGTCACTACATCGTTCGTGGATAAAAAAAAAAAGCTCGTAGTGGCATCAAAAGTATGGCTAACATAAAAAAGATTAACGTTGATCCGTCGAGCGTCGGATTTGAGGGAACGCGGACGTAGAGGGATAAAAAAAAAAGGAAAAAAAAGTAAAACGGCGTTACTGCGCTTTAACGACGAGCCAAACTCGTGTGGGGGTAGATGGAGGACTTTTATACGCGATACCCGCTGCCATTCTCGCGCTCGTCGTTTCGGCGTTTTTGAGTATTCTCCGAGTATGATAAAGTTTGCTGGGGCGCACGGGGTGTGGGTGAATCGTTCGAAACGAGCCACGAGCTCAGCTCGATCGTTAGCGAAGATTTAATATCTTTCAGTATATTGCCACCCCTGTCACGACGAGCTTTTTATTTTTGTAATGCCCGCAGGGAACGCGAACGAGCTGGAAAAGTTTGTTTCGACGACAGCTTTTCGCGTCGTTTCTTTTCTCTTCCCGGAATAAAAAAGATATATAGGGGAAGGTGAGGTAACATGGGCCAACGGGGTAAAATGTAAGCGTCGCATGACTCGAATTTGGGGGTAAAATGGACCACTCTAAAATTCGTGAAATTTTAAAAAATTTTGATTTTCAAGTTTCATGGCCATTATTTATACGATATATCGCTGCTTACCTAAAAAAAGATGGGAAACGACGTTAAATGAAATTCTACGCAACATTTGTTGTGTGGGATAAAATTATATGGGAAAGTTTATATTTTCTGCCGAGAATAATTAACATATCGCTTAAAAGTAGTAAATTATGTTAAAAAAAAAATGTTCATCTTTTTTATCCAATTTAATTACGATCCATTTTGCCCCATTTTTTTTTCTTCATCTTAATACTCTAAAAGGGTGTGACAAATCGATTCTTTAGTTCGAAAGTAGTGAACAAGTGTTCTGTATATCGACAAAACTTCCTGAGTTGCTAAAACGGTCCATTTTGCCCCATCTTTCCCGACTGGGGTACACGAGGCGATGCGTCTCGCGAAACAGCTCTTTGCCTGGTCTTTCCAACTTCGCTACCGCCCCGTGAACAGCCAAAGCCATTTGCCAAACTTGCCAGAGAAACACCCCTTGTACTGGTGCCGGCGCATCGCGAATCGCTGAGCAGCATCCGTCGTTGAAGCGGAAAACGCCTTGGGGGCGCCCCTCATAATGCTTGCATATTGCCGGAAATTTATGACGCACCGGATACTTCGAGGGGTGCACAGTCGCGTATTTTAGGATTTTCATCGTACGAACGCAAACATAATATCCGCGGGTGAAGCGTATTTGTTTCCTATACTTACACCATCGGTACTACCCGCTGATTGTTTTCTCGATAAAGTTTATCCTCCCTTTATCCAATATTTTGCTGATGCGTTGGCCCCGTGGCGTTTTATCTTCTCGTAACAAAAGACTGAAGTCTATTGTTTAAAATTCCAATAAATCGGGCCTTTGAACGGAAGTTTCGAAAAATCTGTATGAAAAAAAAATACGGACTTTTTTTTTCAACCGCGACAAAGTATGCTAATTTTTTTTCTATTCTGAACCTCTCAAGCGAGAAAAACTTTGAAGGCTTTTGTGAAGAGAAAAATATATATATACATTTGAAATGAAAAATTGAAAAAAATTCTGTTTCAATTCAAAAGGATCTATTAACCTTCTAAAAATGTTGGTATTGTTTTATTTTGAAGCGTTAAAATTCTCTTACAATTAAAGAAGACAACACTGACGTTCCACTGTATTTTGAAAGACTTAATGGGTTTTTTCATCGCTTCTAAACGCATTCTATTCGGAATTTAAAGTAGTGCCGGTGGTAAAGCGCAATTCGATCAAAATCCCTTCTCGAAAAGTGTCGTCGGTGTGTGATTGTCGGATCCGGAGGGAGCGCTACGTGTTTCAGCACTTCATCGAACTGGGCAAAGATCCAAAGAACGTGGAATGATGTATGTTCAGTGATTCGAGATCTGAATTCGAAAATAACTGATTTCATTTTCCCGCGAACCGTCCAACATAAGAATTTCCTGTTCGTAATCTTCCATTAACAAACAATTGCTTATCAACGAGATAAAAACAATTGTTTTTTTCGTTCGTTTTTCCGATTTTTCTTTTTTTTTTTTTATCACGAGAATTGCAATGTCTTCGAAGCGCCCTGTAGATCGGGCGCCGAACGTCCCAGCCGCGTCTTTATCCCATTCATCGTTCTCTCCGACGTTTCGAGCTCCAGACTCACCCCACGCGCTATCCGTTTTTCCTTATTTTTTTTTTTTTTTTTACTCTTTTCCTCGCATATTTCCGTCGACGTTTGGTACAAATCTCGGCAAGCAATTTCAGTTTTTATTTTCTCGCGCTGTTATTCAAAGTCTCTCAAGAGGAATCGTACTTTTCTCACGAGCGAAAAAAAACAAAAAAACAGCATATATCTTTAATTTTTTTTTTATACATTATTGGATTACGCATAATCGCTGGAAGTTTATTCTGTTGAAACTCTCGGGGTGAGGCATAGTTACGCCGGTAACTTTGTTAAACCGGTAGGCAACCGCTCGGCGGCAGCTTATATCGGAAGTACTCGGTTAAAACACTTTGGTGTAAAAACAGAGTTAGTGACGTAATCCTTGGGGGGCTGCGAACGAGCGGGCTCCGTGTCGCTGTTAAAGGGTAGAAGTAGTAGTTCCCGAGATACACACTTACGCACACAAAGGCCGGAGGCGGTCGGTTGCACACAAGTCGATAGAGACGGTAAAGGTAAACGTACACAGGCGCACACAGCGTGGTTATTCAGCTCGTGTCTCTTAGCTCTGTGGTGTTACCATGGTAACAGACTGTAAGCTGCTTAAAACCCAACCCCACCCCTTGGCTACACCACCCTTTGACGGCCCGACCTACAGCACCCTCGTCGCGCTATCGCGGGGGAGTCAACTCTCCCGTCCTCAGCTACGAATGAAACCCTCTTCTGCTTCTTTTCGCTCGTGCTTTCTCATCCGCTACTCTATATACACCCCCCACCCCCCACCTACCCTTGACGAGAGCTACGCACGTATAGTCGCGCAGTGCTTTTTTTTTTTTTTTTTTCATTTTTCCTTTAAACCGCGAAGGACTTGCAACTCTATTTTTCCCGCGGGCCGGGAATTTTTTTTTTTTCTTTTTCGTTGCAAGTTTTATTTTTTCCATTCCGCTTTTCCGTACCCAGTGTCCGAAACTCGTTATAATCCTCATACTTTTTATCTCTCCGCTCCGGAACCGGAATCTGCAATCCCCAGTGAAAATCCGCTTGAGCTTCCCGACGAGTCAAACTCCCATTCCCGGTCGGACTTCTTGCTTAATCCATCCGGGTGTTATCCCAGTGAAATCTACGAACTGCTCGTTTTTTTTTCTTCACAAGCAGCAATATCCTTTTAACGTATTCCCAATTGCGCGAACATTTGAGAACGCATTAGAAAATTACTCGGATTCGCGATATTTATTGCATTACGATATTCTGACGGATGGTGAAGTAATAATGAATTCACACAATCCGACGGAAAATCAAATTTATTCTCGTGATTTTTTTTTCGCTAGAAATAGCAACACTATATGTCCTTTGTACAAAAATCGTTCGTTGCAAAAAAAAAAAAAATGTCTATGTTTCGTAAAAAAGAAAATAAAAGAAAGACAAAATTCTTGCAAATTGTGGTGTCAACAGAGTAAACAATTCTGTTGTCTTTTATAATATACTTCAAGTGCCTCTTACTCGCGTTTCCGTAACAATATTATCGAGTTAGGAAAGACCCCTCCGTCCCGTTATACGTGGTACGAGGTTCGCGAGTAAAGAAAATTCAGGACCTTACGCTCTCGTGAGCTGTGTGCAATTTCTCGTTCCACGAACTACGTGTCACCGAGCCCTTTCTTTCGCGCACTTCCTCTTATTTCCCGCTTTCTTTCATTCTCTTTCGCGTTATACCCCGACCTCTCCTTCCTTTCTAACTCTTCTTCTCTTTTATCTCGAGTTCGTTCTCCGGCATTGAGTCGGTTCTTTCTTTTTTTTTTTTTTTTTTTTCTCTTATTTTCTCCGTCTCCGTCGACGTGAGACGGTGGGCGTCGGAGCGACTCATTTTTCTCGCGATTCCCAAGTGGGTACCCTTTTCTATACGTGGCGAAACGTGGCGAAGAGCGGTCCATTGCGCGATAGGGGCAAAGAGGAGTAAAAGGGGAGAGAAGCTGCGGCGGCGAGTCGAGTGGCGAGTGGAGAAACGAGTGTGAAAACGACAGACGACGAGAGTTTGCGGAGGTCGTGTCGCGTGACAGAAGAGTCTTATGTGAGAAGAGAGTCGGTGGGTAAAGAACGACGAGAGTACGATACGGGGAGAGCAGAGGGGAAAACGCGCGGTGACGCGAGAGAGGAGAGTCGAATGAAAAGAAATATCGCATCGTACCAAAGTACCTTAGGGACTCTGTACAGAAACACAAGTTGGAACATTATCCAACGCTGAAAAATACTATAACCGATGAGAGAATGAAAAGAGGAAGAAAAAAAAAGAGAAAAAAAAAAAAAAAAAGATACTCGTGTCATCGTGCACTCTGCTGATGAAGAATTGAATGGATGGTACCGCGGGAAAAATGCTCGCTAAATCTTTAGTTATTTTTCCGAAAATAAAGGATATCCTGCGAGAGATTTTTCTATATATTTTCGTATAATTCTTCCGTTTTCATTTTTTTTTGTCCGCATAATAACGCACGCGAATAAAATGGAGCAAAAATCTCTCGTCGCATTATCATTTTTCCCTGAACTCTTCGTTAACCAGCAGAACTACGGGAAAACGATTTCCGCCGTATCGATCTTCGTTGGCTCCGTGTATCTCTCTGTGATAGTCTGCGAGTATTTTCCGAGAGAAGCTGATCCATGACCTGGAAGCAATCGTTTGACCTCAACAGGGTATCGAGTGTACCATAGGGGCTGTGCGAATCGACGAGTCGGCTAATCGCCTAACGATAACGATCCTATACGTACACAGTTGCAGCTCACTCTCGAAACTTCGATCGAGTAGAAATAACATTGTAGATTAAACCTCTCAATCAACCTCTCGTCAATTAATTATATCATTCCGACGAATATTTCGAAGAATTTCGTAATTTTTTCACGATACCACGAATTTAATCAATTAAAAAAATAAAATAAAAAAATATTTTTTATAATCGAAAAATGATAAAAAATTAATGATAATTAATTTATTATTATTATGAATGAGTAATTAATATTAAAAAAATCTTCGCTTTTAATAAATTAATAATAAGAACAATAATTATTAATTAATGATTATTAGCATTATAATTATTAATTTATTAAAAGCGAAGATTTTTTTTTTCGCCTTTTTGGATTTTTTTTAAGAAAAAAAAACTAACGCTTCTATGAATTAATTGAATGTTAAAGGTCTCCAGCCAGCGAACACCAAAGCCCAACCGACGACGATCGGCAAATCTCACAGACCGAGTTCGGGGGTCTTGCCGCCGGGTCACACCCCGGGACCGGGTCCAGGTGGCCAACAGAACAGTCGAAGTTTTGCTGCGGCGTTGAGGAATTTAGCTAAGCAGGCGGGACCGGCACCTCAAGAAGAGGAACCGCGCGCGAGTCCGAAAAACCGGGCGCCACCTCCTCTGGTCAGAGGACCATCACCTGCCAAGGTGAGTCTTTCGCACGGGAAAAAAAAAACGAAAAAGTTAACCTTCGCGAACCGTGACCTACCGGCGTTGAACTTTGAACGGTCGGCGAAAGATTGTTCTTCGTCCCGTGTCGGGATTCCGGTTTTTCGCATCGGTGCATCGTCTTGGGTTGTGTTTCCTATAACGATTCTTCGCACATTGGATATTCTCATGACACTGTTCGTGACCTCTCCGCTGAGACTTCTCCGACAAGTCCCATCGACAACCTCACCGTGTCTTTCGTACGGTTCTTTCTTCCAATCAGTTTCGACGAGTAATAAAAAAAAAGAAAAAAAAGAGTAAAGGAACACATTGAAAAGAAGCGACGAGAATTCTCGATGGGATCGACCAATTGAAAAGAGCAGCTTAGGCGCCTCTCGAAAAAAATCGGTGTTAAAAAATTTTCCGAGTCTTTGATATGTTTTGCCTTTGTTCCTGTGGGGGTAACCCTCCTCGAGAGACGAATTACAGACGGGAATATAATATTGACGAGAGTATTATACCGCTCTTTTGATGCGGGTTACGAAACGGTGCGTTGATACGGATAGAAGCGGAAAGAGAACAGTGAGAAACTATTAGATACGGAGGATGGGAGGTCACTTCGATCCCAAAGTTCGTCCAGTCGTGAGACCCCCCCGAGAATTTTCGGACTCACCTTCAATCTCCTTGAAATGAAAAAGGTAGTCGCTCTCGCGGAAGGGAAGGGTAGCCGCTCGCTTGCGATAATCGGAAGATCAAAGAGCAACGGGCGCGCGAGTTCGAGGCCCTTAGGCAAACGAGTGATAGAAGACTCGTTTCATCGATGTGCATATACTGTGCGCGCAAAAAGGCCGTAGGATGCAACTTGGCAATTTCGAAAGATTTCCCTTTTTTCACGTATTCAACATCGAGTCTCCATCCACGAAAAAGCTATTCCTCTTCTCGATATTCGTCTATAGAGATAAAATAGTTAATAAATGTAAAAAAAAAAAATAAAAAAAAATGGAAGCGTATATCCGTTGCCTTGAAATGGATACTACTCAACTATTTAACATCCTAATGAAGAGCAGAATATCAATTTGTTTCTCAATAAACTAAAATTGAAAAAAAAATGCATAAATTTTGGTACAAAAAAAAAACCGGAAAAAAGCAACGATCTTAGCGAACTGTTAACTTAATATTAATTTTTTTCCTCAAATTAATTTGGATTCTAAAAAGATATCTTTAATCGAGGAATTTTCACGGAAAGAGTAAAATCGTTAACGTTTTTTTATTAATTATGTTTTCAGGAACGTTCCACTCACGAACGGCGTCCCGAGGAGATCCCGTCGATATACACGACGACGAGGCCGGCGGAGAACAGCAAACACGGCGTAACCTCAGCAGCTTCCGAATTGTTGGCTCGTTCGGGTTTTCAACCTTATCGGCCCGAACATCATCCGGCACATGCACCGCCGGCTTTTGCTCTCGATCCTGCGGCCTACAGCCCTTATCATCACGGTCTCTATCCACCGCCACACCTCCAACACGCGTATAGGTGAGTCGCGATCTTCCGCAACGGCGTCAAAAATCTACCAAAACCCCTATTGCTCGCCAATCGTAATTATTTCTAAAATCGTTTCCTCTCCCATTTATCCTTACAGATTAGAGGAACACTTGTACTTGGAGAGGTGTGGAATGCTGAGACCCCCGTTGTTTCCGGGACTACCGTCGTATCCACTCTACGGATTACGATACAGTCCCGAAATGCTGCCACCGTCGTCGCTCGGTCTTATGTCCCCAGTGATGCACGAACGGTCAGTAATCTCGAAGTATTTTAGTAATGAATTCAAAACTGATAAATACTCGCGAATCATCAATTAATCTTACGAAAGACTCAACGAGATGCTTGCATCTCTTGAATTCAACTATTCGATGATTCATAGTCGAGAAAAACGTCACGAAACTGTAGAAAGAATGTGAATTCTTTATATGTATAAAATATTCCATGGGAAATGAGGGAAGCGGCAAGGAAAATCAATTATTAAATTCATAAATACGGCAGATTCGGTGTTTTTAACATTAACAATTTGAAAAATTAAGGAAATGATGATGGATGACTTTCGGGGCGAAAGAAATGCATTATTTTTATTCTTTTTTTGTTTTTTGTTTTACAGACTCAAGTTGGAGGAGGAACACAGGCTGCGACAAGCGCGCGAACAAGCTGCGTTGAGGGAGGAGGAGGAGAGGAGAAGAGTTGCACGAAATTCAGCCTCCGCGGCTCCTGTTCCCGCACCTGCTCCTACGTCCGCCGATACTGCAGGTGAGCGAGTCGCTCCACCCCCCACTGCCTTCCATTGAACGAAAAAAAAAAAAAAAAAAAAAAAAAAGAAAGCGCCATGAATACTCGAGGTTTACCAGAACGTTCGTACGCGCGGTCTCTCACTTCCATTGCCATTTTTTTCTTTTTTTTTTTCTTCACCTCTATCAACGATACTCAACGTCATAGTCAGCTGCCGAACGGTTACCAAATGCCCGCGCGTAAACGTTCGCAATCTGGAAAGCCTCGCAAGTTACCATTAGCAAGTTTAGTCAGTACGATGGCAAAACTTTGAATTGTCAGAACTTAAAAAAAAAACACAAACGAAAAAAAAAACAAAAAAAAATATATATATACACAAAAAAACAAACGAAAAAGAAAATCATTGAAGAACATAGACTACTAAATGATTCATCAGGGAGAGAAACAAAGTGAACGTTTCAATTTGACTGCCCCGCGTTCTAAATTGGCGCAAATTACTCCTCCATCTTTATCGTTATAAGTGTTGATTAAATTTAACGAAAAAATAAAAATAAATTAATTTAAAAAAAACCACAAAAAAAGAAACACAAACCGCAGAGTCGCGAAATCCGAAGTACGAACCCGGAGATTCGATGGCTCTGCCCCGTAATTGGCTCTGTTAGCTTCGTTTATTATTCTTTTGTTAATTATCGGAACCGATGCCAAGCGATCGTTTTCTCATGCTACAGAAAAAAAGCATTCTACAAAAATAATGAACAAACGAAAAAAAAAAAGAAAAAAACGTAATAAAACAAAAAAAAAATGAATTAAATAAAATTTTGTTAGAACGCGCGTTCGGTCTGATTCGGCAAAAAAAAAAACGAAAAAGCGTCTCCGCTGTTCTCTTAGGTGGCGGAACGGGATCACCGAATGAGAAGAGGCCGTTGTTGAAATAAATGTTGAAAAGGAATAATAAAAAAGAAAGAAAAAGAATACGGAAAATACAATTCACCTGACTGTGGAAGAAACTGAGAAAAAAGAATAAAAGAAAAGAAACAAACATACTACGCTTCTAATCTTAATATAGAGATAATGAAAGTTTATAGTCATAGTTAATCGTTTCTTATGAAGCTAGTTTAATATTTTTTAGATAAGCGCATACGAGGATCGAGCTAGGAGCGTCGTGTCGCCCTTCGTCTCTTCCGCTGGCTTTCCTGTGAAGTTATGAGACTCTCTCGCGTCGGAAGGTTTCGTTGAATTTATAAAATTATCGTAATTTCCTGGGAAAGGGCGGTAGGTGAAGTACAGAAGAAAGAAAGAAAGAAAAGAAAAAAAAAAGCAGAGTCGTTCGTTCTCGTACCGATCCTCGTTATTGATGGATGTTAGCTAACTAACTAAATCGGCCCTTTAGTCGAAAGGGCATCTTGTACCCGTTCATCCTAGTATCACTAGGAAAATAGCGCTCGTCGAGCCCATAAAAAAAAGACAAAAAAAAACAAAAAAAAAACTAATAAGATAAACGAAAAAAAAAATTCTAAGGCCGAATCTAGCAGCGAATCACTCTGTTTAGACTGAAAAAAAAAAGAAAAAAAAAAACGACACGAAGCCTGACTTATCTTTAGCTCCGTCTGAATTACAGTTTCACATTGAGAATAGGACTAAGTCTCACTTCGTTCGTGTCGGCCTTTCGCCTGACTTCTCTTGGTCTCTCGTGGGCCGTTTAAATGTTCCAAACGATTTTTGTAGATTTGAAAAAAAAAAGAAAAAACAATAATTGAAAACCATGAGAACAGAAAAGAAAATCATAACAAAATCGCCTGTCTGAATGTACAATCACTACGGGCACTTTAAATAGGTAATCTTTTTACAATTAATTACGTCTCCACGGCGCAACTTAAACATAAGAGTGCACGACACCTACGAGAGGTTGCGCGACGAAATATATTTTTTTTTTTTTTCCGTTTCTTTTTAAATTCTCGTAAATTTCGAATTTATCGAGATTCTCGTAGTTATAAATTCGGAGCTATTGCTCATCGACGCGTTGTTTTTTTCGGAATATTTGATTATTTATTATCGCGTATTTCGAATGATTTCGAGTTGAACTCGGGGTTCTCGACATATTCTACATACAATGATGTATATACGTTGAGCATATCACGGTATCAATGTCGTTGTACAGTTCGGCACGGAGTACGAATCGCCATCGCGGTCAGCAAAGATAAACTAATTATTTTTTTCTCTTCTCATCCAATCGTTCCGTCATTGCCAGTCACCTTCATCGAATCATACTAATCACAATTAATCTCAAGACGATTTAGAAATTTTATAAAATTCTCGCAGTTTTTATAATGTTCGGAGATGTATAAGTAGCGCCCGATTATGCGCGCACTTTGTAATAGGTCTCTGCACTCTTGCGTTAGTTCCCGCAACTGTTTTAGAAATTCGCAATTAATCGCTCAACGTCGAAGTCACTTTTTCTCATTAGTAGCGATTAATACCTGATCCTTGAAAAAAAAAAAGAAAAAAAACTGATAAAAAAAAAAGAAACACACTGACTGAATCCACCAATGTACATAACTTTGTCACACATGTTCATTTGTCAAAATTATACCATTTTTATATAATTTATTATGTAAACATGTATATTTGGACTATAATTGAAAATAAACATTGCAAAAAAAAAAAGAATAAAAAAAAAACAGTGATAAAAATTCTGATTAACCTTGGAATTCTTGAACCCCTCGAATCGTTTTCTGAAACAGTTTTGGGGAAGATTCCGGTGATTTGCCGTTTTATATATATTAGCATATCGTTCCGGTGATTTGCCGTTTTATATATATTAGTATATCGTTCCGGTGATTTGCCGTTTTATATATATTAGTATATCGTTTCGGTGAATCGATGCATCATTATTCCATCGTTCCATTAACTTCGTTGTCACAAAAAAAAAAAACAAAAAAAATATATAAAAGAAACCGCTGAATTACCAAAAAAAAAAAGAGTACTATGAGATTGCGATCGCTTCGGTATTTACCTCCGTATGATTTTTTTTTTATTAATCTTCTCGAAAAATACTATGCAGCGCCAACCTTTATTGCATTTATGACAGAAATCATCCCCAATACTCCGTAATTAATGTTAGTTATTTATTTAGGATAGAAAATTTAAGTGTTATTTAAGAATCTAAATGGAAGGTAAGTCAAATCCGTTGAATCAACTTGAAAAGCAAAACGAAAATCTGTCGTGTTTGTCGATCGGGCGAAACAAGAGATGGGCGTTAAAATTTACGATTTATTCTTCATTCGCGTTATTTTTTCCTTAACAACGTCTTAATGAAATTTTATCAAAATTTCGTATAAAAAAAAAATTCTTTATACATCAGAATTTTTGTTTGTTTCATACAAAGTTTAGTCTCGTAAATGATAAATTCTTCTGATAATTTATTTCCCGATATTCGCCCATCTCTACGGCCGTCCCGAGGGACCAAAGTTCAAAAACACGTATGTCGAAAAACGCAAAAATATATCACCATCAAATCAAATGCGATATATTCTCATAACTTGTAAAAAAAAATATATATATATATTTTCTATGCACGAAATTGTAAAATAAATATTAAAAAAGCAGTAGTTAGTAGTGGAGTATTACCAAGCACTGTGTTCGGCATTTGTTTCAGCTAGGAAGCCGACCATAGCGGCTCAGTTGCACAGCGAAAGGGAGCGAAATGATCGTACGAGCGCTGGTGGCG
Organism: Buathra laborator; assembly: GCA_934046635.1. Classification (NCBI taxonomy): domain Eukaryota; kingdom Metazoa; phylum Arthropoda; class Insecta; order Hymenoptera; family Ichneumonidae; genus Buathra; species Buathra laborator. Next base: position 9,675,207 of record OW203897.1, read on the forward strand.
CTAATAACAACAATAACAACAATCCGAGTGACTCGAATATCAAGAGTTCTCACAGTCTCTCGAGAAAAGACGATCAACAGCAGCAACAGCAGCAACAGCAGCAACAACAGCAACAGCAACAGAACATCGCACCATCCCAGTCACCTTCCGATCCATCAGCGGCTTCAACGATTTACCACTCGCGTCTCGCTTCGTTTCCAAGTCCAGCAGCGCCTTTGGGTCCATCGTCATTGGGATCCGCATCGATATGTTCCGTGAGTTCGGCTCCAATGCCACTGGGATCGAGTTTACCTCCTCTAAATCTCGGACCGCCCCCCACGATGAGCACCGCGCCGATCGGCCCTTCGCCGATACCATCGATATCCTCGCTGCCATCTCTTACCCCCGGAGTTATAGGACCTCCGCCTCCTCATCCACCTCTCAACATGCCACTCGCTCCTATGATTCCCCTTCACCTTCCACCAGTCCCACCGAATACCCACCATTCTAGTCAGCACACAGCAACGATACTGAGCAGTGCTGTGACCTCAACCGCAGCTTCGTCGTACCCCTCTCACGCGACACCGCTTATCCATCAATCCCCTCAGCCTCTTCAGCCCCATCTTAACAACAACGGTTGCACAACCACCACAAATTCGCTGCTGGGCAGCGTAACAATGACGACACACGCCACTCATACATTGAGTGCACCGGGTTTACCGCCCTCGTCGTTAAACACCGGTAATCATACGCCGAATCTTCACAAATCGCCGCCGATCTCTCACGGTTTGCACGCTTCCGCCAAAATCAAAGAACCAATATCGACGGCATCGCCATCCATGTGCGCCGTACTGACGACCACCACGATGACAACCACCGCAACCCCCGTGACGACCACGAGCTCAGCGCCTCATCCGGCTTTCGTTAGGCCCTTTGAGGATTCCTTTCGCTCAACGGCTAAGCCGCAGCCGTGGCCTATCGTCAATAATCACAATCAAAACGCCGTCAATCAGATAAATAATATGGATAACATTGCGAAATCAGCGCCGAGCAATCATCCGATTTCCGGTCAACCGTTACACGAGAGCGCCGCCGCGGAAAGTTCCAAAGCTACGAGTCTTCAACAATCCGCGACTCAGATGCATCCCTATTCGTCGCAACCCTTTCATCATCCGCACATTCCTGTTTCTCATGTTTCCTACAAACCAACGCATTTCAACTGTCCACCGGGTCATCTGCAATTGACAACTTCGAAAGTTTGTATTCCCATTGCGAATGCCAGTAATACGGTGTCGACGAGCAGCGCTAATCATCACAACGGCACGAAATGTTTGAGTTCCCATTCGATAAGCGATCTTCAACAATCGGCCGTTGTTTCTACACCCTTGAGAAACGAAACAACGTCCGCGAATGGCAATGCGAATAATTCTATCGTCAACGACAAAACAACGGCGAGCGCAAATTATTACAGTAGCAGCAACAACGTTACTACGACCTCCGGCGTTAAAGTCGTTAATTCCAATTATAAAAGTATAATGGACGTTGTACGTGAGAACAACAAGATAAGCGTTAACAACGAAAAAGCTCGCGTCGAAATGCTCGCGAGACAACAACCAACGAATAATAATCGTTCGACGACGAACAACGCGTTTATGGAAAAAAGCGCACTGCCGCAAACGGCTCAAGACACGAATAAGTGTATTACGCCGAAATCACAGATAACGAACGTTAACGAGAAGGAATGTAAAACGGAAATTGTCGAAGACAAACCGAAAATTGAGAATAATAGTATAGTGTCCACATTACAGTTTCAGCCGTCGTTTAAGTTCAGTATGAACGATATAACCGCGAAATCTATCGACACAGCGCAACTTATGCAGAGCATCAAATCTGAAGAAGTATTGCGCACGTGTCAGAATGTATCGAATGTTTTACTACAGATACCGAAGTATCAGGAGAAATTGTTGAATTTCTCGACGAACAACGACATCAAAACGGCATTTTGCTATACCGACAAGTGCAATAATTTGACTGAGATATCCGTTAAGTGCGAACCTGCTGTTTTAAATGTACCGGATTACGGTAGAGGAAAACACGAATATGGAAATAACGAGAGATCCTTCGCGATACCGGACACACCGAGGGAACTAACGTCGACTCTCGATCTCGCGGAGAAGAGGAGAAAACGAAAGAGAGAAAAAAATTCCGGTGGTACTTGTAGCTCCGAATCCGAAGGGGAAGACGACGCCAAGGATGTGGATATGTGGATCACGAAAGGACCACCAGCGAAACCACGATATTCGGAGAAAAAACTCGCGTTTCTCGCTATGTTTGGACTCACGACTCTCAGCACCAAAAACGGTGAGAATGCAATTCATCTCTATACTTTGTTTGAAACGATATCTCTAGCGTCTGTACTGTGCGAATAGTTTTTTTTTACCCCTATTAATTTTTAAAATCGTTATCTTTTTATTAGGAGAGTACTACATGCTGAGAAAATGCTATAAAAATATTTTATCAATTTTTCGATTATTTAAAAAAAAACTGGGTTTTTTCTTTTTATTTATAGAAAAAACAATTAAAACTTTAATTTTTTTATGGTTATTTTTACGTATCTGAAACTCTTTCAATGAAAGGATAACATTTTTTTAAATGAAAAAGTGTAAAAAAAAAATTGCCAAAAAAAATGGTTTTTTTGATTTGCAAAATTACGCCATTACTTGTTTGCTAAATTGCTTATTTTTCTTGATTAATTGCAGAACTCGAGCTGTACAAAGTGGAAAAGAGATACAAATTGAATCCGGATCCACCGGAACCTCCCGTGGATTTTGATGATACAGTTGAATCCGTTTTGCCGATACCTCGCGAGCATCCGGACGTTCTGCTTCACGCCTCGGATTTTACGCCGAAAGTCGGCTTTCTGAAGACGATAGGTCTCGACGTGATGCCACCGAACAAAAGAGACGGTAATTATTCGAGTCTTTCGCGTCTCTCGCGCGATGAGCATTAGTATTTTTTAATATTTTCTCCTCACGTGTGTAATTAATATCGTTATCGTTTACTTGCAGAAGCGGAAGAGACGTGGCAATACATACTGAAAGATCGCAAGAAGAGAAAAAGTACAAACACTGTGACGGCATATTGCGAGAAGATAGCAAAAGTTTATTCGAAAAATCCTCCGTGGTCCCCGAGACCGTCGCAAAAAATGAGACTCTTGGATAGAGTTAAAGTAAAACACAATACGGAAAGGCCGCCACCGCTTCCGCCTCTGTTATCGAATTACATGACTGCTTATTATCCCGCCCTACCGATGCCCGGAGAAAACGGCCTTAGACAGCAGGGAAAACTACTCGATATCAGGGAAAATGGTGATGATGGAAACACCGAAAAAATTGAAAAACCTCGGTGGGGTGGGATCGAGGATATCATGTTAGCCTATTCGGAATATTCCAAAGGTAAACAATCGTTTATTCGTGACAAAAAAATTTCTTCAAATACGAATTAAATAAATACTTCAAATGCGGTTTGTCTTTCAAATAAAAATGATTTATTAAGACATTGAGACATATTAATTAACAATATTTTTCGGCTAACAAAGAATTTATCACTTTAAATTGATTTATAGAGTAAATTTATAAAGTAAAAATATCTATAAATTGATTTATAGAGTTTTTTTGCGCGTATTGTAAGAGAAAGTAATTGATTTTTTTTTCCAGTTAACTGTCGGAATTGCCCGTTTCACGAAATTTTTAATTATTGTTTTTCAGAAAAATCATCGGAACGTAAAATTCTCACCGGCCAAATGTCGAAGTTAGCTGCGCAATCGAACAGTTTGCGATCCGAGGCGATACAACTGGAGCGTATGAGATACGATTTGTTGTCGACGAGAACGTCATTGGACGCTGAGAAGCGTTTGTTGAGCGAAAAAATCGAAAGAATCAATGCGCTCGTAAGGAACCTTAGATAGCGATGGGCAACGCACAACACGGAAACTCATTCATCTGTGATATTATCCACGGGTTAAGGGCCGTAGGCGAGCGATAACAGTGGCAAAGCGATTGTACTTAGCGATTTCGCATAAGTGAACCTAAGAAGAATTTGAAAAAAAATACAAAAGCAAACAACACGTTACATTTCCGAAATGTACAACAGTTACGTTACCGATTTTTCAGTTTAACGCGAACGAAAAATCTATACCAATAGCTTACGTTAGCGCGAAGCTAATTTCTCACATTAAATTTGTTTACACGAAGAAAAACAAAAATAAACAAAAAGCAAATACTCAACACTCGAAGTTTCGACGAAAGAAACTTACGATCCTCGAAGTTGAGATACGTATTGAATTGTAATAAAGAATCATATCAGTAAGACGAATAATACGAACGTATGTATAAAGTGAATTGTATAGAAGAATGAAGTCGAAAGAAAAAGTAACAAAAACAAAAAAATACGGATTTCCTACTGAACGACGATGATTTATACAGAGTTAGTATTTTATAGTTTCGACTGACGGCTCTTACACCCAAAGTATATATACATAATTGTAATTTGTACCATAAAAATTTTACCCCCTGAAACAGGCGAAGCACCATGTAACTTATTTTATTCTCAGTAATGTGGACCTTTACTATGAAAAATAATCGAAACGACTTGTACCAATTTGATTCCCGTCTAAAAAAAAAAAAAAAAAGAAAAAAAATCAAATAGTGCGATTGTATCGACGACGTAACGTGGACAAGGGATCGAAATACCGAATAGATGTTCAGTATCATATTTCAGATGTTTTAAATAATTATTTTCGTCGTTTAATTCGTCAATGTCGCGCAGTGTGCGACACGAATAACGATTGAAAAAGGTGTCAATTCGTTTTTATTTCGTATATACTTTTGTACCTCAGAGAGAATAGATGATAACAAGTGTGCGCTTTTCGAGATAAAGGATTTAAAAAAAAGCGCAACGAGTCCCGATTGGAATCGTGTTGCACAGCTTCTGTGTGTAATCGGGAATAAAAATTAAAAAAAAAAGAAGTGAAAGATTCTCGTTAAACTTACACCATCCTACACTTGTACGTTCATCGTTCGAAAATAATAATAATGGCCAGTGAGCGATCGAAGATAAATCGCTCGAAGAGTAAGAAATAACGGTGAGATACTTATAAGATTAATCGACTCAACGAAAAAACTCGAAACTACGCGTGAGGACATTCCACATAAAAAAAAAGCAAAATCTCTATTACCCGATTTCCAACATTCCACAACGCCGAATCGGGCAATAAAAAAAAAAAATTAAAGGCAGTTGAGGTACCGACGAAAAAGAGTAATATCGCCAAATTCTCCGAAGTACTCTGTATCTACCAAATTCGTTGACTATAATTTTTTTTTTCTGTTAGATCATATCTCGTTACGAATATTTAATTTAATTGATTGACTATGTAAATTATATCCCAGCGTGAAAAATCGAAAAAAAAAAAAAACGAAAAAAACAAAAAAAATAAGAAAATGAAAAATCCTTTACGTTATGTTCATTGAGTGCCTAACATTATCCTACATTTGTAAATATCATTATTTTTATGTATTGTGTAATTGAAGAAGAGACCGCAAATGTTTGTCGGTCTCGATGTGGTCAGCACGAGAGTCTATGAGTAAAGTATGAACAACAACAGCAAAAAAAACATAAAATCTACGAGTCTTTTATTTATCCTATCATTCGTACCGATTATAAATACCATATCATTTCTCTTGTTTACGCGAACTTTTTTGTTTTCCGTGAATTTTTCAATGCCATAAATTATTTAAGGGTGCGGTAGAAGTAGCGACGATACGCCCAAAGATGTCACGTCTGGTCGTACGATCGATAACGCAAAGAACGGAGCGTCGTAGGTCAGAGCTTTCTGGCGATTCGAGTCGCAAACGTGGACGAGCGTCAGTGACTTTTTTTTGTATTGTTATCGTTATCTAATATTGCGGTCGCGAAAGAATCCGTAATAGTAACCGGCAAAACGACGTTTGTTTTTCGCCGATCGGCGAAAGGTCGTTTTTTTTTTCGATAAGAATTACATCGGAACTCATACGAAATGGACGAGGAAACGGACTCGAGGTAAGTTTCGATAATCGTAGTCATTCAAACCTCCGTAATATTGACCTTGTTACGCTTTCCTTTGCAAATACGAACCGATATAAATTTTTCGTTTGATTCAACGATTTATTTAAACAACGAGGTCTGTTATCTTCGATAACGATAGAGAAAAACTAAAAAATTGGTTCAACAAACACGGAGCACCGAATCTCGAGTAATATTAATTTATCATCGTTATTATACATAATGCGAGAATTAAATTTGTTGAAACTTAATAAACGCGTTTTTTTTTCTTTTTTTAATATCAAAATGATTCGTTCAATTGTTTATCACGATTGATAAAGATTTGTTGATGTCATGTGCGCGAGATAGACATTATCATCACAATAACGATATTATCACCTCGATAAATAGACTGCGTTTCTTGAATTATAAAAATAATTTTCCGCGAAATTTTTTATCAATTTCAGTACTTCTCGAAGGACGCGAAATTGCATATTTTTTTCGATTTATTTATATACACGGAAAATAAAAAAATTAATTATTACAAGTTTTTTTTTTTTTTTTTTTTTTTTCAATACCGTGTTAGTAATTCGCGACGCAAAGGACTATGGAATATTAATAGAAAAGGTCAATATTTAAACGTCATACATATCGTTCATTGAGGGATACATTTTTTTTTATGTATTGCGGATTTTTTTAAATTTGCTTGATGTACAAAAAATCTGTATTTCGTATTTATATAGACAATTTTTTAATATGTTTATTAAGGGTTCGCAAATTGTTTCTAATTTTAGGAGTAACAACACTCCAAAAAAACACACATTCTTTTGCACGCGACGATCCTTTTGCCTTTAATTGTCGTTCGTAACATATTCATTAATTTCTCTATTTTTTATGTTACGTTTCAATCGTTACTGCGAGGGAAGGCAATTTGCGTTACGAACAGCCAATGCTCGTTGAAACGATAAATCATTCGAATCTCCGATGGATGGTGGGTAACGGATTTTATCCTCGCAAAACTTTCACAACACCTTAACACGTAATACCGTAACTTTCAATAGAATTCACTACACCGACGACAGACACTGATACATCGCGTTGTATCTGCGATCAAATAAAAACGCTGAATCACTACGCTATTGTAATATTTCAACGACACTCGTGTTACGAATGACAACGACATACGCACATTCCGACTATTAAAAAAAAAAAAAAAAAAAAATGGGGAGTCGACGAGTATAAATATTTTATTCAGCCCGCCTCTGCCCTACTGTGGTCAATTATTACGCGATCGATAATCGTCTTTACGAAGCACTTACGATGGGCGACACCTACACAAGTATATAGTACGGCCCCCTATTTTGCATTTTAAAGCGTTTCGCGATAACAGATACCCGGAATACACGTGTAGCGATCCGCGAAATAACAATTTCCTCGCTTTTGCGAAAAATAATAATTTCTAGAACGCTGCAATATATTCGATCGAATATCAAATTCAAATCCCTATAAAAATATATGGGAAACACACAATTATATTATACATGTTTTACGAAAAATCAATTAAAAAAATCGAATAGATTATAAATTTATTTCGATAAAAAATTCGGAACGTATTAATAATATATTTTCTCCGTTTATAATATGTAATTTCTATAAAATATATGTAGAATAATTATAATATAATTACATATATAATAATTATAATATACAATATATTTCTTGTACATATTTCCGATAGAAAAATTTCCATGGGGACAGTGACTGAAATATTACGACAAGACTCCGATTGAGGATCGTCCAGTTCTATTACCTAAGGATATTACGATACATACAATCCCATTTAGCTATGTTGACTCTTGTTAGCCTAAGTCAAAGCGTATACATTTTTATTGGCTCAATTGACGAGATACAGGGGATTGATAGGCGCTTCTCTCACGCGTAGAGCTTTCAAGATAATCGCAGCAGTAGCGAAAACTTCGAGGTTCGCGTAGAGTGCATTGAGCAAACATATAGGTATTTACGCGTACACGCATCCGGTAGGATCGAACATTATCGTATCCCCGGGGGAAATGGAAAAGCCACATCCGGTTTACTTGTTCATAGCAAACACGCCTAATAACAGCACCGGCGACCAGACGCGCAACACAATCAATCGCATTACGCTTATCCTGCGACAAGCGATTTAATCGTCGATACGCGCGGATAAAACGATACTTCGCACTTGTAGAATACTCCATATCTACCAGTGATACAATATCCGGGTTTTTTTTATTTATTTTTGTCGATGAAAGTTAAAAATTACACCTTACGTGGAACGCAGTTCGTAACTTTTTATTTTCCACTGTTATACCGAGAACTCTAGCGGTCGATCGCTCGCCATCCTGCGATAAATGACTATGCGAGATATTCTCGCTGAGTCATTGCTTCTACTCGATACAACATGTTGCATCATGTTACCTCTTCATTTTCCGTATTCTCAAGCCATCCTTTTTTTTTGTATATTAGAAGAAGGATATGATCATTGAAATTCGAAAAAAAACAACAAATTGTAGATTTGCGAGATGACGAGACAGTTTTGCTTAATCGTTTGACCACCTGTAGTGACCACTACGAAAATGTATCGCGTTTAGCAATTTTTATTTCAAACCAATTCGATCATAAAAAACATTTCTGATTTTCCTATGAAAATGGATAAAGAGGTAAATATTTTTTTAAGCTGTTTAATATATTTATTTATTTGTTTATATTTATATTCTTTTTTATGTATTTACTTATGGGAATTCTCGCTATATAAATATGCCTAACCAAACGCCGTGTACGTTATTTTTATGTAGAAAAAACCAGCAGTCGTATCTACACTGTCGAGTCTCAATATTTGAGTTTCCCACGCACGATGCCTTTTCATAAAATCATTAATAAGCTCGTAAGGTTATGTAAATTTATTAGCTGATATATCTGTTTACATATTGTTATCGTCTATTTTTCGTTCGTGTCATAATCCGCTTTCGGGGGTTTTCCTCGGACCCATCGATTCGTAATGTGCCGCCGACCAGTTACATACCTATAGCGTGAAAACGTTCGTCGCGGCGTCTCGACGTCAGGCAGCTTATAATTAGGAATCCAACGTCGCGTCCGAGTCAGGGCACGCGAATGCTCGAAGCATTGAAATACGAGTTATTACGTAAACGAGACACAGTCGTATCAGGCGGCAAGGCTGAAAGAGCCAACGGGCGAGGCGCGCGCGCACTTCCCCACCGGAGGAAAAAAAGCCGGATCCACGAGTTGCCGGCGCGCCTCATGTGCGCCCGCGCGCGCTTTGTAGGAGACTGAAAATTCGTCGGGTTTCGAATCGCGAGTATTCCAGGATTGTCAGTACGCCACCGGCGATCAACGCGAGTGGAGCTATTCTCACGTATCGCGGATTCGACATTCAAAACGTGACAATCACTCGTCTTGCTTATTTACCGCCGTTTCTGTGCTCGCGAATAAAACTAACGTGGAAAAAGACTATTAATCACGAGTTACTTGCACCAGGAATATACACGTGGGTAATTTCATCATTTTTTCCACTCAATTGAAAGATATTTTGATTTCTCATCGACGCGTTGATAAAAAAAAAAAGTCAAGAAATGAACACGATACATTCGCGCGATAAAATGTCTCGCAATAACTCTCAAATTCAATAATATCGATTTCACAGCAACATTTGACATCCAATCGATTTTTATCGCGTCCCATATTGTTATTATTTTTATCTTGACAATGGTTTTACTCTATTTTATTTTACGAGAATCGAGTACGACGCATATATCTCGCGTGTGTAAGAGGCCACCTGCGAAGGGTTCGAAGCTATTTCGCAAATACCATTGTATACGACGGATCGAAGCGTAGCCTATACTACCGTTTATCGATCGTATTTTGATCATAGTGTACACATAGATTTTCCTATCACCGCTGTGCTCTTCCATGAACGCGAAATTCACCGAAGTGTTGTCAATAATACGATTTTTATTATTAACATACAATACGAATAAAAAAAAACCATAACTCGAAGTTAAAAATTCGAGACTCAACGCGAGCGGTACAGTGAAACGAGATTATCATAAAAACAAAAAAAAATGAAGTTTCGTACAGCTAGTGCGACGTGAACATTTTCCCGATACCGTGATACACGTCAAAAACGTGTTGCATAAATGTGCGAAAGTATTTAATGCAACAGTGCAATCCGTTATCGTGCGCAATCGCGATGAATCACATACTAGGAATTTCAGAGCCATTTTTTTTTATCTAGCGCGCCCAATACGTAGTTTCGCGAATAATTTACGACGCGATACTTCGAGAATTACAACGGTGAACGAATGCTACGATAATTAATACTGAAACGTTAATGAATAATGCGCCGGAACTCAACGAAGCGATAATGTGACAAAAGAAAAAAAACTCAATCTACTTTATCACCAAAAGAGTCATAAACGAGTCATAACTAATCGTCTTAACTTCCATCCTCGACTTTTTTCGCGTAAAACGAGTCGTCTGTCAAAAATGCAATTCTTTGCGATTTTTTTCGAAATAAACACAACACCTCCACCTTGTTTTTTTTTTTTTTTTTTTCATTCACTCCGTTCGAAGTTTTTTGTAGTAATCAAAAATTCGATCCGCGAAATTTCAAATAACAAGCTCACCGACAATGCGATAATCATTTTAATCGTGAGGCCGGCGCTTATTAAATATAACGTAAGTAGCGACTCGAGGTTATCGTCGCGACGGTCCATTTTTAAAATTTTTTGCACTGTCAGCTATTCGTGCGGCAAAGTAACTGCTAAGCTCGACGTCGGAAACCTTTTCATCGTCAATGGAAGTCGCTGCACCATTGTACTTAGCGTTTTCTCGAGAGACTTTTCCGAAGATGTTTGAAAACACGCAGCACGGACCTTGAGGCCGATCGATTGTCGACGCGAGACCTCTCGCCGAGACGTGCGCGTTTTAAAAAAGAAAAATAAAGGGCCTGAGAGGTCTGAGCAGCTGTCTCGTACAGCAGCGGAATAGCCATACGGGAAAAACCTAAAGAGGAAACGACTCACGTGGCGAGAAGAGAACTTTAAGGGGCCTCGTAGGGTTACGTCGCAAAAACTTGTATATTCTTCCTGCACGGCAATAGAAATACGATAAAATTTTATCCCCGTAGGCTATAACTGTTACGAGCGTTACGTATGTTAAGACGATCGCGTCATTGGGTTAACCCTGAAACATCATGGATGAGTCTGATGGACCGAAGATTTTGCACGTTTTTCCGCGATTAAAAAAACAATTGTTTTTCGTATCTTTCGGAAACGCGTAACTCCTATCGTATTTATTGGTTCAATATTGCGTCTCGTTTCACAATAATTCATTTGATTACAATCGGACGCAAAAATATTTATTTTTGAGTTTTTAAAAAATGGAGCCATCCGCGTTTTTAACGCGACCGCGCGAATTAATTACCAATTATTAACGAAATTTTATTGATTAGACTTATTGGTTTAATTAATTTAAGACAAAAATTTGATTTCGCTTAAAAATTTGATTTAAAAAAATCGGCGACCGACTTTGCTCGATCTTTTTACTTTTCCCAGACGCGTTAAGTTTTATCACAGAAAAAAAAAGCGCGCAAACCCGTTCGATTACGCAACGACATTTCCTGTTACATGATTTCGTTTGTCTCTCTCGATAATTCGCAAAATTTCGCGAAAAATCGAAGGTCAAATGCATAATCGTCTTGCCTCGTGCTTATCAATTTTTTGTTTTTTTCGATAAAATAGACTCGCGCCCTCAATAGCGATTTCGCGTGCGCAATCCGTTAAATTTCAATGTCAACATTACTCAGCGGTTTTCGTTTGCAATAATTTTTTTGTCTATATATATCTGTATATCTTCGCAAATTTCGATCCAAATGTAAATTAAACTGATCCTACGATTTCGGTAATCGGCGATTCTTTTCTTTTTGAAATTTTATTATGGATCATTTAACAAGCGATTTCCTTGTTACTTTAAACTGTATGGGAAGGTAATTCGATTTATATTTCCGCCCAGGCAATTTTTTTCCCGCTTCGATCTATTTGGTTATAAGGTCGTCTTTGTATATTTCGCTGGACCGGTCCGGATTAAAAAAAAATGAATGAATAAATCAGTCGTCTCCGGAGAAAACAGATATATGTATGTTGGAAGCATACATCTTGGAGATCCCGACGGCGAGGTCGATATATCGAGGAAGGGCCGTGACCCAACCGCCCAACACTGACCAGCCGTGTCCTTGAATGGCTGCCCAGAACCCACGTAGTTTCTAAGCCGATCCTATCTACTTCACGGTTGGCACGTGTTCGATGTTCTCGTCGTTGACCAATACTTCGGAATCGTAGCTCCAGTGCTCGCGTGCGTTCTCACGTGCTCGCGAGATTAAACTATTACTACTGCGTAGGCGTATTGCGACTGCGATGTGGGATATAAATAAATGCACAAAAAAAAAAAAAGAAAAAACAAATAGAAATCGTTGATCAAAAAAATCGAGTTTTTTTCTCTCGAATTCACCTTCATTGAGGACGTATCGTTTTACCGAATCGTCGAATTGTCGCGTAAGGTAAGTCCGCCGTTCGACGGACCGGAATTTCCGGTTCTTTTTCAATTGAAAATCCTTGACTCGACCTGCGAGAGGTCGCGATGACTTTCCTATCGTTTTAACATTAGCCGCTCCAAAGAGACCCGAACGATTAAGACCACTCGTATCAACAACTCAAATTTGAAAAATCGTTACGCAATCTTTTTACGGAAAAAAATGATTATAAATACTTATTTATGAATTCATATATGATATTATATATATTGAGTTATCAGCAACTTGAATTTGAAAAATCGTTACGCAATGTTTTTACGGAAAAAAATTATTAGAAATAATTATTCAGTAATTCATATATGACATTATATATACGACATACGACATTGTATATATCGAGTGATCGCGTTATCGATAATCATTTTTTTTCGAGTGCACAATTTTTACAGTTTTTCATAAAATTCCGAAAAAAATCGTTAATAACATGTAAAAAAAAAACGACAACTTCGTTTTTTTTTTCAATTTTTTAACTGCTGTTCCTTGTCATGAAGACGGACTTCGTTAAGGGAACGATATGCGGCATTGATACGATTGTTTTGACCGGTCGTCTCTCTTAACCCGACGAGACGCGTCTCGACAATCATCTCGATGCCCCCTCCCCCCCTCCTACATATCGCTCGCGATCGCGGTTCCTACACATTTCAATTTTTTTTTTTTTTTCTCGACACTTTACCGGATATGCGCTCGACCCTGCATCGTCAAGGTTAAAAGGTTGCCTCGAGTTCAGTAGCACCGCTCATTGCGTCACTGTCTTCAACTACGAACATATACTCGATGACGCGCTCTCGGTACTTTTCCACATATCCAGTGCGTCTATTTCCCCACTTGTCTTTCATAGGAAAAAAGAAGTTCGCTCGCGAGTTTCAAACTCTCGAAAGGCGACGGAGACGCGATTGAACACGCAAAAGATAAAACATTTATTAATCACTAATAAAATCATTGTACGTTTTTTTTTTTTTTTTTTTCCCGGAATGAGAACATAAAGTCGTGAGCAGCTGTTTCCATAATTGATTCTCTCGCAAGCGGAAAAAGTTGCGATCCGAGCGGCTTGCCGTATGCGAGTCCCGTTAATAAATTACATATGCATAGACATGTCTATCGCCGTAGTGAACAGAGATAAATCGCGAATTATACATATATATACAAACACTCGAGACGCTTTAGTAAGATTCATTACAACTTCTCAACCCGATGTTCCATTAAATTTTTCCGACACTGACTTTAAAAAAATGTTAGCATTGATACTTGAATCGGGACAATCTGTTAATAGACGCAATCGCGCGATGTTATGTGAGCCAATAAATTCACACGACTTCGTCGTTCCCTATAAATTGAAGAAAAAAAAAAACATGGAAGACATTCATTAAAGCGTTGAATTCTCACGCTTATTGAACGTTAACGAACCTATCGATCTTTCGTAAGTGGCCTGCTGCACGTGACACGCTTTTACATCTGCATAATTCGAGGCCGAGTTTGTCAAGTTTCGTATCAAACAGAGCGCGTACCGGTAAAACTCTCTGACTCTCCACGCGCGCAATTTTATCTCCATCGTCACGGTCTATCGAAGGCTGAACGACACGATAATTATTGTGCCTTTACGACTTTTACTGCCCCGGCACCTTTCCGCGAAGAGCGCTCATTCGCGTTCTCGAAGGATTTTTTTTTTTTTTTTTTTCAAATCATCGCTCGCGAGTATCCGGTATCTGCTCCGACTTTTATCGCACAATAATTACTCCTCTGGCTTACAAAATTGAGCTCCGGATTGCTCTCTGCAATGTTCGCTTTGAACTTTAGATTACTCGGCGCGTATTATCTTAAGTCGTAATGTTCTTGAGGCGAATAGCCAATTTCAGTTCAAAACGCGGGATTTAATTTTTTTTATCGGTAAAAGCAATCAGATTAAAAATCTTATGCGATTAATTATTCTTATCGGTGTCTTGATCGTGCGACGAAAATCTTGAGTACAGATATCACCAAAATCAGCTCCACCGTGTGGAGTTCTATTTTATAATTATGTTTTTAATTTTTTTTATGTACAGAACATTATTACCGACAACCAATCACGTGGTATTCGCGACGTGATAATTTTTTCCACCTGTGAAAAATTAAAAATGCTTTTTTTGCTCGAAATCGCCGAACTCCCCATTAATCAATCTCTGCTTTGTGTATTCGCGCGAGTGGATAACACGATAAGAGTTTTTGTTGAAGTACTCATCTATTCTGCGTCACCTATCGTCTATGAAAAAAAAAATGTATATATACAGTTGCGACTCAAAATGGAAATATCATTAATCTACTCGTGCGAATGGATAACACGATAAGAGGCTCGTTCGAGTAGTACTCGTTTACCTCAGGTTATCTATAGCGTCTATCGAAAAAAATGAATAAATAACGTTGCAACTCAAAATGGAATGATTATATATTAATGTGTATGCGCTGCACTCGTGCGAGTGGATAACATATCGATAAGAGTTCCGTTAAAGAAGTTGTCTCATTCAGCGTTATCTCACTTTCGTGAAAGAAGAAAGAGCATAAAAATAATAACAACACGAATGAATGAAATTGCAACCTGAAACTAGATTATTGCGTGTTCCGCGGGAATAAATTTAGAATTTTATAGTATCATCGTTCATCGCCGTATTCTCGTCGTATTCTCGTCTACGAGATACATATAAATATAACGCTCGGTCCGAGTAGTCGAACGAGTCGCGAAGAAAATAGCTAAATTGGTTACATTTTATTTGCCTATTAAAAAAAAATTTAATAAATAAATAAATTAAAAATAATAAAATTAATTTAATAAGAATTAAATTAAACTGATTTAATTAATTAACCTAATTTAATGAATTTAATACTATTTTTTTTTTCTTGAAGCCCTCCGTCCGTTTAGATAATTATTATTCATCGCTACTCGTGTAATCGTGATACTCGCGTAATTAGCCGGATGAAGTTAATATCGTAAACGAAGCGTCGCGTTGCGCCTCATTACTTCCACACGTGTGAATCGTCAATTGAGCGAAGAATTCTCGGTGTTTCGCGAATTTTCTAACGTCCAGCGTTCGTAATATTTTTTGCTTCAGAAATCGAATATTCGGCGGCGGTGGAGATTCATCGTCCGGTGAAAACGTTAATTTTATCAAATGGTATTAGACTCCCTTGCGATGCCAAAAACTAAACGTCCTGACGACGATACAGATGTCGTCTACAAAGACGTCGTTATTGTGGGTACGTAAAACTTTTCAATATCGCAATATTATTATCAAAGAATTTTTTTATTTCATCGACAATTACAAATATAAGAAAAGTGATTATATATTGTGTTCATTGAAAACTACTTTACCGACTTTATAAAAAATGAAGCTAAACTTTTAATAAGCGCGAGACGGATGAAAATCTAATTTCAAACTCGTTGACTCATTAAATTGATTATATGTGAATGAAAAAATCAATCAAAACTTAATATCGTATTGAGAACTTTTTTTTCATACTTAAAATTAATTTCGTTACCAATAAACATTATTCTAACTATATGACTTTTTGTATTTCCGACTGCAGACTATTGTCTTTTTGTTTTCGTATGCAACATTTATAACATTACTCACTTATTTTTTTAAATAAATTAATTTCGTTGCTCAGAAAAATTATTCTAACTCTATGTCTTTCTTTTATTTCGAACGGCAGACTATTATTTTCTTTTATTACTCAAAATTAATATGATTACTCACTTATTTTGTTCAATTAATGAATTTCAATACACAAAAAAAATTATTCTCACTTTACGTTTCTCTTTTATTTCTAACGGCAGACTATTGTTTTTTTTTTAGACTCCAAATTAATATAATTAGTCACTTATTTTTTCTAATTAATTAATTTTGATATACACAAAAATTATTCTCGCTCTACGTCTCTCTTTTATTTCGAACGGCAGACTATTGTTTTTTTTTTCGTCTTAAAATTAATATCGTTATTCACTTATTTTAAAAAAAAATTTAAATTCATTAATTTCGATACCTAAAAAAATTATTCTTACTCGACGTCTCTCTATTAATCTTAGGCAATGGTCCCGGTGCTATCTGTCTCTCCTACATGCTCTCTGGAAATTGGCCTTATTACACCGGCGAGCCGCATCCTGGCGATGAGATGCTCACCGCCCGATTGAACTACGTAACGCGCGTCTCCCGTTACGAAACGGAGTTGAACGACGAAAATATCGAGAAGACTTACGAGAAGAATAGTCGCAGATCCAAAATCGGGAACAAACCTCATGCCATCAGTTTGGCGCGAAGTACGCGCAGCACTCTTGCAACGTTGACATCAGGCGTCGAGGGACGAGGCGGTGGAAAACCTTTGGCCCTTTTAATGGATCAGTTGCAACATCCCTGCGTAGACATAGGTCTCGATCTCCCGCCGTTAATTACCTTTCTAAAGGCCGAACACAATACGGAACACAAAATCATCGATCACATTGTATTGGGAAAAGGACCACCGGGCGGCGCTTGGCAGGTCGGCATCAGCAAAATATCAATAAAAATTCCAACTCCATCGTATATTTAATTCATTAATTTTTTTTCTATAATTTCAGTCGATGGATCCAAACGTACTGACGATAAGTTTGAATCGTTGGATGTCTTTGCCGAGTATGGATCTGAAAAAATGGGGTAAACTCGTCGAAGCGGAAGAAATTCAAAATTCCGTGATTCTCGGTGAACGGGTTGGAAACGGTTGTCTCAACGGGTCAAAGACACCGACCTGCAAAGCAGCGAGTAGAGTTCCCGTTGGTACGGTAGCTGCTTACTACGAGGATTACGTTAGAATGCAGAATCTCGACAAGTATTTCAAGTGGTTAGTAATACGATTTTTTCCCGATATCTCACGCTTTTTAATCGATTAAGAAAAAAAAAAAACGAAAAAAAAAATCCACTATCTGATATATTAGGTAGATATTCCCCCAATGCACTATTTTCGCCCTTCTTCAGTTGCATATCTGGAGATCCGTCTTAAGAATCGGTTGGTTACTCGATGTGTACAGCGGGAGGACGGTGACGTCGGTACGCGCGATACCCGGACTGAGCGATAACGTGGATGAGTACGGATGGCTGGTACACGGATACGAGAACGAGAGCGGCAAACCATTCGGTTATCGATGCAAGAGGGTTGTACTCGCTACCGGCACAACGGACTCACCGAATCGTCTCGGCTTACCGGGGGAGGAAACGCGACCGGGTTGGATAACTCACGATCTCAACGATCTTGAAAATAAACTCGATCGCCTCGCCACCGAACACAGTTAGTAAAACAGCATTATTTGTTTCTGTAGAAAAAAAAAAATTTTAATTTATTAAATTTATTTTAAAGTTATTAAATTTATTTCAAATTTAATAAATTTATTTCAAATTAAAAAAAAAATAATAATAATTAATTAATAAAAAAAATTTCGAGTTTTTAATATATCAATTTAAAAGAAATTTATAAAATTATTTATAAATTATTATATATTAATTTTTTATTTTTTTTATTCTTAATATAGTAAATTTATTTAAATTTTTTTTTCTGTAAAATAATAATTATGAATATAGTTACATTTTCGAAAAGATCTATAGCCATAGATCTAAAGGACGATCGATCGACTTATATGAAGTTAAACGTAATGCGGCGAATTCTTTTTTCTATTATTCGCGCTGAATGGGATTCTTATTATTATCAGTGAATTATTGATTGTTAATGAATATTAATTTCTTCAGGAAATTCGATCATCGAGGAGAGCGAAGACTCGACGGAACTCGAAGTGGAACCAGTTCTGGTAGTCGGTGCCGGTTTGAGCGCAGCGGACGCTATAATGGCAGCGCGATTCCGAGGAATACCCGTTCTTCACGTATTTCGCGATTCCTCCGGCGAATGGGGAAGCAGACAAAAGGGTACAAACGTATCGGGTCTGAAACTCGGCTCGAGTAACTACGATAGGCTTCAGTGGCTTCCGGCTTCGATATATCCGGAATATCACAAAGTTTACGAGATGATGGCTGACGGTGGAACTAACTATCCTCTCTACAACGCTCTCCGTGGATATTCCGTCGTCGACGTCGGTGCCGACGGCGACGAAACTTTCGGCCCGCAGGATAGACAAGTCACTCTTTGCGCGCCGAATGGACAGTTGCAGAGCTTTCGAGTCTCAGCTGTTGCCATTCTTATCGGTAAATTATTGTTTGACAATTGAAGAGAAAAATTATTTGATTTTTTTTTTCATTTTCTTTGCGTCTAATATTTGATTTTTTTGTTGTTGTTCTTTAGGTTCGAAACCCGATCTCTCTTATTTGGGAGAATACGCAACGCGATTGGGAAAAATAGCGAACAAACCAATCGACAGCAATTCTAATCCCATAGAAACGGACGATTTTACGTACGAAGTGATCCGCGCACCTCGAAAGGGTCTCTACGCTCTCGGACCACTTGTCGGCGATAATTTCGTGCGCTTTCTACTCGGCGGTGCCTTTGGTATTCTCGCTAACATATTAAACACGTCGGGAACGTGAAATTGACTTTGGAACGCGTAATTGAAATCGTGAAAGATAATTTTTCACCATTGATAGAATCGCGTTGCGCAGTTATGATTCTACCATTTGAAAAAAGATACAATGTGTGCGCAAAACCATTGCTCAAACCCCGTGCGCGTTTATTCACCGCAATATTGAGACGCGATTATGGGGAAAAAAAAGAAAAAAAAAATTTCTATGGCTTTTACAAGCCTCGTATACCATCAAAATTTATTGTACATTGTCAAATTTATTTTTTTATTGCTTTGTAATAATTAAACCAGCGATAGACGAATAAAATTCCTCTTGACGATCGCAACGAGGAACGTCTTTGTCGCAATGCGTTCAGCGAAAAAAAAACCTTTGATAATGTATTTTTTTCTTTTGTACAGATCATACAATCGAAAAAAAATGTAGAGAAATAACATCGAAAACTAAAAAAAAAAAATATATATTCGAGAGGGTGCGGTTGGCAATTTATATTTTAGAGAAAAAAAAATGGAAATATAGTTTTAACATCGTGCCTTCGAAGTAGCGAACGTTCTTCGGAAATATATATTTTTTATGGTGATCAATAAAAGACCTCAAAAATCTAACCGGGATATGCAAATTAACTCAATAATGATATATTATTGATACCCGTGGCCTATGGTATTGCAGAGTCCTAAGAGGGAGTCGTGGGTCTGTGATACGTTATACAAGTAATTTGCAATATTCAGAAATTGGGGATCGATTTGTACCGAATTGTAAAGCGTGTAGTTACGATTAAAATTATGAGAAAAAAAATCTAAAAATGTAATTTTCGTAATTATTTTACGACGAATTAATATTTCCCGTTCCCATTCACAATAGAAGTTGAGAATTTAACGAGGAATTTGATGACAAGGAAAACGCGCAGATAATAAATTGCGTTCAACTATCGCAAATTTTTCAATTAATTCGTATTAATATTATTAGATAATTTAAAACATTTGTACATTTAAATCTTTAGACACTCATCGATACGTTACAATTAACAGTAATAAAATTCGCACAATGATCACAAAGTCAAATTAAACAACTGACTTCGAAATTTGCACCGTCACCCGAGTGAGACACCGCGCGCGCGGCCTCGCAAGTTCGGCAGTCTTAGTCCAAACATCGAATCGAAGCTTTTTGACTTTTTTGGAATAAACGATTAGACGGGAATTATGTTTGCAAAAACATTTCGTAGATCTTGAAATGTTGCATTTCTGGTTAATTTGAATAGATATTATGTTTTTTTTTCGTCTCAGGATTGATTCCCTCAATTCCCAAGATTTTTCGTAACTCGTTTCGATATCGCGAGATACGAATGACAATTTCTTTGGATTTTTTTTTCTTCGCAACGAAGAAAAAAAATACCGAATGCAAGGAAGTAGGAGTCGCTGCGACTCGTGGACTATGTTTTAAATACGATAAAAAGAAAACAGAGAAATATAATAGCCGTCGCGAGAATTAATATACAGTACATCTTTCGACTGGCTTTTTGGTACGAATCAGCCTTTTTCAATTGTTTGTATCCCTCCTGTACCTGTCCCTGCGTTTGCTCGATGTTGTAATCGATTCGGTCCAAAATGCTTCCCTGATCGTGAACCATCGTCGCCAAATCCTGTTTTTTTATACAAAAACCAATTTTAATTGAAGAAAAACTATTTTTTTTTAAATAAAAAAAAAACACCTCACTACAAAAAAAAGAAGTGTTCCGTATAAAATATACGAAAAATATGATTTATCATGTGTATCAAATTTAAATTTGCATTCGTTTAAATTTTTTATGATTTTTTCATCGTTGAAATTGTCGGGGACAACGTCTGATTTCGCAAATTTTTGTTGTTTTGCAGCGTTATACAAAATTCGATAAAAAATGTTAGACTTTTTGAAGTTCTCAAAAAATGGTATCATACATTTTAATTTTTAACAGTCTAATTTTTGTTTTGATTCGCTTTATGGGTCGAAATTTCAAAAAAGATCTGAAGAAAACGTTGTTTTGGTTAAAAAAAAATTGTAATTCCTTGATGTGCGATTGATAAAAAGTGTTTTTATCGTTTTTTGAAATGTGTCGACTCGCCTTGAATATGTGATTGAGATCCGATATGCTTCTGACTATATGCCCGACTTCTTGTTCCCTCTCGGCGGCTTGTCTCATCATTTCTTCAGATTCTTCGATTTGAAGTAAAACAGACTGTTGTTTCTGGGCGCCTGTTTGCCAGAAAGTTTCGTCGCTCTGACTGAATGTCGGTTCCGTAAGCCACGAATCCGTCGCGGCGTTTGTTACGAGACTCTCGTCGTCGGCGAAAAACTGACGATTTCTCTCCTCCCGGGAATTCATTTCTGCAACGAATGTTTCCAATGTTAGGGAAAAAAGCCGATGGCGTTCGAAATGAAATTATCATCGTATTTTCGTTACGTTGCAGATAGTTGCTTTGGGCGGTTCTGTATCGAACGCTCATCTCCTGCAAACCCGACGAAAGAGCCATAACAGCGCTCATGGCGAGTTGGCGCTCTCCGGGTTTCGT
Organism: Buathra laborator; assembly: GCA_934046635.1. NCBI lineage: Eukaryota > Metazoa > Arthropoda > Insecta > Hymenoptera > Ichneumonidae > Buathra > Buathra laborator. The sequence continues at coordinate 9,696,977 of OW203897.1, forward strand.
TTCGTGTCTCGCCGCGGATTTGATGGTTTGTACTTGACGAAAGCCATTGGAAAATGCTCTTCCTATTTCGCGCGTTAGTTGCTCCATTTGTCGCTCTTCCTGCAATCAAATATTGTTGTTTAACAATTTTTTTTTGTTTCGAACAGATATGCTGTAATTTTGTGGAGATTTCAGTAAAATATTCAATTCGGAACGTTTTGCGTCAATCGCGTTAGATAACAATAACAAAATAAAAAAGTATACGCAAAAAACAAAATTACAACTTTGCATATTCTTTTTGCTATTAATAAATCTCTGGTCGTGACGCACGTGACTATTGATTCAGATAAGTAAAAAATGTAACTTTGCATATTCAGCCCGCTGGCAATGCCAATCATAATTCGCGCGCATATGTATGATTAAAAAAAATAGACTTTATGCGCGTTGACGATGTTTGCGCGATAATGTGTTTTTTTTTTCTTATTAAAAAATTGTATGATTAATGCCACGCAATGCTTTTTTTGTAACAGCGTTCTGATTATGTAAAAAACCCATTGGTCCCAATACTGAAGATTGCAGGGAAAAGTGTCATTTAAAAAAAGAAATTAGATTTCCTGAATTTTTTTTATAGAATCCGAATACCAATAAGACTAATCGATCGAAGAGAATTATTAATAAGATTGTTTTGTACCGATATGAAAAAAAAAAATACGTCGATAAGAATAAAAAGATATGTTGATAAAAAAAAAATTAAATATGCCGGTAAAACAGAGTGAAAAATGTCGCCAAAAAAATTAAATATGTTGGTAAAACAGAGTGAAAATGTCGCCAAAAAAATAAAATATGCCGGTAAAACAGAGTGAAAATGTTACCGAAAAAATGCAATATGCAGATAAAAAAATTAATTATTCGGATAAATAAAAAACAAATATGCCGATAGGAAATAACGAAAATATAATTCCGACTTCTAATAAACAACAGCGGGATAACAAACGAGAAGATACAGTCCAGTGGAGCGAAATCTTTCAAAGCACAGAAAAAACCACAGACCTGAGAGTTGTCGTCCAACGTAGGCCTAGTTAATTGTTTGGCATGTAACTCAATAAGATTGTCAAGTTTCACACGTAACCGACTGAGAATGTACTGAGTTTCTTCCAAAGCATCGGTCCAAGCGGGTGGCGATGAATCGCCCAAATTTATACCTTTGAGTTCAACATTGTCGGCTGCTGCGCTCTCTCCGCCCACCAGAGCCATGCGATCCGACAGATTCTGTGATGGATTAATATCGTTGGTGTAAAAAAAACGTATTCTAAACATTTTCATTGATATTCGATCGTTGAAAGGAGGTTATATATCGGCACTCGTACCTGTTCGGCATATATGTGTTTACTCTGCAGCGCATTGTTTCTCATAAGAACGAACGGTTCCGTGAGATTTCTCGTAGCCATTTTTGTAACTTTCACTGTTTAATCCTCTTTGATCACTGGATTAACGTAGGAGATGAAAAGAGGCAAGAAATTGTGTCACGCCATTGCCGTCTGTCACTGCGAAACAGCTGATACCGTGTCAAAGTGTAAGTGCGCATGTGTTCTCACGGACGGTAAAAAAATTTGTTCGAAATTTAATGTACTAGTATTGGAAAATTTAATGCATGAAACTAGTACATTGAATTTAATGTTCAATTACGATAAAAAAATGAATGCACGATATATTTAAAACCGTAGGGATACTTAACTTTTCATGATATTCTTTAATTTTACTATAAAAGTACTTCAAATCCAAGAATTTACTTTAATTCCATGGTAAAAGTACATTAATTTTCCATCGTTATCGTACATTAAATCTAATATACCGAGTTATGCATAAAAACTCCCAGCATCGGTAAAGTTTACTACTTTTCTACTTTACAAGGCGGGAATCTTTATCGGGACACGAAGTAGGGGGCGCTTTTCAATGTAGCCGCGAGAAGGTTGCGTGCTGTTTCGAGGCTTTACGTGTAAACAACAGCCCGCAGAATCTTCGGTGCAGGTGTGCTTCTTTTGTTGTTGTGTTAACATGCAGTATATTCATAGAAATCTCGCGAAACTCGAAATAAGCTTCCGAAACAATTTCCAATATATATTCCAAGTGTATCAATGGACAGTGTGATTTCAATAAACTAATCGCAGTTCTTTTCTCACGGTGCGCGGATGTAAACCACAACGAAAATATCGAAGAAACCTAACAATATCGGATACAGATTTTCTTTTTTTGTATCTGTATGGAATTAGGCTGAAAAATGCTCAACAAATGGATCGACATTGATTGATATTTCGTCGCATTTTGAATGTTAATCGAGTTATATGAAAGTGTTGATCATCGATGGGACTCAGCAGGCATGGTAGGATTTTTAGTTTACTTTTTGTATTGTTCCTTCTTAAAAAACAAAATGGTTGACGAGTCCTTCTTGTGTAATCGACACAAGGGCGATCATTACGGAAAATCTTAATGTTTTGTCGAAAATCTGGTAGATAATGGGAATACTAAATAACGTAACTCGTAGGTAAAAAAACCGCGAATCTCACTAATATATCGAACGCATATTTTTGGAACCCAAATTCATATTACTTGGTAATCCCTGTTTTTACGATCGAAATTGTAGCACATGCTTCGTTTTATGAGGTTAGAGCCTATCTATAAAAATAACGTAATTATTTGAATTTCTTTCACAAATAATTTCGTTATCTTCTTTCAATTCTCGTTTTCCTCGAGTGAAAAACATTATTCAGAGCGCTGAAATGATATTAATTAAGTAAAACAATTGGAAGAACATGGAAATTAAATTTTCAAAAAAAAAACTTTTGAAAAATTTCGTACGAGGAATTGAGGAAGTTTCTCTGTGATAAAATTAAATCATTATAACTATTTAAATGGTCTGGTGAAAGGGAAAAAATCAACTGTCTGATTTCCTATCACAGTGTAACAATTTTATTTATATGTTATGACTACAAACTAATTTAACAACGGTCCTTACAATCTAAAGAGTCTGTGGTATCATAAAATATTATTCTTCTCTCCATTTCTCGAAACGCATCGTCTCACATTGACAAAATATAAAAAAAAAAAAAGAAAATCTTACAATTTCATGCGTACATGCAGCACGTTAACAGCGCAGCTGTGGCTCTCGGCGAGCGAGCATCTGGCGGTATATCGTGTTAAAGAAAAAAAATTGTACAATTCGTGAATTGTCACTTACATTTTGTACAATTTTACATTTTTTTTTTCGTTTTTTGAAATAAAATACGATTGATTCAGTTTAGATTATCAGTACCGAGACGTAAATCGATTTTTTTGCATCTCGTTTCGTTATAAATCAATTCTCACTGTAAAGTCTATTTACAGGCAGCGAAAATTATTCGCCGCGTAAAAATACATTTTTTTCCGTTTAAACATCCATTCCGTCGGACGACGTGTCGGATGTATGACCCGTATTTTCCTGATGTCTCGACCTTATGTGTCTCTCGAGATCCCTCCGCCTAACGAGAACTTTGCCGCAAAGCTCACACCTGTAGGGTGTTTCGCCGTCCGCGTGGAGTCTGACGTGTTTGTTTAAGTTGCTCGGATCGCCGAACGGTCTCAGGCAAAACTTGCACTTCAGTGGCTTGTAACCCGTATGCGTTCTGTAACGAAAAAAACAAAAAAAAATTATAATTATTTTCATTTTCATTCAAAGTCGATATGAAAAAATGGAAAAATCAATTTTTCGTAATATCGTATCGCAAATAACGAATTATTTATTTTTGCAAAAAAATATTTTAAAAATGCAAAAATTGAAGAAATTTATTAACAAAACTTGAGAAAACAAAAAATAATTTTTTTTTTAAGTCGATATGGAAAAGTTTGAAAAATCGATTATTTATCGTATTAATTTGTTATAATTTGAATACACACCTGATGTGAATTTTGAGTCCGTATTTTCTCGAGTAAACTTTGCCGCAGTAAATGCAGAGGTGTCCCTGTTTCGATTTTCCAAGATTACTGACGATAGTTTCCATCTGAGCCGCGTGGGCGTCGGCCCTCATCGGGGGCGGCGGTGGAACGTGTTGATAAGCGCTGTGACTGTGAATAGTCTCGTTGCAATGAAGAGTCGTAGCGATGCCGGCGTGATTCGTCGGTAAGATCGTTGGTTTGTTCATATAAGGTTTGAATGCGGAGGTGCCGCGATGTCCGAGATTTTTGCGAACGGGAGAGACCTGAGTCGACGAACTCGGCGATACCTGAGCCGACGAGTTCGGCGACGGCTCGATCGACGATATCGGCGATGGTCCATTCGAAGACGTCGGCGACGCCTGATTCGACGACGTCGGCGAGTTATTCGTAAGCGATACACTCGAATTTAGCGTGTCGACGATTATCGGCGATATTCTCGTTGGCGATGTTTGCGGTGAACCCGAAAGTTCGAATCTGAACGGAGCAATTTTTTGCGGAAACAGATTCAACGAAAGGGTCGCCCGCGGTGTAGCGATAAATTCTTTCGCGAGAATACTCCACAGATGATTGTTGTCCAAACGATTGCACTTCAGAGCTAAATGAACCTTCAAGGGATTCGGATACTCGAAGAGATTGTTGCAGATGTGGCACATGTAACGATTTTGACCTGTTAATGAAAAAAAAAAACAAAAAATTATTAACTTAGTGGTTTTTTCTTTTTTTTTTTTTTTTAATGACGGAAAATAAATTTGAATTTTTAAAAATGAGGGATGAATTATTTACCTTGTATATTTGACGGGGTCAGGAAAGGCATATTTAACATCGCCAATATATTTTCCGTGAACCACATCAGTAGCGGCTCGCCGGGGGTGATGCATCTTATCGTCTTCAATACGACACCCTTATCTGTGCTCATCAGTAGGACGTTGCAACTCTGGCAGTCTTTCGCGAGAGTGACAATTTTTAGCCAACAGGACGAACTGACGAGGCCATCGACACAGTAGAGACGACCCTTGGAATCCGCTACTTCGACCTGTAAATCGTTAAAATCGAAAATCGTTAAAACAATTCTTTGGTAAATTCGAAAGAAATTTAAAAAATAAATTTTATCAAACTTTAATCTTCGAATTAATTGATTTTTCAAAATTGATTCAATTAAATTGATCGAATTAATTAATTTATCGATAAAAAATAAAAATGAGAGAAATCGTTAATTTTCGATCGATTTATTTCGAATTTTCAATGATTTTTCTTCAATTTCCACCAAAGTAAAAATTGTTATCATATTCAAATACTTACGTATTGAATAACCGAAGTACTTCTTTGGGAAAGTCGATTGACATCGATGACTTCGGTGGATGAGTCTCTGCCGAGTAGAGTGGCGGCTCTGACACCGGGTCGGCCCATCGGAGCTTTCGGATGGGAAGATATAGTTGTTCTTTCGAGTGCTTGAATGCTCATTATCAAAGCGTTATCCGGGAACATCGGATAAACGACGGTTCCGCGACGTTCAACGCTCATCAAGAACCGGAAGTCCGGAAAAAAAAAAACAATAACCGATTCCAAAAAATCGGCAAAAATGTCCCAATCGCTTCTTCACTGTCGTTTACACCTTCACAAATTCTACTCTTATCACGAGTTTCTCAAAACAATGTTCAGTTTCACACACGAATACACTTTCTCGTAAAAAAAAAAAATATATATATATATATATAAAATGTAATTTGTTTAAAAAACAAAAATTATTGATATCGGAGATTTAATTTGCTTTCGAAACTGCGAACTTTGATAATTCGCAGTCGAATGATAGTGCGAAATAAATCTACGAGGAGATGATCGTTGTGCGAGGTTGAGGTGTCAACTGAGTACAACCTGCAGGCTGCACGTGGCTTAAATATTCGGGGTGAGCCCCGTGGCTGCAGTACAGAGTTCAGGGGATAGCCGATTTTCGGTTCAACCCCTCCCGCCTTCGGAGCTCCGGCCGTAGCCAGTGGTGGGTTATAGCTTATGGCCTATGACCAACCCCTCTCTTCCGGTGTGCGGCGGGCATATAGTTGTGTACGCGTAATTGTATTTAAAGAGGCATCTCTCCCCTGATTCGGTAGAGAGTATAGGGTACAGACGATTTAGACGAAGTGATTCCGTGACCGATGCGCGGGGGGCCCCCTCTTCATGTCCGCCACATCAGCATCGCCGTCATATTCTTGTAGAAATAGTGGGGATGAAACGGGGGTCGTGACAAGAGAAGAAGGATGTCGCGCGGGTGTGTATACGGGGCGCGTGCTGCTCTGCAAGGTGCAACCACCACTGGTCTACTAGTCGCGAATGGTGGGATATCCTCGATTGGAAGCCGAAAGCTCTTATACTTGCAGCCTATTGACACAAAATCTCACGAAACTGAGAAATAATTATGCAAAGGTCTCCGCAAATACCGGTCAACGTTAAACCGATCTTTCTGTAGGATTTAACGTGTTTATTCTAATGATATGGAGACAAAATATGATTTTTAGCGATGGTATTATTAATAACGATTTTTATGGCATTTGGCGGAGAAAAATCGATGGAAATCGGTAAATTGGTTTGTATTAGAAAATCGATGAAATTTCGAAAACGATCGGTATTTTTTTTTAAGATTGTGGATATTGATGATAAAAAATATTTATTGTCAAAAGTCGTTTGCTTCTACGACTTTATTGTTGTAGTTGGAGAAACAATGCAAACGTCTTGAATACCGGTCAACGTGCAGCCGATCTTTCTGTAGGATTTAAGGAATCTTTTCTAATGATATGGAGACTAAATATACTTTTTAGCGATGGTATTATTATTAACGATTTTTATGGCGGTTGGTGGAGAAAAATTGGTCGATCGTGATCGGTAAATTGATTTCTATTGAAAAACCGATTAAAATTTGAAAAAGATCGATATTTTTTTAAATGAACTTTCGATGGATGTGAAAAAATTGTCATCCATGTTTTCTCGGTTCATTACCGAGAGAAACGATTAAACAAATAGCGGCGGTTAATTAATTGTCAAAGGTCGTTTATTTCTACGAGTATATCGTTGTAGCGCCGAGAAATATTAAAATAGAAAGAGGAAGTGAATGCGTAAAGCGAAAGATAATTCGATACACTTCTAATACGCAGTCATGCGTGTTATATTCAAAGTTTCAATTTGCAGGTGCAAAAGCACATATTAATGAGACCGCGCTATTGTTTCTGCCGTAATAACAGAACCATAGAGATTATAGGTCCTTCCGGATGAGAGAACTCGAAACTCACGGGGTTTCTCTGCGATCGTCCGATAGCCGGGAGCGTTATTTTTTTGTTTTTTAACTTTACTAAGAGAATTTATTATCATCCCTTGAATCATCACTATTCTGTTATAAATAGTATTCTGATTTTTTCAAATTTTTTTATTCCCATTTCTCGCCAATAACGGAGCCGAGATAGAACAGCAATGGCAATTCGTATTGTTAAAATTAAATTAACAATTAATAAAATAAAAATACATCGAGAAAACATTTTTTTTCGATTGATTGCAAAAATAAATGGATTTCAATTACCTTTGCCAAATAAATGTTTCGACAAGTATTCTGATACAATCATAGATATATTCGTTTTCTACGTCTTCTTTCGAGTTTTATTGTCGATCGTGAAAATTCCGAATGAAAAAGACGATTTCGGGGAAAAAAAATTTGCAGGTGGAAAAAGATCGAAAAATCGAAACCTGTTTCGGTCTGACGATTTTTTCCGGGTGATCGATGAAACAAGGGAAAAGAACGGGGTGATAACAATAATGTCTGCAAATTGGTTGCCGCAGACGACACCGTCGCCGACACCGTCGGCCGATGACAATGCCACCGTCTGGGAGTCTGGCGCCAGTGCGGTCGTCCTTTCGTCTTCCAGACGATCGTACGCCGTCGGGTGACGGATGCGTCTTCGCTCGATCGCACACCGTGACCATAAGTCAGCACGCGTTCCCATACCGCTGCGTATCAAATACTCTGAATAATGAGAACCGAGTTACTCGTGTACCTGGTATCATTGAACGGGGGGTCAATAAGCGCAACGACGCGCGAGTTGTTTTCTACTGGTGGTACAACCTATGGACTTCACTTGTCTGTTCGATCGAACAGGTGGAAATGAAATATAGAAAACGAACAAAAAAACGCCGGAAGATCAATGACGAACATTATACTTATAACAACGCTGAAAAATTTTGAATTGGATTTTTTTTTCGGGTTACTCGCGATTTATTTCCGAAATCGCGCTACTTGGAGATACCCTCGAAGTAAATCGAAAAAAAAAAAAAACAAAAAAAAATCATATCCCAATTATTGTAACAAATGTAATTTTGAAAATTTATCAAAAAATTACCATTATTATTCTATTTATCGATTTTTTTTCTAATCAATTTAGTTTATAAAATATATTTCGATGATTTTTTTTAATTTGTAGAAAAGTACGACTTTTGTCTCGAAGTTTTTCCCTCAAGTGTTTCAAAGTTGTATGAGATGTTTGCGAGGTTTTCTATCAATTAAACTATTCCTTCCGCTCGGTCGGAATAATTGTGATAACAAAATTATCGGTCAGCCGGTTCACCGGGCGTACGAGTGGTTTGTTCTCCATTGGAGGGTTACGGTAAAGCATCAGATTCGCGATGTACCAAGTGCGGAATCGTCACCGGGTCAGGAAGTTTTCGGCGCCCCTTGCGTTCGATGGGGCTGTAAAAGCCTCATGTGAAAGGACATTGTTTGGCTCAGCTGCGGGAGCAATGGGTGTCCCATCGAGAGCAAGAAGATCGCTCGGTTACAGCTATAGCGTGAGGGGGGAAGGAGGAGGGGGGGTCACGGCAATCCGTCGACAGTTCCGAAAGGTGCATCTGAATCAACGCTTGATTAGCAAATTAAGTGCTTCATTCTCTGCGACCCTCGGTGCTTAGATCGCGAGTTCGCGATAACGCGCTTCGACGACACGGCCAATCGCGGATATATCTGATCGATGCGGCTCTACGCACGCTTAGGATAGAGATCCTTGAATATGGTTGCTGTTAATTCCAAGCAGTGCACTCACATGGCGGATATGTATACAAATGATTTTATCGAAGTGCCACGTGCGCGTCGGGATCGACGAAAACGATCGAGCAAATCTCTCGTGACTCCTATCAACCCTCCCGAAGTGAGAAACCGAAAGCTGGACATGTGATTTTTTTTTTTTTTTTTTTTTCATTTTTTCCTGCATTTTTGGAAGTGCGGAGGAATTTCGTTAGTCATGAATTTTGGGATTTAAGATAAAAAGACAAAACGCGTTATTCAAGTTAATAACAATGTTGTCGTTGGCAATCGCTAATTGTACATTGATTTTTTTTTGTAACGATGCCGAATTAACATTAAAATATGAGAAATCTGCAAGACAGTCGCAATTCTTGTTTAATTATTGAATTGATATTAGATGCATTATTTAGATGCGATGTATGTTGGAATTTTTTTTTCGAGAGTTTCTCAAAACACATATGTTTTAGTAAAATAAAATGAACAATTCATTACATCCAATAGTTTTTGAAAAAAAAAAAATGTCGACGGGGCTTTGCCGCCTGGTAGTTCTATCCCCTTAAGAGAAAGCCAAGTTAATGGTACAAGCAATATGTCTGCTATGTCCATCGCGGCACTTAGACTCGGAGGGTCTTTGCATTTACGTAATCTGCCGTTCGACAGAATTGAGTAATCCAGGATCGAGATTGATCGCGAATTTTGGTATTACCGGTATTACAAGTTATTCTTACTTCGCTCGTCGAACCAACTATCGCGATTATTCGGAAAAAAAATTGCCGAGTTTGCGGTTAATTGCTTTTTGGATTTTTAAGTACCTACAGGTAATTCTCTGCTGCTTAATAACTTCATTAGCAGCGAAGGGCAAAAATGCCTTCGGGAATGATTGATGGGCATCTGTATTAATTGTAATTCGCATAGGCGTATTAACATATTGCATAAGACCAAAGCTGCGCGAGGCTACTTTTGGATTACGGGAAGAATCGTCGACTCCTTGCATTGGGTTCTCTCTTTTCTCAATGGTCCACGGGTCGTGATTCATTCCGAATGGTGTCGGACCAGGGAATAACACGAGTGTTCACAAGCCGCATCAACCCCTCAGCCACCCTCTGCACGGACCAAGCCGCGCAGTGGTCCCTGTTTCGTCGCCACCCTCCATGAAACTCCACGGCACGAATGTTTGGAACGTTCGCCACTCTACGCGCACTGCGCACCCTGTTCTTTCCCCCTTCACCCCCCCCCCCCTTTCTTCAATGGCGCAGCGTGTATGTAGGAACAAGTGTTCGGGATGCAGCCAAAGCCCCTCGTATGCGTCGCCTACGATAGATCAAAGAAAAGGGAAAGGATAGGACAAGATATGGATAAATTACCGATGTGCAATTTTCTCTTCCGTATTTTATTTAAATGACGAATAAATTACAAAATTAAATAATATCGTAACAATGTTTAACCCTTTTAACTTGGAATTGTACGTTTTGCAACAGTGATGAAAAATTAATTAATTTTTACAGTGAAATTGAAATAAGTTATTGAATTCAAAGGAAAAAAGGGTGGCTATAGTTTACTTTTCATATTTTCTTTTAATATAACTATAAAAGTACTTAAAATCCAATTAATTTACTCTAATTTCACTGTATAAGTACATCGATTTCTCATCGCTTTCGTACATGAAATCTAATGTAGCAGTTTATGTAAAACTTCCCGTACGAATCCACAAGATTGTTATTTTTTTACGGTGTCCATTAAATTTCCAGCAAATTTTTTTACAGTCTATTTATAGATGAAAATTCTGTTGGAGGATTATCCTTAGTGCCTTACCGACGAAAAGAATGTGTAAAAAAAAATTGCTTTTCCTGTTAATGCACTTGCGTTTTATTTATTTTTTCTCGTATTTCACGCACGCGCGCGACCCTCCCTCGGTAAAATAACTAAAGTTTCCGGTCACTTATAGTAACGCCACGAAGGCGGGTTTTATCTCTCCCCATGCGCTTGCCGATAGTTCGGGGCTCGCAGTGTTCGGGAGATCATACAGGGAACTCCGAAAAATCAGGGTGCATTCAGAGAGAGTATGAAGAGAGAAAGGTAGAGAGACCAAACCGCGAGCCAGCAAAGCGGACAAGTGTTCCACCGTGTCGAATGTAGGATTGCACGCATGTGCGCGCTTCCCAATGCGATATTAATATCGCGATTATCATCTACGTATTATCACTGGGGGGGGCACCCTGTCTCGGTTATCCCGGTTTGCTGGCGGTACACACGGCGGTACTTATAAATGCTCGAATAAGCCGGAGCCACCCTTCGATAGAGTACGCGCCGTGCACCGACTGCGTTTTCCTTGCGCGAAGAATCTTTTTCGTCCGACAAACGGCGTCAAAAGGTCGTCCCCCATTCACAATTGCCTTATTCATGTTTTTTCACTACGAATTCTCGATCTTTCCTCGATCTTTTTTATAGAATATCATTGTAAGGGTTGTTGAAAAAAAAAAAAACATAGAAGTGCAAGAAATCTTACAAACTTTTGCAGAAACAAATTTCTTTTTTTAAGGCACATTAATACTTCAATTATTATCAATATTTTATTATATTTTTATATCGTCAGTATATTAATTAATTAACAAAAAAATATATTCGTAGCTATGGCTTTAAATCGCATTTCGATTTCTATAATCGAAACAAAAAAAAAAACTAATTTGACCAAAAACTTTTATTTTTATCGGGAATGCTGTACCAGAAATGCCAATTTATAAATTAATAAATACAAATAATAAGAGAAATAAATACAAATTTATTTTGTTTTAATATTTTCGCAGCTGCAGAATTAACATTCCGAAGAAATAAAATTCTCGCGGTAACGTTGCAAACAATATCTATCAGTTAGTTAATTCTCGAAAATATATATATGTATACATGTACCGCCGTATATCGTAAGGAAAAATAATGTCTGGTTGTGCATTCGCCCCATCATTCGCGAGAACCAAGACGAATCTCATTGTTAGATACCCTCGGAAACTACGCGGAGAAAGATAGTACTGCGACGGGGTAAGTCACGAGGGTAACTACAGCAGTAGAGGCGCAACTATAGCCGCGTTGGATGCTGGACTGCGGGGCGAAGCCTGAATTATGGTAGGGTTTGCGGGGAGTCAGCTATAAAGGTGATTCGTCGCGGTTCTGCAAGTGTCAAAAGTTTACGTCTAATGGTTTCCTATAGTTATGGTATACCGTGGCTACAATAATAACGAAGACGAGTCAGTGGCTCATGTATTATTAATTTAAGCTCACGCGTCACGTATAATTCTATAGCGTCATTCGAATATCATATCGCGTCGTGTCATTCATCCTCACGAACCAGCATCCGACTATTGCAAAAACACGAAATCGATTTCCGAAACAAAAAAAAAAATGTTTTAATATTTCTTAAAATTAAATAAATAATTATATTATTTTATTAATATTTAGAAATAAAATTAAAAAATATACCAGAATTTTTTTTTTTTTTTAATTACAATGTTTATTTTTAAAAAAAAATTTTTTAATATGTAGAAATATTAAATAATTTTATGAACTATGAAAGAATATTATAAAATCGTGGCAAGTCGTATAAAATGTCAGTAGAGTTATTTTAGTTAAAGCTATCGAAATGAATTCCAGGGGCACGTGGCATCGACATATTGCCCGAGTCCTCGCCTCTCGATCCACATCGATTGCTCTGTAATACGACACGTGACCGCACAAACCCCAAGTGCTTTATATATGTACTCTCCGAGTTGCTTTCGAGAACTAACGTATTTAACCATTAGATACTGTTTGCATGATTCCAAGAGTCGATCTGTGGAGTTGTTGCTGCGTGCGTGCAAACACATTACATGCGCATTCGCTATGTTCTTACATGCGCTCGAATCCATGAGCGGAACACGTGTCGACGCATCGAACACGTGCCGGCAGCTTGTCGACATCCGATCGCTGGGCAATCAATTTCGATATATTTTTAATTTATTTCAATTTTGATATACATTTTTTTTTTTCGATTTCGATATATATATATTTTTTTAAATTTTTCTTCGATTTCGATATATTTCTGATTTTTTTATTGTTTCTCTGTTTTCTTCTTCCTGATAGTAACGAATTCACTTCTTATTTTACTTCGACCTCAATATTTGATACAGAATTCACGCTTCAGAATCGGATAAAAAATACTCCGTTGGCCTAATAATTTTAAATAATTCACAAAAAAAAATTGCATAAAACACAAAAGGAAAATAGTGTTTGATACGAGAAGGAGGAAAATCACGTGCGGAGCAGGTGACACGGGTCACATGACAAAATAATATTAGATCCCCTCCGAAGCGATCGGTGAACGCCGAGAGCAATAGGGTCCAGCAGCAACCCCCAAAACCCCCTCTCAACGTGCCCCTTGGAAAACACGACTCACTTGGCACACAAGTTTCGTGCATATAGGGTATAATGCAACGCGGCCGGGACGTGTGTACCTCCCCGCTGCTTAATTTAATCCAATACAATATGTCCCTCTCGCTTAGAGCGGATCCCCGTTTTTTTTTTTCACTCGCGTATATCCTTTCCACTCGCGTAGGGGTGATTTTAAAACGGTGGGTGGCTTTTTAAAACTTCGTTCTCCGACCTCAATTCACCGTAAAACCTCATCCTATTATGATTGATCTAATCCTGATTGGGTCAGACAGGTTTGTCTTTGCGGTGAACGGGAGCAGATATCGGTATCGTCACCATTACCGCGGAACTCTGCACCCGATATGCTTTCTGAATAATAGTCGAAAAAAAATGTATTTCAATGGGGCTATAATGTTTCGAATTTAATTCTAGAAGACTGCACTTATTTTTTATCTTCCGTCGTCGGCGAGGTACTTTAGGGTGGAAAACAGATATTTTTTTTCGTGTTCCCAGTGAAATCGAAGAAAAAAATAATAAAATAATAATAATAATCATATTAATAGAATAATTATTTAAAAATATAAATAAACAATTTTATGAAATAACTGATTCACAAGACGCAATCTCCTCGCCTCCGGATTTTTAATTGGTCATTTTACTTATGTCTGCACAGTGGATAATATCGAGGTTCGCAGATTTTTTTTTTATTGCGAAAAAAAAAATGTCTGATGTAATTTATAGGCATTTCTTTAAAAAGATATAAGATAGGTAATGTCTTGTAGATTTGGGGGGTTGACGAGCAATTGTGCAGATATCGTTGTACAGAGGTTTCACTGCATCGTCGCACGCCATTCGCAATACCAGCGCAGCTCTACGGTCTGGTGCACCGAGACAATGCTGCAGAGTCCGACAAGACCTCCGCCTCTTTTTCGTCAGTAGGGGTCTTATTTCGGTAACTCGCAAGAAAGCTTCCTTAATGAGAACAACGTCGTGACGCGGGTAGCCATTCTTGTTCAGGGACGGTGCGCATGGTATAACGGCGATTTCTTCGTCGCAGACGGATTTTTATTGCGATCGCGATATTGCTGACGCCACTACGAACAATACGAGAATTCTCGACAAAACTCGACTTGTCTCAAAATTAAGGACCACCAACCGAAAAGTGGTGCGATAGGCCCCACGCCTCTCATTGGTAATTTGCTCTAAATATATACGCAGTGAACGAATATTGATTTTATCAGGTACCTTATTCATGCATAAAACTCACCATTGTTTCATCAAATCGAATACGACAAATCGTTTTAGCGAGAAATATCGATAAAAATAAAACAAAGATATATACTTAAAAAAGTATAAACGTTCATAAAATCGAAAACTATATTTTTTTAAACGTAATTAAAAAAAAAAAAGTTTTTTTTAATACGACTTGCATTTCATAATACCGATCTTTATTTTTCATCGAGTTGCATACATTTTTTTTTATTTATTTTTTTTATAGAGACCAGAATACTTTGAATCTGCGCGCATTCGCGGCCATTAGAGTAAAGCTTCTTGAGTCGTTAAACTTTTTTTACCCCTTCGGGTCAGTGGAATGCATCGTAAATCTTTCGGACAGCTATCGATTCTCGGCAAGGAACCTTTTATTTTTTATATTTGTGTATTGCCAAAGCGGGACTCGGGATTCGTATAAGTAATTGAGCGCACGAACGATATTGCGATAAAGAAGTCGAACTTAATGTTTCTTTGATGTACTGTACAAAGATGCATTACTTGCTCGTTGCTTTCTCCGAGTAAACGGAGGATTAAGAGTGTTTAACGAGCGCGGCAACCTGCACCAGGTTTCTTACGCTTCTCAAAGGACACCTGACAAGTGTCGCATGACGTAGAAATGGGAAGATAAAAATGATGTCTTGGCAAATTCTTCAAAATTCCCGATGAGTTACCTCGTTCAACGGGTGTAATATTAAGAGGAAAAATGCGTACTTCGTCTGCAGTCTAATAATTGATAAACTGATGACTTCGAGACAACATTTTTTACCGATTTTTTCATGCCGATTTTCGCCTATGTTCTTGCCGATTTCTTTTATATTCACGAATTCCGGAAAAAACGTGAAAAGTTAATCGAATTTACAAAGAATCTGCATAAATAAAATTATTGCGATTATGATCGATTCGTAGATCGAAAATAATTTATAAATAATAAGTTACTTTTCAACATTGTAAATTATCGAATGAGTCAGATTCCTCGAATTCGAGACGCGAATACTTCGAATAGCTGGAATCTTCGTCGCTAACGATTACTGCACTGTTAATGAGAAACGCCATTGCTTTACCGGTCATTAGGCTCCACTGCAATTATCTTCGTAAAGTTGCGAATGGTCAGGGGATCACTTCGACCCGAACATATTTTTTTTTTCCTATTACTATACAATATTTGCGGAAGAATTAACGGGACAAGAAAATTTGAAACAATTGTTTGTAAATATGTATATATATTTAACGTCAATTTATTTATCGTCGGGCGAATACGGGCGTATCCACAGCGATCGACTTGTCGGAGGAAGTAGCCGGACCTGTTGAAAAAAAATGCATATTTTTATTACAAAAAATTGTAATTCCGTGAGGAAATAAATCTAAAAGACTTTTAATTCTTTTTTTTTTTTGGAATTTGTTAAAAAATCGAGTGCCCCAAATAAAATTCCACAGCCAATCAGAATTTTTCTTTTTATCGGCGTCCCTTTTTCGAACAATAATTCGTTTTTAATGGCTGTATTTGGCTCTGTATGGTTTTCCTATTTGTCGAGACTCATGACGGTCCACATTATGATGGTAAATGCCTGCATGTGCGGATACGACGTACGATCACGTCGGTGGGGAGGGGAATATTAGGCGCAGTTCTGTAGTCACGGGGTGGAGACAGGAGAGATGGATTTGACGTGCAGCTGTGTACACGGCGGGCTTTTAATACAGAGTAAGAGAGAAATAGCGTAAAAGTTGCGGGGTCCGACCAGGCAGAAGCCTGCAGGGTTTGGTCCATCGCCTGCTGGTTAAGGTGTCCCTAAATCCGGAGTTAGTAGCGGCTACTTGCTCTTTCCTTCTGTTTAATCAGACTTAACGCCATTTTTTTCTTTTTTTTTTTTAAGCTCGACAAATAGGTGTTAAATATATAGTCAAATAATACAGTAAATACCTCTGCGCTATAGAACATCCGGATTTTCGACAACGGGTGGTTCGTAATTGACGAAATCGCCGTCACGTGCTTCACCCCCTTCGTCCGTAGGAATCGCCAACTCGCGCTCGTCGCTGCCGATAATGTCGTCAGATTTCAACAATTCCCTCGATTTGTCGTAATCCTCGCCTAGCCTCGTGTAAGTTTGCGCGCGATTCTCCAATATCTCTCGGATGATTTCTATTGAGAATTATAAAAAAAAAAAATTTGATGAACATTGTGAATTATTCGTCACACATTTGAATTTCGGTAAATCTTAAAAAAAAAAAGTCGGGTGGAAGCGTCGGTTTTGGAAACTGCGTTCGAAATTATAGAATTCTGAATAAAATCAAACAAAGTTGACCATTTTGTACATTTATATGAATACTTTCTGATTATTTAAATCGAAATGTGGACAAACAAAAATTCGACAGCAATACGTAACAAAAATGAAAAAATGCGCCATATTTGATTAATTTTCAAACAGATATTGCGCGTTTTATGTAAATAATCAATTAATTCATTTTTTTTTTTTTTTGGAAAAAAAATTTTCGGATTTTTTTTTGAATTTTTTTTATTTTTTATTATTTATTCATAAATAAAAAATACGCATCAATTGACCGCTCCTGAATCGCGCCCCTAGTTTCTCTTATGGGTAATTTGTGCCGCCAGGCCGTTGCAGGCATAAAAAAATGGTCGATTTTTAGCGCAGTCGGAAAAAAAGTATCGTATGCCACACGGGAGGAGCGTATTGTCACCTCGTGTGAGTGCTGCCCTCGCTGCACTCGGAGCAGCAAACCTCACCCTCGGTGAAAATCACGCACTTTCCTCCCTTGTAGCATAATGTACTATTTTTAAACAGATTGTACAGACGGAACACTTGGATGATATTAGGACCAAAATCATCAACGTATTCATTTCAATGGAATTAATTAGTGTACCAATGCACTTGTTGTATTACAACGAAGGCGTACGATAAATGTAACCACAGATTAATTCCTATTCTGCGCGACTCAATCTGCGTAGACACGAGACACAGTTCATTGATAAGTTCCTTATTGTCTTAATCTCGCATTATCGACTGGCGGGCAGGTTGCCCGATGGAGGCTCGTACACCGAATCCGGAAAAGCGTCCATTTCTGCAGGCGTATGCGCGTTAATGGTGTAATTCGGTTAAATCGAGGAAAATCGCGTACCGAACACTAGACGACGAAGTACGTTGAGTATTATATACCAAAGTACCTAACTACTAGTGTCATTAAGTCACCACCCTTTTCCGGATTTCCTGCTAGCTGACCTGTTCACGGTACACAATGGTGACGCCGACCGGTGATGGGTTAGGTGGGTAAGAATGTTGGCTCGCGGGGGCCATCTCAAGCGTGTAGATACCCGAATATTTATGGGTGTTTAGGATACTCCTTGACATTAAGAAACAAGGATTTTAGGGTTGGATCGATGTCGCGACACAGAGGCGACGGTCATTGTCGTGGTATAAATTGGCGCCGCGAGGTATCGGTTTCACGATTTTACTTGATCGCGTGAGGGAGGACTTTGGAACACAGACGAACCGGTACCTGATCGCAAGTATTATAATATCTCATGGTTCACCTGCTTCCGTTCCTTCTCTCGGGTACTCGAAAAATAGAATTTATAATCTCGTACTCCTCGTAAGACGGAAATCGTTATTTTACGATCGTTTTCCTACCTTCATGACCAACGACACTGATCCATGGATCGTTTACCGTGGGCCAATGGCAAACATCATTTCCTGACCACGCCTAACTCTCTCTCATTGTAACCCACTAAAAGTCGTTAACGCATCGGTCGACTAATAAACTTTAGTATTTTCTGTATTGTACTCCGTTTGCGAGATGAACAAATGCACGGGTCGTTCGCTCGCTTTGGAACGATGTACATTTTTTTTCGTCATTTGGAAATCTTTTTCGGTATATAACACAATGTTAAAGGGGTTATTTATCAACTAATTTGAGAGATGAAATTAATGATTTTTTAAATAATTACCCATCAGGAGTTCTCGACTCTCGATCATTGAACCCATTTCCTTCTTAACTTCTTTCATCAGCCAAGGCATGAATCCTTCTTCAACGTCTGTTTTGCAAAAAACGAATTACATTAAAGAATTACATATCTCGAGCAAAATTTGGTATATATTGGAATTTTGAGAAGATTCTGCGATGTTTAGAAATGGATGTTATTAAGTCAATGAATTTAACGGAAGGGATCTGCAATTCCCGGCCAAAAAGCGTGTTTAATGATATCTTTTCGGCAAAAAAATGTTATAAAAAATCCCATGCTATCGAATATGCGTACCGGAAACCTGAATACGTAAAAAAATTCCGACCTCCAAATTTACCAACGGTGTGGAAAAAGTTCAATTTTTTTTTCAAGCAATTAAAGCAAAAATTCTATTTTAAATTTGTTCACATGATCACCATTTCCGGCAAACAATCGCATGGGATTAATAATACGATTTTTCCTTCACCTACATAAAAACACATAATAAAATCCTCAATTTGTTTCTTTTTTTCGCATTTTCAAAATTATTCGAATAATTTTGTATTTTTATGGCTTACCGGCTTTTATTTCGTCGAGCAAGAAACCCGATATTTTGAGGCCATCGAGTACCGCCGGTAATAGCTCGGCTATGTAACCAGTCAATAGAACCGCAGCGGCAACTCGTTCTTCCGTCTCTTGTTGCGTTTTCATCGCCTCCTCGTGTTGTTTGACTCGGCGGCACTGACGAAACAAATTCGTATTGTAGACAGGAAATTCATTTTAACGAGAATTCATTGTCGACAAGATAGTTCTCACTTTTTCCTCCCGGAGACGTCGTTCTTGTTCCTCGAGTCGCTGCTGTTCGGCTTTTTCGGACGCTCGTAGCTCAAGGAACCTTCGCTGCTGTTCTCGAAGAGCCGCGAGTTCCTCTTCCTCGAGTACTTCGATCAATGCCTGTTCGATCGTCTTTCCTACGAGGACTTCGAGGATCGGTTGAACCTCTACATCGTAATCGAAGAGCTAATCAATTGAAAACAAAAAATGTTCCATTGTATTAAAAATTAGAGACGATCGATATACCGATGTGATTCTATTACAATGCAATTCAAATGCAAATGGATAGCTTAATTGTATATATCAATGGCATATTTTGTAATTCCGGAATCATTTCTGAATTGAAATGATCATAATCATCAGTAAAGTCACTTACATCTCCAGGTCCTATTTGCGTTTCCGCATCTTGACCAACTTTTCCCGGACAATAGATCGGCGTCGCTGGTCGATCCAAAAAATGGTCCGTTTGCGTCGCAACTTCCGTTTCTTCGGGTTTATCATAGAGCTGTGCAAAAAAATACACTCAATTTTTCATTAAATTCATAATTGTTATTCTCGCCATTCTTTTCGTGCGATCATTACCTCTTCGAGATAAAGTTCCGTTTGCACCGGTTCATGCTTTCGTCCCGGAACCGGTGGTGGCGAGCCGATTCGCATCATCATCGATCTCGTCGCTTGCGACTGGGCGCGTTTTTTCGCTATTAGCTTCCGCTTAGCTTCGGCCTGTCGCGCAGCTTGCGATTGCTCAGGATCGATCTTACGAAAGTAAAATTGAAGAAATGATGACAATTATTGTATAGATTATGCCGTTTATTCAACATTACCCGAGAAACAAATTCGGTGTCCCAAATCCTCTTTTTACCAGGAGATTCCCTAATTCCTGTAGAAACATAGATGTTTGATAAAAGAAATGCTTCCAAATCTATTCCTGTAGAAGCAGCCAATATTTTTCGAGACTCTTGGAACCACAGAAATTTGTTTTCTCGGGTTGAACTTTCGCGTATAAAAAAGTATAGAAAATGACTACACTCACGAGCACAGGAGCAGAGGCAAAGGTACTACCGCGAACAACTCGTCGATCAAACATGATGTTCCCAAAAGGAAGCGGTTGATCACTGCAATGCAGAAAATTCATAGGGACCTTGATTCAGTCCAAACGTGCTGTGCGCTACTCTGTATGTACTAATGTAACTCTAAATCTTGTGCAACGAGGTCGAACCCGACAGCAGGAGCAGCAGCAGCAACAGCAGCAGCAGAAGTAGTTCTATATTAATTAATACACGAACAACGAAAGGAATATCTAATATCCTAATACGGCAGACATCGACAAACTTTCCATTTTCGCTGATAGAATGGATGATCAGTCCAATTCTGTAGGATTTTTTTTTTTTTACGGAATTCTTTAATTTCTGCATTTGATTCGGATATTTCTGTTTCTACGAAATCTTTGAAGTTACCGATCTCCACGAAAGCAAAGAATGACGATGTCCTATGCGAAACCAATAAAACAAAGGCAACTGGCAGAGTATTAGGCGCAAAAAAAAATTAATCATTACGCAAACGAATTCATACGGTTTGCGAGATACGGAAGATATAAACCATAAAATCAGAGATAACGTTATAGGTCACGCAAGTGGTGCTTTATCGTTACCCGCGGCTCAGCAGCATACTCATCATACCCTCGATCGGTTCCAACTTTTTCGGTAACGCTCGGGGCGTCTTCATGTATCCTCTAGAAAAACATACAATTCCCTCGCTTTATAGCACAGTAAGCGGTTTTTTTTGTTTCTTCCAAAAATGACGATCTTTTTCCATAATTTTGCTATAACGATTTTCGTTTAAATCGCACATTAAAATGGTCTTTTGCGACATCAGGCAAAACGAGTCTCATATTTTTTTATAGTTAAAAAAAAATGCTATCATGAATCCCATGCGATTTGTTGATAACAGTATTCTGACCGTGTAAATCCCAAGTATAAAAGATTGTGGGAAAATTATTATTTTTTTTTATTGAATTTTTTTAGGTGGTAATCATTTTAATGATGATGATTTTGTTATATTCGGACCTGGCATTTTTTTACGGCATCAAGATATCGTCGTAAGCAATCAATTTGATAGGATCTTTTTTGTACCGATAGGAAAAAATAAAATCGATGTTTTGACCTGAATTTGCCGAACATTCCCTAACGATTTCGGACGGTACTCCGGATACTCCGGTACTTTCGGATTTCGGTTACTTCTAGAGAATCAAATAGCCTTGAGCATTTTTTTCAAATGGCTAAAATCTTGAATGTCACATAATAAGAGCAAAATTCGAGTCGCAGGTCAGCTGCTAATAAGTCACACCTATTAAATTTTCTCCAGCATTGCTAATGACAATTATTGCCAATGTCTAAGCGACCAATAAACGGGTTAGAGTTACTCCATTGTGAATTTTTCTCGAACAACACCGAGAGCTAAAGAAGCGTTGCTATCTTATCATTTATTCAGAACCGACCGATCGATCTCCGACTTACGTTTCCGCGTTCGCGAACCTGTTGACCCTTCTGGCGCGTTCATTGTTCGTAAAGGATGTGCAATCCGCGTTAGTGGTATTAGTCGCGGTATTAGAAGTGTTATTTGCGGTCGTGGAATTCACGAGGTTCGCAGCAAAGTCCACGGTCGCCTTGAGGGCAGCTTGACATCTGGCATTGTGACTGCTGTGACGTACTTCCGGTCTGCGTCCCAGTGAGACTAACGGCCGGAATCGCGAACGTGGAAGGCCGGCATCGTTTTCGTTGCCATCCGGCTGATCGCCAAGGACACCGATCCAAGCGCCGTTCGGCGCCATACCGAGAAGCGCTGCCACTTCCGGCGGTGGCATCAAAAATTCGCCTGTCTTTACCGTCGTTATAAACGGCTTTTTCGAACAATTCGAACTCTTCTTGCAACCCCGCCGATTACCGATTTCATCCTCGCGTTCTTGTATCTTACGCAATTTCGCGTTAAGCACCTCGTTGAAATCTTCCGTCGACAGTGTCATTGCCGATTGTTTGTTGTGAATATTGTTGTTCATTATTTCGTCGCGACATCTCTTTTTCTCTTCTTTATCAGCTAAATTGTCGTGACTCTTGCTCTGCGGCTTTTTTCGCAATGGATTTGACTGATGATTTTGAAGACTCGCGAGTACCAAATGATCGTTCGATCGACTTATTCGTTTTCTCGCGCACAGATCGTTCTTTATCATCGCATTCGACTCGCCGTTTCTCGGCGTTATCTTCGTTTTGCCATTCTTGTATTCGTGATTGTCATCGGTACCATTCGCATGATTTATATGCAACATCGGCAGTGTCATCTCGAGGCCGTCCTTTTGCAGTATCGTGAATGCCGGCCGATCTTTACCGATTTTGTAATCGAACGTGTTCGTCTGCTCTGAAGACGGCGCGAAGCTCGGGATACCGGATGGCATCGCAAACAATGAGAATCACTGAAATTTTTTCTTTTTCGATATTTTTTTTTAAATGACTTTCCAATATTTGTTATTGATCGGTTTTTCACTATATGTTTCCCAACGATTTTTCAATATTTGTTTTCAACCGGTTTTTCATTTCATTTCAATCGATTTTTCAATATTAGCAATTGTTTCTTTGCGATTATATTGTGTCTCATATAAAAATTGTCGAAATTAACGAAATCCGAGCGAACATCGCTAGACGATCACGTATAATTTTTAATCGCAACAATTTTTTTCAAATGTTCACTTTTGTAATTGTTTCTTCACGATTATCAAACTTTTATCGTCAAAATGAAGCTCACGAAAAGTTGCGAAACTTGATGCGATGTTCGATATCCGATATGTCAGAAGGTCGCGTGACCCAAAACGCTTATAAATTTTCTTCAGAAAACTTTTCAAATTTTAACATAAATTTTCTTCGTAATTATTTCTTCGCTATCGTATCTTTCTCGATTTTGTCCGATGCAAAGTTGAAATAAAAAAGTTATGCCACCGGTTAATAATTGTTCTTCGTATCGACTTTTTAGCGTGTCCTTCAATTTTATCATTCCTACCATCGCCGCGAGATTGTCTCAGTTGATAACGTATGAGAAAATTGCGTTTTCCATGAAACGAGTCTTACGTTCTTTTTTTTTTCCTTAATTTTTTTTTTTTATTGTTCCTTTCGTTCGTCGCGTGACTCAAAAAAGTGATACGAAGATCGTGCGTCTTAGTCACGAGAAAGTAAACTCCGATAAGAGACTTGGCAGGTTCTCGTGTCGGCACGATTTCTAAGCGAAGTCAGCGCAGCAAACCCTCGTAGGTGTCGATGAATATTATTATGTCGCATTGATGGATGGCTCTTGACAATGAAATGTGACAAATCGCGTGTTACGTTGGAATACGTAAAAACATATTTGCGGCTTGACTTCCGTTGCCAGGTGATCATTTATTCGAATGGCCTCTGACGAAACGCGCGCTTCGCTAAAATACAATTACGAGTGTTGTTCGATTTCGTTTAAACAGAAGTAACTCAACTATTTTTCTATCTGCGATTCGTGAAATTATTAATGAATGCCATTGGCCGTCTTTATCGTCACGAAACTTGTAATCCGGGACGGTATGGTCATTCATCGACCGAACGAAACGCCGGTCGTCTATCAGCCAGTGGAAAAGGTTCGGCTGCGATCAGACAACGAATAAATTCATCGGCTGCGTTCCAATGTCGTTCATTCGCAAGGAAAAAACGTCCCAGAATTTCGGTACAACGTTGCTGCGCATTATGAAACTCGCGAGAGATCTATCGAGTCGACCGAAACACCGAAAGTATCATTTTAACGTGAAACAATCGAAATGCAATTATCGATTACAAATCGTTTCGTTATACATCGATTTTTTGGAATTAAACTTTTCTCGTTCTTTTTTTTTTCGTTATTATTCTTTGTTTAAATGGTTATCGCACGTTGACACTATGACGAGTGAACCCCGTGTTTGACGAGTATCGCGAGACCGGAAGTTCCACGACGAGACTCGCGGCAGTACTGAGCTCTACGCGGGGGGTTGTTCGTCGCACGGCCAAGAAAAACCGCTGGACATTGTCCGACGGTGTGGGCTCTATATAGACCATGCAGACGATCGCGTGTAATACACATACGTATAGGTGGAATATATTCGAATGGCCGAGTCGCCGCCACTCAATACCGCATATACTGACCAGTAGAGGTAACGCCGGCGCATGCCTAACTCGATGATGACCACCAAGCCGTAGCGCACAGGCAGAAATCAAAGAGCTCCGGCTTCGTCATATGTTTCGTGGTCTTGGTCGCCGCGCGGGACTTCAAGAATTATACTTCAAGGGTCGAGCCCTTAGCAACACGTCAAGGTGAAGCGTCCCCATGGTCTTCTGTCTAATTTTAACTGCGACAATGAATTATTCACTACGCAGTTCTATTTATTGCCGTAAATTACATCGAAGTTTTTAGCAGACGTTATTTCAATTTTTTATTTTTTATTTTTTATTTACAAGTTGAAAAACCAACTTGCAAAACAGTTTGCAGAAATTATTGATTCAACTTTACAACTGTTTTGTCAGTAGATTTTCGGGGCAAAATGGAACATCTTTTTTTTTTTTATTTCTTTTACGACGATCCGCATTCATAAATTTGTCGTTTTTTTTTTATTTAACTTCTATTTTTTATTTCATTCGCGAATTAATTGTAGTTTTTTCGTTATGTTTGGAAGGTTTTTAGATGGAAAATATGCGAAAACAATGGTCCAATTTTATTTGCCTTTTTCTTGTATTTTCTTTTTTTTGCTTTCTTGCTATGGGGTGTTGATCTCTTTATAATTTTGTACGCCCGGTCATAAAAAAAAGCATAATTGGCTCCAATTTTCTCCAAATTACGATTTTAACGATCTCCGTTCGTACTTCACTGTGTCGTTTTGCCTCAATTTCCTCTAAAAGTACGAACTTTTTTAACAATTACAAAGAAAGCCATACCGCAAGTAGGGCAAACGACTAGGACTATACTATGACTTTGACGCACGTTACTTTGAAAGTTAAATTTTTTTGCGACTCTCTCGTAAACCCGTTATCGTCGATAAATTCTCGCAATGTATTTCGAACTTCGCAAAAAAAAAAAAAAAACCCGCGTTATTTGATTAAAAAAAAAAAAAAAGTGCTGTCTTTTCGTAATATACATGACATACTTTTTTGTATATAATGTTAACATACTTTCGAAATATCGATGCGATCTTTTCTACACGCAAATACAAGTACACACACCGTTCAATGATGAGGAGAGAGAGAGTAGCCCGCGCTCGGCAGGGCTGATAATATCGCATGCGGCGGTCATTCCCTCCGGTCTGCAAGCTCTGTCCAGTAATACATGAGGCCATTGCCTACTCACCACCTCAGCCCTGTTGCCGAGCCGCATTACTTTCCTCCGACGATCGATATATATGTGTTTCACCGCGTTCCAAATCTCAAAAAAAATGTAATTACATCTAATTTTCATAATTCATACGACAAAGTGATGATACATCGCTAAAACGCTGTATCGTGCAGTCCACACGGATCGAAATAATTATCGTACAGTCGAAGCTCGGATATTGGCAAACAATTTTTTTTGTTCGATTAAATACGACAAAAAGCCAAATCCTAGAATGTATTTATTGTTTAATAATTAATATAATTTATAATTAATGAACTAATAATAATAATAATAATTGCTTATAAATTTATAAGCAATTAAGGGTATTTTTCGATTACAGGAAACTATACGGAGCGATTTAAAGCCAAATCAATGAATATATTTATTATTAAATAATTAACATACTGGCGATAAAAAAAACAATAATAATAATAATTTCTAATTAAATTATAAGCAATTAAGGGTAATCCCCTGAGTCTCACATCGGTGGATTCCGGTATCTCTTTTGAATGTGAAGAATAGCCCTCGGACTCTTCACAAATGTGTACGTTTCCTTCTTCGCCGATTGTCCCGCCGGAATATTGTAGGGTTGCATCCCTCTGTTGCACATCTGGCACTGGCTAGTTTTCGAAGCCATCGTAAATTACCAAACGAGTTGCGTTATAATTTAAACTCGATGAAGGAAAAAGAAATAAAAAATCGTCAATCCCGATAAGAGATTGACGTTTGGCAATGGCGATATCTGACAACTACTACGCGTCGATTATGGAGCTCGAGAGCGAAGTCCTCTCATTTTATATATCAAGTTTACTCGGCTCACGGGTTGCTATAGGAACATAACATGAACGATCGCTGAGTATCGACATTCCATCGCGTTGTTTACAAGGGTTTGTTTTCCGGAAACGGAAATGCAGATATTTACTGATCGACGGGGCGAGTCACTAAATAAGGGTTTTTATATCAATAATAATCAAAATAAAAAAAACCCCATTGTTTTTAAAAGATAATATTTATATGGAATCTTTGCTCGTCCCAGGTATCTGAGAAATTTTGTTAATCAATAATATCATTCATAGATCATAAATGAACAATTAATGAATTCGATAGATTCTCCAATCTTCGAACGAATCTATTCGGAGTTCGTGAACGATCACGGCCCCTGTGACCGTTCACTGACCAGACCGTAGGCGCCGTCTAGCATTCCTCCCCGAAGCACACGAAACAACATAGCTACGCTTCCCAGTATCTTTGTCGATAAGAAGCTCCCGTCCCTACCTATGGTCAAACATCACTTATTCTACCGCAGTCGGCGCTGCGATCGTATTAATGAACAAAAAAATAACGCAAAGCCAATCCGTAAATTCAGCCAATCGTGAAGAAAATCCCGCTGCACCGGAGATAGCAATTGGTGGCAGCGTGACCAGATTTTGTACAAAGTTACGCGGAAAGCAGGACTCGTCCAATGAGCAGCCGTGATTGAGTTTCATTTAATCGCGAAAGCGACGCTACGTCGAGAGGGCGGCGCGGTGGTGGCGGCTGATCATTGTCGATGCCATCGGCGTTCGTCTAGTAACCCTTTGATCCGTGCGTCTCGCCGTATGTTTTTATGATAATTACAAAAATGTATCGTCTCGTCTAATTCGTGCTGAAAATACGTCGTGCGGGGAGTGGTACGCGGTGGTGCACGAGACGGAATAACTCACTCGGGTACCGCCGAGTCAAAAGTGTCAAACGTTCGGTGACTCGCGCCGAGTTTGCGTGTCGGGTTAACGAAGGACCCCAGTTGTGTGTTTCCTCCAATGTGATGGACAAAAAAAATGAGAAGAATTTAAAGTTGTATGGGTTTTCTCGCCGTGTAAAAGTGAGCCAGAGCGTGCGATAGAAGGCCCCCGGAGTGGGGCAAGGCGAACGGAGAGCAGGAGTGAGGATAGTCAGTTGTCGCGAAAGAGACAGGAAGACATGTGTCGGTGGATGAATTACTACAATTTGCTTAATAGCTAATAGACTGAAAATTAGTGTTATGCGAATGTGATACAAGCTCACGATGTCTACGTGTTTGACTTTAGTGACGTTTATCACCATCGGATTGTTAGGTAACTATTCTTTCGCTTTCGTTTTTTTTTTCCCCTCATAACAAAAATTTCATTGACCTTCGACACTTTTTTTTTTATTATTACTTACGATCGAGTGAACGCGCGTCTCGGAAACTGGCCATTGCGGTCTCAATAAAACGGCGACATATTTAGCATGTTTTTATTTTTTTTCGAACTCGACTACTCGAAATAGAAGAAAACTCGCGTTTTCCTTAACTTGTTGATGATGCTCTTTTTTTTTCTTCATTTCTTCGCTCCCTCGCGCCTTCGTAAATAGAGTGCGAACTGTTGATTTTCTTTCGGGATATCGGAGGCGCGTATACCGCACTTGAGGAAACATCGAGGCGGCTAACAGGCGTTTTGTTTTTTTTAGCCTTCATTAAAGATTCTTTTGATACACACAAACAAATATGTATTCGTGAAAGGCCTTGGGTTACTCGCGAACGGGACGCATTGCCCGAGAGTAGCAAGTATAAGCCTCTCTTCTCTCGCCTATCAACAGTTCATTTCCTGCTATGTTATTATTTCATTCAGGAAACTCGTAATCTCGCGTCTTGTTGGCGAATTGAATTTGATTGTTATTTATTCCGATTGTATTCCATTATGAATAATATTTATTGCGTTAAAGAAATAAAAAACGTTGCTTTACTTTTTCGTACGACATTTTTCGAGCGTCAAATTTATTGTTACACGTTATTAATATCTTTTATCGTTATATTTGCCATTTTTCGATATTTTTTTTTACAATTTTTTTTTTAACGAAAAATTCAGCGATTTTCGCGGAAATATTTATCGTAAATTGTGTTGGACGCAGGAACGACATTTGGACACGATGTCAAAGGTTCCGCTTACTGCGAATTTTACAATGAGACAATGTGCACGGAATCGCAGCAGGGATGCTCTGAGCGCGAGGAGTGCATTCTCCACGATCCGGACAAACGGAATCATTGCTACGTACTATGGCAGTATGATAACGCGACGAAAAAATCTACGATAAAACTTAAGGTTTGTAGAATAATTGTTGACGATCCATCGTAGATGTCGCATTATCTGTTTACTTTTCAAAAATCGATTCAATTCTTCATCTGGTATTTGATTTTTTTGCTCGCAGGGCTGTTTCTTAGATAGCAAGGAATGTTACGACAAAACGCACTGCGTAGAGAAAAACGCCGACAGAAAACAACAGTTGTTCTTCTGCTGCTGCGACGGCGATATGTGTAACCAAAATTTCACATGGGATCCGCAGCCTACGGAACGGCCGCATACTGAACGTAAGTATATTTATTTATTTATTTATTCATTTATTTACGATTTCCTAGTGTCGGGAGCTCCCAGGTGATGCGACAAATTCGCTACAATGTTTTTCAATTTTTTTTAGTATTTCTAAAATATTTATAGTGTTCGGATACTTTCCAATTCTATTCTGAGCTCAGATTGCAGCCATATTAATTTTTTGAGTGCAATGAAAGAAAAATGAAAAGCATTGGGATAATTCTGTGATTAAATCGCTTTTGCATACTTTGTGCGTAAAATGTTGAACTTTTCTGGTATTTAAACTGTATTTTTAAACACCGGGAAAACAAAAAGTATGATTTTGGAGACGATTCGTCTTTATTATTGTGAAAAACTTCTTTTCGCGTATTTAAGAAAAAAATTTCATTCGATTCTTTGTTTCATGAAATATTTCGAGTTTTACGATATATTTCGACTCAATTCTATGTAAAAATGGCAGCCATAACAATACTTTGCGCGGGAAAGACGATAGAATAATGTTTCGAGGATTCTACGGATTATTGGATACTTACTTAATGCATTTTTCTATCATCCCAACTGTAACTAAGAGATGTAACGAAACCTACGAGTTTCGCGTGAATTAAAAAAAAAACACACATAAACTGTGAATCGTCGTCCTTCCGATTTTGATTCATAAGCTCTGTATCTTCATAGGTTGGCGTTTCCGTTGCGTTTCGAGACTTTATGGATCGATCGATCGTGATAGCGCTTACGTTTTTCCTGGTAGATTTCTCGAGAAAAATGTTGTGGAAAGCGAAAAAAAAAAGTTGAAAAACAGCAATAACTGTATATCGTCGTCGTCCCGTAAAAACATAAGAAAAATGGTCTTCAAACTTTTTTATGTTCCTATTGAACTTATAAATGAATTTCCTTCACTCTTCGTCGTCCCGCCAAAGTTGCGGATCAACAGCAGCGTAAAAAAAGAAAAATAATAATAACTTTTATCCGTGAATTTATTTCGCAGAACCGAAGCCAGTGCCGAATCCGGAGCAACAATTCCTGACGCTGGTGTTGTCGATATCGGTACCGATGCTCTTGATTCTCATTATTCTTTCATCGTTATACTGGTGCTTCAAGCGTCGAAAGTTGGGATACTTTAACGAGGCAAGTGGATAAGTTTCGATCCTCAATATTTATTTCTTTTCCCTAATTGAAAATCGCGGTACTCGAAGTTTTACTGAAGTAGGAATTATCGAATTTAGCAGGTTCCCACGTTGGAGCCCCTGCCGTTGCCCCAGCCGTCGCCGAATCTGGGATTGCGACCGATTCAACTGTTGGAGATAAAGGCACGCGGGCGTTTCGGTGCCGTATGGAAAGCCCAATTGAGGAACGACGTTGTCGCGGTAAAAGTATTTCCCGTTCAGGACAAACAGTCGTGGCAAACGGAACAAGAAATTTTCAAACTCGCGCACATGGATCATCAGGACGTATTGCACTATATCGGCGTCGAGAAGAGGGGCGACAATCTGCAAGCGGAATTCTGGTTAATAACGGCATATCACGAGAAGGGATCGTTGTGCGATTATTTGAAAGCGAACGTCGTTTCGTGGCCGGAAATGTGCCGAATCGCCGAGTCTATGGCTCGCGGTCTGATGCATCTTCACGAGGAAATTCCACCGAACAAAGTCGAGGGTTACAAACCGGCGGTAGCGCATCGTGACTTCAAATCTAAGAACGTTCTACTAAAATCCGACATGAGCGCTTGCATAGCCGACTTTGGACTCGCGCTTATTTTTCATCCCGGAAAACCTTGCGGCGACACACACGGCCAGGTATCGTAACCTATCGTAACGTCGATACTGAATTACCCGCGAAAGCCTATTTTTCCATATGGTTTCGGCAACAAATTTACATAATCGCTATACGAGGTGCAGACATTTATCGATCTTTTTATTGCGCTCCGTAAAGGTCGGCACTCGAAGATACATGGCACCGGAAGTGTTGGAAGGAGCGATCAACTTCACGCGAGACTCGTTCCTTCGCATCGACATGTACGCCTGCGGTCTCGTGCTGTGGGAATTGGCTTCTCGATGTACAGTGCAAGACGTGAGTTCCCCCGCGATATTTCACCGTTCGACAAAGTATCGTCATGAATTTTACTGATTTCTCGCTAATTTTGTGTTTTTTTTTTTCAAATTCGTAGGGACCAATTGGAGAGTACAGATTACCCTTCGAAGAAGAGGTCGGACTGCATCCGACTCTCGAAGATATGCAGGAGAGTGTTGTACACAAAAAGGAAAGACCGCTGATATTGGAGACGTGGCGAAAACATCCGGTGAGCCAACGCGATCGAATCGCGCGAACTCCGTTATTTCTAATCGCAAAAACTCGCTGACAAAAAAAAAACGACGGAAGTAATGTGACAAATGGGTTGTTGTTTTTTTTAAACTTTTTAGGGTCTTTTCTCCATCTGCGACACGATGGAGGAATGTTGGGATCACGACGCTGAAGCGCGACTCTCGGCATCGTGCGTTATGGAACGCGTCGCCACACTGAGCAGAACTCTCGTCATAAACTCGTCGACATTGATAAGAGTCGACAATACCAACGAGTCTATCACCACCAAGGAGTCTAGTATGTAGGTAGCCTATATGTATTATAGTTTTAGTTGAACTGCACAACAAACCGTTTTTTTTTTGTACCATATATATATATATAATTTTTTTTTTTTTTTTAACACGGATACGGATGACACGCAACGCGACAGACGGACGACGGGAAATCCCGAAATTGTAGATAATGAAAAAACGTTAGGTCCCGATCCGCCCCCTCCAGTTTATCATTTCCTGTCAGCTTCCTCCCCGATTGCTCGGTTCGCGGTCGAACCTTTCGACATCGTGGAACTCTCACGTTCGTTGCTCAAGATAATTCATTCACGCGCATTCACTTCGCAACACGTTCCCCTCCCCTACCTAACGATTTTTAACGAGTTTGATAAATTAACAAACGCCCACTCACCCTCGCGAACGATTCGCGTCTACGAACGCTCGATCCCTCGTTTATTCGGCCGAATCTCGAATAATATTTTATACGCAGAGTTAAGAAACGATTCTTCTTGGAATTCATTTTAATGCCAATAATACGATAACAATCGATTTTTTTTTATAAAAAAAAAATTAATTCACGTGCCATTTTTGTATGAATTCGAATACTTTACAGTTTTTTTAAATTTTCTTGAAGCGATTTTGAGGCTCGGAAACGCGAAACGAAAAAAAGATCGCGAAGACGAATTTCATGAAAATAAACTTTGGAGTAAAATAAATCTCAAAGACATCGTAGTGCTTCGTTACATAACGCGATGTGCAAAACGTCTCATAAACAATCCGCGTAACAATTCGCTTTGTCACCGAACAAACGAAGGATCGAAATAATCGTTAAAATGAACAAATAACAGCCATTTCCACACGTGCAATTTGAACATTGATCGACAATTGTAAATATAAACGAACGACCGTTGACTGACGCGTAAACGCTTAATAATTATTCTATACTCATTGTCGGATCAATCATATGTGAGATTACGTATCTTCGGGTTGTTTTTCCCTTCGTTGACTACTAACGACGCGAACAAACATCACGGTGATAATTAATTGTCCAACAATACTTCGTCGAGCCGAGTAAACCCGATTTCGATAGAATTTTTTTCTGAAATCATGCAGAATAAAGAAAAAAAAAAAGATAACAAAACAAAATAAGAAAAAAAAAAAAAAAAAGAAGAATCGTGTATCGCTACGAGAATGTTATAACGACCCTGTTACGATGTACCTGGTAGAACCGATCGTGTTGAACCGATTGGTAGCCACGAGGAATTTAGTAGAAACTCTCGCCGCTAAAGCAAATTTTTCTTTTCCGTGTTTTCTCTTCTTTAAAAAAAAAAAAAAAGAAAAAAAGAAGTTCACTAACGCCGGGTTCTATTTCGTAATATTGTCGTCGATCGTATTTTAGTAATCGCGAAATGAAAAGAAAAAGAAAAAAGAAAATAATAATAATGTCTCATAATTAATTCATATGTCGTCGTTCACACATTGATATTTCGCATATCTCGATGTTGACGAATTAAAACGCCGCTTGACGATGGCGAGCGGCTATCGACACTTCACAAACCCGATATTTCACGCGCTTGATATACAAGGCCCACGATACGTAATTAATTGTACAGTCAATCGACCCATCCTCCCGAAACCCCCACAAGAAGCGCGTACGGTGTAATCTAATGGTAGATAATACGATTTTTTAAAAACAAACGAGAAGATAAAAAAATTTAAGATAAAAAAAAAATGCAAATAACTGTTATAACGTTACGAGAAATAACTCGATAACTAAGATGAAGATGGTATCGTGTCCGCCCGGTATCTAACTTTGTATCCCGGTTTACCGATCTTTCGTTTCCGTTGTTTTTTTTTTTTTTTTTTTTTTTTTTTTTAATTACTAACATCGAGCAGTACGATGCATCAATTTCATTAATTAACTCTCGAAAAATATTGTGTACAGTATTCAAATCGACTCGACCGAAAAGTTATTAAATACATTGAAACGCGTCGTCTTTATTAATTTTTCGTTTTTTTTTTTTTTTTTCGTTTCTTGTGATTTTAAATCGCTTTCTCGTCTGATACTGGGTTTGATACAGTGCCAAATAGTCGTACGATATACATATATATATATATGCATTATGACACGCGCTTTTTAATTAACAATTGTATATTTATTAATATTAAGATTAAGAGTTGACGCGAAATCGGATGTGGGATAAAGAAGAATATAGAGAAGGGTAAATCTTTCGATATTTCGATGCGCCTAAATATTGTAATCCTCGAGCGCAAAAGATAAAAAAAAAAAAAAAACGAGTTTTGAGGCTCTGCTGACATATCGGATGGCCGTCGAAAGCGATTTCGGAGATCCTTCGCAATGCGCGTGTATCGGTACGAAATTTTTCGTCTACCGAACTCGCGGAGGTAATTAGTTCGTAATGTGTACATATACAGGGTTTTTATTGTATGTCCATTGGGCTCTCTGCGAATTGGTGACTTGAGAAGACTTCAGCGATCGGACGACTCGAAAAAAAAAAAACGCGGAAAATTGTTAACGGATTGATCTCCTCGTCGAAATATTTATTATTCATTTAAAGGATGAAATTAATACAATTTTTGTTCAGACATTTTGTATGGCGTTTTAAGTTCCGGAGATCTTTGAAGGAAATGCTTTTTATTTTTATTTATTTATTTTTTTTATCGAAGGGGTTTTCTTTAGAGAAAACTTCTAACTCTCGTCTATAAGCCGCCGTTGCGAGATACTGAAAAGAAATCTGTTCGCCAACCCGCTCGCTGAAGGCTCCTTAATTGGCTCGTTATGTCGGCCGATGGACTCTCCGTAACTGGTGAAGCGACCCATTTGTTCCTACTATCGTTTTCACTCGAGTCTCGATTTATATCCCAACAAGTAGTATTGTTTAATTTTTTCGTTTTTTTTTTTTTTATTTATCGAAACTTTTGCATGAATGGCAACAATTTCGAGACGAGTCCTCGAGGCGAGAACTCGGAAAATTTACAAAATTACTTCGTCAATGTTGCAAAAGGCGTTCAAACGTAATTCTGTTCGTAAATCGGACGTTCTGTTTCGCGCTTATAAAACTGCTGGAGAAACGCAAATTTGAAGGATTTTCGAAATTGTTTTCTCTTCAACGTGGAATGTATGATACTAATAAGAATTAAAAAGAAACAAAAAATAAAAATAAAAGCGTAAATAGCATTTTTATCGGAAGATTGATTGTGATTATGTGTACCAAATTGTTAACTAAAAGTTGAGAGAATAATAAACTTTTTTTTACTTCTTTTAAATTTTTAATTTTTTTCGGCAAATCCACTCTACACTATCGTCATTTCACAATGCAGGAGGAAACTTTTTCGAAATACATTTTTTTTTTTTTCATCATATCATAAAATCATTTCTCGTGCTATTAAAAAAAAATGAAAATTTTATAGAAAAAAAAAAATTAATGTCGTCGTATTTCACGGATTTTTCGTTTTTCATTGTCCGCTGATTGCCCAATAATCTTTTTGTTATTTTCGAAGCTTCTCCGGTTTCGTTGATTTTTCGTTCCCATCCCATTATTTATGAATTATCTCGATAGCTCTTTTCGCATCGCCGCACCCAGATTTTACGATAAATAATAATACAATGGCAGAGACTGAACTGGCAATACGTTTGTCAGCTTTTTATCCCCCTATTACACACCGATTCGTAAGAAATGCCATTTTGCTTTCCGGTGTCTGTTGTTGTTAGTATAGCTGCATAAGTCATCATTGAATTATTTGTTCGATAGTTATTTTTATGAAACAAAAACAAAAAAGAAAAAAAAAAGGGGGGGTAAAGAAAAAAACAAGAAATCATCTATACTATATCTATTATTACGTTTAGATAGACACATAGCGACGATAAATACGGCGGGAGCTCCGATCGTTCCCATCCGGACTCACCGCATTAGATTCCACTTGTAAATAAAATTATGTAATAATGTAGGAGATTTAAGACTATCCCCGCTATTGAGACATAGTTTTTTAATTTATCACCACAAAAGTACGAATTGTATATACAAATAGAATGTTCCTACTGCGCGCACCGAATGTAATGAGTAGCAAAAAGGCTGATTGTCGTGTGTACGCGAGTAAAAAAAAAAAAAAAAAAATGCATCGTAATCTTTTTCGAGCACAAAATACAAATCGGCCTCTTCGATTGGCCTTTGTTGTTAAAATAAACAAAAAACCGAGCGCCTGGAACATCACGCAATGTTTTTATTTTTATTTTTATTTTTTATCTTCACATCATCAACACATTTCTTGCCGGTGATTTGTAGGAAACATTTTTTCACTTTCGCAAATAAAAACCACTGTGCTAACATTGAATTCGATATTTCATTTAGGTTGTGCGGATGTGGGAAACGTAAGTGGGAACATTTTATTATCTAAAAGAAAAAATAAAAATAAAGAAAATAATAATAATTACGATGAGAAAAA
Source organism: Buathra laborator (assembly GCA_934046635.1). Classification (NCBI taxonomy): domain Eukaryota; kingdom Metazoa; phylum Arthropoda; class Insecta; order Hymenoptera; family Ichneumonidae; genus Buathra; species Buathra laborator. Next base: position 9,733,235 of record OW203897.1, read on the forward strand.
CACACAAAGCATAATATGATCATTTTATTTATACCAACGTATACATTACTTGTACGTTACTTCGATTACGAACGTATTAATAAACTTCATACGAGGCCAATGGATTTTTCTTCTATTTTCTGTTTTCTTTTTTTTTGGTTGTTGTATTTGGACCAAAATCCTTATTGCAACTTTGCGACGTTTTGCGTTTATCGATTGCAAAAAGGAGTGAAACATCGAGTTTCGTGGAAATAATAATTGTCATTGCCATATATATATATATATATATAGCGAATCGCAAGTTCGCGAGAATATTGTTTGATTCTTTCGTGTCGAATGTATCGTTAATGGTGTTACTAACGGATGTCGCAACAAAAAGTTAAACAAAAATGAAATTGTAACGGCGTAATGGATTATATAACTTTCTTATATTTCGTCATAAGCCGAAGAAGAAGCATACATTCGCACATCGAATTATTTACATTCCTTCGTGTATTTCTTTCCTTTTTTTTTCTGTTCTGTTTTATTCTCATCTCAAATTTGAGACTCGCATAGTGTTTTTTTGTTTGTTATAGATTCATAAATAGTTTATGACTCTCGATACTTCGATTAACGGATTAAATTGCTCGATTAACGAATATCGCTCGATACGCGATCGAGGAAACGCTGTACAGCCGTAAACGGTAAATTACAATAACTCAGTTTTTTTTATTTTTTATTCTTTTTTTCTCTGTTTCATCCTGTTATCTCGATTATATCTTATGTATTCATAGAGGGTACACTAAAGAATACAAGAAGCAAGTAAAAAAAGGTGGTGATTATTTTCACGAATCACAATAAGCGCCCAAACGATTACGATTATTATTTTTTTTCATTTTCATTGTTTTTTTTTTTTTTACATCATAAAACATAAAAACAAACAAACGCGGATCGCGTTTGCGCGTTACGACATCATTAAAAGAAATTAACGAATGAAGAATAAACATAAAGAAATAATAATGAAAAAAAAAAAGAAAGAAAAACGAAATACCATTTACGTAATTAATGTATAAGGAGTGACAATGTTTAAAGGAACGATTGAACGATCCATCGCACTTTCGTTAAACTTATTCGCCTATTCGCTATGATCACAGTTACATTTATGATAATATGGATATTATAAGTTATAACACTTGTCGTCGTCGTCGTTCCGATTCGGTATTTTAATCGTCACTGTATATATGTACATCCGGGGGATTATAAATAAGGTCTGTATGTTCAGATAATTAAATACAATATGGTTTCGAGAGCCTATGACTAGCGGGGTAAACTCTAATTTTTTTTCTTTTTTTTTTTTCTCCTACCAGTGATCATTTTCATATTTATTCAATCGTTATCATTATTTATTTCTTGTTTTTATTTTGTTTATCATTATTTTCAATGAAAATACTATTACGCATGATATTATGAATGATACGATACAAACCAAGCATTTCATTGGTTAAATAGTTATACTATTTATTTTTATGGGTATAAACTATCGTGACTCCGCTGTTGTTACGATAGAACGAATTCTAAGCTTCTGTTTTGATACACTGTACAATATATAGTCTTAATTTTCTTCGTCATTTGCCGTCATCATTATGTTTTTTTTTTTTTTTTTTTTTTTCATTCACCTATCCGGTGCATCATCCGAAATTTGATATTTACCTTCTGCGTCACGTCGTTACCGTTCATTTATTGTAGAGAGTTATCGTTCACAAACGGGCCGTGAATAGGGCGCGAAGTATGAACCCCAACTCTCGGTATTCTCTCACGCGATCGGAGATCGCAAGGTCACTTCCATAAGAGTTTGGATTTTGTCGATGAATCGTGTCGCAACGCCGGTCACAGGATAGCCGTGGGTTAGGACTGAAGAGGGTGAACGCAGGATCTCGGGACCAAACCTTTGCGATCACCACGAGCGCACAACAGCCACTTGTTGTCCACTTCGAGTATTACTTTCAGTCTCTCCCCCTCGTTGAAGGATAGGTGACCGTTGTCGGACGGCAATCTGTGCGTCAGCGTGCGAACTTCTCTGTAATGCCAAGAAAAAAAAATTTCAAAAATTTGAAAAAAAAAAAAAAAGAAAATTTTTTAAATAATTTAAAGAAAATGTTTTATTAATTAAAAAAAAAAAGTTTCAAATTTATATGGGAAGTGTAACTGTTATATTCCAATTATCGTTATTTTGGAGATAAATCGTTTCGAAATTTGCCACTAAGATAATATAAAAAATTCATATCGATTGCTTGGATTTTACCGCAACACCGGCTTTCCCTCATGGAGTTTACTGCCCGATTGATTCGAAGACCTCAAATTGTATACTCACTTCACCGTTTGTTTCGATTGCGCGTTGGATCTCGAGTTGGTCGGTGCGGTCGGTCGCGGCAAAGAGGTCGATGCGGCTCTTCTGTGTGGCGATACGAGACTCTTTTCTCTGGCTGCAACGCCGTGCGATTTGTAAGGCAGAGAACTTGGTCGCGCGAGTGTCCTCGGCGGCGCAACCGCATCCTGATCGACTCTACTCGTGCGCCGCGGTATTTCCTTTATCTTCGTATCAGTAGTTTTCTTCGGTCCGAGTTTCGTCGTCGCGATGCTCGTCGGTTTTTTCAACGATGGTATACCGGAAACTGGTGATTTCGTGCTTTTCGCGGCAGCGGCGAGACAACTCGACGGTTGTTTTATCGGCGACGTCAGTAAACGCGGTATCTTCGATTTGCTGGCGCTGGTCGGTGTCTGATTCGGCGATGTAACAGCGGACGCAACTTGATCTCTCGGATCATCTTTGCCGACCATCAATTCCCACTTTTCTTGAAGTTTGCGAAACTTCGATTCACCGGGAACGAAATCTTCGTCGGCGTGCGGCTGTGGCTGCTGCTGTCGCACGTCGGGACTCGACATTCTTATCGGTGTATTTTGCCGCCCGCTTCCACGATTCAGCGGCGAGTGCTCGAGACTATCAGTGTAGTCCTCGGAGTCCTCGGAGGTAAGCTTTTCGAGACCGGGATACATTTTTGCTCCGCCCGGCAAATGGCTCCAACGCTTCTTCGAGGAGCTCTCCGTCTCGGCTTTCGATGCCCTCTTCTCCTCGGTGTAGTAAGCGCCGCAAGAACGCGGACGTATTTTTTTGGGACTCGGTATACCGCTCGGAATTTCGGTCTTATCGTAGAGATGCTCCTTCGGGGATTCCACTGTTCTGAAGGGTGTCGCCTAAACGGACGAATAAAATTTATATTAATTTGGATAAATGTAAATAAAATCCTTAAATTTCGTGTTATCTTTGAGAAATTAACGAAACTCACGGTCATCGCATGGCTATTCATATTGCCAAAGCTATTGTGAAGCTGGCGATACTGATAGAGAAGGTCGAGTTGGAATGGACAGAAAGCGAGTGGCTGAAGAATATTGAGAAACGCATCGGCAACTTCACGAGCGTTTACGCACGCGAGCGCCCCGACGAAGAGACTGTTGCTGTTGTAATGCTTTCGGAGAATTGATTCTCGGGTGCAGAGATAGGCAAACCAGGCGTCCAATGCCCTCAGACTGTAAAGAAACAAAGATATTGATTAGTTATTGAAGAAAATTAACTTTCGTTCGTTAAACTTTCATTCAACAGGAGAAAAAAAATATATTCATAATTTGATATCGTGGCAAATACTTTAACATCTCAATTTTAATACAAACGATAATTTTATCGTAATTTCTATGTTATACGACGATGAAACAGGAAATTTTGATTATTAAGATTTTTTTAACTACCGAATTACGAATTAATTGATTGAAAAAAGACGGTAAACTCACTTCAGAAGGCCAAAAACGAAAGCGTGGAACTTCAGCATTCCTTCGGTAATGAAGTCCTCTCCATTGATTTTTTGGACCAATTCGTTGAGTGTATTCGTGAGGGGACCTTGTTGTGACGAAGCCTCGACGACTTGCCAAACGCTGTTGGCTATCGGTCCGAATGTTGAGTTCAATTGTGGCTTTAGACCATCGGACATAATGGCATAAAGTGCGGGACACAAATTACTGACGCACAGCTGCGCGCATTCGTTTTTATCGGTGTAATCTCGCGGACTCTGCATCGGTTGCGTGTGCCAATACTTCACGAGAAGATCCACCGCCTTGTTAACGGACCACATCATTTCTATAAAAGAAAAAGGAGACAATAATTGAAGGAGTGCAAAAAAAAAACTCAATGTGAAATTCGTTTAATCGAAGATACGTTAAATCCACTTACTCTTCTTTTCCTCCAAATCGATAGGCTTGGGCTCGGCAATTTTTCCAGCCAAGTCGAGCGGAACTTCTTTAGGATCCAATAATCCAGTCATAGCGTTTGCCTGAAGGGTTAAAGAAAAATTCTATAAATAGACGTAATATAAGGCGGTATATTTTTTACTTAATTAATTATTATTTTTATATTATTATTAATTTTTAATTAGTTATTATCAAATAAATAATTTTGATAAAAATCAGAAATATGAAAGGCGTTTAAGAAAAAAAAGGGTAATCGTACCTTACTGTCGAGATATGCTTTTCTCTGATGAACCGCAAAGCTAACAGTTTTCTTTTGCGACTCCATCATATCGGTAGCTTTGCCGATATCCTTATTCATTCGTAGTGACAAAAATTTTCTAACGTAAGATCGGAGTTTAACGTCGGGATCTTCGGTATCGCCGTCGCTGCTCTGCGACGAAAAGCCGCTACGTTTTAAAAACTCTTCCAGTTGTCTGACATCGTCGCCGCTCGATTCCAATGCCTCAGTCTCGACGACACCGTAGCTTCCGGTTTCTCTCAGTCTTTCCGCGTAACGTCTCTCCTCGACCTCGTCGACATCTTTTTCCGAATCGATTATTCTTCCGTGTCGCAGAAGCTGAAGATCGTTGTTCATGTAATACGGTTCTTGCAGCGACATGCGCTTCGAGGGTTCGGGCGATTGTCGATCTTCGACTTCCTCGACGCCTCCCATCTCAAACATACTGTACCGCTTGTTAGCGGCGGCGCGATTTTTTCGCAAAATACTTTTCGGTAACGGTGGCCGCGGCGGTACTTTACCACCGCAGCAATCGGGTTCTCTTTCTCCTTGTGGCAACGATATCGAGCGTTTCGAGAAGGACGGATGACTTGTTCTTCCCTGACTGAGCGGTCGATGAGTTTTTTTCTCCTGACCAACGAGACTCGCTTCAGCGGAACTCATACTGTCGTAACGATAAAGATATAGAGGATTAGCGGCAACGGCGGCGGCGCCAGTACCAGCGGCTGTCGGATTGGACGACGAGTCCGTAAGTATCGTCGACGATCCTCTGTACCCGGAGGACGGTTGAGTTCCCGTGCTGCTGCTCGACGACACGTTCGACGGTACAATTTCGCTGATCGTACGCGTGCGATGACGCATCGGTGGGGACAGACAGAAAAGTGGTTTCTTCGCTTCCTCGCCGAGCCTTATGTGCCGCGATACTTCGGGGACATCGTGTAGCACCTTCTTGTACTCTGTCGGCAATAAAAACGTAAGCGATTCCCAATCTTTAACATGCGAAAAGCCACGTTGCCGTAAGGCGTCTATGTCGTTGCAGGAAAAAGGTCGACCACCTCGACCGGCTTTCTTCCATCCCGTTTTCTCTCTATCGTAGACTTGCGGCTTAAGCGCAACGTTATCCAACGTTCCATCTTTGGAATTCAAAAAAGACAAATCCGGCAATGTGTAATTTGGATACACGACGTATACCGGTTTTTTGTCGACCATAGTTTCGCGCAGATGCGGATAATCGCTCTTCGATACTGGCGGATAGACCAGAGACGTTTGCACGCCGTTCTCCTCGACCTCAATTATCGCTTGAATTCCCGTAGTTTTTGATATTGGATTTTCCTTCTCGGGAGGTTTACTCCAAGCTGTTTTTATCGAATTGCGCGGTTGATTCTCGACGGAGAATTCGTGGACGTTGGTCGCTCCTCTATCGTTATCGATACCCGACTTTGAGAGACTTTCGGTCAGTTCTTCCACCGACGGGGATTCCTCTTTGAACTCTTTGATCGACGGTATGCGCTTCGAGGTGTTGTCACTCGAACTTCCCTCGGGACCGCTTTTGTAGCAATCCGTCTTTACCCAGTTAATCGCGAAATCGTTTTCCGGAATGTTACTGTGACTGTGACTGTGGCTGTGGCTGTGACTGTGACTATGGCTGTGGCTGTGGCTGTGGCTGTGGCTGTGACTGTGACTGCTGGATGTACCGTCGTTGATGTTTTGCCGTTGAATCTGAGTGTTTGTGTTGGTGCCGCTGTCGCTACCACTGTTACTCGTGGGCCATCCGCTGTCGCTTACGGAATCCGACTGATCGAGCGTCAAACTCATTCCCTCGGCGCTCATACTTTTCTGTTTCATGAACAAACGCACGAGACTCAGATTTTGAAGCTTTTTCCCGGTTACGGCGTGATCCACGCTACCAGAACTATCCTCGTTTATCGAACGGCTCATTGCCGAACCGGAACTGTGCAGATGCGTCGGGTGGTGATTGGACTCTGCGGAATCAACCTGCGAAAGTGATTTCAACGGGGAAACGATTATATCTGTTAATCGACTTAATTATTGCGATTTTGGATAGATGCACCGGTTTGCGGGAATCGATTAATTTATATCTATTTCTTTACTCGTTACATTATTCACTATAAGTTTCTGTACTACAAAAATCGGTATTTAAAATCGTATTGAAATTCAGTAGATAATCGAATGAGAATGGAAATTTAAAAATGTTATTAACTTCTACGGGATATTATATATTTTCGTAATTTTAATGTTTATTCAAAGGATACATTGTCCTTTTTTAAACGCAGAATTATCCGCATCTCTTTTTGTTTATTTTAATACTCATTTGAGAAGATCAGCGTCAGCGAAATTGTTTTTAAATCGATCGAAACTGATACATCTACCTTTCGGCTTTAATGTTTGCGATACGCGTTTCATTAACTTACGGAGAAATTCAAGGGGACGTGAATCTGTTGGAGCTCTCGAGTTTTCCTGAGATCCGGCAGACTTAAGCTTCGCTTGTTTGCGCTCATCACGAGATTTCCCGTTCCGCTCAAGAAATTTGGTATCGTATTGTTATTTCCCGATGGATGACGAGTCATTACTTTGTTCGACGACGAATGTTTCAGATTACTCCATGTCGTATAAATCTTTGAGTCGGAACACGCCATCGATAAATCCAATATATTCTTCAAATCGAGTTTTGTATTGTAGTAAGTTTCTCGCGCTTCGTACATTTTTTGTTTTTCTAAAAAATCATATTTTTCGGTATAACATTTTTGTTATAAATTTCGTTTTTTTTTTTTTTTTTTTTTTTCGTTACCTTGACTCTCGAAATCTTGAGAACCGTCCGAGTACATCGTCATGCTGCCCTCGAACGCAATTGTATAATTATTTTTGTTGTTCGTTTGGCATGTAAGTAACATATCTTCGCAGTCCAGGGAGTCGACGCTGTAGCTGCCTCCCGGAGGCAGGACAGGTGTCTCCTTCACAGGTGAGAATAACAACGACGACTTGCATATGGATATTGTATCCGCCGTTGAACAAGCCGAGTCTTCTCCCTTTGAATTACGATAATTTTCTTTTCAGATACAAGTCAACTATGAAATTTTTATAATTTTTAGAATATTTAACGAATGCATTCTTTCGCTCGATGCAGTTACTAACGACATGCATCCGTTTGCAGCTTTTTTTTTAGCGGTTCGATTGAAACATTTTTTTTTTCTTGATATTCCAAAACGGATTCCGTTCACAATATCTCAATAATTCGTCAATTTTTAAATGTTTATTTTATATTTTCGGTATAATTATCGATATATATCGAAATAGCTGAACGCTTTGGAAATCACGTTGGATAAGTGCACTTGAAAAACTTTTGTTCGCTCGTTGTCATTATAGTTAATCGTTAATTTCGAAAAAAGTTTCGAGATTTGTCGCTTTTAATTTTTAATCAAAACGACGATAGTTTGCAAAATTGTAGACTAAGCATTTTAACGCCGTAATAAGTTTTACAAGTATAAACGTTTTTCATGAGTAATGTTTCAACGCTAAATAGTACAAAAAAAGTTCGAAAGCATTTACTTCGCAATAAAAAACATCTCTATTTCCGTAATAACGAATTTTCGAAGTGAGTAAACCGCTAAAAAAAAGGTGTTTCGCGGCTTATCTTGCCGAACGTGAAAAAAAAAAATCATGAAAATCCATGTCGGCAAAAACAACTCTACATTAAGTACGTCGTGTGCTTATGATTGATTATTAGTGAGTCAACGGGTTAACGAGCATCTGATAAAAAAATATAAAAAATGTGTCATTGTTTGCAGAAATAGGAGTGAAGTGTTATGTTTTATATCGAATATACAACGATGTAACGAAACGTGAGTTCACTGAACGGTTTTACGGGATATTCAATATATATATCATTTTTTTTTTATTTTTTGTTTTCCATGCTTAACAATATAAAAAAGACGACAACACATCATCGACATCGATCGTTATCGTGTTTTCTCGATGACGCGAAAAGTTCGCTAAAAGCTCCGGGGATGCAATTTCATTTTTCGTCTTTTTTTTTTTTTTCTTTCGCAAGCAGCAGCTCCGTTAATCGTACCTGACTGCTCGTATGAGGACTGATAGAGGAACCAATGTCGATCTTTTCCATGACGGAGCCAGAGATACTGGCGTACCGTTCCCTCTGATAGTTAAACTGTCGGTGGGACCAGAATGGATTTCGATTAAGTATTATCTGAACGATAACTAATCGCATGGGGAATTCGATCGTAAACTACGCAGGAAATGCAGTAATCTCGTAATACGAATCTTATTTCCCGATTGCCCTTTACAATAATTATGATCGAAATTTCTACAAAAAATTCGTCCTATCGATACAATTTCAGGTTTGATGGCAATTAAAATTCTGAACGATTAAGAGCCCGAATATCGTTGGCAAATTAATTAAAAATATCGAAGTTACGCGATTCAAGAGATCTCGTCGTTACGTATCTCGATGATTATCTACACAAACCTAATCGCAGTTCGATTGTGACGACGTGAGAAATGCAGCTATTTTTAACTCGTTTCTCGAATGATTCTCGTGCAGCGCAATCGTTCTTGGAAAATTCATTATACTCGATGAAAAATGATCGGAATCTAATTTTCCAATTAAGAAAAAGAAGAAAAAACTGCGGTAAAAATTTTTCTACGTAAATTTTACAAAATTACAAATAGTACAAATTCTAACTACAAATGAGTCTAATAAAAAATGCTGTAAAATACAGTTGCAATCGTTTCTCTTTTTTTTTTCGTAATTAGAAAATTAGATTGTTGTTTTTCTCGGGATTTCGCTCGTAGACCGTATGATTTGCGGATTTTTTTTTCTTTTTTTTTTTTTCGAGTTTTTTTTCTTACCTCCGAATGCTGAACCGGATCGGTACACATGACGGGCAGAGCAGTGAGTAAAGTATGGATGTCCGCAGTTCTAAAGCTCTCCATATCAACTTCCGCCAGATTGGCGTCCAAATTTCGCGCGAGATCGTCATAGTATCCCAAGTCATCTTGAGTATAGGAGGTCGAGAGCGACGACAGTACGCTCGGGTGAACGTGAAGTCCTCCATCTCTGTAACTGTGCAGTTTTCATGTAATCCTCTTTGCTTTAAAAATTTTACATTTACTTTTTTACATTACATTTAGATTTTTTTTTATTTTCATTTTTTTTCTACATTTTTTTTTTCTTAATGGTGTTTGTTAAATAAATAAAAAATTACCCGTAGTCAATGAACCATTGATACTCCGAATTGTCCTGAACGAATTCCGAGCCAATGAGATCCTGCGCTATGGGATCCGAGGGATTGGAGTTGCAGTCCGAACCCGGAGTTTGTGGATCTTCCATCACTGCAGCTCCCTTGACAGTGCCTTGAAAAGCAAAATCATCACAAACGTTACATAAGAATTAAAATAAAAAAAATAAAAAAAACAAATCGAAATAAAAATTTGAGTTTCAATAAAAATCTTAAAATACAAATAAAAAAATCGTAAATAAAAATTCGTTGGAGTAATAAGAGTTTTCGAATTATTCTCAACGCACTGTTTTTTTTTTTCGAAGATTCCAGAATATAAAATAATGGAACGTGATTATCGCTTTAAAAGAGTGTTTTTGTTCGCAGCAATTTTGTTTGAAGTAGAATTCCATGCAAACAAACGTCTGTATAAATACCCGATGTGCATAAGATTGTTGACCTTCTCGGAATAGCATCAGAATGCGTCCATCAAGTATCATTTCAAGGGAATTAAGAGCAGACTACTATGATTTGCTTTGGAATTAATGATTAACCATTTAATAACGAATACCGACGGATTTGATAAATTCCATACAATTCTATGTAAACTGTTGCCATTTTTCTTAGATATTTACTGTGAAATTAACTCGAGAACTGCAATTTTCCTGGAATATACCTAACAAAGGCAGAAAGTCAGTGAGCACTGTAGGCTCTCTTTAAGATAATGCATCTCTGTAAACGTTTCGATGTGATATTAAACTTTTTTTTCTTCTTTTTTCAATTTAACGATGATATTTCTAATTTCGAAAAACGTGATTTACGCGCAAAGCACAATTTTTAAAAGGGTCCGAAAATACTTTTATTTGTTTTTTTTCTGAATCGAAGAATTTTTCTTTTTATTTCATTTCATTTCAATAATGAATAATTCATCGACCCTCGCGAGTGCTTATTTATTAAATAATGTATTCAATCTTAACCTCGATACATACATATCTCATCAATAACAATAATAACGCCGATGAACAATAACAATCGATTATTTCACCGGGTTTTCAAAATTTCAGAAATTATCGTGACAATCGTAATTTTTTTGATTTTTTATTATAAACACGTTTATCGAAGAAAAATCGTCACTTGACTACAATACCCGAAGGTAGAATCAGACAGAACCAAACAGTCGAAGAGTTTGCGTGCAAAGACGCTAAAAGGAGGTAGGTAGAGGCTCATTAGAAAATCTAGGGCGTGTTTTGAAATTGTCTCCGTAATTAGACATCTCACGTTCGAGTGGTTTCGCTCTTCGTTCGAAAACGTTTCATCGTCACAAACATTAAATCGTCTCCGCAGAGCTACGCGCAATTTGACATTTGTAAAAAAAAAACGTTTATTTCATTTTCTGCGAATCGCAATATGGAGCAATGACAGTTGTTTTTTTTCTCTTGAGTTACGTATCGTTATCGACGTTTTTGTTGACGAGTTGTCACGGTTGTGGAAAAATTGTTATTGTCGGAAGATGTATGACACATACGGTTACACACACAGACACATGTACACAGCCGCTGTCGCAACAATGCTTCGTTTCTCGTGGGCCTCTCGGCGAGTACTAACCTTCTTACATGGCAATCGTACGATCGATCCGAGCGGCGCGTACGACATGCACCAGGCAAACGCGAAACGACATTTTTATTCCATTTCGTTCTCCGAACAAATTCACTGACGAACTCGCGCTAATTTTACTACCGTAGGCGTTAAAGTTATTCCAGTTTAGTTGAGAAAAATCGAAAGCAGATTCCGAGGTTCTCGTCCCCTCCTCCGAGGGGAAGAAAAGCAGCGCAGCAAGCAGCAAGAGCCGCGAGCGATCTCCCCTACTCAAGAGACTGGAATGTACTGATGTCCGTACGAGTGGGATTGTCAGTCTGTGACGTCACGGTCCGCGATGGCGGTTGCACCGAGGTGTGCGCATGCGCAGCTTGGGCCCAACGGTTTTCCTTCTAACGCGCTCGAGCTCGCGGACGGGTGTATAGTTTCAAACGAAAAATATGGACTGGAGAAGTCAGTTCGGTTTTATACGTTGATTCTTCGGGTTTTACCTCACTCGTACGTGAGATGAATTTAACGAAGGGAGATCGTTATTCTTTGTGGAAAGTGAGTAGAGTTTGAAATCACTTTCTATGCGGGTAGTAAGAAGAAAAACACGTTTCGTTCTCGAGGCAGTGTACCGACAATATGCCTGCGGAAAAAATCTTTACGATCGTCCAATTGTTGCATTGACGATTACGAAATGTCATGAATGATAAATATTCCCTCTGCATGCTTCTTTTTCCTCATGTTCCCGGCTTCGATTGCACAGGTGTTTGGTGATTGTGTTTGGAGATCGGGAGACAGACGGATGACGGGGGAAAGTAACGGCCGGTAGGAGGTTAGGAGATTCCGGCACCGCGAGGTATGTGTACACACTTCGCTATTGTTATGACAAATTGCATGCCCTCGAATAACCTTGCTAAGTAAGAGCACTCTTCGTGGATCTCCCGCGTGTGTTATTTTCTATTGGTACTATGTTTTCGTTGCTCTTTAATCGTAAATATTCATCGATGAAAATTCTTGTCGTAATATACGTTGTCAATTATGTTGACGCAATGATGCGCGGAGACGACAATTATTATTGCATGCATGTCGTAATTGACTAAACAAAACAGACGGAAGGGAGAAATTAAGGATCTTTAACGACAATTCTGTTGTATAAGAACGTTAACGCTGATTGACATTGTTTTTTTTATTACGTCAGACTTTTTTTTAATTAAAATCGTTTTTATCTCAGCAAATCGCAATTGGATATTTCTAATACAATTACAAAAAAATTAACTCGTGAACCATTAAGCAGATTCGGGTCATGGTGTTTTTTTTCAGCGACCTTCAACATGATTATTACTCAAGGTATGCGTGACATTATTACAATCATTGCAAGCAGAATGAAAAAAAAAAAATAGAAATCCAAAAAATAAAAAAATAAAAATACGTACACACGCATGAAAATATGTCTATTTTCGTAGAAATAGAAATTTTAATGAAAATAAATTATTTCGCTTCGATTTTTATTTTTCGCGCTCAAAAATTATATTATATCGAAAATTTCGTGAAAATTTAATAAATCCCGAAAAATCTTTTATTATTTCACAACTTTTGAAAAACGCAATTCTGTCGTATGTTACGAGGGTCGCACGAAATACAGTTACGAAAAATGTTAGATTTTTCTTTACGTGAAAGTTTCGAGTTGCGAGTGTTGGGTACCCGGGAGTGCCTATTGGTGTCCGTATAAAGTGAAAACAATGACTTTGAAGCCCACCTGAACGAACGGCAGTTTTCCACTTCATACTGCCGTTTACGATGTTACTGTTGATTTATCAGTAAACATTTACACTTGTTAAACGTTAACCGAAATCGTTCGTAATTTTCACGTCCATATGGCAACTGCCTTGATGAGTGCTCCACGCCGTACCGAGTTACTGTCGCGACTGGAATTCATTATTTTAACATCGACACTGTGTCCGCACGACACATTAACAAAGTCATGGGGAATCAATGTGCGCATGAGCCCCGAACAATGGGGATAGCGTTATTGAATACCAAAGCCATCGAGAGGGTTTATATATAAGGAACACTCGATATACCAAAGTCTTTGTATACACACTCCGTTACTTCGTATACTTTCATCGTCGTTCTCGCAGCGAAAACTTTAAAGACGCCGAGCTAACGACGTTATTAACAGTACAGTTCTTGTTCGACGCTCGACTCAAACTTTCTTGATACTCACTTTCTCAGGTAGAAGATAAACAGATGAAATTATTATTAAAACTCAAAGACGGATATTCGATCAATTTTTTTTTTATCCAAATACAAATATCCAAAACATTTAATTGATAGTGGAAGTTGATAAATATTTTCTATTTGTTAGTGATATTTCGAAAATTCTATGATTAATCGGAATTTTATAACGAAATATCATTTTTTTCTTAAATTAATAATAATGTAAGGAAAATCTGTATAAAAAAAATGTTTACTATGAAACTTGAGATCGGAATTTTTTTTAAATATAATAATATCAATAACTGGAAGAAAATAAAAATTGTTAATTGACTTGATTTTCATTATAAAAAATAAGTCTATAAAAGCAGAAATAATTTTTTTGAATGAATATTAAGTCAATTAATTATTTACATTTAAACAGCCATTATTATTATTATTATATTTTAAAAAAATATAATCTCAGGTTTCACAGTGAAATTTTCGTTTTTTCTTATGGAAATTGAAAAAAAAAATCGGATTTGATATTCATTATGATTATACTGTATATTGTTGTTTACCACGTGCGCTTTCGTTATCATTACATTTAAAAAAATATAATCTCAGTTTTCACAGTAAAATTTTCGTTTTTTCTTATGGAAATTGTAAAAAAAAATCGGATTTGATATTTATTACGAATTATACTGTAAATTGTTGATTACCACGTGGTTTAGATAGTCACGAAATAAGGAATAGTCACTTAAAAACAAATTGAATTTTTCATCTCCCGTAAATGACGCTTTTCATTTGAGTCTTTAAATATACACTGCAAAAGTTTTTCCTGCATGAAATTTTATCCGAGTGAATAAAGTTTTAATTCGCTCCAAAGACGAGGGAAGAGCGCACGACAGTGGCACCCCAATTTTCTGCATTCCGCGTCGCGTCGCGTTTCTCGAGTCTGGCGACACTAAAATCTTCGGGGGCGAAATACATAGGATAAAAAAAATGTTTCAAGTGCGGTAGCATTATTAGAAATGGTTCGCAGCCAGAGAAGCCGCTACCCCGGGGGGTAATTTTAGCCGTGTAGCGCACGCCGCGAGGGGGAAACGAGAGAATCTCGTATGGTAGGCAACCGACTTTGCGAAACTCTGCAGCAGCACACACCACCGGCAGTACCACTATTTTGCTCTCACCGGCGCGCGAATTTCATTTATGCACCGCTGAAACTCAATCCTACGCGAGATGTCCCGCATTACGTTATTGCTACCGGCGCTCTTCTCCCGACTCTACGTGTACGAAGTGTGGAATGCATTTTATATACGTCTTCCGGACTCTCGAAGGATCAATCAAGTATTTCACGTTATTAAGGAAGTCTCCTTATTTCTCGAATATTTCGTTCCCTCCCCTCGCGCTTTTGCGTAGATGCATAATATAGGAATTTAAAAAAAATGCAATCAATTTTTTAGATGAATAAACGAATAAATGACTGCGGGGGGTGCAGGTAAAGATTTTTTTACCGGAAATATGATGATAGAAAGTTTAAAAAATTTCCAAAAATCGCAGGGAAAAATTTGTAACTTTCTATCGTCTATATTTTCGATAGGAAATTTTTCAAATTTATTTTGACGATCGATTAGTCGATACAGTTGTTTATTGGGACATTGTCGGAACTTTGCAGCGTTCATTCATAAGCTCAACACCAAATTCCGAATGACTATAGTAATATTGGATGTGGCGGTTTAAAAGTATATTTTCCGAATTAAATTCCAATGCGATTAGTCGCAGAGCCTTAGCGACAAGAACGCGACGCTTAACAGACGAGACGATTTCGCCACATGGCGTTATTCCCAACTCGCCAGAGATCACTTAAACATTCGTGTTTGTCGCTGCGAAAGTATTCACAGTTACGTCACTGTATCCACATCGGCCAAAATTTGTTAAAAACACATTTATATGATTAAAAGATAAAATAGATCGAGAAGTTTCGTCATTTTAATAATAACTTCTTCACGGTATTTTTTTCTTCGCCAGAAGTCTTCGAAAGGGGTGGGAACGTGAGAATTTAAATAATGACTTCTTTAATATTTTTCGTCTACAGCTTTTGTATTTTTAGACTGCGAAAAAAATAAGAAAAATCTGAAATTCAAACGAGAAAACAAGATTTTTATTTTTATTCCATTTGACGTAAAATTCACCAAAAATATTTGAATTTAATTTTAAAAAATATACATTCAAATCAAATTTGTAAAATTGCAAGTTCAATACATTTTTTTAAATTTTATAACTCAATTTTTTTCAATTATTTCCGTTTTTATATACTCTTTTTTTCCCGGATATTCCTGCATTTTTACGAAGGTACGAAATTCATTGACATTAATGGTAATTTTTCCGTAGTTAAAAAATGTTAAAAGCTCCTCCGATGGCATACGAATGATGTTTTTCAACGTTTTTTTCACCAATTCGTAAAGATTGGCGAACATTGGGAAGTAATTATTGATAATTAATTTACGACTAAAAATGTTAATACATCGATCGAAAAGCTTCGTTAATCGAATAATAACTTCTTCACGGTACTTTTTTTGCGTCTCGAGTCTTCGAAGGGGTTGGGACCGTGAGAATTTTTTTTCAGTTCCCATTAATTGCAGATGCGATTGGGGAGTTAAGCGCGCGTAAGTACGTCCACCGGAAAGGGGAAACTACTCGATGGGCTGAGGACCGTGAGCCGTTTAAAGTTACTTTAGAGTCGTAGGGGGAACGAGCCTATTAGCCATTGAACTGGTAATGATCATTCCCGGAGTAGGTTTGCGCTCTCTCGCCAAGTTCTACGCAGAAATTGCCTCGGAACTATAATTCTTCACGAGTTTAACAGCGTTCCTCGGTTAATGGGGTGCAGACTCACGCGCGGCGTCTCGAGCCTAAATGTCGCGACATATTCGCCTCGTAGGCGACAGCGAGACTCGACTCCATTTTTTTTTTTTTTTTTTTTCATTTTTTTTTTCTCGGATTATTTATAGAATATAAATGTTGCAAAGTGCATCTCGCGTCATTGACGGTGACGCGGGAATGTATATTCCGGTGGGGAAGGTACCAAGTCATCATGCTTACGTTTTAGGCTGATGCATTTGCATTTGTCGTTTGTATTCCTGATGTGCTGGTTGCGGTATCGCCTTTTTCGTTTGTTGTTGCAACACACCGGCAACACTTGCTGTCCCGGCAAAGGTAGTGGAGGGCTCGCGCGCCCGACTGAAAACTCTGCTATCTTCATAATGACGCACAAAAGGAGCACTAGCATCATTTGACAATGTTCGACGGTGCGTACTTTTTTTTTACAGCATAGTCGCACCTGCTGCTGTATAGTGTTTTTTTTTTTTTTTTTTTTTTTTTTTTTTTTTTTTTTTTTGCGCTCTTGTTATCTGACTGTCCGAATACAAGGAAACTTTATACAGTTTTTCTGGATATAATATCCGAGACCGTGGAGTAGGTACTCTCCGATGAGTACGCCAACGCGCACTGCAAGTGCACTAACCCAGTCCGACACAGTTAGTACAATTTAGCGTCGTTAATCCGCGATCCAATGTTGAGTCCATCGTTTCTCTCACATTTGATTAGTTAATTAATACGGAGCTAAAGGAAGTAAGTTTGAAATAAATTTATCACCTATTCGATTTATTTGCTCGCGAAACTTCCGCTGGGAGAAATACATCGCGATCGAATTTCTCGCAGCGGAAGATTTGGACAAAAATCGAATAAAGTCAGCGTTTCGGAGATCGATAAAAAAATCGGCGAAAATCAGATCAAATTCCAAAAAAAATAAACAAAAAAGTTATCGAAGATAATTTTTATACAAATAATATAAATTTATGGGAGATAAATGCATTTATTTGGACGAATTTATTCGCGTATTTTTTTACGACGCTAATATTTTTTTAATTATTTTTTTTATCATAGAATAATTACGCAGTTCAGTAATTTTGCTTGTAACTTATGTATTTTTTTTCGACGAAAATGTAAAACAAAAAAATGAAATTTCATGAAAAAAGAAAAAATTATTATGCGGAAGTAAAATTGAATGGATCCGATAGAATTTTTATCAAGTTACAAATAGGTGAGAACCCACTTGGCGCTGAGTAGACCACTCGAGAATTTAATTGAAGTATATTCCTCATTCGCGTCTTATCTTCTGGCTAAACGATGATAGATATCCGCGTAACAGGATGGAGGAAGAATGAGAGTGCCAAGTAAGCCGGATAGTGTGTTATAATACGGGGAACAGAGTCGAATCAACATAGATAATACCGGATATCGAATAGAAAGAGATATGCAGATATTATCGTCGTATTATCGTCATTGTCACTGTTATTATGCGAAAGCTTATTTATTTACTATTTTTTTTCGCGTTATCGTAGTCAACAGTTAACCGATAGTCATTCCGTTCTCGATTTACGATAAAATTAATCTCATCGAACTAATAAAGAAAAATTACGGAAACGTGGGGCAAAATGAGACGATAACTCGAAATTTCATTTATTAATGGTCCATTTCACCCCATTTTTTTTTTTCGCATTAATACGCCTCAATACCAAGCAGATGTGACAAATCTATTTTTTGATTAAAAAAAGAATTGCAAAAGAGTTGTGTATAACGACAAAACTTCCTAAATTACTAAAGCGGTCCATTTTGCCCCTCCGCCTGCCTATATATCGAGAATGAAAATTTCGCGTTCACCGATAATTTTCGAACGATACTCAGAATGATAGAAGTTACGTCAGCGTAGGCGCGCCGGAGCGTTTAAATTGGAACAAGTGACGAGCCAATTGTTCCAGTTAATCGAACGGCTAGCGAGATAACGACATTTAGCTTTCATCTCGAATATTAGAACGCCGGAATGGCAAGTCACACATACAACAGCATCGCACAGCTTCCGCGTGTATTATTAATCGGACACAACGAAAATTCAAACCCTCAATCGACTCTCTACCTTTTTCTTTTATTTGCGACGGGAAACGCACATCGTCACTTTCGATTAAATACCTAACGATCATTCGAGGAGTAAAGTATCCATAAACAGTTACATCCTGCGAAACGACGATTTTTTTTTTTCCGTTATCGATAATTTATAAAAATCCCAATGATCCACACAATCACGAAACTTCACTCTTGTTAATCCCAAAAATAAAAGCACTGTTTCGAAGAACCGTTGCGAACAGTTCAAAGTCCACACTTCACTGTTTCGTCGAGCTTTGTGTCATTGAGACATTGATCCTTAGTCCGCGAATTCACTCCTTATCGCTCCTTGAATCATCGGCGCTGATACACCAATTGACAGATCACGTGGTCTGATAAGACTTATCAATCGCGAATTATTTGATGTTCGGAAATAAAAAATAAAAAAATACGAAGGTGTTATCTCTCGATGACGAAGATCGTATTCTCTTTAACGCGAAAATGGCGGCTCGCACGTCCGATTTTAGTATATCTGAACGGGTATAGGGTGAGTAAGGAGAGCGCGTAAGTATGGAAGCTCTCGTGGACCACAGTCTGACTCAGACTGCTCCGCTTGCATGAGAGCCGCGCGGGAGAGCTCTTGCACACGACACTACACGACGCGGAGTTTAATCTCTATTAATAATACCCGGTGCACAGCCAGAATAGAGCGGACTCCACACTCCCGGCTCATTGAATTCAACCCATTGCCACTGACTCGTCACAACCGCGAGAATATTTCAAATAACGTCCAACAATATTTCGACGTTTTTCGCGTCGCAGTTACTCTAAAATTTTTACGTAAACTTTTTTTAGATTTATAGAAAAAATTCGATGAAACGAGAGCGACAATTAAAATTGTCAAATTTGAAATAATAATTTAATATTTGCCGAAATTTTTTTTTTTTAATTTGCGTCTTTTTTTGTTGATGTTAATATTTACGAAGGCGAAAAAAACAAAATTAATAATTACGTAATTAATAGTAAGATAGATATTTTTTTTATTTGGCGTAAAATTTAACAAAAATTGCGATAAAATATCTGAATTTTATAAGAAAAAATAGACGATAATGAAACTTTACATTGCAAGTTTTTGTTTTTTTTTAATTACATCTTAAGTTGTTTCTGTTATTTTTGTTTTTATATACTCAGTTTTGTCCGATTATTCCTGTATATTTATGAAGGTACGTATTTTATTAATATAAATGGTCATTTTTACGTAACATTATTGAAAGGCACTTCAATGACATCCAAATTAATTTTTAATACCATTTTCATCGATTGTCTAACATCAGTTTATTAAAAAAATATATTTTTCACTTTAAAAAATCGGTTCACATAAATTAGAAGGATACAATTTAGCGGTCGGAGCAAAAGATCTGACGAATTAAATGGCACTGTTAGACTTTCAGTAGTAAACTCTTAAATTAACAATTTAATTTCCTTAGTAAAAGCTTATTTCCGGTGTCTGACACTTTTTGCTTCCCTCATACCGGTGTCGCTGCACTATTGAGACACCGACGATTTTTCCTTTCGCTTCCCTCAAGCGAAGTCAAGAGTCAGACGTCGCTGTAAACACCGCAATTCAAATGAACTCCCGCTGTCGCAGAGAGCGATGCCTGAGAATTATATTCTTTCTATTGTGAGGTCGCGTCGTTTCTCTTTTCATAAAAAGAATGATATTTGGTGGCGACGAGTGTCTCACTCTCGTTTTTTAAATGAAAATACCATAGACAACAGTGGAGAAAGCGATACATAATACATAGTATCGCTTTTCGATCGTTGAGTAGAATGAAAAAAAATTGTTACTTGATAGAGTGGAATAAGTAAAAAAATCGTGTGATCGTTCAGCGAACCGCATCCGACGATGCAGCGAACCATATCGACCGGTAACTTTCTTTAAATAATCGATATCTCCAGTGCAACAGCCGATGTCAAGAATGAACGAAACTCTCGTAAGAACCGTGAAAAAAAAAAAAAAAACGCTGTTGCGTGTAGAATTTCGTAATTAGGTATGTGTTCGATCTTTCGAAGAGCGTCGAGACAGAAAACAGGGAAGAAAGAGGGTAAAATCTTGAAGGAAGGCATTTGTCACGCGTTGTGTGTATGTATAACAGAAGACAAGTCAAGTCTTTCCTCGTCTCTGCTTTCTTGGCTTCACGGTACAGCTAGTTAACACGTTCTTTGCCAGCAGAAGAGCGTCGAGTCAGACAAAAGCGCACGAAAGCGAGAAATCTGAGAACCCTTATGGGCGTTGTGAACAAAACTCTGGGGTTAGAGAAACTGCGGGAGCGGTAACCGAATCCCCCGGTTAATCAGGAAGTTAATTTTTATAGCACAAGGTCCTTCCCGCGGTTACGGTAATTCGAATGTCCATTTAACCCTTTTAAACGCGTTGCCGTATGAGCGCAACACTTTAACGGAGTGAAAAATTATAATTTACTACGGTTCGTGGGTAGAAAAAAATTGGAAAAAAATACCAAACATGAAGAATCGGCTCTCTGATAATGTCATACAAATTTCATATCGATTAAAAAAAAATACAATAAAATAACGAAGCGTCGGCGGGGAGGCGAGGCGGTAGATAAAATTGTACTGTGACTCGAAGGGTTGAACCTTTTACGGAGAACTTCGGAGAATTTCTTCGCAGCTCGGAACTCGGAACTTCGGAACTCGGAGAACTTCTAACCTTTAACGGATATAAAATGAAATAACGAAGCGGCATAATCGCGGAACTTTAACGGAGCGAAAAATGATAATTTTCTACGATTCGTGGGTTGAAAAAAAAAATAAAAAATCAAACATAAAGTATTGACTCTCCGATAATGTCATTCAAATTTCGCAACGATTTATCGATCCGTTAAAAACATCAACCGAAATAACAAGGCGATAGATAAAATTCTACTGTGCCTCGAAGGATTGAATTTCTAACGAGTAGAATAGTAGACGCTATTGAAAAACCATGAAACTTAAAATAAACAGAATTCTCGATTTTCAAGATTAGTTTTTACTTACAATTTTCATTATTTTGTTCTCTCGCTGCTAGTCTCCGAAATATTTCATTATTTTCTCCATAATGAATTTTTCGTTTTTCAAGGATCCTTAAAATTACATTAAAAAAATATCGCTGACATTCTCCACAACTCAGTGTCGTTCTCTACCTCTTAATTGGCTCTTAACTCGATCCTCGACTCCATTCGCTCCGGAAACAAAACTACACAGAGGCTTCATTGTTGGATCTACTCGCATTTGTCACGCGTTGTCTATGTACGTTAGAGTCAAAAGGCAGTTTTCATGGAGAAGTTAGTGACTCGTATTTGGCATGTTACTCCGAAAACAAAACGAAAAAAGAAAGAAAACTTTACTGTAGGGGCCACGTGTACCATCAGAATGCCATGTCTATTCGTGTTGCTAGTATAGTTGACTTCTCTCATGGAACGCAACACATGTGGGAGAGATGCGCAGCCGTTTAAAATAACAACCCTCATGATGCCCTCACGCCTGACTCTCGTGAAGCCCACACGGCAGTCAGGGCAAAGCGCATATGTACGGGCAAACGGTGCATGACTGGAGAATGAAAATCCCGAGTGCTGCTGAGTCAAACTTATCTGCTCGCAAACACATACACAGACACTATACCGAGAGACTATTCAGTCTCTGGCTTCCTAGTTTCCTCGACAACTTGTCTGAAAGAGCGATATAGCCTTTTGCGCCTCTGGAACTCGCACTCGCACTTTATCTCCTTCAAAAGATGACTAATCGAAAGTGCCTAAGTATTTTCAGTCGAGTGGGTATTGAGCTTCGAGAGGCTTTGGAATGAATTCTGATAAAGATTCTCGGCAACTGGTGATACGCGCATTCGGCAATGAGCTCCAAGAATACACCATTGAGCGCATTCTTCTCTTACATATACGAAAAATGAATGAACGCAGCGAAATGTATCGTACTGATCGATTGCCGATTTGTTCCGATAGCAATTGATCATTAGACTGTCCCACGGGGGTAGCGGAAGCGATAAGAATTCGATTTTCTTATGTTTACTGCTCACAAAACGTTATGGAGGCAGAAAATCCCCCATTTTACTTATAGCAGTACGACATACGCGATTTGGAATTTGTGGAGTCACCCAAACGGTCCTTTGAACTCTTCGAGTCACTATAAGCTCGAGAGCGTCAAGTAAAGTATCTCGTTTGTTATATTAACGTGTATAAACGAAGAGGGTCGAGCAGCGAGATCCATTTTCGGTTAGTGGGACGACAACAACGAGTGTCTTTGCTCATCGACGGTTTTAAAGAGATTTATTGGATTTCCTGGGGTAACTCAGTGTCGGGCTACGCGAGCGCACATTCTCGAGGCTTGTATCGTATCCTCGGAGGATTTATCGGTTTACGAGTGTAGACAATAAAGACGGAAGAATATAATGTTGCCAGATGACCACCGACGGGACTCGATAACGCAACAAATATTTTCGTATATAAAACTATACATCGGTGTGTCTCGCGGTGAGAATATTCACCCAGTTCCCAGCGAGAATGGACAGTATCGAAGTCCGGTTGGACCGCGTCCAATACGCGGCTGGCAAGTGCATTCTGACGCGGATATGATGAGTGGGCGAACCTTGAATCCGGGAAAATGTCTAAGTAGCCGAATCCCATTGTAATGTCAAGTCCTTTTATTCCTCGTGTCATAAGTTAGGGAAGTGGGTCAAGTGACGTGACAAATCTGACAAATCTTCAATGGATGTTTTATCCGACGGAAACAAAAATCGATCGGAAGTTCTCGACTTACTGTACTGATTCATAAAAAAAATGCTATTTCAGTGAAATTTTTTTTCTCGATGTTTCAATGACGATATGTTAAAAATGTTCGAAAAAATTTCGAAAAATCAGATTTTGAAAAAATGTCGATGTATATGAGGGGATTAGTTGAGAATTTTTTAAATCTTTACACATTGATACTTTCGGCTATCGAGCTGAAATTTATTACGTATATTGCGTGGTCAGTACTGATTATTCCTTCAAAATTTCGATGTAATGCACGCAATTTTTTTTTTTTTTGTTAAAAAATTAGGATATTGGTAAACGTGTCTGAATGAACGATTTTTTTTGCAACTTACAATTTTTTGACTCATATTAATGGACGGCACGACGAAGAGAAAAAAAATATGATAATCAAATTTGCACATCGCAATCTCATTCTTTTTTTTTTACATTAGAAAAATAATAGTGAAATATTAGACTGCCGGTTGGATGATATCCAACGCCTGTTTGTCAAGTGAATGACGAATCCGCAACATGAGCCGTAATGACCTGCAAATCGTGTCAAATTTTAAAGATCTGGAATTTCCACCGTTAAATTCGAGTCGTTCGATTTCCACGTGTAAAAAATCGCTGATCGCAAGTCTAAGCGAATCCGTGAAATGAAGATCGATGGATGGAATGTTCAAAGCCGCATCACTGATGAAACGTTTAATGGAAGTGAAACGCAATTATGATTGTGACATGTGACAAGGACACGCAACGACGATAATTGGATATGCAGAGGCGGACGCGTCTGTCGGCGGTGCCTGGTGCTCCTCGCAAACATAGACGAACGATCTGCATTCGTGAGAACGCAACTGTTCGATGTTATTGCAATCGTTCTATTTGTCTTTTTCGTTTTCATTTTCACGATCAATCTTTGCTTCGTCCAACTAACGGGGGTTCCGCCCCGGAAGTAAAAAAAATCATTCACAAGGGTCGCCGACTACATATTTAAATATGATTAAAGAAAAGAAATCGGTAGTTCACAGCCTTCGGAGCACTCGGATATCGCCACAGGCCAATGGCTGCAGTGGTGCATAGATCTCGACTATTTTTTTTCTATTCTTCTTCCACAAAACTTGTAAAACGGACCGAAACCATGTGTCCCACATAAATTGGTATCTTTCAGCTTATGGTCTCTGCTCAGCCATTTAAAAAGTAGGAAATCGTAACGAAAAGTATAATATGTACTCACATTCATGTTAAAGTACCAGCAAACCAAGCAGAGGTCAATCCATACGAAAACTCTGCGCACTCGAACTGTACTATATTCACATTAGGTATTCCCGTGTTCGTGATCGTCGCCGTTGAGTCTAACGGTGTGAATCACACCGTTCGCTCGTTCCTTTCTTCCGGATAAGCTATATTACCTCTGTTCTCTAATCGTTCAACGAACTCATCGTACCATACGGACACAATACCCGAATTTTTTATTTATTTTTTCTCGTCGCAAAGGAAGGAATAAATGAAGATATTCCTGCCTTTGGAAGTAGAGACGACTGAGTCACGCGAGAGGAGAGCCCCTCCCTGCCTGTTACAACCCCCGTTTAGCTTGCATCGCGCATGTCCGCGCGCCACTCGCACGGACTGTGCGCCGTGCACATTTCTCCGATAAAAGGGGGATGATGATTCCCTCTTGGGGACTATCGAAGCTTCAACTCGACTGTTCTCTACCACCGTTGAACACTTCCTCGAAGAAACACAGGGCTGTTACCTTCGATCTATATAGGCTTCGAGGAACGTAACTTCGAAGAGGTGCCCTCGAGAGGGGAATGGGATGGAGGAGATGCTCTTCCGATTCCGCGAGATATTTTGAAGGGGTTGTTTGGTTGCTTTGCTCGAGGGAACGAGTTACTCCACAATTCTTTTACAATGCCTTTTCTTACGCGTTTAAAAAAACGTTGAGCCCCAAACTGATTCTTCTTTCCGTATTTAAATTTTATCGATTACGCGATAAAATTTTTTATAGGCGGAAAGATTCATTCTGTTTTATTTGGATTCGTACCCTTTTTTTACGGATTGTTAGATTTTTTTTTAATTCGACATTTTTTTCTTGGAATATTAAGATTTTTCTTTTGAATGGTTAAAAAATTGAATAAATCTGTAACATTGACGAAATCGGTAGAAATTGAAATATTGGGTCATTTTGGTGTGAAAGTCGTGGAAATTAAAAATAATTTAATTCACCCCGATTTTTTTTTCTTCTCATATAATTTTTAATATGATTGTGAAATAGTTTCACATTCAGATGTAGTTATGTCATAGAAAAAACACCGTTAATCGATTATTGGCATATTTTATTTTTATTTCAATAAAAATTACAGCGATTTATCAATTGAAAATAAATGTCTAAGATTCTCATCAATGAGCAGCTGCAGCTATATTTTTTTAGTACCCTTGTGAAATAGATTCACATCCATATGTAGTTTTGGATTATTGGAATATTTTACTCAATTTTTTCAGACCACTTTTTCCTCCTCATAGCTGCGACATTTAATTTCTTTCTAAGCAATAATATTGCAAAAGGTTCATAAAACGAAAGCGAAAGGAAACTATTAAAGGGAACGAGATGTAAGGGAAAATGTTAGGATCTTGGAAAGGGGTTGATGACTCGGTCGGCAAAGATGTGGCCGGAAGTTCTTATGCCCCCGTTGCGCAACCCCAACCGTTCAAGGGGATGAATCTACAGACAGCCTTTTCACGAATGCAACACATTCATCCCGCAGCGAACAGCTTACCGCGTTGATTGACCCGGCAAATGGTTTTTTTTGTTGCTTGAGCTTCGCAACTGCAGCATTCGAGAGGGAGAGAGGGTTGAACGTATTTTTTCTAAACTCCGTCAGCCGGCAGAGTAGTTCAAAGGGAGCTGCTTCGGCTGGGCTTTAGTTTTGCGGAGAAGCCAAGCGAGAAGCTCGTATTGATTTTCCACGCTTTCGATACGAAGGTCTCCGAGGGTCATTTGCTCTTGAAGGTTTCGCGCACTAACCTGCGCTCACCTATCCTACACCCGGGGGTGGTACTGAAAAGATTACTTCACCACTATTTCCATTTTTTTTTTTTTGTAACAGCAAAATATTTTACGAAGATGAATACGAATGCCTTGGAAGCTTTTATTCGTGAATATTTCTAGTTTACTAATACTTAATCGCGAGAAATCTTCTCCTGACCACCGACTATTAATTAATTTTTTTTTAACGCCGAAATAATTCGTTCATTTTTCGGGGCGTTCACTGTAGCGTTCCAGTTGGCAACTAAAGTAGTAGTAGTCGGGGGTTTATATGTATATTGATTTTTCATTGCAGTTTCTTCGTGGCTCGGTGATAAATTGAATTGCTTCTCAGATGACCGATATAGCACGGAGTTTGCACGCAAAACATGCGGTAACCTTGTTTCAAACGTCGTTCTCTGTCGTTCGCTCGTTTTACTGCAGCGCTTCGGCGAGAGACGTTAAAATCGTTAAAATCTCGCGTCTCAGCGTCGCCCCGAAAGCCCATTTATGAATTTCGTTAATTCGAAACTTAGAACGAAATAATAAAATAATTTGGGAATTTTCTGCACTTAAATCATTTTTACGATATTGCATTCTTACCGCTACCAATTTTTTTTTATTATTTTCTCTTACACGTTATTATTTTTTTTATCTCAACAAACATTCTCGATACAAAATAAATACTTTTACAAAAATATAAATTTTCAACGCGCCCGCGAAGTTGCGAAGAAAAATACAGACATTTCCGTTCGTCGTATTCACAAATCAATCGTTTACACTATTTACAAGAGTTCGATAGACAAATTTGCTGCGTGGAAAAACGAAACGAAAATATGACTTTTTTTAAATTTGTTATTATAAATTCCATTGGACGATAGTTCCAAGTAAAAAAATCATATTCGTTGGTAAACAAAAGAGAAAAAAAATCGAAGGGCGTATCCTGTATGAGTTAAAGATGTTGAAAATAACGTGCGTTTGTTAACAGTCGATATTATAGTTTTGCCATCGGAATCCAAGATAATATCGATGTTTCGAGGTCAGGAACGCCATTGCAACTTTGCGAGAACAATACCATAAATTACAAATTTTATTTGTAATAACAAAACGTTTTTTTTTTGCATCTGTATACAGTTGACGAAACATATTATTCGGGAAGACAGATTAATTCTCATTTCATACATCTGCAATTTCGTACACATGTTTATTATTTTATTTGCATATTTTCTCAACGCGAATAATGCGATTTTAGAAAATAATTTGCGCGTCGATTTAACGATTTTGAATACTACGTATTACCTGTGGTCTTTTATACTAGAGATCTAAGATTAATCAAGGAACGGTCTCAGGATTCGTTCGATTTTTTTCTATATATATATATATATATATATATATCGTAACTATTAGTCTGCCTTATTGGACCGAAAAAGCTCATCGTATGACTAATCGTATACTTAAATTAATTGCTACTGTACATTTCTAGCGTCTTTTCTCGTTTGTGCACCGACACGATAATAGCTCATTTACTCGTCTCGAAAATTACTTCCATCTACGATGAAAAATCGTTAAATTGACCTTCTTAAATTATAGTAACATAGGATGATTAACTGGATTAAAACGGTACTAAAACCCGTTCGAAATACTGTCGATTGCCAAACTATCGTAACCTTACGAAGAAAAAAAAAAAAAAAAAAAATGCGACTACAATTATTTACATTAAACCGAAGTATGAACAATTCAATGTCGCTGTAATCTTATGGAAAATGGAACAACACTCGGCGGTATAGACACGATGAAACACAACTCGGAATGAGGCAAAATCCACTATATAAAATTTTTCGAAAAATGCAATTTTTACTGTTTTCCGCATCGGAATCGATGCAAAAGACGATCGAAAAAATTACGAAAATGTTTTTGAATTTTTGAAAATCGTAATATTGGGTTTTGCCTATTTCCGTCACAATTATTGAAGTAAATTATTTTCCTGGTGACAAAAACGCTCTTTCAGTACATTTATATATTTTTATCTTCGCGGGACATGAGCGATTGTCCATTTAGCAAAATTCGAGGATATCTTGAGCGTTGCGGGATGAGGAATGCGTATGCAAATAATAATAATAAAACGATCACATCTCGCAAGGAAGACTTTCGTGTACAGTGATGTAAATCGCGTCCGCTCTCGCGAGTGTACAACAACAAACGCGCATTCGGCTTAAATAACATGATGCATTGTAGGTAATCTACACCGGTGAAAAATGCTCTCTTAGTCCAAAAAATGCGAATCCCGATGAATATTAATCTTTCACTTTCGATTTTTTAAATTTTAAGCGAAAATAAAATCGAATTTCTAAACGTATCTTCTATTCTTTGGAGCTTTTCTGCATCTTCGTCTGCCGAAAATCGCTATTATACAAATAGTGATTGTTGCCACGAGAACAGCGGCGACGGCCCAAACAGCTTTACTTGTGTTTGTTTTTGGCTTTTCTTCGCTCGGATTATCCCCGTCCGATGGCACGGGTTCCGGTTTTATCGGAGTTTCCTTCGTTTCGTTTGCCGGAGGGATCTCAACGATTTTAGATCTCGTCGCATTGGTCGACGATCCCTCGGAAACCGCGGATTTCGGTGATCCCATTCGATTCTCGTTGTTCGATGATTCTGACGATACAGGCCTTGCGGTTGTCGTTGTCGTGGAGGTGGTCGTTGTCGTTGTTGGCGCATTAAATTTCTTTCTGTATGTATCCTGCAGCACATCCAAATTTCTCTCCAACTCAAGTGGTATCGATGGTTTCTCTTCCGATTCCTCGTTTTCATTGATGAAATCCATCAGCGGTCCAAAATACGACAATAAACTTTCGACGCTCAGTTCTTCGATCTCCAAGTACTGCTTTATCACGTTGGACCAATTTTTGTCGGCATCTTGAAGGATCATTTTTCTGCAAGAAAACCCAAAGATTTATTATTTATGTTCTTCTTTGTATTCCCGACATACATTTTTGCATCAATCGAGACTTTTGCAACTGATTTTTCTACTTACGCGAAATGATGGCGCATAGGCTGTTCTATGTTTATCATATCGTATCTGACTTCGGTGTAAACCATGAGATACTCGTAAATTTGAAAACCAAGAATGGTACCGAGGAATTTTCTGAAAAAATCATAGATATTTTAATAATTCATGAAATACGAATGAAACAATACGCAGTGGGAGTCTCCAACGCGACGAGAGCGATACTTACGATAGGTACGGCTTGTTGCTGGTAATGTAATCGTCATCCAAGAAGGTAGGAAGATTCGGGACGCTAGTATTGACGCCCTCGTACTCCATCCTTCATAAATGCGAGTAAAAAAAATCGTGTTGATTAATTTACATTAAAATCCAAGTTTACCGATATCGCTGATCGTTGGTCGCGGAAGAGGCGAATTCTTACCTATACTGCCACCAAGTGGACGCGAGATCACTTGTGTCCAGTGAATGATTCCTTAATGCATCTATTCTCCACTTGTCTGCGGCGAGATAGTACGCCATACGCGGAAGTACGTCCAGAGCAGTGATCATCAACGATACTGTTCTCGCTTCGTCCAAATCAGTCGTATTGCTGATCAATCCTCGAGATATCAACGACGCTGGACTCACTGACAAAATACCGAATAACTCTGCTACTCCTTCTTCGAGTACTACAAAAAAATCCAAATATTACGAATGAAACCTGTTGAAGAATTGCACATTCGTATCTGAAATGATTTTTTTGCCGATTACAGTACTATGCGGTATGATTTTCAGAAAAAAATTCTCAATAATACGAATTGCCATTCTCTGAGCTTTTGGAATATATGGATCGAGAAAAGAGACTGTATACCATTGTTTACTATTTCTATAAACATATTTTTCAAAAGCATTATAATTTTCTTATTTACGGAGAAAAAAAGTGGAAATACTTAGGGAACTTAACATACCACTGCATTCAACAAAATCGAAAGCGATATTATCGATTATTATTGATATTATTGATATTATTATTAGCCTCAGGTATTGTTGTACCTGAATATCTGTTGGCAATGTTGAGAACCGGATCGGTATGGGATGACATTTGATTGACGAGAATCTTCGCGACGTTTTTATGGGCTGAGATGTAATTTGTTATCGAAGCTTCGTTGCAGGTAGAGATACTGGAATAAAATGATAATTTCGTAATTTATCGGGAAGCTGAGTGCTTTTTTTACAATTTTCGTTAATAAAATCGGCAATACGAACCGCATATTGCCGTCTTGACAAAGATTGATCAGATGGGATGGGCATTGACCACGGAATTCGCTTTCGTTCCAGAAACTCGCTTGCGGCACGTGTCTTAATACACTACCGACTTTCGACGCTTCTCTATACAAATTCTTGCCAACTAATTCCTGAATATCGGTAACTTGTTAGTTGAGTATACGATTTTTTCGCAATCATTTTTTAAATTAAAGCGCAATATGCTTACATTTTCCCATAAACTTTTTCGGATGCTGTACATTGTTTCGCTGTGCGGCACGACGTCCATCGCTATGTTGGTCCAATCGTAGCCTCGCAATGAACCTTCGAGGGAACAAAAAATTCACAAAATGATTATCATCATTGAATGAACAATTATTATATTAAAAAATTCAAAAAATGATTATTATCCCTGAATGGACAAATGAAACGACGGAAATTCGACGGAATCGTATGTTTACCTAATAAATGCGCTGGCAGCGTATTATCATCGATACGATATTTCGCCGCTAAACGTTTTTTCACGAATTTCAGTATCTGACTGTAAATATCGGAAACTTTGCTCCACTCGTCGATAGCTTTTTCGTATCCGTTTTCGGTGTCGCATAGCGTTTCCCAATACTCGGTAACGTCGGACTTCGCTAAAAATATAACGTACAATTAATTAACTACGAATTAAATAGGGTTATTTTTTCTTTATATTAAATATATTTTTATAAATAGATATACAAATAAATAAAAATGTATCGAGAAAAATTCTAAATTATAATCATTTTTGTGATTAAAAAAAAATAATTGTTCTGTGAAACTGGCGAACCGGGAATCGAAAAAAATTCTCAATGAACAACTCGACTGCGAACTCGAATGCGCGTTATCGCAGATGCAGACATCTCCGTAGAAATTTCACAAATCAATTTCAAATTATACGACAGCCGAGATATGTCATTGTATGACAAACAACCGGATATCTTGCAAACATGGAATCGAGATAACCATAACGACACATTGCAAGCGCGCGGATGTTGTTGTGTTAGTAATAAATGTACGCAGCGATACTACAACGAACCATTCGCTATTGCGGCCTTCTCGACTAATTCGAGGTTTTTTGAAAAATTTGCTTCGAGTGGCGCGAGCGTTTGATGCCAAGCGGACCATGATGCCAATTTGTCCTCAGGCTTTACACTGCGTCCCAGTTGACGCTCAACGTCTGAAAAATCAACAATTTTTCATTCGCAAATTTGTTTTCCCAACAACTATCGTAATAATTATCATTGCGAAGAATTTTTGTATTTACCCTGTCGAAAGTGCTTCCGAGTGCCTGTCGTGTAATATCCGGCCAGTCGTAATAATTCAGCGTGACTCATAAACGATACAAACTGAAAATTAACAGACAAAATTGAAATGCAATCGACAAATCGTTTCTCGTTCTAGTCGTCTCGTTTCTCGTTTCTCGTTTCTTAAAATTGAAATGCAATCGGCAAATCGTTTCTTGTTCTCGTCGTCTCGTTTCTCGTTTCTCTTTCGTCGTTCGGAAGCGATCATTTCTCACCTTATTGAAGTCATCAGCCGGAAGCAACGAGTCGCCCGGTTGAATCACTGTAGAGAACGCGTACTTCAGCGAAGGATCCTCAAAACTTTCGATCTTTAACGCGCGGGTTTCGTTCACCTGTTTCATTTTATGCTGTGCATATTCGCTCAAAGCTGTTTCCTAAAAAGATATCAAATTCCAACGGAGATGTTACAGTTTTTGCACAAAGTCAACCAATTGCAATGGTCAAATGTATTCAAATTTGTTGGTTTCTTACCCATAATTGACGACTGTGATTGGTCGGCTTGTTGATAAACGCCCATTCGACATTCCCTGTTTTGGAACAGGAATCCTCGTAGCTATACTTCGTTAAGCTTATGAACGTTTTGAGCTCATCTTCCGAAACCGCATTGGCAATGACGAGAAAACTCAAAATTGCATAAGTCCACGTCAGATTCATGCCTTACTGCTGAAAAAAAAAAAAAATTATAATCAAGGGATATGGCGGCGTTTGAACATTGGATTCCCGTAAAAAAAAAGTTTGTACAATAATAATACAAAACAATAATAGAATAATAATATTATTAGTAATTAATAATAATTCTTATTATCATTATTATTATAAATTATATTATTAGTATATACAATAATTTCGTGTCAGCGGTCACGTCTAATTTTCTATGCCATTCGTAGAATCTATAAAAACAAAGTTTAACTTTTTACCAATACGACTTGGAAGGCCGATAAAAGATTACAACAAAATCAACGATGTCTTGTCGCTTATTCGATCGATTTTTGTGTCCAACTTTTTCGCGGAAAAAAACCCTTTTAAGAAAAGTTAACAAAAAGAAACAACAGAACCGTGTCGTCCCGATAGACAGACTAAAAATGCGCTCGGCTCGGCGAGATAGACGTTTCGAGACGAGCGAATAAAGTCCCCGAAGTTTTTAATCGCACGTTCGGTCTCCGTGAACCTTTGGTTTAAATAAGTTAATTTCATCTGCAGCAATTGTCGCCGATCATTGACTATGTCGAACGACTGCGAATTGGGCGGCTGTTTCACATGCGGTCTCACCACACGTTGAACTGCGCAATGGCATATATAGTATAGAAATATAGACGGACAATCGATAGCAAAATAAACATTTTTAAATAAAGACTCCCATCGAACTCTTGAAGCGGCGGCAATGCAGTTTGAACGAATGTCAAAGATCAATTATCCAGTCTTTTTTGTTGTTCGCGGTGATCGTATATTATAAATTTTAATCGCGATACTTTGTATCGTGCCGCATCGATTGTTATACGGCGCTAATGGGGGGGAATACATTTGGAGAGCAGTCAACTCTCAACCTATAATTTCCACGACAACAAATGAAAACAACGCGCAATTTCGGGCAATATATATATATATATATATATAACGTTTGCAGCTAAATTTGTCTCAAAGACGTGAGCTAATTTTACGGCCGAACTAAATTATATTTAGACTTTGCGCATTCTACTATTTTACATTTTTTCTTGTCAATCAATTCGTTTCTTAAGACGTACCATGTTTACTTCAACTTTAACTTCTTTGTTCGTTTACTTCGAAAGCTCGCGACGCACATGCGCGGTGCTGAAACTTCGTGTTTTTCTTAATTAACGCAGTTATTGTAAAGCCGGAACTTGACAGGTCAAATACCTCGCGGCGGTTCAAAAGAAAGCGAAAGAAAGCGATAGACCTCGAGCTCCAGATACGGAGCTCGACGTCCGGTCATCGCAGTGAACCGCTAATAAGAACATCGCGAATGAACCGTATTACAAGGTTCACTGACAACGAGATTTCAGCGCGTCTCGATGCTCATAGTTGATCACTAAATTACGCAAAATCGCTGCATTACGTAAAGTAAAGGAGATATAAAAAAATTGTCGAGGGAAGAAAAGAATGATCGGGATATACGATGTCGCAGCGTCTTACTCATCCATTATAGTTGCCCGTTTGCGTTTGAAGGTTCAAAGTAATTGACCGTTGGTATTCTTGGTGCGACGATAAGATGGTTCTTATCTGAATTTTTTTTTTCCTCGCGTGAACATTCCGCGACGCCGCACACCGGTCTCTTGAAATTCGTTTCACGACTAAATATTCTCCGTATCGTATCAACGTCGACGAAATTCTTCGATATATTCGAACTGCAGATGTGCGCCACGTTATGGAAACAAATTTTAGTCAAAGCGGAGCGAGTTTTGCAGTATTAATAGTATTGCAGCGAAAAAACTATTTTTTTTCATCGTTTTTTCTGCTCTGACTGTTAATATTTTTAATACAAAAATTAATTAATTAAATACTAAAATTAATAAAGGGTTAAAAAATGGCACTGGATGAAAATTAAATGCGCAAATAACGAAATTAAATTCGAACTTTACCAATAAAATTTACACAATTTTGTGAGAAGCTGTAAACACTTGTTGCAGTTTTTCTCGCGTAAACGATCACTGTACAAAATTCGCAAATTCACATTCGTCGATAAATTTTTCGAAACTTGTAAACTGCTGTTTAGAGAAGAACTGAATTCTGTAGTCAACTCCCTCGAAACTGAATTGCGCTCGAAAGATTTCCCCACTCAAAGGATCTAAAACAGATTTCTTTTCGTCCTGTTCTGCATTCTCCCCACTGAAAGACGCGGTCGGTAGTCGGATGATTCAGTCAGAAAAGAGTTGAATAAAGAATATCCTGAGTTCTGAATTCAACGTACATATAAGTTAAGAGTATTAACAACGAACGAAGCGATTTCGTGTTCAGTATTTTATTTTTTTATTTTTTTATTCATTCATCCGCCGACCAGTCTCGTGTTTCGGATGGAACTTTCTTTCACTGATCCGCTCGAACTCGGGATAAATTTCGCGAAATCGAAGTTTCGCGAAAATAATGCCAAAAAGCATCAATGAACTGTGAAAGAAGAATATATTTTTAAAAATATACGAAGACGACTCGTCGCGCTCGACTCTCGAACGCACGCGATCGTACGTGCGCGTAGGCTGGTTGTTGCGCTTCGGGGGAATACACGCAAGTCACGACGAGACAATTGCTACGTGACTACACCGACGAAGACTTGTTATTATAAAATATTTCGGTGTTCCGATTTTTTCGAAGATAAAAAGTTTCATACCGATGTGGTTCGTTACGCGCGACGAGCCGGTATTTCCTGTTGGTTCGTTGACGGAATACACAAACTCGTGGAACACGCCATTGATGCAAGTATTTCAATTGCGAAAGTATGCCGCGAAACACGATCGACGTGCAGGCGTGTGATCCGATAATAAGAAGAGTACGTATCGAATTACCATCGGTATAATCTCTGTGACGAGATGGGCGGAGGTGTTCGAATATTCGATGTCTCCACGACAGGAGATTATCGAGGGGCGTGAAATTTTGCTGTCGCCGATACTCCAATCGGTTCAATAACGAATGATTGACCGATGCGAAAGAAAAAAAAAAAAAAAAAAAATGTCACCTGTTATTCCCCAATTGACTTCGATTACTACTCGTGAAATAGCAAATGCTATAATGTCAATATAATTATGAGTTGATTAATGACTATGAACTTAGTGACACTATTACGAATTATGAACTTTGCCATCGATCGATCGTATTTTTAATGGAGATGTGGAAATAAAAAGCGTATTTATCTGGTATCGTGATACAAATCGTTTTTGCGTGTTTCCAGATAGTATTTATTTCGTAATTAATTATAATGAGTATTAATTTCATAAGTAATCATAATTAGTATTAATTTCATATGTAATCATAATTAGTATTAATTTCATATGTAATCATAATTAGTATTGTCATAATTAATATTATCTGGAAATTCGCAAATCTATTGCGTACCATGATACCAGAAAAATATTTTTTTTTTTTAAATCGCGTCTATGAAAAATCAATAGCGTCGTAATAAAATAAAAAAAAAAAAACAAAGAAAATTAGATGTTCCGTAATTGTTTACTACAATTTCGTACGAGACTTCGATAAAACAGACGTTTGCCTTTTCCTGTTATTTCCCAAACGTTATTTCTCGTTTAATAAATGCGGATTCTGCTTAACCTTTGGCTCTGTGTCAAGGTTCATGTGCTATAACGCGCGCAAGCAACGCGTTGCCAGTCACGGATACGTCGGGCACACGGAAAATGTGTTGTGTAGGTATATATCACGACCTATGTAACAAAAATAAAATTCCCAAATTACTGGGAATCGTGTTTTTGAAATAAGCTATGTGACGTTATTATAAATTAAAATGAAATCCGACGGAGATCGATAGCGGAAATTTTCAGAAATCGACGAACGATTCATCAGGATTTTTCCGGAGCTCATGAGGACATGACGTAACGCTTTAAAATTTCATTCAAGGAATACCGTATTTCGTAACGATTTTGAGTTTTTCAACCGATTCCTTGAGTGTTTCTCGATTATCGATATTACAGCAATCGTTGCGATGTCAGAAATGTTTATTTCGTCTCTTACTCAATGAACACTAAACATTGCATCGATTGCGTGACGATATATAATATTTACAAATCGGTATAAGACCCGTTTGATCCAATACCGTTTCGAACGACAAATAACGAAAGATTATGTGACTCACGAACGCGATATTATCATTCGCCAACGAGTCTTTCTGAGTACAAATGATTCATGCGGTACGCATAGTTTAGCAGATCTTTGAATGTTAGATACGTATCGAGTCGGCATTGGTTGACAAAATCGGCTTTGCGTTTTAATCGGTCCGCGGGAAATATACAAATCCGAAAGTTTAGAAAGTTTAGATAAAAAAAGAAAACCTGATAACTATATTTGAAAGTATATATCGAACAGCGAAAATCGGTAATTGAATAAAAATGACCGGGAATTTCGATTAATTAAAAAATCGCATAGCCACCGCGTTTGCTGATTCGATTCGGCATCGTTAGCTCTTCTGCAAGAATCACGCGATGTCGTTTCAACAGATAACAGAAATATTCCTGTAGTATTTAAAATTACTGATGTTAAATTTACATCGCAAATTTCTAAGTTAAAAACCGTCGGATCTCGCGTAATATTTGAGTTAAACGTTGAAGAAAATTAAGAAGATCATTGTCCTTGTTACTGATGTTTAATAATAAAACGGGTACTGTGTTTCGTAAGATAAATTTATTTTTGATGTTAGTTTTTGACGATTGTCACGTGAGACGAGGGGCGGCCCTTGGACCGGGCTGACTTACCTTCCGATCGAGCGTCGCTTGTATCGAATACTTCTCGGATAAACGAAAATATTTTTGAATTAATGGGCGGCGGGCTTTAGCGTCCGATTGTCGTTTCACTGGGTCACTTTTCTAACTCCGCCGGTTATGGTAACTCACCAAAGGTTATTGGAATAACTTTACGAGACAGAATAATACGATTTACGAATACGGAAACACTGAAAAATGTGAAGCTACATGTGATACAGTCTTATCGCGATTAAGAAATTTCGCGTGTTTCATGCAATGGTATGAGACTATTTGTTCAAAGTTCAATACGATTCAGACTCTCATATCGCACCACCTCACTCCATCGACATGACCAGTATTTAGTGTGACGTGATAAATGTTATGCTCGTCATAAATCACACGCATCTATATAGATTCACCGTCGATGGATTTTCTTTTTTTTCTCGCTCTTCTTTACCCGCGAAGCGGCGAGCTTTATCGATAACGAAGAACAACAAGAACTATTCGCATGAAATGGTTATGTGCGCCAATGGACGCTCGACTCGATCTGTAAATGATTCTCGTTGGCTACTCTAACGGAAATTTCCTGCGACTTTTTTAATTCTGTGACGACTCGTGGAAACGCCACCAGTGGCTAAATTCGGAATCGACGATGATGGAACTTTGCCTCGTGAGGTAAATTTTTTTTATTACGATAGTTGGTACAGCAGATAAAATTTTTTGAATATAATACTATTTAAAAATGAAATTCATCACTATTTATGATGTTTTTTTAAATTTCGAAATCCACTGTGCTTTCTTACGATAAAAGAGTGTTTGGAATCTTCTTAAATCTTCTTAAAATTTTTAATGTAACGTTGAGAATTGAAAAATATTTTTTGAAAATGTTAAAAAATCAACAAAAATAATATGCAGATTTTCTCGAAAAAAAAGTTTCGACAAAACTTACAATTATTTTTTGCAGTGACGAAAATTGTGAAAAAAATTATTAAGATTACAGAAAATCGATTTCATCGATTAGCTACGAATAATGATTTAACGTGGAATCTCTGAAAAATGTTCCTTTTTGAGATATGATTTATTGAAACTACATACAAAAACAGTATTGCTATATCACAATAGAGTGTATGCTTCTTATTGTCTACGATAATGATTCATTAACACCTCTGTACATGTTCCGCAATAACATTCCGCAAAGACACTCTCACAGCATTAAAAAAAAAAAGTCTGTCAATACTACAATATAAATTAGCGTCATCAGATAGCACGGGTATTGACAATTTGTTTTTTTTTTGTTTTTGTTTTTTTCAGCAAATATAAATCGAACTGTACACCGGCAGGTAATTTACCGGCTTTCGAAATAATTAAATATCGTCGATAATACGTATTTGAAGCAAAAAAAAAAATAACTCGTAAAAAGTTAAATAGATGTAATTGTAGTAATACTGCTATCGTTTAACCAGATTTAACGGTTGTATTTTATAATGTTGAATAACATAATGTGGATAAAACTTATTTAAGTACCAAAGATCTCTACACTGCTGCATTTGCCGGGTTTTTCCTTTTTTTTTTTCTTTAATCTGTTTTCCGCGTCAAGCACTTAATTATAAAGGATAATTTATTTTTCGTACTAAATGAATAGACTCTTAAAATCTGAATTAAAAAAAAAAACAAGGATCGATCTCGGTAATATTTGAGATTTTCAACATATATATACTATATATATATCTACAAATTCGAAAGCCATCGGACGATTAGTTTTTACGGCGTTCACATTTTTTTAACATAAGTAAAATCTTTATATTTACAATCTAATAATACCATCGCATCTCGGGCTGTTGTCGACTGTCGATTTTGTTGGATAACACTCGGTAACACTTTTTTTAGCGTCCCATCGAACGCAATTAGAAAAGAAAAAGTTCTGTTTCTCTTCTGCTGAAGGATTAACTTAGCGTTGATCACTTGCGACCGCGTCGTTGACTACCAGAAT
Organism: Buathra laborator; assembly: GCA_934046635.1. Classification (NCBI taxonomy): domain Eukaryota; kingdom Metazoa; phylum Arthropoda; class Insecta; order Hymenoptera; family Ichneumonidae; genus Buathra; species Buathra laborator. Next base: position 9,772,559 of record OW203897.1, read on the forward strand.
GCAAAACGCACCTGCGAGAGTTGAGTAATAATATTTATATTATTATAAAAATAATATTATAATCGTCATTACTATTATTATTATTTTTTTATCTGATGGCGTTTCTCGATTTTTTCATTTATTTTACACAAAAAAAATTAAAACGTTGTTTGTTTATCGAAATAGTTACACTGCTCCAAAATATGCGCGCCGTGTTAATGCGCTCGGAGTTAATTGGTCATTGATTACTGCGATAAATTGTCATACAGTTCGTTATAAAAATTTACCTTATCGGCAGCGTTTGCTCTCCCGTTATCGATTAGTTTCCCAGTTGGGATAAGTGTGCATCGTCTCGCGAATGGTTAAATTAGCAGGTCACAAGTGTTCCGAAACGAAAGCCGCGTTAGCGATGCCCGCACTTGCGTCCATCTGTTTTTCCATGCTTGGCGGTGATTTCTCGCTGTCGGCACTGATCTTAGTCATGTTAACACCATTCTCGGTTCTGTCTTCGGCCTTATGAAACTTTTCCTTCTTCATTTCGATCTCCAACATGGCGCGATCCCGTCTATGCTCTTTGTACAACCATCTGCGCGCATAGAAGTTTATAATCATAAATTGAATAATCCCTATTAAGGAGCAATTCATTGCGCGAAAAAAAGTCGAAGGATCGAAGCAGTAAAAAAAAAAAAAAGAATCATCGCGATCGATCGTAAACATTTTTTTTTTACGAACCAATTACATTATGATGTTTACTGCCGTAGCGATTTCTTCTTTAATCGGCAAAGGAATCGATCGATTTAAGAAAAGCGTTCGACAATCTCGAATGTAATAACTCTTCCGATCAAAACGATTTCATAATTACACCAGTTTCACAATGTATTCCATATCTCTTACTTCATTAATTGACAAATAGTTGTTTTTATCGTCGATCGTCTAAGCATCGAGAGCGACTCCCGACGCTTAAAACTGTACAATCGGCATTGCGCGCATGATTCAGCGTATATTAATGACTTACGAGATTATTCATTGAATGATAATGCATGATCCTTTGTATCTGTATTATGTATGAGCGAATTTGTTGGGAGGAAGAAAACGTGATATACTTACAAGAAGGAAAATACAGCGGGTATTGTGAGGCCCCCGCCGAGCAAGAAGAACGTCCCCGGAAACGTGTTCATCGTCGCCGCGTATACGGAACTGTACATCGGCCCGTAAACCAATGGCATCAATGACTCGCAAACGCCGAACAGAGAATTCACTTTGCCTGCAATTCGATAATCGCAGAAAAAAATTTAAAACAGTGAAACTCGACCCCTTCGATTTCGTTGGATTGTAGAATAAAAAAAAGAAAAGGAAACGTTTAGATATCTTGAATACGAAGGACTCACCTAATTCGTCAGTTGGCACGAGTTTCGAGGCTATTGAACGCATAGCGATGAAGGACGTTCCATTGACGATCTCGACCAATGGTGCTAATTCACGACGAATAAACAACTCGAGGTTTAGCGCAATCATTAAAATGTCAAAAGTAACGAAACATTTGAATTGCAAATTATCGCTCTTTTGTCAGTGACCCCGTGAAAATTGACTATTTCACATAGAAGAATTCGTAATTTTTTTATGAATTTCAATTATTTCAATGGGGGAGAAAAAAAATTGCGATGCTATTGAGATATGTATATTAAAGAGTTTCGCTGTCAAACAATTTTTTTTTAGCAAACAATTTTTTTTTACTTCGAAAAAATAAAAAATATATATATATATATATATATATATATATACTGGTAACGCAAAGACAAACGCAAGCAAAAAAATTATTTAAAACATCGCTCTGTCGTTGCAGAAAAACGAATAAGTTGACAATTACGAAACACGTTCTTCAAAAAATAATTTTACTATAAAAATTTTGCTATAAAAATTTTAATTAAAGGGCCTTAACTACGAATAGTTTCTTCGAAATAAGATGCACGGATTTCTCGAAACAAAAAAAAAATCTAAAGTCATATAGCTTCGCGATAACATTTTTTAATTCATTTTCGATTTCCGTGCAAATCCAACAACATTGACGCGATGAATTACGGTAAAACTCACCGAGATAAATCATCCAGTCTTCCGTGGCGAAAGCGTAAACAAAACAGGCGAGGATTTTGCTCATGCAGCTCATGACCCCGACGAGTGCATCGTCGATCTTCAGCACGTGACTGAATAGTCCAACGGACACCATTGTACCTGTTTGCCAATGGAAGAAATTCCTCTGTCAGTCGAGCGATAACATTATGTACGCAAAGAATTCATCAACAATGGAATGCTTCAACAATTATTGTTCGTACGAAACATTCGTAGTCTCGTTACAAAACAGTTTGTCGGCCGACTGTGTTGATACACGTAAACGATTTTTGTGTAACTGCACCGATTTACTGTTCTGTCGTGTATAGAATTCCGCAACGATCTTAGTAACACTGCGGAATCATATTTCATATGATATATGAATGCTGAATCATTGTCCAGATGGTTGTAAAGATCGCGTACCGTTAATTGCCAAGCAGAGTGCCTCAATTTATCAATTTTATTTAATATTCTTTTCCTTTTTTTTTTTTTTAATTTTTTTAGCGGACAGTACACACCTTAGAAATCCGCGTGGCAACGCTGATGTCAGTTATGTAAGTACCCCATATGTGTGTATCTCTATTAATAGACGTAAAAGTAAATGTACGTGAACGGTCGCCGGTGGTATCATAACTATCGCTGTTTATTCAATTACCGCCTCGAGTGAAAATCGTGTCTCGCGCGAACTTGACCTTCGATTTCTAGACAGTTTATAGAAAATTCGCGTTTCTATACTTTGGTATACTTCCGCTGTGGATACGAAACGAGTTACGAGTTTGACGCTTATTATTAAATGCCCCGACGCGTTAGAGATCGACAGATACGAATACTATCTTAATGGTAATCTGTCGGTATTATCTTCTGGGAAGTATAATGTTGCGATTACACCGGAATATAACCGATTACGTATTCCCGTAGGATTACGATCAGAATTCGTCAAGGTTCGCGCGCACCGGCCGAACAAAACATTGTAAATCGTATTTTTTTATATCGCGCGAAGTTAAAGAAGGTCGAAAAAAAAATTGAGAAATTATTTTAAAAAATTCAAATTGGACTGCAGCGGCGAAAAGATTTTTTCTAGTTTCAGTACAATCTTACGAATAAAACTTTATTTATCTATTCGTATACCCGGATAAATAAAATAAAACAATAAAATTATTAATTTAATTAATAAATAATAAAATAATAAGTATAACAAAATAAAAAAATTTACTTCAATTAAATTAATAATTTTTTTTCGAGTATACGGCAATTTCGAAATATTTTTTATATTTTTTTTTCAACATTATTCTCTCAATGGAACTACGTAAATTTTAGCTTTTAAAGGATTTTTCGTATACGGAATACTGTCTTTCAAAGAGGCAACAGGAATTGCTATGGACAACCGCTTAATTACGAATTTCATACATTTTTACGAACTCCTTGCCGTGAACTCGGCGTAAACGCGTGTTGTGAATATTGTAATTAAGGTCGACCAATTCATATTCAATTCATACGCTGTTTGACTGAGTAATGAGATTATGGTAATAAGAGAGTAAATTGAAAGGACGGTAGAGTCCCGAGTACGGAGTGAGCGCCGCCGCGGTGGCTGCGAGGATCAACGCAAGAAGAGCGTCTGAGTTGCGTTTGCAAAACGCGAAAGGCAGCCGAGCCTCCGGAGACTAACGGCGATAGACGAGTCACGATTGCTGTATAATCGTGAAACAGCAGTTAATTTTTTCTATTTTATTTTTTTATTTTTTTCTCAACCAATCGTTCTATCCGCGGATCTCTCGATACTTGTAAATTGCAAGGACATCGAGATCAATATATCGGTCTCGCGCGATAAATCTTTCCTGGAGGCTCGCGCGCGACATTCACCTTATCGAAGATCCCGAAGGTCTGCATCGATATACAGTTAATTTTGCAGACTCATTGCACTCTTTTTTTATCTATAATTCTTATGACGTCTGTCGAGAAGTACGAACGACGGAAGGAGGTGTGACCGTTCGAATAATACGAACGGTCGCGAAGTAAACTGGTTTCGCAATTAGTCGGCGAAAATGAGTTTTGCAAAATTGAATAAGATAAAGAAACGAAATGAAATAGAGGGAATGAGAACATTTCTCGGACGTCAAGTGAAACGTCAGGGTCGATACTGGAATAACAATCGGTCGAGCGTCGACCCAATGAAGGACGTCATACCCCTCGAACCGAACCGACGGGAAGTCCATCGACATTGACACCACCTTTACCGGAACTAATTTCGATTCTGGCAATTTCTAGAACGCGTACCCACCTTTATCGGTCCCCTAATTATCGAGACCTCTCCTCTATAGTCTTACCTCGAGCGCATCGGACTTCTTTATCTCTAATCGATTTCTCTATCGCTTTCATTACGTTTTTTTTTGTCTTCTGTTAAAGTACTTAATCGCTAATTCATGGCCTAAATACCATTTAGAAAATTTGTGCTCACCGATAAGATTAGTCACCATGCTGTAGGTCGAGAACATGCTGAACTTGACCTCATTCCAGTTGAATCGATACCTCGTGAAGAGATACATCACTGCCATCTCACCTGTAACGAATATAAAAAATTTTATTTCATAATTATAATTACAATCGTTATTTGTTTATCGACTGCAAAAACGATATTGATAGCCGGCGAGGGGGCAGACAAAAAATAAACAGTTACAGCATAAGTAATTACTATCGATAGTATCGATAGTAATACTGTCGTAATTACTATCGTAATTACTTATATAATCGTACGTAGTGAAACATGAAAATGTTAATATCGCAATCGTAAATTAACGTAATTTATTTATTCTCGATGTATAGAAGCGCCGACTAAATCGGGCAATTGGGGCAAAATGGACCGATTGAATCATAAATAATCTTTTTAATTTAAGAAAAAATTGTAATGATTTGTTGATATGGCGAAATTCGTTGAATTTGGGAAATTAATTGATATAGCGAATTTTCTGTGGTTTTCATCTTAATTTTTTCTTAAATTAAAAAGAGTATTTATGTTTCTATCTGCCCATTTTTTCCCATCTGCTCGTTATGATCCGCTTTTCCAAATATTGAAAATGAATGAATTTAAAAAAAAAAAATATTTTTAATTTTGCTAAAGTTACGGAAACTCTTTTTTAAAAAATTCCCATTAATTCAGTTCGTTTAGTTCGGGTTGTGTTCCGTGTCCATTTTGCCCCGCGTCTCATTTTTCTTGGACATCGAACCGCGGGACAATATTTCCAACACTAAATCATTGTTTCACTCAGAATGACGAATGGTCATTTAGAAACTTCAGTTATCGTAGTATGCAGTAAACATTTTACCGTCGAATATTTCGAACAAAAATTTACGATGCTACTCGTCACACGGTTAATTGGACAAATGCATGTATGTCGTAGTGAAACGAGCGTTGAAAATTCGTTCCTGTACGCAGTCGGTCACACGCGCGTCATTATCCCGACATTATGTAAGAATGCCACAGGTTGCACAACAAGTTCGTTTATCAGTACGTCCATTTAGTCGTTTCCGCCGAGCTCTCCGCGGTCTTTATCAAATTATGCCTCTCCTCCTCCCGTTGCCTACTTCTTGTCTCCTCTTGTCTCGATCTCTCGAGCTTCCGAAACGTTTGCGACCGGTTAAATACACTACCGTACCGTTCTCGTATTACCTCAAACGAAGTTGGTCTGTATGCATCGTGCAAACTGTGATAAATGCACTTACTACAATGTAATTCATCGGCCTTGAAGAAAAATCGTGCGAGCAACTTGCGCCAGTGGCTCTTACAGATGATTATGTCTGCGACGAGTCGCATAAGATTTTTCTTTTTTTTTTTTATTGCACACACGAGACGAATTATCCTAATTGAAACAATCATAACCGACATTTACGCTAAAATGTTCATTATATTTGCGAACAATTGTGACTCAAAGTTTGAATCATTCGTACCTGGAAAAACCGAACTTTATTCGTTAAAGTGGCCATTTGTTGCAGTGCGCCAGAAAATTTAGCCTATGAGTCGAAACAATTGCGATTACTAACGTTCTAAACTACCGCGTGATCGGTTTCACGTGTTAAAGCCAATTTCTCGGCGAAGAAGCGTGTTTTCTCGCCAAGACTTCGCGGACACTTGAGCACTTCCGTTCGGTCTTATCTTTCCTCGGTGTCTGTAAGCTTCTTTGGAAGACTAATCCGTCCCCGGGAATGACCTTGTCACAGAAATAAGCCACTCTTCTCTGTAACCACATTGGTATTAACTACGGCCGTTGTGCTGCTACCTTAATAACAACGTCGACGGTATACGCGATTATCACAACATCTCGATTAATGCTATTTTCAACTTAATAGCCTTTTTACTCTTCCCATTGCACTATCAATTTTCTCGATTCTTACAGCAATCGATGTCGCGTTCATTATAATTTCATTAAAAAATCGCAACGTCCTCGAGTCGGAATTTATTGAATTTCTGTTTTGCGGACTTCGGCAACAAATCATAGTGCGTAAAAAAAAATGTTTTCCTCGGTGAATGCGAAAAATGATCGCGATCCTTATCGACTTCATTACTTTGTTGCCAAAGATTACATTATTCAAATAACATAGAATTTTCCAAGTATCGCAACATTTCTTGAAATTACAAGATTTTTAGACAGCAAATTGAAATGTATTCTTTCGATGTTGAAAATCAGGAAAAAACGACGGCAACGTGATAATTAAATTCACGATATTTTTTTAATTTCTTCATCGACAATATTATAAAAAGTCGAGAAAATCGTTTCAATCTCAGGATCCAGACTGTGGCATTAGCTGCATGCGACTATGAGAAAAAAAATAGAAAAAAAAAGCCATTTATCGAATTAGATACACGCGAAACTCCGGCGTTGTAACCGAAGGAATTCGAGAAACAGAAGAAAAAAAAAAGTTCTACGTGTGTGTAATTCGCCGGTGCGCCCGGATGTTCTCTCGTAATTTCCGGGTTAGCAAACGAGCAATTCTATCAATCGCTCGATACGAGAGTCGTTTTGCACATTTGCTTCTTTACAATAGCGGCTAAAAAATTCTCGTGACGTAACCATGGCGCAGCGTAGAGCGACACGGCAACAGGATTTCGTGATCTCTTCATGAAACGAGTTAAACCCGGAAATGGATAGTGCCGCAGTGTGCAACGCGCTGCCAGCGTTATCCTATCGGAATTGAACAACTTTCATCACTAAAAAAAATCTATCCGCTCGCGCCGATGCTGACCCAATAAATATCCACTTTCACATCTTGCAAATCGTCGGAGAGGGGCACGTTGTGCATATTAATAACCTCACGTGAGAGTTGTTTACAGATGCCGTTTACCGAAGTATCCTAAAGCAATTTCAATGCTAGAAATCTAACCGTACAAAGACGTTCCGACACTATTGAATTTCTTCGGACTATGTTGTCAGACGTTGCGTCTCGTGGCGCCTTGTCACTCTTTAACCGATGATTTATGCAAATTTTATCGTAAAAATTCGTTCGTAACATAGCTATAATGATGAACTGTTTGGCATTTTCAACTGCGAACAAAATAATGACTGTGACGCAACGCTACATTGTACAACAGCCTGTCGTTATGATGTACACCTTTCTACGTACCGCCTTAATCTATAGAATCAGTGACCCCCCCGATGAGTATGCGAGATGGATGATGATAATGATGACGAGCAATCGCGTTACTCAACGCGGATAATCATTAAGGTATAAATAATTGATATGTCGTGACAGATGAAATTAAAAAAGTATATGTTATACATACATATGAAGCAAAGAGAATAAGCCAAAGAGGTTCAATCGCACACGCGAGAATACCGAATTCTCAATTATCGTAACGACTCCGAGACGCAAAACGACAGAGGAAATACGATTTCGACGATTTTTTTTTTACATCACTCAAACCAAAGCTCTCCGTACGCCGCTGGCAAAATTTTACGATGGCACGCGAATAAACAGAAGCACACTAATTGCTCTGCGGTTGTGTCCTTCCACGTGGCTGTTAAACACGCGGAAGACGGCTATTACGCAAAGTCGTCGGACTCTTAGGATGTTGTTAGGTACAGGTGTACTCTGCACTCGATTATCTGGAGTTGTATTCCACTCGCCATAAACATTCGTAACGTTATTCAATTATTTTATAGATCTTTTTTTTTTAATCAGTGTGATTGCATCGCGGTAATTTATTGAATTAAAACGTACCTCCGGTAGACTATGATTTGTGCTATTCGAAAAATGGGTGATATAGACGAATATTATGACGAACTTTTTGATTGATCCAATCAAATTAAAAATTCAGAAAAATTCCAAAAATGTCTTTTACAAATTCGTGAAAAGGCAAAAACAAATGAGATGGATTCGTCAAACTTACCGTACATCGGGCCAATGACGACCATTACAATGATCATAAGAACGATGACTCTCTGTTGTCGATTGTTGGCACCCTTTTTGAAGGCAACCCTGAAAGTCTCGTTGATATGCCTGATGGAAAAGAAGTCAACGACGGTTGCGCAAGCCGACATTTTTTTTCCTTTTTCAACGACCGCTTGCGGGGGTCTCGGAGCTTCTTTGATAACGACGAGACCGTAAACGAAAGCGAGTACGTAGCATACCGTTGATATGGCGAAAACTCCGTAAAACCCTATCTTGATGTAGAGTATTCCGGAAAGCGCCATACCGATCGGTACGCCGAGCGAAAGAAAAACGTTGACAGCACCGATTCTCAGTGTTCTCGATTCCACGGTTGTAATGTCACCGATATAACTGAATATAGCCATAAACATGGTAAACCAACCGCCGGTCAGCGCCGGCCACAGTGCCTCCGAAACGCCGGCAGCTTCCATCGGTAACTCATAGAACCAATAGACGCAAGCGATCAAACTTATGCTCGTCAAAAATTCGCCGACAATCGGCAGTAGCATGCACGGTTTTCTCAATCCCGTACGATCGCTCCATGCGCCCATGAAAAGTATCAGAAGTGTCGGTAATCCGCTTTGTAGCGCTGTCTTCCATGTCTGCATTCCGGCGACGAGCTGTTGTACAGCGGTTTCCTCGGCCCCGAAACCGGTGGTGTTTCTCGCCGTTAAAGCTCCACAAATTTCGTCCGAATAGGCAAGATTAACGCGGCACGCCTTCTCCAGATTGAGATTCTGCGTTGCCAGTGACGCGAGTACACTTGGCATAATGTAGCATGCAACCATCGGCTCAACTGTTATGTTGCTCGTGAGGAAGTTCCATTTTTGTTTGACACTCATGGATTTCCAGGTTGCCGGCCCTTCGGCATTGCAACCCGACATGCTCTGCAGTGCCAGTGATTTTTTATCGATCGTGGCGTCCTGTTTGCACGACGGTTCGACGACGGATAGTGGTGTTGCGTTGTTCGTCATTTTGTCTTCTTGTTTATTTATCGCTATTCGGTAATGCCAGCTTATGATGATAACGGACGATAATGATGCGCTAAAGAAGTCACTCGCGCACACCGCAATTAGATATAAACGGAATCATGCACATGTCTTGATAAATACGAAACACCCTCCGAGTTCAACTTCTTTGGCAGTTATAAACATTCACTAAAACATCATCATTGCCTATCTGTGTGTTATTGCTAAAAGAAAATCGCACTGTCGTCGGTTTCAATGGAAACACACCAGTTAAGACGATCACCGATAACGCGGTCTCTTTAAATTGATGACACTGATGATCGTTTGTGATGCAGCGATGCTTGCGGTACCGTTGGTACACGGCGGATGACAAGGATTACTTATAGTTTATAGTATAGCGTTAGGCTAAATTGATGACACGATTGTTTCTCTTTGAAGAGCGATGGCAGCAACCGGTTGATGCTTGTTCTCCGTGCTGACCGGTCGACCGGCGGACCAGTGTTGTTAGCAGATCTGTTCACCATTGACCAGGGTACGAGACTCTTTGATACGTAGGGGTTTCGTACAGTCGTGTCGGCTACTTGGTCACTACTGGTTAACGCTGGTGGGATTGCCCGGTATGCCGTCTGCCCGTGTCTGCCTCTCTACTACTCGCTTCGAACTCTCCTGCTTACTGGCTTCTCTTGTATCCCCGTGTTAATACACTCTTCTCGCTATACACACTTCTCCTGGAATTCTCACCACTCCCCGTATTTCACCGATCGTACTTTGCGATATATCTCTGTACAGCATGAGTTTTACGATTGGGGACCCCACCCCCACCCACCCCCACACCTTGGCTCCCCACTCTTCGACGTATTTGGTTGGATTTCGACACTGTTGTTACAACTCTGCTTGACGGTCATTCGGCTACTTCCGCTCACTTCCGCGTACATGCATCCACAGTCCATCCACCCATCGAGCAACGATCCTCTCAGGTCCGCAAGGCTCCTCGCTCACTTCCGTCCAACGCTTCGCGCATACGATATCGCGTATCCATTACCGCTTGGCGCACGTCCTGCGTTTTAGTCAACCAAATTGTGAAGTTTTGTCATTTTGTTTTTCAAAGATTCTTTCCTTATCTGACCGGCGATAAATTTTTATGGGGGGATGTTTGATCGGTGATTTGAATGGGTTTTGATAATATTGTCTCGTCTTGGATTTGTTCTAACGAGTTATATTGACGTCGTTCCGTAATCACTGGAGATATCACCCGAACAACAATAGTCACGTGCGCAACATTTTTTATTGCATAGGATCTGCTTGTCACATATTTGATTTGATTTTAGTCGATATGATTCTAAAATTGTGGGAAAAATTAAGACACAGCTGCGCTTGCGGGGGTTAAGAATTTTTTTCCGTAACGACTATTTGGAAAGCAAGGAATGTTTCAAATTGTCAACATTAATTATCGATGGTCATTGTTTGCATAGGAAAGGCACTATTTCGGGAAGATTATCGTGGATTAATAATAATTTCGTGAGGATTAGGTTTTGGACCCAATGAGGTAAAATCCATTCACGCTTCGCGGTTCAACATTTTTGGAAAGTCATTGCCGAGCTTTATCATCGCAAGAGTCAAAGTATCTCAACTGACCAAGTGACTTATCCGAAGGTGGTTGCGTTCGCGGCTACGGACGGTTTCACTTTTGCCCCAAATAATGTTTATGCTGATACCGCGGTTTTTAAAATAAAACTGGTATAGCAAATGGCCTTTTCGCCTCTTCACCGCGGAGGCTGAGTTGACTGGTACCCGCGACCCTGACACTATTGTAGCTGTGCCTTGATTTCGCCAAAACGTATCACGATCCGCGCCTACGAATGCTTCAAATTATTCCGCACACGATTATACCTTTATATGCTTTTTGCATGAAATATCATCAGCAAACACATTCTAGAAACATGTTTGACATCAAAGCATTTCAAGATATAACGTGAAATATACCCACTTGCGAAGGCTGCGCGTAGATTCAATTCGGGAATTCGGAGAGTCGACGACACGAGGACACAAGAAAAAAATAATATTAATGACACAATATTATTAAAAAAAAAAATTAAAAACAACTGTACACACTTTTTTGAAATTTCACACACGAATTTTAAGAGACTCGAGTCAAACTAAAATCATGAAAACACGTCAGATTTTTTTTAATTAAAAATTTGCGCCTAGTAAAAAAAATCCTATTGCATTTTTTTCTAAAATAACTAAAAATGTAATTTTTCAAAAAATTTTATTCATTTAATTGTCATTGAAAAAAAAAAAAACGGTTCCCTTGTTTTTTTGCTGTTCTGTTTATTCTACACAAATGATTGAGATGAAAGGAACATTTGAGAATGGAAAGTCAACACTCGTGAAAGCTGCGCGATTTTATATATTTCGCGATGTAAATTAGTCAAATCGATAATTTTAAGAATGACTCGATTCACTTAAGTACGATAGTATTTCGAGACTGTTTTCAACGAGAACTGATTCTTTCCTGAAGACACCGGAATTCCTCAGGGTGTACCCGTCACAACCGTCTACATCCATGACACGCTTTTCTGAGTGCTCTCGGCTCGTTTCTCCTCGTCTCGTCGCGCACCCGCCCGCAGATCACTGCCACGTCCAGTTGGGTAGAACAAACAAGCCATGATTTAACGCCAGGGTCGTCCGAATCTCCCGATAGTTCTTTCTTAATGGCCAATTCGAGACAATTACTTCCGCCATAGAGGAAACTTCGTGTGGTATCCTACACGACCTCGTCGTTTTCGCGACGACGTCAACGTCGTCCACGTTCATCAAATTGCCTTTCACTTTTTTTCCATTTTTATTCGCACCATTTTAATCTTGCGATCAATTTAATTTCACATCATAAATCAGAAAATTATAATTAAAAAAAACAGTATGTACATAAATGATGAAACACACTGAAGGGATATTCGCGAGCGATTTGCGAGCAGAGAGATTCGGAATAGATGGAACGACTATGACGATGTCGATGACGCTGGAACTGGCGTACTTCGCTAAGCAACATGATGCTGATACAATAATGATAGGCCTCGGTCTCTTTCTACCGGTGGGTGATACCGTTCGCGACTTCGTGTATAGCATATCGTGGCCAGGCAGCCCCGACCCTCGGCCACCCGCGGGAGGGTTACCGCCAGCTTAAGTGAGTAATGCGAGCGATGCTTATATTAAAATCGGCTCCGATACCGTGCAACGGACGTAAGTATAACACTGTAAGCGAGCCATCATTCACACGATTCACACGTTTTAGTGCTGTCGTTGCACACACGACGACGAGCTTTCTCGTAGCAACGAGTCGGTTCAATCTCGAGTTCCACTACTGGACATGAAACATTCGTTCCTAAAGTGAAATCTCGATTGTATCCACGACGAGCGGAAACATCGCATTCACGAATTACCGAAAAATTACGGATTATTCCAATAATTACAACGCGTGCCAATTTTTCAGAGTGACACGAGAGAAATAGCGACGAAATGAATAGAAATTTTGAAAAATCTTGATAAAGTCGTGGCGCAGATGCGTAAGGGAAGATGGGGCAAAATGAACACCTTTAGCAATTCAGGAAGTTTTGTCGATACACAACATTGTCTCACTACTTTTGAACCGTAAAATACATTTTTCACAACCCTTCAGAGTGTTAAGACGAAAATGAGGCAAAATGGACCGTCAATCAATTGCATTTAAAAAAAATGAAAAATTTTTATTTTAATAATTTCGTACCAATAAGCGATATGTCAACTATTCTCGTCAGAAAATTTGAATTTTCCTATGTTAAAAATAATAAAAGACTTCTTTGAAAGAATTATAGTTTTAGTTGTTTACATTCCTATTTTTTGTATGAGTTAATTTTAGCGCAGACAATAAAAATTAATGAATGTTCCGTAGAATTTCATTAAATGTCATTTCCGATATTTTTTTTTCCGGTAAGTAGTAATCTGCAGCAAAAATAATAGCAATAATAATAGAAACTTGAAAATTGTACTTTTAAAAAATTTCATCAATTTTAGGATTGTTCCATTTTGCCCCAAAATTTGAGTTACGCGACTGTTTCATTTTGCCCCACTATTGCCTACTTACATAATGCATATTGTATTTCTAAAAATGTTTCCAACGCAGAGATACAGAGGAGAATTTGATTTTGATTGCTCTGATCTCAATCCACCCGTATAATTAACATTCAGTGAGACACCTCCTGTCTCTGGATAATGCAAGTGAATTTGCATCCATATGCTCACTGTCTTGTCTTGCATGCTATTTTCAATATTTCTATCGCCGGTACAGCAACAGAACGTACTAATCTCAACTTTCACTAATACAGTTGATTGGTGCGTTTAAATGTTTCAAATTACAAAACCTATTTTTTTATACATAGCGGTTACTATAAAAAGGTGTTTCTTCGCGTTGGCAGAAAAAAGAAAAGTCAAGAAGCGATCTGGTAAATTGAAGCCGAGCCGAGCCGATCAATGTAAGAAAATCCTTGAGATAATTGCTTTCGCAAATGAGACTTTGTGTACCATGTATACCGTAATAGCAAGTGTAATTATGCGGTGTCTAATGATCCACCGGGTGTACTTGAACTTTCCAACTTGAGAGCGCTACTGACGGCACACATCAATGTATCGACTTATGAGTATTGACATCGCAACGAATCGTGGATGCGACAGAAAGACAATTTGAACCAAAAAAACAATATCTCATTGAAACTCAAACGCCGACTGCCAAGAACCGTTTTTCTTTTCGCTACCTAATTATTGTATTTTTCTTTTATCGGAGCGACATAATCTCGCAGCTCTTTGCTTTATCACAGATACATCGCGTCATTAGTCACGGTTATTAGAATTAGATATAATTTCTATCTATTCAGTTTTATCTTCATATCTGTATCCATTTATTCGACGTTTTATAAACGAAGCTTAACAACCGCTTGCATAAGCGCATGAAGCACCGAAGCATTTTATCCGATTGACGGATGGACGGACGGACTGATGAGTGTACCGCAAAGTTTTTTCAATCGGTTCTGTTATAGTATATGACATCCTAAACGCCCGTCCTAAGTTAGGATGAGAGGTCAGTGAACTTCTCCCTGTTTCTCATTCCCGCGATCCTCTTGTTGCCAACCAACTATTGCTCAACTGTAACTCATGCTATCTTTGTTTTTTTTTTTCATCTACATCATTTTTTAAAATTATCAATATCATTTTATTCGATGTACTGTACGAAATATCGAATTTCCTGCGCCGCGGATATCACATTGTCGACGTACAGATAAAATTTAAAAAATTCCCGCCGCGTCTATAAATATACTGAACACAGTGAAAACAAGAGTACAATCCTTTCGCCAAGCGCACCGACTCGGTACTCATATTACGACGACAAAACTGTATGTATCGCTTGTAAGTTAATACAACACAGCGAGCGGTTGAAAAAAAATCGCAGATTCATAAATTTGAATCGATCACCCAATGTCTTCGGCAAAAAGAATTTATTCAATGATAATTTTTTTTTCGTCTATTATATTTCAACTAAATAAAGACGATCGTCTTTATCGCCCACTGTCCTTGGAAAAACGAATTTATTCAAAAATAATTTTTATTTAATGATCAATTTTATTTTAATCAAATAAAAACGGGAAATCAGCATAAAGTCATTCATTTAGATACCGTAAATCACTACGGAGACATTGATTTACCGTATTTATTTAACTTTCCCGTTTTGTGTACGTAATGTACAGGCTTCGAGGGTCGCGATTGTCGGCGTCTATTGCATAATCGTTTCTTTTGTCACGCTGGCGGTGATCGACGCAATCGCCTAGTCGGTGCTCCATCGCGAGAATGGGCTTTGGCTACAGCTGCAAATAATTGGTTTCCCCTGTCGACATTCCCCTATGCATTGAATTAATATTTTTCCGATGCCGGTAAATGCTACGCTCGTGGTACAGCCGACCAACTGACAATATGCCGCTGAATTATAGCGTGTTTCGTGCGAACCAACTCGACGCTACATTAGATAATGATTAATGACGAGCGTCGATGAGCTATTAAAAATATGAAAGGCGTCTGTCCTCCTGGCGAGGATTTTAGTTCAGAAAAACCGTACGGTCAACGTAATAGGTAGCATATCAAAAACTCGTCTAAGATGTATCGAAGCATTCAGGATAACCGCAAGACGAAGCCCGTTCCGCGGGGGGGACTCGTTCGCGAACAGAATTTTTTTTTCACTCGCAAATTGCCGCGAGGAATTTGACATTGAAAAGTCGACGACGAGAACGTGACCGTGTGCCAACAATAATATTCTGAAATTACGGGATCTCCACTCCGTCGCTCTCGAATGACGTTTGTTATTTTTTGTTCCCCAACGCTATCCGTTTGACGATGATATTCTTTGCATTTTTTCACGAATCCCTCTACTCCGTGGAATGGATGTCGAATCACGAATATGGAATATTTTATTCAGCTCATCCTGTATCATATATTCTTCATAAATTTCGTTTTTTTAATTAAACGTCCGAACTTTGAATTTGTATTTATTTCGATATTATCTGCTCCAAGATAATTCGACAATACGAAAGTTTTGAAAAAATTCAAAAATTTAAAGATTTTGAAAAAATTCGGATAGTTTGAAACATTTTTTTAAGAATTCGAAGATTTAAAAAAATTCAAATGGTTTAAATCCTTCAAATGATTGAAAAAACGTAAATAACTAAAAAAACAATTGAATTATTCGAAACAATACGAACGACTCGAAAAATTTCGAACAATTCGGATGAACGAATATTTTATACGATTCGAGTACTATTCGCACACCTCAACTATTGATTCTTCCAATTCGTCTTTCCGAAATCGATAAGTTTTCGAAAAAATCCATAATATTACGACGGTAATGTTAATAAATTCCAAAAAAATGCAAATAATTTTTTTCGCGACAATTCCGGTTCTTCCATAACAATAAATTATCGATATGTTCGCGTACTCGCATTCACTAATGATGCCGCAAATCGGAGACTTTAAAGGATAATATTGAATATTATGGCATATCGTGGCAATTGCAAAACGCAGCGAGTTCTCTCGGAAATCTGGTGACGCAACAGGGTTCCTCAACCCTGATGTGCGTTCACGCAAGAACACATGAACAAGAAACGTTCACCTGGACAGAGCGTTATGCATATATCCTGTAAAGCATATATAACTATACACTCTCTGAACTTCATTGCCTCGTAACCTGTTTACTTCCTGCGTCAAAAGTTTCTCAAACTACTTTCTGCATAAAAACATCGAGCAGTTAATTTCGTTCGCAAACGATTACCACTCCGAGCAATTTACCGTTAATTATATTTATCGGATCTTAAAATCGAAATATCCCCTTCAACATTTTCAACGAACTCCGCGCGAAGCACCGATGCTGATATTAATTTTTTTTTTTTTTTTTCATCAGTGAAACAAGATTCGTATCTTGATTTTATCGCACTACGAATAACGATTCTGGATCAACATTATCTATATATTGAAAAAAAAATAAAACAAAACAACAGAATTTCCAAAAACACGTCCCTCTTTTCGCGTGTACTTCAGAGATTTTAAATGCACAAATATGTTGGATGTTATGAATGAAAATTTAGGACACACATTCGATATGTTGTCAGAAACAAAAGCAGACATCGCTTTTGTGTATCAACGAAAAATTTCCTGTGTGCCTGAGAAGTTAAAGGCGTCAATTATCGTACCGATCTTCGTAAACACTAATCGGTGAGAGAGGCCTACTGGTGAAACACGATGGGGAATACCGAATTTTTTTTTTTTTTCATTTTGAAAGGTTCCTGGAGATCTGTCAATAATACTGAGGAGACGTTCACCGCTGACAAGCAAAAAATCAACCCGTCTTTCAACGTCATCCATCAACGTCGCGAGATTCTGTTTCGCTACTCAACTATCATCGATTTTTTTTAATCATTTATTTTTAAATGTTTTTATCGAACGATAACATATTGAATTCTTTAGTAATGTCGACTTCCACACGCGGAAACTGGCAGTAAATATATTTCGAGTAATCCAAAGGAACTGATTTTTTCTTTTTTTGTTCGCTGTGAGTTGTTATCATGGATACCGGATTATTATACGCCAGTTTCACAATCTCGCGCACGTAATTGTTAACAATTTTGTTAAATACCACATGTGTTTATAATACACGTGATCTCCGATGAGGGAGTACTACTTACGTGACGAAATGTCAATGCAATTTTCGAGACGGGATAAAAATAATTGCGCTTCGTTCAGACAGTAAATGTATTTCATGTTAAGAATTATCAAAACAAAACAAAAAAAGAATAGAAAAAAATACCTTATCAAACACACACCGGAATAAGAAAAACGTGAGTAAAAGTGTCAAATCGCTTTTAAGTGTGTCGATAAAAATAGAGTGCAGCTTTTCGAAAACATACTATTTGTTAAATAAGCATATTAGTGATAACGATGGCGGATTTAATGATTAACGAGAACTTCGTAGTCTCGGAAAGAGAGCTCTTCACCGGCGAATGGAATGTACAGACATCCATGACTGGCTTGAACCTGCGAAAAAAATAATTAATAATGAACAGTTGCCGTTTTTTATTAAAGAGAGGGGGGTGGGGGGGTACAATGGTCCGCTTGAGCAGTTCAAGGAGTTTTGTCGATATACGCAACATTATTCAGCCACTTTTCAACCAAACAATATATTTGTCACACCCGTTACGAGAATTGAGACGAAAAAAAAATGGGGGCAAAATGGACCATAATAAAATTGTAATAAAAATATGAAAAATATGAATTTTAAAAATTTGCTACCTATAAGCGATTTGTTAACTATTCTCGTCAGAAAATATAAATTTTCCCATATTAAAAAAATGGGAAGATTTTTTTAAAAGATAATTATCGAATTATAATTTTATTTATTTGCGTTCCTATTTTTCGTATCGGTTCATTTCAACCCAAACAATAGATATTTCGTAGAATTTCATTAAACGTCGTTACCGATTTCTTTTAGGTAAACAGCGATCTGTGGCATAAATAATGTCCGTGAAACTTGAAAATTGAACTTTTAAAAAATTTCGTGAATTTTAGGATTGGTCCATATTGACCCAAAGTTGGAGTTGCGCGAGTATCCCACTTTTCCCTTCTTTTCTTTTCCACAAATATAATTCTTTTTTTTTTATTAACGCACCTTGCCGACGGTTTGCGAGCCGTTGTGGAGAACGCGACCAACGTATAGGGGTTCACCCTCTGAGGTCTGTCCGGCTACCACGGCGTCGGTAGGAATTACGCCGTTGTTGGCAAATTCCCACGAGAATGCATTTTGGCAAAGAACCTGTTAGGACATAAACAGTCGTAAAAAAACATTCGAAAAAAAAGAATTTCACTCTTAACGTTCCATTTAACTCCTTTATCTATTTCTTTCAACGAATAATAAAAAAAATTCAAGTATATCCACGCATCCGATAAGGGACCGTTATTTCCGCTCGTAATGATATAAAAACGACATATATCTGTATTCTTTTGTCGTTAATACGTTAACAATCTGTTTATCCGTCGACGTTTCTGCGAACTCAATCGCAACCGGTATTGAGAACGTCCACTGATTAGATTATCATTGCTGCTGCAAGCCGTAGATTACAAAACGATTTTTTTTACCTCGTATTCGTGTTTGGAGTGTTCCTCTCCACCGTACGAGATGTACGCAGCACTCTTGTCGGGAATAACTTTAGCGGGAATCATGTCACCGTTGTGGTAGGCACGTCCGACGTAAATTGGCGCACCGTCGACATCGCGACCTCCGAGCACTGCCGTTTCCGGAAGCGACTGGCCCACCGTACGTGTTACCCACCTGTATGCTATAATTCGCGATAATTAAAAATTATTTAATTTTCATAAATTCTTATATAAATTAATTATTCGTTTGTAATTATTTTTAATTATTATATAAATTAATTATTATACATTTTTTTATCAAACGATCACGCGATGTATTATCGGTAAAAAAAAAAAAAGTATCGTAATTTCTGCAATTCTGTTTCATATGCTACACGGTGATACTTTGATTTTTTAATGTTTGATTCTATGAAACGCGATTACTGCCAATTTTGCGATACGTTGTTTTTGTGGACATATGTGGGCGTGTGAATTCCACGAGAATTCGTCGAGTTCCCGGAACACGATTCAAAGAAATAATGTATCAGTCCATTACGTCAACGATTTGTCGTTATTAGACGCATTACGTTTTTAAACACGGGACTTATATCATCGAGCGTCGGAAAAATAATAAGCATAATTTTTTTGAAAAAAATCGACTCAAAGTTCTGCATGAACAGCGTGTGTTCTTATCGCATACGTCACGAAAGTTTGGAGGAATACATTCATTAATGTGTATCTTTGCCACGTCACCGATACTCAATCGGTGATGAACTCATTCGCACGTTACGTAAAAAAAAAGATATCGGAAAATTATCATCGGAATAACGCTTTTTCGGGATTTTACAGTGATAAATAGATTATAAATAAATTCAATCTTTAAATTAAACATTGTGAAAAAAAATCGATTTCATTTCGACATTAATTCGGCGCTTCACCGTAAATTTTAGCAATTCAGTTCAAAGTCTTCGCAAATTTTGTACAAATAAAAAATTGTTAGACGAAATGCTATTTTTTAAAATGGCGAATTTTTTTTTTTCGTTTGATATATATCGAAGCAACGATGTGATATGATATTTTAGGGAAATTTTGTTACGCCGCTTACCTGGCATTTTGGTAGACAGAGTTGACACTGCTGAAAGTATGAAGTAAAATGACGCTTATCAGATTCCGTTACCCGGTTAAGAACCTCTTTTATCTTATCGCGTCTACACTCGGTTGTTTGATCAGTTACCAGTCTGGGGATGTACGCTTTCTTGGAACTCCCGCAGCGTCGAAACCGATATACAATCATTTTCCAAAAATAACGATAATTACCGATGTAGCGCACCCGCTAAACTGCCGAATATAATAGATAAGTTTCGCTATTCCAATCCCGTGCGACAGTCCGAATACGTGTCTCGTATGCCAAAATATACAGCTAACAGGTGGTTTTGACTATCGTTACGTGACATAATTCATTGGCACTCGAAAGACATGGAATTTTTTTTAATTTTTTCTTTCGATATTTGAACACTTTTTCTTTGCAAAATACATTAAAATTTATTCGACTGGAAAATCGATTATTGAATCGATCCAAAATAGAAAACATGTTTTATCGGTGTTGTATTTTGTAGGATCGTTGATCATTGACGATATTACAGTTATCAGTATACCGATGGCTCTTGTGATAATCTTCGATTTATCGAGGAACTTTAATCGTTATACTCACATTTACCGTGTGTGTCCGAAATTGTGATTTTCAAAAACAGATTAAAAAAGAAACATTTTGTTGACCGGTATGAGTCATACTGATCAATATAGCTGGTGAGGCATTGGTAATACATTGGTGTACTGCAGAAACAGATAAAATCAATGTTTTAGAAATTTTACGCGTGTCAAATTTTCCGGAAGTACTACTTACATTTTTTTCGAGCTATCAGTCGTTTTCGATAATCAGACATCTCGATACTGTCGTTGTGGGAAGTAAACAAATGTACAGTAGATCTTTCTTACTTGATATTTATTCGTGAGATCTTTTATGTTTATTAGTTTCTGTGAACACATAAAAATATTATTAAATATTCGAACGATGAAAGACTTTGAGTCCGAATTTACAGATCATTCGGAGATTAAGAACTTGTACCTAATTTCTCCCATTTTTAGTTTTACACCGGGAATCTGTTTTCCTACCCAATAACTATATATATTATTCCTTTTACCGACAGTTATAAAAACTGACCGAATAATTATTCGGGACTTTCCTGTAGACGAAGTTATAGTAATATAATCTTCTGAGACCTATATAGCAATAATAATTTAAAATAATACAAGAACGTTCTTTATAATTTATTCTTCTTCTTCTTCTCAATTTTATCGACTTTATTATTTATTACAATCCCAAACTTCATGTGATCGTCCAATTCCCGCATCGCCTAACTTCGGGTTTCTTCGTTCGTCGTCGTCGACATTCGTAAAAATTCGCGTTCTTATTCTCGCCACGCGCGGTTGTCACAACGTGCGCGCCTTCCAAAATAAAGCATGTAACAAACTCTCTGATTAAAAATAATAAATAAACAATTAATCATTCGCGCCATCGAGCGATTAACCTACAAAAATGAAGGTTAAAGTACTGACTCGTAATCCGGACGATTATATGCGCGAAACAAAACGAGACATACACAAAGGTAAGCCATATCGTCAATACCGTACATAACCTTTCCTCGATGTATTCATCGTTTCCCTCGAGTTAATATTTATCGAAAAAAAAAAATCGCAGTACCGAGAAACTACGATCCCGCGCTGCATCCCTTCGAAGCCGTCAGAGAATACACGAGAGCGCTGAACGCCGTAAAATTGGATCGAGTTTTCGCCAAACCGTTCATCGGCAATTTGGAGGGTCATAAAGACGCGGTTTACTGCGTCTGCAAGCATCCGGGAAGTTTGTCGACTCTTCTCAGTGGCGGATACGACGGAGAGGTAAGAATATGGGATCTTCCGCAGAGAGAGTGTGAACGCGTCTTCCTGGCGCACGATGGCATAGTGAGAGGAATGGCGTTTACTCCGGACGCCGAACATTTCATAACGATAGGCGACGACAAAACGATAAAAACTTGGAAATCGGCAAAACCACGGAGCGGCGAAGATGACGAGCCGACAAACACAATTATAAGCAAAACCGTTATTACCGCCATAAGTCATCATCGCAAAGCCCCGATGTTCGCAACGTGCGGCGAAGTTTGTCAAATTTGGGAGGAAACGAGAAATGAACCCGTGAGAACCTTCAAGTGGGGAGTCGATAGTCTTCACGATGTTAAATATAATCCGGTGCAAACGAATCTCTTGGCAGCCTGCGCCAGCGATCGTAGTATCATTCTTTACGATACAAAAGACACGGGACCTCTGCGGAAAGTTACGTTGAAATTGAGAACCAACAAAATTTCGTGGAATCCTATGGAGGCGTTTTCATTTACCTGCGCCAACGAGGATTACAAGTAAGCAACAACATTTTTTTACCGCTGAAACGAATAACGCAGCAATTTTTGACGCTTATTAAGACTTAAAAATGATTTTTATGAAGGGAGAGGAAAACAGAAAGTAAAAAGTTTTGATAAAACTGTTTTACCGCTGAAGCAGATAATGCAGCAATTTTTTACGATATTAAACCTCAAAGATTATCGTCGAATATTGATTTTGCGCTCATCGAGATATCGATTTGGAATTGTGTTTTAATAATCGATTAAATTTTCAGTTTGTACACATTTGACACGCGAAAATTAACGACACCGGTAAACGTGCACATGGATCATGTTGGTGCAGTTACCGACGTGGATTACTCGCCGACCGGCAAAGAATTCGTATCTGGAAGCTACGATAAATCTGTACGTATCTACGAAGTGAATAAGGGGCACTCGCGGGAGATCTATCACACGAAGAGAATGCAAAGATTAACGTGCGTCGCGTGGTCACTCGACAACAAATATATTCTCAGCGGCAGCGACGAGATGAACATCCGAGTCTGGAAAGCGAGAGCGTCGGAAAAATTAGGAGTGGTCGGTACAAATCTTTCGATCGATTCCGCATCGATTCCTCATCGATATTAACGGTCGAAAAATTAACGAAATTATGTTGTTTTCAGCTTAAACCGAGAGAACGAGCCGCGCTGAACTACAGCGACGCTTTGAAAGAAAAATTCGCGGGTCATCCGCAAGTTCGACGAATTGCTCGTCACCGACAAGTGCCGAAACATATATACAACGCTCAAGCTGAGTTGCGAACTATCCGCGAAAAGAGCAAACGAAAGTACGTGAATTTTTCACAAGATACGAATCCAAAGTATTGCCGGCCTTTTATTAATTTTTTTTTCTTTCTATTTTTATAGGGAAGCCAATCGACGAGCGCATTCGCGAAAGGGTTCGGTGCCCTTCACGTCCGAGAGGAAGAAACACGTCGTCCGTGAAGAACACTGAATTCTATACAATATTCATTATTCAGTTGTTTTTTTTTTCTGACTTACATCGTTTTACGATCAATAAATGTTTACGATAATTATTCGAACAGTTTTTTTTTTTTTTTGACTTTCGGAAAATTATAGGCATTGTTACGGAGGAAAATTGGATAAATAATTTGAGGCCAAAGCGTATAATCGCTTGTAATAAATAATTTTATTGTTGAAATTATACAACGCATCGCTATAATGATCCTTAGAACGTTACAAACCTCAAGCTGATGATTAATGTTCTTAGCGTATTTCGCAACAGTTAATCGGCTTTTCGAGTTTAACGTTTTTACCGTCGTTACGTACTTTCGATATTAATAATAGGGTAATTATCGAAACCGCAACCCGACTGTTACTGACCCGAAAATTATATTGAAATGATTATTCAGCGGTGATTTACACGCTTCAAGATCATTCGTTTTAATGTTGAACTGCGATAGATATCCCTATCATTGAACGCGCCGCTTTGCTAGTCATTTAATTTTTTCCCGTCTTTGATCCTTTTATCAATCACAGTATCTGTATTTTTTAAGAAGAATTTATCGTTACATTTTCAACGAAAAGTGATATTCAAAAAGAATTTCGAAGACTTCAATGGGATAAAAATCTGAAAAAAAAAATCATCTATAGCAAAGGCGCTAAGAATATTAATTTTGCATTATAATAATGTAAAAAAAATTATTAATAAATCAACGAAGTCGATTCGTCAAGCAATTTTTTTAAAACGAATTTCTTAATAACTTTTTGCATTATTATAATGTAAAATTAACGTTCTTAGTACCTTTTCTATAATTCATTTTTTCAGACTGTTACCCCATTGAAAAATATTCGAAATTCTCTCCAAATCTCACTTTCGAAATTTATCGATTTCTTTCCATATCCTTTATTTTTTTTTTCTTATAAACAAAAATCATCCGTAATTCGATTCGACTTTCCATCCAATTAATTTCCATTAAATTTTAGTCCTAAAAAAAGAAACATTCTTTTGTTTTCCGCAGAGTCGTTGTTTAATGATAGGGGTATCCGTATCCATTTCTTTTTTTTTCCAATTTTTTTTTTTCCCTATATCTTTACAGACCGATCCTCCGCTCGCTGAATCGCAATTCTGTTTATTCGCCAAGAAAATGCAAAGCCTCGAGCTTTCGTCGTCGCATTATCTTTCAAAAGAGTATTCATCGGCGTGCAAAAAACGGCTCTTACATTATCTTCCGGCGCTCGATTCTTTGTCGTCTGATATAATGGATTCATATCAGTATATATATATATATATGTATTTATATATAATATAAACTATGCACGCAACTTCTGTACAAGACTAGGTTAGTCGAGCAGTCGATTTACCACTTAAGATCTCTGGTTTCCCTTCGAACGATATTGGAGAACGAAAAAAAAAAAAAAAAAAAAAAAAATCGGCGCATAGCGACGACCGCGATTTTCATTCGTTCTCATTGTCATCCAACGTTCTCGTACGCTCTTCGAGTTCTCGTTTAATTAAATTAAAAAGTCGGTTTTAACAATAATTATAATTTATATACATATAGACACATTTACATCAACTTTACGTCATATTATCTGTAGATATATTTATATATATATATATATATATCGATTAGCGCAGTTACACCGATGGCTTTCTAATACCTGGTCCTTTCTTTCTCATGCACTTCACTTACATGGCACACGTGTGTGCAACTACCACACTTTTTTCATTTTCTCCTCGACGACTCACAATCTTACGATTACAATCGATCGATTTAATTAATTCACAATACGTTTAATCATTTGGCAGTGTAATCGTGAAACTCTATTAAATATACTTTCCAAATACTGTTGACACACCGATTCGTGTTTTTTTTTTGTGTCGACAAAAGCTTCGATCAAATCGCGTCTGATTTGTGATAAATATCGAATCTGTTTTTTTTTTATTTCTTCGACTCGTTTAAAAAAAAAATTTAGTATGAATGTTGAGTTTAGAATTTTTTTCAATGTAATAATAATAATAATAATATCAATTTTTTTGTGAATGTAAATTATTCTTTGATTCATTTCAATTATTATTATTATATTTAAAAAATCCAATCTCTGTTTTTATAGTAAATTTTTTATTTTTTTATCGTAATTCAAGAAAAAAAAACAACATTTTCGATATTCATTATAAATCATACTGTAGTTTCACGAGAGCGTTTATTATTTTTCTCTCGAATTCAATTTTTTTTTTAAATTCTCGTTTCAACAGTTTTTTTTTTTCCCTTCGAACGTTTTCTATAAATTACTTATCGCTAAATCGTCTTAAAATCTATCACTGCCTTTGCAAGTCTTTATCACCGTAGTGGCCTCTCGATGCCACGCATCTGAACATTGGATTTAAATTATATTTCTTTGTATATCCGTCGTATCCGTTGGATCCTTAGAGACGTGGATAGCGATTAGGCTTTTCGTTTTTTCGCGACGAATCCTCGAGAGACCAACATAGAGCACACTGAAGAACACTTAGACGTTGAGGTCTGCCATCATTTTGCGAAAATCTGCAAGCGTATTGTAATCCGGATCCGAATCTATATCGGCGAAATCTTTGTTCGAGTCGCTCTTCACGAAACTCGGATTGTAACGACTGAGTGATAGAGGACATGGTAATAACTCTGGCATCACGGAATGATGCGTTATAAGTGCCGTTAGCGTCGTGAATTCCTTCGTGAAACCCTGTAAAATATTAAAAAAAAATTAAAAAAGATCGTTCAATTTTAATTGCCCAATAATTTTAACACTTCGATGATTTTTTTTTAAATAATTTTTTAATTACAAAAATGTATAATTGTTTTTATTAAAAAATCCACAGATTTCATTTTTTTTGTTTTTTTTTTTTCAGGACACGTCTTGGTTCCCCGGTTTTTCGGTGAGTGGAAAAATTATATTCGGAATTTCGAGATTCAATGTTAATTAAAATACGAGGAATTACGGTAACGCATTATCAAAGGCTGTGGGAGGAAAACGAAACGGAATTATGCGTTCTCGCGAATATCACGACAGGCAGTCGGTTCGGAGCGATCAAAGCGAAACGAATAGAGTTACTTTGATTTCCCAATGGTACATACAAGCGATAAAATTCATATCGGAGTTGTTTACTCGAGGGTTTGAGCTTTGGGACGCGTAGAGGCGTATACCACCTCATCAGATTCGCTAATTTATACTCCCGTAGAAGTACATAATATATACTTATATATGTATACATATAAACGTGTGGACATATATTTATTTCGTAAAACAGACTCCTCCGAACCGGTGAGCGACGAGGGGATTATGCGCGGAAATTCCAATCGCAAAGTTAGTTGGATTAGTCTCGCGGATCACGGGGCCCCCATTTGCGGCGAATTTCACATTCGCCGTAAGCAAAATTCGACGTTGTCTCTGCCGTACGACCGAATTTCGCTTCTAAGCCGAAACATTTTTTACCCTAAAGTTCCGTACGAACTGCCGTGAGAATAAAATAGTTTAACATTGTTTTTATTTGCATAAAATGACTATGAAAAAAAAAAAATCGCATACGATAATTTCGATTTCGAAAGCTCGTGAAAAATCGAACAAAAATTACAAATTTAATTTCTCACAAAAACTGCGTGAAAATATGTCTGGAAATTTCGTATCGTAAACTGAGTTATTCTTCGATAAATTCAATGTTATTAATAATTTTTTAAACAAATTTTAATACACATCGCTTAAAAACGGGGTGTCGTTACATTTTGTTTAAAAAATGCGATTCAGAGAGAATTTCGAATAATTTCCAATGGAATAAAAATCTGAACATTTTCAACTATATAGAAGTTGATAAAAACATCGATTTTCGATAATAAAAATTTCAGAAATATTTTTAACTTATCGGAAAAAAAAATTGATTACTTCGAAAGATCGAAAACAAACGAAGCGATAGTAAAATTATTATTACTATATATATAAAAGAAATAGTAAAAAGAAGCCTCCGAAATAAAAGGAAACTTGAGAAACAAAAGAAATTGTTTTGGCGAAGCTATTAGGGTTTCAGTCGTTTCGGCTCGTGTATTTCGCTGGATTACCTTCTCAACATTATACGAAATAGATGATTAATCGCGAGGCTCTTACCTTAATCTTGTATCCTTTATTCGTTCGCATGATGAGATAATGGGCTATGCCACTCGGTTGAAACTCCCGCGGTACCCGCAATGACAGAGCGTAACATCCGGGTTTGCTGGTGCTCTCTCGCACCATGAAGGCTCCTTCCGGCTCTTGGCTCAGCACCTCCAGCGTTATTTCCCTGAGCGATAAATAACAACAGGGGTCGTGAATATGTAAATTAACGTCTACTGTATGGCCCGCGGGTCGTGACGGGGTCAGGGGATTGGTATAGCGAAGTGAAAACAACGTTATGCCCGTAAAACAATGACGCCTCTGGCGATGACTTCGTAAGAAAACGGTAGAGACGAAGCTGCATCGTTGATTTTCCCACCAAAATACGAAAGTCGCGAAAGTCTCGTATTATTACGATAGAATTGTGGTTTCGTGTAAAAACGAGAAACGAAAGCGATTAATCGTTGTCGATCTTAAACTACCGATAATAGCGATCGATCGATATTGTCTCTATTTTTTTTTCTTTTTTTTTTTCTGTTCGTTCATTTTGTTTTATACGATTAATTCTCACCTTGGTATTCCCGCTTGAAACCACGGAGCCTTTCGGAGTTCGCCCTCTTCGCAACGGTTATTCAGACTGTCGGTTCTCTCGGGTAGCGGCGGAGGTGTCGGAGTCGAGCCGTGTGTACTTCCGTCCGCCGGTACCGAACTGCTCGACGTACTTATTTGCGATCGTCGTTTTGTTTTGAAATCTGTCTCTGTACCGGAATTCGGGGAGTTGTGTCCTATCCTGAAAATCGGCAAAAAATCGATCGTAATTACATAAAATTTCGAATATTGTCGTTATTATTATTATTATTATTATTATTATTAATTATCAATTATCAATTAATTAATAAATCATTAAAAAAAATCTTTGAAAATAAGTTTTTTTAAATTCGCGGAAAAATCGGTATCTTAGTCACGAGATAAATAGATGAAATTACCTATTGTTGTCGATGTTAAAGTTTTTCGCGGTAATGGAGGCGTTTATAGTGTTGTCGAGACTCTCGGAGGGTGGTATTTTGTTGTACGGCGCCCTCGTGCCTTCGGAGTCGATGATCGCTTCGTTTATGTAACCACCGGAATGTGGCCGGTTTGACGGACTCGTCGGCGTGCTGCTGCCGCTTACCAAAGGACAACTGTCGTCCTCGCTGTTGAGTCCGAGAACGTCCCGACCACCGGTCAGACCCATCGTAAGTCGCTTTATCAGCGGCGGCTTATCGGTCAGTCTCTTGTACGAGTTGAGTTCGGTCGGCGAGTTGCTCTCGTCGCTGCTCGGCGTACTCTGCTGCGATATACTTTTCGGTTCATCCTCGTTGCTTATCGGCCCGAGGACATTGGTAAAATTGTGTGACGGTCGTAGACCGGGTATGGAATTTGGTGTCTGCGAAACAATAATGAAAAATCGTTTACCGCATTCTTCGAATCGAAGAAATTCCTCACATTCCTGTACCGATTTTTTCGATTTATCGATTTTTTTTTCTCGAGATAAAGTTCGAAGATTTCCGGCAAATTTTTTTTTTTTTTATAGACAAAATATCGTTTCATTAATTAATGCGATTGTTTGTTAAAAATCGTGTTTTTCTCATGCAAAGAAATCTCCGAGTCCAAATATTAAAGATATAATAAGTGTACATTTTTTTTTAATAGCGAAAATTTAAGATATCGTGTTTAAAAAAAATATAACTACTTCCACGCATTTTTATATTCGAATCTGAGAATTTTTTTATATAATCAAAACATCGGCGCAAATAATCAATCACATGGAATTTCGGATACCATTTTTTTTTTATTCATAAGAAAAAATAAAACACGTTTTGGGAGATGAAATTGCCGATTTCTCTTTTAACGTGAAATTCAATCGGTTCCCATTAGACGGTATTAACTTCCTGATTTTTCGTTTTACGAGACATCATTATTGATGCAATTACAGTAGGATCGCCACAGGTATATACATGTGTTATACGATGTACTCGTCGTTATAATAAATGTACACATACCTTGACGCTGGCAAGTCGCAGCGTAGGCGAGCCGGCGCTGCCGAGCTGAACGTTCATGTCCGCTGCGGACGTACCGCTTCCAGAACGGGACGTGGGCGCCGTTCGACTTTTCAGCCACGAATTCGTGGACGCGCTTCTACAGCTACCCACCACTCCGCCGCCGCCGCCTCCACCGCCAGTGCCAGTCCCGCCGTTCGCGCTGTCGCCTCCCAACGGTTTATTCTGCAACGCGAGATTCTCACTGTTTATTATGCGTATAGCTACCTAACACATCGCTCTCGCGCGCGCGCCTCTATCTAACTATGAAATTCGTGCTTTGCTTGGCTTTTAACTCTCTGCACACATTGCCGTATTGCCTTCTTCTCCTACTCTTCGAGACTTTGAGACCGCGAGCCAACCGGACACTGTACTAACTATACAGTGTGACCGGCAGCATCGCGCGAGACTCTCGATACGCCGAGTCTCTCGCGGACCGCATTCTTACGGTTTAAGAATCTCACTTTTACGCTTCGAAGATCTGGTCTGAGCTGATCTTCGTTCATCGTTCCTGCATTCATTGCCGGGTTGGCTATCGAGTATTCGATTCGAGTTTTCACTTTTTCTTGGGGATTTTTTTTTTTTTTTTTTTTTCGTTCGTGATTTTAGTGTCAATAAGTAATTGCCCGGTAAAAGTGAGCTGCAATCTTGTTCGGCGTGTTTTCGCAAAAATTATGTACGAAATATGCATAACAATACAAAATTAATTTAAAAAATTGAGATGAATTTTAAATAAAATTGTAAAAAATAATAATAAAAAAAAAAAACAAATTGAATTTTTTAAAATTTATTTACAATTATTATTAATAATAAGTTTGACGAAAATTTAAAAACATGCAAATTGCATTTGCATATTGCTTTCTCAAATGTGTCCCTAATTTTTTTCAAATTTCGCGTGACTTTATAGAAATGTATTCTCAGTTATTTATGCGAAATGCCGCGATCGCTAAATACGTCCATTTTGCCCCGTTGTTCCCAATATTTTTTTTCGATTTAATATTCACCTGCGATAATTTCATAATTGTCCGATCGTCCATTCGATAAATCGAATTACTTTGGAACAACTTACCGCACGTGTTCCATATAAGATCCCGCTGTGCGCGAGTTTCGCGTATACGACCGATTACCATTTCCATACCGTCGTCATAACTCAAATTTAATTAAGCCTCTCGACGACAGCCGCGTAACGAGCAATATCGTTCCTGATTATAATAATAATTTATTATAACAATCTCCGATATTCATCGTAACCTTTTGTGCATTAAACTGTCTATATCTCGATATGAATTTCGATAGTTCGAGAGCAAAATCGAACGACGCACGTATTTTACCGTAAATCCGGAGTATGCAATATACACCCCTCGCGCGTATACGAGAGCGTGAATCCGCATTCGAGTATTCCGCGCTCGCGGATCCGCGAAATTCCATCGTAGAATTTCCTTTCATATACTCTCACGCGAGTTCCCGTTTTCCAAATACTCTCGACTAACTTTTTGAGCACTGGTTTTAGAATTAAAGAGATTTTTGAAAAAAAAATTAAAATGATTTTTAGGAATATCGCTTTTTTTTATATATTTTTTTTTAACGCACCGCGAAATAATATAGAAGCGCCGAGATACAATGCGCGTCGGCTAACTGAGCATATTTACCGGGAAACCGAACGATGGAGAACGCATGACCGGAGAGACGCTCGTGTTCTTCGGACGAATTTATAATTAACACGGGCGGGAGTCGCTCGTAAATGGGACACCTTCTACCGCGGTGGTGTAGTATACACGACTCCATGAGGCCATATTACCGCGAAAGCTCCGAGACTCTACAATCCTTTAGACATTCCCAGTCGTTTTCAACGCCGGATGCTGCTCGATATTTAATTACTTCACTCGTTCGCTTGTAAATTACGTGTTTGTTGGTATTTAATGTTACCACGCGGAACTGCAGGGTTTCGAAAATCCATACGAAAAATATTCGCGGCTTTTAAAAATTCTCCAATTATTCTTCAATAAAATACGAAAAAATTCATTAAAAAAACTAATCACGGAATACGAACGCGAACGATTTTTTATGTATCGTCTGTATTAATTAAAAAATCGTCAAAGCATTGATGATTTTTTTTTTTTTTCGAGTTTTGAACGAGTAATGCACGATGTATTTATGCAATTTGTATTACTTTAATCAATAGTATCGTAACCTAATTTAAAATCATGAGGATAGAGAACATCGCAGCGATATAGACGAGAGCAAATAATGAGAAAGTTAACCGACGAACTATTCACGAAATTAGGACGATGTCTGTCCTGTATTACGATCGATGTTCTCTCATGCCGCTGGTTTCAGCGGCCGCGAGTTCGAGGTTCTCCACGATTGGAGAACTTTCAGCATCCCGACGTATATGTGAACGAGAGCCGTCGATCAAACCGCCGCGCGCGCCCGATAGCGATCCGATATAGATCGATTTAACGGGAAAACGAGAGAGCGATCGGTGGTAGTCTGAGAGTTTACGAAATTGGTACAATCCCCGCGGCTCATTGCATTGACAAACGTTCTAAAGGGGGAACTAGTTTTCGAGTTAATCCTAGAATATGGTATAACGTTTGGGCGAAGAAGTTGGATTCGTCAATAGGACAATAGAAATCGTGAATCGAAAATTGTTTATTTAAATTAATAAAAATCGCGATCTTTTTAATTTACGCATTTGAATATTAAACCGCAACTACTTAAAAAAAATAGCTTATCAATAAAAATATATTTAATATATAATATATATATATATGGATTTTATTAAAAAAAAAAATAATAATAATAACTATTATTTTTTTTATTTACAATTTTTTATTATCATTTTAATTATTGCATCTATGATTTATTATATTCGCATATATTAAAAAAATATTTAGTTGACTTACCCAAGCGTTTCGCTGCTCCTCCTGTTTGTCCTTATTGCGATAGACAGGCGACGACTGTGGCGTTATCACATCTTGAAGTATCGGCTGGCGTTGCAGCTGCGCCACGTACGCCATGCGAAAAGCATTACCGACAATGGTATTCAATTCTTCTGCCTGCAAACGGACAATCGAAGAGAAAATTCGTTTAGATAAAAAAGAGAAAAAAAAGCCGATCAAAGCGAATATTTGAGCGAATGCGGTCGGGCGTTGGAATGCAATGGGGACGTGTTATACGGTGTACTGTAATGCTGTGCGGAAATCCGACAGCCCAGTGAAACAGATTGACCCAGAAACTTCGAATAATTTTCGATTAATCGAGCGCGTTTAGTAGATCAAAGCCGTTCGGCGTTGACGAGAATCTGTCGCTCGAGCAGTGCGAGTCCGTGCCGATCTATCGGGTTTCCCATATAGTGTGTGATTCGATATCGAAACATCCGCAGTAGCAAACATACAGATAGAAAGAGCCACACATTCGCATGCGTACAATTCTATTCGTTCGTTTCGTTCGTTTCGCTCATTCGTTTGGTTTAGCGAGTGGATTCCCTTTTATTTCATTCTGCAACACGACCTATTTTTTTCCCCTTTCGAATTCTCCGCGCATCGATTTACAGCGTCCTTATATTTGCGAGAATTATTTTTATCAATATTTCATATTTGAAAATGTTAAAAAAATAAAATATCGTATTAAGTCGCCGTGAATCCCGGTGGGTATTTCGAGCAAAGCGAAGACTGATTACGTCGATGCGCAAAAAACAAAAAGCTGAAATTCACATAAAGATATTTTGCGATTTCCTTCCGAAGTTTTAGATTTAGTCGTTCATTTATTTCCTATGCGGATTGTACGCGAAGATAAAAAAAGTACGATACATACTGAGCATTCGGAAATATTAAAATTGCATCTCAACGTCCATATTTGTTCGCAAAGTTCTGAAATTTATAAAAATATCGCGTCGCGAAGAAAAACTCTTCGACAAACGCGGACGGATCTTTGACCCAATTTTTCCGAAAATTGCTTGCGGCAAAATCTCTTTTAATTTTACTCTATGAGCGTTTTTTACTCATATGTAAAAAATCTCGGCGTAGTGAAGAGCAGTAGAATGAACGCAGAAAAGTAAATTCAAATTAAACTTTGTCGCTTAATTTGCCACAGAAAAATGATTATTTAATTCCATTCTAAATTCCGACCCGTTATATTCTCCGTTACAATTACATTAATTTTTCGTGACTATTGTACATTACATTTAATATACCTGTTTATGCATAAAAACTTCCAGAACCAGTAAATTAATTTTACGGTTATTCTTTCACAGTGTGTTCAGTATAATTTTCGTAAGAATCCGGCAAACTTTTATTTCCGTTTGCCGTTCAACAATTTGGCAATCAAAAGGCTATTCGCCGGGGCGGGGGACTTGATGAATACATCCGGAAAGTTCGCCCTTCGCTAACATACGTGTCGAATGTTCAATCTCGTGCGTGACGTGAATACGAGAGGCGTATTTTTTATTCAATTAAAAAGCTGCTGGCATTTATTAGCATTCACGTGGTCTTCCGGGTCACGAATAGACTTTACAGTATAGAGTAATTAGGGTGATATATAGGCAGAGAGGGGGCTTCGAGCGGCAGCGGGCTGAGCGAGTCGAGCGAAAGTTCCGAAGGATTTGAGAAAATCTTTATTTGATTGGGTGAAGCTGAGGTAAATCACTTTATCTACCGGTGTGGTAATACCGCGAGAGATGGCCCTTAAATTCCCATCCTCAGCCGGACTACCGTTAAATACTTTCGAACCTCGAGATTACCCGGCATTTTCGTTCATCTCGATTTTTTTTTTTTTTTATATATATTCTTCCTTTTCTCGTCTATCTCTCTCGTCGGGTTTTCTTACCGCAGCCATAGTCTCCGTAAATCGATATACCACTTTCCGCAACGCTCGCCGGTCTCGAGTTTCTGCGAGAGGAAAGAGTACCTCAATTAACATTTCCTTCGCGGAGAATTTAAATAGGCGTAATATATTCCCCAAGACTCTCTAAGATTTTCAATTCAATATCGAAGCTAATTATGAAAATTTTCTTCGTCGTGAAAGTTTTACGCGATTCTCTCGCGTAACGATATTTTTTTTCGCGAGATTCAGCTATTGCGTTGATATCTCAACAACGAAGTTTTTAGAAGCAAAAGGTATGATAATTATTTGGAGAAATAAAAATAATAGAGAATTTGGAGGATTTAAAAAATAAATAAAATGGCGCGAAGGAGAAATGGAGAATCGCGGGTTTCGACATTGGACACAAATAGTGAGAGAACTCGACAGCGGCAGCAACATCAGCAGCCGAGGCAGCAGAACCGCATGTGACTATCGGGCGGTGTCGCGTCTCCTCACACACTCCGAACTCGTCACCGCGTTCACGCTTATCCACCCGCAAGCGAACCATGCAAGCCAAGCATCGGTTCCCCGAGGCCGTGCCACCGATCGGGTTTCCAGCAGTTCACCGTGTGCCACCCACTCTGTATAGTGGCGAAGACAAAAGACAGCCGCGGACAGTTCATCCCGCCGCGTGTGTGATGCCTGTTTCCCCTTCGCAGCCCTCCTCCGCGTTCCCCATTCATCGTATTCTTGTTTGTAAAGTCAAATGACGTAGTCCCGTTTCGACGTATCCGTTTACCCTGTGGGCCGCACTCGCGGCTGAACTCTGGAGACGAACTGAGAGCTACAGATTTTTTTTTTTTTTTTTTCGACGTAAATTTGTTCTCTATTTTTTTTCCCCAACTTTCGTCGTTAGCGCTGCCGTTATACGTGACAAAAGGCGTAGAATGCATCGTAAAAATAATCGGCTTACCGAAAAATCCACTCGACAATAACATAAATATCTACTCATTGAAAGAAAAACACGGAGCAAACTACTGGATACCTCTAATTTACTCGAACAGAAAACATTTTTTTGTTTACGCAACTGTAAAAAGAGTTTTCTGGAAATGTCATGTAGGCACCGGTAGCGTTGATGCATAAACTAGTGAATTAAATTGGATGTTTCGTTATGCCAAAAATTAATATACGGTGTATTAAAAACCGTAGAAATACGTTACTTTAAATTATTTTCTTAAATTCCACAGCAAAAATACATTTATTTTCTATTACAAATGTAAATTGAATTTACAATTTTTTATATCACAGTCTCCATAAAAAAAAAATTCATTTTACTTTGTTGTTAAAAATGTTTTATTTTTGTCTACTGAAAAAAATGATTTTTCAAATGAGCGCTAAAATGCCTCGAAATGGTAATTTTATTCGATATTTCCGCTTCTGAAGAAACACATAAAAAAACAAAAACAAAAAAAAAGCATCCCTATCGGGAGTAAAGTTGTTTGGTAAACGATTCGCAGAATCGTCGAGTTTTCTGCAGGCGGTAGTTAGGAGGCGGTAGTATACGAAGTATAGCGATATTCTTGGGGAATATGGGAACGAGAATCTACGGTAGAGCAGCAGCAGAAAGCCGTGACTTCGTAGAGATCCAGTGAGGCTCCTCTGGTTTTCTGCGACTGCTAGCAATCCCATGGAAATATTCGTTGACTGGCAGAAGCAGAGGCGGTTGCCCCGGCATAGCTGGTTGGCGAAATGTCGGACACGCTTACGTGGACAGGAAAGCGTCTACTACGTAGCTACTATCCGACGTTACAGATATACAAGTAGTAAGCGAGCTTCCCATTTCGGATATCCGGCTTAGCCAAGTGCAGACCGCAGAGGAATACGTATCGGATGCACCAGACGCCTCGTTCTCTACCGCCTCACCTCCTTCCTTCTCATCTCCAGCGTTTTCGCTGTACACTATAAACCCGCCCCTCGAATACGTCCCACACCTACACCTACTCTCGCTCTTCATATTCCTCGTAGCATCCGCCTCTGTTTCGTGAACCGCGACACACATGTTCTCCTCTCCCTTTCGCTTCGCGCATCGTTCGCCCGCGTATGTACCCCTCTCCTTCTCGATACAAATGCCAACAGTAGAACCCCCAACTATAAGCACACGGTAACGGATAGACAGATATGTGTACACGCAAAGTTTCGCTTTAGTTTATTTTCCGTACGTCGCTTGTACCGTTTCTCTCGTCTGCATCCGAAAATCCATCCACAGGATCCAAGGATTACGACATATTATCCCTTCAAGCGATTTTTCATATTTTTTGAATTTACTATATTTTTACACGTATATCACGCAACGATAGACAAATATTTCATAAAAAATATTTAACAGCACGTTAATACATGACGTATGCGTATTTGTATCCTTAAGGGCGGAATAAATCGTTATTTTACGGGGAAATGCAAGCAAAGTAAATTATTAGTTGGAAAAATGAATAATTAGCAGTGAAATCTCTCGAATAATCGTTTTTTCAGTGTACCGTACACTCATTTTTCATCACAATTGTACATTAAATGTAATTTACCATCAGTTTATGCATAAAAACTTCCCTTACAGGTACATTAAATTTTCAGAATTCATCTTTTTACGATCCGCGCTCCACTTCTTTAAATTCGCGAATATCAGCACATTAATTCGATTTTTCGGCGATTTAGGACATTTTTTTTTTTTTTTTCGCAAATCATATGCTATTTTTTTCCATTCATATCTCAATTTTTCCACAAGGACTCTATCTAAAAGTGTTTATCTAGAATTTTCTTACGACTATTGTGTTAAATGTTCGTATTGTTACGCCGACACAAAGACGACGCGGTCCAATGTAAAATTAGCTGTGCACAATAGTTCCAAAGTTTACACTTCTGTATTACGATTTAGTGCAGACAATACCGTATAAATTTGTATAGAAGATACACACACGCATGTGTCGTGCCTCGGTAATAAACATTAATAAGCGAAAAGCTGCACGTGAATGCATTACTGTGAGTACGGTACGAGAGCGCGTATTCTATATTAGGTACAGCGTATGGGTCGCCCGAGCCGAGCTTAGATCGTACTAATTTATGGTTCTACCGCGATATATCACTCTGTATCGTAATCAGACTATTTATTGCGTGCAATTAACATATTTTACACAAACTAATAATTAACCGTGTGTGCGAAGGTGGTTAGTCTCGTTGGTCCCGACGAGACTGGTATCGCCTTAAAAAAAAAAAATAAAAAATAAAAAAAAAAAATGCTATGTTCCGGCTAAAGTCGTTTACCGGGATTCAATTAATATTAAATTATTCGTGAAGCAAAAAAAAAATATAATGTCGTCCTCACTCTCGTTTCCTTCTCTATCCGGTATTACGCGAGATTACAGTCGTTGGAGGGAAAAATTTCAAGGGCAACGTTCGCTATATCGTCTATGCTGAGTAAAAAAAAAAAATCTTTCGCGAATATTACTTACAGCGCCTATAGATTTAGCAGCGAGTATGTAAATGACCGGGACGATTAGGAAAATTGAACGGTTGTCGAGAGCTTCGACGAGGCTGCGAGTCGAGACTTCATTCGAATCGAATTATGTAAGTTGGAAATTAATTACACATTCGTTGGTTGATAAATTATTAATCCGCGCCCCTCTGGATAGCCGGAAAGAGCTATTATCATGGAAGTAGTCGAGAGGGGCGTTTGCGTAATATATTTGTCGCGCGCAAGGGATGGCTATAGATATATATAATTCGTCGCAGCGACGATAAAAAGGTGGCGAACCCTCTCGACGATAATGAAGATTGGTAGTTTCATTGTTGCAGTGGGTGAGGCATAATAATAGCCGATATAGAGACAAACAGGTATATAAGAGTCTTCATTTCCGACGCTCGCTTTCTCTATGAAGGATGAGAGTTATTTGTTTCTTGTGCTACTTTGCCATAGCAATACACGAAATAATGGTTCACGGATGAGTGATTACGATTTGCATGTATCGGGAACGATCCAAGTCAAGTCTCCTTATCCTCGATTGTTTAGCCATTGAATTGAGAGTCGTAAGGGGGTGAATCGATGTACTCCCAGAAAAAAACGAGATTCAGAGGGAATTTCAAATAATTTCGAATGAGATAAAAGTCCGAAAAAATCAACCATATAAAAGGTGCTAAGAACATTGATTTTGCATAATAACAATTCCCGAAGGTTATTAGCAAATTTGTTTAAAAAAATAATTTACCATATCATCCGGTGATTGATCTTTTTGAAAGCAAAAGTTGATTCCTTAATTTTTTTTAATACATATGAATTTTTTTTCGAATTTTTTCCATGTAAAAAAATCAACTCCTCGTCGAACTAATTTTGCTAAAAATAATACATTTCGCAATAAATTGGTCTATTAACGAGAAAATAATAATTTCGATAAAAAAAAAAGGTTAAATAACGAGATCGTCGAGTCTGTTTATTTTTTTAAATAATTTCCGGTGAAAAAGCGCTATCGCGAAGACTGTATCCTCGAACAGATTGCATCGAGGTAAAAAAAAAAAGAAGGAACACATCAGCGGAGAGTTGAACGAGACGAGCCGGAAAACGTCTTCGTTGTAGTCCCTTTGCATTATTGCGCACTAGTCAAGGTATCCCTCCTTCCGTTGTAAGTAAGAAAAAAAGAGCGCGTCGTGGAATTAAAAAAAAACGCCTCGAGAAGAGTAAGAAAGAGAAAAGAGCGCGTACGGTGGAGCGGGGAAAGGAAGAGTGGACGATGAAGATGAACGGTGCGTGTTTGCCCGTCGGTCGCGCGTCTCGTCCGCAATCAAATGTGCGTCGTCGTTCCATACGCGAGTCGTTTTTTATACGTATATAGACACAGACTGGTAACCGTTTCACTGCAGGTATTACACATCGCACAGGTAAATACAGACGTACGTTTGGGCGATATATGTGTGCGTCGGTAGGACCTTTCTAAATGCAGAGAGACGCGAAAGGCCGCGCGCGCGTCCCGCAGTTGTGCGGGGGCGAGCCTAAGGGCCCCGCGACATGAGTGCTTATTACACATTCAGGGCTCTGGCATTTGAGCCCTCGAGGCAAAGTGCACCGTACGCGCGGGATATAGAGCCCTCTCTTTTCCCATACTTTACGAGAGAAACCGCCCTTTCCTTCTGTCCCTCTTGTATATACGCCGTGATACCTGATTACGGTTCTCGTTTGGCCTTTCGCAATATATAGCTTATACTTCTGGTCGACACGGAATTAAAAAAAAATAATAATAATAATCATAAAATTAAATGAAAGAGAAATTGAATGAAATAAAAACTCGTGGAGCACGTATCGATTTCGAAAGTATACGTTACACTCATATGTAAGCCGGAGCTCTGCTGTAAGGAAGAAGCGGATACAAAAAAAATGTGCGAAAGTGCATTACATTACCACCGGGGTTAATTGACACGTTATGTAATTATCATTTATTTCTTCGGACAATGAAACAATTTGCTCTTCAAAACGCACGAAGAGACGATTGCATTACATTTTTCTTGTAAATCTATAATCAATTTTATTTTCCCTGACAAGTTTCCGACTTGTGAACTCGAGTGAGTCAAGTTACCCCGGTTTTCCCTATAGTATCATATGAATGTGTGGTATAGAAAAAAAAAAAAAAAAATCGCGTCTCTTGAGTTGTCGAGTCGTCAATGTCTCGACGACACTCGATACTTTCGATATTCTGCCGTCTCGTATCTTCGAATTTCTTTCGGTGAGTTTCACGCTCACCGCGAGGTAAACCGCGGTTTGTCGAATCGACCGCGGTCCGAGGAACAGGTAGAGCAGTTCCAGATTATTGCAGAGGAGAAGGAACGGGACAACTGCATATACTCTTACAGTTCGTCAGTTTCGCTACGTTTCGGTCAGAAAGGAGTCGAGAAAATGTATCGTCGATGCGTTCTTGCGCGGCAGAGAGAGAGAGTGAATGAGAGTGCGAAACGTGTAGCAGCAGCGAATGAGAGAGCTATTATATTGCCATATGAAGACTCTCGCAGTAGAAATCGCTCGCCCGGATAATTTCATGG
Source organism: Buathra laborator (assembly GCA_934046635.1). Lineage (NCBI taxonomy): Eukaryota > Metazoa > Arthropoda > Insecta > Hymenoptera > Ichneumonidae > Buathra > Buathra laborator. Next base: position 9,813,265 of record OW203897.1, read on the forward strand.
TTTGCGGTCTTGAGGTCAAGTCGGGACGGTTCCGCGAGGATCGAGATATTTCAATTACGCCTCGAGACAGCGGCATCGAGACAGCATGCGGGAACTACTGGATTCTGCTACGGAGGGGACGAAAGCAGCGCGGTTGGTCAGTTTGCTTGGCCGTTGGACTCCAATAAGATCATCCAGGAGCGTTATAATTGTTGACCGACCGTCGCCGCTTGACGATCTGTCGCGGTGTCTCATAACTCGCGAAGTCATAACGTGCTTCGGGTACATACCGTCAAACTGGTATCTACATACCGAACTACCGCGGAGGGTCGTACGGACAATCGCTCGATTATCACGGTGCTAAGACCGATTCTGACCATTGTCCAGGACGTTCGGCGTCTGGTTATGGAATATCGCAGCTCTCTGGGCGCCAGATATGTTACAGAAAGACGAAAGGGTTGATAATTGAAGATTGAAATACACCCCCTTGCGAAAAAATTGTATAGGTGTTATATACGGGAAGGTGGAGCAAAATGGACCACTTTAGTTCGTTCGTACCATTCGTGGAGTTTTGTCGATATACAGAACATTTTTCCACTATTTTTGACGATGGTTTACTCGTGGAGAACAGGTTACATGTTTACATCGATATTATTCTATCGAAAAAATATACGAATTCAAAAACTACATACGTCGAGTTTTTGTTTATTTTTTTTACCATTCGTCGAATCCATTCCTCTTCGAAGCCATTGCCAGGAAGCGATATTGGTTTCGATATTCATTTCGGCGATAGAAACAGAGTGGAAAGACGAGAGGATACTTGAAAAAAAAAAAGAAAAAACAAAAAAGTATCGTACTAGTGGCGTATCGCTGTTGAGGGGTGAGAGTTTCACAATCAATGCGCGCCCCACACAAATGCTCGACTGTTGACTCACAGCAGCGCATAACTATGCGTTCGCATCGTTTCGCTTCTATGTTCATCGCGTTCACAGGCACATGGTATCAGATACCGAAGTGCTGAATAGCGCACTCGAAAGTTGTGCTCGACTCTTCGTGGAATATGGTTTCCCATTCTCTCCCTAGCGAATGTCGATTAGTGGGTCAATTGGGCGGGTGTAGCGGATTCGATTACACGATTGAAAGAGTTAAAGAACGAAACGATAGAGACGAAGATTGGAGAAAAGTGGTGAAGAGAAAGATCGAGAAACAGAGAAACGAAGTCTTATTCCGGCGCGTAACCCTCGGGAAGCAGCCACCCCCTTGTTTCACCGAGCGTCGCGCTTCAAAGTGTATATACTATCCCCCGGGAAACGGGAGGATCTGCTACGGGATAATCAAGTTTCGCCGAGATAAAACGGAGGAAAAACGAAACCTCGAGGAAAATTGCATTAACCTTACGTCGAAAACGTTTTGTCATCGTACACGCGCGGGTTATTATATAAGGGATTGTGGGGCAAAATGGGACAGTCGTGCGATTCGAATTTTGGGTCAATATGGACCAACGTTAGAATTCATGAAATTACGGTTCATTTTACCCCATTTTTTTTTTCATTTTAATACTCTACGAGACAAAAATCCTTGTATCACTGAAGCGGTCCATTTTGCCCCACTGTCTCTGATAGATATACTTTTTTCGTCCTTTAAAGAAAATTGCAAGACGGAGATCATCATCGTTGCGAAGTAATTTCATCGGATTTTAAACTCGTCAACTTCTACTCCGCAACCGTCTGTAATTTTCTTTTCTCATCTTCTATCGCATAGACATTTTTATTTTTTTTCTCGAACTTCTCCGTCGCGTCGAATTAATATTGTTTGCCGAGAGCGCGACTCATCTAGTTTTTATGAAATAACTTAGCTTTAGGCCGCACGATGGACTGTCGATGGTAAATACCATATGCTTCATCGTCTCGACGATAATGTATTTTTAAAAAGTCAATTTTGCAATTACAATCGACTCAAAATAGACGGTTAAAGAACGATGCTATATCACCGCTGCTACGGAAAAATCGCGCGGAGTCCCCGAGATCTCGAAAATCGCACGAATTCGATGTTCGTAAAAAATTCGTTATCGCCATCGGGGGGTTCTCTCTCCGCTTTCGGCAAATATTTGTTCGTGAGAGAATCCGAAGTTCCCTTCTTTCGTTTTCTCGAGTGTGTACCGACGTGGAAAAGTGGCCACCCACCGGTAGGAATAACACGGGGATAAGCACGTGCACAATGTGCTTCTTTTCCTCTTCGGTTCTGCCGAGTTGAACGGGATACTTTGCGCTTTCGTCCGCGTAGTTTATTTGCCAAATGGATTTGGCCTCTCTGTACGCGTGCTACTGAAGAATTCGAGAAGTGCACCTTCGTCGTTTCGCTCGAGTGTTGACAACTCGTAGAGTCCCCGCAAGATCGGCACGACGAGGGAAAGTACGAAGCGCGATAAATCTCGTGAGTTACGCAATTACGATAGACTCGAATCTTAAATGCTCGCTGTGCCGCCATAGATTGTCATTGCTGTAGCATCGGGTCGTACAGAGACACGAAACCGGGAAATAAATCCCACGAGCAATCGTGGATCGATTATTCTCTTCAAGTCGATCCATGTTGCTGACAAGAGGAGTTCTCTTTAAATTCAGGATCGCGGAATCTCTTCGAGACTCAGCGATATACAGTTTTGTAGACTCGGCGTTTTTTACCGATCTTCGAATCGAAGTCACGTTTGTATTTTCCGTGTGTCACGCGCTCAACGGACTCAATATCTTGAAACGTGTATTAGAACGTCGAGAGCGGATCTTCTTCGATCGGTTTTTACTATTTACTATAAATCGCATAGTAAGAAACGACGAGAAAAAAAAAATTAAGTCAGCCGTACCTTCTATACGCTCCCGACGAATGGTTGTTCTATACGATTCATATGTACTAAACGCTGTGGAGTACATATCAGTGTTGGTAACGGAGTACGGGTAGCCGATGGAGAGCGAGGATAGTTTTTTGCTACCACCGTGCAATCCTTTTGCCAATACCGGACCTCTGCCGATGTCCCATGGGGACAACAGTCTCTCGTATGGCGAAACGTTGACATTGCCTGTTCTCGTGATCATCGACCGCGGATTGCACGTGAGTCCGTGGAGAATTTGTCACAACCTCACCAACTTTCTCTGTATTGTTTTAACTCTCAAATATCATTTTCTTCACCATTATTGAAGTTGTATAAAAATCCCGAAACAAGAAATTCCATTTCAACTAAATACGATTTTATACTTTTTTTTCGTCTTCGATGTTTCGGGTTAAAATTTACTTGATAATCGGTAATCTTGTCGTGAGTATTCGGCACATGGAATAACCATTGTTTTAATTAATTTAAAAAAAATCGTTTTTTTTTTTCATTATTTTAATGAAAATCGTATAGAAGGAACTATTTAGAACGCAAACGAGGATTAGTAACGATACAATATAAAATACGGTAGTAAAGTATCAATGACAAACGGCATATTCGATTGTACATTATGCAGAGACAGATTGCGTATCGTACCACATTACTATGGCACAGAGTTAAGCGACTTGTTCCATGCGACAAGCTTATCGTAGGACACATTACACACCGGTTACCCTCGTCTCTATCGTACATTACGTATCGCGAGAAACCGAGCCGTGTACTATATATCCAGCAGCACTTAAGGCACGCGGTGTCTCTTAGGGCTGCTGGAATCATCATGGGAAAGTCAGGTTTCCTCTCAGGACTCTCGAAGATCTGTTGCACTCGTGGTCACGTCTTTCAGTCCCGAGGACTGGCCTGGCGTGGGATAATGTACACGAGACATATCTCTTTCGGTAGAGAGAAATTCCTGCAATACACCGACATGTCTACCGATCGTCGTATATGCCCACCCAGTGTGTTACCGCGGTTACGTGATGTCTGGAAAAAATGTCAATGCTCCGGGAGAGTGGACACGAATAGATCGATCGAACTCACTTGATACTTTAGTGTATACGAGACTCCGTACAAAATGGGAGGAAAATAATGTTTCGAATAAGGGGAATACCCCTTGGGACCGACTAAACCACGTGAATCAGCGCAGTCACGTGGCGGTGTCCCCTTTACACTTTTCTCGCTGCTGGAAAGAAAATACAATGACCGTAAAACTCTTTGTCGGGAAGGTCAGGTTTCCCGCTGTCCTGATGCAGTACTCGAGGCACTGCACGTGACCCTGTAGTTCGACAGTGTCGAGTTTTCTTTTTTTTCGATCTATTACTCCCTGGAGGATCCCATTAGGTACGAGAAAAGGGCATAAGGACGTAGAAGTAGCACAGCGACTGGAATCTTTCGAAACCCAGTAATTTTTGAAGCATTACACACAGCAAAAAGCACTGTACCGTCTCGTCGAAGCACCGTATCTTGAAAAGATTGCGAAAAAAAAATCCCGAAATTTTCACAGGAAAGAGAAATATTATTGTAATTTTTTTTATCATCGTCTAAATTTTGAAGACATGTTGAAAAAATATGGATCTATAGGTTCTTCTCAAAGGTTCAAATGAAAATCGAAAAAAATTTGTCGTAAAAAAAACTTTGTAACGATGCGACAAATAAAAACAGCGTCGATGCAAAAATACAGAAGTATTTTTTTTTATTGGGCACAAAATTCATTGGGATTGCATGATATTAAAAAAAGAATCTCCTGAGACGAAAGTTCGAACGAACGTGTAATTCGAGATGATTTTTATGTGTCATCCGATGTGACGCTCGATTCGTTCGCGATGTCGGGTTTCTCCAGCGACTTGGAACAAATCCAACCGAGTCGATACTTATTGTCGGGGAAGATATATTATATACGGGATATACGTGATGTTGAAGAAGGGAAAAGTAGGAGGATCCGGACGCATGTTTCCTCGTCCCCCGTGTGTCTCGTCCGTCCAGTACCCTCGCGTGGATGAACCGAAGGACACGAATCGTCACAGTCGAAATCGAGCGAAAACCGAAGGGATGTACCGCACACCACAGTAGAAGGAACGAAAAAGGTTTTTCGAAAGTCGTGTGTGTGTGTAGATCTCCTATTGTCAACTGTTGAGTATGCGAGAGGATAGAGGTCGAGAGTGAGAAAAAAGGGACGAAGAGAGGTCGCCAGTCAACGAGGTAATTTATCATCAAGTGTGGGAGGCCTCTGTGTTACACCACGGATCGCCGCGTGAATTCTTTTCTTTGGCGTGAGTGAGCGAAGCTCCGACTCGGCGAACTTTTCTATACTCCATTTCGGTCATTCGAGTTTTCGGGTTTCGATTTTTCTTCCTCATCTCCAAGGGAACAGACCAGTTTCGCGCGAACGGGAACTTTTCACCTGACTGTAGGCGTAAACGTATATAGTAGAATCATCGCGGCAAACCCTCGTAGGTCAGGTAGCGGCAGGTGTAATAACTCAATAATCGAGGGGAGGTTAAGCTATCAATAAGCGTTCGGATTATACGTGAGGGGTATATTCAGAAAAATTGTGACCGCGTATATCAATTAAGGAAAATTCGTAAATTAAAAGAGAAAATTACAACAAACACGAGTTCGCTGGACTGTATATTTAGGTGCTCCATATATAATCCTAGTATTGTGGTATAGGCAGGTAGAGGGCAGGTGCGTCAAAGAAATTGATAAATTGGCTCGTCTTCTCATCATCATCATCATAATCGAGTTTGAGCGGCTCGCCTTCGAAAAAAAAAAAAAAAAATCTCGAGTAACTCCCCTTTTACCATAGTCCCTGACGTTGTTGCCGAGTGGGAATAACACGACGTCGAACACCGTGCCGCAGTCAACAGACAGTCGGTTATCTAAAAAGCTCGAAGGTCGTGGAATAATTCTTAATGCACCTGCGCAGGTTACCTCTCGCCGCAATCCCCTTTCTCGAAGGAATTCCTTTTTTCTAAATCGACGATCGCACCCGGTCCACTTTGGAAGATACACGATCCTAACATTAAATTTCAACGACCGCTCAGCCTCGTTTTTCACATAGAAATTATTTCCGAACAAAAAAAAAAAAAATTATATATAATTAGATTAATTAATAAATTAATAATAATAATCTATTATATATACAATATATAATTATTATCATTATTATTTATTTATTGATACATTTATAAATATTTTTATTTCATGAATTTCTCTAAAAAAAGATCGTAATCCGTGTGTCATATATAGTTCCATGTTTTCTCCGTATTTTTCGCATCCACAAAGCAATTTATATATCCGTCCATTTATGTGTTTAGATAAAAAGCTTTATCCGAAAAAAAAACCCTTAAATAACCGGCGGATTGCTTGAATTCGATTTGCAATTGAATGGATAAGATCTCCGAGACTTGCCGAATTGTTATCGGAGCTCCAATCGAGATTTCTTTCGAGCGAATTTCCGTTCGAGATCTATAAAGTTTCTGTATAAATTTCCAGCATATATAATCTCTTATACTATCTCGTAATACGCGATCGGATCAATACCACTACAGATACAAAGACTCGCCGGTAGTTTGGCTCCTTTTCTTTTCCTCACTCGCCGAAATACCTTGTAATCTTGGCATTCCATTTTTTTTTGTTTTTTATTTGTCTCTCCTCCATATCTCGCTCGCTGCTGAATCCGCAGGTGGCAGCTGGATCTTCGAGGATCGATTTCTCGTTCAGCAGTCCGATGTCGATCCCGTTGAGAAGAGGTAGATTCGTGGGTAGAAACGGCCGCCCGGGGGGGAGGGGTAGGGGGATGGGGAGGGTTGGCAGTGATTCGAGGTAACTTGGCCTCTCCGCAGTCGGGATTCCTGGCGCAGTGGCGCAGGTGTGACTACAGGAGCGACCGGAGCCGCCCAACGATGCACCTGTCTAATCGCACCCCTCGTACCCTGAAATCCAGATACCATACTCTTGGTTTTTTTTCATATCCCCCCCCTTTTTTTATATTTCACTCTCTCGTCCGCAATTTTTTATCTCCTCCGACTCGACTTCGCAGCATCTCGTTTCCTTTTCGGCAGAAGCGAAAAACTATTATTAGATAAGTGGCATCGTTTCCACGAAGCATTGGGTATTTTTGCATCTGCCGAGACGTGCCGATTTCAAGGGTGAAGAAAGATCGAGCCGTTGAGAACCGAAAAAACACGTGAAAAAGGGGAAGAAAAAAATAAAAATAAATAAAGAGACTGCCAAGAGACGAGAATATATTGGAGCCGAGTGGCACAATACTCGGTTCGGTATGTTTCGCGAATAAGAGACTCCATATACCATTCTATTATAATGGTTTGTTGGATCTGCAAAGAGAAATAGCCTCGTCGACGTCAAGATTGTCGAGAGTTTCAGTGAAGTGGTATACGCGATTCTTTCGCGTGTGCGGCGAAGAGGGTTGCGCCGCTACCGTTGCCGCTTCGCGAGTTTCGCGATCTTTCGTATCGCGCTGTCTTCCTCTTTCGGCCACTGGTTATCGAAGTGGACCGAAAGGACGGAGGGCTCCGCGGTCCGGTTGTGAGAGAAGCGAAGGAGAGAGGAGCGCTTGCTGGTCTCGCGGCTACGGCTACGGCTACGGTAAGATCGCCGTATAGGCTTTCGCCTCGCGCTCGCCGTGACGGGCCACATTCCGGGCATTCCGCCCGGTCACGGCCATATCTCCCATTCCTCTAGATATTTCTCCTTCGTTCGGTCTGTTCGTTCACTCGCTTCCTTGTGTCCTCGGCGTCGGCGAGGAAGAATTTATCTCATCGTCTTCTATCTTCATCCACCAAATTCTATACACCCGCGACACTCTCTTTGAAGCAATCCTCGCGGTTTCTTTATCGTATTTTTCAAAAAATTTTCGATTTTCGCTTCAATCTAAAAAATGTTGCATCCAACTAATCCCACGAACACGAAGAAAATACTGCGATATGTAAAAGACGCAGAACTTTTTTTCGCAAAATATATAATTTTTACCCCATTTTTTTGCATATATATAATAATAAATTAAAATAAATTAAAAAGAAAATTTAATATCAATCAATGACCGATTTATCGTATGCTTCGCCAGGGACGGCAACAAAGCAGCAATTTTTTGCACTACGCCCGTAATCTTCATTGTATACCGTGTTATGTACAAAGGTATTTTACTCATGCCGCGAGAATTTCGTTCCACTTAAACATCACGAGATTTCTGCGTGTCTTTCGCACGATCCCGCGAAAAACCTTTCGACCTTCAACCCCCGCAGGTCGTCGTGCCGTCGAAGAAACGCACCGTCGGAGGCCGGGACCTTGTGGTTCCTTCGTTTTTCCTTTCTTCAATTAAGACGAGTTCTCTTTTCCCATGAGAGGGGCTGCAGAGAGGGGGGGGGGGGTTCATTCTTTGCGGTGAACTTGCCACGCGTCGAGACAATCTCCCCTCGTAAGAATGGAGGATGACACTGAGAGGAGAAAGCTCCATTGAAAGCGACAACGTCACGTCCGATACATCCGCGTGCGCTTCGCGACTCCGTTTTCGTTCGAGGAACGAAGAGGGCAAAGCACGTTTTCGTTCTTTTCGTTGTGTCGGGCGGTATACGGCGTGTTGTTTGCTCGATACATCTCACTTCGAGAGCCTGTAAACGGGCGCCATCGCACGCACGGCACGTTAAAGAAATTTTTATTTAAGACATTACAAATATATATTATGAAAATCAACAAAATGTATCAGACAGAAAAAAAATCGTCTTCTTCGCCATTAATGAAGAGTTCTTTCCTTCTTTCCATTATCTCGCGATTTTGATTTTTTATTGCATAATTTGCGGAAATTTTTTGGGATTTGCAGTTCGTCAGTTTTTTTTTAATCGAATTCGGAGTTTCACGCGAAAAAAATGAACCGCTCGCTGTGCAGAGCGATTTAAGAAGAATTTGTTTATCTCGATTTACGAATTAGTTTAATATTTTTATAACGAAGTCTCGGAGAATTCAGTACTAGAAATCATCTTCTCATAATTAAGACGAGACGAATGAATCTCCGTGCATCGAGACTCCGAGTTAATCCTGAAACTCGCTTGGATGCACCAAGAATCACAGTCCGTCGAGTTCTGATGGAGAGTACCGAGCACAGAGGCTTCCGGCGTCATGTACAGAGCATGCATCTCAAACATAACGCTGCGTCGTCCAGCGCCGGAAAATTGTTTGACTATCCCAACCAATAAGCTTTGCCCACCCTGACGTAAACCGAATCCGCAAGATCCCCTGGAGGATCAAGCTGACCTGTTTCTGGAAGGTGGATACGGAAATTGCGTGATCGAGAGAGAAGCCAGTAGTAGCTATTCGATGCTAAAGGTGTATATATCTAACATGTAATATATATATACATACAGTATATATACGCGATAGAAACGGACATAGAGAAGGCAGAGGGAGACGGAGCGACTCTTTGATCAGCAATTAACACCGGTGGCTGAGCAACTTAGCCGTCACGCTGTGACGCGGCTTGGATTTGCGATCTTCCGTATGCTCATCGACAAGAGAGAAGGAGCGGAGAAGATAGAGCGGCTGCCAAAGCCCCTCGAGACTCACGGTTGAACCGTTTCGTATTTCGCATCCCTTTCCCTTTCGCTCAGCTCCGCGTCTGACTCTCGGCTATCCCTTGCTGCCTTGTCCGTCCGTCCGTCCGTCCGGTGTCGGGCCTCGATGTTTCTTCCATCCCCCTTTCGTCCTGACTGGCAAACTCCGTACGTCTAGCCACCGGCGTGGCTTGCAATCGGTGTCCTCGACAGTGCTTGGCAAATCCGAAGCGAATGGTCGAGGAAACGCATTCGACAAAAGGAGACGGAGTCATGCCAACAAACAATGTTTAACCATTCGTTGAAAGGCCGATCGTTGTACCCATAGCTGGATGAGATTCCAGGTTCCGGGAGGCTTCGGTAGCCTGGAAGCCCGTCGTTGCTATATTACCAAGAGCCTTGGGATGCGGAGCAATCCTGCTTGGCGCTCTGGCTGCTCGACTGACTCGGCTCTTCTAGCGATACGCGCCACCCCCGGAGTTCCTGTTACCCCACCGCTCACCCTTCGAGCGCCGAGTCGACACGGGAAATGAAGCCGCCGAGGGTAAAACGTAATATTGCCCTCACGGTACGCGCGATACCTCTCGCTTGCTTTCGTTCTCTTTCGCTCGAATGTCCTTTCGCTTGTCGCGATTGAAACAGGCCGTGTCCTTCCGGAGGGTCGAAACCGGCGGACGGGGGTGTAGGAACCAAAAAAAAAAAAGTGTCTCAGGAATCCTTCGGAAGGATTGGATTGGGGGAGTCGTTGTACACTATACATACAGACCATACGACGGACCCGAAGGATCTCGGGATCCTCTTTTCTCGCTGCTCGATATTCATCGTGCGAATGTAAGGCAGACACGCGTGGTGAAGGCCGATATACATTATACATTAGGTCGATAATCGAAGAGGCAGAAGAGGGTGCGAAAGGAGGACCCATGCATGAGAAGAACCGCAGGACTGTCGCGATGGCAGGTGTACAATTTTTCATGAATATATACGGTAGTTACCTAACGATACATCGAGTGATTAATGCATTGCGTGTAGCAGGAAGATATGAAAGTTTCACCAGGAGATTCAAGTGGCTCTTGCGGCAGAGTCTATTCAAATTGGGTACTGACAGCTTCTCCGTATTTGATTGACTTGACTCTGCCGCAAGAATTACATTGAACACTCCGTGACATCGTTCTAAACGTACATTTCGTAAGTATTTTTCATTCCCAAAGTCGTGATTAAGACTTTACAGTGAAATTTAAAGGGTACAATACTTTCATGAATTAAAAAAAGTTTATTGCAAAAAATCAGCGCATGCTATCATTGGTTAATTCATCATTTACCAACAAACGCATCTGCGCTATAACTGCTTTTAACTCTGCAAATTTACGGTGATTTCGAAAGGATATCCTCCCGTAAAACAAAATATACCGCAGCCACGTTTCTCTGCCGCTTAAATCTGATTATCACGAATAGTTTCACCGTGATTTGGTTTATGAAAAGGTTTTTCTTTCCCGTTTCGTAATACTAAGGCAATTACAGTAGAAATAATGGTTTTTGAAGATCTGTCGCCGAGTTTAGCGCAAAATGGGGTTAACTCGGAGTCGAGGCTTTCGCTGGGAGCGATACACGCGCGAAAGGTTATTGCTGTAATATAATAGCCTCGAGACTATCTCGTTATAATCCTCTCTGCAGCACGTGGCACACTTATTCCGCTCGAATGAGCAACGAATGCTCACTGTCCTTTGGCTCTCTTGTATATCTACACTTCCGGTTACGGCTCTCACTCGAGAACTCTCGTGCCTTTAAGTAAGCTGACTACAAGTGTCTCGCGAGTACACGTGAAAACACGCATGTAACACACTTGAGGTCTTCTAGAAGCACATTCACGAACGGGAACGGGTCTCCAAGTAGACGCGAGGTTTTTAATGACCGCGTACCGAATCGTTGCTCGAACTCTCCATTACGAAAAGAACCGGATGATTTAAAGATAGTTTAATACATCCGGGAAAAAAGAAAGAAAGAAAAAAAAAAAAAAAAACATCGCGGAGCGAGATGTAGAAGAAGGAGGCATCTCGTGACTTCCTCATTCCCTGACGCTATTGCCACTGTCTCAGACTGCAGCGTAATATATTGTGTACTCTATTATACGATCCTGTCTGCGAGCCGGTCACTAATTATTTTCTAACTTTGCCTATCCCGAGTCTCCGAGAGCTCTAACTCCGCTATTTACAACCGGATCGAACTTGTCCTCTAAAATGATTAACTTTTTTTTTTAATTTAATTATTTTGTCTCACTATATACCGGTGCGTCGGCAGTGCATTACGTAAATTGAAGATCGCGACGGGGAGAACACCTGTTTCGTTAAAGAGAATTTTCTATTTACAAAATGACGAAGTGAACGGTATATATTACCGCCTGTCATCGCTCGCTACTGCGTTGAGTTTATCGCTCCGCGAAGACAACAAAGCAGCCACGAGTTTTGATTTATTGAACACGGAGATTAATCGGACGATATGACAGGAAATGACTGGCACACTGACTGGGTGGGTTCTACAATGTGAGCTCTTGCTGCTCGACAATTCGGTTGGTGTACACGACAGCTCGACAGCTCGTTGCACTACAGTGTTACGACACTTTCTCGAAGTACTCAAATTCCTGAAGCATCGCTAGGGGAAGAGAGAGAGAGAGAGAGAGAGAGAGAGAGAGAGAGAGAGAAGTCGAGAGAGTATACGTGCGACCGTAGGGACCATCTGGACATCGGACACCGAGCGCAGTTCGTGTTTCGGTGGTGCGCTCTCATATTTTACCTCCGGCACGTCCGGCGCATCGAAGTATCGGATCCGCAACTTGATACGTGTAAAATTCTACCGACACTCCTAAATTCAACTTTCTCGCGATTATTATTATTATTTTTGTTTTTGCTCATATGAAAATTATGGATTCACTTCTTATCAGACAAATGTTATCTTTGCCGATTCCGCGACTATAAATGCCGAAAAAATCGATATAATTTAATGTTTATACAAAATTTTGTGACCCTGTGACGAGTAAACATTCTTAGAGGCGGATTTTTAGCTTTATTTTAAAGCTTCTGCGATATTATGACTATTCATGGTGTAAATATGTTACGTTGATATATGTACCTTTCGACGATATGGAACATTGTATGGGTGCGGTAACCCTGTATTCATAACCGCAAGCGTGGACAATCAGCGAGAAGCCACCGGAGGTATAGAGGTTGCCTTGCGGCTCACCCCTTTGCACTCTCCCTTACTCGCTCTCTCTCTCTCCCTCGTTCGCGTTTTCGCGTAAAGCTCGGTCAGTACATGCAGACTCTCGCGGGTTCGCTCATTGCCCTCGGAGGCCGTAGGCCACGGCCACCACCACCACTACCACCACCAGTACGAAACCACTAACCCGCCGAACAATGCCCGCTCGCCAAAAGACAAACTACAGTTTCATTAGCGCTCATAACTGATGAAATTAAATCCCATGTAGTGGTGGTGGTTGTATAGTAGCGATGCAAGCTTAGGACTACCAACGGCAAGGCAGCGAATCACGGTTACGCGAAATCAGGCTTCAGGCTGTGTGTGAAGGGCTATAGAAAGAGAAGCAGGAGGGCGGGGAGAGGGAAGGAATACATGTATCGAGGCTATGTGATCTATCGCCCCCGGCAGTAGCACGTCGATATCGGTTTACAAATTCCTGTTCTTTATATGCATCAAAGAACGGCAAAAGTTGTACGCAATCCCTGGTAATCGCGAACGCCAGCGGATAAACGAGAAAATGTGTACTCCCGAGGTCACCGAAGTTAATTGAGTAATTAAAGGCGACTCGATACTCAACGACGATGAAACGAATAAAATTTTTCTACAGTCGAGTTCTCTCGCTGTTGGCTTTTCTCTGAATTCCTTCCGGGTATACGCGGCTTTACGTGACGGGGGAGAGATTTTTTTTTTAATTTGCGAAAGAGTTGTGTGCCTTAAGCATCTAAAAAAATCGCGAAAAAAAAAGTTTAATACAATAGCGATATATTTTTTATATCGGATATTTCGTTTATTTTTGAGTAGCTATACAATGGATATACTTGAAAAAAGTATATAACAAACGAGTGAATCGATGCAAACTTCCTGTGTTCGGTGATAATGATCCTACAAGTAATAGATATGGGATAAACATGGAAAATCGCGTATCCAATATTCCATGGGTACCGAAACGACGGTGCGAAACGCGTTCGAACCACATAAAGAAAAAAAATTGCTAGTAAAATATAGGGAGGACCACGGCGATATCGATCGTAATGGACCCGATATAGCCTCGAAGGCGGTTTACACGCCGAGGCATCTGTCCCCCGGAGATTATAGCCTCTCGCTATTAGTGGTTCGTGTATTAATAGCAAGAGAGAAGCGAGACGTACACGATGGTGTACAGCGCGAGACGGATATAACCGCGCGCGACCACGATGGTACATGGTCCTTAATAACTATATCGATTTATCGATCGTGAGAGATCCGCGGGGAAGGGTGATAAAGCTACTCTTGTTCGCGCATATAGAGAAAACAGTCTGGCGGCGGTCTTTTCGATTTTCGCGCCTCGCGACGACGTCTACGAGACTAATACGCTTGGCAATGAAAACTTTTCTTATTCCCTGTGACCTCGAACTGCAATCAAACGCGACGAAACCGGAAGTCGTATGTAAAACTAACGGACTATATCAACAAATAAAAAAAAAAACGAACAAATCGACAGCAAAAAAAAATCGTCATGGTATTCAGAGCCTAACATAGCAGTGCGCAGTCTACAATCAGCCATTAGGCGTATCAAATTCTTCGTAATTAAAGACTTAGATTAAATATTCCGAGTAACGGCAGTATGCGATCGCGTACATTATATACATTCATACAGTATATAATATACAACTGGTATTGCGTCATTGAACTGTCGAACGCGAATTACCTCTCGCGTGTATGGAAATCACAGGCTTTGATTTCGATCACACGAGAGAGAGTAAGTTCTCCTGTATGCGCGGCGGGGAAAGACGAAGAGAGAGATTCCGTGTCGTCGTGGGATTTCGGCATCGATGCTGAGGTACACAGCTCGCAGCTCGGTGAAGCCGAATTTAATCCACAATCACGGAATCATTAGCTCCGACTACAATATCGGGTTCTCTAAATCGAGCGAACTAGAGAGTGATCGTTCGAGAGGGAGAGGCTGCCCTCCTCGCTCTCCCCGCCCCTAACTACGGAACGCATACAAGTTACACGGAGCGCAGAAGAGGGGTATACCACTGTACATTCGAGCCGAATCCGTGAGGGATTCAAGCAGAGTATGGTACCCACATGGCCCGTATTATTAGTTTGAATTGCTAATACCTGCGAGTTATTGGATCCCTTTTGTATACGATCGGAACACCGGTAGTGGACGAAGAGGAGGTGGAAACGGTGGAGAGGAGAGCCCAGAGAAATTGGCAGACTCGGCTGCCACTGACGACCATTCAGATTCGCGTTTACGTAATCCGATCACAGTTCATTCTCTCTCTCTCTCTACCTTCTCTCATGTAGTCAGCATGCCACGATCGAGTCGGAACAATACGCGGATTCGAGCGATGAATGGTTATTTACGCGAGTTAATTAACGGCACGGAGTTTACACAATTGATATTCTATTATTAGTTTACCATTAATATTATTGTTTTTATTATCATTATTAGTATTTTTTGAAAAAGAAATTGCGTTACGTCATTTCGGGAGTTGGTTTGGTAGGGATGTCACGCGTAGCAATTAATCGAAAGGAAATAGTATTATCGAGCCGATTCATTCGAATTCTGAATTTCCCGATCCGTTCGCGTGGCTGTTTCGCGTCACCTGGTCGCGGTACTTAAAATGAAAATTGGACAATTGACTTTGATGAGCTATTCTCGGAAGACATTCAAAGGATCGGTACAATGGTTGCGATACAATCGAATGAGAGTCGAACTTTAGTGGAGAAAAGGCGTTAATACAGTTCAAATGGTTTTGGAAGGACTTGGGTACCGCAATGTTCGTTTCCAACGCCATACACCCTGTCGTGAGTGTAGCGACAGTCGGGGAAGAAGAGATTTCTACTCGAAATGAATAGTTCCGTATTCGGTTGGAACTGAATGGAAACGAAAGGTGCGACGAATGAACAAGGAACATCGATGAGGTCGCAACGATTTTGGTACAATAAGAAAAGCGAGAAACGAATTGAGTTCTGGATGCGCGTTGACTGACGCTCCGCACTGTATTACCAATACAGAAGTGGCACAACGTGGAATTCCCGACATAAGAGTTTTGGTAGCCACTCAAGCGGAGATTGGAATTTAACAGAGTGACACGCATACCCGCGCACTGTGGACGTGGATCGCGTCAAGGCGAATCGAGGAAAAAAAAAAGTAAGAAAGAGACGAGGGACCGAGAAGAGGACAATGAACGCATTTGCGCCAACGGAGAAGTCCCGGGCAATCTGGAGGGTCCCAAAAGATTCTACGGGGTCCCAAACCATCACCGAACCCAAAGTCACATAATGCACCGTCGACTGTGAGGCCTCATGGACCTTATAGGTAGCCGGGGATATATATACTCCATTATATTCTTTATTTACTCGAGCGAAGAGTCTCTCGAAGAGCTTTCGAATGAACTAACCCGCACAATGAAGGGACGAGAGTATCCCTCGCATTGCCTGGTCCTCTCACCGCCGCGCGCCCAAAGCATTCATACGAGTCCTACGGCTGGTGCCAATTATATTCTCGTGTACCCCCCGAGAGAATCTCTTTTTCGCTATCCATCATCCCTTCTCTATCTCTTCGTTGCTCCTCAACCTTCGGAATCTCGATATCTTTCATTACCGACGAATTCTACATACATGCGCGATTCTCCTTGAGTTTGGACATTTTTTACAAAGCCTATTGGGACAGAAAAATTGTCTGCTCTTTCGATCGGTTGGACACTCGGGCTTCACGATTTTTCATGGTAAAATCATGAATTTCATTCTTTATGGAAGCAATCAACGGAGTTTCATCGGACTCCAGGGATTTAATAAGAAAATTATCATTCCTGGAGAAATTGTACGATTTTAACGCTTCCGTGGTGACAAGAGCCTCTTCTCCTTTACGATAGACAGATAGCCATGGTAACAGCGACCTCGCCGAGGGAACAGCTATCTCTTGGTCCATAGTCGACAACAGAAGCTTCTATATATAGAGAAAACCCTCTCTGTCAGTACCAAACGTGCAGCTTCCATTATTGCGTTCGCGCTGAGAAACTAACGCGATATTGAGGATCCCACCAGGTGTAACTTATGCCCCAACACAGAACTGTTGAACTATAAAGTTCTATGGTGCTCCCGAGTTCGTATTATACATAACAGTAGGTGCGCACTCGAGATATGCACTCTCTCAATCTCTGGTCTCGGTTTCCACGTGAAGTGCGCCTTTTGCCCCGACAATGCGTATAATGCCCCACCCCCCCCCCCCCCCCCCTCTACGCTCCCCCCATCGTCATTGTCCTCGATGTTCCATTGACGTCAAAAGGAATTCCGTAACGTCTCGGAGTCGTGACAACGGACGAGGTAACAACGGACAGAGACACATCGTACTCTCCTACAAAATCTCTTCGTTACGAATCGCGTTGACTCTCCGCGTCTTTTCAAACTTACAAAAGTAACGATTATTGCATATCGACGATTGCCAAAGCGATTGAACGATGCTGAACGAATTTCGATCGCGATTCGCTTGAATCCCGACATCGCGTTCCCAATCTTATGGGAACCGTTGGTACCACACGTTGATCGTAAAACTCGTATACCCCGTTTAATTTCCATATCGACCGCATTCGCATATTGATTATGCTGAATGCAGAGGCGTGAATTCTCCTGGCGCCGGTGCAACGCTCTTTGGTGAGCTTATACTTTCACTTTCGATTCGAGACACTTGCAACGTATAATCTCGTGTACATAAAAGCGTCAACGAGCCTAACTGCTTGTTTCGAACCGATTATTTCGGTACGATACCGATAATTCTGAATAGCGCCAACGGCAAGCGATGCAACGACTGTTCATCGATGTATCGCTGAGAGTCGTTTCGAGTTGCTCGAGAGACTTGTCGATTAATCTCGTGGGAAAATGACGGATACATGTTTCAATGTGCATTCGGAGTTCGGGGACCTTCCCCCCCTTCCCCCGGTCCCGATGAGCTCAGCGAGAAATTTCAAGTGGTATATACAACGGCAGTTCGTATCTGTTTTCCGTCGTGTCGCCTGCGTAAGGTCAAGATTCGTGAAGTTTCGTCGACAGTTGAACCCTTAGACGCCCTCGAGTGTCGAGTACATGTTTCGGTTATATATACGGTAGTTAATGTATGTATAAATACATACTATATGTATAGCGCATGTATATTGCAGTAAAACACCACAAGCAGGCAGCTAATCTGCCGCCAGTCGCGCTCTCGTTTCACGGGACATTATCTAAATCGTGTTTACTTGGGAACCGCCTGTGCTTCACCGGTGTGGGAACTTATACCCCCTTCTGAAGCAGCATGCCGGGGTACGACCGGAAGTGCTACCGAGAAGCACGTCTCGATTTGGAAGGGTCTCGATTTCCCCCCTTTTCTTCCCTTTTCAGCATAGACGGCGGGTGTTGAGACGAATGAAAAGTCACTTTTGATATACAGTAGACTACCGCGTAAGTTAGTTTTAGATAAGTTGACTGTAACAGTTACGTTATGAGAATACGACGAGATAAGTTAAAGTCGGTGAATTTTTACGGTCTTTCTACCTGATCTGTTGGGACATTGACTTAACTGGGAGTCTACTGTACCCTAAGCACGTGTACAGTCAATTGGCTTAAAAAATTGCTATTAATTTACCAGTCAGAAGGAAGTTTAAAAAAATGTATTTGTTTATCATTAATAAATAAGTAAATACATAAATAAATAAATTATTAATTTATTTATTAATGGCTTAGTGTAAAAATTATGGGTTAACAATCGCCACGTGTTTCACGGTATCCATTTAATTCGAACAAAAAATCATCCATATATTTTCTCACGAACGACAAAGAAAATTCTTCGCGAATAACGAAGCTTTAAGGATCACACGAAGATCCTTGGAATAGCTCAGCGGTAGTTCATAGAGTGTATCGATTAAGAGGATAATTGCGTTCGGCAGAAGCTATTTAGCCGTACGTGCGTCGGAGCCCCCGAGCGGATTCTCTCACGCGTTAGTTCGCTCGCGATTTTACGATCCGCGCGTGCAAAGGATTCTCGCTGCTGCGGTTTGCCTCGACCGCGGTGTACAACTTTGCGTTCTCGGTAAAGGGTGAGAAGAGCGGGAAAGAGAAAGAAAAAAACACGAAACTTGTGAAACAAAGACGGATACATTTTTTTTTTTTCGCTTTTTTCCCCGTTTTTTCGCAATGCGGTATTTCGCTGCGAATAATATTTCTCGCAAGGGTTACAATACTTCCGAGGGTCACCGGGGAGCATCGAGTTCTTCAAGAAATTTAATTTTAATTTTATTCGAAATCATCCACTGACCGTCTTCAGTTTCTTCACCTTATTCTTCGTGTTTGTCGTATTCTCCATGTTTTTCCCCCTATAGACCTTATTAGGATTTGTATACGATACTGACGTAATATCATTGTTTCCCCGATCGTCTGGCGCCCCCGGAGTTCTCCGGGGCTCGTGACCGAGGCACATGAGTCATCGTTCGCGAGGCTCGCGAGCCGACAATAAGAGACTCGACGCCCGGGAACGATAGAAATCTAACTTCGGCGCGTTCCTAGACAAATTCCGCCCACAAAAGTGGCCTCCGGGTGTCCCGCGTGACCACATACTCGGAATCCCCCTTTTTTTAATTTTTTTTTTTCTCACCAAACACTCCGCTCCCTCTCTATTGCCGCGGGGATTATCGCTTCATAGAATTATCATAATGATTAGAAACAAAAACTTCAGACATATCAAAAAGGTTTCAGCCCGGAATTCTTGCAGATAAGCATTAAGAGGGTACCTCCACTTGAAAAACGCCTCTTCGCACAAAGTACCCTCGAGATATCGATGTTTTGGAAGCTCAGTCGCGATAAAGTGCAAAGAGTGATACAAAATTTACTTAAATGATTTTGATTCGAGAAAAATTGAGAGCAAATGTCAAGCATCGGACACCGAAAAAAAAAATTTATATTTAAATATCATTATTATTATTATTATATTATCTATATTATTATCTTATGATATCTTGTAGCAAATAGTTTTGTATCTCATATACTTAATTTCCAAAAATCACCCTAAAATTTCGTTTTGTTTTGATACATCGTATCGACCCTAATTTTTTTTTTTTTTTTCGAACTGCTTTCGATCTTCGGAATGTGAGCCCAAGTTATTTTGACATTCACCGGATAGGTAATAGGATATAGGATAGTAAGATCTCTGGTGCCTTGAGCCGTTCCTCGGCAAGATGATAGTGTCTGCGCGGAGCTCTTCTCGCGCTCGCCTCTCGAATGCTCCACGAAGAGCGTTTGCTCAGGTTATAGCCACGAGAGAGTATCGAAGAAGGATAGAGTTAGCGGTAGATGGAAAGGAGTGAACGGAGTGAGAACGCAAAGAGGATCGAGGCACACACAGGCCGGTCGGCCGCTTCACGAGCAGAAGAGGCATCCCGTGTGCCACGAGAGCGCGGTAAGGACCTGAGGAATGCGCTCGTCCGATCCCACGGCTTTTCTCCCTCTCCCTCCCCTCATCTTCGTTCCTCTCCACTCTCAGCACAACGGAGTAAAGCGAGAAACCGCGCGAGGATATATATTCTCTGTACCGTCTTATATGTGCGCACTGGAAGTTCTACACTAGTCGCGCTATAGGTACTTAATGGTATATACGTGTATACTGTACACTGCTATACTATCTATAGTACGATAATACGGAGAGTACGCGAGTCGCCTATGCTGTGCTTCGAACGATCGTGAACGGCGTGGCAGGCGTGCGCGTTCGATCCTCGATCCATGCGATCTTTGCGCCGGTCTCTCGCGCGCACTAGCGCGACCAGCTAGAGTCACAGCAGTCACGATGTATATATATATTTATAGTATATATATCGACAGATCCGTTCTTTCTTGCTATATCGATAATTGTTTCGCGTTAAGCACCAAACTGGTTGGCCTCGCGATACGACACGAGACAAGAGCATTACTAACGTGACAGTAAATGCGTTATGCGTCGACGATCCTTCACTAAGTACGCGACGAAGAACCGGTGTACATACGAAGTATTTGCCGTCAGTTTTACTCCACAGACAGCTGAGATCGTTGCCACGATTAATTAGACTTTCGACGTACTCGTCTGTGAAACAATTAACGAATGATCGGGTCGCTCGCCGCGGTCTCATCGTATGTACATTAACGAGGAATGTGTTCTCGGAATTTTTAACGAGATAATGAGGATTGTCATTCCTACAAGAAACTGCTACAATTTTTCATACGATATGCCTTAACGACTCGGAATTCATTTTTTTACGGTTTTTTATGCGGATAACTAATTTAATGCCCCATTAATGTTTCCCACGTTATAATCATTCAGTTTTTTTTATTTGCCTTCATTATTATTGCCTTTCGTGGAATAAAGATTTTTATATGTTTAAAGTTTCGTAATAATTCTCATTAAAAAAATCGGAGTTCTTGGGATTGTTGATCGTTTTTTACGATCGATCGATCAGAAAACTTACTTCGAATTTTTGCGTGTGTCCGCAATGGCAGCAACAGTAGGACATGTAATCCGGTAATGCGGGTACGAATTTCAATTGAGGCTCCTGCGGTTGTTGCGTATTATCGTCGACGAGCTTACGGTATTGTACGCGAAATATCGGCTTTGTACTGCTCGTCGTTGAGTGTTGATGGTGCTGATGGCTCTGCGTGCTCTTACCGCCGAGCCGTCCCATAATCCCGGTGAACGCTGCCAGGCTTTTTCGCCTGCGTGCTAACCTCCTCATGCCACTACGACCGAACCAATTCGCAGGGGGTTCGACGACTTCGGCCGGTGTTACCGGCGCTACCGGTAGCGGCGGTACCACCGAAAGGTGAATCCTTCAACCGGCGAACACCAGGAGCCTCTTTAGCTTCACCTCGAGATTCTCACTTTATATATATCTTTTTAATCTTCCGAATTTGCAAAAAAAAAAAAAAAATTGGAAAATTAAGAATCGAAGAACTGTGAAACAGTACACTTATTCTCCGCGGTACAGGAACACCTGACACAGTTTCCCTAAACCCAACTCGGCGCCACACGATGGCACAGTGCACTTTCCAATTCCACTATCGCGGGTCATACGCGTATATTTTAAAATACGAAGAAGTTCGATCGACGAATTTACACACCGACAACACAGAAACTTCGCACTAAATTATTATTCTATCGATAATTATTTAGTTTTTTTTTTACATTGTTATTAACATTTGTATCCCAAAGGCGCATTGCATTCGCATCACTATTTTTCTGCTCCTTGCGGCGATTGCCAAACTATTTCACACTGTTCTATCTCTCCTCGAGACCTCGAAAGAATTTTTATTTTTTTTGTTTTTTTTTTTTTTTTCTCGACAGTTCGACGAAATATCACGGATACTTTTAGATCCTACTTCTCACGGATCCGTTCGTTCTCCGGCGGCATTGCTCTCTCACTGACCTCGAGAATTGCCGCTGAGTTATTTTCTTACTCCTCGAAACTCCAAAGTTTCGTAATAAACGTTGAAACTCTCTTCTGTTACCCACTCGGTTCCCACTCGACCATTTGAACAATGGCACTGTGTGAAGATGAACCCGAAAAATTTTTTACACACTTTCGTTTTTTTTTTTTATTAATTTTTTATTTCGATCAACGCGAACATCGACGATCGATTGGTAATCGAATCTACTCGCGGCACTGCTGACTCCTTCGATCACATTTGCGGCGAGTTGAAGTTAAAAATATCACCGGAAGTAACGAAAAAAAAAAAAAGAAAAAAAAAAAGAAGGTGTGCGATAGCGCGGAATTTGCTCGCGAGGAGAGAGGATATATCTTCTCCTCGTGGCTCGATTCTCGCGGGCGCGCGCCGGGATCCGACGACTTCACTCCGGAGAACGATCGCGGACGCTCTGCATGCCGGCTACGCCGAGGAGACTCGGATAGCTCGGCTCTGTTCCCTACCGAAGAGAACCGGTTAACGACTCTCTTTCTCTTTTCCCTCACTGACTCTCGGTGGTACTTAATGCCCCCACGGCCTATGCCAGTACACAACGGCTCGACGATAGCGATTAGGGGGCGCGGAGAACTCTGTACACTATCGAGGTGCGGTACTGTACGATTCGTATAGAGCGGGCGATTTCGAGAGTCAAAAAAAAATAAAAAAATTTCGAAGCTTTTTACGCGAGATTTTCCACTGTCACTGACGAGTCACGTGATACGGGGGTTAAGGGACACAAAATTACGTGACTATAAGATGTTTGACGATATTATCGATGACTGTTGAGTGGTTACGTTTTTATTAGTTGCTACCGATCAGCTCTTGAGCTCTTGAGTCAATCTTGTCTTTGACAAAGCTGTGCAGCAGTCTCGGTGGTGCTGCACCGGGTACGTAGCGAGACGAGACTGAAGTCGAAAGAGCCAAGAGAGCCGAACATGCAGCAGCCACCGTAGCTGCAGTACAGCCTACACGGTTAATCCCCCTCCAGTGTGAGAGTGTAGGCTGTGTGTAGTATTGCCGGGGACGGTTCGAAAACCCATGCGGAGGACTTCTCTCCGCACCGGGCCGCCTCTCTTCCGTGCCGATGCTTGCCTTCCTTACTTTGTCGATGGCTCTGTTGCGCTTACCGCGATGTATAGGGCCCTCTTGCTCGATGGTCGCTTTCTTGCTACTACCGAAGAGCGCCGGCATTGAACACGTTCAACGGCAGCTGGCGAATACCACCTCGAGAATCGCAGTCAGCCCGAGAGATCACAAGAGGCTCCGTTTCTGATGTTGGGAGCTTCTGCTGTTACTCCGTTTCTCATCGTTCGTACTCTCATACGTACCTTAATGCATTTTGAAAAGCTCTCTGAATTTTTTTTTTTTTTTTCAATAACAATATTCTTGTGTAACTGTACCGTGCATACTGCACGCACGCAGCGATGCTTGCCTTCCATCTCGGTCCTTCGGTAATTCGATATCACCCACCATCTGAGGAGCACACGTGGCGCGAACCACGCTCCGTGTATACCCCGCGGGAACCAAGAAATCGCTCCTCCCCTGTGAGTCAGCGCGTTCAACCGATCGAGATTTTTCGATGAAGATCAAAGTTTCGAAGTTCAGCCGTGTCGATCAGCTGCTGTTGGGTAATCTGATATATTTTTTATGGTCTTCGGTTGCTTGCGGAATCCGCGTGGAAAACTATACGCTCCTCACTGCCCGGTGGATCTCCATTAATCTCGATGTATTTTTCAACGATCGTTCGATCGTTGCCAGAGCAGCTATTACTTTCGAATAGACGGAATGAAATATAAGTGCTTCGCTGTCGAACGATTAAGTACAATTTTTTTTTTTCCAATCTTTCGAATCCATCGAAATAGTGTAATACAATCGGTATCGATGAGAACCTCGTAACACAGTCGGAATCTAATGATCCATCGTACTGCCATCGCGGATCACCCAGTGAGTCGGAATTAATCGACAATAAAGCGAGAATTAATCGCCCGCATGTGAACGTCCATTTATTACGAGACAAGAGAGTCATCGGGAAAAGAAGGCAATGGAAAAAGGCTAAATAAATTGAGAGAAACAACCCCCCCCCCCCTCCCTCCCCCAGAACGATTCAGCCGTCGATCAATTCTTATTTGATGTATCGACGAGTCATTGGACTCCATAAACGTTAAACGCGCCACCTAAATAACTAAGTTTTTACGTTAATCAGGCGATCCGATCTTTTTCGGAGTTACGAATTCGTATGATTTTTTAAACAGCATTTCTGTGTGTTAAAAAAAATTATCGAGTTATTTCTGTTTTTTGAATATTATATTCGACTTCAAAAATAAATGTGATAAGTAAATAAAAATAAAATCTGTTCTACGCGTAATAAATACGAAAAATGATTGTCACAATATTTTTTTTACATAAAATATATTATATTCTCATAGAATATTCAAAAATATATTTTTTACGTAGATTTCCAATTTGCCGATTGGTCTCGAATTTTTATACCGAAATATTCGGAAAAAAATCGAAAAAAATTAGCGCGTTCGATACTTTGCGGATCAGTCGATACGAAATGCCGCGTACAATAATATCGTGAGTTGCACAATGCTCGGCTGTATGTATGTTACGCTACGTGGTGTGGGGAAAGGGGGAGGGGGTGGGGCAGGTTTGAGGCAAGCAACGTATCATTTAGCTCGTTTTTGGTGAGGTCTTTGTTCCTTTCGGGCCGGTCGACGACGCGCCGCGATGACCAAAGAAGTTATTATTGGTCAGACGGTTCGCGCGGACCTTTGGCCGTCGTTATGACCGCTCGCCGCACACGAACCCGCGCGTATTCCATTCCTCACCGAGTCGTCCTCACCTCCGCGTTCACGAGTAGGTATAACCGCGCGCACCAAGCGCGAGGCAAATCATTCCCGGCGTGAGACTATTTCTTAATCATCCCAGCAGCTTGGCTCTTGAATGGCTAAACAGTTATACGTGTACGCGGACTGTGGTTCAGCCGTTAGAGTCGTTTCCTCGGTCATTTTATCTTCGTGAACTCGTCGGCGAAGCGACTCGTTCCTTCGTATGAATTTTCATTGTTCAGCGGACTGGAGTATGAGAAATGAGAATGAAAGCTTAGTGACAGTACAAAGCTGCATTCACTCGACTGACAGAAAGACAAACAAACGAATAAATAAATAAATAAATAAATTAAATAAATTAAAAGAGAGATACAGATGAACAGCTCATCTATCAACGTTAATGAGCTCACTGATGGCTCGCGTTTCCGTTGGACGTCGAGAAATAATTGATGACAGACTGCTAACAGTAACCATAGTTCGCCTTTCCAACATCGGGAACAAGGAAATTACATGTTTGTCGTTTTTTTTCTCAATAACGAAAAAAAAAAAAGAAAAAAACCAAAATCTATGTTAATTTAACAAAAATATACATATATGCGGCAAAAAGTTCGATATTTTTTAAATACCTCAGTATAGACTTCCTTTTCATGGGGGAAAAATTACACAAGCGCTCTTACAAATACTCAAACATAGGACTCTTCGATCAAAAAAATTTCGATCCTAACTCTCGATTTTCCACGATGGGAACAACAGATTTCGCGAACCACGACAACGTTGCTAGTTACTTTACATTTAAATTACCCGCATCTATTTTTTTTTGTAATAAAAACAAAATTGAAAAAAAAAATGGAGTTATACGCGGCCATGAAGTTCCGAGGGAAAATGCAGAGAGACAAGAGAGGGTCGTTGATGGCCGTCGCGAATCATCGTTCAACCAACGTGCAGTAGCGCCGCGCTACGAAATTCAATTACCGCATATAGTTTCCCTGAGGGTAGTAAAACGAGGGAGTGTCGAGAGGGAATAACCAGTAAGGGAGTATGGGATGTGTGCGGGTGGCGGGCGCTCGTAAATAATGTCGGGTTAATTGTTCTGGCCGAGCGTCGTCGTCGTCGTCAAACTCGAGAAAGAGATTCTATTCTCTTTATACTGCAGTTTGGCCGCTTTTCCTCATCGTTCCTCGGTGCCGCGCTCTATCGTTGGGCCAATACGCGGTGCTCGTTTCGCCGCTGAATTACTCGAATACGAGTGGAGCGTATATGCCTACAGCTCGAGACCGGAGAACGGAAGCGACGATATCACCCTCTGGGTCTTCGGGCCCTTCGCTATGCCACAGTGCGCGGGACTTTGAATACTAATACTATGTATATATATACTTCCTTCGACCTTAAATAAATCGTTGTGGTCACTGGGATTAAGAGATAATTCCGTGAGTAATCGGTTATGCAGATTGGTACGTTAAAGTTTCAATGAGGTATGCACAGCCCAAGCGAACGAAACGCCGAGATTGCGCGAGAGAACTCTCTCGGAGGCTTTCAGGCGTTTTGCGCCGAAAGTAGGATCAGCGTTGAGACAAATTGTCCGGTTCTCGTCGAAACGCGAGATTCGTCTTTCCAACGGTTCGATTTCACATGCGAACGCGACAGAAAGCCGCGGAGGCGTTACAACTGTCGAGGCACAGGCCGAGAGACGGGCAATTAGTTTCAAGCTTAACGAGACTCTCCACGCAAGTTCCTTGCGCGTGGGAGAGCATAAAAAAAAAAAACATTAAGCATTTCCTATGATCTGTTCATTCAATTAGTCAGACTATACTGTTGTCAATGTGTGGGTTGCATTTTCATTTTTTTTTCAATTAATTGTGCGCGTTGTCGAGTTTTTAATAGGGAATCTGTGTTTCGTTACCGGAAGCCGATAAAAGACGATACATGCCTGACGATCGAACGAGGATGTCAGTGATATTTTTTCGTTGTGTTTTTTTTTTTTTTTTCGGCGCGAACAGTTCCGAAAGGAGAAAGCAAAGAAGGAAGGACGAGGGTACTAATAAAAGGTTACGAAAAGCCTGCGGCCGCATACCTAACATAGTCGAACGCCTCCACGCGACTCTCATCACCGGATCTCTTTCTCTCACTCACCACAAATTTGCCACTCCACGCGCATTTTTTTCTCTCTCTTTATCTCTTTCGTAACGGTTCTCTTATTGCTTTTCTCCGCTTTCGCCCTGTTCTCCCTTTATTCTCGCCTGTTTTCGCCTCGTACATTCGCCCGCGCGTGGGCGTCGTGTCTTACACTAATTTAAAAATTATTGCACACAGGATCCCGCGATTCCTGCGAAAAATGACTCGTACATTTTTCTGGAAATAATACTTAAAGAAATATTTTTAAAAACTTGAATTCAAATTTTACCAAAATTCAGATAAATTTCGAAAATAAATCAAATCAAATTAACAATACGCTATTCTTTTTTTTTTTTTTTTTTTTTCATGTTTTGTCAAATTTCATAAAAAATGTTATCAAATCTCACGGCAAAAATTTAGAAAAATTTCTCAGTCCCATTTGGTGTTTAAAAAAAAAAATGAAACACAATAGTATTAGTAATGACAAATAATGTTTCAAAATATTTAAATTTTATTTCGATCCACAAACCGCGTTCGTTCGTAAGGAGATAAAATATTGGATCGAACGAGATATAAAATATGGTATCGACTCAAACGCTCGAGGGGGTTCTCGTTGCGGAGTTAGCTACAATCGTGAGACGAGATGCCCTCTATCCTCGCGATATAACCCCACAGTGTATTAGTGCGCCGTGCCGGTTTGCGCTGTACGTTGAGCAAAAAATAGAAGAAAAAAAAAATGATGAAACGAAACAAAAAATAAGTTGAAACGAGAATATGACATCGAGAGAAGCGAGCGATCAAGCCCGGGGGAGGGTAAAGGAAAGAGGTAAACCTCGCTCCGGACTTTGCAATCCGGTGCTCTCTCTGCTCTGCGGCAAACTCGCTATTATCTATACGAGAATGCCAAGGTCAGCCTCATTCCGAAGAGTGAGGCCCCCCGACTAGTCTGGGCATTGGGTACACGCATTCCCGACGACGTATAGCATCGGAGCAAACAGCACGTGTTTTCAAGCCAATCCATTGGTGTGCAACGTGCACACCATCGCGCGTTCCACCGCGGTCGGTGGTTTCCCTCGCTTATGTTGCCGCGTAATGCGGTGCACGCTCGCGCGTACGAACTATGCATCGAAGCGGCGTCTATCCTGTGCTATAGCGCGGAATTATCTCGGCTGCCCCTCGGAGACCGAAGAAGGAACTCCGCGAAGCCGCGTGTCTAACGGAATATCGCAAAACTCGCGTCCCGAACTCGGTATACCGTGCATATCCGTCGATTCATGGAGGAAAATCGATATTCAGTTACTGTCTCCGCCGAGCCGATAAATCTTTGTATCATGTTTGGCTCCGTCGAAGTTTTGGTCTAACGCCGTGATCGCCGTCGGGCCCTATAACAGAGAGTGGGGCAAAATGAGCCAATTGGGTAAAATGGAACCTCTGCTAAAATGGACCGATATGAAAAATGAAGGAATACACATAAATAAAACTACAATTCGATAATTGTTTTTTTTTTTTTTAATTTCCATTATTTTTAATACGAGGAAATTTATATTTTCTGCCGAGAATAGTTCACATGCCGCTTATAGGTGATCAATTATTTAAAATGCAAATTCTTCATTTTTTAAAATGGAATTGACGAACTATTTTGCCTTTTTTTTCATCTTAATATTCTAAAGGAACAAATCGATTTTTTAGTTCAAAAGCAGTGGAAAAGTGTTATGTATATCAACAAAACTTTCTGAATAGCTAAAGTGGTCCATGTTGCCCCACGCTTCCCCTATGCACGCAGCCATTAATTTGGATAAACATGCCGATGGTCGTGCAACAGGATAGAAAACATTATTTATGTTAAACGAACCCCAACGGCAAGCGTGTGTCGATGGTTCTTCTGGTTCTACGATAAAGTATAATAATAGTCAGCATAATATCCATTCCTGTCCGCCACTTCGACACTTACTCGCAAGATTGGAGCAAGAAAACTCCAATAGGGAGGGGGAGTGTTATCGTGTGTGTCTCGCCGCGAATATAGTTTTCTAGGTGCGTGTCTTCCAGTTACGTATTTCTAAGCGCTTTTAGCCTCATAGATGTAATAACAGGGTGATTAGGTTCCGTTGTCGTGTTCTTGTTCTGATGAAAATTATCGATGAATAAAAAAAATTGAAGAAAAAAAAAAACATAAGAAAAATAAAAACGGTATTATCCGCTGCGTACATTAATGTCCGCGGGCCCTATCGGAGAGTATCCATAATAGTAATTTCTCGTTTAAAGCGTTTAATAATAGCTATGTGTATCTACTACTCTGTAAACGTGATCGCCCCGCGGTAGAATAGCGAAGGATTGATTATACAGATAGTTGGTAATAATTCGTCGAATTACGGTTCTGTTTGGCTTCTCTCGTGTTCATTCTCGATAAGCTGTGTACGGAGCCGATCGTGACCCCGTTAGACCGATCGGGGGAGGTTACAGGCGCCGTTTGTCATGAAAAGATTCTCAGCAGCGGTTTTGCCTCATTCTCGTCTGTTCTCCGTTGATCCGCATCGTCGAATCAAAGTAAATTTGCAACTACTACTAAATTTGCAATGGCTTCGAGTCGACGGGAAACAAACGAATATCCTCGTTGCATCGAGCGTGTCGACGGGGACCGGAAACGAGAGGGTCCGCGAGAGGGAGGGGGATGGAGCGCAATCGAGAAAGAGGAACTCGGTGAATACGGTACAGTGGAAAGGATAGTCGGGATGGAGACAGAGAAAGACGGAGGCCTCGGTTACGGTTTGCCGCTCCTGTAGAATGTTAATGCCCCCGCCGATTCTAACGGATGAGAGTGGCGCTTTGCCGAGGGATATCTAACCACCTGACTACATTGCCTACACGCCTCGTGGCTTTCCTATTTTGTCTCTCCCACCCATCGCGGTTCTCCTCCTTCCTTCGCCGTCTGAACCCTTCTTCTTGCCTTTATCTTTGCCCGTACCTTCGACACGCTCGATTAGAGACCGGCACGACGTCATTTTCGTGAAACGCCGCGCGCTCCTTCACAAAGGATTTCGCGATGGCACGCGAGACGCGAGTGCAAACGTTAGTTATATGAAATTATCTAATTATGTTTGCTTTGAAGAATGAATTATTCATCGTTAATAATAGTATTTTCAACACGGGATGGATGTGTTAAATTTATTTCTCTTGACATGTAGTTATCGGTAATTTATGTTTCACGATTTTGTAATCCTTTCGTTAGATTTTTTTTTGCGTTTTTAGTTCCACGCTTTTACGCGGCATTTTTCGTTTTTATTGTGCTGCGGAAACTACGATTATGCTGGATGAGCATTTTCTCAACGTGATTTTCCTCGTTAGTTGTTGATGTTAGTGGACAAGAATAATAAAAACCGCTTGAAAAAAGCGTATTTATTCTTGTAGGTAAAAATGTATTCATTATCGTAAGAATACAGTACAATTGAGATAAAATCTGAAAAAAAAAAGAAAAAAAAATGTTATCATTTTTTTTTTCAGTTATTTTTGTTTCTATGGCCATTTTCTTCCGCGTGTTTCTTTTTACCCCACTATTCCCCAAAAAAGAAAACACTTTCTTACTAAAAAATTGGAGGATTATTACATCGTTGAGAATTACCGTCAGAGGTAATTTTGCTTGCGTGTCGTTCGAAAACTTCTCCAAGATCTCGCGTTTCGAGTGGTCAGTGAGAGTGAAGTTGAGAAAAGTGAAATCCTAAGGAACGCACAAGTCTTACAGAAGTGCTTAGGGATCGTTCTCGAGCTCGTAGAACACGCTAAGCACAGATTGTCTATCCAAGACAAGGAAGTTGAAGCCGAACGTTGTTTAATAACCGTAACGATAGTTTACTTAGTTCATCGGAGTCGGGGAACACGCACGCGGGTAATCAGATCCGTCTGGTGCCGCGTGAGGTCCGTTGCGTCGCACGAAATGCCTCATCTGGCAGCCAAATGCCACACAGAACGAGGAAGAACTTTGGTTGAAGTATTCTCGCGCTAACGAGAACAGTCGCGCGTTAACTAGCAGCAATGACCGAAGCGTTTTTTCTTCCTATTTCCTCACGAGTTCCAAAGATCTTTTACAATCCTTCCGAACCTCAGTATCCGATCCGTGTATTTCTCGTCATTTTTCGTGGGATAGCGACAAAAAAATGCCGCAAGTTGACGAAAAGTATCTGACAAAATTGCTCGATAGACGCACGCGCCACATATCGAAGAAGTTGATATCGATATCGATATCGATACACTGTTACATTTGTTTCTTTATAGGATCGTTCTTCGCAAAGATTTTGCGATGAAATTCTTCTCTTTATTTTATCGTATCGACGCAACGTTCGGAACACGTCGGTTACACTGCGCAGAGATCGTTAAATATTTTTAAGAGGCTCGACGATTTAAGAGCTATAGGAAGTTAAACGACGACGCGGGATCTCTCAATAGCCACTCGTGTGTTCATATTCGATGGCACTTCTCCTGCGCTTCTTTGCCTTCGTTTCACGAACTATAACTATATACACACACTTACACGCCGGGTATATATACTATCCACTGTTGCAAGCGCAAGTTGGATCTTTTTCCGGTCGGCAAGTAAATAAAAAGCTTAATGGTTCAACCCCCGTGGCGATGGAGTTGGGCGAAGCGAAAATACTTTGAATTCCTTCGGCACACAGACAGAGGTACAAACTTTCATTTCCGTTCGGTTCGCGCTCCGTCGTAAGAACGAGAGAGAGAGAGTCTTGTATCCACACTTCTTCTTCTTCCCTTTGCTCTTATTCTTTGCCGTCTTATTCGAAGCGACTTACGAGGAGAACGAACGAAGATATTCCTTCGAGAGAACATCTCTGAAGTACGTGGAGTTCCGGTGAAGGCGCATTGTTTCCTCTTTGGAATCCTGTGATCTTTTAGTCTCTGTATTAGAAAACATTGTAAACACGTATACGTGCGGAGCACAAGTACACCGTTTACTGCTTCACCTTTCGTTAAATAAAAATAAGAAAAAACCGCGAAATCGCTAAGGTCGGATTTGTAGGTTCTTCGGGAATGAATAAACGAACGAATGGGCTTTGCTTTTATTTTCATTTTTCTTTTCGTCTTTCTAATTCACTGCATTTGTTATCTGTTGAAAGGCTCAAGTCAACTAAATTATAGCGATTTTCGCTAAAATATGATTTTTTCTTCAGTCGACACAAAAATTTAAAAAAATTCTATTATGTCAGAAAGTGTTTAAAAAATTTTACTGCAGGTTGAAAAAAAATTTCTTTTGATTTTTTTTATTTATTTAGCTCATTGAATGAATTGTCTCGCGATTTTTTTTTATATAGTTCGCGGAATGATTTTTTCTCTCGGTATCTTTAACCCGTTTCCTCTCTCTTCGTACTCTTTAATACGTTCCCCTCCTCGCGCCTCTATACAAAGATTTGCCCTTTCGCGTTCGCTTTTCTGCTTCTTAGCACAACGGGGCGGGATGGGGATGATCGGGAATCTTATTAGCGTGACGGGCGTTTAATCGTTCGCGAGGAAAGGAGAGAGGGTCCGAATGTCGAACTGGGAAGCTCTGGAACGTTCTCTCGGGCAACTGGGACCCCGACGCCGAGAGAGAACGAAATATTTTCGTCTTTCTTCATCTTTGCCTCTCACAATCGTCACGGAGAACTGTGAGAGACAAAAGCCGAAAGAGAACGAAATCTCAAGCGCCAAACTCGACTCGTCCCGTGAAGTGTTCAAACTTTAATCTACAAAAGTGCCATTAGGATTGACTAAACGTGCGCGCGGACGAGTGGCAACCAAGAGGAGAAAGAGAAAGGCACGCGGGGAAGAAGAAACTCGCGAGGGCGTAAAGTTCCAAGTGCAAAGTCTACTTCCTCGGGAAGACATTGCCGCGGGGGCCTTTTCTCATCGTCGCGCGGCTTCGATTTCCTCCCTCCCCCTCCCCCCAGTGCCTTTTTCTTTCCTGTTGTTTTTTTTCTCTTCGGGGCTCGAGGCTTCTTTCGCAATCCTCGGGATTGCAGTCGCGACAAGATTCCCAGAAATATATATACCTACCGGTACGAGAGTCTCGCGCGAACGGACCCTCAACCAGACAACAGGAAGAGGCTTTTAGGTTTTGCGAAATGTCTTGCAAAACTGTCCAGAAAAGTAATTGGTGAAAAGGACCGAAAGAGAGAAACTAATGTTTTTTTTTTGTTTTGTTATCTCTTCGTTTCTTTGATGAAGAAACGGTGTATGTCAAAGACTCGAGTGTCGCTATTAACTTTGAAAAAAATATATGAATATTTATATATCTTTTTTTAATGAATACACGATAGCAACGTACGAAATGATATATGTATGTGTCTCGAGATTTCGGATTATGTACACGTCGATAACTCGATATAGAACGAGACGAGAACCACAGAGGAAGGCAACTGCGGCAGCAGAACGCAAACGCTTCGCCGCTTTCGTCGCGAAGGCGATCAAAGTTTAGTACTCTCTTCCGTTATATACCCGCACTATGTATACATGTGATCGCGCCATAAACTCACGGTATCCACTTCGCAGGTTTTGCTCGCGTTATATCCGATACTACTGGGGGGTTAGCCAAATTTTTTTTTTTTTTTAACACTTCGCAAAAAAAAGATCGCGGAGCCCTCGTCTCGTTTTCACGTTTATTTTTTTTGAGGTGTGAGAAATTTAAAGATATCACACGCGTCCACATCACCTTTACGTCCTCTAGAAATCGATCAAATTCTATCGCCCTGCCGTCTAAAATAGATTTTTAAAATTATCGCTGCACCCAATGCCAATATACGATACGCAAATTATAATTTCGCATCTGAGAAATTCTCATTACCCGTAATCTCATCAGGCAAATTTTAGTTATTTAATTTATATATTTTTATATTTTATTATTATCAATCAAACATTACATTTTTCTTAAATCTTCGGGATTGGAATTTGCAAATATTCCGCGAATTTTCCAATTTTTATAAATTCTATTGCATGACTCGTGCAAAAGAAATTCTTTCGATTTTTTTCTTCCAGCTTTTCTCGTTTTATGCGATTTATTTGTTTGTTTGTTTTTTTTTTTCTTTTTTTTTTTTCATTATCATTCACACTCACACCTGGCGCGCGCGCTTCGTTCCGCGTCCCGGCGGTACCAGCACTTTCATCCACATCGTTTTAACATTCAGTGTCAGTCCTATTCGTCATAGGAGTCGACGGGTGCGTGTCGGCATCGACCGACCGGCTACGACAACGGTGAAATACCCGACAGGATCCCAGAACTCGTGAACGAAGCGCCAAATGAAGCGTGACAGCAAAGCAAAATACCATGAGCTTCGTGCTATTCTCGTTCGCACGCACCGCGTTTCGTGTAATCCGGCCAGATATTCTCTGTCTCGAACGCATATAGCGGAGAGGGATCAACTGCGCCTCTTGTCGGTTGAAATTTCATCCTTCTCCTCCGACACCGCGTGAGCTTTGTTGGAACATAGCGTACTTCGGTGCATTGGGGATTGAAGGATCATCACGGTGTTTCGTTGATTTTTTTTTTTTTCATTCGTTTTATTCTAACCAACTGACATTCGATTCTCTCGATTCCTTATTAAAAAAAAAAACAAAAAAATTCGAACTAATGGGGCAAAAAAAAAATAGATTGTCACTATATCTATCGATTTATTTCCTATAATAAATCATCTTTACTTTCGTAAAACTGACGAAAATAATTTTTTAAAATTAATTCATTCAATTTTTTTTATTAGAAATACTTTATGTGTTTTGGAGTTTTTTTTTTTCCAATCGTATAATCAACGAATTTATTGCAATGATTAAGTGAATTGTAAAAAAAAAATAATAGAATTGATCGTTCGTGATAGCGTGCGTGATAGAATTTAACTGCGAGCTACGAGAAGGAGAAAAATTGCTCCATAATTTCAGTTAAACTCGGACGAGAAGTCCGCAGTCAACGGAGCGAAGGTGAACGGGTTAACGTCGCGTGCTGTTCACGCTCGGGTCTGTCTCTGTATATAAGTATACAACGCTATCGCACGTATGTACACGAGAATATCTACTGTAAGGACTACTACCCCGTCGCGTCTCGAGTATTCTCCGCGGAGTCGAGATCCCCGAATGAATAATTCAGGGTCACGGTTGCCCGAATAATTGATACACTAGTCGCGGCGAACTCTCAATGGCACGACAGTTCGACCGTATTTTCCGGATCTTCGGTAATGCACCCGAAATGTCTCTCGATGCCAGTGGCCAACGAGGGACGCGTCGGTGGCTTCCGTGGGACATATACTAACAACAATACAACGTGCGCTGTGCAACTACAACGGCATTAGTTGATCGACCGATCGATCGGAACGCCCGGGCGTTCAATTGGCACTCAATTGCAATTCCCTGTAGGAAATTTCACGGTACCTAAAAGGATTGCGAAGGAAATTCATTATTTGAAGCATCTTAACTTTGATCATCGATCATAATTCTTAAAAAAATAAAATGAAAAATTAATGTATCGTTGACTTTTATTGTCACGTTGTAACGAATTCGTTCGTTCAGTTATTAAGAATTCGTATTAAAATTTCACGGAATAATACATTTCTCGATCCAATTGAAAAATCGTTGAAGCAATCAACGGATAAAATATCGTCAAAGCAGCGTTGACGTCACATGCAATTTCGTCGAGTAACAATAGGAACCCTTTGCCACGGTGTTTGATTCAAGAAAGCACTTCGTTGACGATCTCATCTAGTGGAGAATTTGCGGAAGCAATCAACGCGCAGAATAGTCAAAGCAGTGTATAACATCGGGCATAATTTTCTCAGAAATTGCACTTCCTTTCCTTTGCGCATTGCTTCATCATCTAACGAGCACCGAGAATTTCATCAATCCGCAATTTTTAAATTGATTGATTAGTATTAAAATATTCTAAAAAAATCAATAATTATTGACAATAATAATAATTATTATTATTATTAATTAAATTATTATTAATTATCGTTATAATCTGGTGAATGGATCAGGAAAAAAATGAATACATTTTTTTATAATATAAATTAATACAAAAATTAATATTCGATAATGAATAAAATATAATAATTATAATTTTTAATTATCATCGACGAATGTGAAGATTTATTTCCACGATCGCTTTATTTTCATTTTCGTTCTCATTTTACATTAGATGAATCGTCGAGAATATCGAAAGTAAGAATCGCGAGTGCTGCGGATACTCTTACTCTTCCGCCGCGGGGCACATAGCGTATGGTACTCGGGTATCTATAGGGTCACAGTGTTCGTAAAACCCCCGGAGGAAAATTACGAGTAGCTGGCGGTGCACACCCTTTCCTCGCTTCTCTTCTGCGGCGAGCAGGCGGGTACGTTCGACCTTTTTGCACATTAGCGTCTTCGGCAGAACCCCGCAAATATCTCAACGTCGAGCGGAGTACTCCTCTCTCCGCCCCTCGGTCGACCCTCTCACAGTGTCGAGATTGTCCCTCGCCAACGAGAGAACGTTATAGTAGCAGTGCACTACTCTTACTCTTGTTTCATTCTTTTATTTTTCCACTCTTCCAACGACAAGCCAAGGAGAATTGTAAATCGAGCGATATACGACTCGACGGCACATATGTCGACGACGCTTGAACTCAACATCTTCGAAAAAAAAAAAAAAAAAATAATAATGTATGTCGAAGAAAAAAGCCGCGTCGAGTATGCATCGGAGACAAGGAAAGGAAAAAGAGAATGAAGAAATTCCTTCGTTTGGCGACGGTTCGCTAAGCATTGGACACGCTGTTAAATCCATTATCTCTTCTCGGCGAGAATGGGTCAAAGTGTTGTGCCGATGGACAATGCCGCGAATTGACGAAACTCGCGAGATTTCTTGGTAATAAAGCTTTCGCTGTAAGCGACCCATTAGCTTCGCTCAATTACCCAAAATTCCAGGGATACGTAACCGAGCTACCAGAGCCCTTTAACCTCAGTTGCGAGAGGTCTTTGCTCGGCAACCCGAGTCGATAACACGGGCTGTTTTAGTGACGTAACCCATTGAATCCCTCAGGGATTGAAATCGGTAGGGGAGATCCGGTATTTCGCCGAAAGTCGGTGTGTGTCGGAAGTGCGTGTGAAAGAAAATTTCTAACATCGAGTTACTCATATTTCATTGAACCAAAACCATTACTGCAAAGCGGGGCGCAAAATGAACAATGGAATGGATTGAAATTGCAAATTGCAATTGAAAAAATTGAAAAAAATTGGAGAAAACATTTTTATTTTTTTCAAATTTTATAACAATTTTTGTATTACTGTGCAGCAATTATTAAAGTGATCGTTAGAATGAAACGATGCAACTTCAATGTATAATAAATTACAGCCGACCAGTGTAGATAAGAGTAGTCGTATTCCAATAAGAATTCCGCGTACGGAACTTTTTTTCGCTATTGCGACATCAATTTAAGCAGATTACGTGTCATAGCGCACTTTGTGGAGTTATTCGCGGCTTTTATTGTATATACAAGATTATCCGAAGATGACATCATATTTTCATCGTGACGCTTTGCGCTTTAAATGTATGCAGCAACAGGTACTGCAATGGAGATCAACGTGAAATTAAATGGCTTTCGTAATGGTTTAAATGCAAAATGAATTACAGAGAAAACGCCAAATTAGATAGCCGTTCCGTGCAATACGTGAATATGCAGTTAAAGCTTTGACGGTGTTGACGTTCACGTATCGCGAAACACACTCAACGACGTAAAATAAAAAACGGAAATACCAAACATGAGTTTCGAGACTACAATTTCTGTCGTGCGATTTAGAATTTTTTTCTTTTTTTTTTTTCTTCCTGGCGACTTTACAGTGAAACGCGCATTTCAAGGGTTCTTCCTTCATTCCTAACTGTCTCACACAATAAGAAGTAACTTTTGACTGGAGTATTCGATATGAAATATAGCGAAACGAATGACGTGTGACGGGTTGCCGTTTGACGCGGCATCGACACTGAGCTTTTTTCCCAGTGAAATCGTTTCGAGAGCCTTGTCAAAGGGTCTCCCCCCTCGAGTCGCGGCAGTTCTTTCAGCTCGGCGAAGGGGTGGGTTCGCGCACTCGGATAAAAAGACGAGAGGCATCGTTGGCATCGAGACGACGGTTGTCAGAATTCTCCTGCTATACTTTTCTTCAGCATATGCAGCGGATGCGTCAATCGATATGTATATATATGGGTGCAACCATAGCCCACTGTGAATCTACTGCAATGCGTCGGAATGTTTGTAAAACAAGAATTTCAACGGAAAAAAAAAACCGGTAAAGGAGTCGAAAAGAATTTACACATTCTTTACATGCATTTTTGCACTCATTATTGGGATGAAAATGCCAATGTTTGCGCTTTAAAAGCCGAAACTGATTGAAACAAAATAGGGTCGTCGCCATGGAAGACCTGTTTTTAGGGTGACAAACTCTCGCATTCTCTACTATACGATTCGATGATTGAGTTTCGATGAAACGAGCTTCCGA
Organism: Buathra laborator; assembly: GCA_934046635.1. Lineage (NCBI taxonomy): Eukaryota > Metazoa > Arthropoda > Insecta > Hymenoptera > Ichneumonidae > Buathra > Buathra laborator. Next base: position 9,851,853 of record OW203897.1, read on the forward strand.
TTCTGCATAAATTTATTGCAAGGGTTTCGACAATGTAACGTTGTAGATTCCTCCCTCACGTGCCTTCTCTCGAGCCATTATTTTGGCAACAATTAATTGCCATTGGACAACGAATTACAACTACAGTCTGTACGGTGAAACGCGCAAGATTAAAGCTTCCGCAGGGGTCATCCCGATTGCCGGTCGCATCCGCATTCGCGATAGACCTGTTGTGTCTGTTATACGGTGGATCTGGCAATTGTTCTCGGAAAATCCAATCTGGCGAACCTCCAAATGGAAATATATGAGACTGTCACGGGGTGTCAGGTCCAACGAGACGCGTCGCCGAGATACTCGGAAGTCAGGACAGTACTGATTGCTGTTAGACTGCAACGAGTATTGCGTGAGTTAAATGCACAAGACGAGAGTTATGGAGAAACGTCACATCCAGCTTTGTATATATACCCCGATGTACGTGTTCGTCGTGGTGTCGTTGCTGTGGTTGTTCCAACCCATTCACCACCCACAGACAGTCGTCCGTTCACCCGCGGTCTCCACACCCCTTTACCAGGCGGTACATGCATAAACGGCAATTATGCAAAACAAGAGAGGATATAGCTATAAATGTAACGCTCGGTTTAACTGGGTGACTATTATACCACGGGAATTACCATTCGGGAAACGGCCGAACGGGTATTATACATCGAGTGCGGTGTGTGTGTGTGTGCGCGCCACGTCGCGTTGAATTTGTCCCTCGGGACTTTGAGATTTTCCAGGGAGAGACGAGTGCGAAGGGTGGTTGGAATGGGCGAGCCAAGTATACGAAAGACAGTGTGATAGCTAAAGAGAACGAGAATACCATGGCGTCCCTCTAATAATGACGTACCTTAAAATCTTTAATTATAATTATAATTTGGCGAAAGTGGAAGAACGACGAGAATCCAGTGAAATGGGATTAATTATGTATTCTCATACTTCGGACGCACTTTGCACTTTAGACTTTCGCCAAAGTGTTATAAAACTGCAGAAATAAAAAAAAATTTGCATGCCGCTTTAAACTGATGTTTCTTTGTTTTTTTTTCTTTTTCATACGTTTCGTTCTTGCTAGTTGCGAATTTATCTTTCAATTTTTGTTTTTCCGTCTCATTTTCATTCTCGGTTTCTCGGCTGTGTTTTTAATTAATATCTTTGTGCTGTATGTGTATACGTAAGCGTAGCGAAGGCTACTGAGTGCCGCAGCGCCAAGAGTGGAATATTATTGTAGCTAATTAGCATCGTTATTGCTACCGCAACCTGCATTAATAGATACGTTGGAACGAGCGCTGCGAACTCACACGATTCTCTATAGCACTCCTATATGCAACCTCCCGATGCTTCGGCTATGGTAAACACCGGTTAGCTCTATCGAAATCGATAATATCGCTGAGCACGCATCGGAATAGTCTCGTGAGAGCTTCTCCCCCCCCCCCTTCCACCCCCTCCCTCGACTATTTGTATACATCGATTGCTTTTGATTAACATTTACATTAAACATTAAACGGCGCCACTCGATATTACAGTCGTAAACGTTCATTTTCAACGATAAAACTATCGAAAACACTTAGTTGATTAATACCTCTGGATGCTCATTTAAATAGAGCAAAACGAGCTTTTTGATGTCTATTTTCGTAGAGTGTCAGTCAGACCGGCAAAATAGTTCGTGACTGGAGAAGATGATAGAAAGATAGAAAAAAAAATTCGCTGTTAGTGTTTTCGTACATTCGATTTAGAGATAACAAACAGGCAGCAGACAAACCGGAAACCTGTATGAATTGGAAGCTATAGTATGTAATATTGTTTTTTCAACTAACCGATTAGTTGTGCCCAATGACCGATTCGGAAATATCCGGATGTCGTTCAGGAATATCCACTTTTTTGCAATGCACAAACACTGGTTATAAGAGGGTTGGAGTCCGATCAACGTTCGTATCGAGACTAATCAGCTAAAATGATCTCAAAGTATGCACCCACGTATCGAGTAAAGACAAATAAGAAACACGAATTCTATAATCATCTTGTTTTCGCGATAAGGAAGAGTTGCCTCGCCTCGAGGGCGAATCAGGCCAAAGGATGGGGTTTGATCAACAGTCTTAACAGCAGGATGCACGCCCATTCTACTGAATCCACACGTCCGGTCGTAAAACAGTCGGGAGATGCACAGTTTAGCCGTACGATTATGAAGAGCGAGAGTTGGGAGCAGCAGTTGCCGGTGTGCTCGCGGCATCGGTAGAGGCAACAGCGGCAGTAGAGTGGAAATTTATACGCCCCACGGTCGTTCGTTGTAACTGAGCGCGGGCGTGCGCGCTCGGTAATCGGAACTTCATCGCGGGGCTCTAAAACCGGCAACAGCAGGACGAACCGAACTGCAGCACAAAGCTAGACGCTCTCTTACCGGCGGCCGGGCTATTCACGTTCGACGATTGAGGCCCTCGACGACTAACAGCATCAGCATAACAGGGCCCAAAGCGAATGGCGAGACCAGCGATTTCTGCGCTTCGTTGACTAGAGGTGCTGCTGCTTGTACGGCGCGCGGATTACAACCGCGGGAGCTTCTATACCTCTTCGTCTTTATGCTCAATCTTATGACCCGAAAATTATAGTTTGCGGATTAATCGACGGATTTCCTACATTGTTACAGTTCCCCGATTATCCTTGTTACGATCTATTTGACTTGATAGCTAAGTGGAATCACCGTGTTGTTTGGACACTGAAAGAGTTCTATGATCCGATTTTGCATCTACGGATGAATCAACATCAAGAACAGCTTTGATTCTTATCACGGAATCTGGATAAACGTTTCATGATGAATAATCCAATGATCATTTCTGTTAATTCACAACTGTAAATGGGTAACTGGTTTACTTGGAAATCAGGTTTAGGTGTTTTAGCTTGCGCGCATCTTTGGCGAACATCGCTGGAATTTAGGTGACCCGAACCCTTCAATTCTGCAGAATTTTTATTACAATAACGTTAAAAAAAAAAGATTATCGGCACCACATCTTACCTACGTGTACTTTATTAGGGTTATTATACAGTAATATCTCTGATTACCAAAGACTGAAAAAGAGTTTGCCGAATAATTCTCTACCGTATTTGTCTTTCAGCAATTCGGGCGGATCGCTTCATCGGCTGAACTGGTGAGTCGAATGTTTGATATTATACAACTCGGTCCTCCATTTATATGCCCCGCAATCGGCATCTCGCGATTCCAGATCTTTATGCTTCATCTCTCGTAACCCACAGGCTATATTATATCGCTCGCAGATTAATCCTCTCGGAGTTCTCAGCGTCATTGTCAAAGTTTCGCGATAATCTTGGTAAGGAGATACTTAACTGGATAGAATTATACCAGGGAAATGATAAGACAATAAGATTGGATCATGTCGTTGTTATTCCCTAAACATTCCACGGCAAACCGGACAAAGGTTCAAAGATTTTTTTCCCTTTTTTTTTCTATACCCGACTTTAAGGATCGACCAACGCGTCATGTATATACAGTTTTTTTTTTTTTTTTTTTTTTTTTTTTTTTTTAGTTTCGACTCCAAAATATATATCGTAGATAAAATACGACCACGAAGCCACAAACCCCGCGCCGTCATAAATGTTTTACGAGAGATCGCACGCTCTGCAACTTTCGTCGAACGTTTCGCGAGAGTTCGCCCGTTTGACTTCCTACTCCATACCCTCGTCGCTTCTTTCTTCCTTTCTTGTCTCGGCGATTTCGTGCGTTTATTTTTATTCTTTTTTTTTTACTTTCATTTTTTTTTATCGAAACGCTCCTCTGTGGTGTTAAAAATTCTGCCAACCGATACGCCCTTCGGCGTGCTGCGTTATAATACCGGGAGCCACCAGGAGGACCCGAGGCGAAAGAGCGAAGATCGCCGGTCCTCGCCAGTCGACACTTCGGTTCGACGTCCGGCATTATGGCATAAACGATGGTTTTTTGCGTAACGGTAGTCATCGGGTATCGCGCATAAATGGCACAAAATGTTGGTGTATAGTTAGACTTCGACGGTACATCGTAAAAATAAAGGCGGGTGAATGGGAAGGGGGCACATCGCGCGGAAGGGAGAAATAAGTATGGTTATGCATACGCGTACTGCAACAAACTTAACTGACCTGTTCGGGTGATTCGGTTATGAAAGAGTGGCAATATTGGATGGTGAAGTGGGCCCTTGGCTCTCGAGCGAGGAAGCTGAATTGGGCGTGTTGAGGCTCACAAGTCGCGTACGAGATGCGCCTCAACGCGTGTGCCATTTGCACGCACTGTAAACAAGAAAACGAAACGATAATTAGCATACCTATTTTTTAAAATTTATTTTATATATTGCTTCCTTAAGAAGAAAACATTTTTTCGAGGAATTTTTTTTTTTTTTACATTTTAATTTTTTTTTTTTATTTTAATGAAATGTATTTATATATTATTTTTTAAATTTTCTCAAAAGTATCTATATGCGTTCTTAACACCTGCAATTTTTTTGGAGCACACAGGTGATTGAATCGAATTAAAAAAAATTGCAGTTAACATTTTTTTAGCGCTTAATATTTTTTTATTGGCGTTTACACGGAGGAACTTTGTCAATCAAAACAAAATGAGGACGCGATGTGATAAAATTAAATTTTTTTTTTTTTTTTATCGAATTGTTCACCGATGACTGCAGTTGCAGTAAAATAGCGTAGATAGTGAGATCAGCATCCTCCGTGGATCCTGATCCCCGGCGAGACATTTCCAAGGTTAATGTAAGTACTGAAAACAAGAAACAAATATGCATAGTCATTAATTTTGCCAGAAGCCGCGTGCAGATTTATTTCTCGACTACTAAAGTCGTGGAAAAGCCATGTAAGAGGCAAAAGAACGAAGTAAACTATTTCTGTCCAGCGGGTTGTCCGGCAGCTATATATGTCGCCCCTCGTTCCCATTCCCATACTGAATAGCAGAAATCTCGACGCGTAATCTAAAGTTATATCTCCAGGGGTTGACGGGTGTAGGATTTTCTCCTCGCCAACCTTGCATTTTGCTCCTCCGTTTTGCTTCTCGTCTCTTTCGTGTTTTCATCATAACGGATTAATTCCCGCGGACAAGAGAAAAATAAAATATTCTTCGTAGAAACAGAGAGTTTCCGGAAAATATAGCGATGCATCTCTCAGTTTAGAGTACGTTGCAGAGTACGAAGAGGAAATATAATGTACGCCTAAGTAATTTTCGATGCACGCGCTTCCCGTTACCCGAATAGACGCATCCATTATGCGGATAATGCCCTTCTTTTTCCCTCTCATTCCGGTGATAAATAACCACGGAAAAAGGACTCTCGTGTCGTTCGCGATTCTTCGTCTTTCTTCCTTTCGCTTTTTCGCTCGTTAAATCCAAGAGATGGGCATTTAAACCGAGAGCCACAACGAGCGACGAAAGAAAGGTATTAACGGCGCTGTTATACTACGAGGAATAGATTCGTTGTCTCGCCTCTTTGCTATCGGTACTCAAGAAGTTACGAAATAGTTAAACCAACGATTTATATCTCATCAAAGCTTCTTGATTCCGAAGATTTCTCAATTGATTCATTATTGTTATCGTACGGAAAAGCAATGAGTCGGATTTTTTTTATCGCTACGATAAGGAGAGGTTTGAAGTGCAAAGTCGAGGAAGAGAGCTTCTCACAAGAAAGTGGTCATCCTCATTAAGATTACATCTCATAAATATCACTTACGTGTATCAGAGTAGTCGGAGTAAAAGCGTGGAGAAGCCGGCTGGAGGGCGGGAGAGGAGAGGGCGGGGGGTGGACTGAGATGCGGGTACTCGCGCGTCAGCATGCACGTCGAGTATTCCGGGGCTCGTTAGTAAGCGCCGTAAATCTTCCGTAAGTCGGATCTGACGAGTGTGGGATGAGACCCTTAAGCTGTGAATAAATGCAGAGAAGAGAGTGGATCCAGCTACTCCCAGGGCGCTGCTGGTACTACCGTACAACGAGCTTCTCGATGCAACGTCCGCGTGGCTTCCAAGTTTCTATATCCACCAGATATATACACCACCGGGTATACTACGTATATAAATATATATCCAATAGATATATATATATATACAACGAGAGGCGAGCGTATTCGCGATACGAGAGAGTTCGATATTTCCACGTAAGGTTCGTTAAACGAAGAAAAGTTCCCTAACGAAGATATGAAATATTTATGCTCGACTTTTATAAAGGATACACCGAAGTTCGATACTTATCTTTTTCCCACAAATTAATTGTGTACTTTTTTTTTTTTTTTTTTTTTCATCGCAACGTTTATCTTGCGCGAATTTACATGGCCAACTTTTAATAGGCCCAACGTATGCGCCACCGCCACGACGATTGGGGGCAGCAAGAAAATTCGATAGAAAGTTCGGCTTTACTCCCCCGACTCGGCATCTCCGACGCTAAACTAAAGTTAAACTCTCACTATCTCACTCTCTCGAGTACGTAAGCTTCGCTTTCACCTACTTTAAGCTCGAGAGCATCGTAATATCGCTTTGGCTTCATCCTCGGCTGATATTTCCGGTATTATTAATAAAACTCTCATAGTTATATAACGATGGTGTAACGAATTTCAAGAAAACCGGAAGTTTCAGGATAATGGTATCAATTATGAATAATTTCATCGAGGTTTGAGGGAAGCGTCGGTACGAAACGAGACCTACATTATGCACGTGACCTGATGTGGATATTTATAGATTTACCATTGCACCGAAGGCTTCTCTTCATATCTCGATCGTTCTTACGATCGAACATCTTTTTTAATACGCAATAACAAAGAGGAAAAAAGAAAGAACGAAAAAAAAAAGATAATTCTCAAGCGAGATGATAGCCTTAAGGGGTACATTCGGGTGATTATCTCTCCGGGCAAAAGACAGCAGTGGTAATCGAGAACCCGTTTAACTTTCTTGCTACCGGCGAAACCGGTAAATCGTTCGTTGCCTCTCGATCATCGAACGAACAGCAACGAACACTCTTTTCGTTCAACGCGCCGGGGATAATGAAATTTCGTTCATAAAGCCTGGAATTATATACGTGGGAGCGCTTATAAAATTGGCCGGAGCCCCTTCTGCCGTATACCGAGAAGTGCGACGCATGGTCGTACATCGTAATAAGATTAATAACGCGCGTATGAGAGAGGGAATGAAAGGAATACCAAAAAAAAAGAAAAAAAAACAAAGAAATACAAATTCAGCTGAGCTCGTCGTGTACGTCTCTGTACGGGTGCGAGAGGATGGAAAATGGGACTCTTTTTTTTTTTTTTTTAAGTCTGATCCCTTCCCGTATGCTTCTGTAAATTATGAATAGCAAATACTGCCAACGAGAGAGGGGGAAAAAACGTGTTAAATCGTCTCCTCGCATACTTGGCTCATCTGGTCACCGTCTATATCCAGAGACTTATGCATATTGCATTATTTCTGCGTGTCCTGTGCACCTGTGCCGAATTTGAAAATAGAGGAAAAATCGTGTCACGTATCCTCGTGCTGACTATCTTGCTTGCCGATCGCGCTAACGTGAAAGATGTATGAAGCAGCATATACGGATAGTTGTATTTGAAAAATATAAAATTTATTGAGGGTTAACTTAGCGATAAATTTCAGTCGAATTTGAATGAAATAAAATTGAAGAAAAATTCCAGTGAATTTTCAAAAGTATATGTCACTTTTTCAATTTATTTTATAATATTTTTCGGAATATTAAAAAAAAAATGTATCTATACATATATCTGCGTCGCACGATATTTCACAAAAATAAAAAATGTATCCGACGAAGAATTAATTTTTATTCTCGTCGCTAATTACATCGATTGAATGTAACTTAATGTTGAATTTCGGTCCATTTTAAAATAAATTGAATTGAAGAAAAATTTCAGTGAATTTTCAAAAGTATTCGTCACCTTTTCAATTTTTTTTTTCGAAATCAAAAATATTATATTTTTCGGAATATTAAAAAAAATGTATATATACATATATCTGCGTCGCACGATCTTTCTTAAAAACAAAAAACGTCTCGGAGAAAGGATTAATTTTTATTCCTGTCGCTTGAGTCCTTTCCGTCAAGGAGGAAATAGTGTACGATGAAAGTGTGCCGGAAGCAACGTACGTATAGTTACATCGTGTTCGAGACCCGGCGTAAAAAAAAAGAGGAAGAGAGGGTTTGTTTCGTCGGCTATCCATCCGTGTGAGCAGTACGCGCTCTTCACCCCAGCCGAGTTTATTTTATACGAAAATCCATGATCTGTGTATTCAGTCGAGATGACGGCAGTACGTGAGAAAGATATAAACGATGCTGCGACACGAAGATCATCAATAACGTGCCTCCTGCTCTTACTTGCCGCATTTTTTTTTCTTCGCTTCTTGTTCCTTCTCATTTTTTTTCTTCCTTTCATTCTTACTCTTTTCTACCGGCGGCGGCTCTTTTCTCGCGTATCACGGGTAGTACAAGAAGCGAGGAGCAGACTCTCGTTGACGGTGCGGCTCTTCCATCCACTCTTCGTTTCTGTCTTTCAGCACGTGCCGGTCGGCATGGTAGGCGCGCGTTCTCTCGTAGGAAAATCTCTCGCCACTCTGGTATTCCTCGTCATCCTACGACACGTTTGCACCACCGCGATTTCTTTTCTTCTTCACGCGGGCCGCGTGATCCCTTTACACGATCTTCGCCCTTTTTTTTTTCTTATTTCTCTCTCTCTCTTCTTTTTGTCTCGTTGTCGTTCTCTTGCGGCGCTTCTTCTCTTTTCGTTTCTTTCCCTCGGCACCGATGCTTCCCGAGGGTGTTATTAAAAGTAATTGCTACCGAAGATCCGAAGAGACGATAACGCGAGCGCACAGCGAACGCGTTCTCACGGTGACCCGAATATTCTTCCTTATTTAAATAAATTCCATAAGATTCTCGGTATCTTTAGAATATTTTCTTTTTCATTCTGCGAACGTGTCTTTTTTGTTGAAATTGTCAACAGAGTTAAAAAAAAATTGGATTTAATTTAACGAAAAATCGGCGTATGGGTTCGAAAGGTATGGGGGTTTATAAATTAATTTTATTCTTTTTGAAAATCAACAATTTTTTTTGTGCAATTTTTTCGTTTGCAAAATGTTAATTTCATTGTCGACTTCGTGTCAATAGTAATAGTTTTTGATGAACACCGTTGATTATAAAGGACAGTTGGAGAGCGAAGAAAAACAATGTGGGGACGAAGTGTAAACTTCATGTGAAGTTTTGTATTTATTTTTGTAACGACGGAACGAAGTCTGCTAAGGAAGTATATAGAATCGTTTGTACAACATCGTTGTTTCGAAGTTTCTTGCAAAAGTTTGAATCGCGCTTCGAAAGTGCTCTCCCCGTCCAGACGCGGTACCGAGCGAAAGTTCGATGCGTCAGTTTCCCGTCAAGAGAGCTTTCGCGTTATGACGGGAGACCAGAAACGAGATGGTGTGGGAAAGACGAGTGTACGACCGCCGAGTGCCACGAAGCTCTTGCCACATTTTTCTTCGTTATTTCTGTCGTTAGAAGCTTCGCTGTAAAGTAGGGATGCCACAAGAGGGTTTGTCGCTCGTTCGTTGCTAGCGGAGAGGCTTCTCTGACCACAGGTCAACGAGAGTACATTGGAAAACTCGACTTATTGTCACCGTGTGCCCACGGGGGTGAAAACCCGCTCCACGCTATACTGGTCAAAGGTCACAGAACCGCGAATGTCTCGAGAGGCTACACTTGTGTCCGTCCCTCGAGATACGAAAATACGAGAAGAGTACCCCATCAAATATATCAGCACGGTTTCCGTCTCTCCGCTACCATATATCAGTGTGCTTGTTTTTGCGTGTTTTTTCTGTCTACTCTCAGAGGTGTATGTAGGAAAAAAAAAAAAATTATGGAATTTGTCGCGGAACCTTGAAACATAAAAAGACACGAGCGTCGTGAGGACATTATTTCAACGACGAGATAGTAGGCAATTGATCGTCACGTACATGAAAAAAATGATATCCCGAAATATATCTATAATATATGAAATATATTTTTCACGAGAAAATGGTATATTACAGTTATATTTAAAAATAGATATCACCAAATATATAACAAATTACATTATTAAAAAATGAATTGCATACAAACGCTGAATTTCGTATATTTCTAAAATATTTTTTAATATATTTTTTGCTTGTACTTTTTTTCTCCTTGTGAGCACAATCATCGAAAAAGTTGTCACACTTTTCCGCTTTTTCTGATTTATTTTCCGAGAAAATAACGCAAAAACTAATTTACCCAAAGAATTTGAAACGTTTCGTTTTTATGAAGTTACTTAACTTCAACAATTTAAAAAATTTTCTCAACTTCGTATTTTTGTTCGAAAAGTCGAGAGCAATAATGACAGGGTGGAGCACAAGTACGAAGTCGAACGACGAAGAAAAAAAAAAGAAATCGTCTGGAGATACTCGCGCAACCATCGACGGGTTAACTTTCTCGCCGTTTCTCTAACGAAATACAAATAAATAAATCGTTACAGACTCTCTTTACGACTGTCGTGTTTGCAGTCGAGATCTCGTAGTTGGTACGGGGAGGCTGGAAGGTTAAAGGGTTGCTGGTTTGTCGTGGCCGTGTACTCCCCTTGACGCCAGCGAGAGGAAGTCGAGTAGAGATGCACAGTAGCGGCTCGAGTGCAGTTCGCGATCCTACAAGAGCCACTGAAGCGACGAGCACCGCAGCGAGAAGGCGTTTGAGTTTTCTTATATATATTTTTCGATATCTGCTTTTTTTCGAGTGCATCATCTATCTCCCGAAATAAAAAATTGATTTAGAGCCAAAAAACGGTTTTTTTCCACGAGAAGATGAGGCAAAATGGGCCGCTTTCGTAATTCCAGGAGTTTTGTCGATATACACAACCCTTTTCCATTATTTTTGAACCGAAACATTGGTCCATTTTGACCCAAAGTTTGACTCGCGCGATTGTCCCATTTTACCCCACGTTTCCGTACGTTCTTTTTTTTAATTTCTCGATTAGAGTTTCTTCATTGTTTTAAAAAAAGCATCAACGTCCCGAAACCATGTGATACATCCGCATTATTATGCTGTTCCCTGAACGACCTCTTCCAACTTTGCATATATTCAATGCCGCAACCTTTGCGCGGTAGAATAGCCTACACAGAAAAAGGATAACCATGCAGTATCCCTGCAGTTGCAGCAGCAGTACTTTCCTTTCACAATACGCGATACGGCATCGCGCAGATATAACGGTGTAAGTGCGAAGCCAAGAGATTACCGCAAAAGTTCATACCGAAAACGAATCGGCGGGATATGGCATGTCCCACCGGTTGGAAAAGGGCTGCCGCGCTTCTGTCTCGTCGCGATATCGTACCGTCTCTCTTAGAGTTTGCCTCCCTGAGTCTGACTGCTGGGATTCCTCCAAACTCCGTCGCCAAGTAACAACTTTCAACGGGGATTTTCCTCCCTCGTGGAACAACTAAGTTCAGAAGAGTATAAATATACCCACTTTTGGTACTTTTTTTTTTTTCAAATTCCGACCAGAAAAAAAATTAATATATTCGTAGAAGAACGGTAATATCTCGTTGAAATTTAAAGTCTCGACGACATTTATCCTCGAATCTGAGAGTCTAAAAGACCCTTCAAGGCTCCGCGAGCGCGCAAACTTTACAAGAATTTTTTTTTCTCTGTTTTGTTTCTGTTTTTGGCTTTAATTCTTTAATTTAAAACATTACCACGGTCCGTCCGTCCGAAGAAACATTTTTTTCGTTATATTTTGACCGAAAGCCCTTTAGCCAAAAGGTGGCTTTGAGTTCGTGGAAATTGCGGTAGTTCCCGACAGAATCCACGCATACGCAAGAGGGAAAGGCTACTTTGATGGAAGGACCTAATTAATTTTTGAAAGGATACCCTACCCATGCTATTTTCCATTTGTTCGCCCCGTTCGGCTACCGGAATAAGTTGGATAAAAGAAAAAAAAAAGAAAAATGGAAGAGGCGCACCGTACATCGACTATCCGCACGCATCGCCATGTATGGTTGGGGTAAAACCCATTATGCGCTCGCATACAGAGTTCATCCGTTCGCGATTCTCTTGCTTACGGCGTTCGCCATGTGAATGGAAAGGGAAATGCTAAGGGAGAGTATTCCATCATCCTACGCCGACCACGAGACTCGTTACGGCGAAATGCGGTTATCAGGGGGATGACTCTCTCGTACGATAATCCAAAATCCTCGTGGATCTTGACATCCCTTCGACTCAAAGATTCTTGGCTTCCCTTTTCATTTTCAAGAGTTCGCAAAGGAGCCAAACATTTTTTTATACCTTCTATTCACAATGATTCACAATGCAGTATTATGCGAGAATCTTGTTGAATTTATTGAGAATTTTCCAAGACGCATTCAGTCGATTTGTAGTCGGGGATTTTTATTCTTAACATTGAATACAAAAATAAAAAAAAATAATGCGACGTCTTTTATATTTTTTTTCGATTATGGGAGGTTTGATTAACCGGTACGTTTTTGATGATTGTACGACTGTGTAATCACAGTGTGCGTATTAGCTGATCCTGCAGCGACAAGAGGGTAGTTGTATGTCGGTTCTCTCTAAGAGATACGGCCACAGAGGCGGAGTGCTGTTTCGTGTATGCAGGAGAGTAAATCCGCAGGTGAAACGGAGCAAACAAAACATTGCTAGCATCAGACATGTAACTCCACCGGCGAGTATACGCGAGGGTGAGAGGGATCGCGCGGCAACGCATCTCGGTGTACTGCGTTTTGCATGCTCCATACGGTATTGCGTAGAGAGCCGGAGTTGAGACTGAACCTGAGGCTGTTTGGCTTCGGGTTGCAGTAACCAGCGAACTGAATGCGTGGACGGCGTAAACAGCAGCGTGAAGGAAAAAAAATAAAGAAAAAAAAAAAAAATTGCACGTGAGAAACTCGCGCCGGAAAGGTCGAGTACGACCCTTCGACCACCGCCACGACCTCGTCGGAGCTTTAGCATTCGCGGGAGGGTGTAAATGCATACAAGTACTCGCGGTAACGTTGGTGGATATGGTATACGTTGAGCTCAAAAGGCTTCTCATGCCGGGCGATGTTTGCCTTTCGAGTTTTTTTCCTCAGCCCGCCCCGCGAGTGCCACGCGGCACAGACTCAAAAGCCTCCCTCAGGCTACAAACCAGAAGTCAGTCTGTCTCCATAGTAGCGCTGTGTGGAGTTCGTTCGGCGAATGCGAAGATCTCGATTTTCATCGCAGCCAACATTAATGCCAACGGGAAAACTCTTTTGATGTTTCACCGGAGATTCCGCGTTCCATAGGTGGACTCCACATGCTTGTGGGCATTACACACGCGACTTGGCAAGAATCATAAATCGTTAGCTCACTCGTTATAGAGTCTTACAGTTCGGTAAGCTCTGTTATTTTTCTCGATGTGTGTCGAATCCCGTGTACTGTGTATATAGGTGGACGAAAAATAAACCACAAGCAATTCAGGCAGTTTTATCGATATATATAGACAATACTTTACTACTTTTGAACCAAACAATAGATTTGTCACACCCCGTTGAAGTATTAAGGCGAACAAAAAAAAATGGGGCAAAATGGACCGTAATTCAAACGCATGAAAAAAATTAGAAAGTTGCATTTTAAATAATTTACTACCCATAAGCGATATGAAAACGATTCTCATAAAAAAATATAAATTTCCTCATACAAAAAATAAGGGAAGATTTGTTTAAAATACAGTTATCGAATTATCGTTTTATTTATCGACTTTCCTTTTTTTTTGCAATAGCCCTTTTTAGCACAGACTAGAATAGATGGTCCGTAGAATTTCATTAAACGTTTTTCCCTGATCTTTTTTTAGGTTAGTAGTGATCCGCAGCATAAATAATAGCGATGAAACTAAAAAATCGAATTTTTAAAAAAATGACATGAAGTTCGGAATTGGCGACTATCCCCATTGGACCATTTTGCCCCACCTTTCGCTAAGCATTGAGCACTTATGTATCAATACCCAAAAACCACATCCACGGTGCAGCATTTATACACATTCTTCATGTTCTTCAATCATCAATACATATTAATTTTTCTTTTTTCCATTTCTGCCTACGATTCCAAAAAATTTCTCCCGTAGACACCCGAATGCTTTACTCCATTGTATTTCAGCTCTTTCCCTTTTAACGCACTTGTACTATAGCATCTCAATGAGAATCATTCCCGTGTACCAAAGTTGTTTGGTCTACCGGTTGGGTCGCGCGAGGGGCATAAATACGTTCTCTTTCGCGAAGTCGCGTTGCGAGCACCGACCTCGCGGATTTTAAACCTGTGCTACCGAGTCTAATTACGGATAGAATGCATCGGCGGCTCGGGCGCATTCTCTCACACGGTCCTACCAATGGAAAAATAAATGATTTGCACCATACACTACGCGTGTATACACTGTAGTATACGTGACTTTGGCTTCGCCCTGTTTATTATACCAACGCCCCTTTTTATCGGACGCGCCGGATCATTTATTTTCATTCCCTCTTTCAACGATTCGTTCACTGATTTCGCATTATCGCACGTCACGCTTCCATGCGCCGGTTACTTTGTCAGAATTTTGCCGCGATTTTCGATTCGACGCATTGTAGAGAGCCGTACAATACATATAATTTTCACTGACGCCATTATTACGAAGCCGAGGTATGCGCGAGTCATGGGGCATTAAAAAAAAATCATTTTGTTCGACGGAAATTCTCTCTACGAATCCAGACGAACGTACGTTCGGTAGCACGGAAAGGGTACTTTCGTGCTTCAAGTCCGCGGCTCTCCGCCGCCGTTTACTCCAACACGGATCCCTCCCGTTCCACACCGTCGTTGTTCATTGTCACCGTAAATCGCTCTTTCGCTCTATCTCCCTCGTATATAGCGGTCGAATCACGATCAGGCATTAAATCGTCGTCCAGAGAGGTAGAGAGACCGTGGCAAACGTGAGAGAAGAGAACATTGCAAGCCGGTCATGGGGAGTGCAAAATTGCGCTGAAGGTAATTGAAGGGTAATTTGGCCGGTTCGGTGTATAAATCACAATCACAATAATCTTCCGCAATTACTATTAATTGCTCCTCTCGCATCGAACCGCTGCGTACGTCAGATTACACGTAACGAGTAGCCGCCTGTGACGGCGCGCGAAGAGCAACTACGTCAGAAAATTCTTTTATATCCTCGTCAAATTCTCTCGTTTAAATTACTTTGCGAAAATTTTACGCTTCAACTTCTACTGAAATTATTATACTTTTTTTTTTCGAATTTCACTTAATTATAGGCATCCGGAAGATCGATTTTTCATTTTCGCATTCTTACCGTTATTTATAATAAAATCCGATACAAATTAATATAAATCGATTCCATCGATACAGTCGATTTCGTCTGTCCATCAATTTTTATATTTTTTCGATAGAAATTAGAAATGTAGAAAAAAACAATTAGATTTTGGTAATTTCCGACACGGGGTCCACGTGGCTTTATATCTTCGCCTCGAATCTTTGCGTCCCCCGGGCAACCCTTCGGCGTTCCCTTATTCTTCTGCGCGATCGTTCGTTCCGACACACAGTTGGAATCCCGGAGTTTTCATTGTAAGCTATACGCTACCGTTACGTATATGCCGTCCGTGAATATCCGGATGAATATGATGCCGGTCGCGGAACGATAATACCACCGAGAGGCCGCGACTCCGTTTTCGCAATAACACCACGGCAACGGCAGTACGTCAAGCTCACTCTACCCGTTCGCTTTTACGATCACTGTTTCCCCCGTACGAATCGTAAATAACGCCGCATTCCCAACACGTACCTATATGCACTCGATCTGCGGAAGATAGAACGAGAAAGAGAGAAAAATATAGAACAAGAGTCCTTCCGTACCTTTCGCACTTCTCGTTCTCACCCTCTTCCCCCGTCCCACAGAACCCCGAGTTCTCCTTCTGTCGCCGCGCGTTGTATAGGTATTACGTCGCCCGAAGCATTACGACCTCGGGACGGCATAAAAATTCTTTCTGAAAAATGTATTTTTACATTGCACAACCCCCGTGACAATGTCTGATTTTTTTTTGTCGTTTCGAAAGATTCTAAAATCATCTCGAAATAAGAGTCTGAAAAATTCAGTGACGGATTTGATTCGCTATATGAATCGAAAAATCGATAATTGAAAATCATAAAACTGCAATTGTGAAAATTTTCATGCAGAGAAAAATACAGCAAGGAAATGCTCTAAGAATCGAAAAATCGATAATTGAAAATCATCGAAATTTTATTGTAAGAGTTTTCGCGGAGAGAAAAATATCGGAATGAGCTCCGCATTTCGATAGTAATCGTGTCACAAGTGCTCAGTCTCAATTAATGTTTTTCTCAGCTTAACCAATTGAAATTGCAGTTCAGCTCGCCGAAGTACGCAGGCTATCAAAAAGCAGAAATATCACTCTGGTATACGCAATTACAACGGCCGATCAAAGTAGCAATAGCCTCTGTATACACTGTCAAAATTGCTCGCATGCGAGAGTAACAATGAACAATTTACTGGAAAAATGAAGAGCAATTTCAACGATTCCTTTGTATCCGCGTATCCCAGAATACCAAAACGTCGACCAAAATAAAGGATAATACGCGTTCACAAACCTTTATCCCTGCAGTACGGTGTATTATTCGCCTGTATGTGTGTATATATACTATATATATACACATATACTATACATTTTTTTTTACACGAAACGGAAGAGTACCACAGGTGTCGCGGGGATTTTCCTGCGGTGGTATTGCCGCAGGGAGAATGTCACTGGATTCAGGGATTTACGCACGCGGCAGATAGATATAACAGAGAGTAAGGTCCACTGATTTCACGAGTTGCACAGGACAGACCGTGCGCTATAGTCAAACATTGCTGTTCGGGATGTATACATATATCTATATCTATATATACGGTTGCATGAAATACGGCTCACGCATATCAATATTACGGGATGAGAAGGGGGTACAATGGGTGCATACGGGAGGGAGGGGATTGTGGACGAAGGGCTCACGCAGAGCTGGTTTACCGTAGGAAGGTACAGGGTAAGAGAGACAGACAGACAGGACCTCCAAAAGCTCTCTGTACAGGACGTATAGGTAGATATAGTAAAACCCCTCTATACGGTCGGCTCAGAGTGCTATACCAAAGACCCGGCTATATACGCGCCGTACATCAAAACCCCCATAGCGTTATCCTCCCGGACTCCCTCTTCGCTCTGGTAATCCCGTGGGCGCCATTGTTCCGGCGCTCACGCAAAATACAAATTAATTTCGCGGGTCCCTGTGCAAATTTTCCACGAGTTATCCCAACCCTATTCGACCGGCAGAAAAGCATTGATAAAAGCTTAACTCGATATAAGATTAGCGATGATTAAATAATCGTTGCGGTAAAAAAAAAAAAAGAAGAACTAATGTTTCGTCCCGAATGGATTTTAATTTGAAGACTTTAAGAATGAAAATAAGATTATTATTTAATGAAGTGGAGTCGTAGAATTGATCGAGAAATAATGGGAAATTCGTCTATTGGTCGTACGGGTTTGGGGAGGTAATTTTCCGAGGTATAAATAACTGAATGGGCAGCTGGAACGAGGGATGGGGGGCGGACGAAGACCAGATGGGAATAAGCTACCAAATTAGACGATATTCCACGGGGATAGGTGCGCTGATAGGCACGAGGTCCAGCTGTCCAGCGGCGACGAGCGTCGATGAGGCATTTGAATTTATATTGCACGCAACGTGACTCCGACTATTGCTGGGTAGCACCGGGTTATTCACGCAGGGGATAGAATGGGTTACGTATACCTACCGTATGAACGACAGCGTGTGGCTCTCTCGCTCGTCACCAGAGACGAGAAGCAGTGCAACACACAGTTGAAACGCGAGGGAGGTGTCGTGATAGCGTCCCCAAGCGCGGTATACATCTACCCATCGTAACTATACAAGCTTTAGCTCCTACTATATGTTCCACAGCCCCAATAGCGTTGCCGCTGCTGCTGCTTTTCGACGGAATTGTTTCCAACCGGCCTTTTGAATAAATCGATTCGTCGCTGTTGTAGGACTCGACGCTTTTGTACCGCACAAACACACAACATACTATAACACCGAGTCTGGTTCTCTGACACGTCGTCCATCGCCCCGACCGGGTGATACGGTATTCCAGGGTTTGTGAGTCCCGTAGTAATTTACGTCGACGTTATTATATCAGTGAACTCGAGATGAGCTCTTATTATACTCAATTTAATGGAGTCTATCGTGAAACGTTCCGCGAGGGAGATTCAAATATCTTTTGAAGTTCGTAAGAATCGCGAGATTAGCTTTCACCCTTTAGGGAGCGATGACGGTATACGGGTTTATACAGAGACTTCCATCCCCTCGTGCGTGCCCTCTCGACAGTGCATATGCCACGCGCATCAGGAATCTCTGTAGGACTCGTGAAGATCACTGAATATCCAAAGACGAAGGATATAAAAGCATCGAGAACGCAGTGTACAGCTGAGACTTGAATACAAGGATTTTTTCAGGTAGAAAATTAAAGCTACTGACGATATGTAAGGGTGTGCATAAGTTTTTTTTTTTTTTGAGAAACTAGAAGGATGAACTGAAAGATCTCTTGAAAGAAAAATTGCGGTTTAATTCCGCGAACCGATGCGTTCTCGAGAGCAGTGAGGGGACTGGAATTCGAACTGTGGGGTTAAAGTCATGTAATACGGGAAGGTGGGGCAAAATGGACTGCTGTAGCAATTTGGGGAGTTTTGTCAATACACACGATTTTTTTTCATAATTTTTTAACCAAAAAATAAATTTTTCACATGAAACTTGAGAATCAAACTTTTTTTTAATTTCATAATTTTTAGGTTTACTTTGTCGCAAAGTTCGAGTTGCGCGACTGTCCCATCTTGCCCTTCGATACGCCCCTTCCCTCGTCTTCCCCTACTTAGGGGAAGGCGAGGGAAGGGGCGTATCGAAGGGGTGAACGAACGGGAAAGAGAAAGTAGAGCGACGAATATACTTCGAAATATGACGAAAGATACGATGTCCCAAGGATTATGGCGTCCGGATTAAATTCTCGCCGAAATAAAGAAAAGTGGAACGATCCGTCGACGAATCGTTCTCTTCGCGTTGATTTTTCGTTCTACGCCACCGTACCCCTCGATTTTGGCAATGTTGAAATTGCGTTGAATTCTATTGAAATTGCTCTTCGCAATTTTTTACTGTATACCGAATTGCAGACGCGAAAATTTTCATTACAGAGAGATTATACCCAATGCCTACACTCGGATTGGCAAATCGCGAGATATTGAACTGAAGGCTGATACCATGAAGGGGTACATCTAGTGAGAGTTCGAAGACCGAGACAAATATTTGATTTTTTTTCCTCAAATCTATAGGAGGTAATATAATGATTTTTTAAACCGAAAAATACATCGATGGCGAGACTTACAAAAAAAATTGTGAATCGGTATTAAAAAAAAAAAAAATGGCCGCCGGATGAGTAACTTGGGTTTCTTTGGCGATGAACACAAATGTTCTTTTCGAACTTTCTTTGTCTTGTGACTAATGAGGTATCACCTTAATTTCCACCCATTTTATTTCGGACCTCAACCAATTAATTTTTACACTAACTTCGAGTCCCGAAGCAATGGGACGTTGCCGGAGGTTTAAGTATTTTTTTTATTTCTCCGTGTTTCGTTGAGGCATCGAACCGTTAATTCCCATCAACATCCCCCGCGATCAGAGAGCGATTCAAGAGCCTCGCCTCGAACAGCGAGGCTTTAACGCGCAACGGTGGCGAGGAACTCTTTTCAACGGACTTTAGACACCATAAAACCGGGTGATATATCGTTGGGGACGACTATTGACAAAGATACGACTCCCAACGGGTAGCGCGGAAAGGCTATAAGTGAGTGCTCAGCCGCAGGCTTTCCGATTCCTCCTCGGTTTGCCGCCCCTAGAGCACTCGCTTCTCGTGTTTTCCTCGCCTTTCCCCCGAACCTGCGCCCTCTCTCGTTTTCTCGCCCCCTCCGTCTCCGGCGATCTTCTCGTCTCGCAATTTCTAGCCGGCACCCCGCCTCCCCCCCAATTTCTAGGATCTTTCGTGTCCGCTATCGGCTACCGAAGCCAAACGAAGCGGAGACGATTTTCTCGCATTGAGGAACTCGGACTTACCAACCGATAGGGAACTTCCACCCATAACCCGCTCGCTTCACCCGTTATCCCCTTGCGAATACCTCGTGACACAGCTATATCAGAGTGCTTCGGTTGGGGGATGAAAGGGGTGGGGTGGGAGGGAGAAGAAGGGTCATGGAACGAGGAAACATTTCCGAAGAGTGCGCTTTCTACGACTCGGAAAGAAAACGACGAGGTAGAAGACTACGACGAGGAGGAAGACGACGACTTCCTATTTTATATAGTAATGTACGTCTCGTCTATTCGTACGTATGTATGTACCAGTCACGGGACGATTTCATGAGATTCGCCGGGTTAAACGAGCGTCGAAACGGAATTGGACGAAAAAAAGTGAAGACCCTCTCTACTCAATTCTGCACGTATACTATGGAATTCGAAGGATAACGACGGCGATACGGATTCCCGTAGTCAGTCGATTCGCAGTCTTCGCTTCCCTGATGTTCTTGTTATTTTTTTTTATGCCATGAAAATACGAGAAGGAAAGAATTTTTTATGCAAATATCACTTTTTCGGTGATTGACGAAGAATGCTCGCTGCCAAGTGTATTACCGTCTCGGGGAATAATGATGAAAAAAAGGCTTATGTGATATTTTTACGTACAGAACAGTCGGAAGGGAAAAAGATACTTTGCTTATCGAGGCGTGTGATACGATGATCGCGCGAAATATTTTTGCTTAAGACACGAGTACAATATTCAGGTATTTCGGCTTCTCGACGAAGTGAAAGTTCGCCAAACGATTTTTGCCGTTTTTGCTTCTGGCTGAGGAGAGCCAAGTGGTAACGGCGTGCATTAGGTCTGAAGGAGAAGCGGCTCGAGTGTGCATTAGGGGTGATCGAGAAGAGAACGAGTGAAAGAAGGGAGAAGGGGCTGTTAGGAAAGTGGTATCGCGGATGGAAGAATACGATGTCAAAAGGGTCTAAAGTTCCAGGTACCGGTAGGTACGCTTGTACAACGATACTTCACGATACTTTTCGACAACCCAACTTTGTATCACACATCCAACCGGTGGAACGAGGCAAGTTTTCAAAGTATATTTCTACCTGAGTACTTATGAAACTCGACGTTGATGTAAGCATGAAATAGCTGTACCAAGGAGTGCCGTTCGTAATGTAACGTTGACATCTTGCCACAAATAGCTTTCCCTAATCGAGAAACATTTCATTCGTGAACCGTCTGCAGACTCTACTAAAAGCTCTTGT
The DNA here is from genome assembly GCA_934046635.1 of Buathra laborator. NCBI lineage: Eukaryota > Metazoa > Arthropoda > Insecta > Hymenoptera > Ichneumonidae > Buathra > Buathra laborator. The sequence continues at coordinate 9,873,278 of OW203897.1, forward strand.
CATGCACCTCCATCGATAATAAAAGTATTCCGATAAAATCGTATTTTGATAAAAACAAATTTAGTCCCCCGCGGAATTATTAAATATATATTAACCTTAAAAAAAAATATTTTTCACAAAATTTTAAAACAATATATAGATTTTACAAAATTGCCCCTTCCACGTCGGATCTGATAGGGGTGTTACGCCAAATATCGTTATTCAGCGCTGTCTCGTAATATTCTCGATTCACAAGTCGTCCATTTTTTTTTTCACGTTAACACGTGTCACCCCTTGCAACTCGCATTTCGATAAAATAAAAAAATAAATAGGGGTTGGAATCGTTAGGAACTTTGATCTTTTTATCGAAAAAAGGAGATCTTATTACCCGAGAGTGTATTTCATGAAGCGTACTTGAAGTTATAATATTGCGTTCGAAAATATGAATCTCAAAAAAAAAAAAAAAAAAAGGCTGTGCAGAGGAAACGAGGTTTTCCTCGTGAACTAGCCTAGCGATGAGCGGCTGGGTGCTTGGCGCATATTGCCTTTTACCCTCGTAGTCCCTGTACGCTATGAATAGCGGCTGCCTGAACCTCCGCGTCCTTCACCCTGCGAACGCTTCCTCCCCCCCCCCCCTCCCTGTCGTTGCTATCGTTGCTCGGATATTGCCTTAAAGGTGTCAGCCTGGCTGGAGTAGTAAGACCTTATAGTTATATACGAACGTGAACGTGAATATACGAGAATAAGGTTTAACGAGGGATGCTACTCATCTATTCACCGAGAAGCCCCTTGAAGACCTTGTATGTCGTTTGTCGCGGAGGATTACGAGGTATACATGAATTTTCAATGTTCCCTTTCCCACAAAGTGATATCCCTCCACTGTTTTCACCTCTGGGGCCAAGTGAAATTGAGTGATCCATCGTATCCGAACGTGACGCGACGTTTGGCATGCGTTCATATCGCGTTAAGTTATTCATACGACAACATCAACGAGGGTACAAGTTAGCCACTTCCGTTTTCTCTTCCTTGGTCTCTCTCTTGCGGTTCAACGAAGTCCGAAGAGACAAACGCGCAACCTTCTCGTATCTACATAATACCGAATCTTAAACACACGTTCACAGACGGTAGCGCTAGATCCCGAATGACAAATGAGTTTCACCCTCGCATTTGTATACGTCCGACGTTGTAGACCCAGAAACGGCGGTGGTAGAGAGCGAGTATACAACGACGATAAAGTAGGGGTGTGAGAAACTGCGGGTGAAGTTTCGGATTTCGGACGGTTCTGCTGCTGACTCGGAATGAGATAAAGAAAGACAGAGTTACATGGGTGTAATGGTTCCCCGTCGAGCTTCCGCTTTACGGTAACCGGTGTTGCGTCACACCGACTCTAGACACGGTAGCGAAACGTCCGGCATTGTCTAGTCGATTGTGTAACTCCCTCGAACCCCACCCTTGACGTCATTATACTCGTGTAGATGGATGATGACTATGAATATAGAGATTCTAGATATGTAGATTTTAGGTTTCATTGATGACTCGAAATTTCTCACTAAAATAATTGCTACTCCACGCAGACTTAAACAAAAGTTTATTTTCCGGAATGATACAATTTTTTAAAAATTTTATGTCGGCTGACGATTTTTTTTCTCTGCGTATTAATATTAATGCGTGATAAATATACGGAATAAAAATGATTGGTCCGCCGCGTCTTATCGCGATGAAATAATTCCACCATTTCTAGACGATCTGCACACAGACGTACGGTGTGAGTACCAAGTGCAGATTATAACTGTGCCGCATACGTCGGACGAGGTTTACGTGCTTCCGAATTCGCGACTGGTTAATCGTGTAAGCCTTCCAGCCGACAAAATGAGCACTGAATTCGGGTGCCGTCCGTCTGGAAGCCTCGAACCCCTGAACTCCCGCCGTATACCAGACCATCAGGTAAACATATTTCGGTGGAATTCTGGACACTTTAACCCCCTCACGGTAATCCGGCGTGAGGATTAAAGCTGCCGCTCGCGCTCGTCGTTCCTCCCTTATGTGTATACGTTCGCGTATCCTCTGGGTGCACATATACAGACGTGCATGCTTCAGGCTTGATTCTGGCCTTCACCTTCAACCCCAAGCTCGGTCGTTCACACTCGAACGCGACACGTACGTCGACCCTATTAATCCACGGTCCCTGATTACGGTCGTATATGGCCTCGTTGAGCAAACCCAGCGAAACGTGCAGCGAAAGCACCCGGGGATGAAGTCATTGGAAATATTATCACCTATTTTCGAATCGCCTCGATGAGCTGACGTTAATTCCATTCCCAAAATTACCATCGAAAAATGCTCAATTCTTTCGTTTTGTCGACAAAAATGAATACAATTTTCACGATCCACTTACAGAAAATTGGCTTCGTTTGTAAATCGGTATGTTAAATAAATCTTTTCATTTTATCTCGTTAAATTTCGCTTAATTCTATACACTCGAGTGAAGTTTCAGTTTTCAATTCACTTCATCGTCAGATCGTTAGTTCCATTAGTTGATTTATATGTGTATATATATACACACATAGAGTCTGCAACCACATGTACTTCCGAGGGGATGCCGCGTCGGGGTTGGCAAGTGCACAGGCGTGCAGAACTATGCATTATTAAAATATTTCCCGTGGATCCGGCCGCCCATTCAATCGCAATTAATTTAAGCTCCGCAAACGAACGCGGGAGCAAACGAGTGTGCCATCGGAGTCTGCTGGAATAATTGCGCACTCGTGTGAACGTTGAACTCATCTTCTCGCGGGGGTGGGGCGCGGTACCAGTCGAAACTCTCGCGCTTTATACCCCCCCAAGAGAAAAAGTGTTCTCATTAAAAGAGCTTCGAAACATTCATGACCTCGTAACCTTGATGCATCCCATGGCGAGACGTAACGATGAAAGCGGCGTTGAGAGAAAGAGAGATTGAACTCAGCGCTAAAGCACTCGTCGGTGCACTGGCTATTTCAAGCAGCAGCTACATTTTCCTCTTTTCTCACCGCGCTTCTCTCTCCGGCACTTCGGTAACGGCTCATTCGTGCTCCTTCCACAGTGATGTACCTATTTTGCCATTCGTTTTACGTCCGCGCTTCATTCACGAAACCTTTTTACCTTTTTACGAATCTTGTATAGACACGCGAGAGATCATACTGACGGACTCACTCCCACTGACGTTTATATGAAAACGTAATTGAAGCTATAAAGTTGAAAAAAACTACTACTGTGCACACCGGTGCTCATTCATCGTTCAATTACATTCGAAGCTGTCGATCTCCGTCGAGCTGCAAAGCGAACATACGAATAAATGATAAATTGTGACGAATTTCTGACGATGACATTTTATGTAAATCGTTTTTATTTTATTTTAATTTATTAAAAAAAAAACATGAAAATATTATTATTATTATTATTTTTATTATAACTCTGTTTTGATGATAAAACATATTTATTTTTTTCTCGTAGATTGTTTGTGAGCGGTGATAAAAAAATACGGAAGCCATCTATTTAAATGCATATTTTTTTTTGCTTTGACATCCCTTAATCCTTCCCTGAATAATTGTTAAGACACCTTAATACCAACAAAAATATTTGAACTGCGATAAAAAATATTTTTATCAGAATAGTTTTATCGTCGAGCAAAGCGAGAAACGGGGAATCCCCTTTCGATGGTCATAGAGACAATGTACGGCTCCAACACCACGCAGCACCTACGTGTAGCAGTAATGCAGAGGGTTAATTTTCTTCGGTATTTTACACCCTCTTCAGGATATAATTAGACTACGAAGCCCGCGGAGATAATTAGGAATTTCTTGAAGGGGGAGGAACTTAGCATATTTTTCGACGATGCTGGTGTTGAATAGGGCCACTGCTGCGAGAGAAGAGGCACATTGAGATGTGTGCACTTTCGCGGCGGAGCTCAATACTACATAAAACACACGGTAACCGTGCCACCGGGTACAAACGAGGAGCTTCCCTGACGGAGTCTCGTAAAACGAGGCCGCGACGAGCAGTTCCCTCTCTCACATTCTCTCTATTTCACGAATACTATTATAGTTATAATCCTATTTGCAACAAAGCGACATGGTACCCATGCCACTCGGCAGCGCCTCATCGTTCCAAGCACTCGATCGGCTTCTCCCTCGCGAGACCTCTCCGGTGGCTTCCCGGCTGTTTCAAGCTTTTAACGCGTCTCCGAGATCAAGACCCTCTGACCAACTATTAGTTTTTTCATGGAAATACGGCGGTTGATGTTTTTAAATGAGACGCGGATTCGATACTTTTTTTTTTTTCATATGCTGACGAAGTAAACGATACTTTAGGTCCGACACTGGATAACACCGCGACCTTTTAAAATGTTAATATCAACGCTGCAATGCAGTCCCACCGTCATAAGCTCAATATTTAAATAGACAATCTTTTAAAAAGTTTGAAATTCAACAAGAGTGTCGTCACGGCGACAGAAAGAGAAATAGCTCTTCGGGGTGGTAGCGATTCGGTAGCCCGGTCGGGGGGGTCGGAGATTTGAAATTCTCTCGGTCGTGATGTACCGGGGTGGACATTGCTCAAAACTTGCGGCCATTACGTGAGTGGCGGTTTCCCGTTCTTCGTCCGCGTCTTCGTCGTCGTTGTCGGCGCGGAAGGTTTCAGAGAAGAAAAAGAAATCTGCGAAGAACGAGAAAGCAGAAGCCGCAGGAAAACCTCCGCCGACGAGCCATCCACCCCGACCCACCCTAACCCACCGCACTCCAAACCCTCGGAGCTATCTGGTAGGCGCCCCTTCCCCCTTCCCCCGTGTGCTCCTGGATATGGGCTTTCATACCCTCTTGGAAAAGCAGAAGCATCGCTACGCTGCGAAACCCGGATGAAACCCAAAACTTTCCATCCCTCCGGGAAACCGTACCGGGCGAAAGGATAAGAAAGTGCGAAGGTAAGGGATGGAGAGAGTTGTACTCGGGGCGAAAGGAAGCTTCGGAGGGAAATCCGGCAGGAGTTTGTGTTTCGCGGAACACCAAGAGTTCGCGACACCAGTGACTGTAGCGGCCAAAACGCATTGTTGTCGTCCGCGCGATACGGCCCGGTTTGGTGGGACCTCGCAAGGCTGTTAAAGCACACATATCCCCCCCGCGTCGTACGACACACTCACCCGAGAGTTGCATGAAATTTCACTTCTCGTCGAGAGTGGGAAGGAGTCTTGTGCAAGTCAAGCGAAAGAATATGCCAAGAAAGAGAGGAGTTGAAAAACAAATAGAATATAAAATATCAATGCTAAGGGTGTCTGTTGTGTCGAGAATCGAGATTCCCGGAGGTCGGTTGACCGGGAGATGGATAATTTATAACATTTTCGTAGAAGTTTCGCCATCACGTTGGTTACGAAATTGTCGTATGCATCTTATACACAAGTAATTTATTATTGTTATTATTTTTTAAAATTATTTATATGGCTCTTTCGTTCAATTTGATTGATAAAAAAAAATTCTGAAAAATATTGATTCCTTTCGGTTTGTCCGAGAATCGTGTACCATTTTTTATGGAGATTTCGGGACGTTGGACTCTCTTTGGAGTTTTAGGTATCCGTAAGGCTAGCGGCGTTGGTTCACTGATTCGGGGTCACTGAACCGAAGACAGTTGTTTAATTGGGGGTATATGCGAGTAGCTTGAGAAGCAACGTAAAAAGAAGAATCACCGAGGGGCGCGGGAATCTTTATTCCCAGCTTTCTCGTTAGAGACAAATTGGGTGGTAGCACTCGGTGGTCTCTCCCGCGAATTAAGTGTGTTCCTCTCTTACTACGGTCGCCTTTCGGAGCTAAATAAATGTTCGAACTCACGTAGAGAGTGACCTGAGAATGACCTTTAACCCGATAAAAGTCACATGCGCGTGTCTCATGTATATTCAACGTAATCGATTGGTCCGCCGATAAATTATGAAGCGGTTATCTCGTATCCCTGTCGCGAAATAATTTCGATACGGAAAGATAGATATACAACTTGGCTAACAAACTTTTCGCATTGCGAAACAAACTACGTAACCGGGTGTCGTCGAGTGTCTCGTCGAAAAAAGATAAGCGTCGGAGTGGAGAGTCGCTCTTCTATCAACCAAAGCCCCCGCCCCTTGCCGCCTAAGAACAACTGTAGCGGAGATGAAAGAACAAAAAAGCGCACAGTTTCCTTTCGTTTGGAAATATTAGAAAAGTTGTTCTCCGATTTCCGGCTCGATCTCAAGAATACCAAGAGAACCGGAGGAGTGAGAGAGCTGAGTTGAAATTTACGGACCGATAATTTGACGAGAGAAGATGCGCCACCGTCGCGCTCACGAGACACCGACTTTTTCTTCCGATTTCTCTTTCCTTTTATTTTTCTTTACTTTTATTTTTTTTTTTTTCTTCTCTCGTCAGCAGGAGGCAATAAAACTTGCGTTGCGCGTTATACATACCGGAAACTTAATAAATCTCGAGGGTGCAATAAAAAAGTTGATGGCCGTGGGTAGCCAGCGAAAACGAGAGATATCCCCCGCCCGGTGTGGATCGCTGCTACGCTTGATACTTTATTCGTGCGCGCCATATTTTTTTCTGCATTTCCAACGATATTTATTCTCCCCTCGTTCCGTTGACTCCTTACTATTCATTCTAACAATGAAATCTACGAATAAGATGTATTTTACGTAAGCGAACTGTTTTCTTTATTTATCTTGAGTATAACCGAGAAGTGGGTCGGATTTGTTCGGAATGCATTGTACCTGTTTGTGTGATACTAGAGAGGAAGTTGCGAGGGTGAGATTCCCGAATGATTTAGACGCTGGGGGTGAGTGACGGGTTCTGTGTCCCTGACTTCACGGGACACCGTAATCACTTACAGTGGATTTCCCCCTCTCACTGTCCCGCTGGATCCGAGGCTTTCGAGTGGCTAGAAGCGCGGATTCTGGGAATTCATTGCAACCCCCTTGTGAATAGGTGAACAGGATCATAAATCTAACGCTGAAGCCATGACATGTACAGTATCTCTCGTCTATATCTAATAATCCACGATAGACCAGTTATAGTTTATTATTATCACTCCTATCGCACATCGTAAATAAAATAGAGTATCGATAAAGCATGAAAATCAAAGTGCAATTAACCCGCGTTATTGTCGGTGATAAATCATTCGGCGAATTGTGACGAGGCAAAGGAACAAAGAAACCCAATAGAAAGATAGGAAAGTTATCAATCAGGTCTCCCGCGACGATAAACTCTATACATTCGGAAGTTCGAATGCGCGCGAAGGGTCGCATTAGTCTTCTCAACGCGTATTCATTCGCGCTGCCAATCACTGCGAAGCTTCACGGAGTCTCAAGGGAATTTACGGGGAGCCGTCGAATCTCACCCCTCTGCCTGTACACATTCAGACGAATGAGTCTCGATAGCACTGTGGAGCTTACGCCGATCGAAGAAACTCCCACATTCACACCCGATCCTCGGAGCGAACTACGATTCTGTCGAAATGGTAACTGACTAACACGTATACGATCTTTGCGGTATTTCAGTCTCAATTGACTCTGGCATCGGGCGTGAAGGTGTTTCGAAATGGGAGAAAGTCGCGGAGCGATGTTCCTTTTGTTCAGAGTGCTTTGTTTCTTCGAGTATAGATTTTTCCAAGTGTTATAAAAATTCTGCATTAAATCATTTTCCGCGATACTGAATTAGTATTATTTCGCGTAAAAAATTAATAGTTACAATTTTTTTTTAATTCATTTTTCATCGTCATTCGCACCTTCTAAGAAAAAAATGATGAAAAGTACTTCGGTAATTTTTTTTATTAAACAAACGTATCTTTTTTTTTTTTGTTCCTATTATGCGGATTCAAGAATGTAGAAAATAGAAGTGGCGAGTAGTCGAAAGGGTTGCAGACTTCTAGACGAAACTTTTCTGAGAATGTAACGGAGAAATGAGAAGAACTCATGAGAGCGTAGAACCTGTGTGCAAAGAGCTTTTGCTTTTCTGGCCCTCAGACCGCTGCGATTTTGGCGCTCGGCTGCAGCTTGACCGACTTTCTTTGTACCCTTAGTAGTGAGGCTGCTAGGTTCTTCATGGTTCTAGAAAAAAGGTTGTCCGGATACCGTGTCACTTTTTTTCTCTTTTTTTACCTCCATTCTATGTTTGCTGCCTCTTTATCTGCTCTTTTTCGACGCTTTTCCGGAGCCGAAAAAAGAAAGCTCATGTGGTCGAATCTCCACCACTATTAGTGGTGCACCGCGTTCTAATTGCTATCGTAACTACCACTGTTGATACTCACTTTTCCATCGGGGCTGCATACTTTGATCCCAGCTAAAGAGACGATCAGGAGAACCGCTGTCGACCGATCGCTGTACTGAAACAAAAAAAAATCAATCGTACCGTCAATTACAACAATAGAAACGAAAGTACCGATTGCAACCAATCAACTTCCACTCTCGATAAGCTCGAGGATGACTAAAGGCTTTCGGGCCTCCCGCACTTCGAGTCTTGCAATATAGAAACTAACAATAGTATATCCGTACGATTGTAGCCAGAAGAGCAGATGCTCTCGGCACTCTTGGCACTCTTCCCCCTTGGTACTCTATGAAACTCTCCGCGTCGTGTGAACAGAAGAGGGGACATGAAGAACAAGATGAAGGAGTGAGGCTCAGTAGGAACGACGTACCGGCAAACGATATAGCCTAATCCCGGGATTGAAAAGTTGGCAAAGAGAACCGCGAACTATAAGTAAAAAAAGGGGGATGGCAACAAGCGAGACTAGGGGGAGAGAATAAAAAAACTAGTCGTGACAGTGGCGCGTTGGTGGTTGTAGAGATGGAACATCAGAAGGCGGAGGAAGAATTTCTCGCTACCGCCACAACGAGGGGAAGTCTCATTGTCTTAAAACTCGCTGAGGCAGACCGACATTGCACGAACACATTCGCTCATCCTCGCGGTGTTCGTTCTTAGGGTATGTTGTAGCTGGTGTAATTATTGTAACGCGAAGGGGGGGGGGGGGGGGGGGGGTTCGTTTTGCCTGGAAGAACACCCTGCGTGCATGGAACTTCTTCACTGCAAGGGCTGTAAGCTTGGATGTAGCAGGGAGATCTCCAAGCCCATCGAAAAGTATTACACCGCAGATGTTGGCCGGAGGCAACGATGCCGTTGTTCACTTGGTGATGTCTATAATCCTCCTTCTGCGTTTTCTCGTTACACGCCCGCATTCCCTGACTTGATGTCTTCATTTGTTGGTTTTGCTCCATCAGAAGTTTTCATTTCGATGATGAATATACGGGGGGTACGAATAGTATGGGGTGTGGCAGGCTGCTCGAGGCAGAAATCATCGCCAGACGCCTACGAATGCGACGACTTGTCATGGTTGAGTGTCCCGAAGTCGGGAGAATTCATTGAGAATATCGTGTATGGGGAGGACGCTGATTATTGCGAAAAGGGACACGACGGGGTGGCCTCGAGGCTCATCGCTTACTTTGAGAGAGCCACCGAGACACGGTGAGCTTATATACATTTGCGTTGAATCTACGTCATCACGTGTTTGAATCCTCACCCCCCTTAAGGCTGAAATATCTGTGTCTTCCATGAAACTCCGGCTGACGCCTCAAACAGAAGAAATGTGCGAAGCTCTTGTAGAAAAACGATTGGATCGTTCTAATAACCAAGAAAGAGATCAGAGAGAGAAACGCAACGAATGTGGATTGCATGGGCTCGAGTGAGACCAACAAGGGATAAAATGAACGGAATAGGAACAGAGACTGAGTCGAGCTTGCAGTGAAAAGAGAACCCGTTGTACTCGGGTGGGTAGTGAGTGTTTTGTGTCCTTTAGGAACACCCATTGCCTCGGCACCTTTGTTCCAACTCGGGGTGATTAAAAAGTTGCCGAGTGAGATGAAGGCCCCGGCAGCGGGCAGCAAACAGCAGGAAAAACGTCAGTGAGGGCGAAAGAAGAGGAGTGAAAGAGCGCGAGATAACCCGTTGCGGCTAGTAGTGTATTCGAAGCGAAGTGCTGTAGGAACCATTAAGCGCATCTGGATGTGTACCGAGCGAATACGAGAATGGGCTCTTGGTATGATCATCCAAAGGTCCTCGTTCCACGCTCGCTGGCACCTCTGATGCTCGAAACTTTTACAGTTTTCTTTGACTCTTTCCTTCCCCATTTGTAACGTTCTCCGGTGCGTTGGCCTCTCATAGATCGTCACTTCTTTTGACTTCACACCGCACTCGTTGATTACGCCTTGCTTTTTTCTTCCCTCTGACCCGCAAGCCTTTTGCCCCGATTCGTATAAACGTCACTCGGTCAATTAAGCTCTGCATCATTACAGACACCCACAAGGAAATCAGAGTACCATGGAGCTTGGAAAATGTTCTGTACGAACAAAGGTAAATGACCCATCTGCTGATCAACCAGGCAACAACGCCCTTCAGCCGTTAGCAACACATGTTTTAGCGCTCCTGCTGTCAGCAGCGTCTTACTTTGATAGTGAAATTGATACGGCAGGATGTTAGCAACATATGTTTAATGAGATAATATGATGATTCGGTGACATAGAAAAACAACAAATCGCGGAAGCTAAATGTTTGTCCAAATTCGCGCAACCATCGTTGATCAATAATGCCCAACCATTGCACGCCAGACGAATTCGGAATATATATGAGAATCGGAAATTGCGGATTTTTTTGTGCGACTTGTCTACACTAGGGTCGTATTTTCAATTGACTGAAGGATTTTCTTCTTTCACGGGGTCGTTCCCGTTGTCATTATATCCCCGCCTGGAGTTTCTGCTCTGCCGAATGCCTACGACTCTTCCGTTTTTACTTTTTCTTTCGTTTTTCTTTTCTCCGTTCCCGATGAATCCCAATCGCGACGATGCGCCGGAATAACGGGCCTCCAAAGCCATGAGAGTTCTCTTCCTATCGGGAATCCTCGCTGCTGTTGCTGCTGTCGACGAGATGCCAGTGAGGATAATTGGTTTGTCGGTTACAGAGAAAGAGAGACAGACGGAAAGAAAGTCAGGCTGTAATGGCGGCCCTACTACATCCCGAATAGGTACGGATCCGGAAGCGCATTTCCCGGAACGGGAACAACCCCCACGCCAGTTAAACTCTGCAGTTGAAGAATCCCAACGAGAGGAAAGATATATAGAGTAGAAGCCATTGATTCTCTTTTCTTTTCTTTCGCCTATCAAACGTACATTCTTTCGCGCTCCAATTCCGTACTGAGTACTGAGAAACGACTCTTAGGGATCATTGATGAATAAAACTTACGTATGAAAGAATTTTTTCAAGCGAATTAATCGCTATGAAAGCTCTGAAATAATCATTATAAGGACCAAACATTTATCAGTTTCAATACCAATAATTGATAAATCAATAATTCAATCAATAATTCATATTTAATCAATAGTCCCTATTTTAAGTGATCCATGCGCTAATTAAAAAATTCCGTTCTACTTGGAAAGTTATTGTTTTATACAAATATTTTGATGTCGTTTTTACTTCCGAAAGCACAAAACTCTCCCTCGGCGTATTTTTAGTCTATAGAAATTTTCCCGCGCGACAAATTTAAACGAAACTTGTTGACTGATGTCAAGAATGCTTTGACATAAATATCAAACTGAATTTGCCGAGGTCCACGATCTCAAAAAAATGCTGCGGGGTTTTGAAGGTCAGCAGGACTTGTGGTTCCAATAAATCTCAGCCCCTCGCCTTAAGGGTCATGCAAATTTTGCTAATTAATGAGATTCTAAATGGTGTCTATATGGGAGCAATTCGTCACATTCAATGACTCAGGCGGCTGTCGTCGAGTCGACCACTGCTGCGTGTTCGTTACTCTCTTTCTCGTACGTCAGTCTCAAGGGGTGGAATGTTTACGGGGGAGAGGGTGCATCGGATATCGCCCATTACATGAAAACCGAGGGTGCGTCCTGTTCTTTCTGCGACTAGCCGAATCTCGTTCACCGAACTAGGCGCGCAGCGGTGTCGTTCGACCAGCAAAACGCTCGACGAATTTATGAATTTATTCCGGGTATCGTTCCTGCAAATGACTGCCTCTCGGAGTCAAGGGTGCATGATAAATAAGCTTTGCCATTATACGTACGATTCTACTCTTCGCGAGAGTGGATATCATCTCCGTCACATCACCCAATGTCAACGGTTCTCGTGACTTCTCGCAAAAAGCATTAGTCCTCGACACATCAGGGGGACGCAACGCGTGCTCGTCACCCGCACATACAACATTAACGCCTCTCATTCCACGAATGGAGTCTCTTAGCGGTGGAATCGAATCCGCAGCTTGTCACTCTCACTTTCCGATAGGTTACGCTGCTCATTCATAATTTCACCACGCGAACCCGAAATAGAAGGTGAAATTGATCCAATCAATGGTTACAGAATTGTCGCATTTGGTGCGCCGAAACTGTAGTTTCGAGTTATTAGAACTAAAGGATTGAGGGAATCTTCTTCATCGTAATCCAACAAAGGAATGTGACAAATCTATTTTTTCGTGAAAAATCGTAGAAAAGTGTTGTGTACATCGACAAAATTCCTTGAATTGCTGCAGCGGTTCATTTTGCCCCATTTTTTCCCGTTTTTCCATGTGGATTGATCACAACAATGATGTCTGCATTTCAATTTAGGTTGTGAGGATAATTTGTGTGTATCACTCGATACAAAAGTATCTCGAAAATTCGATCTCCAAATTTGAACTTTGCTTTTAGCTTTTGTTCGCCAAAAAAAAACGCCTACGAAGGGTTTTCACGCAAATGTATAATCACGAATTCGAGCTTTTCGTTGGTAAGACGAGACGGTTTCGCGTAACGAGCCGTTAGGGTTGTCCTTAATTAGCATAGAGTCGTAAGTGCCAGGATTAACGAGTCGATGCATCCCTCTTATCGGCTCCTGTCTGCGTCTGTATTTCAAGGATTGTAGAGAACTGTGAAAGCCGGCAAGCTAAATACTGGAGTATTCGCGAATCCTCCCCCGTTTCGGCGTACGTATAGAGAGACACAGGGAAGTAAAAGAGATGGAGAGGGAAAAGGGCGATTGCATCTCTGTGAGCGTTCGCGAGGCTTTAGATTCGGGATTTAGCAAGGCGAAACGTGAATTGGTGAGGGAATACTCGACTACAAGTATATAGATACCGACAGTAGATAGGGTCGCGATACCGGTGTATAGACAGACACACGAAATCACGTGCGGAAATCAAAACACGTATAGTTCCTCAATGAGAATCAATGCGGATGGTGCTGCGACAGAATCGTCGCATCACGGTAAATCATCGGGTCTCGAAGCGAAGGACAGAGAAATCGCTGGAGTGTCACGTCGAATCGTAGTCTATCGTTCGATGAAAGCTCCGCCTCGCAGCGTTTCGCTGTTGTAATATCAACGACATGCGGAATTAACGCTACACCGGTCGAATAGAGAGGAAAATGTATGCACAGAGATAGAATACAGTAAGAGATTACTATATCGACTATACATGAATCGAGTTGAAATCCAGCTTTTCCGTATCGCGGCCACGTCGCGTGTGCCAAAAGCTTCGCTACTCTCTTTTAGTCCAAAGCTCTCTTCGAACTATCTTCGCCATGATGGGGATGGGGCTTACGATAGAGTTTGTATTCACTTTCAAAACGCTCCGGAAAGCCTCCGCTTCTGCCAGTTCGGTGCAACGGAGCTTCGATTACCTTGAGCCGGTGCTACGTTGCAATACGGCTGCTCGGATTAGCGTGTGATATACAGAAAATCATAAATAGAGAGTTCTGAGAAACGTTTCGACACGGGAAACGAAGAGCTTTGAATGATATGGAAATGATATACGAAAAGGATTGATCCTTTACGAATGAAACGCACAAATCGTAACGCCCAAACCGGATCAGTACACAGGCGGAAAAGTTTTTGATGGACCATTGTTTTTTGATATATCCATTTGTAAACTGTATATGCATAAATTATGTATGTTTTCTTATATAAAAATTAAAATTAATAAAATTTTCATTAATTATATAATTCGATATATATCGAAAAATATGTCCGTAATATACCATTTTTTTTCGCCGAAAATATTTCAGATATATCATTAATACATTCTGCGACATACTTTTTTCCATACCGTTATTCTCACAGTTCTGTTCATTCAGAAATAATAGAAGTCTAAAAAAAACTTTTCGAAATCATAATGAAACTGAATATAGAGACACGAAGGACGATGAGATCGTATATTCGAAAAATACTCCGCCGGGAATAGTTCAACGAAGCTAAGCGTACGAGTCTTCGTTAAATCGATATATCGTTTTGGGTGAAAATACATAGACATCAAAGATAGATGAAATGATTATATTTATAGAAGGAATGGGAATAGAAGGATAGAATACGATGAAAATATACATATCCTTACGGACCAATATTAACTATAGAAGTAAAACGCATACGGATGAACCTTCACTCATATGCACAATTGCATATATGTATAAAGAAGGGGGATTGAGATAAAACAAAACATCACCGAAAAAGAGCTATTTCCCGACGGGTATACGTTTGGGAAAATAAAAGCAAAACGTTGTAACGATAGAGGTCCAGGGAGATATCCGGGACGTTCTGTACAACGAAAGCCTCTCGAAGCATTGCACGTACTTTATATATTTCGCGCTCTCACCAATCCGACGAGCTTTCTCACCCTCCCCCGGGCCACACTCCCCATCTCGTTTTAATCCGCCATTATGAAATGTACTGACGTCTGATGGCAACGGACAGGTATCGGAAATGACGGACGGAAATTAAACCGATTCGCGAGTGAGAGAGACCGGGATAGAGAAATATCGAGTGAGTCAGAGCATCTGTCGGCATCGTCGCTGCTTTTGCTCCGATTTCGACGGTTCTGCAACGAAGTCCGAAACTCTGCCCCCCCCCTCTCCCAACCGCCGCATTCGACATTTCTCTCTCTTCGCTTCTGCGTGGATTCTCCCTTTTTTTTTATTATCGTATTCCATTTTATCGACTATTCGGCCAGAAGGGGTGAGTTTGGTTGCAGCCGTTCAAGGTGAAAAGAGGGGTCCAGAGTGTTAGAATGATTTCGTTCCAGTGAGTTTAAACGCTCGGCTATCATCGCGTTTACAAGCATTTCAATGTGGCGCGTGAAATAATGGGAATCCAGAAAATCGGTAGCAATACATACTCGTTAAAATACTTCGTTCATTGGTAAATCGTTTTACCGTCGAACAAAGTTATTCCGTTCTTTGAAGTCTGATTTTTCAATATGGCAATGGGAACGTCATGGATTTTGTATTTGTTCACTGTCACTGCTACCATATAAATATTTCACTGGGACGCGACTTCCGGTGGCAAATTCTGAATATCAATTTTTTTTTACCGAAAATGACGTCACGGAGAAAATGTTGACATTTTTCGAAAAATCGTCGAAAAACGAAAGATTTTCGTAATTTTTTTTTTTCGTCGATTGAAAGCTGATATTTTCAAACCGGAAGCAACGTCATAAAAATAATTTCGTTTTCGCCGGAATATTCATTAATCGAAAAAAATGTTGTGTCTTCACTTTACGTATGCAAAATGTGATTGCGAGGTAATAAAAAGCCGATCCCTTGCTTTATGGTAATTAGAAAAAATACAAGAAATTTCGTATGAATTACACATTCATTTCAGTCAGATAAAAAGCAGTAACGTTAAAGTAGATGTTTACAGTCCAGACTTGCGTAACCACAGAGTATCCAGTTTTCTACAGGTATACATGCGCCCCGTCGGCATCACTACCGGTATGAATTTCATTCTCAGCATCGCCGTGAATCCACGTCGGGTTGCTATGGATATAAGCTCGACGCGCGGTCTCTAATGGAGACGAATCTCTTCAGCTCCGCGATGAGATATAACAGTCCGAGATGTATGCCACGGCAAGCGAGCAACGAACGGTTATAGCCGTTCGTTGTCGTTGATGCACGTGTACGCCTCCGTAGCAAAAGCGCGACGAACAAGAACGGGGGGCGTCTTAAACTCTGCCTTCGAGGGAAAATTTTCTCAGGTATTCTATAAATATGTATGACATATCCACAAACCGGATATCCATGTAAATCCGTCGTAGACGAAAGACGACGATGATACGACGAAAGGTGAAGGGTGAATATGAATTTCTAAGCTCTCCTCACAGCGAGATAGCTTTTTACCCAAGAGAACTTGGCACACATGTATCACAAATATACATGCAGTACGAAGCTTGTGCAAGTCGACTGTAGCTACAGCTACAGCTACAGCTGCACCACTTACTCTCCGTATTGACTGACTGACTGAGTTTCTCTTCTAACGCGTTCTTATAAGTGCGTACACATGGGCGGGCAGCTGCAATCTCGCTAAGCTGTCATAACTCGCGGGATAGAGATGCCTTTTTTTCAGCCTTCAGCGAGAGTTTTCATTGGTAAAAGTTTTTGACTCGGTGTTATGAACGTTTCGAGGAACGGCTTGTGTACGCAAGATATGTATATTCGTAATTGGAACGAGCGGTAGTGAAGAAGCCACCGAATTGCTCTATTGCTAACGTTTAACGTCAATGGTACTTTTAAGGGGCTCGAGGCACCAAAATTATAGTGATATTCGTCAAAGTATGATTTTTTTTTAGGCGACAGCATTTTTTTTTTTTTCAAATATTTTACTCGGAAATCGGATATTTCCACTTTCGCGCATGCAGTTTTTTTTTTTTTTCAAATATTCTCTGCCAATTTTTTTGTCAGACTTTGAATACATCTTTCAGTAAAAAAAAAATATCCCTGAAGTACCCTTTTAAATCCGTGGCGCCGATTATTTCATCGCCTCTAATGAAGACAAAGACGATACATAATAGAGTTTCAATCGATATATAGGTACGTCTTGATTTGTCACGCCGATAAATCGAATACCTATAGAAATCGATCGGTAGCACCGTCTCATCGGAACGAAGCTGATGTCCTCTTGATATTCGTCGACGCTTATACCTCCCCAAACATTGGCATCAAAAGCAGAACATAGCTGAGCCACGACCACCACATTCTATAACAGTCCTATCGACAGTCAACGATCATCGTGTCGTCACCCTTCACCTTCAACATAGAAACGCTCACCCGGGCGGAGGGAGAGGGGGTGGGGGAGGGATCGCTATTTACCAACGTAATAGGGCGTAACGGAACAGTCATCGGCTGATTGACGGGAGAACGAAGGGTTCGCATGGTAACCCTGTATACCATAAAAGCATCGCTCCATTCTATATCCGAATTTTCCCATCAAAAAGCCCCGAAGCTCGAACGAGCGTAGCCAAAAAATCAAGCGAGCAAACTGCACTTGTCCGTCTCTATGTCGGTTAGTCGCTCATGCGTACACATATTGTCCAAACTCGCTACGTTTATCCAAAAAAATAAATAAAAAAAAGCGAAGACCTCTCTCCGCTCAATAGAGTTGCGTCAATCAAACAGAGCTCCATATCGCTGTTTTTGTTTCAGTTCGGTTAGCCTTGTCTCGCAAAGGATATATATATGTTTGAAACAAAATGTTCTCGTTTGAATTTAAAAGCAATCCGGACGCTTCATTAATTCGTAACAGAGTTCGTTTCGATCGACAAGCTTTGCTCGTCCACTTGACCATATATTGCGTGAGTGTGTGTGGACTATATCCATACTGTGCCTCTCTCGGTATCATCCGAATAAAACAGTGAAATTGTCCGTGCAGAATGGAGTTGTTGTATTGCGAGATGTATTCAGTTATGCAAACGAGAATATCATGGTACGATGATTCGCAGTGCAGAACGATTCGCGAATTCAATGGTAATATCTCGGTTAGGCGTCAGTCATCCTGTTCGGGATCGCGGTGAATAATATTCTACCGGTAGGGGTAAGTGGGGTGAAATGAGCCAATGGGACAAAAAGAGGACAACTTGAATTTCTGGGGCAAAATGGACCAATTCTGAAATTTATGAAATTTTAGAAAAGTTCGATTTTCAAGTTTTGTGGCTATTATTTAGGCTGCAGATCATTGCTTTCCAAAAAACAAACGGGATCGACGATTAATAAAATTTCGGGGAACATTTATTGTCTGAGCTAAAATGGGTAATTATTTAAAATTCATATTTTTAATTTTTTTAATGAAATTGAATTAAATCCATTTTGCCCCATGTTTTTTTTTTCATCTTAATACACTAAAGGGGTGTGACGAATGAATTTCTTGGTTCGAAAGTACTGAAAAAGTTTTGTGTATATCGATAAAAGTCCCTGAATTACGGAGGTGTTTCATTTTGCCCCACCATCCCCTGTATAATTCGTTATCGATTAACGAATGTAATCATTTTTTGTTTCATCACATTGGGCAAAATAACGTTGAGATAACAATGGCATTCCGGATATTTTGAACAATAATAAAACGGGATGCATAAATAAACGAATTGATGCTGTGCACATTTTCCTCATAAATTGGGTGATTGATTCCCATGCAGTTCTATGGAATCATTATGCAATCACGAGCGCGACAGCACAATGGAAAAGCGAGAGAAAGCCGCATCGCTTGTTGAATATTATTCGTTTATGCAAAACGAAATTGCGAGAGACGATGATTCGATGATTCCGATCGCGCGCGATTAGAGATGTATGCGGAGGGGTGGTTACCATTTATAATTGCGTGGGAACCAAATTATCAGTAAAAACTGTATTATTTATTGAAATTCATAATGAAAATGAACAAAATGTGTTTATCGAAACAAATGATTAGTTAATTTCTTTTTTTCCACCAATCCGATACAAAACCCCAACAAATATTACGGTAAATCAAGTACCTTCATTCGTTTTTAACATTTGATGTTCCCGAATATATCCATTACTAGTAAAAACGAGGAACTTTACAGGGAATGCATATCTATAAATTTTTCCCGAAAAAACAGTAAAATATTTCGCAAAAAAAAAGTTTCCTCGGTTTTAACGTGGTCGGAATTTTTGTAACGGGCAGCTGAAATTCGGAGTGGCTTCACCGCACCCCCAGCCGGCCGTTCGACCGGATAGCAGTAAATTTTATGATTGCCATAGAGTATATACAATGCGAAGGAAATAAAAATGAGAACGAGAGGTTCGAATTCTGCGCATAACAGAGGAGTGAGTCATTCGTTACGCGTTGCACTCGTCACGACAGACCAAAGCCGTCGACAAGGGTGGAGGGGGGGAGCAGAATTGCGTGTGCCATTATAGAAACACGAGTGTCCGTGCCGTGTGTCCGTGTAATGCGGTCGTCAGGATAAAAAAAAAGGCAACACGAAAATATATATAGAAAAAGAAATGAACGAGAGAAACGAGCGAGCGAACGAATTGATGGAAGGCCCCGGTGTGTCGGACAGCAGCGTCACTGCCCCTTTCCGGTAGTTCGTATGGGAGTGCTAGAGTTTCCGCTGGCGGGAACATAGGCCAGACTGGGTGACCATGGGCGATAGTCGCGACGCGCGAGGGTCGCTGTCGATATATGTGCGAACGATCGACGAGGACGACTACGTTCTCGTTACCCGTAGCCATTAGTCAGTCGTTAAACCTCTTGGATAGTTTAACGATTGCTCGCGTGCCTAACTGCCTCCCCCTCTCCCCTCCCCTCCCCCTCGATGAATCGGATTCGGCCGATGACCTTTTAGCGGGAACCACGACACGCCTACGATTCATCAATCAATCTATCATCGATAGCAGTTAACGTAGGTTTAGTCGGATTTAAAAAAAATGCTCATCCCGGAGTAGAGAAATCTCTGACAAGCTTACCTGCGATAATCGCGCCGCGTGATTATCGGCGAATTATTACGAAACATTTAATCCCGAACGGTTTACTTCTCGTCTTCTTCAGAGCACTGAGAGGGTCGAGTTATCTAAATTATGGCAATGTTCGCCAAAGTATGGTTTTTTTTTTTAATTCGTTATTATTATTATTAATATTATTATTCGTAATTTCATATATTTCTAATATATTTTTTGCATATATTTTTTTTTCATGTGACGCAAAGTCATATATTCTAAATTTTAAGAAAAATGGAAAATCACCGATGATTTTTTTATTTTTGTCATAATATCGAAAGAAAAATGTCCGGTATCGATAGGTGACTGCACATTACACGAGGGATAATATGAAAGCCGATAGATCTCGTGCGCGTGACGAACCGCGCCTCCGATGTAACGGCATCCGTTTTCCTAATACCATATTCTATCGACAGTGAACACATACACCAGTATGCATATCGTTACGAGGGCTATCTCTTCCAGTAGTTACTCACTTCGAAGGGTGCATGCGGTGGTGGTCCAGTGGCGGTGCTCCGTCACCATTATTCCGGCGTATTAGGCAAGAATTTAATAACGTGCCAATATGTTTCCCCGTCCGGCGGGGATGACACGAGCGTTGCAGAGGCGATGTATAAGTGAGGCGAGGTGAGGGCAACGACAGGGATCCGCAAACCAGCAGAGCGTATAGACTCTACCGCGTAATAAATCAGCGCGAGCTTCGCAGAAGCTGCAGGGCCGACGCCGGCTCGTGGCGAAAAACGCTCGCGGATACGCCGTGGGCGTAACTGGATATGGATACGTAACTCCGTGCTTCTCGTACCTCTCGCAAACTATACATACCCCACGTGGGCGGAAGGTCAACGTAATGGTAGTTATAATTAAAATTAATTATCCTTTCGTCGGACGATCCGTGTTCCCCGTCACCCTCCCTTCCCTCCCTCCCGTTATCCTCCCTTCGTGTTCTCGCGATAACGAAAAGCCCACGGGCACCGACGACCTCGAAACATCAGTGGTAACAATATCACGTTGGAATTACATTCGGCAACCGAAAAACTCAGAACGAAAAATAACAATGGCTAACAGAGCCGTCTCTGCGGCCGCGAGATTTTACCGCTTTTTTTTTTATTCGCCGTTTTTCACAACAAGGTTCGCGGTCGTGTATCAAAAATTGAAAAATAACAACTGTCTGGTTACTTGGAAAAAAAAATTGTCATTTAAATTAGAAACAGAGATTTTCATAGGGGAAAGTCTGAACTGCGAAACAATCGAGAGAAAAAAAAATGATTATTTGACCGATAAAATCTGTCTGTGTCAGTCGAATAACTGAGATTCTCGGGTTTCATTTTTTTTTTCCTTTCTCGGGGTTGAAGTTTCGGTATTACGGCGCTTCTTTTTATTAGGTCTCGAAAGTATGTTGTACCCTCGAGAATATTTAGATCTCTAGACGCCGGGTCCGCAACCGATATTAATTAAATGGTCGGTTGCCGTCAACGAGGAATTGAGCGACGCGAACCCGACCTCTCAGACAGAAGATCCTTGAGACTTCCGACAGAAAACGCGACCGACTCAACTGGTTCAGCGGCTCACAGCGGAAAGCCCACAGATATCAGAACTTGAGAACGGGGTCACCGGGGATTCTGTGACTTTTCTATCGACGTCGCGGTTAATCGAGAAGTCTCGTCAACGACTGACAATGAAATTCGAGTGGAAAATTTTTAATCGGAGATTCGCAACTTCTTCTTCCGATCGATCGATTTTTCTTACATGATATACTTACAAACAAATTTTTTAAATAAAAACATTTTGAAAAAAATTTAAATACTTTCGTGGGGGTTGAAAAAATGACCAAACGATACGCAGCAATAGCGAACACCCGACAACGATATAATGCGGGAAAATTTTCAAAATCATTTTCGAAACTTCTTGTAACAAGTAACAAAAAGTTATCGCGCGCTGATTTTTATACGCGGAATTCCGGCGCTGAGAATTGTTCAACGCTGCGTCGAGGTCATTCAACATTTGCCTGTATAACGCAGAATAATTGCTCGGTCGTTGTGTAATCGTTGAAGTTTACTCTCCTAATACCGTGAGACGAACGACCCGCGGTGTTTCACGAATACCAGCTTACGTAGGTAAGTCAAAGAAGAACTCGCAACGATTTGCGTGAATCATTAGCGGCTAATGGTTCTCTCTCGAGAGGACAACAAGTATAGGAGAGAAAGAGAGAGAGAGAGAGAGAGAGAGAGAGGGGAGAAAGAAGCTTTCTTAATATATATCTCATGTCTCCGAAGGCGGACAGAGAAAGGTTTCCGAGTTTACACTCCACGGACGCGAAGTTTTTTTTCCGGACTATTAGTACGACGTTTCCTAATTGTTATTCCGCTTCGAATAGCATGCGAGGCGCAAAAAAAAAAACACTGAGCTTTTATCGTTGGTCGAGTTAGTTTTTTAGTGAGTTCGTTCGTTTATCGAAATCATAAAAAAAAAAAAAACCGGAGCTTGAAAAGAAGAAATACACGTTTATTTTAAAGAGAAAAACTTTTTTCTGTTTTCTCGTTAAATCGAAGTTAACGCAACGAGGCTTTCGCAGGCAATATTATAACGATGTCGAAAAATTTATTATATTGTCCGACAGGATAATTATTTCTTGAAGTACCATTAAAACGAGAAGGGAATAGCGGAGGGCTCGGAAGAGAGTAGAACGCATTAAATTTAATTCTTCAAGGGACTTTGAGGGAGAGACGTCGTTCGTTATTGAAAGATTGGCATTGAGTGGGGAAAGGAGAGGGGGACCCGAGAACTCTCATCTCGAGTGGTACAAGTACAAGAGAATTACAATAATGGCAGAGTATATAATCGTCAATTTACAAAACCCATTATAATATGTATTCGAGACGTTTTGGTTCACTCATTTTCTTGCATTAGCTGTTGCGCTCCCTTAGCAATTCAGACAGTCAGTATCGCAAAGTGTAACTCGAATCGTTCGGTATTGAGAAGCGTTGTCCTTGGCGGGGTATTTCATTTCATTTATTCCATACATAAGTTGACGCACACCGGCGAAAGTTGGATGGAGAAAGGGTATTTATTATATTTTGAGTCTCACGATAATATCTAAGATATTCCATAACACGGAGAGGCCTCCGAGGAATTACGACTGTTAATATAATCTGTTAATAACGAAAACAAAACCTTCTGTATAAATAATCCTTAATCGGCGATCAGAGCCTTGAGATTATCGCTTAACCTAATATCCTTCGATGTCAGTAAATACACGTTGAAAATTTATTATTATGATTATTTTTTTTTACTGGGTGCTAAAACATTTTTTCTCGTATTTTAATAATATATCGATTTTTCTCAATTAAATCAATAATCGTTACGATCTTATTAATCGATTGTATCACGCGATGGATATTGAAAAGTTTCAATTATTCATCGTAAATATGAAATTCTACTTTGTTTCCTATTTCATTGATTTTTAGTGACGGCAATGAAAAAAATGCATGAAATTTGTTCGGCACTTATAACGTTGCTGTATCTTCACCGAGCGATTCGCCATAGTGTGCGCAGTTGTATACATTTTTTTTATAGAAATGAAGATTATTATTATTATTATTTCAATGGCATTAACACTCTTTGTAGAATCGACAGGGATGAAGCTTTGAGAATAATATCTTCTTAATGTAAACTGTCTAAAATCATCATATCGATTCTCCTCACGATAATTCTCTCTCATATGCACATACAATATTCTGATGCACGGTGAGCCGCGAATAGAGAGAGGTATTGAATTCCTTCGCATGCCAGAGAGTTTATTTGGCGAGTGGCTGAGCTCATCCGGATCCTACGGTAGATCCAGAGCATCCGTAGTAAATGTAAATGCTTGGATAGTAGGAATATTCTCTCTGCTATACGCAAAACGATTTAGTGGCGATTGGTATGCGAGACCGGAACGATGAAGAAGAGAAAGCAGACTGGAGAGAGACGGGAGAAAAAAACGGGGGGAGAAAAAAGGACGAAAGGTGGCCCGAGGGAGCAAACTGCAGGCTCAACGCAGACTGCGGGTTTGGGGGTATTCCTGAACCTCTCGTACTCGACTCTTGCGTTAGAGCGAAAGGGTAAAGGGATGAAAGGGACGAGGAGTGTAGGAGGGCTTAGGGCGAAGGAAAGCGTAGTTGATGCGAAACTTGCACATCGGGGTGGGCCGGCAGGTTTTGTTATTCCATGTTTGCGACGCAGTAACCTACCCCTGGCGAGTCTGCACGTTTCTTCTCAGCGCCTCACTCCCTTCTCTCGTCGTAACCACCCGCGCTAAGGCGCTCTCTCTATCCCCATCATCCCTTCTCAAGTTTCCACAACGCGCGCGGGCCTCCCTTGCTTGCCTTTCTGCCTTAGCCGCGTGTTCTCCCGAAGCTCTCGTACTTCATAGCCAACTAACCTACTGGCAGGCAACCTCTAACCTCCCCCTTGAAACCCCAACCCTCTTTTGTTGCCAAGACTCCATTCTCCGATATATATGTATATATATGTTTATATATTTCACGAGACGGTGTGTAACTTATCCACCCAGGTAAATAGGAAACGAGTCGGTGCACCGAGAATACGGAAATAGTTGCACGTATCAGAAAAAAGAAACACAAACATTACTTTATCTGCCCTCACATTTTTCTATATCCTACAAATACATTTTTTTTTAATAAGCAATTACTATTCGATTTATTTTATCAGAAAAAATGAAAGTGAATTTTTCCAAACAATTAAATGTCAAACTTCAATTTTCAATTTTCAGAAAATATTTCAGACAATGAATAATATCAAATTTATAATAATATTCAATATTAATATTCAATAAGCAATTTTTGTTTAAGTTGGAAATAAATAATTTTTTTTTTTTTCAAGCGAATTTTATTTTACATTAAATATATTTTTTTCGATTTTAATTTCAAATTTATATTTTTATTGTGAACAAATTTTTTAACATTACGACAACGAGCCGCAGACATCAGCGTCGTTAAAAATGTGAACGCGTTTGAATCGAGTCTCGCCGGCCTAACCTATTAAATTTGATATAGCGAAGAATCTCGACTATATTATATATAGTTATGAATATTCATTGTTATTCGATAACTTTTGAGAGAAATAATTAACGATTCATTATGTATGCGTACGGCAGAGTGCTCGGGACGTCTATGTTTTCCCGAAAAGCAATAATCTTTCGTCTCCCTCTTATTCCGTCGCCTCTACGATATTGTATGGTTGTACGGTACGCTAATTCCACAGCTTGCAGCACCTGAAAACCAAGACTCGAGCGAGGATTCGCGGCAAGAGAAGGTGCTCTTTATCCCCTCGCAGCACACGCCGCGCGCTTTCCGTCCGTACCTTTCCTCTCCCGTCCTGACGTGTACCGAACGCTATAACGGCCAAACTGCCAAGCCTCGCGTACGGTAAGCGGAGGAGTTTGCATATTCAAACGTGGCGCAAGAGAGAAGGCTATACAGGAGTTTAAAGGGTGGGGCGGGGGGTATAAGGGGGACAAGAACGAGGAGACTTCGCCTCCCGGGCACGTTCGTAACCTACGCCTTCCTTTTAATTATTGCGATTAATTAAGCCGTAACAAGTCGACGGAGAACACGAAGAAAAGGAATAGGGCGAGGGGTGAATTAATTATTGTGGTCGTCCGGTGGTGTACGGTACTTTCGACTCACCCTACCACCATTTTTTTTTCTTTTTTTTTTTTCATTCATTCATTCACCGAGAGGCACGATAAAAAGTCGCGGTAACCGAGGAAAAAATGTCGAATATCAAGAGACTCGAGAGGTACAGAATTAAAAGTAATGCTTCAGTCGATTATAATCACTTTTCAGAAATTACCCGCGATATTAGCGACGATATTGGCTTAGGTGTGAAAAGTTAGGAGTATGTCGGAGTTTCAAAAGTATTTTAAGGTCATTGACTCTCTCATAGGGAATAGAAAAGAATTTTAGAGCAACAGCAAGGAGGTCTTTGTGCAAAGATGTCGCTGTGGCCTATTTCTACTTCATCGAAGTTTCCATCGTCCTCTGGACTGAGGAGGGGGGAGGGTGTAGCGCGAGAGAGCTTCGAGCTTTTGAAAACCTATTGCCCGAGGAATTCCCAGGGAATTACCGATTCATTACCGAAGTTTGTACGCGATCCCTGACTAGGTATGTGTGCGCGACGGCTATGTGTGCGATGTTCTCTCGGGAAAGTTGAAGAGCGGCACTTTGGCGTGGCATCCACCGAACACTGGGGCGGGTACCTCGACCATTTCCCTGCGGTTTCATCGTGGAACACGATTCCTCAGTGAATGAAAGGAGAGAGGGAGATAACGGAAGGGGCGTCGATGTAAAAATGTAAATGTGCGCACGAGATCAATGCCGTGTCTGGTAAAAGTACAGACGCAAAGAGCTGCTAATGAAACTATCACGCATTATGCCATTTTTATCGTTTCGGCGTTACAAAGATGGCAAATTTCTTGTGATGTTCGTTTTTGGCGCATTTGTCGAACAAGTATTAGACAAATAGAGTGATCGAAATATTGTTCGTTTTTAGAAATTGCGATTGAATTGATGCCGAAATAAATAAAGTATATGTCACAATATACAAAACAAACTTTTGTATATAACGACAAACATGCATATAAAAATAAAAAAGTAAAAAAATTATAAGTAAATTATATATCAATATATATTTTTCATATCGATATATAATTGAATTATCATTTTTTTTTTGTTTTTGCGGCAGATATACATTTTTTTTTTTAATCACATCTGTACCTCTGAATTTCCATTCGCGAGTGGATTACGAGAACAGTGCCACAATTTGGAGTTTCGGAAACGAGGTAAATTCGGTTGAAAAAAAAAAAAAAAAAAATTATCAATGGAATTGTAGAAGAAGAGAGGGCGCAGCTGAAGACAGAGAAATATATGGGACGGGATTCGGATTCGAGACGACTTGAAAATCCATGAACAATCACCGGTGCATATTTCATATTCAGCGACCCGTGTCGTCGCAATCTTCGTGTGTTGGCTGGGCGCTTGTCCCGTCGGCCGTCTGGTAAGGGTGACTTTGCGACAAGACGGGATGGCCGAGAGCCACGGCGACAGACTCTACCAGGGTATCGGCCCTTTGCTGAAATTGAATCCACAATCGAATGTGTGACGCTTCGACGCTCTAACGTATGCATTGGCCTCGGCGAACACTGTTGCCGGACGCAACGGACTTTCGTTCGCCGTTCCCAGTCGTTTTCTTGTTCCCCAGATTCTCGTTCCTCGGTCCGCCCTTCTGTCGTACTATTCTCGTATAACCATCCCTCGCGATTCTACTCTCTACTTTGAACTTTCCATACTTTCATTCTCGCGCGTCTTTCTCGTCGGACAATTTTCTCGGACAGAATAGAGTATTGTTTGTACTATTTCCGTTGTCATGGTACATTCCTGAATATATACTGAGATTGCATTGTCATGAATTCTCGTACTCCTAAGTGAAATAACCCCGCGATATAAAAAAAATTGAACGGAAGACGTCGTAAAGTTTATCAATTAATTTGTACTCATTTTCCAAAGCAAACCTTTTTCCGTTAACAATTATTGCTTGTTGTCAATTATAGTACTAGAAAAAACTTTCTTTAAAAGGTAAAAAAAAAATGTTTTTTGGCACTTTTTTTAAAAAAACTAAAAAGAAGTTTTTTTTTTTTTACTGCGTGCTAAAACATTTCTTTCCGTGTTTTACCAATTAGCCAATAGCACCAATAATCGTTACGGTCTTATTAGTCGATTGCATGGCAATGGCAATTAAAAATGTTTAATTATCCATTGTAAAAATAAAATTCTATTTTGTTTTTGATTCTATTGATTTTCAATGATAACAATGAAAAAAAAATTGTACAATTCGTGCGGCATTCATTACGTTGCTGTATTTTCATCGAACGATTCGTCATAGTTTGCGCGTTTGTGTCACGACAAAAAAAAATCTGCGATCCTCGTCGAGCAAGCGACCATTATCAATAGTACCCGTGCGCTCATCCAACGGGATGTTGATCCACCGGACTTTTTAATTAACGATCGTCGCGCCCGGTATAATCATGAATGTGCCGACGAATTCGAGTGGAACACAATCAGTCAAACGTTTGTTGAAAAACCTTTTAAATCCATGCGCGCTTATACACACAGTACGGTGCCTCAGTTGCGCCGATTTCACAAATATCGTTTTTTCTCCGGCATTGAATTCAAGGGCAATTAATAATTTCGATGATAGGCCTGATGGCAGAGGGCCATCGGGCGAGGGTTACGTTTGAAACAATTGGGGGGGAAAAAAAAGGAGTGAAAAATTGTACGTTTTGTTACGTAGTTCCGGATGAACAGGTGCAACACGATATTGGATTCAACGAGTCTTTGTGTTGCTTCTGCTGCCACGCTTGATAGGGTAATTGGAAGTCCGAGCGCACTTTACAACGATGTCGCGTTACAGTGGTTACGGCACACCGGACACGTTATGAGTACACATTGATCACGTTACTCGAGAACCGCAAGACCGCCTCTCATAGATTACTGCGAGATGCGAGTAACAAAGTAAAAAAAAAAAACAAAGAAAAAGGTACCCAAGTGATGTTCCTTTCTTGATTGTATGCCATGTCACTGAATGCATCGAAATAATCGAAATTATTAATGTCGAAAAAAAATTTGCAATTCCCTTTACAATTAAAAAAGCATCGAAAAACATTTGAAACAAAAAGAAAATAATAATAACATAAATATAAAAAATATATTGAAAAAAATGGATTTCGAATACAACGTATTTTTGTTCTGATCATCTTGTATCCGTCGCTTATCTTACGCAACACTCGTTAAAAATAAATTTCCCAGAATGGTTTTTTTTTTTTTTTGTTTTCGCGTTAATCATTTGCGGAACGTACCGAGGCGCGCGAAACGATTCGTTCCTGTAATTATTATTATAGAAAATCGACTGTGGGTATATAATTAAGTAATTCTTCAACGAGAGCTCCTAATGGTCTTGCGGTTTACGATATAATTAGTGATAGGAGGAGTTGCGAATGAATTTAACTGCCATATACCGGGACGTTAGTGGTTGCAGCCCTGCTGTGGTCAGACATTGATCGGGTTATGAGTAAAGAGCGAAGCGCGGGTAGCATTATCGGTTACAGCACGTCAGTGATCAAAGTGACTCTGCGCTCCGTACGTCGCCCCGTTCCATTGGCACTCTGGCGTTAGCTCTGTTTCTCGTTCGTAAAAATTCAACCCCCAATAGGAGAAGTGTGTTCTCCGTATGAAATGCAATTCCCTTGATATTCAAAGAAAAATTTGCTTCACAACGCTTTATACTATATAAAAAAGTAAAAGAGCCAAAAAAAAAAATATATAGAAGGATGAGAACGAAAATATAGTCCGGATAGCGCGGCCTGTTTAATATGGTAATTGCCAATTGGGAGTACGGGGCAGAGGTGTGGAGCACAAGCGTTTCCGCAGAATCGAGAACCGGAGAGCGACGTTAGCGGTTACGCCGGCACAGAGCTCACGGTTATGACTAAACATTAATGAAGTTACGAGACACAAACTTTTTCGCTACGGCGAGAAGAGATTCGACGATACGAAAGAAAAAAAAAGATACGCGATAGAGCAAAATAAAAAGAAGAAAAAAAATGGAACGTATGAAATTTGAAAAAGTAAGCAAAGTAACAGAGGGAAATTGTCCGAACGCGTTACGATGACGATGGTGCCTATCCAATGAGAACGAGAGACGGAGAGGATCGCGTTTACCGCGATTACTGTGGCCGCACAGAGGGTTATTATCCCACAGGTTTCTCTGAAATTACAGGCACTCTATCACAGTACTTTGTAGTATATACATTCGCTATGTGTTCGACGCTCCATAATAGTATACGCGCGTTAAACTATACTCTATATCGATAGTCCGGAAAGGCCGTTATAACGGCAGCGTATTCGCGGCAACGAAGCACACGTACCATCAGCACGATGATCGTAATACCAATTCCGAGCGATCTAATCCAGGGCGTTCGCTAATTAGCGACCAGAAGCTCAACGCGGGTGAGCAGCGCGGCATCCGGCTCGTTGATCGGCGTGCGCGGCGATCCTCTTCCCCGTCCCTCCCGCATGCGGTCGCGATAATAATAATCTCTTCGCAAAGCCCGGCAGACAGTTTAATTAAGTGAAACAGTCATTCTTAATGGGAATCAGAAGCGATAGACTGAGAGTGAGAGTCGGGACGCGACTAACCATCGAAGTTTATTCAATGGATTAGCAAAGTCTGACAAGGATAAGAGAGCGGGTGACATAATCATTTTCAAATGTGACAAATGTAATACCGACTTTAATTTCTGTTGAAAACATTTCCCACGATAAGCCTTTCACTGTATAATTCTTTATTTATCCGAATAGTAAATGTCATTTTTGTTCAATGTGATATTTTATCATTGTCGGTCTCTAATTCAATCCTATAAACGAATTCGCGTAATTATTAAAAGTTTTGCACAAATATACTACAATACTTTGATTAATAGACTTTATTATTGGCTTTGTTCGATTATCGATTTAAATCCGCTTACACCGAAACAAAAAAATTGTGCGTTGGAATAATACATTTTGAGAATTTTTTTTTTTTTGAAAGTAATTATTATTTCTTCCAATTAATTATTTTATTCGGAGCATAATTGTAAATAAAAATTTATAATCACTCCAAAAGCTGCATAGTTCGCTGCAACTCGTTGGCAATTTCATTTAACGCTTTGCTATTAGAATTCCGTCTGTTACAAGATACCGCGAAGAGCGAAGTGACGATAAACGATGTAGATGAGCACGAGTTACCGTGTAGCCGAGCGCGAAAGCAAAGGAAATGTGATTGATGCTGAGAAGGCGAGAGGAGAACCGCCGAAACGTAGGAGCTGCGAAGGGTAAAGTTTGAGCAGATGCTCCCTCCCGAAAAAGCACTCTGCGCTTCGGTGATAAAGACGAAGAAGAAAAGAGTGCGGAAAGCAGAGAGAAGGATACACACAGCCTGAATGGTGTAAGTTACCCGTGGTTCTCGCCGCCGTGGGTGAAACACAATCGTTGGGTGGGTGGCAAGGTTGACGATGGGAGGGCGACGGGGGAAGTTAGTTTCTGGCGTCGTCGGCATCGTCTAAAGACCCTGTTCTATGTACTTCATTCCTTTCCACCCCTATCCGGTTATTCTATCTCGCTCTCTTCTCTACGCTACTCGCGTGCTCTCCCGAGCATTAACACGTTGAGTCGTTAGGGTTGCCGAGGATATGCCGGGGCAACGACGACGACGACGACGAAGCTGAAAGTGCCTTTCTCTCGGCCGCTTTTGTCTCTCTCGTTCTTGCAATCTCTCCCATTCTCCGTTTCCTTATCGAAGGAACGAGAGAATCCGGAGAGAAGGAAAGAGCACCGTAGGGTCGAAGCCGAAGCGAGAAAAGCACACGCCAAGACTTCCAACTCGCTTATGTACGCGGCAGTTCCTCTTCAATCCCGAACGAACGAAGAGTAAAGGATAGAACGCGAGAAGCCCACCGAAGCGACTTTCGGTCTGTTTACGGAAAACCATTCCCCTTCGCGAAAACCGCACCCGGCACCGGTGAGGCAAACGCGAACGTGAAGGGACGTACGCCGGGAGGAAGACGTGGAAGAGGCGTGGTAAACTCTCAACCGCTCGGTACCCCGAAGCGCACGGGGTTCCTTTTACCCCTTTCGAACCTTTCCCTCCCGCCCCCCCCCCCCCCTCTCCTCCTTCTGTAGCTACTCCTGGCGTAAACTCTCGTTGCCTTATACCTAAATTACCCCCCTGTGTAAAGGTATATATATACACGTACATATATGTAGGAAAGTGGGAGTATAACATGTCGAGCAATTCAGGTAAGAAATTTATTCATCGGCCATTCAACCGAGGCTCAGGTAAATATTTACGGCATCCAGCCTTTCACCATCCCCTTGCTACCTCGACCGTCGGTGAAGCCGTTCACCACCGCGATATTCACATCCTTCCTCCGCAGTCCCTCACTCCTTCAGCTGCAGCCATGTGTGTGCGCTTGGACTATCCGAAGACGGCTTAGGCCAAGTTTCGGCTCCACAGAAACGCTCCAGGCTATTTTCCTACCGCGAAGTGGCCTCGAACCTCAGACGGTGTATCGGAAGTATGCACTACATACAACCGCAGTTTCTGTGTGTATCAGGCGCCGTAAGGGGATGGAAATACTATATCTATTGGTTGAGTATCGATTTCCCGTCGGCTCGATACTCTCTGAATTTTCGTATTAACGACATCATGCAAACCGAGACCATAATATTGATTATACGGAGAGCCGGTTACGAGATTGCGAAGAATCACCGCTCGAGACTGCGAATAGTCTATGTCGTTGAAGTATCGATTGGCCGTTTATCGGATCGTTTCTGCGTTTTTTATTTTATAGTTTACGCGGTACTTGGAATGATTTTTTGCTCTTGCAAAGTTAGCGTGAAAATTAGGTACGCAAAGCCTATGTAGCATGTTAGTTTATAGTGCCGTGGATAATGAAAGAGGATATGAGAAAATCCGAGGGAACCTTAATGAGGAAAGTTTTCATTGAAGTCTTTGGAGAACCAACGACGCTCACGACTGCAATGATTTACTCGAGAATCTCTGTAAGCTAAATCTTCGGATGCGAGGTGCGGCGAGGCATGAAGTAGACGGACTTTGTGTTCTTTTTAAAACACAACGTGGGGTTTCCGATAAGGAAAGTTAAAAAAAATTACGGAGGCTCCTTTTTCATGGTAGAAGTTTCGCGAAGAAAAGAAATTAATAAGGAAGCAATGTGAAAATTTAGGATTTTTAGAGTTGTCGTTAACTATCGAATTTGTCGCGTCTGACTTCTCTGCGATTTTGATTCCGAACACAATCGGAATCTGTAGGACACGGTGCATTTTTTTTGCGTCTTCAACGCCAAGTATTTCAGCATTAACAAAGAAAGATCTTCCGGTCCCTACCCGCTATTCTAGTGAGGAGCTTTTTCGTTGAGCTTTCAGCGCCGCGCCTAAGAATGATCCTGCAAAATTCGCCGGTTCCCTAATAGCGTGTGAGTAAAAGCAAAGGCAAAGGGAGGAAAACTCTTGTTGATGCTTCTTGGGTTTCCTCGGAGCGTGAGAGAGCTGGTAACAAGGAGAGAGCGGCGAAACTGCCACGAGTCAAGAAACTCGTTAAATCCTCCTTTGCATCGAGCCAAACTCAGGCAACTTTGCCGATTTTTCGTCCACCCACTTCTGCGTACACGGCTTTCGGGTTTATTATGGATACTAATGAGGAGTTCCAACGTGTTTGCACATTCGTTTGTAGAATTATTAGGCGACAACCAAGAACTGTAATTGCCCCTTTTAAATTACTATAACATTGTGTTGAGGAACGAATTTTCTGGAAAACCAGGGCGTTGCGAGAATACCGTATTTCATCAGACTTTGCGGGCTTTTAATAGTTTGTATGGTTTGTAACGAACTATCAAAAGGAAAAAATTATGTTTAGCGATGAAATTTTCCTTGAAATTGTGTGTGTTATTCAGAATTAGCAGTCTACACAAATTGCACAAACTCCGTGTGTTTCTTCCGCTCAAACGGATTCACCAATGGCAGAGATAGAACTCGCGGATGTAGCAGAACGAGAACAGCTAATTTCACACGAGGTAGAGGGTTTGCAAGAGGGTTATCTGAACATTCGCCATAAATACTCCGGTGGTATGGGATGGCGTTGCATGAGTGTACGTACGCTCAACCGGGATGCACAACATCCCAGAGACCGAGAGCCCTTTCGCTTATCTGGCGACACCCTTTTTTTTCCTCCCTTCCTCTCTCTCTCGCATCCGTTTAGCATTTCCGGCTGAATTTAATTGCGTCTATTTATCTCGGCTTCCGCGTGCACGAGTATTTAGTGGTCGACCACACCGGGGTCCACCGCGAATATTAATTTCGAGGTTTCCGAGGGAGAAAACGCCCTTGGCTCGCCCTACGTCTCGGTGTCCAGCGGCTGCGAATTATAACTTGACTTTGTATACAAGGCGACGAAATACCCTCCACCGAATGCTGAGATGAATTTCAGTCAAAACGTGGGGCTCTGGTTATATCCAGAATAATATAACACCGTTACATGACTGTTGTCCATTTTCGAGTTGGCAATGGTTTACGTAGCCGGAGACTCCAATAGAAACACCGAAATCGATCATAGGGAGAATTTGGCACCTTTTGTCATCACTGAACTGGGTTTACCCGGTGCTCTATTTTGTTTAGACATCGACCCAACACTTTTTTCCGAAGCGCTGTAGCGTTGGACAAGAAGCCACGTGTCGGATCGAATATCGCGGTTGCACTTGCCGCTTCTATGTTCTATATTGATAGGAGTGCGGCTGTTGGAAACGAGATAGTAGTGCGAAAACGTCGATGTACGGTTCGATTATCCAGTCCCAATTCTTCCAAACGGTCCTCCAAACCCCTCCATCGAAGGACGGAGCAGGCATCGTGGCACGAGAGCCATCGGTATGACCAGGCATCGGATCTCGTTTAATGGCCGGGTTGGATCATGTACCCGGCCCGTTGCTATCGGGCCTCGATGCCTGCTCTCCTGTCTATGAAACGTAGCCTCCAGGCCGGCAGGTTTGCTGGACCCCGTTCAATGGACCTTGTATTTGTGTTTGATAGGGAAAACCCCGACGCGCTTTTATTCCCAGATGTCCGAAACACGTATATACCACCGATACGTCGTCTATCTCTGTACAGATACTCACATGCAGTATATACATATCTTTTTTTCTTTTTCACCTCGTGAAAATCAATCGTGGCGACTGGATTGCACATACCGATATACTATATCCACCCGGGAGCCGGTGGCACGCGTACAAGTGCCTATACATACGTTTATACACACTATGCATGAATTCCGATATTCCAAATACTATATCACCGCTGTGCCACGATATATATCCCCAAAATTCTGTTTTTCCTGTTTTTCGAAGATAAATATATTCATACACGTTACTCGTACCCCCAGAGAGTATACCAATGCCCGAACGATTATACTACATCAAATTTCGGACAACGGTGAAATATCGGGGATTCGGATAGATAATGCATGGAGCAAACTAACCCTCGGACCGGGAATGGGTAGAAATGGAGTTTTAAAGAGCTCCCGATCGATCGATGTTGAACGTTGAACGTTAGAATGATAACAATTGTTATCGTTACTGTTATCATGCATTTTATTTTTGAAGCTTCTAGGAATGATACCTCTTAATGACAGAATTAAGGTTGCGAAATCATCATGTATTTGCAATCGCTAGTTTTTCATTTATTATCATTAAAAAAAAACCCACTGAATACCATTGGCTGTCTGTTGACGGTAATTCAATGGAGTTACGCCGATGATATCATTCGCTCATTCAATTTCCCAAACATTTTGGCATTCGTTGAATCGTATATTAGTACCATTGACTTTGCCATTTGTAAAATGGGATTAGTTGCCATTCAATTATTGCCGATCATTTTCTAATGTATTTAGTTGTATTCTATCGCAGATTATAAATTTCATATTAATACCTTTCAACGTGTGTAAAATGTTTATAATGTTGTAAATACAATTTCCTGAATAGGATTTGTGTAATTCTGTCAATGGGATTTATGGAATGAACGGATTATGTAATGCGGTTTGCAATTTCCCACTTATTTGTCAGTCCCTTTGATTACATTCATTGCGATTAAACGCGCAATGAAAAAAAATTGCTAAAGGTGGCCTTTGGGAGCTGAAAAGCTTTTGGCGCCCATCAAAATTGGGTGCTCTTCACGGTGGGGAGACAATCTAACGAAAAAAATAAACCGTGTCAAAAGATTAATAAAGCTAACTTAGGAAGTAAAGGCGCCGAATGACCAGAACTTCGATTACCGTGAGCTGCGTATCGATCATCCCGGCTAATTGATAATAACAGTGGTCTTTTAACGTCATCATTCGAGGTAATTAGGATGTGGGCCGCTCTCGTCCAATCACCGTCATGTTATTACGAAGCCACTCGAGTCTCCCCCTTATCCGGGTGGTACTGGTGCTCGACTCCCGATGCTGTTCATCCCGACCCTTCCAGCACCCTTTTGCCCACTCTACTATATATTATCCATCCCCTTTCCCTTTTTCCCGATCTGTCCACCGTGACTGTCCTCATTACACACAAAAAAAAAGGAACTTTCGATATTCATTCCTTATAAAAATATCGACATTCGGCATCTCAATAAGGGGAACCAGGAATAATTACCATTACTACTCGAAGACTCGAGGGCAACCAAAAGAAGAAAAGGTAACTCGATACGATTCCCAAGAAACTTGAGATCTAGACGCGGATATTTTCTTTCTCCCAATCAATTAGTGACTAAAGGAAAAGCAATAAATTGTAGCATTCTCTCGTTTTTTTTTTCTTTCCATTGCAAAGAACAAGAAAAACACTGGAATAGCATGGTTAATGCATCGACGATGCTTGAAATAAATACTTTCAAGGTCGTCGGGGGTACCGCTGATGGTTAATGGAGCACATTGCCATCAGTGGTTCAGAAGCAGCAGACGTGAGGGTTTAATGGCGAATGAATGTGATGTAGCTGTGGGGAGCGGCAGCAGCCTCAGGGTCATCGTTCCCATGAATAATTCTCAACTACGAACGTCATTAGAGTAATTAGTAAATGGAGGAGCGGTTCGAGAGTACGAAAGCAACAGAGAAGCGTCGCTGATGTCGAACAACACTGTATACAAGCCGTTCTGTTGGCGTCCAATTACGTTGATGCTACCGCGCGATGATGCCATGCTGTCTTAGAGTCGAACCGCATATACCCGGCTGTGGCAAAGTGCGTACGTGCACATGCGTGTCCCTCAGTGCACACGCCTGTGTGCACAGAATCGTCGGAGAAGGAAGGAGCATACAGAAAGAGAAACAGCTGCGAATTCAACACAGATAACCAAGCAGCGGTTTATGTGCAGTAACACTGTAACAAGGAGCCGCTCAGGTCCGAGAGTCCCGAAGCATCGGAGACGAGCCGTTTGCCGTGCCGCTGCTGTTGCTGTTGCTGATGGTCATAGCGAGAAGCGGTATGAGAATGAAGAGGATGAGGATCGCGCCGACGACCGTTAGTGAGCGTAAACAGCAAGGACAACAAAAGCGAGATGCGTTTACACTGTGTTCTCTCCGTGAACCAACAATACTCCCGTGTTATCTATCTAACATTGTTTCGTCTACTCAACTCCAATGTCATGTAATATACAAGGCCAAGGTACACATTGCCGAAAGCGATTGCCGCTTAGACGTCCTCATTTGGAGAAATGTTATCCCGTCTACGAAACCCGGAATTTCATTGTTTCAAAGAGTTACTAGTTTCCGGAAACTTAGGACACTTAGCATATTAATTTTGCGACTGCTGTGGCATCGCAATAATACATATTGCATGGAATAATTTAATCGTTATTTACTGCCAACTTGACTACCCTGGAAGGAATATGTGTCTGGTAACACGCGTAGATTTGGCTTTCAAATGCTGCAGGTATTACCTACATGACTTCTTACTTGTTCGCATCCTGATGCAACGATTTCCCTACAAACACGGAATATCTGGAATATATTTCGATGAAAACACGAAAAATATAATTATTTGTGAGAAGTAAAAACTTATGAACATTTAAGGGAATTAAATTTTGATTCTGCAGAAGAATCCTTATTTCATTGACGCTGATAAGCATCGTTGGCGAAAAAGAGGAAAGAGAAATGAGGTAATCAAGCGCCTCTTTGACAGGTTTGTACGCATAGTCATAAAAGCCTCGTTTCTACCTGTGTTTACGGTAGCAGAGTTATAGAGGGGCGGTAAAAGGGGAGAAAGCAGTAGCATCCACATGCCAAGTAAGAATAATGAACGCTCAGCAAGGATTCTCGAATGCTCTTGATGTCGAGAGGAATTCGACCCCCTCTACCTTTCTCGTTTCCCTGCTGTGCTCTCTCGGTCTTCATCGCCCTCAAGGTGCTGCTGTCTGCAGTCTCGTCGCAGATATTAGCATGAAGCCGAGAAAGGGGTGGAGGAGAAGCGCAAGAAGGAAGAGAAGGAATCACCGAGGCAAAACGTGAGAGGGGAGAACAGACGTAAAAAAAGAGATTGCAGAGGCAAAACGTATAATCGAATAACTAAACGATTGTGTTTGCAGCTGCATCGCGAGTCGACTTGGCTGCTTAACGTCCGTTCACCCACCTACCCGGGAGAAGAGTTTCTTCGACCGGAAACCGTAGTCTGTAAAATACGTCTACGGATAATTCTATATATGAACAATAAAGAAAAAAAACCGCATTTAACATCCCGCAGTCTAAGTTCAGTTTCTCTTCCAGTTTTCAGTTGCACTGTGTCAATTCAAGATGCATTCGGTAGCTAATGTTGTTTTTCAAGCATTTCTGAACTACGAAATCTGTCGATATTTCGCGGAAAATTGATAATCAGTTTTCGTTTGGCTGCGGTAATTGACTGTTGAAATAATTCCCGATTAATCGCGTCCTCGTTTATCATTCGGGATTCTCGATCATCGATCGTTCTGCTTTCTGGATCGAAGTTGAAAGCCTTTGAAGAACAAAAAGAATGTTCAAAAAAGTTCTACTTCAGCATTGATTACTCCATAATGATCATGTGAGGTGAATAACCACAGCATCGTGAACGTCAATCCTCAGTCTTCAGTCTCAGACTAACGCTGAAGGACTTTCCAGACCGGAATCTGGGCTTCACGTCGTGCATTGAGTCTGACAGGTCTCCAATGATGTCAGGGTGTCGCTGAGGGCAACCGGGTCTAGTTGCTCGACTGGTTGCTAGACAGTTGCTAGAACCCCCGATGTACTCAGCAGGAATCGGGTGGAAGAGGGATCGGTAGTGAAGTCTGTCCATTCTTGTGGTGTTGGTGACCGGTACGGTTGGACGAGATAGTCGAAGCAGAGGTTGATGGATTTTTCGTGGGGATGGCAGCTTCACGACGAAAAGCGACAATCCGTGGACCAACGGGGGAACAAGAGAAAAGCGTAAAGGCAACGGAAGGTGGCCTCGCCTTGCCTCGCGTCATCTCACCCCTTCTTCCACATCTTCTTCTCCGCTTTCCAACTCATCCTCCAACAGCTCATTCCTCTTTCTCACTCACGGTCACTGTGAAGCGCTTAATTGTGTCGCGGAAATACTCAGACAGACGGATTCCTTTAATAATGCGCTCGACGGCGCGCTCAACCGTTCGCCCTCCCGACGTTCCTTGTGCTCTTCGTCCTCATCGTCGTTGTTGAGGGCGAGTTCGAGCGACTCTGTACCTCTGTCTGTTCCTTCGCTGGCCACTGGTATATATGATGTACGACTGCGATGTCAGTGTATGCGGAGCTTAAAGAGGAATGAGCGTCTAGGAGAGAAGGTCTGTATGTGTATCTGCCTGCTGGCAGTCTCTGACTTCCTGTCTTTCTGCTTGTCTGTTAGCAATATTTCCAGGCGAGGGCGTGCCTTCTGTATACAACTAAATAAAATCCAAGCGACACATCGAGTCTCTTTCTACACTTTTCACGACCGTGTAAAGCTGTCTCTCCGAACTGAAGCTTCTCGGCTCTTTGCTCTTTACACCTCTATTGCTTTCCCGAGGGTGGAATCTTTGGTCGGGGGTTTCGTATTACCTATCCATCACTATGATACATCGCGTGGTAATTTTTTTAACGCGATTCGCTACGACGAGTGTCGAACTATTGGTACAACTATGCGACTTGGACGGAAAAAATGTACAGTGCTAACCACACTTCGTTTGGCTTCATACGATCTTTCGGATGATCTCACGGAAGACCAACGATGATTCAGATTCGAGCAGACAGTGTGCAAGAATTTCAACGAATTTTTTCTCCGAACCGAAAGCTCGAATGTGTTTTTTTTTTTTTTCATTTCCGGTACCAAAGCCCGAGACGCGAAGCTTTATTCTTTGACGGATCATCCGCGGCTTCGGTCGGCTCGGGGAACATTGTAATCTGTCAGCCCCTCGCGGCGGCCCGCCAGCTACCCATTATCCAAGTAACCTCGTCGCTTTTGCCTGCGCTATGAAATAAAGAATTTCGCATCGAGTCTAGAAAATTACAAAATACACGTAATTGAAAAGGACGCGAAGTATAAAGAATAAAAGGACTATTTTCCGTCCTCGAGACGACGAGAGAAACGAATGAAGTCAGCCTTTCTCCGAACCAAGAGATTCTCACGCTTGTTCTTGTTTCCATCTTCGTTTTCAATTATTATCACGTAATTTGTTTTCCCCTGCCACGCCCCCCCCCCCCCCCTCCCCCTCTCCACTTTATTCCGACTCGTTACACAGAGACGATTAAAATTCTCCGAAACGTTACTTTATCACAATTTATTTTCACGTTCTCACGATTAATTTTCTTGCGTACCGTGGTAATCGTCGAGGATTCGCACTGTCGAGTTTGCATGGCTAAAAAATATTTATGTTGGTTAAGAATCACGCGTTATTGAGACTTCTCACGGCGATGAGAGTAATAAAAATATATGTATAGCGAGTAAAAAAAATGAAAATGTATAAAAATATAGAGTACTTATAAAAATACATAGTTAATATACAATAAGGGAAGACGAGCGTAACGAAACGCCGAGGAAAATAAGTTGTTCCAACAACGAATAATGGCCGGTAGTCGGGTCGAAGCTTTGCGAGGATCAAAAATGAGAATAGCAAAAGAAGTTTCAAAGGTACTAGAAATGTTCTCGTTATCTCCGGAAAATTCTACACCGCTTTATCAACTTTTCTCCTTTTTATATTATATTTCATTTCGCGCCGATATTCCCTCCCTTCGCATTGCGCCTTCCGTGCGCCCCAAAGCCTCGAAGCAC
Organism: Buathra laborator; assembly: GCA_934046635.1. Taxonomy (NCBI): domain Eukaryota; kingdom Metazoa; phylum Arthropoda; class Insecta; order Hymenoptera; family Ichneumonidae; genus Buathra; species Buathra laborator. The sequence continues at coordinate 9,913,949 of OW203897.1, forward strand.
TCGGTCGTCGACGCGGAGTCCTCTTTTGAGCCCTTCGAGTTTCTCCGTTTACCGGTGCAAGGAGCCTTCGCGGCGGCAATGAAATAAAACTAAACGTTTGTAGTCAATTAAGAACGCTGAAGAAGCTGAAGAGCTAATGCGCTTTCAGATATATGAATTCACGTTGGCGAAAAGCCGAGAAGACGAGAGAGCGGCTTGATGCCCATCGTCTCTAAAGAGGTTTAGAGAAAAGTGAAGATCAAATGTGTAAGAAATTAATAATGCTTCATTCTGTTCTCGATTTTTTTTTTTATTTTATTTAATCCGACACTAAAAAAAAAAAGAATAAGCGAACGAAAGTGTAATGTCGGCTGCGGATCTAACGATGAATCGAAATGGCGCCGCAGGCTGAAAAAGGCCGTCTATTGCGCTCGCTGTGTCGCGTTAAAGTCAGACAATGTCCAGAAGGGTGGAAGGAAGCGCCCGACACAATGCACAATGTCATCCGCTCCGTCCCTCTGTTGTCACGGGCGGCGAGCACATCGCCCCTATCAATTACTTGACTTGAGGGGGGAATTGCACATGGAAAGCGTAGGACCCACCGTCCTAATTTAGGGCGGACACTGTTCCGTCAACAATCTCGTCGGTGGGATTAATTGGATAAATGCATTGACTAAAAAATTACACAATTCCTCGCCATAATATAAAATACGACGGTAATTCAGAGTAATACAAAACATCTCCAATAGACGGAAAAACCGTCTATTGGAGGTCCAAACGCGACGGAGTGGTAAGAAGAGAATGGAACGATTGCAAGAAAAAGAGAAATGAAAACGGGGACTAAGCACGAGAGAATGAAGCAGACAAAGTGAGCGAAAAAAAAAAAAAAAAAAAAAAAACGATGAAGCGAGGAATCGACCACCACGAGGCAATAACAATAATAACAGGAATAATAACGGCGCAGTGAATGAGAAAGAACGTGAACGCTGACGGTAATGGTCTCTTGATATTTGACGGTGGGTTTGTTGCTTTATTTTTCGAATGGCTCCGCGTACACCGCACAACAGCAATGCACAGCATCCACCTGGAAATCCTGGTCGCTTTCGGGCGACAGACTCGTCCGTAGTTGAGACACGGTACGTCATCCATACGGCGTAACTCACATTTGTGCGTCGCACAACAGCGCGACATTATAAATTGACGAGACCGTAGCGGGCGAGGAAGGGACCCCAAGCAAATCTATAACAGTCTGTTTGTTTGGGTGAAATTGGAGGAAAACAGTAGTGGCGGCCCGTCGCACCCGCCCACCAACGGTCTATAGCCTTTGGGCTTTCGTTTCACCGTTTTATCAGCGATCAACAAACTGATTTTTCCGTCGTTGCAATCTTCGTCAAAGCTCTTGCATTATCTACACTCCTATTCGCGACACTTTCATAAATCTTTTACAAAGTACACATATACCGTACAATTCGTTTCTATTTGCCAATTTGTACGGAAATAAGGTAAAATAAACTGTTACGGCGCTCGGAGATAGAGAAATATCAATGGGAATCGTTACTTTCTGCCTGAGCAGAACGATGACGGGGTTTCATGGTTTCACCGACCCTTCCCTTCCTCAGGTTCTTTCGTCGATTCAGCGTATATACTCAAAGATATTACTACACCCGTCCATGGGAGGGGATAAGCGCGCTGAGGGAAGAAACCAACGTTCGTATTAAATACCACAGGCACTAAATCCCTCCGGTACATTAGCCACCAGCGCTGAATCTCTTCTCAGCCTCTCGCTTTCCTTTATCGTGGTCCTTCAACGAAGTGAAAGGAAGAAAGAGAACGACGATCAAAAAAAAATAGAAGGACCACAAGACTCAAGCGTATTCTTCGAAGAACGAAGTAACGGGGGGAGTTTCGTCGCACACACCCGTCCACGCGGGCGTTCAGATTTATGATCCTTACCGAAATACGATTAAGGGACGAATGACCGAGCTTTGACCGAATACGAGGACGACGAGCTCTCGACGTATAAACGAACGCCCATTTTACTCCACTCCCTGTTCTCTCCGTACTTTTTTTTCTCCTTTTTTTTCTTCGCATTTTCCTCTTTTTGCTCGATGTGAACTGCCGCGAACTCTGCGGCACGAGGTTCAGAGTCGTTTTATCCAATCGCCAACGAGAAGGATACAATGTTTGGTTGGTGAAAAATCGGTGCTCGACTCCCGTGGACCACGAGAATAACCATCAACAACACTCGGACACTTGGTGGGTATCTCACGACGTTGCTGCTACGTTTGTTTTTAGAAGCTTTCATCTTTTCATTTCGGAACGGTACTTCGTGCGAGAAGAACGCGTTTGATCGACGATCGTGTGTCACAGGTTGAACCATCGATCACGCAGCGATTGCCACGAAGAGGAGCAAACAAAAAGCTCAGCTTCGCGAAGACTGTAAGACGCGCGAAGTAGTAGTAAAAAAAAATTGGCACAGTTTTTGATCGATCAATCGTGGAGCTTTTTTTTTTTTTTCGAATTTACCGATACGAAGAAAAAGATTTTGGGATGAAGTTCACAGTGCGATAGATTCATTTGTTGCATCTAATCACGATATCGTGTTGGCTTCGGAACCCGACGCAGATTGGTGTGTAAATCAGTATTGGTGCTCCATTGGGTCGCGGTTCAACAAGCCCGGCAACACGAGGATGGGATTAAGAGGAGAGAGAGAGAGAGAAAGGTAATAGCTTCGAGAGTTCCGTCCAACTCGCTGTGTCCAACTGACTCTATCTCGTGTACTACATCTTGGATAATCTCTGGCCTGTTCTCAATTCGGTCGACGCGGAGTGCTCCCGTGGGCCACTCCATTCCTCTTCCTCCATGTACTCTCAACGGACACCTCGTCTTCGAAGCCGCTAAACCAAACTACCGCATCTCGTGACTACCTAATATATACAATGTATTACATGCCGCCGGTCGTCATTGGTACATTGAACACGTCCGTGTAAACTATAGCAGCGATCGCAGAAAATAATGTCCGTCGTATTTTAATTATTTTCATTATTAACCAAACTGATGGCATTCGTATATAATTTTTCGAAATATATATTTTTTTTTTTATAGAAATAAAGTAGGGAACAGTAAAATGGGGCAAAATGGGACAGTCGCGGAACTCGAATTTCTGGGGCAAAATGGACCCTAAAATGCATGAAATTTAAAAGAAGTTCGATATACAAGTATCGGGAACGACGTTTAATCAAACTTTATGGAACATCACCCGTATTGTTCAATGTCTCGTCTGTTATCAATGCTAACGGTTACGCTGTTATTGATATTCGATGACTTGCACGACCCTCCATTAATGTAAAACGATGAAAAGATCGGTGTTCTCTGTGTATAATAGAGACGGAGTACCCTGATGGGCTAATTCCATTTCCAATCACAGAACCCGAGTCGCTTCACCATAGATTTTAATTAGCGCGCGCGTGCCAAGAACGATGGCGCACAGTAGGGCAGGCGAAACGAGGTCATAAATATCGGGAGCAATCGAAGCGACGAGGCTGCTTTGGGAGGATCGAGAATCGATCGTGAAGAGGTGCGGAGCCCCTCTCGCTATCAGTGGAGGATTCGTAGCTGAATGGACAAATGGGCCGACGCGCGTGAAAAAATAAAACGAGGTGACACATCCAGCAGGTTTTTTCTTACGAAGCTGTATTCGGCAATCTAGGTGAACGCAATCTCTGCAACGGTGTGATCCAATGTCGTGACAGTGTCAGAGACCTCACGAATCTTCCTCAGTCCTTTTTTCCTTTCTCCGCGACACTCTTTGGCTATAGGTGGAAAAGTCCTCTACTCCCCTTCTCGAGATTCTTACCGTGCAAAAGACCACATGGAATGAAACGCGGTCGGGACGGTGTTAATCAAGGACGGGACCTTTTTATGAGGGAAACCAACCCTGAAGGTTGGGGAGTAAAAATGAAGAGAGAAGGGAAGCGTAGGACTAGGAAAAGACACAGCGATGAGAGTGTCCCTTTTTTTCCCCTCCGTGTAACAAGAGTCTATAAGAGACAAAGTAAAATAAAAAAAAGGAAAACAAAGAAGTAGGGAGGATTTTTTTTTTTCGTATTCTACCCCCGTATAGGTCGATGTGTCGTCTTCGGAGAAGAGGATGTTGCCGATGTAGAAGGTGGACGCAGACGCACGGAGGAAATAGGGACGAAAATAAGGGATGATTGAGTGAGTGATCGACGAGTACGTTTCTCGTTGCTGGACCGACGATGCCTGGAGGATGAGAAAGGACGCAGGGAGGACGAGGAACGAATCTCGTCGTTCTCTCTCCACCGGCGTATACTCTCATTCTCTTCCGTAGCCTGAGGCCAGATTTGATTGCCTACCCTTCGCCGGACACCCGTACGGGATCACCACAAATAAATACCGCTTCCCCGAGAGCGCGCATCCAAAGCGAACACGGCAGATATGGCCCGAACCCGCACCCTATCTTAATTTCATTCCGAAAGAATCTGCTCGGGATATAGAGAGTCTGAACCGATAAAAAATTGTTGGAGTGACGTTTGAAGGATTACAGAACCGGAAGCTATCGGTAAGGGGGTTAAATGTCTTCAGGACAATTCTGTAAAGTCTTATTGCGATTGAAGCCACAATTCGATTTTTTCTGTTTGGAAACACGTCTTCTGAAGACATTGCTTTGGTTTTGATATCGAAATTAATGTCGAAAAGGGGTATAAATGAATATCGTCTTCCTACGAAAGGGTGTGTCATCTAATTAAGCCGTATTGGATGTCAAGCTTTCTTGAGACGCATCAAGACGTGATTTCGTTCCACACTGATCCCGCGCTACGGAACATGACACTGCTGATTGATGAGAAACCGGAACCAATTTTTTTTTGTTTTTTTTTTTTTTCATGATACAGAACAATACTTAACCTTTCATATATCGTCAGAAGTCGGAAAGTAAGCGGGAGCTATGGTCAAAGGAAATACATATCTGGTCTCCGGTGACCGTCGAGCGTAGGTTATAGAAAATGAAATAGAAGCGAGGGATGAAAACCACCCTTGCAAGCCGACTACGAGTCAACCCACTGCCACCCATCTTAATTTCATCCTCTGCCGATGGAACTCAATCGAGGCCACAGCTACTGCGTCTTATACACGATGAAAAATATCGGAAAAGCCGACGGTGGTAGATTGAAGAACACGAGTGACTTATATCGAGGTCGAGTGGGGTCGCGAAGCAATCGTTGATTGGAAAGATATAAAGTGTCGCGCGAGGTCGACTTTTCGTTCGCAAGCTCATCACGAATCTCTCCGTGGTAAAGGACCCTCTGACATAACATGATTTTATATTGCCCCGGAAGTAAACATATGCTCTTTGAAAAACCGTGAATTACATACGGAAAAATCTAATATCGATGTGAAATTGAAATTCAACGTTTCTCAACAAGTTATCAAACTTATAAATTTATGACATTTTTCAAAAAAATTTTAAGATTCGCGATAAAGTATGAAAAAGTGAAGAGTTGAGGTAAAAAAAAGATTCAAGGAACAACCAACAAAATTATTTATTTATTTATTTATTTAGAAAATTATGTTATGTAATTGATAATTATAATACGATAATACGATTTGTTATAAGATTTTTTTTAATAAAAAATTATTCCGAAATCCGATCCTTAGAAAGTTAGTAAGTAGCTCGTTTGCCTATTATCTCAAGATAATTCTCGACGATCGTGTGAATATACTTTATGGAGGTATGAAACCCCAGCTATTCTCGATTATCGCGAGAATTTCTATTTTATATACGTACGTGGAGAAGATGCCGATGGTATGTATTAGCAAGTTTTCAACGCCGTTAGCGTGAGAGGACTAGAGGGAGAAAGAGCGGAAGAGAGATGGTAAATTAACTATGTGCTGGAAAGTGCAACGAGTTTCCGATTAGATAGTTTCTGCCACCTAACCAGAATTAGTGCGGGACCAGGCCGTTGTTAGCCGTCTGGGAGTAAGTAACTAACGACGGAAATTGTGAAATTTTCACTACGGCGTGTAGAGAGCACCGATGTAACACCAGCGCGGGTCGGGGAGTACTCGCCAATGTCGGGAAATGCTTAAATTCTGTAGAGGTGATTAGCTAAGTCCGCGAGAGAGTGAACGAGACGCTCGGGCGCGTGGATAACTCCGCAGACGTTAATGTTCGTACGCTCTCCGACCATATTGCCATGAAGGGAAATTACATAGAATGGTATGGATTCGGTTGTTTCGCACAGTTTCGAATAAACGGAGACAAACATGCGATGTGCATATGAATTTTATTGACAAATATGTCGCGCATTCTCTGCGTAGAAGAAAATGCATCATTAACCTTCTCCGCGTGAATATAGCGAATTCTTACGAAAGGAGACATCGTCTATTGCCATTTTTTTTATTTACTTCAAAGGCGCAACCAAAGTAAAGTAAATCCTTGAAAAATCACATTCTCGAAGTGTCCTTCTCGATCTATATAAACCCTTTGGTGTTCACTCCGTTTTACTATTCGTTGTTTTTTTTTTATATTAAAAAAAATCTTTCGCTCGTTTTTTCTTATCTTTTATTATCATTTCCCCATTGAATTTTTGGATTCAATGAAAACATTTGGAATTTTCCCATTGACTTTATCAATAAACATACAAACGCAAGTACATAATTATTATCCGCATATCCATGGGAATCCATGATTTACACCGCCATTAACGTAAAATCAGAGTCACATTTTATTTGCAGTAATAACGTTCGGGTCATCATAGTGTTTATTATTGGACGATAGTAAATTCGTGAAATAATTGCCTACACCGGAAGTATCGGGATCGACATTAACCGAATAAGCAATTAATTATTCACATTTGAGATTCGATATAATTATTGCGCATATAACTCCGTGCGCACCTCTCCCCCACCCCCTCCCCCCGTTAACATTTCTATAACGAGTTGATTCATTTTCGAGAGAAAATGTTCACAATTCTATATCTGTGTTAGTAACGATAATTACCATCGAGTTAACAAGGTTTCCAAATACACCGAATTGTAATTACGCCCTATGTGCGTACGCTGTTCTTTCTGTGCGCGTCTTTCTCTCTGGAAAATTTTTATGTGACTCCGAACTCCCTCTTGTTAAAATATTTGTCAGTCGCTGATGGCAAGAATTTTCTCTGCACCTGATAAAACGCGCAGATATTTTTTCGGTAAAAAAAAAATGGCGCGCCTCGAGGTAGAAAGGTTAACTCGACAATACTGGTAAAGCAGTAACGTGACCAGTCGATCCAATTTGACCGAAAATAATTGGTCCGCGGAGGCATTAGCGGTGATTACAAAAAAAAATAGTATTTCCGTGTCTCTCTATCCGCAAAGTTATCGAGAACCTGTCGAAAGAGACGAAAAAAATAAAACTAGAATAAATAAAATAAAAATAACAACAAGAATTCTACTAATAAATAACGAGTGACGATAGTGGTGGAGGTTCGACAGATAGCAAAGCCGACTCACTCTCCGGCATCGTCCAATAATTGGATCTGTAAAGGGTAATGTTTGCACGGGGACCGAGCGATGAAAGCCGCGAGTAAGAGAAGGGTGGATTGCGGACGGCATGATACAAAGTCGATAAAAGCTCGGAGTGCAGAAAGCGGAACCTTCCCGCTGACCTCTCGTTTATAATGATATTTGGATTGGGGCGTCAATTAACTTGTTGGTTAATATAACGGGCAAACAAAACTTTGTTCAAATCGGCATAGTGGCGGACAATGATGATATCCGCTTCGTTCGCTCTTTGGAAACCCGGCGCTTGTTCGTTCCCTATCGTCGACCATGCTATCGATTAAACCCAAAATTTCTACCAATGAGAGTTGGGCAAACATTCGTTCCATGTACAAACCAATTGAACTCGTGGATGCGATCGATACTGAATTTTTCATAAAGGTTACATACTATTTGCTAAAACATCGATCGCATCGCATCGCATTTCGATTAAAGTATCGTCGATATTGCACGACAATCCCAATCACAAATACCCGAACGCCGAAAGGCAATACATTTTTTACTTATTTCGGTAATCTGCGAGCAACAAAATTACCACATTAGAGACTTTTTCCACATAATTGCTTTTTATGTTAAAAAAAAAAAAAAAAAATCGCCATATCGAGAATCCGTCATTTCGTTCATATCATTCGAATCTGTCATGATTTTTATACGGAACCCGACATGCGTTGGTAGATAATACCCGTATATGTTATGTCACATGTTCATCAGTAACGCTAGCAATCCGCCTCCCACGTCCGATAATAATTGGTAGTTATCCGCACACGAACAAAATTCAATTATCAACGGGAAATAGTCGTAAAAACAATTTCCCGAGCAATGTGAAAATAAACAACTGGACTCGAAAAAAAAAAAAAAAAAAACGACGACACCGTATGTTTTTACTCACTGAGCGAATTTTTGTCCGTCCCAACCCGCATAGAAAAAAGTATCGTCGTATATATCTATGATATATTTAATACATTTTCCGTGAAAAATGGTATATTACGGATATATTTTACAATATATTTCAAATTATACTATTACTACATTAATTATATACAAAAAGCCAAATCTCATATATTTTCGATATATTTTTTGCATATACTGTTTTTTCCATGTACGAGCTAATTACTCCGACAGGTTCCAAGCATTCGATTTCCATTCATTCCCGCGAAAGTGCAATTAAAAAAATTGATCCATCGCGCCTCTGTAAATTGTAAAACGCTCTCAATCATTTTTTTTTTCTCCAATCAATCAATAAGAAAAACAATATTCCAGCTATAAATACCTATGTGAATGTTCGCGAAGTGATGGCTTCACTGTGCATCGTCAATGCGCCAAATAGCATAACAGGTTTTTTGCGACAAAGGTAAAAGAAAAAAGATGTTAGATAACTAAAGAGCGAACAAGGGATAGAGAGGCGAAAGGGAAAGGAGAAAAACGTTGCTACTACCGGCGCTGTTATCGAAACGTCAAGCGCAGATGACGACGTATCAAAAACAGACCGACGAGAGGCAAAACCCTCGTATCCGCCCGCCCCCCTCCCCCCTTTCTGCATCACGCTTGATTTCGCATACTCGAAGCGTTTGTTTATACGAAAGGCTGAACGGAAGTCGAAGAGAACCACCGCCAAGCGTAGAACGAGGGGCGGGGGGGGAGGGGGGGATAGACATACTCTGCGTTGTTACTCTATAGCACCCCTGCATAAAGTTCCACGACCCGGGGGTCCCTCTAGATATTCCTTTCTATCCATCCACCGACAGAACTCGCTCAACGGGCTTTTCCTCTTATCGTTTCATCGGGTATATGAAGGATGAAAAGTCTCATGCTTTACCGGAAATATCGCCTATTGCTTCTCGATCCTGTACCATTGTACTTTCCCTTCTCCTTTTGCTCAGCTCTCAGGTTCCAGATGCCATTAATGCCGATATCGCTTGCAGATCATTTTCTTTTGCTCCTGTCGTCGATATAGCAATAAAACATACGCGTTCCGATGTTTTGACTCTCGTTTCATAAATTCGTAATAATAATAATAATAATAAATATATTATTATTATTAATATATTAGTATAATATAATAATATAATTTTGATTATTACACTATTAATAATAATAATAATGATAAATATTATAAATATAAAAAAAATGTTAATAATTATAAATTATTTTTCAAAAACGTATATCAAATAATAATAAATACGAAAATCGAATTTGAACGAAAAACGCCGATATTGTCGAAAAAAACGCTGTCCCTTTGATGGGATGAAGACAAATTGGGAATCAGAGAGTCTTATTTCATGCTATATCTGAGTAGTGGGAAAGTATCTGCGGTGCGGCACATTGTAGTACTCGTAATTGCTACTGCGCTGCAGCGATTCCCCTAATCCATTATTCAAGCACAGGTATTTAAATTATTTTCACCGTCGGTAGTGCGCAGAGGTGGCACTCGTATTGAACAGATTGTCTAGAGAATTCGCGAGAGAAGTTGAGACGTTCTCTTCCCCTCGGTGAAGATGGATGAGCTTAATAAAATGAATTCCTGTAGTCTACGGTGACGAGGAGCATTCGAGTGCAGCTATTGCCGGTATTACAGCTGTAGGTACGCGGGGAATCCCCGGATTCGTGTCAATGTTATACATGCCACAGTTCCTAACATATATTGAGACGAGGGGCTTAGTGACGAAGTGTTTAATACCCCGACAAACCAAAACGAGGATAAAAGCGCGAAGAGGGGGAGGAAGAGGGGTGGGCGAAGAATTTAGTATTCACGAGATACGACGGATATTTTCATTCAACAGATTCAACAGTGTCGACTCGGCGAAGACTGATCGATGTAACGAAATGGTTTCGGGTAGAAGATAATAAAACTCGATTGCAACGATAGCGGAACGGAGCGCCCGCGTTAGATGCATAATTGATCGATGACTCGGCTAAAGTCTGTCGACGTATTACACGACAACGAGGCACGCGGACGCTGGTACCCTGTGCTCCTGGTACCGGTGGCTGCTGCTGTTGCTTCACGCAGTACCATACCTAATGGGATCCCCGTGTATATGCTCGTCCCACGGAATTTATCACAGTGATTCAGAAAAGCGATTGCACTGGCAAATGGGCGCGCAGAGTCGCTCTCGAGACCACGACAAGATAAAGAACGGATGCGACATTCCTTCTGTCGTTGTATGCGACTCGCTGAGAGATACATTTTTTTTTTAATTATTCGCACATGAATTTTAATATATTTTTGATGGTTTCGATATTTCGACGAAAGTCATAAAACGGTTCGGAAAATTTTGTCATCGTAAAAAAAAAAAAAAAATGAACAAAATTTATTGTCAATTATTATCGTGGGGCATTAATTTTTAAAAGAATCAATAAATGATAATAAGAAACAAAAAAAATGTCTGATCTGATAAAATTTAGTTTTTTTATTATAAATCGAATAGTCAATAGGCTACGGAGACTTGATGCAATCTAATCTTCTAATGCAATCGAATTTTTTTTTATCGTGTTTCCCAACGAGCGTGTTATTCGGGAATCGATGAATAAATTATCGAGAGTATCGCGCCCGTTGGATCGAAGTTAATTTAATACGATGCGAGTAGTACGCGCGATTGAGAGACGACGAAGCCGAAGGATCGATACAATTTTAATTCACTCTCGTCGTATACGTCGTACATTGCGAATGTAAACTACGTTCAACGGTAGTAACGACGCGGCAACTTTACGAAGCTTAAAAGCGGAGTCTTCGAGATTTGTATGTATATTGATGAAGTCCGTCGAGAAAACTTTCATCTTCCGACGGTGAAACTCTCAGCGCTTCGAAGGACTTGAAAGCGGTGAGAAAAAAAGAGATAAAAATAAATAAAAAAAGCGTCGAACTTAATGACCGGAAGTTTATTGCCAGTCGTTCGCCTCAAAGTCATCGAGGAGAAGAGTCTCTCAAAAGACGCAGACGGTCGGTGGAGGCGATGCACAGACTCTCGCGACTTAATCAAAAGTGCTCCTTGCCACCGAACGCAATAAAATTCAACCAATCTTCACTTAAATCGTTATGGTATATTAATTGCATAATTGATCGATAAAATAGCAAATAAAAACAGAATGAGTCTTCTCCTCAGAATTCAGAATTTAATAGACAGAATCTTGAAACACAAAGTCAATAAAGAAATTGAATACCGATCCCTTCCAAAGCGTAAAGATACGGAGCGCAAATAACTCGTGATAATTGTAAAACTCACCAATTAGTCGGAAGCAGAAATAGTCGATCAAATCGAAGATTTCACAAAAAACTGCATTCCCAACAAAAAAATTTAATAAAGTATAAAAAACTAAAAAATCGGAACGAAAACCGAGGAAAACTTTCACTGATTGACAAAACTCAATAAAACGAATTATATACACGCGAAATTATTAATTTTTCCGAACATCGAAATTTACACGAGAAAATTTCGGAAATAAAAATTAATTACGTACGCGTGAAAAATTAATATTATTTTTTTTTTCTTCTCTTTTTTTTTCAATTCTTTGTCATCGAAACGTGACTGAATTATTTCGAAATTATGATATCACGAGAGCGGAGAGCCGTGGGGTGCGCGTTACGCGAGTGGCTCACCAGACGCGACTGACAGCACGGTGTTGCGCCACGTGGGTGCGAACCACCCCGAGTTGTGCGCGTGGGAGGTTCAACGGGATCGGATAGCCGCGTAACGACGAGCGCACACATAAACGGCCGCTGGTTCTCGGATCATGCGCAATGGGGCCGTTCAAAGCGTCGAAATTTCCCCTCTTCCCTGTTCCGTAGTTACACGCGATAGAAGTTCGTGGACTCGGAACTTTTATTCTTCCGGTAAGCCGAGGTTGGCGCGCGCGTAATTAGTGCGGTGTACCACTGTGATCGGATGCCGTTAGACTACGTTTGTCGAACTGCCAGAGCTAACGCAGCTATTTCGATGTGTCGTTCGTCCCATTGAAACGGACCTGTGACGATTTTCCGCTTTCCCGCTTTATCCGTTTTCCGCACGGCATCTCTTTTCGGCACTTTAGCCGCTGGTAAAACTATAAAAAGCAGAAGGTGCTCCGGAAACGCTCGAACCGGAAACGGAAGGTACCGGAAGGAAAGGGAAGCAGCAGCTCTAAGAGGATAAAAAGGGAGAAGATCGAAGATCGGCAAAGACAGCGCGGAAATAAATGCGTTATTTTATTTTGTTTTATTGTAAAAGTCTTTGAAAGGATAAATCGAATAAATATTTTGAATAAATACGAGAAGTAACAACACCAATTTTTTTTAAGGATATTTTTTAGGAATTATTTTTAGGATATAGAGCTTCAAAAAATCGAGAATAATTAATAATTAATTAAGAAATTCAATTATGCAAAATGAAGAATAAAATTAAAACATTTTCATAATTGCGAAATTTTTTAATAATTTCTATCGGATATATATCGACCGTTATACACGGAAACATTGAATGTTACACGTGTAACAACGTACACTGTATACAAACACAATTTCGGATGCAACGCCAGAACGCGATAACGATAAGATTTCGACTTACGTACGTACGTATTACGTGTAAGTAAGGAGCAGAGAAACGTGCAACGGGTTAACCAGTATTTTCGCCGCAATCACGGCGTTAATCTCGCAGCTATTCCGGCAAACAGGAGCAACTACTTGCCTCTGCTCTCTACTCTCGGGTCCGGCGATGCCATAATACTACTAACGCGGTTCTCCGCTATTCTATGGTACTGTGCACACCGCGGATACTGTAACGACGTGCCGCCTGAACAATATTAGCGGCGGTAACGCGGTCATCGATTCCTCGTTAGCCGAATGGCTCCGTTGTGCAACAACCCTTGCGGAAGAGAACGATGGGACGCAAACTACTGAAATATTGATTACGGGGGCGAACGATCGTGATTTATGCCGCGAGTCACCGTCATACATATATGTACAACGCGGTACTGACGATAAAAAAACATTTTTCTTTCTCACCCTCATTTTTTTTCGAAATGAAAAAGGAAATCGGTACTATGAGTTCGTATTTTGACGATTTTTTTTTTTTTTTTTTCACTAAATCGAATCACGTTATAGAGATATTGATGTTTTCGTTTTCATATTTATTCGTCCAGTGAATAGGCGCTTTTATACATTTTTTTTAGATCTCAATTCATAACACTTTTTTTTTATGGCTCCCGGGTATCTATGTAGCCATATGCGCGACGCGTGGCAATTCTGTACAAACAATATATGCACTGGTTGTTATGACGAACGAAAAAAACTCGTGACGATATGAAGATATGGATAAAAAAAAATTAATATTTTTAAAAGCTTCGCGAATAACGATATATCCGCAATGTCACTGTGGACTCAATTTTCTATCTCTATGTATTAACGCGGGTTTGTGATTTTTTTTTTTTTTTTTTACGCTCGCGAGCTCGCTGTCAATGAGCTCACGGATTTCTTTTGAATTCATGATGAAATAAAACGATAAAACATATCAGCCAACGGAAACAAATGAGGGAATGGATGAAGTCGGAAAATGTTTTGCAGAGGGAGCATTAGTTGAGGCTAATTGACTAATTGGTATTATATGAAATAAAGTAAATTGGTTTTATAATGCGTATCCTCGGATTCGCAGGACTTTCGAGAGACCCCAAAAGATAAAGGGTTATATTGAAGCCCCTCACTCGGGTGGATGACGAAAAGAGATGGTGAAGTATGGGGGAAAGAAAAGGGGTGAACGGAAGAGCAGCGACGAGTCGACGAATTTGTTTCGTTTCCATCCCGGATTCTGCGCATCCGGACAAGTATGGTCCATACTCCTGAGCATCCCGTTGCACACAAGTGAAACGTCAAATAAAACGGAAGAGCCGCCCAATTGTACGTGGAAAACAAAAGATTCACTTGACTCTCACAGAGGGTACAGTGAGCGCCAAGAGAACCACTTTGTGACTGCTACACTCGGCCTTCTGTGCGTCATTCTCAGAGGAATTTAGGACCAACTTTGGGTCATACGTTGCGCTCAAAAGCTGTTTATAAATTTATCATGATTATTCGCGTACCGAAGTGGATATCGCACCGAGGGATTATGCAATACACCGGAGTATATTAAATGTAAAATATACATCGAGTCCCCGCGGATGCATTGAAATATCCGGACTTTGCCTGTTCGTGCGATTCCTCGGTGTAATACAATATATTTCTCGATTATTGGTTTATTTATGCACAACAGATTCTGAAAATCCGCAGACGAGTTATAGGTCTTCGCTATATTGAATATTTCATTTATACATATAAACAAATTATTATTATTGTTCGTCGGAACGAAAACTATATTCGTAGAAAAAAACGAAGAAATACATTTTTTTTACCGCTGACGGCAAAATCAATATATCAATATCAATATTTCGATCATCCGAAACTGGTCCCTCGTAACAGTTTCATAATAGCGATACGACATTTTACCTCCAATTATTGTAGCGTCAGAGTTGTATGACGTAATACTTGAAAAAAAAAAAAAAAAAAAGAAAAAAAAAA
This sequence comes from Buathra laborator, assembly GCA_934046635.1. Classification (NCBI taxonomy): domain Eukaryota; kingdom Metazoa; phylum Arthropoda; class Insecta; order Hymenoptera; family Ichneumonidae; genus Buathra; species Buathra laborator. The sequence goes on from OW203897.1 coordinate 9,929,010, forward strand.
CGAATAGCCAGCAGCGATTCGATCGTAAAGTCAATCCACGTCCACGTCTCTGACACGAAAATTGATTACAATCTGACGACTCGCGACTGTCGTTTATCCTACCGAAATTCTTCTCCGTTCCGACTGTACGCGATAAAACGACCGCGTACTCGTTTCGTTAAATCTTTCCAACGCACTGGTATAATTTTAAACGTTACTCATAGCATAATAACTCAGCTATTCGGTAGCCGGGTGAGGTATACAAGGACAGGAAAAGATCCAAGAAGAGAAGTCCTCGTCTCGCCGATACTACTGCTGTTTAAACGAGAGGACAAGGGAAGAGCACTGCCCTCCTACCGGCCACAGGTCTACCACTGGTTCTGGATGCGCTTCCGTGCAGGAAGCTGCTAATTACGAGACTTGTTTGAATCGTTACGGGAGTATCCATCCTCCTTTCACCGTCCTTTCTCATTCCTTCCATTTATTTTTTTTTCTCTCCTTTCGCCACTCTCTCCTCACCCGTCCCGGTACGTCCTGCACAGTTCTTTAACCGGCATACCTACACTAAATCCTGCGAGTCGTACGTATGCCCCGCGTAATAGAGGTACCTCACGAGCCTCCGACCCAACGTCGGCATTCAGGCGAACCGCACGCGGAAACCGAGAAGGACCGGTACAAGGAAAATACCCCAGTAGAAAAAGAGACGAGCGAAGAATGAGATGAAAAAGAAAGAAAAAAAAAAAAAAAGAACATCGAAAAGTCAGCAACGGCACACTGTCTCAAGCGTGTTAATTAGGCGTACTTTTGTTTCACGGCTAAAAGAAGTTCCGAATGAAGCAAATATGAACGATTCAGAGTACATTGCCGCGTTCTGCCGTTGGACCGGTTCTCGGTTTTTCTTTTTGCCGTTGTAGCCTTCCCGGTCCACCGTCGCAACGGGCGGCACCCTCCATCGGGAACGTAGAATTTTTCTTCCTCCCTTTCATTCCTCCCGCTTGTCTGTTACGGCTGCGAGACTTTAGGCTTATTTCTTGCGGGAAAAGAAAAAACGCAGGAACAAATGAGAAAGCCAAATAATGGAAGCGTCGTCTCTGTTCGTCCCTTTGCTTCTCCCTGTCTCCTTTAATTATCGATGCAAACCTGAGAATTTTCTTCATCCATCCCTATTTTTTTTTTTTTTTTTTTTTTTTTCGTTCCATTTTTTTTATTTTCTTTTTCATTCATTCACTTCTCTCGGATCGTGAGATGAACACGATGTTTCTATATATATTTGTTTTTTTCGTATTATATGCACGGGTCCAGTCATCTGGCGAGGCTAGTGGAGAGCGAGCGTGGTGACCCGTACAAAAGACACAGTCTAGACTGGAAGTTGTCCCGGAGGCTATAATAGTGGTAGTAGTTGGTTACGGGCCTTGTCGGTACCGACCTATCGAGGATTTCCTCGTCGAGATAGCCTCGAGGGTCGCTACAACGTCGTCGAACGCCACCGGCGAACACCGGTAGCCGGCAGAGCAAGCGAGAGGCAATAAGGGAAGCCAGCTGAGAGAAGCTTATCTAAAATCCGCGAGGGTTGTCCCGCCCTGCGGCACGAATGATTTCGACGATCATGGAAAGGGGAATAAACAGATTCGTTCCCGCGGACGAGATACTCACCGATTTTATCTCGGAAAAATCTGATTGAACATATTTGTCCGGTCGATTGGAAATATCTTGAATTACAATGAACATCCGGGGTCATGAATAATAAACTCCGGTCCTTTTTTAAAATGCAGTGTTTGCATAATTGCATAAATTCATTCGCACCATCTTAAGTAGCGATGAAGAGACATTTTTTTCTTTCCTTTCAGAACCCATTGAACTTTTTTTTTTTCGTGATAAAATTCTGTTTTGCTGTTATTTTAATTGAAGGATCTCGAAAGAACGTATTCTATAATTTATAGATAAATCGAAAAATTAATAAATAATATTTATAATATTCTATAAATATATAAAATTAAATTTTTTAATAAATAAATTTCAATAAAAGTAATAACTTTTGTAATGGCACACCGAGTGTCGGAATCCAGCATCGCACGTCACAAAGAGCTGATTAGCGAAGGACTTTTTTTTTCCCTAAATGCACAATTTCTTCATAAAATAAAGTTCTGAAGTCAAGAGCGCTGACATAGTTGCCTAATTATTTACATCTACCAAGCAGTCATGAATGGAATTTCAAGATGTTCCTTGCGTATTCCTCATTTTGCCTCGTCGAGCCCCGACTTCAGACGTCAAGGAATTTCAGGAGTAATATCCCTCCGCTCATCTATGACTGCTGTTAGAAGCTAAGCAATGAAGCTAAGACGCCAGAGAGAGGATAGAGAAGGGGTTGACAAAGACGCATCTCTCAAGGAGTCTCATTACGCTGCGAATGTACGTGAAACGGGGATATAGAGGAAGTACACTCATCCCGTCAGACATACGGGAGCTTAGAACGGAGGCCCGTGAAGCCCCGATGGCTCGTAGTACTATTATACGTGCAGAACTGCCGCTTTCCATGGATTCGCCATGGACATGGTTACCCGCTTGTTCTCCTCTCAGCAACGATTCCTCGGTCCAAAATCGGCCTGACGCTTCCGTCAAACCGAAATTAACAGAGTGCCCTGCTAACGGACTCAGGCTGACTGCGTACAGCGACCCAGGAGTCGACCCCCCAGTTCCCCAACGTCTATTGCGCCACCGCTTTATCTTCCTTCGTCGGGGGGCGAGCACACCCCCATCCCCTGCAGGGTGAGAGCGAACAGAAAGCTCAAACCTTCTCAACCTCCAACCCTAAGCGCACCACAGAACCATAGCGAGACTCCCTCACCCATTCGATGTTTACATTCCAATTATCCAACGCTTCGCCGTGCCATTATTAGTATTTGCATGATTTAGCAACGGAAGAACCTCCCAGAGTTCCCAGAAACGTATATATGCTCGTGAAAGAACAGTACACGGAGCTGCCGCTTTGCGTTCGTGTTCTCTGCATTCTCGCGGATCGAGTCTTATCCAAACGGCATGTTGGCTATCTATGTCGATCTTTCATTTCTTTCGGGTTGTTAATCAACGGCGAGCGTAGAAAGTAATGCAAAAAGTGGATGAGAAAAATTAGGGTGAAAAAAAATGATTGGTTAAGAATACTGATAGGCAAAACCAATTTTTTCCTGGAAAGTTAGGGATCTCAGGGTACCGGTAAATCGTAGTTCTCTCCACTAATAGTTACACTGTAAAAAAAAAGTTGGATAATTGTTCAGTACAGTATTTAGCTTTCGACGATATTGCGTAACGAGGTTAATACTCGAATGTCCCTTCGCGGAAATGCGGATACGGCTGTCCACCAGAACTTTCACTGCGGCTGCAGAGTAAAACTCATCATATTCCCGAGAAGCCCGGATGAGCAATCATCATAATTACCTGACCTTTCGCATATGGAATGAATACCAATGGCAAACATTCCGGAGTTTCTAATATCCAACCGAGAAACTCGTTATTTACCCGGCAAGAAAAATGCATCCATAAAGCGCGAAAAAGAACGAAAGAGAAACATGAAAAAAGTATAAAGTTCGAGAACTGAAAGCGCAAAGGTATTCTATTGAAAAAAAAACAAGAGAAAGTATGTATAAATCTCGAGAAGCAAGAAGCAGCGACGAAAGAATCCTCGGTGATTTTTCCGAGCCCTCTGGGGGGGTCCCGCGCAGTGCCGGTGCCGCTGGCCAGCACGAGATAAATCAGGCTGTGTCTGGATACAAAGTATACGGAGGAGAATCAGTCCGAGGGTATAGTTTTCGGGAGTCGTGCCAAACGAGAAGAAGAGCCTGAGAGTAACCGAGTGCTTTGCAGGTTTGTTACTCCACTTCTCGGATATTCCTCTCGGCACCTCGATTCTCTTATGCTGCCCCCCTCCACCCCCGCGCCCTCAGTCCCTCTCCGCATCCACGTCGAAGCTCCGAATAAAACTGGCGAAGCTTTCACACTATCGCGCGTTTCATCCGGGCTTAAAAGGTACTCCGCGCGTCGTTGCACGTGTCGATATCAAAAGAGAGCTCGCCATCAGCGGCACAGCTGCTAAAAGTTCCCAGCGTCGAGTGTACGTGTGCTACGAGTACCGGTCGCGATTCGCGTACGGAACGTACGAAAAAAAAAAAAAAATTACTAATAAATTACGCAATTTCCGCGAAACAATCGATAAAAAAATACGACAATATTTGAATAGCTCGGCAAACCTCGTACGCGGATGTGTACATTCTATCTATCGAAGGTAAAGGTTAAATCGACGATAAGGATCGTCGCGGTATTGAATACAAATCGGTATCCTTCGTCCCGCCTTGTTTGGGAACTTAGCCAACTGTGCATGAAGACAAAACAAACGTGTGGAAGGAAAAGAATAAAATGCAGTTGGTTACGTCTTGTTTTTAACGAACGATATCGAAAATATTTACACTATCATGTATGTCATTTTTATTATATAAATATATAAAACTGTATTATAATTTATATTTTTTAACAATGGAAAACAAAAAATTTTTTTATTAATTTAATTGCAATTTGAATTATTTTTTAATATTAGAAAATTGGTTCCATTTCCTTTGCAATAAAACTTGAAAATAATAATTATAATTATAAATCATTATACTATATACATATATCAAGATTATTATTATAACTATCTTTTTTTTTTTTTCGATATCATTTTTATTGCAGAAGAAATCGAACGAATTTTTTAATAGATATAAATTGCAACAAAAGTAATTATTTTTGTAAATCAACGATAAGGATCATCGTGTTATTGAATACAAATCGGTATACTCCGTCCCGTCTTGTTTGGGAACTTAGCCAACTGTGCATGAAGATAAAACGAACGTGTAGAAGGAAGAGAATAGTCTCGAAGATAAAACGACGAAACGCGAAAAAAAGTAGAAAAAAGGGAACGAAGAGGGAAAACAAAGAAACAGAAATAAAGAAAGAGCGAAAGGAGCTGGTAGAGGGATTGCTTTGTCAGTGGTGGGGACCCCGTACCAGGGCTAAGTTCTCCTTGAAGCCGCAATGCTCCGTTCTACCTATCTTAAAATGCCAGAGCTTTTCCACCGTTTCCACCGGTTAAAAGGTACTATATATTTCTCTCACTGGTGAAGGCTTGACGCTCGTAAGTGGGAGGGGTAGGTTACCCTACGCTGTAACCTTAGAGCTTCGGGTGAAGAGCTTTAGCACGCCGAGGTTCTCGAAGCACCTGCTAAGAGCGTAACTCCCATCGGCGAAAAACGAGCGGAAGTGGAGAGCTCTGCGAAGCCTGGTAGTCGAGGTTATGCGACGTAAAAGGTTCAGGGATTGCATGCTAACGCGGTTCGAAAGAGTCCATTGCGCCGGAAGGGGCGACGATGATCGCTACACGTACCGGTCGTAGTCCCGGTGCACTAACCCCCTTCTCATCCCCTTTCCCCATTGTCTTGGGATATGGAAAATAGCCCGTGCCGAATCTGGCAAAGGCTTTCCAAGAGAAAAGCACCGGTAAATTTTTCTATGCCCTTTACCTCTTTCTTCATTCATGCACAGACCCTTTCCATGTGCCTACGGCGAACGGGGTGATTGGATTTCTGACTCTTGTTCGTCAATCGGCCGTTAATTCGTAACAGTTCTCATTGTCCTGGGAGATCTTTGTCCAACAGAAACAGCGCAATGTCTACTGTCGTATTATGCATTCGGTCGTATAGCTTCGATAGCAGAAGTTCGATGAACCAGCGAACTCTACAACAAAGCGCATAGGCACCGATCTCGATGATCGCAGAAATTGTGGCAGTGGAATAGTCTGCGATGAGATGTTATGCCGATAAAAAAAAACCGACTAGTACAACCATTTTCGTGTTTTCCATTCACTCTCGTGAACTTCTGGTTCGACGGAGATTGAAAACTGCGAATGCGAGAAAAGAATGAAGTCTACGGAAGAAAACACTGAGTATATCGGAGTACGTGCTGCAGTCTCTTCCGGTCTTTTCTTTTTCTGCGTTTTTTTTATTTTGGTTTTTTTTTGCCCCGTCGCCGAGTGTATCGTTCATCGACTACGCTACCGTCGACCGAATGGTCTTCCGTTCTCAACGCTCAACGTTTTCAACCGTGTGCCATCTCTCTTATCTCTGACCTCAAGCGAGACTTCGGCAAGTGCAGTTACTCCCTGTACGCCGCCCCATAGTGAATGGCTCCGATTTCACGGACCCTACTATAGTTTGCCATCCCACCTCCAACCAACCCTCTCAACTCTGGCTGCTCCAACGCGGCTTTACCGTCCTTTTCCGACTCTCGAAACGATCTGATATTCACGAAGTTAGGGAATAAAGGGGCTAACCGGCTGAGAGACGTACTTCTTCACCGACACCGATGGCCCGGACACTAAGACACTCCTATCCCACCCCGTTGCGGAACTATACGCGAACAGTGCAATGCTCACTCGCTTGGGGAACGTTCGGAACGATGCTATATCTAGTTTTCTCTTTGGACCTTCGACCCTCCTTTACTTACTACCGGTCTATCTCTTCTACTCTATCTATATTTCACTCCGTCACTCGAGTCTCGAGTAGTTTACCAAACGGTCAGTGCGGAGCATATAACTGAGAGTTTTGCGAAGGGGATCCCTCGAGGCTTGAAGAAGGGGGGGGGGAGGGGAGGAAGATTCTCGAGAACTAATTCCTTTCGACGATTTTGTCGAATTCTCCAAGACTTCGAGGGCAACGAAGGAAGCGGTATTGATAGAGAGATAGAGAGACGTGGAAGCCTCTGGCGACGTTCACACAGCGTGTGCATTACATCTGAATCTGCCACGGAGAGTTTGTCAACAGAAACTTCCGTCGAGTGACCTTTGCATGCGAACATATAAGGGAGAAGCCGGCATAACGGACCGTTCAATATGGAAAAAATTCATATCGAAAAATATATCTATAATATATGCAATCCATTTTCTTCCAAAAAATGTTGTATTACGGATATAGATCGGAATATATTTCTGCAAATATGGATCAACAATATATAACGAATTATATGGAAACTATATAAAAAAAAATTATTTTATAAAAAATTTTATAATTTTATAAATATTATATAATTTATAATAGTAAAAAATATTTTATAAAAAAAAATATACATATAGTATATATGATGAATAAATGTTACGCTTATGCCATCAAACGTCGGTGATCGACGATATCGCGAGCAGCACGGGTCGCCGTGGTTCCTAACAGCGAAACCACATCGTAAAGATGATAGGTTGCTTATCTACTTACGGTTTGAAGAACTACGCGGAGGGTTGGAAGAAAAAAAAAATGTGAGTGCCACTTTCTGCTTTATGTGTTTGGTCAATGGTCCCTCGTGCGCGCAAGCAGCTGTGTAGAGAGTGTCGTTTAAAGAAATAAAAAGAAACTGGTGTGATACGAAGATAGCACTAGTCGCATGTACGGAGATTCTCGGTTTTTTTTTTTTTTTTTTCTGAAGACTATTACGAAGCGCGGCGGAAACAGAGCGAGAGAAAGGGATGAAACCAGAGAATATTACAAGCTCCGCTATGCTATGCGAGTGACTCTCGTTTGCGATAGCTATCTCGTTGGCTTCTTCATGGGCATCACGTTGTTTTCCTTCGTTTCAACTTCTATCTACGATATTTGCGCCTGGCGAGAAACTCCACGGCTCTTCCACTCATACAAAGTCACGACGAGTTCAGCTTTTGTTTTTTATTCATTCTTCCGTATTTTTCTCTTTTGCTTGCTGCTGCTATAAAATTTTGTCGTAGCGCCACGCACAGTTCGCGATGTCAAAGTCGAGACACAAAGACCGATTGAATTCGTCTGATACTTACTTGCACGGTGGAGGAAATTTTTCCATTCGATCGAAAAGTCGTGTGACTTGCAATTTTTCCGAAGAAGATTCCCATTGGATAAAATGGAATTATCGCATTTTCGCGTATCTATTTTCTGATTGCTTTCGTCGCCGATTGATTGAACTTCATTGATTTTATCTCCGCGTCCCAAGATCGAGACGGGAACCAACAAGAGAATTACTTTATTAGCGGTCAAAGGCCATTTTCCCTTTTTCACGTTGTCTGCCGCATGGCTATAAAAATAATTCTCGAGACTCGGTGTCCGAACGCGTAAGCGCGAGACCGTGCTGGAGACAATACTGCGGGGGTCCGGCTCCCTATTTCTTACGGACGAAACCAAGGGAAACCGACGGAATATATGGATGACCATACACTCCCTCCCTTCCCACTGGCAACTATAGAAATTTATGAGACTCTTACGTACACAAGCGCGTATATCGTACGCACTGTATAGCGTAGAATGGTATGAGTGCCTTTTGTATACGGTATAGAAAGAGCGGTGCGTATGGAAGAGAGAAGAAGTGGAATAAGTGGAGCCAGGAATGAACGCAGGGATGAACGCGAGGGAGGAAACTCTTTCCGGCGTTTACCGAGTACAGATATGCAGAGGTATCCTCTCGCACATACCTACTTCCATCGCCCGACGAGCTGGCAATGTAACGCCCGCATTAGGAACGTTGAACATGCGCCAAATACGCCGGAGCGCAGTTACTTTAATATATATATTTTTTTTCTTTTCCTTTTCTTGCTGCATCTCCACCTTCCACGTCTCTATGGTATATATGCGAAAACGTTCGCGGAGTCCGGAGACCGAAGAGCACGAGCACCTAAATAGTAATAAAAGGGTGCAGACCGTACGAACGTATACGTTGCATCCGGAATAAATTAAATTGGCTGCTGCCGCTCACGTTCGCAGCATGAAAAGAAGTCTCGGTACACACGAGGGAACGAGCGAGAAAAATGAGAGCGAGAGATACCCGTAGGAGCGAACGGTATCATCATATTTACTCGGTCCTATGGCTCCTCGAAGTGATACCTACTCTTGGCAATTTTAGCTCTTCGCTCGACTCTCGAACGTGCCCGGCAGGTGTTTAGGATCGCGATCCTTCGGAGTTTCGAGAAATGTTATTTTATCATTTTATTTTATTATGCAATTATTTTTATTATTATTAATGATATTAATAATTTATAAAATTATTCAATTATCAAGAATATTATTATTATTTATATTATTATTGTTTTTTTTAAATTTAGTTATCAATTAATTAACCAATTGCCGGAACTGAGTTTCTGTATTTGATAACAAATGTTGTCATTTTAATGGCGATTTTTTTGTATGTATAAAAAATATGCGAAAATCTCTCATTCGCCTCCGATCAATAATATAATTGCGAAAAGCGGAATCTCTGCAAGTCGCAGCAATGAATAAAGAATTTCAGCTGACGTTATAAAATAAAAAATGTTACGACACGGAAAAAGCGTGGATAGCAATATTTTTTTTTTTTTTTTATGAATACGAATAAAAACGTCGGAAAGAGTACGTTTTCCTTTGGCAGTAGAGATCTCCGACATAAATCCAGCGTGCTACACCCGCGGGATGCACCATCTGCATCGTAAATCGCGCAGGTCCGCGCGATCGGAGAAGAGTCCGAAAGAAGGTCATTGAGAAGAGAAGAGCGACTGTGATAGCCGTCGAATATGAGTGCCGGTGGGGTACAAAAGTATACTGGCACTTTGTATTCCTTTCTCGCAACGACGTGAGCGGAGCTCTCACCGAAATTCTTCAACAAGCGTGAGCCCGCGAGGAGATGGAGTTCAGTGATCGACGATTTTTCTCGCGTTTCAAGACGCGCCGAGGTTGTATCGTGTAACATATATTCGCGATAACATTTTCTCAAAGAAACGCCTCCAAACTTTTCCACTTTACATAAGGGGGTCGAGTCAGCTAAATTATGATGACTTTCGTCGATGTATATTTTTTTTCTTTAGCCGATACAAAATTCTAAAAAAATGCTATCCTGTCGAAAAATGATTAACGAATTTTTCTGTCGGTTGAAAAAAAAAATTATTGTCAATGCGCCGAAGTGAAAACATCTAAGCAAGTAAACCGATTGACAAAATTAATTTTTTGAGCCCCTTATCCAGTTAACAACTGCTGCCGTTTATATGAGGCAAAAAAACTGCTGAGCGATCGAACGCCAATCCCGGATACAAAATTCAAAAGAGAATGCCTACAGCTATGAAGGCTATAAAGAAAAAAAATACGAACTATAGCGCGGATAATATATTCGAGAATTCCCAATATCGCGAGCGTCCTATCGGACCGATGTCCGGAGCGAAAGAGGCGAATCGGCCTTATGCCGTGCGTCTCCCTAGGCGCGTAAGTTTGATATCCTTCGCAAGGAGCCTTCGTCGGCTGTTCAAGAATCGCGAAGCCAATATATCCTCTATCGGGTTTTCCCCATTCGCGATGCGATAAGCCGCGCGGACTCGCATTCATGTGTAAATACCCCTTTCCTACGTCTGCCATAGAGACGCAGGGATGCATGGCACCGGAGTTGAATAGAAGTGAGAATCGTAACTCCCGGATACACGGAACCGCAGACCATATACTGCGATGCAACCACTGGGGAAACCGCGTACCGGTAGGATCGCATCGAGTTCGACGAAAATCTCGCAAGTTGCTTAACAACCCCCGCATCGTGATTGCCCCCCTCCCCCCCTTCCAATGAAAGTTTAGCAAACTTTCACTGTCGTTTACCGATCTATCGTCGAATCGGACAAATGGTCTTCGGAGACAATTCGAGGGATGGATAATACACTATAGAAGATCGGAATCCCTGATAATATAGACTCGTGTTGACCGTGTAAACTCGTCCGGTGTATATCACAGAAACAGCGCTCAGACGGCAATCTTGTTCTCGACTGTTAGTCGTTCGGCTTGTCTGATGGAAGGAAATTTCAGCATTGCTGTCGCAGCAAAACGGACGTTTCTCTTCTTCCGAAAATATCGTAAAAATCGTGTTGATTCTTCGAATTGGAGATTCATATAGGGAAGATTGGGGCAAAATGGACCAATCAAAGAATACAAACTGTAGTCATGATTTCAGAAGCACGAAGTAACTGGTTATTGCCAAATTAAATTCATAATAAATAGTTTTCGAGTTCCGAAAAAAAAAAATCAGTTTGGGGGCAAAATGGGGCATCTCCTAAAATGGAGAAATTTCATTATGGAGACTTTTCAAACAATTGACAACTTCGCGCACAACGCGAACTAATACGATCATATTTGGCATTGAATTTAATGAAAATGGACATTCCAACAATTTCTCACAAGGTCAGCATTAAAAAAAGTTATTAAATAAATTGAATCACTCGGACAATCAGTCCGGTATTCAGAGGAGACTACAATAGCCTCCGGGAATCCCCGAACCTGGCAAAGCCGGACGTCTTGATTTCGCGATAGTCCGATCTCATTAAAGCTCCGAAACTACTGACCCCAGCTCTTTGGTCCGTCGTGCAAAACGACCGGGGTGACTAACTTAATCGAGGATTCTCTTCTCCGTAGCGCGATCGGATTCCCATCCCCTATGCTATACCGTAACGAGTCTTTTCCTTCGACGTTGCTACAAGATAGAACATTTCTCGTGAAAGCGTAAACATCGGACGGACCCGGACGATATCGATGGAACGTGAGTTTTTCGAGAGAAAAACTTCAGATATGCATATGCAAAGGCAAATGTCGCATACAGTGAATATAGGATGGCAGAGAAACAGACAGAAGTAAGCGCAGACATCGTCGTAACAAGAGAAGAAGGGTGAGGCCGTGAGAGAACCGTCCAAGTTATCCGAGTTGCACGAAAACGGAAGCGCCAAGAGACGAGAGAGAAATATTCGGGATATACGCTGTATACTTTGAAATACTTTGAAACGATGGGCTCGTGTCCAGCATGAAAGTACACAGACATCGCCGGTCCGATCTCTATTCTCCGCGACCGTGGCATTGCCGGACCGTTTCCAACCGTCTTTCGGTCTCTTTTCTACTTTCAATCTTTTTAGGTACGTTGGTCGTCGCACGGAACAGAAACAGTATAGAGAAGCCCATGTTCACAGTCCACGTTGGTTACATGCTTACGTACACCTACGTAACACAGTACGATTCGCGGGTACGTGGTTACAGTACTGGTTGTCGCAAAATTTCTTCGGCGAGAAAACTAATTTTTAATGAGATTCATCCTCTCACCGTCTCGGAAGAAGGGAAAACCGAGGCAAAACGGATCGGCTAAGGAATAGAGAAACGTGGTGCAAAATGGCACAGTCGTGCGCCACTACTTTGGGGCAAAATGAACCAACCTTAAAATTCGTGAATTAAAAAAAAACTTCGATTTTGAAGTTTTATAACCATTATTCATGTTGCAGATCACTGCTTATCTAAAAAAAAAAAGATCGGAAACGACGTTCAACGAAATTCTACGGAACATTCGTTATCTGGGATAAAATTGACCGATATGAAAAATAATAATGTAGATGAATAAAACTATAATTCGATAGTTAACTTTGAAAAAAAACTTCCAGTATTTTTAACGTAGGAAAATTTATATTATCTAACGAGAACAGTTTACATATCGTTTGTAGGTAGAAAATTATCTGAAATTCACATTTTTTGTTTTTTTTTTAATGCAACTGAATCCATTGCATTGAGTCCATATTGCCCCGTTTTCCTCTACAGTGAAATAATTCAACATTGGCTTTCAAAATCGAGCTAATAGCAACCGTTACTTTCTTATCCATTTTATTTTTTCTTTCACCCGCATTCACGAGGAAATTGTCACCGAACACACATCATTAATCAGTTTTGGTGCATCCTGTACGTTTACGATGAAAGGTCCGTATAATACTCGTACGCCATACAGACATACGGTGCCGGATATACTCTCGGACCCTTGGACACGTGAACGAATGATAGGGGTGTGCACTATGCCTTTGCACACGGAACAGCTACGTTTTCTATTGCGGTATAGGGTACAACACTATATACGAGAGAGTGAGATCCAGAGATGCTGCTGGTATCCGTTCTTTACCGTGTTGCCTCGTTCGCTTCGACGCTCACCGTAGAAACGAAACGAATAGAAAGGCTTCCGGCGTATTCGAATGCTGTCCGGATAACGGTAACGGATAAGGAAGCTCAAGGCATGGATCGAAGCTATGCGTGGGCGAGAAAACCACTGAAGAAGGAACTTCGACTCTACAGAAACTGAAGGACTAAAACACGCGGCTGAACGATAGAGTAATATTTGCCTGACTACACACACGCGGAAGCGTCTTTTCATCGCAATAATAATAATAATAATCATATTAATCATAATAGATGCTTACAAATAAAAAAAACTTAACTAACAAATCACATCCCATCTATCTTTAGATCTATGAGAATAGTGCAATTATAGGTTATGATGGAAATTTACGATATCGAAGTCTAAACCTTTCCGAGAAGATCGTTTTCTCGGAGATCGTTATGATCATAGCTTGTAATTGAAGGTCTTGGCGAAGAATCCTTGTCAAACAGAGAGACAGAGAGTCTCCGCGCAATCATCGTCATTGTTGTCGTCGTATTTCAGAATCGCAGTATTTGCCGATATTACAGTGCCTTTAGATATTGCTAAGACTTTTGAGCAATAAGATTAAAAACGAATATTCACAGTTTCGATCTTCCGACGATTTTCGAATGTGAATTTTTCTATTTTTTTCCGTCGTCGCGTTTTAAGCTGAGTTACCGGTAGTCGTACGCTTTCGCAGCATAGTTCTTCTTTCGTCGTTGTTGGCCAATGACAGGATATTAAAGTAGGTAGCGAACGAGTGAGAGCGATGTAGACTGCTCAGACTGTAAATATCCGGTGTATGCCGGTGTACTACTACTACTTCTACTTCTACTACTACTGCCCACTGACTGCCGACCAGGAAACCTCTCTACTGCACAGACCTTCCTCATTCGCTCGCTTTGCTCTACTGCAGAGTGCTGGCTAACGTAGCCGCTGTTGGTGATGCTATACCTCTCACAATGAGAGAATGAAAGTGGAGTGCGGGAGATGCGAGGGAAAGAGATGCGACGGATGGATGGACAGACGGACGGATGGACATACCGAGAGAACGACGGAGAGCTCGCAATCAACCGGTCAGCACCCTGTACCACGGATATATATGTACCGCAACTACCGCTGGACTTTATGGAACTCCGACACGAATACGTTATAACATCTTTACCACGAAACTCTCGGAGAATTCTGACTACAACTATAATCAAAATTTATACTACTTCGGGGTTAATATATTCGCTTTTGTGTCATCAAATTTTTAATGGCATTCACCATTCTTCGCCATTTTAGTAAAAGATTTATCATTTTTTTTAATAATTCGTTTGAATGATTATCTTTTTTTTGATAAATTGTAAAGGAATGATTATAGTAAACGAAGTATGCGATGCGACACGATAATGAAAATAGTTTTCCCAAATTTTCACGATATTTCCATGGATACCGTTGCCATATAGGTAAACGTTATACAGTGTGAGAGAAAACGGCCGCTGGGTCGAGCGCGAATTTAAGAATCTCATAAAGTCTTCCTGGCCACACGATCGCAGCGTCGGCGAATTTATGAATTTCAATGACGAGCAATATTCTCGGGTAGCCATTCTTTAGTGTGGTTAATAAAGACCCGAGCGCGAGGTTCGCGCGAACGAGCCTCACAATGTTACCGAACAGAAGACACATGCTTCGCCGTTAAGTTATATTCCTGAAAATTGGGTTGAAAATCATCCCCGAGGTAAAAAGAAATTTTTAACAAAATTTCTTCACAGGGAAACGCAGGGGAACTTTAACCAACGAAATTTATCGGTCCCACGATGTATATCGTTTAGATTCAACTGATTAACGTAATTTTCGAAAAAATTTCACGCTTCATAATTTTCTCGATGGAACACACGTCTCTGGACAGAAAAAACCGCACACGCACGCCAATAATTAAATGCGTCGCGGGATACTTTTAATTAGCGAACTTTATTAATCAGACTTTAATAACGCCCACGCGAGACACAGACAGACAGACAGAGGGATAGTAGCGAGAATGAAAATTACGTGCGTGTGCCCGCGAGGGTTGGCGGAAAATTTTGAAATATTCCGGAAACCGTATATGAGAAGTTTGTTGAATAATACGGGACGGACAGCCGGCTTTATAACCTATACATATTATATGCCGCTCCGTTGTTGTTATACACGGTACGTACACTATAGCTATACCTACATATTTCGACGCGTCAGTGATGATTAAATTAGTTCACCATTCGGTTGATTAAATTAGCGCTTAACAAAAATTGATGAAGAGCCGCGCGATAGCATCCATGTGGAAAAACAGCGTATCATCGTTCGGCGAACGTTTCACATAATCGATCGATTGGTCAACCCCCTTAATGCGTCAGTGATACACTGTGGCAGAGGCGCTGCCACTATACACGAAATTTCACGATTGCATTAGAATTATTCCGACAATTATCGTAAATCACAGATGTCGAAACACCTAAACGCGATTTCCAACTAAACCTGTTGACTATTTTTTTTTTTTACTGGAAAAAAGATACAAACATTCAAACATTTTTCGACTTTATAGAATTTTTTTAGATTTTTGTGTCGACTGAAGGAAAATCATACTTTGACGAAAATCGGCACAATTTAAGTGACTCGATCCTCTCGAATATTTGTGAAACATTTCGAAACACTTTTTTCATTCAATACGAAAGTTTAAAAAATAAATAAAAATAAAACGGTACCGTTATAAATAATTAACGTTACCGTTTCGTTGCCTTCCGTTAACCTACAATATGTTTTCTAGCAACGTATTTCGATGAGGCATTGGTCCTAATAAAAATATAACCCTTTCGCGTGTTCTTCGTCATTATCGTTGAACTGCACCTTCCCCCTTCGCTTCCGTAGTGCGCCCGAAGTATTCCGACGATTTTTCTTAATCCTCTTCGCATAATTCCACATCTCGTTAAACACGCTCATCAATTTTATCCCACGTCAGCCTTCTGCAACTCTCGCGGGTAATTTGATTACCTTAGGTCACGCTTCGTGGCTTCCTTGCTCTCGCGGTGAGCGCACACCCGAGATTCCTCCCCTGCCTCGTTGCTTGCTTTGCTCATCGGCGTCGGCGATTCGATGGATATGTCTACCACCACAACGAGCCCTCCTGAGCGCCGCTTTTCACTTCGCCGGAGCTGCCCTCAGGAATTTTGTGAAGGGTTAGGGAAACCACTCTCGACTTCACTAACCCCATATTCCACACACTTTTCTACAAAAATTAACCATTCTTTTTCTTTTAGTTCTCCGCGTAAAAATTAATTCCGCGAATCGAAATGGGGATTATGCAACGAGAAAATTATTCGTCTGACAAATGAGTCTTCGTATAAATGCAAAAAAAATAAAAAATTAGTACTTAGTCGAACCGCAGTCCCTGATTTCGATTTTTATGCACTCACGAGCTTTTCCGTGTTTCATGAAAAAAGTGCTTCGCAGAGAAGCGAAGGGATTCTATGGAAGTTGCGTAAATCCTTCGTGCTTAGGGCTTTAAAGTCGCCCGAAGCGGATGTAGAGTTCGCCAGTCAGCAAACTTCAAGCTGTTCGTTTAATAATAAAAAAAAAAGAAAAAATATCATGAAAACGGTTGTAAAAAGACTTGAAGGGTTTTAATAGCTTCCGGCAAAAAAAAATCTTCGCTCCACGATAGCCTGTCCTTTAAGGCACTCTGAACGATTAATATAGCGAAACTTATCATATGTTGATTCAAAAAATCGAAATAAATTTAGAAAATTATAAATTACGATCAACAAAATAGATAACTAATAATAATTATTATTATTATCATTCATATAGATATTTTAAAAAATATATATTAATGATTATAAATTATTTAAAAAAAACGGACATTAAATGCCTCCAGATATTTAATTTTTCGAAAAGTTATTTTACATTTCCGAATTTTTGGAGTACAAATTCAATTCCAATTAATTGATTTTCGGTATCGTCGCAATCGGCGAAACGTGAAAAATTTTCGTCTGGCGAATAGTGAATTCTCGTCTCTATAACGCAAACGGCAAAGGCCCCTCTCTTTGCGCGCATCGTTTTCTCGAGCGAGAAACGAAGGAAACACAAGGACGGCAGTCTCACGCGGTACCTGCAATGTAGTCGGTTGCGGCCGCGAGAGGAGTGGATTTCTCCCGGTGAAGCGAGGAAGAAATATGTTCTCGCTCTGGTAAGTAAAGTCTCGTGCTTTTACCCAAGTACCAGGGCTACAGTGGGCGCAGAACATTCGTTATACGTTGGAAAACGTATGCGAATCGCGGTTTGCTATATACATTTACATATATATGTGTTGAATGCCAGCCAGCAACGTGTGAAAACGTTTGAACCGCGTTTGAAGCGAGCTATACGCGTGGTACCACTGTAGATACCGGTATATAGAGCTCAACTCCGGTAAAACTCTTCTCATGCAAAAGCACGCTTCGCGAGTTTCAGAATCGAACGAATTCACCGGGGATAAAGAGCCCGAAGCGTGTGTCTTTCGACCTAGTTGCGTTATTTCACTGAAGATAAAGGAATATTCTACGAAGAAATTCCTTTCATCTATTTCACAAAAGCATTTTTTTTTCACGTATATTAGAGCCAAATATAGGGTACGCAGATATTCGTTTATTTAGCTCAATTTCTCCGCGATTCCTTTCCCCAACTACGACTCGATCTTCGGTAGTATTTTTGTGAGAAATTTTCTCGAAAAAAAAAAAGAAATATATATATCTCAAATGTTAAGAAATGATAAATAATACTAACAATAATCATAATAAAATCTGAATAATGATAATGAATTATTTATCAATATTATTTTCTGAATATTATAAATATAAAACAAAGTATTAATTATTATAAATTATATTAAAAAAATGGACATCAAATGCCCACTGGTATCTTACTTTCCGAATATACTATATATATACCTATATGTATCGTAGTATAATCGTCAAGGAAACCCTTGAGCCTTTCGAGTTTCTTCTTGGAACTGTGAAAGACGCGTTTGAACCTTTGAGCTAAGAATGTACGGTGGCGTATAGTATATACATATAACTACATCTAATATTACGAGCAAACGGGAGGGAGGGGCGGAGGGACGAAAGACGCTTTTGCCTTTGATAGACTGGTTCTTGCTGGGCTCGAGAGAAAGAGAGGATTCCCGGGGAGTCTTTCATCGATCCTCGTCACGCGAAGAAGAAAATCTACACAGTGATCTCTCGTCGGGTGGGCTTTACCGTCGTGCGTCTCTTGATATTAAAAAAGAAAAGAAGAAAAAAAAAATATCGTAGTATTTCAGGAGACGGTTTATTGGCAATTGCGAATCAAAGGGGCAGCAGACGGGAGAAGGATTCAAGGAGCACCCCACGGAGTAAAGGGGGAAGAAATGGAAGCGCGAGTCCTCATAAAATTGAGCCCGCGAGGGTAATAAAAAGGTATAGTAGACAAGCCGTGGATACGCGTAGGAGACTCGCGAATTGCATTTCGATCGCTTATTCCAACGTGCCGACATACGTGTCACGCTCGGAAATTCGATATCGAGCGATCGCACATATACGCGCGTTTTATACTATACTGCAAGTTTAATATTGGAAGCACATATTTATCCCCGTCGATGTACACGATGTTTCGATACAATACGATGAGATATTTATGCGAAAACTTGCAACATTCGCATCAACGTGCAAAGCAATAGAAATCAATTGGATAAATATTCTTTCGACACAGCGATTTGTTTTCGTTTTTTCGGAGTAAAAGCTTTGTTTCGGGAAAAAAAAGCAAATTGAGAGATTTTTATGTCAATGTACTCAGAATGTTCCGAAAGATAAAAAAAAAATTTAAATCGCATTATCATCAAAACTTTTGGAAAAGATATTTGCAAGATATGTGAGTTTACGAATAAAAAATTATATGATACGAAAAGATATTTCAAAAACCACCACTAGGTTAGAATTTAGTTGGATTTTTTTAACCTCTATAATTCACGTATACAAAAATAACTACAAATGTATAATTCTCATTTTGTCCTCTTATTCAATTCCTTTGCCCACAAAGCTTCCTCTGCGACAAAGGCAACGAATTGCAAATGCTGCTTTCTCGCAGTAGAAGTTTTGTGAGAAAAGGAAATTAATGAGAATGCGACGTAACATTTTTTTTTTGTTAAGGGGAAAACCTCTTTCGACAATTTTTTTTAAATTCCAATTATTCGAATTTATTTTTAAATTAAAGATAAAATTTTTCAACATTAATTTTCGAGAGTCGAAATTTTTGCTTCGACTTTCAAGAGCATTATGACTGAAGATAGAATAAATATTCTTCGATAAATGTTCTTCTCGGTAAAATAGTGCAAATATCGGTACAACACAAAAAAAAAAAATTCGAAGTGACCCTCGACGTGTGCGCATTCGTCTTACTTGTTGACGTTCTCGCACTCGTTGAGAATCGTGAAAGAGAGAAATAAAGGTAGGAAGAGTGTGCCAAGCATATAGCTATACGATACAACGTGCACTGTTGGGCTGTTTCGCTGTTGCAAGGTTCAACGACCCTTTGGGTATGTGCACGTTCGCTGGGTAGGACACACTCGCCGAATTCGTTGCGTTTTAAGGTTTAAGAGGCCGCGAGAGCGAGCGAAGGTGCTTGCGACGACGACGACGACGACGACGAGGAGTGACGGGATTTGGAGCTGCTGGGACGCTGGTACTCGAGAGAGTTTCTCACAAGTATGCTGTTGTTACGGCACTCCGTGTCGCCTCGCAGTTTCGCGTAGATATACGATGGTATACTTAACAGCGCAACGCAGCACAGTTATTAGCAACTAAATAATTATTGGATACCATCGTTACAATGAATGAATGGCTCATTAAAGGGGTCGAGTAATCTAAATTCTCCAACGGCCGATACAAAATTAAAAAAATAATTCTATCATACAAGAAAATATTTGAATAGCCGGATAACTAGGAAAAAAACGGATATAGTGAAAGGGTTCATAAAAATTTGAAAAAAAAAAAAAAAATTAACGTGACGATTATTTCCCGATCGATCGATAGGCCTACTCGCATCGGCGCAGATACGTATATATACGATTGCAAAGAAAAATACCTCTCATATACGGAGTTCTTTTGTCCCAATCAATCTCTACGTCGATTTCACGTGTCGCAGCGCGACACGTACTATGCGTTCATTCGTACGTCAGATTCTTCGGAAACCCAGGTAAGGGTTTCGAGAGACAAAACCTCGTGACTCGTTGAACTAGAAGCTGAGAGGTGTTTAACGAGGCCGCGGATACACTGTTCCACGGAGACGACACGTACGCGGAGCGGGCGTGGGGTACCTGACCTATATTTCGACGGAAGCCAGAAACAATATGCCACGGGGGGTTTAACGTTTCGGAAAACGCAATTAAAAGTGTCGTTAAACTTTGAGGAATTCAATTTTACTCCGACGAGATGAAAAACGAAAAAAAAATACACGAGATAAAATAACAGCGAGCAAACTTTATCGAAATTGAAACGACGATTGAACTTGTAACGATGTATCGCGTATTAATGATTGAATTTCAATTCATGTAGCAAGCGGTCGACTTAAAAAAAATAAATAAAAAACATCCCGAAGAATGGACATTTGATGCGAACAGCAGCAAGAATACCACGAAACTATAATCGAAACTCGAGACTATTCCCATTCCCTTCGTTTTCTTTTTCTCCTTTTTGTTCTTTTCTTCTTCTTCCTCTTCTTGATGCCGTTGACCGGTATAGTCAACCTATCTACCTACTACGTCGCAAGCAAAGTATCGAATTCTCGAGACACGAAGGTGGGTGACGGTCTAAGCGAAACGGAGCAAAGACCCGTGAGCTTTGTCTTGTCAATGTGGATTCGCGTGGATTCGCGTTACTCGCGACAATAAGAAGGGAAGACGCGATAGGCGGGAGTGTTAGTTTCGTCGCGTTGGGGGATTGCTAGTTTCGTTCCGTTTCGCTTCGACTTCGCGTCACATTCTTCAAGAAGTTTCGAAGGTATCTATTCGACGAATACACGATGTCAACGTCTATGTTAATGAAAAGCTTCAGCTCTATCTTTGTCAACGGCGCAAACGCAAACGGCTTAAGACACAATACGAAATACGAAGGGCAGAAGTTATTTGCGTATTTAGACACTTCTACGTCCAATTAGGTACGTCCCGCCAACATTTGGGAGCGATGACTACAAAGAGAATAATAACAACCGCTGCGAATTGGATCCGTGTAATTCGATGCGGTTCCGCGTGATACAACGCAACTATTTCAGTTTACATTTATCTTTTGCGCAATCATTGTTATCTAAGCTTTCGAAACTTTGTTAAGATCTCCAAGTCAACCGTCAGAAAAATTCTGTAATAATCTTCCGTCATAATAGCATTTTTTTCGATTTTTTGGTCCGCGAAAAAAAACCATTCATCGGCGAACAACGCTATTATTCACGTGACTCGATCCCATTAAACTTCGTTACAGTTTTCAAGTCAACGAAGTTAATTCCACGCTAAAGTATGTGATATATTTGGTACAAATTACACGAAGTTTCCAGGAAATACAATTACTATCGAAAATTACGAAAAGTCCTCAAAGGCGGTAAAAGGTCCTTTTTGCCATATAACGCCGTTTTTTAATTCTTTAAAGCAAAACAATTTATAGTTACGCTTGAACGGTTTATCCGTCGAGTATTCTTATATCACCTTAACACGATAAAAGTCGATGAATCGAATGGAACGAGGAAACGCGGGGAACGAACAAGAATTCGATTTCGGGTCGAAATCATGGATGGCGAATAAACTTGGAAGTTGTATTCATAGCCGTAGGTACATTCATGCAAAGTGTTAGGGAGGAAGTAAGCATCAGTGAACTTCGCTTGGGTTGTACTGCTCGTGCTGGTGGTACGAGAGATAAATTTAGATTGTCGAGAGAGAGAGAGAGAGAGACTGCACACCGGGAAGCACGAGAGTCGCGGCGAAACAGCTCGCACACTCGTGAAGGGAAAACCGCGTTGTTGTCGCCGAGAAACCGCGCGAGGATGAGGTCGAGTGGAAAGTCGATAGTAGTTATACCACGTCAAGCATGTAGTTATATGTACATCGCGGCTCCGCAACATAATACAACGAGGGGATGTAAACGAGCGAAAATTCTTACGCATACATTGTCGTCTCGCTTCGCGATATCTGTCGTTTCTTTTTCATAAAATTTCACTTTTATCATAAAATATGCATTGATAAACGGAGAAAACTATGTACGCTGTTGTATCTCGTTGTCTTTTGTGTCTACAATTTCACTCGATTTTTTTTATTTATTTTATATTGTGTCAGTAAAATAAATGCTTTTGTTGTTATTTTTTTTTCGGATTTTTTACTATTGTAAAAAATGCTTTATTTTTCGAAACGTAGGAAAATTTGCTGTAAAGTATATCGTCGAATACCTTTACGATCTTTTTTTTTTTTTTTTCAATTATTTTTGTTCGTTTGTCGATGTTCGGATAGTTCATTAAAACCGTTTTTGCGGCTCGGTTCTTTTTCGAAGTATCAAAATCATGTCGGGTGATGCTTCGCGGTCTCGCGACGTCGCAGACTCGTTTCTGTATTATACTATTGCATTAAATCGCACCGGTAACGGATTTCGCGAACAAAGAGCTGACTGCGCGACTCTGAACGTGTAATGCTATTAAAAAACGAGAGAACGTGGCGTTAAGGTGAAAATGAGGGTTGAAAAGCATTGAAAGACGAGAAAAATCGCGAGAAACGTGGATGATAAGAGGGGTAAAAAAAAGGGGCAAAAAGAAACGCAAATGACAAGAGAAACGAATGAGGCTCGTCTTCGAAATATCGGGAGAGTAGAGTTACGAAGCGTCGATGCTACTGTCGAAGGATAATTCGCAAAAATTCCAACCGGACGGATTCAGCGGTGACGGGACGGCTCGAGGGTCGAAAAAAGAATGTAAAAGAATTTGCCCGCTCTCGCCGCAATAAAAGTGTCGACAAAGAGGGGTTGGCTGACGGACTATGGAAAAAAGAGGACTGAAAGGGGTAGTGGGGAGGGTAGAAGGAGCGAGAGGGGGCGGGAGGAAGGATTGTACAAGAGCACAGCATGTAGAACTAAAAAAAAAAAAAAGAAAAGAAAAATTCGAGCAGAGCGAAAGGTTTCATCTAGTTCACCGTCCCCCGTGATTCTCCTGGTACTACTGTGAAAATAGTAACTCATCCTCGCTAAATCGCGTCGCCCGAAATACTCTCTGATATTCCTCGTTGTCCCCTTTACTTTGGTTCACTTTGAGGACAGAGCACATGGGAATTCCGATTGAATTCGCACATTCGTATGTATATAGCAAATTTTTATAGATGTACACCGGTGGCTACATATATGACTGGCCGATAGTACAGTATGAAATAGTGGAAAAAAAAGACTCGTGTAGTGCAAAAAAAAAGAAAAACGATAAGGGAGATCGTTCACGGTTCTCGTTCCTGGAAAGTTTTATTGTTTGCTCGATCCCCTATATAGGAAATGCTTTCCTAATCTCGCGATGGGAATGAGGGAGCGACAGCGAAGAGGAAGTATATATACGAGAAGAGGATACTGAGACCCGGAGAATTTCTCGTAGGAAATCGTGCGACGGCATCTTACAAGAGGACGATAGGTTCGACGAGAACGTGCGCGCCTATACCCTCATTCCGAACGATAAGGAATAACGAATAGTCCGTGCGCCGAGGAATCGACTGGTGAGAGTTTACCAAAAAAAAAAACGAACAAATCGATAACCTCTCTCACACGAATTCCGTCACGTTTTTATCATCCGAACTCTAACATTACTGTAATAAAACGCGTTCCTGAATGATCCCTCTATCTAGGACACGAGTTATTTATACGGCAACATGTGGACCATCATTAACCCTTTCGCGGGGAGAGAATAAAGGGACATTCTCAAACATCCTAAAAATCTATACGTAATTGAAGAGTTCGGTAGACTCGGGCAAAAATCGTGCAAAAATTCGAAAATATGTCTGAATTTTTTTTTTTTTTTACAAATAAATTAAAAATAAATACTTTTAAAAAATGTTATGAAACTTTAATAAATTATTAAAAATGCTTTAAAATAATGAAAAAAAAATTAACCTCCACAAAATCATAGAAATTCCTTTCGTAAAAAAAAAATCTTGTATACCTAATTTTCGAATCAGTGCGGAACGCAACCACTTTTTTGTTTAGTATCAGAGATTATTCGAAAAAAAGGTCACCACGGGAGAACGATTTGAGGAATGTCGTTATTGGATATATTTTTTTTTTTTTGCATTCGATTGAAATTGAATTTCAATGCGATGTGGACGAACGTCTTCGATTTTCTTTAAAATACCGTAAGGCCTCACAAGGGCTTCTCTATAGCCGTCTGGGATTCTTCGCGATTTTCTTCTCTGTTCCTTCGGTAATCCCCCACCGATCGTTCCCCACTGACTTCTAGTCACAGAGATTGAAAAACTTTCACGGAAGCGTGTACAACCCGGACTCGGGACTGGTCGACATTTACAACAACAAAAAACGCTCCCTCCCCCCCCCCCCCCCCCCCGGATTTTAAGAAGACGAAGATCATTCTTAGCTCTTAATTTTTTCTTTCAAAAAATATTTTTTCTTCGCGTGTCATCCCCTCGTATTTTTGCTTATTATTTGTTCGTATTGTTGTGCTAAATAAATGCACGCGCAAGAGTTGCCGGAGAAAAATGGGTAAGGGGAACGAAGGAAACACCCGACGACGGGCATCACGACAGAGCCGATCTCAAACCTTCGTCTGGAGGGGGGAAGGGGGGAGGGGGAGAGGAAGCAACGCCGTCGCCACGGCGCAAAGCCAGCCGAGCGTAATTCTCGCCTCATTACGTTCGCCGTAGCTATAATATTTCCACCCGCCCGTCCTACTCTCGCCCCGTCTACGCGTCTCCGTCCATTATGTAAACATGGCTTTTTAAAAAAATCGCATCTCCGGAAACGCGACGGAAGAGGAAAAAACTACGGCGAAACGTCCATCAGCATCAGAAGCTTAGTATTCCCGAGTTAGTTTCAAGTTTGTACGCGGAAACGAAGAAAGATTAAATTGGCAGCGAACACTGAATTGATTGATAGTACAATTTTGATGTTTCCGACACTCGCGATGTAAATGCTGTTGAAGAATACTTATGGTTAATATTGCGAATGAAATTTAAAAAAAATACTGTAACTCGAGAATGCAATCGCGATGAAGAAAAAAAATATTGCAACTTCATTTTTCGTTGCAGTGCACCGAGAAAAATATTTACATGATTCAATGAAAATTTATCAGGGGAGAAGAAACGTAAAAAAAAAAATAATAAAAAAATGCTAAAAAAAATAATTACAAGGCAATGAGAAACGTTATTAATTTGGGTCATTTAAAAAAATCGATAATTCAATTTCATTATTTTTTTTTATTGCGTCTACGAAGCCAAAAATTGGTTAACTGATTACGAAAAAATTACGAAGCGATCTCCAATTTTGATTTGCAGCTTTTTTAGAAAATTTTGATAGACTGGGGGGATGTAGCGATTGTGGCCATTTTCACTTCAAATTCCTATCAAATAATTTTTCACTCATACATCGATGTTAATACATGGAAAATATTCAAATAAATCTATAGAACGATCAATCTGTGGACATCGTAATTCGATTTTCTTCATATCATTGTCCTTCCCAACATAACGGCCAAAAATGGTCCACAAGCGGCAGAAATCGGTACTTCAACTCTACCGTTTATCTTACGCTTAAATAAAATGTTGTTTTCATAAAACTTATTATCGAGGGTCGAGTTAACATCAAAAGTGAATGAAAAGATGTAACGGTATA
The DNA here is from genome assembly GCA_934046635.1 of Buathra laborator. Classification (NCBI taxonomy): domain Eukaryota; kingdom Metazoa; phylum Arthropoda; class Insecta; order Hymenoptera; family Ichneumonidae; genus Buathra; species Buathra laborator. Next base: position 9,954,836 of record OW203897.1, read on the forward strand.
AGCTGAAACGCTTACCGCAATTCTTTAAGCAGAAGTTATATCGTGAGTACACACTGTACCACGGGATAAAATAAAATCGGGATTAAAATCCATTACACCTACTCAGTGGAGTACTTACGAGCCCCGTGTCGGGTCCGTGATGTTTCGCGTGAAACGTTTCTGGTCGAAGGTGAGATCGCTAGAGTGTGTAGCCGGGTTTCGCCCGGAAGAGAGGGATGAGGTCAGAGCGTAAATCTGGCAAGACCTCTAATGGAGTGCCACCGGAGAGTACAAGGGACCCCCACAAACTCCGCGAGATATTCTTTAATGCCTTCATAAAATTCCTACTCGTAACTCCGGGGTCTCCTCGTGAAGCAACATCACCGTGGAGGAAGGAGCGCGAAGTATTAGCCGGAGAAAGAGGTCTCCGTTTTCGCGGTCGGTGCTTTTCGTACTGCCGCAGCCCAACCACCGTTGGGCATCGTGGTTACTGAAACTCTTCTTCGTCTCTCTATAACCGGCGTACCCTTTGCCTCGCGGGCAAATATTCACTCTGCTGAAACTCCAGTTTGGAATTCTGCTGATCCCTTCAGGCTTCGTCTCCTCACCCTTTTCCCGGCTCATTATCGGGCCTCGAAACCGATGTTACGTGTGCGCATCGAATTAAAATTAATAGGTACGGGATGGCTGGAGACTCGTATTCGGAGACTGAGTCTAGAATACGCCACGTATAGGGGAAGATGAGGCGAAATGGCCCAACAGGGCGAAATGGAACAGTTGCGCATTTCGAATTTACAACAAATACAGCAATATTCTTCCGAAAAAAAAAAGCGTTTATGAAATTCAATGTCATTCGACTGCGAGAAAAACGACTATAAAAAACAGTGTAACTTAAAAAAATTGGATGAATTTCATAGAACGATTTCGTTCAATTTTTTATTCAGTTATAAAAAAAAAAAAAAATACGAAAGAAATTGCGAGATATTTCGTGCGACACGACGTAATATTATTGGACAGTAAGTGAAACCCACGAGGCGTAATAAAATGGAAGGAGATAAAGATAGTAGAGTGAGGAAAAATACGGTGTTCCAAACAGATCCAACTCTCGTTCGTGGATTTGAATACATAAAATTCGCGATAGGATAGAAATGAGGGAGAGGGGGGCAAGTACGGTGGTCCAGCGAAAGGGAATAGAGAATTCATCATGCATGCGGAAGCGGAAAACAAACAGAGCGAAAAGTGTGCGCACGCGCGGGAGTTTGTAGAGTGTGAGGATGTCAGACCATTATCCCTGATGGGATCTTATTGATTCTTATTATGCGTCGAGGCGTGCCGGAATAATCTGTCTTGCTGCACGGTATATCGCGGCAAGCCTCGCTTGAGATTCTCACATCCGTGCCTTCGTCGCTATCATCTATCTCTCTTGGTGCTCGGAGATTGTATTGGGATTTTCTTACATTCGCCATCTCGCCAATGTGATACAATATCGATCGGGGGAGGGATTAAATTAATTTTCATGGAAAAGGCATCGAGAGCCTCGATGTTTTGTGGTACACTGGTGTACGGCGTTTGAAATAATAGACGCATCAATAGTATACTCGTTTAACCAGCAAATTATTTATTTAATTATTAAGTAATTAATAATTATTCGATTTTTTTTCAAAATTTACTTTCCGCGCCTATTTTTTAATAAATAATAATAAACAGTATTTCTGTACCAAATTAATTAATTTTTTAGGGTGGATAACTTTTGTATGATGAAATTGTACATTTTTTGCCTGTTGCGTGTATAGGGTGTTGTAAAAAATATTGTAAAAAATTTGAAATTCTAAGCAGTAGCCGGTATAGTGTATATCGAAAAGCGTACTCACCCTAAGACTCTCCAGCTGTGAACGCACCGACTCGGCACGGCTGGCAATGTCAGGACTCGCCACTGGAAACGAACCCATGTACTGCAACAAAGTAACATGTTTCAAATTAATGTTTCGCCGAATTTATAAATTATTAATTCCCCCCCTCCCTTCAGCAGTTTTTTGTTCGTTTATTTGCAGTACCGCGAAGAACGCGATACAAACTTTCTGTTCGAGTAAATTGAAAACAAAAAAAATGCATCTACGCACTCCTTGAAACGAGGATTTATGAGCTCATTGATAATTCGACGATCGATCTTCGCAGAGACGCGAAACTCGCGAGAGGCCGAAGGGGTGCGAGTGTATAGAGGCGGAATGATCAACGTGCAGTCGGCGATTACTCACGAATCTAAACAGAATACTCTCGAACATTAAGGCCCGGAAATACGATGCTGAGCTTCCGATTATTATATACGATTTCAAATTTTGACGCACCTAAAAATACGGATCATTATTTTTATACAGTAACTCATCAATGAACCGGTTGTTAAATTTCACTACTGTAAACACGTTTTTGTAAACGAGGGCAATTTTATATCAGCGTTACAAAAAAACTTGTATTGTGATGATTTTTTTTTTTTCTGGATGTCCAATCAATTTTTATACCGTTTCATTGAACGAATACAATGCTATAGGGAAAAAAATATTCACTTTTATCGAGGTTTTCGATATCGTTTTTTGTTCTATCAAAGGCACAATTGTTCGATAGAAATAAAAAAATAAATATTTTTTTTTTTTTGCGAATGAAAAATTTGCACTCGAATAACCAATAAATGGTTCAACCGATGCATTTCCTTGAAACATTTAACATCGATGCCTTGATTTGCCTTTAACGATTGTACACTCGTCTCAGTGGGTCGCTATGTAGGTACAGTACATACGTAGGTATTACTACTACTTATATGTATAGGTAGTCGAGTAAATGCTCAATCGGTTTTGATGCCGAGAGCGCAATTAAATCTCTTGCTCGCTCGAGAAGAGGCTGAATTATTATCGACGAAGATCTGTAATAATATTATCATTCTGCTTTTAACTTTCGCAATAGGAAATAAATAAAATAAAAATTTAATGAAAAATCTAATTTACTTATTTATATTTAAACACGAAAAATTGGAAATCTTATTTCTGTAAAAATTCCATCGCGATATAAATATCATTTCAATTGCAATTTAATGCTGCATAAGAAAATTTTATTTTGCTAATTTTTAATAACAAATTAACCGAAAATTTGCTAAAATTAGTTGAATATATTCGCGCAACGAGACCCATGCGATATTATTACTTTACCGTTTGCAGAATTGCGTTTCGTCATTGAAATTTACAAAATTTCCGGGGCAACGTTGTCAAGAATTTGGTTAGCAATAATTTCGTCTATGATATAGCGGATATATCATCGAAATTCTCATAACGAAACCCATGCGATATTATTACATTCCCAATTGCAGAATTGCGTTTTGTCATCGAAATTTACGAAATTTCCGTGGCGATGGCGTCAAGAATTCGGTTAGCAATAATTACGTCTGTGATGTATCAGATGTACCATCGAACTTCTATAAATAATTCATAGGGATGGGAGATATACGGTAATTCGCGTGTATCGCGTAACAACTGTTATGGGGTTCGTGGTTGGTTACGTGAATACGCGACTATGCTCTCGGGGTTATTTAATTATAATAAATTTCCGCGATATACACCCCACAAGCGTATTGCGCTACAACCGCTTGCGGAATTGTGCACATACAGGGTAGAAGCCGCGAATGAGAGGGAGTGAAAGAGAGCGGCGGTGGTAGAGCGAGGAATCTCGGCCTCTGAACCCACGATGTAACCCGCGCTACGATACCGAGAGAGTCCTGTAACCCACCGCCAGTCGCTTAGTCATTTTAATAGCATACCGACGACGTGTACCGCATTTCCACGAACTGATTGCATCTATTAATAGCCTCTGTAGTTCTACGATAATTAATTTAACCGGTACAGACTCTTTGCGAAACCGTTAGAAACGGAGCCAAACAAAAACGAAAAATAAAAAAAAATAACAACAAGGAACGAAAACTAATAATAAAAAATCTATAGTAGTTTGAACGTGTATGCGATCCTATTTCGACTCTCGATTCTCCGCACCAATCTATTATACATTGGCTAACATAGGCATCCGATAGGAGTATAATAAATCATCGATACCAATAGCGGCGAGAGCTCTGCCGTGTCAAGATTGTCTCTAATTCTCGGGAGCGTGTAATGCGTCAGGAAAATAAATCGGCTCGACGAAAAAATTTGAATAAATTATGCGGCCTTGCTGATCGGATGATGCCGATAAGGACCGATGTATGATTTGACGAGAGGCGAACAACGATGAGAACTTGAATATATTGACGATATTAAAGGTGAATCATAAAAGGAAGAAATCGTTAAGAAATTTTGTCACGCTAATTGCGACAAGATGGGAGAACTTCGTGTCAGCTAAATTATGATGATGTTCGCCGATGTATCTAATCATCCGGCTTCCCAAGTAAACCGGTTGACAATTTTTTTTTTTTTCTTTTTTACCGACAGAAAAAAATGTTAATCTTTTTCCGAAAAGATCGAATTTTTTTAGATTTTTGTTTTTGCTGACGAAAAAAATTGTCGCCCTTAAGAATTTCCACTATGTCGGAGAATTCTTCGTATGGATACAAAAACGTGTGCTGTGTCGGTAGGCAAGTCTACCTGAGATACAGCGAAGGCTTGAGACGTTCATTCAATGAGGAATAAGAAGAGGAAGAAGAAGGAGAAGACGTTATATGTATAGTATCGGCGGAAAGCACCCGTCGTCTACCGAGGCGAACAATAAAGAGAGTCTAGCGTAGTACGACAAGAATTTCATTTCCCTTTCTCGCTTCGTCTCCGTAGATGATGCCTGGTCGCTGCTATTCTGCTTGCCTTTCTTGCTCACTGAGACGTTGCGCTTCCCGATCGAGCGAGAGAAACGACGCTATTTTCCTTCTCCGATAGTCAATTTGGCACGATAGATTTCTGCGGGTTTCGATGAAAAGGGAACGAATGCGGAACAAATTTTAACAAATAATTCATATTAAAGGGCCGTAACAATGGTATAGACGTTCGTAACGATTTTATATGATTCATCGCTCGATAAAATAATAAACTGTTATCAAAGCCGCTATTAATCATTCACGGTATCTATATAATCGTTGAAAAACATCTTATTAATGTAATGCAGAATTTTTTTTTCCGTCCCAATGGAAAAAAAAAGATTGCTTAATAATTGTTTGCAAATTTTTATTTATAATTGCGATTTAGGTAAATACCTTTTTTTTTCGGGTAAAAAACATGTTTTATTTTTGTTATAGGGGAAAAAAAATCATATAACTAATCCCATGCGTTTGCTTGGCGGTAATAGTGTTCTGATGATGTGAAAAAATTCCCAAATCGAAATATTAAAAATTGTAAGAGAAATCAAATTTTTATTAAAAAATAACTTTTTTTAAACATTACGAAAACTTTTTTTTGGAGTTAGGCATTTTTTTACATTACATCAGGACACCGGTACGAACAATCAATCCTACAGAATTCATTCACAATTTTTTTGTGAACGATAAAAAAAATAAATAAAATGACTCGATAAATTCGTCGAATATCTCGAAACGACAGTCGTCAAGAGGTTTTTTTCGTCTCCAGATGATAGTCGTTTCCCCATTCCTCGTCAATTGCCGATACACACGTATCTCCGCACTTGGCGAAACGCCGAGCGATTATATGGGCGATAAAAATGGCTTTCCCTCACCCTGGACCCACGAATGTTCGAGATAAATAACGTTAAGAACGACGGAGGGGTGGCAATGCCGTGGAAAAACTATCAGTAAATAACCCTAACGCAATTATGTTTTCTTAGACAAGAACCGATAACTCAAGGAGCTCTCGAGCCTTTCGTAGAACAATGAGTCGATAAACTATAATACTATACGTTCACACCGAGCGTAGCCTTGTTCGATGATTCATATGTGATTTCTATTGAACTCCGAGGATATAAATAATTACCCTTCCGTACGCGGAGCCCTCGAGAAAATTGCGTCGATTCCCATTCTCCGAGCTTTTGTCGTCTCGACCAATGGAAATAAATCATTTTTCTAACTGGCAATATATTCATCCTTGAGAAACGAATCATTTACATCGAGAAACGAATTAGTGAGCCACCGACGACGCTTACCTATTATACTTTCAGGTATATATTTTTTTTCAGGTACACGAATTTACTGTATCATCGCAAAGCCCAAAATTCCTTAATCCTCTTTTCACTACAAATATTCTTATCGCCTTAAATATCGAGAATCGTTCCAAAAATATAATTACGATCCTAATCCTTGGAACGGCAATTCCATGTCCTACGCTCCCCAAAGAAATCTTCCCGAAAGTTTGACGATCGGAAAATCCATGAATCACATTCTTCGCGTAGTTTTGAAAGAGTTTTAAAAATGTCTTCGTCATGCAATAACAAGTTTCTCGTGTCATCTGTGCGCGTGACGAAGAATGTAAAACGCAGCGACGATAAATCAAACAGTCGTCGTTGGTGAAACATAGTTGGAGTACCTAAGCGAGAGTGTCGTACCAGTGGCGAGAGTACATGCAGCTATGCGAAGAGATGCAATACGTACGATCGTATACCGTTATATCGCCAAGTCGAGTTAAATTAATCGAGTTCGCGAATGGCGAGAAGATTTACTTCGTATGTATACTACGGATTCCGTATAGTTGAAAACTTGGCGCCGATCAGACGTCCCGATAACCCTCGAAGCGAATATCCGTACGTTTACTTCTTCGGAACATATCTACGATGGATAGAATTGCCTTTTTTTTTAGAGTTCTTTTATAGAATGCCGGCACTTTTGTTGGCATCATTGCGCATACGAGAACTCAGATTCGTGTATAAAAAAAAAGAAAATGGTCGGCAGAGTCGCAAGAAACATTTTGTTAAGTCTCTCGTTCTTCTAACGGGGATCGAGTCAGCTAAATTATGACGATGTTCGTTGAAGTATACATTTTTTTTCAGCCGATAAAAAAATCTAAAAAAAATTCTATCACGTCAGAAAATGTTCGAAGGATTTTTCTGCCACTTGAAAAAAAAAAAATTGTCAACCGGTTTATTTGGACAGCGGGTTTAGGTATTTTCATTTCTACACATGATCCCGAAAAAACCGGACAGAGATTTTTTTAATGGACCGCTTGTTATTATATTAATATTCACTGACATATATCTTTTAAAATGATGACTTAAAAAAAAATGTTATGTTCATAAAATATTCATACGAATAGGTTGTAACGGAGGTTCGTGATAATTATAGAATTTCATCATTGTACCGATCGAATCTCGAATCGATCGAATTTTCAAAACAGAAACATTCTACATCGAGTGACCGGCATTATCTGCAACTTCGATACATTATTCATTGACTGATCCAATCCGGTGGGCCGCGATTAGCGAATATATGAAAGAAACATGAAAAATATGATAGCATCGGACACACATTTCCCCTCCGATTCTCTTTGGTCTTTATAGTCCTTCTTGAATTCCTCGTTACGGCAGGCGCTCGCGCCGATGGTAATGAAGAACAAGTTTTTGCCTCATTTGTTTCTCTCTTCGGTGAATCAACCTAATGATCCCCCCGGTCGGCGTACGTATAATTTGCATTCGGCCAATTATAATGGAGAACGACGTTGAGGGCTAATGGTTATTATAAAGAACGGAGAAGAGGCGCGTCTCCGAACTGATTTAATCGATCGTTATATTTCTCAATCCCCGTCGTCCTCGTCTCGTATAATCGGGTTGAAGTAACGACGACGCGGAGTGTACCAATGTCCCGATGCACATGCGACTGCGCTTCTCGCGCCTTCGAGACGCGTACCGCGAGTGTATCTGTGAATGCATTACACTTCGCTGTATGCAAAGGTCTGATAATACTTTTGCGACCGATCGGCAACTCCGAAAGCGCGTTTGACTCGCTCATCTCAGTGACGATACTTTCGCCCTGTCCGGCGCAACAGTCCGATCTCTGCGACTGCTAAGAGTACGGTTTTCGAATTAAGATCCACGGTAACGATAATCGGCTTATAGAAATGAGACGATGATGATCTCAAAGATGTTCGGCTCGAGTTTATAAAAGTTCTACGTTTATAAAAAAAAATGGGATGAAAGTTATAATAGTGTTGGCATTAGGAAGTAACGGTGATATTAAATGCCCGAGGCACCGTAATTCTTAAAAAGAAAGTACACTCACTTTACGCGTGACACTCGTAGAGAACTATCAAAAAATGGAGTCATAATCGGTTATAATAAATTACCAAATTTTTTTCTTCGACGATCGTAAATTCCTCTGTATAATTTTTTTTTTTTTATTTCAACCGAAAAAATTGTTTAATTATTCAAAATTGAATAAATTGAAAGTTATTTTGTTTATCAATTAAAATTTTTTTTCGATTTTTTGTTTCAAACGAAAATTACGTACGCTGCATTGTACGCCGATGAACAACTCCAGCGTCGAGGCGTTTAAACATTTCAGCACATTTTGTATAAAAAACGATTGCAATTATGTTAATTTATGATTTTGTTGCTCTTTTCCGGAATAACTTATTGTTGATGGTGTATCATTGTTTTTTTCTCTCGTAGAGCGAATGATCTTACTTCAGCATACCTGCTGCTCGCTTGCCTCACTTTTTTTCCCACTTTTTTTGGCCGATGTTTTATCACAACGTAAAACTTGTTTCCGTCGACACCGGTCCGAACGAATTTTCATGTCACTACCAAACTTTCGTACGGAGTTTTACACACTCAGTGTTTACAAGCTGAAATAGTGTTCCGCAAAGTACGGACGGAATTGGACACGGCGAGCTACAATTTTTCGTGAAAATGCGCGAAATGCGAGGATCGATGTAATCGAAGAATATTAAAAAACTAAACAAATACGAAGTATCTAAATAAATTGTATCGATGAAAATTCGATTACCGATGATAACGATCGTACGTCACATTGAAAATGTATATAAAAAAATATATTAGAAATGTATGAAATTCGACGTTTTTATATGATAAAAACGATATACGACTATTTTGTGATTTTTTTTTTCATGTTGATAACCTCGAAAAATCAATTGAAAACTGTCAACAATTCTGCGAAATACTCTTTTTTTTCGAAAATATTCAATGATTTTTACAGAAGTTTCATTATTTTGGCGGGACTCGACCCCTCCGTTCAAAAATATAAACAACAAGAACAAAAAAGTTCTCTTGTGCACCGACCTGAACGCCGTTGAATATCCTCAGGCTATTAGCCTCTGGCATTGTGTCGACGCACTTGTTGTAATCCGGTAACTCCTTTTTCTCACCGTTGAAGTAATAACGAACGAAGACAAAACCTCGCAATTCCAACGATTTCACATTTTGCTTCGTATACACATCAAACCGATACCACAGTGTGCAATAACTCCTTGAGATATCCAATCGTCCGGAAAAACCATTATTATCCAACTCGATCACTTTTATTTTAATTCACCTTACACTCACCTCAACTCTATTAAAGATAAACTTCGCTCTTTTATTCACTAATAAATACGAAAAAAAAAAAATCGAATGAGTTCCCAGAAAATATTTTTGTACTCAATTCTACGAAAAAAAAATGTATTATATAAAAAAAAAATAAAAAAAGTTTATACTTTCTCAGAAATTTTTTTTCTACTCAATTCTATAAAAAAAAAAAAATGCATTATATGCGCAATTATAATACTTTTTCGATGTATAACTTTCACATGATTAAACTCTCTTCCTCGTGTACTACCAATCCCGATGCAGCTTTCACGTGCGCGCACCTGCACTCTCGACGTGTACGTATCTATCTCGCGGAGGGAGGTATTGGTATACCGCGGGGGCCTCGTGTGTTGCAGCGTCGTTGCACCTATTGCTCGTCGTATGCACCGGGAGAGTGCAAGCGGGGTACTCGCGTCGAGTCTCTCTCGTAATAACTCGCGTCTGTGCGACCTCCCTACGCCTCGTCGTTCGTTCGAGTGCCACACGCGTTCTGAAAGCCGCGTGGTTGTACGGAGCCCATCGAGAAGAGTGTATATACGTTGTACACAAGCGTGGAGAAGGTATATACGAGGAGAAACTACGGGGGATAGCTTAGTCACGCCGGTAAAGGCTTATGCCCTGACAGCGCGCGTAACGGCGGAGTGGTGGTGTGGCGAGAAGCCGAAGTGGTCACGGGACGTGCTGAGCTGTCGAACACCGATCGAAATAAGTAGTAATGGCCCGCGACCGTTCAGACGTATATTCCGCAGTCACGCCGTAGCTAAACGCGAGAGTGCTTTCCACAGCCTGGAGACAGCGCGGTTTCTGACGCTGCTAACGCGGACCAAACATTACGGATATGCGCAGAGGGAGGGCATAGTTATTTCGCAAACGTTGGGTTTATCACTAACGTTCTCCTTCTGTCGCTCATTGAATTGTATACGCAATAAGGGACAACACGGACCCGTAGTATTTATGTATACATAGATTGAGATACCGATCGCTCACACCTGCGAGACACTGTATGTTATTCACGAGAATTGACAATCGAATGGCTCAACGAGATCATAATCGGACACGGAGCATGCTGTGTCGATGAACTTGATCGATACCCATGTACGGTTCACGCAGGGTCGGCGAAACCAGTTTTTTTTTTTTAACACTGTATAAAAAATATATGGTATGTTTAATGTATTCGGACATAAAAAAAATATTACGAAAAAATTATTAATAATAAAAAAAATGATTAAAAAATGATTACTAATTATTTTTCATTGAAACTCAATCGCCGTTGAAAAATACGGACTTTTTATTTTACACAAAAATTATGCAATATCAAAAATAATTATGACTCCTCGAATTCGCGGTAAAAAAATAATCATTTAATTTTTCTATTTAAATCATAGGATGACCATGAAATTCTACCGATCGGTATAAATTCCTCCAAAGTTATCTCGATATTTTCAAAGATTTCGCAAAGTTCCGCGAAAGAATAGTTGTAAATTCAATTACCGTGGATTACCGTTACATTCTACGTGGGAACTGTTGAATTTAAACGTTGCCGTAGGGAAATATACATACACAGTACATCTCCACGACTAGCAATGCATTTTTCAATTATAATTTAAAATGCAACCGTGTAACTACTCAGATCCGCAAATGAGCGGTTTATCTCTGTTGCTGCATGACGGAGCCACGGGGACTTACGGAATGCAACATAGATGAAACTATCAAAAGACCACTATATCCACGAGACATGTCACGTGCGAATCTGTATGTCTCCCAACACGAGCATTCCGTCGACTTTTAGATCTCCGGCGCAACGTCATAGATGCATAATTGCCCGAACCGTAATTGCGGCGTTACAGCAACGCGACAACGTTTGCCACCGTCGTACCGCGAGCGAAACATCAATCGCCTTTCACTTTGACCTTACGACAGAAGTTCGTACGAAAGAGAAGCCGCAATGAAATGGATTTTCATCTATAGCAAAGTCATTTTTCGCGAAACGAAGTGAAAAAAAATTTGAGCGAAATGAATATTAAATTGGGGGTATAAATAATCAGGTGACGCCGATTTCAAAAAAAGGAAAACCGCTTATCTTCGAATTGAATTACGTAACGTCGCGTGTCTATCCGTTTTGCGTTTCTTTAACGCCATTTGCAAAGACATCGAAGCGGTAAGAATTAACGCGCCGATTTATTGATAAAAATGTGATGATGCGCGCGATCTCCGTTATTTCGATTGCGATCGAGTCACGGGCAAACGAGTCTCGCGAACAACAAAACCTTTCACTTTTGTCGATAGCCTCGTGCACTAGACCGCCGTAGATATGCATTGGATAGAGATTCCGCGAGACCACAATGTAACCGAACGGAGGTCGCCCGTGCGCCACGCAAATGGAATTATATAGTCATGTGGTGTTCGCACGCATTGATGTATAAAAGACCGCGAGAACGGCGGAATATCAAGAATCTCGAGTGGCCGGAGGGGTACTAGAAGGATCGAGAACAACTTCAAGAACTCGAGTATTCACCGCAACTTTGTTTCTCGAACATCAGCAACGTGTTCGTAAGGCAAAAACGGAAGGTGTGGCAAAATGGTTCGCTGCATTCCTATTTTTCGCATCGGCCAATTTTCATCCGAAAAATGAATGTTTCATAGAATTTTATTAAACATTGTTCCCGATCTTTTTTTAAATAAGCAGTAATCTCCACCATAAATAATGATCACGAAACTTGAAAATCGATCTTTTATAAAATTTCACGAATTTTAGGATCGGTCCATTTTGCTCCGAAATTCGAGTTTTCGCGACTGTTCCATTTTACCCCGTTGGCTCGTTTTGTCCCATCTTCCCCTACAATTTAATCGCAATAAGATCCGTACCCCGGCAATGTGCAAGTGCACACATGCGCACCGGTAACACAGCCGTCGACCGCAAGATCCTTGACGACATTTATGCAATTTTTAATCTCGTTTCACCATCGTTTTAATCGCAGTCGATATTTTCACCGCGATATAAGCCACCCACCTGAATTCAATTCCCCCCTCGAGGAGAGAGAGACATCGGAGTGGCGATCGGCGGTAAGCGGGGGAACGCGAAGCGTGAGGGACGTATAGCGGATTCTACAAAGAGATGCATAATAAAATCATTTCGAACATATCGGAGAATCATGAAGCCGAAGCCCGGTTCGGATATACGCGGGGGCAACAGGTTTTTCACAGCGCCGCGGACCTTTCACTTTTATTCCGAGAGAAACGAAAATTCGGCAAGATATTATTATCACGTCGTGCGCGAGCGCAGTTTATACACCGCCGGTTAATCGACGATGCGTGACGATCGAGCTAACGAGTTAATTAACAAGGTATATTATAACGAGAGAGAGGGGTAGAGAGAAACAAATCTCGCGAGAAATTGTAGCGCAACGAGAGGCCTGTCGGCTGCTTGTAGTACGAAGTATGCGCCTATCTGAATCTCATGGTGGGTGCATGTCGAGAGCTCGAGGCCTTCCTAGTCTCTAAATCACGCGTGTCCCGCTTCTCTAACCCCGGGAGATCGTGATGGTTTATTGTGATACACGGCAGAACTATTGTAAAAGGGAAGCGAATTTCTACAGTCATTGACTCGCTAAGCGGTACTTGAAACGCGACAAACTTTTAAGCTTCGAGACTGCAGCATTTGCTGCTATTAAAGGTTTGAAATTAAAAAAAAAAAATGTTAACTATTTTTAGATGCCGTGAAAAAATCGGTACAAATTGCTTTTTCTTTTTTTTTTCGAAGGAAAAACATGGAAAAAAGGATAGAAAAATAAAATAATTTTTTTTTTTTTTTTTCGAATTTATGACTGCAGCGCGTCTCCGGAATGAACTGAAATTTCGACTTTTTTCCGAAGCCTCGAAACGTCGTGACTCTGAAGTCGATAACTCAAAAGATATTTTTCCATGTCGAAAAAAGCGCCGGAAAAAAAATTCTTGAAACTATTTGTCTCGCTACCGAGTCAAGTATCGGTGCGATGGTCAATGACTGGAACATCCACCGTATGTAGTTTGGTATGCACTGACGCATTTCCCGCGGCCTAATCAACCGCAACTATATCCCCCGACCACCACCAGTATATATCTATAATCACTCTTCGGCACCTTTCACTTTTAGATCCACTTTTAACACTGATAGGGAATGTATATAAATAAATAAAATACAAATAAACGCCCTAATTACGTATAAATCGTCAAAGATCCTTCACAATCACATTTTCACATTCTTCAAAGTTATTAGGTTAAGTTATCAGTTTCATATATAAAATGAATATAAAAATATTTTCGGAACTATCGTTCCATTTCCGGTTTCGTATTTCCACTCGCGACCTATCGATTATCGTCGTTTTATCGTTGAATTCGAAGAACGCACAGACGCCGTCGCCCGATACGACGAGACAACGGAACCGAGACGAACGAGACGCACGTCTCTCGCGTGCCCGCGAGACTCGGATTACGGGCGTCCCGATGCACCGCCGTTGTGTGCCGGGACCACGACAGAGTATAAGAGGTAAGAGTAGCGTGCGTACGTAATAAGCCACTGAGGGATCTGCTGGATGGTCGGGCTGCTGCATGAAACCTGCAGCCGGCGGAGGGCCTTAGGTGGAGGAGGCGGCTCATTGGGACACGAACAGGAGAGGCCCCGTCTTGACGGTGCAGCGCGCTACTGCGGGGGTGGGGATGTACCGCGCGGTCCATGCTCGCTCCGTGCACTGGCACTGTAGCACTTGTGTCTGCAACACAAGGTCGCTCTCTTCGAGTGCTGGAACATTGGCGACTGGCGCGAGTCGAGGACATTACAAGACCTATATATTTATTATATCGACCGTAGTATATATCGATCTTTCAATCATTCGCTTCGGCTTTTCCGCGAATCATTCGCTCCAAATTTCGCAAAGTTTCTTCGCTGTTTTTGTCATTTCTAATATATTTTCTTCCACGGGGAATATTTTTCTGGACGTTTTTACGCGCCTGTAACTTCGATGAGTATTCTACGGTTTATTTCCAACTGCACGATAAAAATCCGATTTTTCTTGTCATCCAATCAGGTTACGGGGATTTTCCTTTTTTATTATCGAAAATCGAAACTTTCCGAAAAATGGGTTTTGGACCAAATTTTAGCCGCCCGGCGACTAAAAGTTCACCATTGTAAAATCGTTCTTAATCCTTCGATGTCATTAAAATCACTTATGTTATCAACAATTGAAATGGTTTTGCAAAAAAAAAAATAGTTTCTTCTCCAATTACGTTTTGGTTTTCTGGATTCTCGTATTCGCGATTTGGTGCATCCGATATTCGCGTACCAATGCAGTAATATCGAGTACCCCGACTGAGAATATCGCGTGAGTGATCTCGCGTTAAAGAGTAAACAAGCCGAGAGATGAGTAAACGTAGGTACAGGAATGAGGGATGCACACGCACAGCGATAATCCCAAAAATCAATTCCGATCGATGGTTAATGGAGGTCGCGTGGAATGCTCACCGGTTATTTCGGTACATAGTTAGATGGGTATAGGTAGAGCGAGTACCGGGGGCTGCCCCCGAGACACTCAACGTGCTATTAGCGGACCGCCTCTCGATGTTACGGGTAATGATCGACGTCCATTAACTCGCACGCGGAACACGAGAATGAAAGAAATAAATAAAGAAAGATTCGAACCCGAGGGAGAAAGAGAGAAACGCATAATACAGAGGAAATAAAAAAAAATGTTGAGAATAAAAGTGCACGAGCGGGCGGGGGGTGGCAAGGGGGGGGGGGGGGGTGAAGAGGAAGAGAAAAAAAAGAAAATGAACCGGCAAAGGAAGAGCGCGACTGGGTTATAATACAGATGAGAAAGAGCGAAAGAACGATGACGCGCGTGCGATGCCGGAGGCGCGTGAGCTTTGAAAATGCGGATTTGCATATGCAAATATGCCGAAGCGTTTAAGCGGGATCGCGAGGAGTTTCAACTGGAGCCAATCCATCTCGCACTTCTCTACTTTTATTTTATTTTTTTGTTTTTTTTTTTTTATTTTTTTTTTCTTCTTGCGTGTGTGTCTCCGTAAATGTATGCGTGTCGAGGGTGCGAATACGGAAAAGAAAGGCGACGATACAAGGCGTGAAAAGTGGGAGATCGACGTAGGCAATGTGGATAGTCGCAGTACCACCGGGTAGTGCGATACAGTGACGTCGAGGTTTGCGTGCGGGATTACCGCGTCACGGCGAGACTCCTCCGCTGCGAAGAAAAGTTAATCGGAAGAAGCGAGAAGAACGTGCCGTTGCGAACGTGACGTGTCGCACCGCTCGACTATCCCCGCAAACGGTATGCATAGCAGTTTTTTTTTCTTATTGCATATATGTGCGGGAAGATGGGGCCAAATGGGCCGATGGGGCAAAATGGAACAGTAACGAAAACTCGAATTTTGGAGCAAAATGGACCAATACTAAAATTAATGAAATTTCAGAAAAGTTTCAAAGTTTCATTTTCAAGATTCATCATTATTTATAATACAGATCACTGCTTACTTAAAAAAAAATATGGGGTTCGGTTTACTGCATTTTTACGGAAAATAGGAATGCCGGGGGGGGGGGTGAGAGGTCTGAGCTAAAATAGATCGAAAGAAAAAGACTGTAATTCGATAATTGTCTTTTAAAAAAGTCTTCCATTATTTTTAATATGGGGAACGTTATATTTTTTAGCGAGACTATTTTACATATCGCTTAGAGATAGAAAATTATCTAAAATTCAATTTTTTTCATTTTCTGAATGCAATTAAATGCCGGTCCATTTTGCCCCAATTTCCCCTAAAAACGTGAAATTACAATGCCCAGTCTACCTGAATATATACAGTAATCCAACATTAAATTATTCATCCATTTTTTCTAATCTCGCGTTATGTAATTAACGAGAAAACACTGAAAACAAAATAATAAGCCAAATAATAAAAATCAATGCGCCGATCGTCGAATTCTAAAGTTTCAAAAGAAAAGAACGTGAAACATTTCAGAGTCGCCGAGTGCACAGAAACAGTTTGCACGAAGCTACTTTCGCTCACTCTCACAATTATCCCGACCTGAAAAAAGTTGATATAAAAAAAAAAAATGAAAAAGGAGTTTATTAGCCATAGCTTTGCCACGCGAGTTACCAAAGAGCCTTTGAAATAAACTGTCGTAGCAGTACAGTATACTAATCTATACTACGTGACTGCAGTTCGTGTTCCCCCTCTGAGAATATTATTTTCTTCGATCCTCTCTCGAGCACAGGAGGGCGGGGCAAAACGGA
The DNA here is from genome assembly GCA_934046635.1 of Buathra laborator. Lineage (NCBI taxonomy): Eukaryota > Metazoa > Arthropoda > Insecta > Hymenoptera > Ichneumonidae > Buathra > Buathra laborator. The sequence continues at coordinate 9,971,575 of OW203897.1, forward strand.
CCCCCCGGGATGGAGCGCAACGGCAACTTCTCATATTCAGACAAACCGGACCACCGACACACAAGAGCTATTTTCTCATGCAAATTTCCTCATTACTGTCAGCGCGTGCGTTAAATGTAACCCATGTATACACGATAAAACATAAATAAAAAATAAAAAAAATTCTCAACGGAAATTTTCTAAACGCCAAACGAAAATTAAGGTCACCCGGGATCTCCTCAATTTTCCACAAGGCGGAGGTTCAACGTCCTCTTCGACATCGAAAGAGAGATTCTCGAGATCCCGATCTTTTTCGGGATCTAAATTGACGACGATGCACACTGGGCGGTGCAGAAACGTGTTTCAACCAACGTGAACCCCGACAATAACGCAGTCACTGACCTTAAAACCGCAAGAACAACGTTGTCATCAATCCGGACCCAGAGGACTCGAGTACTTTTGGTCAACACAGTAGTCGAAAGTGACTTAAGTCAGCTTACACCAACTAAATTTGAATTTCCGAGAGCCCTTGATCGCAGAAGCTTGTGTTTGCACCTTCGGTTCTCGTCCCGAACTTCGCGATGTTCCCGACCAGTCAAACTTCGTATATAACGCCCGTTTTCTCCCGAACATCAAAAATACGACGGTATCCCGTTTTGCCCCCTCCGGGGGGTCCATTATACCTCGACTCTCCCCAACATCTTTAATTCACTCCTTTAGTACGTTCTTTATTCTTATGGTATACCTACTTCGCATACTCGCCGCTGGGCCCCGTTACGGTCTCAGCGTGAGGCGCGTACCACGCGAGAAAAGGGGACGTTTACGTTATTCATGTTGCAAGTTTGCATGTTAGATTGCCGCCGCTGGTTACTTATAATACTCGGGGCCCCTCGCTCGCTGGATACTACGATGCAAGAAATTAATCGGTGGGTAGAAGAAGCTTCTTGCCGATGCTGCTGTTGCTCGTTCCTTAGCTATGTGTGCTATGAGCGCGGAGTAGGAAATAACCCTTTTTACTCTCTAACACACGTATATAAAGGCTCGAAGCAAACCATATACTCGGGACGCGAATGACGAGTCAATAAAGCAGGTATACGCGCACGTACTGCGTGCACTTGTAGGGGAAAAGGATAGGTGCCAACACCTCTCGGCATCATCGGAATTAAGATATATTATCCCAATCGCAATTCAATCGACAGTCCTTTGACATTTCAAACGTTCGTTCTATTCGAGTAAAAATTTTATTCGAAAACAATTATTTACAAAAACAAAATGATTGTTATGATTCTTAAAGAAAAATTGGAAATCGCGACTCGTGTGATTGCGGCGCTCGCTACGCTCGGGCGCTAACCTCAAACTCGTCGCGATCGCGAACTTTCGGCTCTTGTTGCACAATATATGTATTATATTGCATTTTTTAAACAATATGGAAGATTAAAATCGAATAAATTGCGTTTTTACACTTTCAATTATCCCGGCCGATAATATTTCGCATAGGAATTATTTGTCAAAATGACTTTATACCGTTTATTCGCGATACACTGACTACCGAACCGTCTCAACGTAATTTTCAAAAACCCGCTATAATGTATTTGACGACATGCAACGCGTTATCCGTACAGGTTGCTAATGAACAAACGACTTTCCATACTAAGCGAATCAACTTTTTTAACCTCATTCGAGAAGTCACTCCTTGGGAACACATCCTTTTTTTTTGCATCCCTATCGTCACCAATAACGGATTTTATTATAATTATCGAGAACGATCTCGCGGCTTCCACGCGTACACCGGGACGCTGTGTCGTATGAATTCAATTGAAACACGATATCCGCGCTCATAATAACACGAGGCAAACCTTTCCCTCGATTTTTCACAAGGATTTCATGCCTCGAAACCTAACGGACGAGTCGACAACGAACGATTCAAAGATCCTTCTCCTCTTTCTCTCGCTCCTCGAGTGTCCGCGCAGCCAAATGGCAAACAAAGTTCACCAACGTATACGCAACTATAGGTATAATTTACTCGTCGAATAAGGAGAGGGCGGGGGAAACGAGAAGAGAGAAAAAGGAAAAAAAAGGAAAATTTCAACTGGTCGTCTCCTCTCGTCGCGATGAGCGAGATTCCGGTAAAGACAAGATACTAAACCCTGTCCTGCCCCGTGGATAGCCGCTAGCGCGTGCGGTCTCGTATGATTCTCGAAAAATCGTAAACTCCACGAGCAAATTGCCGTCGCTGATTCGACACTGTCTCACTGTGTGTCTCGAAGACTCGAATACATCGTAAAACTAGTCTTTTTTAAAATATTATTATTATTATTATCGCTATTTTTTTTTTTTCAACGATTTCGAGAAATCGATGTCTCCCGGATTGTCAGTAAATTTCTTTCACGACCAAACAGTGTATCAAAGTACCTGAGTCACGCATATTAATAGATATTTCCTTCGTTTCGAAGGAATAACTTCGTAGAAAAAAAAAATGATTATTACAAATTCTTTAAAAATTACGGAGAATATTTATAAAATTTGTAATTCAAATGGATTCAAGATGGAATATGATATTGGGTAATAAAATTTTGTAAAATCATTATTCGATGATTTCTTACCTTAGCCGTAACGAATCTCTTTGATCGAGCGGGTTCTGCCATAATAGGTAGACATCACTTCCTGCACTTCCTTTCCCGTGCGCGAAATATATATATATATTTTTCTCTTATCACTTTTTTTCTCGTTTCACTGTTAAACCACTTAGGCACTTCGTTCTCGAATCGAAACTTATCTTTCATCTAATATCCTTTCGCGAGCCACGAAGAAGCGATGTAATACGAGACGATGAAATAAATAAATATTCGTTTACTATCATTATTATTATTATTATTCGTGTTTCATCGAAGAGAATCTCGAAGCGTTAGCGAAGGCATTCACCCAGTCATCCATAAAGAATGCTATGGTGACCAGAACGGCCAGACGGCCTTCGCGTGACGTAGACGCATCGAGGTGCGCGTAATCTCTCAGTCGTGGGTTATACTCCAAAGATTGAAGAGAATCTGTAGTGGGAATATCCGCGGTAACAGCAACGGCTACCTTCGACGAAGACGACGACGACGACGACGAGGTTCTACCGTTAGATAATACTAATAACACGTGACACGTAGGGTCAAGCAGTTACGGTATAGTGTTGCTACAGATTGTAATCAAAGGCTCAGCCAATATCGCGTTGCATTCGAAACTCCATTGGTATTATATTCTGTTGTTTCCTTCGGCAATTGAGACAAAGCTATGATTATCCTTATACTCCGGTAACATTAAAAATTTCCTCGTCTATTCGCGTCGTCGGCAATATTTTTATAGAGCGTCAAACGTATCTAAAGTGTATATAGTGATTGCGACCTTATATTTGGTATGTTTTGCGTTATTTGAATATTGCCAAAGGGCATACGATTAATCTTTGTAGTGATTTTTTATTAATTTGAATTTTATAACACTGTAACTATCCGCGGGTTCTCCAGATTTCGTGATCAATTCGAAAGTCGGATCGATGCCACATCTTTCGCTCCTCCCTTTTCGTGTATCGTCTCGAAATGCAGCGCGCACTCTGGCGAACGAAAAACGTAAACTATATCGTACCAATGAAGAGCGATCCACTAACCCGTCCACTTTATTCTCAAAAGCAAAAATGAACAATTTTCGTCTGACAAAAAGCACTCCGCGAGACGCTTGGATATTTCTCTTCCGTCTCTTCTCGCGAACCGCACCGTTCTACTCTCTCTGCGCGATTCCCTGTTCCTCCCACCCGCCGTTCCCCGGTCTCGTCAACCAGACGACGAAACGTGTCTCGCTACTAAACTATATATTTATATACATACATATATGTACAATAACCGCTACCGCACTATACTCATTGTCCCTTCTTCCCGAAGAACAGAAGTCCACCCAAACGAGTTACCGCGTGCTGACTATGTTCACCAATAGAAAAAGGTGAAGATAATGATGAAAATGAAGATAAGACACACCACGCAACACTAATACTTATTGTTCCTTTTTCCCGAAAATCAAAAATCCACCCAAACAGCTCATTTCCTGCTGATTATCTTCATCAATAGAAAAAGATTACGAAAAACACGCAACACGTGCAACGAGTCACTTCCGAATGATCGTAAAATTGATTAATGACCCTAATACTGTATTTCACTTTGAAAATTACGAAAAAATCGCGAATTTTTATAGCGGTCTCGAGATGAGGTGAGTTCGGCGGGCAGAGGATGCCGGTCGGGCACCTGGGCGACACTGCCTGATCCTCACCTCCTCGTCCGTCGCTTTGCTCTCCATGGAGCAGCCACACCAAGCAACACCAATCCGCTATACTATACTATATGCTGCCTGCTTTCGAGGCCTACCCTTATACCCGATTCTGTGTGCTGCTGACATCGTGTGCACCACTAGCAGCAGCAGCAGCGCAAGTACCTACTCTCCGGTTGCAGTGGTGCAACGCCGAATGTGTATACCCAACCAGCATCCAAGACCCCAACCAGCACTCTCTTGTCGCGCTGATTTAGTGGTGTTGCCCCTGTGGATGTGTTATTATACATCGAGCGATACGAATGTGTGGGTTATTCCAAGTCGAGTGATGCATCTCTGTACATGTGACTATGTGGGTGTACGCGGACCCGGAGAATATACGCGCGTTTGTATTTGTAAGAGTCGGCTTTCGATGTGTTGCCGCGTTAAGAGACCGAGGTGCAGACCGTGGTATGTACCTCTTAAGGTATGTCTATAGTATATGCCCTATCTTTCGCGGTCTTTCGCGTTTTTTCCCCAGTCTACCTCACTCACTCCTCCGTGTTTCTGTCTGTGTGCGCGAAAAGCCAACCAGCATCAAACGGCTATGTGTACCGAGAACAGACCGATTCGTACCGCAGGTGAGTGTGGGACACTCACTGTTACTTGGTCGTCGGCACGCTTAGGTGAGCTCGCGAGGGAACCAGCTGAGACACCACGTAAAATGGAGGACTCCGAAGAGCTTCAGGCATACTTCATAGCTGTACTTAACGAATGTCTTTCGAGTGTCCCAGTTTTTTGAGGAAAGGTACTTTTTTTTTTAATGAAAATTACAATTATTCACTTTTTTTGTTGTTTTGGATAATACATTTTTTTTTTTTACATTTGTCGTATGCGAAATTGTTGTAACTTTTAATAATATTTTTGGAGTACATGTTTTTTTTTTTTTTTTGAGGCCAAAAAATATTTTTTTAAAATTAAGACATTTTTTAATGAATTGGTATCGTAATTTCAATACGATGCTAAAGATTCCGACTGAATGACTGATCAACGAGTTTAGTGTGACCCCGAAGCAAGATGGTTTTTTTTTTTTCGTTTTTTTTTTATCTTCGTCTCGACTTTCGGGAGACTTTGGTGCTTCGCGCATCAACGAACAATTTTGTATCTCACGAAGATGGTCCGATTTCTCAACGATCCCCGAAACGACAGACCTTAGTACACATAACGAAGACTATAAACCACGAGGTAGAAAAAGAGGGTCCCTCGTTCCACTGGTAAGAGAAGCATGAGGCAAGCGGAGAGAACTTCGCGGATCCGCTGTTTCGCGCCGGTTCCTTCTTCTTCCTTTCCACGTTTCTCGCGTGGCATCGTTCGAGCATTAACGCGGTTCCTCACTCTTAGCTTCTTCGGGATTCTCTTTAGCTCTCCTTTTCCTTTCGTTTCCACCACTAACAAACCCGTAAAACCCCCGACATACATACATACAACGGCTTTTATTTCACCTCTCGCCAACTGCTGCTCGTCGCTGGCTGCTGCATGCGCTGCACTGTACTCGGGGTATACACTCTTTTAGGAACCCCGGACTGAAGGTTCGCGGCCGAACGATGAAAGTACATAACCGGTTCGCAGCTGCAGACCAGCCAGACTGGAGACTCGGCTGGCCATCGGCCGGCGTGCTACGAGCACAGCACACACGTCACGCGATTCTCTGTACACATACATTGTATGTATAATCGTAGATGATTACACAATACATTGTTTAATCAACTACAAAAAAAAATGATAAATAAAAAAATATAAAAAAATAAAATATATTGTATATTATGGATATATGATATTATATAAATTTTATTATATTCAATTGTAATAAAATTATAATTTTATATATATAAAACCTCACATTGCTTCTGTATTTAATTTTTTTTCTATAGATGTTTGCATGTTTTTCAGATGCGGTTAAAAAATCAAAATCAACGTAAAATTTGTTTTAAAGTTCAAAATTAGCGTATAATTTATTGAAAACATGGAAATTCACTATTAACTCCTTTATAAATTTAAAAAGTATGTCTAATTTTTTTAAGTTAAAAAATTATGGTAATTTTTTTTGTAATGTAAATTCATGTCAAGTTTTTTAATCGAAATTCTCCTAAAGCCGAGAAGAGTCGCGCGGGGTGTCGACACCGCAGCGCTCGACGATCGAGACTCACACTTTGGATATCTTTTTACCGACTCGCGGCTCTGTATACTTTTCACCGAAAAGCTGTAAGCATCATCCGTATACCGGATAATATGGGGAATCGGCACAAACCACGTAGCAACGCGTTGAAACTGATGCGTCAACGACACCGCGCGCGATTTTTAATTTTAATAATTTTCGCCGAAGCCGTCGAAAATCGGTAATTCAAGTCTTACAGTTGGGATTAACTGTAATATTGGATAATATAATACCGAGTGTCGCCAGATTATTGAGGTAATGTGAAACAACAGTTCTTCCGCTGCACTCAGTCGATAATAAAATCGATAAAATAAAATCGCAGTCCATCGATATGAAAAACCGTAATACCACTTTTTTTAGGAAACTTTAGCTTCTAACGGAAATAGAATACCATTGCGTTTAATAGTTTTGCAGTGGCATTCTACTTATTACCTTCAGAGACTTAAAATGTCGACACCCTGAAAAAAATAGCATTACAGTTTTTATTACCGACCGCGGTATTTCCTACTATTTCATACCCTTAAAGTTGTCGTATTTTGCATCAATGCGTAAGAATTTCCGCTTTTCATCGATTGTGGGTTCTTTATACATACCGGCGCCCAGAATGATGCTATTATCCTTCACGGATCATGCGCAGCTACTTTCCGACTGATGATTGCAATTGTTTCGCTGATCGTCGCGCGAAGGAAAATGAGGAAAATTTCTCCGTTTCCACCGTTACTATACACGGATAAGAGGCCTAAACTACTCAGAAAAACGCCGGAATCGCCAGAAATATTAATTTTTAAATCGCCTAAAATTGTTGAATCGTTGAAACCCTTAATCGATCCTCAGAATGTAATTGGCTGCGAAAGAAAAAAAATTACCGATAAAAAAAAGATAAGTATAATAATTTTTTTTTCTGTGCTTTCAGAATACGTACGTTTGATACTGTCGTCTAAATGACAATGCATTTCGGTCGATTCTTTTTTGTAATTTTTTTTTTTCTAATCATTGAATTCACACTATTTATTTCGCGAAAAAAAAAGAACCGTAATTTCGCGCACAGTTTTAAATATATTTTGGTGTTCTATTTCTAGAGTACATTCGTTATACAAATCATAGTAACAAAATTCGAATTTTTTTATATATATATTTTTTGTTTATTTGTTTTTTTTTTTTTCCGTATCTCATGTTTTTTACTCGGAACATATTCTCCATATCATGTCCTCGATGAGTGTAGCAACGAACACTGAATTGTAGGTTCGCCAATTTAATCGAACTTTACGATGAGAAAACTGTTACAAGAAACATATCGATTTGCCGGTGGTTAGTGAAAAAAATGAGTACAAAAAAAGAAAAAAACTCGTTGAAACTCGAGAGCGCAATTTTTTTTTTTTTTTTTTTCAAATTTTTTCGCGGCCTCTCCTCTTGACGAGAATAATTTATTTCCACAATTTCTTGATCGACATATTCTTCTCCGAATCTTTTTGCATCACTTTGGCAACTGCCATCTCGAAGTCTTCCTGCGTCACGTGAACGCGACGTTCTCGCAAGGCGTACATTCCCGCCTCCGTGCAAACGCCCTAAAAGCAGAAATGTAAATGAATAAAAAAAATTAATGAGTATTCAAAAAGTTTCGAACGATTCGAAAGGAAACGAAATAATTGGATTAATATTTGTAAAAAAAAAAAAATTACCTTCACTTCGGCACCGGAAGCACCGGGCATAAGTTCAGCGATCTTTCGTAAATTTATACCTCTCGTGAGATTCATCTTTCGCGAGTGAATCTTGAGAATGTCGAGTCTCGCCTCCTCGTTTGGTGGTGGAAATTCGATCTTACGATCTATGCGACCGGGACGCAGGAGCGCCGGATCCAGAATGTCGATTCTGTTCGTAGCCATTATTACCTTTATGTTTTTCGTCGCTTCGAAACCGTCCAGTTGATTCAGCAACTCTAACATCGTTCTTTGCACCTAATGATCGATAAATCAATGAGATTTTTTCGCGACTTTTGATTGCCATTGATTGATATAAATCTTTTTGGAGTAAACAAAGAAACCGCATTAAAAAAAAAAGTTTTCTATTTCTCTTCGTTGGATCAATAAATAATAAAAATCTGATGTATACGAATCAAATTCGAAGGTATTGAATAAAAAAAAAGGCATTAGAAAAATCAAAAAAGTGTGATACTCGACTTTTAAAATCTTTGGTACGTTCGTTTTTTTAATTTTTAAAATTTTTAATATGTTTTAATAGGTTTGAGGTAATTACCTCGCTGTCGCCGCCGGAACCCGATTCGATACGCGAGCTTCCGATAGAATCGATTTCATCCATGAAGATTATCGATGGCGCGTGTTCTCTCGCCATCACGAAGAGTTCCCTAACCATGCGGGAACCTTCACCGATGAATTTTTGTACCAATTCCGAACCCGAAACACGAATAAAGGTGCACTCTGTGTGGTGAGCTACGGCACGAGCCAAAAGAGTTTTTCCGGTACCTGAACGAAAAAAAAAGAAGAGTCTCATTATAATCACCGCCTGCAACGAGTCTCATGGACAATAATGTATTTGAAATAAATAAATTCACGAATTTTCTTCAATTAAAAAAAAAATTGAAAAAATAGACGGAAAAAACGGAGCGAATATCACCGAAACAATTATTTGCGTCTTTATTGCACGAATGACGAGTACTGAAAAAAGTTTATTATAAATTTAAAAAATAATTTAATTTCCTCGACGGTGAGAAATTTTTTCGGGTTCTTTCGATACAATATAAGTAATGAATCAGAGAATAATCGGAATGAGAAAAAAACCCGCGTACCGGGCGGTCCGTAAAGCAGTACTCCTTTGGGTTGTGCGATACCCAAAGCGTCGAAGAGCTCCGGATGTTTGACCGGCAGTTCGATTACTTCTTTGATTTCCTTAATCTGTTTGTCCAATCCGCCGACCATCTCGTAAGTCGAATCCGGAACTTTTTCCACCATCATCAACGACACAAGGGGATCGACTTTGTTCGGTAAAATTTTGTGCAGCGTGTAACTCTCATTTCTCAATGCAACCCGCGAATTCGGAGTCACGTCGTTGATGTCTATATTCTTGTCGATGTCGACGACGAATTTTCCCTCCGGATGAACTTTTACAAGAACCTTTTTCTTGTCCATCGGCTTTACGACTTCGCCGACGTAGGATCCTTGTTCTTGAAGCAGCTGAAGCTCCTCACGAAGCATACGCACTGTTCAAAAGTATAACATTGTAAAATTTATAAATTTTAGTTCAATGATTTCGTAATTACAAAAATTCACGAATTTTGATGAAATTATTTTATAATTATAGAAAATCAAAAATTTTGCTACAATCGATTTGTAATGATAAAATTTTTTTTAAATTTGCTACGATCAATTTATAACGATAAAAATGTATAATTATTCCGACAATCGATTTGTGACTAAAAATTCGTAAATGTTTCTCCGATTGCTCTGTAACTAAAAAAATTTAGCAACATTGTTCCGTTTGTTGGCGATATAAAAAAAATTCATTAAGTTATTTTTCATTCTTAACGGTGAGCAGTTTTGAAACTTTGACGAGAGAATGAAGAAAACAAAGACTTACCTTTGGCGTTAAGTTCGTTACGCTGTGCCTGCAGTCGTCTGAGATTTTGGCTTTTCTCTGCAACGATTAATTGAAGTTCCTCGATCTTCGTGATGTAGTACGGCTTGAAACCCTCGCCCTTCGCCGATTTCTCGTCAATATCCATCTGAAAGATCGAAATAACTCATAAAGCATTCCAATTGTAGGTTATGTAGCGATTGGAAGATGAAAGGAAAACAATGTATAAGATTGACAAGTACCTTGTTCGTGATCGTCATCGTGAGACGCGCACTTTTTTTTCTTCTATCACGTTACGAAAAGCTCTTCGTTAACGGAAAATCGCATTCGACGGATTATTGTTTAGCGAGATTTATCCGTCGACAAACTTGGTTTTTGTCCGAGCGATACACGGAAGACCGGAGAAACGCTTGTCACTGTGAGTCGAACTTCGACGACGAAAAAATCCCTGCCGCAAAACGCGCAGGCTTACCAACACTTGTGGCCTGTGCATTGCGTACGAACCGGATATATCATTGTTTTAAACAGATTTCGCTCCAAAACAACGTAATTAATTATTAGTATCGAATGTTTGAATACGTGTCCTTTTTTTTAGGTTTTATTATAATTCAGCGCGAGTAGTTACAAATGAAGTAACGCGCCGCTTGAATGTATCAAAATGTCGTCGAACATTGCCGCCATTATTGTTTCGTTCATATTACACCAGAGGGCTGAATAATGTTTTATTTCAAAAGAATGATAAACAGTGTTATAAATAAATTGCGTTAACAAATAATCATAATATATTATAACAGTTAATAATTGAAATAACAAATCTTTATTCACATTTTATAGTCGGGAGATTCCCACGCACAATGACGAATAAATCTCCCAAGTACAATATACGAATAATCATGTGTTATTTCACGCTTTTTTGTGAACATAATTGATCTGTTACGCTGCAGTACCGATAATGGAAAATTAGTTATACATGCAAAATCAATTATACCCCATCGTTATTTATTACAACAAGCCGATCCAATCGTGTTATTGTTATCGAAAAAATATTTGAATTTCGGATGCAATGCACCCGCGGAGAGATAGAGTCTCGTCATCGAAGGATGAGCACATTGACCTTCGAACTGGCGTGGAGATAAAACTATATTGTACATTAAAATGAATCGTGAAACCGTTGACCATTTTTCACTAACTTGGCAACGATTGCGAGTCGTCTTTCATCGGCATGCGAATGAGAAGAATAATACACATGGCATAGAAAGACAAAACTCAATTAACACGGTTTTGAATAAACTGTCATGTATCGAAACGAATCTACGGAACGGACGCCGCTCATAGTGCGCGAGAGTAAACGTGAGTACCTTATTCTATTTATTACCGGTAAAGAAAAAAAAATGTTTATCTTCCCTTATCCCTTATCATTATAAAATTACTATTAATAATAATATTATTAATAATAATAACGATTACTGCTATTTTCATTTTTATTCAATAATACTTTAATAATTTCAAATAAGTATAAAATATTTATTTGCATAACTGAACAGAAAAAATTATTGATACTTTACTATCTGCGGGTTGTGATAATTTCCGGTTCGTTATCCAGGTATCCGTTGAACTGTCATATCGTCGCCCAGAGTCCCATTGTCTTTTTTTTTTCTAAATTCCTTACAATAGCACTTCCATCAGGTAGTTCGACGCCGAAACCCGTCCCAGTTTGTCCGTCGATGCGCACTCATTCATTCGCGTCGACTGTCGAGGATCGTTTTGGGGAAAATACAATAAACTGGCGTGTAGCCAAATTGTTTCAAGGAAAAACGTATGACGGGTAGTTTTGTATTGTTTGTGAGATCCAGGTGTTCCCTTCTCAATATTATTCAGTCAGACGGCAATCTTCGAAGCATTGCAATACATTATCGGTTGATATTTCCCGCTCCGATCGCTGAGTAAGCGTTCCTCAAGTAGCGTCAATTAATTCTCACGTAGAATTTTAAAATTCTAGAGAAGCGCATATATATATTTATTTCAATCGCGTACCGAGGTTGCTGTACGAGGTACCGTCGTCGAATGCAACGTCCTTTACAATGAAAATACATCGTGAATAATCTTACGAAGATAAATAATAATTATTAAAAAAAAATTTTAATCGCACGATGAATATTTTATGTTTACTTTTTAAGAAAAATAAAAGGGCCGTTATCTACATTGTTTAACATGCTAAATAGCACGATACACGTGCCATTCTGTTTATTTGAAATCGATTTTCCATTCTGGAGTCTCTTTAGATTATTCGCTGAAGATAATAAAAAAGATAAATTACGCAATCATTCGCTCTTCGCGTGATATTTATTCACGTTCGGTTATATGATTTGAAACGAGATGAACGTCTTGTGAGGGTGAAACGGTGGCGTCACCGAACGAAGAATGTCAGTGATAGTACAATGCGTTATGTTGAAAATGAGTCAATGTATAAATAAATTTGCTTCTTAAGAAAAAGAAAAAAAAATAGACGTAACATTTTTCTTTTTAATTTCTTGCGAGGGTGGTAAAAATATTTGCCTCGAAGTTAGCGGATGATGTTCCCTTAAAACGAAAGGACGGACTAACATTTTAAACAACAATTTGCCATATCTAACGACTTGGTATTTTAATATAATTTTTTTTGTCAATTTTAGAATTTATTTGTGAATTCACAGTCTCTGGTTTTTTAATTACCGATTAATGTACGACGCTTGCCAATTTTTAATTTCCTCATACATTACAATTTTTAATTATTTTTTACTATCGATATTTGGAATTATTGAGCAAAATGTACCTTTAAATATAGTTAATCTTTCGTTCGCGAGTACTTACCGATACGAGTTTATTTTTGGTCCCTGTAAAGATAATTAAGTACCCCAATTGGAGCCAAAAGGGCCGATCTTTGTATGCGTACCGACGGTAAATACGCCCTTCTCATTTTAATCGCGCGATTACCTTGCGATATTCGGGTAGAAATTGTTATTATACCTGAGGACAGCGTTGGAACTCTAACTATAAACCTTTCCATAAGCCATCAGGTATACCACGACGGTTTATAGCTCACCGAGTGCAATTTACAATTGTAACAACAATGCGACACAGACAATACGCGCCCGAGGGATGAATATTCCTCGTAGTAACTATCACGCATTATTGTACCTTTGACTTAAAATTTTTCGCGGGTCTCTAGTGACACTATATCGACGCTGTGGCTGCTGTGAAACAGAAGGGCGTATAAAACCTCATTTAACGCCTCGAACGTTGTGGGATACGCCTTTCTGTTCCTCAATCGCCGATGTACAGTTATTCGGGTATTTCCGACGCGATGGAACAACGAATTCCAACCCGAATGGCAATACTTTGGTTCGTATTTAGCTATTGGTTGTAAATTATATACGATAGTGTGAAAAGGCATTTAAATACTTATCGTCTGTGTGGATGCAAAAAGGCAGTGAATTTTCACGGAATTGTATGGAAAATTCCATGCATTTTATACATTTTGTAAAAAAAGATTTTTTGTTTTTGAATATTAATATCAAATATTGTAGTAACAAGTATAATGGATCTGAAAGTCATTTTTCGACTCAACTCGATGCAAAAAAATGCGCAAAATGAAAAATAACCTTTTAATCTTCGAAGTGTATATAAAATTATGAATATGTATAGTTTTCTGGAGTTTCTCTGAGTCTTAAGTGAATCCGAGTATTTCCATTACGTTTTTAAATCGACTACAACCGTAAATGGTTTTATGTAAAAACGCGTTGCGGCTAATTACGCCCGTCTGTTTCTTAGACGTCGATTCTAACGAGCGTCGGCATTGTAGAATGTGAGACTCTCGTGGAAATTTGTGAGTCAAGGGCACCTATACGTGGTATCATAAACCATATGTCGTAACAAAAGATAACCCAAATAACCAAATGTTGTAGTGTTGTATGAAGATATTTCGAAATTAATTTTGCATCAAGGTTCCTCCACAATTGGCCGAAAAACAATGGAATTTACATTCAAATACATACGATACAATTACGTCGAAAAATAGTTCATGACTTGGCAATTTTTTCTCAAGAAAATATCAATTTTTTAAATGTTCACTAAATAATTCTCAGCATATATTAATATTTACTTCATTAAGATAAAAATAAATAAATAAAAATAAACATTAATATTTCGGAGTAAATATTTAGGACTAATTTACGAGCAAAATTTGGGAAAATTGTAATTTCGTTGGCAAAAAGATTTCGACGAATACAAACGCACCTTAACGTCCATAATTTTGGGAAAACATTGCTGTCACTTTAACTGGCAAATAATTAAGATAATAGAAGACAATATCAAATATTAATTTTCTTCTAACGAGCATTCGAATTCCGTACGAAAAAAAATCCATAATTCAGCATATTATCTATGATTACGAAAAAAAAAAAAAATAGTTCACACTTTTGTATTTTTTTTTTATGAAGGTTTGCAAATAAAAAAAAATGTCATCATAATACTCATTAATTTTTTTTTTTATTAATACGAAATTATCATTATTATTTATTTGTAACGCGATCTTATGACAAAGTTAGCGAGTGGGGATATTACTGCGACTTAGTTACAAAGGATAAAACTTACCGATACCGTGACGATCGGCCTATCGGAGATCCCCAAAAATTTTGAATTTTCTTTAAATTTTCTTTCGTCAAAGATCGTCAGCCAATCGCGAAGCGAAGGCGGAGTTCGATTTTTTTTCCGGGAAGTGTATGTCGCGCGACGAAGAAATCGGTATTACTCGACGTAGAGGAGTGCAATGAAACATCGGTACGACTACCGACCGCGTATACCTGACTCCGTTAACATCGGCGAGAGTTCTTCCGATTTGTCGGTGCACAACGGGGGTGGTAAATTTTGTTCCCCCACCCCCCACCCCTCGAACGATTCGTCATTGCGTTGCTTAAATACCTCTTCTTGGCGAAAAATGTCATCAGTCACAACTCATCGACTCGACTCGAATCACCGAAATCGTCTACACGATATTACCATTGTCGAGTTTTTCAAATATCTTCCGTAATTCAAGTTTCGATGATGATGATTTTCACGGGAAAGTTTTTCTACGAATTTGACGAAAATTTTATAAACAATCGCGTCAATTAAGATTCCAACGTGAGGCATTTGAGTCACGAGTGTTTTTTTTTTTTTTTTTTTACGGTGTGCAAACGCGTGTGTAATTCTTGTTGACTACATTTTTATTGGGCTTTTTCGCGGCGCGGCCGGAAGCCTCGCCTATATACTTTAAACGACGCCGAAATGTATCAACGTTACTATCAACAGTTCATTCCACGTGAGTAACAAGGGCTTTTGTACGCAGTTATCCGACAAACAAATTATTTACGAAAACAGAAAATTGCAAAGAAAAAAAATTATAATTTTTTTTTTTTTCATTTTCTTCGATTAAACTTGTCGAGGAAAACAAATTCACTTCGATCATTGGTTTGACTTTTTTTCGTAGTATTCTATTTTTAATTAATAAATTAATTAATGATGTCGATTAATGAAAAAACTAATTCAAAAGATTCAAAAGATTTCTTGTATTGTATTGTTTTTTTTATAAATACATTCGATCGCTTCAATTTTCCCATAAATATTCATAACTATTTCTCACGATTTACAAAAGTCAGATTATCAGAATACTTCGTCAATTTTTTATAAAAATTGAAATAAATATTTAAACAAATTTCTCTAACCGAATTCTTAAATTAAAGATATTTTTACACCCAAAATTTGTCAGTGGACATTTTTTTTTAATTTGCATTCGAAACTTATTATTTTTCGAAAATTATAAGTTATCTTCGCTTTTCGATTGAATTGTTATTTGCGATTTATGAAAACGCGGAATTCCGGTAGTTATGTGAGCGCACGTTAGATTTATCCTTCATGCAGGTCGACCGGTTGTTGCTTCGATTCATGCGATTTGCTTGCACGCCATGTTTAATAATACAGAACGGGTAGACAACCGTTTCGATGACCGAGTATCGATTGTCCGATGCGCGTTATATATCAATTTACGGATAGTTAATATCCATCTTCGATTACAACTCGTTAATTCTTATCTTCGATAATCTTACATCTGCGCCGAACATAAGAACGTACTGTTGTAAAAAAAATCTCAAATTCATGAAAAAAAAAAAAAATTCCGAAATTACGAAAAACAAAACATTAGTTTCAGTTTTCGATGAAAACATTTATAGTCATTTTGGAAATAAATTTCCTTCAGAATTCAAAGGTTATGCATGAAGACGTTGTTTTTTACTGCGCAACGTCAAACACAACAAAAATTGCATTACCCGGTGTCACTCGTTGTCGCTAATTTATCATTATGCAACTTGTTTACCGGATCCGGCGAAACCTCGTGGGAAACACGCGCGTGCGCTGACTACGGAAACTGATACAAAAAATTAGTCGCGTATCACGGCAAATCGTAAACTGATCCCCAACGAAGCGCAATACGGAAGTTCAGAATCAGAATCAAATATGACAATAATTTCAGTTTTATAACAGTCGGAAATCATTCATTAAAAAAAAAAATTCAGAAAAACTCAATTAAATTTAACTACATTAAGCGATAAGCGATGTAATTATCACGATTTATTTTTGATCTGTCGTTTTTTTTTAATCTCTGATATTCTTCGTATTTTTTTTCCTATTAAAATATAAAAAACACAATGCGAAGAAGTGTTTAAAAATCGTCAGCACGGCAACGCTACAATCGTTTGTTTCTCTGCCGTCAAATCAAACGTTATATCAGATATATTTGTCACTTAATACCACGATGAGTATTATCTGATTTTTTTTAAAGCATAATTTCCGAGACTCGTATTATGTTTTGGAAATTTTTACGTAAGTTCCGTCGTCGTATTTCCTGTCGCGGTGAATTAACTTCCTAGTGGTGCAATTCAGTTGAACCGAGTAATTTTGCAAAAATATCATGCAACTCGTTCCTTGACAAGAGCGATCAAGAATTTGACACGTTGCGCTATTGCTTGCGATTCTCTCAGAAAAAAAAAAAAAAAAATTCTTTCAGGATGGATACCAGTGCGAGTGATAATTTGCATTATGATGTTTACGGCCTGTTGGACGAGTTACATGTGTCGTCTTCAAATGGCAATATTGGCCGTACCGATGATACAGACCGATGCGGAGTTGAAGCAAAATGTCACCGGCGCTTGTACGACTCCCGATGAAAATCGGCGAAAAAGATCGTTGCTTCTGGATCCCTATGACGAGGAGTTGATGCAACGCATGGCGGAGGAAAGACATTCTCACTCGATCGTGCGAAGAGAATCTAACGATACGGGATATAATTTTCAGAGCAGTGCGTTTAACTTGAAAAATTAATAAAAAAATAAATAGTTAATAAATTAATTAATAATTTTCATGATCATTAATAAATTAATTAATTAATATATTTAAAAAATGATTTAAATGATTAAATTATAAAAATTTTCATTATAGACGAAACGTCGGCGAAAGGAAAATCCGGAACAAGAGCCGCGCGTCTGGATCTCTTTTCCGGTTTGCCATTCGCTTGGACGCCGTTTATTCGCGGACAATTGATATCGGCCTACAGCTGGGGCAACGTACCCGGCAATTTTCTCGGGGGAGTTTTGGCCCAAAAGTACGGTCCTCGACAAGCGATCCTGTGGTCCTCGCTAGTCGCGGCAACGGTGTCGCTGATAACCCCCGTTATCGCTCATCTTCATTGGATAGCTCTCGCGATAAGTCGCATAATAATCGGCTTGACCGGTGGAATAACATTTCCCGCTTGCCACACTCTCGTAGCTCGATGGGCACCGCCCGACGAGAAAGGACGCTTCGTGTGGACCCTTCAGGGCGGAACCTTCGGCTCGATATTTCTCTTCGGGATGATATCGAGTTTTGCGGAATCTATCAATTGGGAATCGGGATGGTATATCCCGGCTATCATGATGTTCGTCTGGATAATCTTTTGGTTTTTACTCGCCTTTGACTCACCGGAAGAACATCCCGGCATCACCGACGCCGAAAAGGACTTTATACTCACGTAAGTTTTTCCACGCAATTCGAAATATTTTTGCTTACAGTTTTAATTCTGTGATTCATTTTTTTTCCGAGTCGATTGATACGCAAATGCAATTCCTTTTTTATTCGAATTACAATAATCATCGATGTTATTAATTCAATTATTATCTTCAATATTTATCTTCACCGATACTCTTTTTTTTTCTTCTCATTATTTCATTAAATAACAAGGATATTAGAAAAATTATAACCAATTCGTACAAAAAAATTTAAGATAATAGTTCAATTAATAATGTTTAATAATTGCATTATTATTATTTTTTTTTTTTTTTCAAATTTCATTAATTAAAATTTTTATTATTATTTTCTTCAATTTTTATGTTTAACTTTATCATTTTTCGAAATTATTTAATAACTTTAATGTTTTTCAATGATTTTGATATATTTTTTAATGGATTTTTTTTCTCTCGAAACTTCAGATCTCAGGAGGGCACCGTGCGAAAGGGGAAACCACCGCTGAGAGAAACACCGATTGTGAAGATACTAACATCGATACCGTTTATATGCCTCATCCTCTGCCACTTTGGCAATCTGTTTCTTCTCTTCTTCTATCAAAACGGAATGATGCTGTATCAAACGAAAGCTTTGGGCTTCAAACTCACGAAGGGCGGCGTGGTTTCGGGTCTTCCGTGGGCGAGTCGCGTACTTTTCGCTTTCTTCTTCGGATGGGCCGGCGACACGATTAAAAGAAAAAATCTCATCTCGGTCACCGTTCTGAGAAAAAGCGCAACTTTCTTCTGTAAGCTTTCTCATTAATCAAAGGAATTAATTGATAAGAAAAAAAAAATCTGCAATTGTTAGAAAAAGAAAATCGACGGTGCGCAACCGAAATTTCGTATTCTATTGCATAGAAGGATTTTTTTTTTTTTTTTTATATTCGAAACGCATTAATGTTCGTCGTTTTTTCAACAATTTCTTATATTTTACAGCTCACTTTTTGCCCGGAATTTGCTTGATTATCGTCGGTTACATGGGCTGCTCTTTCGTCTGGGCGAACGTATTTCTCGTTCTCGCTTTGGGATTCAACGGCGCCGCATCGATATCGAATCTATCGAACAATCAGGATCTCTCGCCGAACTACGCCGGCTTTCTATATGGAATAATGAATACCGTCGGATGTTTTTCGGGAATCATAATATCACCGGTTGTCGAAGAAGTCGCCGGCAAACACGGAGTAAGTTGAATCAATTATGTAATTACATAAATTAAATCAATGAAATCAATCAATCAAAAATCAATTAAATCAATCAGAAAAAATTTTTAAAATCAAATCAAAATTATGATAAATTACGATGACGATTAATGATGATTGTAATGATTGTGATTAATTGATTGCAAATCGATTTTTTTTTAACAATTAGATCGCTTCAACGTTCAGACGTTTTGCGTTATCGTTTTTCGCTCATTTTCATTTATCATTCAAATTCCCCTGTTAATTAATTAATTTCAATTGATCATCACAATTTTTCGTTATCATTTCGATGATTTTTTACTCGAAATTCGATTTAGAATTCGAATAAATTTCTGTATTTGATTCGAAAGACAATGTGTATTTCAGTGTCTCGTTGCAATTCCGAGCCCTCAGTTCAGCCCGACACTATGTTGATTCGGTTCATAGTACGGACAGTACTGAGGAATTGTGATTGCTTCACTTCCATTACTCATACCGTGAACTCTTTGCCTATTTTTTAAATTTTGATACGCATTATATAATTTTAAAAAAAATGCTGTGACGATACCGGTCTATCGATGTTAAAAATCTCGCGTGGTCAATCGTCGGGTCGTCCCGCCGTTTATTTTTCATCATAAGGAGTAGTAATGATGATAAAGATCTCATATGGAATGTACACGAGACATAATCCTCCGAATGAGATATTATCGGTGTTTGGGACTCGTGGGTACAACTCGTTCCTATATATTCGTTACAATAGCTATAGTACGAGAAGTACCTACAAGTCGTATCGCCTATTCATGCCATCGCCATCATCATCGTCACCATCGCACACTTACATGTATCACACTTTTTTTTTTCTTTGAAAAATAATCAGTTATCTATCAAAAAACTGAAAATAGTTGCCAATTTTTTTTTAAATATTTTTCCAAAGCATTGTTTTCCGATAATTTTTTTTATTAAAATTCTCGACGTAATCAAAGATTTTTCAATATCAAGAATTGTTGAAATTCATTGAAGAATCATACATTTTTTTTTTAATAATAAAAATAATGAATATATAATTAATACAATTATTATATATTAATATTATTATTATTGTAATTATTATTTTTACAATAATAACAATATTATAATAATTGGTTAATGAATTTTATTTAATAAAAAAATCAATCAATTAACGATATATTTTTTTTTTACTGCATTACTGTACCGCTTGTGCACTCGCAATGCTTCTTTTCACTTTCCCGTCGTCAGCTTCGCAATAAACAAAATATCTCTTAGAAAAGTTTCGAATCGAGTTTTCCACGAAGAACAATGTTTGAGAATAGAGCGTCAATGGGGCATTGTCGCCGATGCACCGAGTGGATGTTAATTAGAAAGTCTTACAATCACAATGACACGATTCTCGAGTTAACGAGCTAAAATTTGTCGGGTCGTTGAGATAATGACTCGGATTTATAAATAAAACGTTTTCCCAGTAAGTATAAACCGTAACGTACCGAAGAATTAATTGCCGGTATAGTGATCATTTTAATTTCACGATTGCTTCCGAGAGTTTCATTAGCGATACTTCGTATCAACACGAACATTGGAATTCTCTTTGGGCTTCGCGATTCATTCGTGGAAAACCCGGAAAAATGATTTTTTCATATTTTTCAAATTTATGGCGCAACAATTATTCGACCAATTTGAAGTGAAGAGCGTGATTTTTTTTTTTTTATCCGACGTTTGAGTCGTCAGATTTTCCCGATCGATTTCATCTGACGAAATTGCTTATTTGAAAAAAATCTTTAAAAGATATTTCGCCTTGCAAAGCATCACGTGCCAATTTATCAGCGATGCTTCTTTTTTTCGTCTTTTTTTTGTTATATCTTTCGCAGAACACAGTCGAGCGATGGCAAATATTATTCTGGATGGGAGCGGCGGTTTGCATCGTTTGCATGCTGATATTCATCGTCGGTGGAAGCGGAAAAGTTCAAAGTTGGAATGAAATTACGAATACGGACGGCGAACAAGGAACGAGTGCGCGCCAAGGTGGGGCCAATGCCGGACCCGGCACAGCGAAAACTTAATATTAAAACGCAAAAAAGAAACAACAAGAATTTTTATAAACTCTTTTGTCAGAGTATTTTTTTCTATTACTGTAAATCTCGATCTCGAAATATCTACGAAACATCGATCGTTTGCAAACGAATCTCAAGAATTTATGTTCAATAAATTATTTTTCCAAAGATCATTGATTTTTTCCTCATTCGTTTTCTTTTCCTTTTTTTAAGTTCTTAAAGAATTTTCAGGACTGTGATATACGTTCGAAATAAATATATAATATATATCATCGAAACTCTTGAGAAATTTTTCTCAATTTTTTTTTTTTTTTCATAAATTATTCAGACTCAGTGACAATAAATTTTTCTTCGCGAAAATATCATACCTTCGTATATCTTCGAAGGAGAGACGCATTAAGAACACTTTAGCGAAAAAAAATATGCATTTTCTCTCCTCGATTGCATCACAGAAAATTGAAAATTATTTGTCAATATTAAAAAGAACTTTATAGATTTTCTGTATATTTAAAATTTCAGCCGTAATACAAAGGCGATGAAAATCTCACGGTTATTTGCGATACAGTAGCATACTTTTCGCGCACTTCATGCCAACGAGACTCGCGTATTCTTTAACCATCTCGTCGTCCTCGTCGCTACGATTTTTATACATTCCATACCTCATCGCTGTGTGACGATGCAAAATCATGACCTGCGAAAAAACAACGAAATTAATAATCGGTTTATCACGGAAATGCGATACTTTTTTTTGTTATTTTTAGTTATTTATCGATGAATCATTGCCGAGAATCTGCGTACCCTGGAAAGATCGACGATACCGTCCTCGTCAATCGCATCGATGTCTTCGTTGAGTCTACTGTACTTTTCCTTATCTAATTTTGCTATCGAACTCTCGATGTCACACCACACGTAAGTCTCGGGACACAGCAACATCGACGGCTTTATCTTCGCCTTGTAACGCATTTTCACGTTCGAATGAATGTAAAAACCCATATAATAATACTTTATACTTGATGCCGATTTATTCAGTTGTCGGGTCAAACAAACTTCTCGAAGGGAACTGAAACATTTTAATAATTATCCT
Source organism: Buathra laborator (assembly GCA_934046635.1). Taxonomy (NCBI): domain Eukaryota; kingdom Metazoa; phylum Arthropoda; class Insecta; order Hymenoptera; family Ichneumonidae; genus Buathra; species Buathra laborator. The sequence goes on from OW203897.1 coordinate 9,994,068, forward strand.
TTTTTCATGATTTATTTTTTATTTATTTTACATGGATACGAAAATTCATATAGTATTCATAAAATGTATGAAAAACTGTTTTTTGGCTTAAAAACTTTATTTTGTCTCGAGATCACCGAAATCAACACACGCCGAAACAATTTTTTCTAATTTTTTTTTGCCTTTGTAATTCTTCGTTTTCGAGCTTTTCGTTTTTTTCTTAATATAGATTTTGTTTAATCTGAATTAAAAAAAAAAAGGAAATGAGTGAAATTTATCTCACCTGAAAGTTCCGAGCGACAGAAACGCGTAATCCGGATCATAAAAAAAATAAACGCTCGATACGCAATATGGTAATATGTCGATTACTGCAATGGCTATTAATTCGCCGTTCAGCCAGTACTGTTCGTGAAATGAGCCGTATCCTTGGGGCGGTCCGTCTTGCGGTGTACACGGCTTGGTACACAAAAAAAATGTATAAAATAAATTTCACGGCGAAATCTACTAATTTCGTCTTAAAGCGAATGATTTTTTAAATCCTTCAAAGACGACTAAGAGAACGATACGATTATAAATATTATAAACATTATTCAATAACCCTTTGTAGTGCCGTACGCTATGTAAAAAAGAACTCAGCAAACTCACCTGTAATGGACTTTTGACTAAAAAGTTAACGAACGATTTCTTATCACATTCGTCCTCTTCGTTATCGTGTATTGCCATCTGATACTTTTTATACAAATTTGCGCTAACGTCGAGCGTCTCGAAGAATTCGTCAGACATAACGCGAACGAGTTTAGTCTGCGAACAACGAGAATTGCGATGTTTTGTTGATGAATTATCATTTTAAAAAAGTTATCCGCAATAGAGATAAAATTTTTTCGAGATGCGATGGAATAAACAGTTCTATATATTTTTTTGTTTTTTCGTGCTGTTTTAGGAGACTGAGATATTTCTCGTTTTTAACTCACCTCCAATTTATTAACGCCACCGTGAATCTCGTTGAACAAATCTTCGACAGTTTTGGTAACGTTTTCTTTTTTAGCTTTAAACAAACTTTCGATCTCCTCGAGTGATTTTCCCTGTGCCATGAGTTTCCTTTGCTTGCGTTCCGCTCGTATTAGTTTGGCTTTCTTGAGTGGTGTTCTATTGGGATCCTGACCTGCGCTTTGCGTTGCATTTGCGACTTGACTCGAAGAACCGAACGATTCAACAATATTGATCGTTGATTTTTCATTGGATTTCGTATTCCCTCTCTTTTTTGATCTGATGAGATCGTCGTTCGACGTTTTCGTCTCATCGGACATTCGCAATCTGTTGTCGACGTTATCTCCGATCCTCTCCACCGTCATCTCCGTCGCATTCTTCTCGGCTCTCGAACAATGGTCAGCGTAATTCGATACCTCGACGACATTCATGTCTGCACATCGACAACGATAAGCGATTTGAATGTTTCATTAAAATGTTTCTCACTTCGTTAACATAAGTAAAGAAATGAAAGAAAAAAAATGATAATAAATACATAATGAATTATCTGTACAATAAGTTTTACAATAAGAGTTGTTAAACTCTGTTTTTTTTTTAATTGCATTTCATTGTTTTTCGCGCAGTGACTTTTGCATACTTACGAAAAATCCTAAATTATGATAAATAACAAAAAATAAAAATAAAAAGTTTACAAGCATTAGAAGGTAAATACAGCAGTTTAAAAAAAAAAACACTAAAGAGTAAAAAAAAAACAAGTTACGGAAAACACGAAAAAATTAAATACAATTACAAAAAATGCTATAAATGTATAAAGCAATAATAAAATGGGAAGAATATTAATAAAAATGACAAATAACAAATCACAAACCCAAAAATAATGGAAAATAGCCTACAAAAGCAAAAAAATTGGGTTGCTGATAGTCGATTCTACAAATATTCTCAAAAAACAGATTATATAGTCACAGAAAAGGTTAGCAACGCAACAAGATTATTAAAACGAGGGAAATACATGAATACATGAATAAATGAATAAATTTCATAAGTGGCACATGGTCAATGCATTGGTTTGACAATTTTAGGGCAGCCGATTATATAATACATTTTACCTATATTGTCGGGAGTATCTATTTTAGAATCGTCCGTTTCCCTGTCTTTCTTCAATTCGTTTTTCAGATACTTTGCCATCCTCTTTAAAACTTTTTTTTGCGATTTCGTTATCGCGAAATTTAGTGCCTCGGATCTGCGAAACAACAATTTGTAACGCAATGTATTCATTATTTGTTACACGGAAATAATACAAGGAAATTTTTGCGCATGTCTCATCTAATTTAATCTAATAATGATAATTGATATCCAATTGTACCAAAATAAAGGAATATTTGCAAAAATTATTAAAATTGTTGATTTTTAAATTTTCGATTTTTTTATTTTTTTTTTCTTTCAAATGATACCTTATGGTGTACATTGGACAACATGTTCGATCCATCGTCGGTTTGTAACAATAACGTCCGCTTCTCCTCCATCCGCGATCAATCAAATTCTGATAATCGTTTACCGACAAATAATGCGCCCACATTCCTGAAAACAGCGATAAAAAAGAAATCGTGTAGGATCGTGAAAAGCAAACGATATCAAAATTAGATTTTAAAAAAACTTTTTTTTTTTAATTAAGTGTCTATGGCTCACCGTGACTGCAATTTGTGTCGGAGCCATTGCAGTAGCCGCAGTGACGCTGCGTCTGATAGGCGTAATAGTCGACAATACTATACGAATTTGACATAGCGATCTTATTAATAACAACGATTTCTTTGTATAAACATTTCCTCGTATCCTTTGTTTTTTTTTTTTCTTCCAATTTGTTATTTTAACACTAGCAGTTGTCAGTATCGCGCACGTATTTAACACTCGCGTTTTATCGTGGGGTACCGCGAGTAACGAAATGTTCGATAATTTTCTTACACCGCGAATGAACTCGGGCAAACATAAAATTGTGCAACAATTACTTTGTTTTGTTTTCGCACCCGCGAGAGTTTGTATAATTGAATTTTGTCGTTTACGGAATATTTCGTCTAAGCAAAACAGCTGACGGACTGTCGCCGCGCGCGGGATCCGTCGACATGTACAGCAGATGAGCCTCTCGCGGAGAATGAAAATTTACAATTATGAAACAAAGAGAGTTTCATCGCGAATCGTCGATAATTCTCTTTCAACGAGAACACGAGTACCGATAAATAAAAAAAAGGGTATCCTCTTCACACCGATGCGCCGATAAGAGTCGTTGCAGTCGCGAAATTTTTTTTTCTTGTTTTCTTACGAATTTGAGAGATTAAATATGGCAATTAAGTGGGTGGGCGCGGGAGGATAATGCGATAATATATAGCAATATATATTACGAAAAAATATTACAGTGTCGAGAGAACGAAGGGGGGATAGACATTTTTTTTTTCTGTTCCGCTCTCGAATCGCGTGTTTTTTTTTTTTCGGTGCAACGCAAGTTTAAAAATGGCGGTACCATCGGCATCGCTGTCAACAAGAAACAAAAAGCATTTTCTCGGTGTTCCGGCTCCTCTGGGTTACGTGGCTGGTGTCGGCAGAGGGTAATAAATCTATTTTTTTACATCTAAAAAATTAAATATACGAAACATTTATCTTTCATCGAGTTTAAAGACCAAATAACGAGCAACGTCGACGTAACGAGTTACTGCATAACCTCACTTATTTGCGTGTTATTATTTCGCTCAGTTACGAGATTCACAATAAAAATCAATATAATTAATGCAACAATGGTCTCACAATGAACATTTATACTAGAAACTTCCTTTTTGCTGTTTTTCTAACTATTTTGAGTGCGACATAATGTAAAATAACCATATTACGAATTTTGACATAACCTCATTTTTTTCAAATCGATGTTATTATTTTAATGATAGAAAAACGCGTGTTTGTTTTCTTTCAGAGCTACAGGATTTACAACCAGATCTGATATCGGTCCGGCGCGTGATGCCAATGACGTTTCGTAAGTACATAATTGTGCTAAAAAAAATCAATTTGTTTTTTTTGCCGCTTCAGGAATTGTTACAAAAAAAGTGTTGTGTTGTTTTTTTCACGATAATCTTTTTGCTTGATGGGATGCCAATAATCTAATACGATTGCTTTTACAGTGACGACAGACATGCGCCTCCTACGAAACGAGCAAAGAAAAAGGAAGAAGAGGAGGAAGATGAAGAGGATCTCAATGATTCTAATTACGATGAATTCTCAGGTTACGGAGGATCGCTCTTCAGTAAGGTACAATCGTAGCGTTTATTGGAAATCAACGATTTTAGGGTTCAAATGAATCAGCGGTATTTTTGTGCACAGTTGCGATTACTTTATTTTCATTCTTATTTGCTTAGCACTGTTGCTATACAGTTGCAGATTCTGGAATTAATAACGATATAAAACGATAATATCAGTTATTCAAAGTACGATTTTCCTGAAAAAAATTTGTTGTGTACAAAGTTTTGCTTGAGTTGTAATTACGCAAAATCGAGAGACTACAATAACGTTAAATTTGTCGAAAAATCAAAAACGAAGTACCATTATTTAACATCGATCAATTAAACACTTAATTTCCTCAATTCCAAGAAAAACCTGTTAAAATAAAAAATGATTCATTAACTTGAGAATTTCTTCTCGAACTTTTAGGATCCGTACGACAAAGACGACGAGGAGGCCGACGCGATTTACGAGGCGGTGGACAAGCGAATGGACGAGAAGCGCAAGGAATACAGAGAGAAGCGTCTCCGCGAGGAATTAGAACGTTATCGTCAGGAGCGTCCAAAGATACAGCAGCAATTTTCCGATTTGAAACGCGAACTCGTTAACGTCTCCGAAGATGAGTGGAAAAACGTTCCAGAGGTCGGTGACTCTCGTAATCGCAAGCAGCGGAATCCGCGAACGGAGAAATTTACGCCGTTGCCGGACTCCGTGTTGGCGAGAAATTTGGGGGGCGAAACAGCGACGAGCCTCGATCCGTCGAGTGGCCTCGCGTCCATGATGCCTGGTGTCGCGACCCCCGGTATGCTGACGCCAACGGGAGATTTGGATTTGCGAAAAATAGGACAAGCGAGAAACACACTTATGAACGTTAAGTTGAATCAAGTCTCGGATTCTGTTGAGGGACAGACCGTCGTTGATCCAAAGGGTTATCTCACCGATTTGCAAAGTATGATTCCAACATACGGCGGTGATATAAAGTAAGTTTAATTATTTGCGAAAACTACACTTCGACTTAAGTCTGCGAATTTCTTTCACGTTTTATCTTTTTTCAACTCAATATTAATTCACGTTAATCGATAATCGATTTTCGATAAAATTCTTTTTACGCTCATTGAGACAAAACCGCTTATGTTCTTTTTTTCCTGTAACAGAAATTAGAGAAAAACTACACCAACTGAATAAAGATAATATAATTCATTTCAGCGACATAAAGAAAGCGCGATTACTGTTGAAATCTGTTCGCGAAACTAATCCGAATCATCCACCGGCATGGATAGCTTCCGCTCGTCTCGAGGAAGTAACCGGCAAAGTTCAAGCGGCAAGAAATTTGATAATGAAGGGTTGCGAGGTAAATCCAACGTCGGAGGATCTTTGGCTCGAGGCAGCGAGACTACAACCGCCGGATACCGCGAAGGCGGTAATAGCTCAGTCAGTTCGTCACATACCAACTTCCGTGAGGATTTGGATCAAAGCGGCGGATCTGGAGACCGAAACAAAGGCGAAGCGACGAGTTTATCGCAAAGCTCTCGAACACATACCGAATTCCGTGAGACTCTGGAAAGCAGCGGTTGAACTCGAAGAACCCGAAGACGCGAGAATCCTGTTGAGTCGCGCAGTCGAGTGTTGTCCTACGAGTGTCGATCTGTGGCTCGCGCTCGCGCGCCTCGAAACTTACGACAACGCGAGAAAGGTACTGAACAAAGCTCGCGAAAATATTCCAACCGATCGACAGATATGGACCACAGCAGCAAAATTAGAAGAAGCGAATGGCAACAAACATATGGTTGAGAAAATAATCGATCGCGCGATATCGTCGCTTAGCGCCAACGGCGTCGAGATCAATCGGGAACACTGGTTTAAAGAAGCTATGGAAGCCGAAAAAGCCGGAGCGGTTCATTGCTGTCAGGTTATCGTTAAATCTATCATCGGCTTTGGCGTCGAGGAAGAAGATCGCAAGCACACGTGGATGGAAGATGCTGAAACGGCAAGTTATATAAAAAAAAAAAATGTTTTGTCGCAAATTATTCGAATTTTCGAAATTTTCTATATGAAGTCATTTTTTTTATTTATTTATATTTGCTTTCGAATGATTGGATAAAAAAGATCCTTGCATTGCCTGATAGGACCTAAAATTTTCGTATAGATTGGACTTTAAACGTTTTTGTTTTTATTCCGCAGTGCGCTCAGCAAGGAGCTCTGGAATGCGCGAGAGCTGTGTACGCCTTCGCGCTTACGGCATTTCCGAGTAAAAAATCAATTTGGTTACGAGCCGCTTACTTCGAAAAAACTTATGGTACACGAGAGTCCCTGGAAACTTTGCTGCAAAGAGCCGTCGCGCATTGTCCGAAGAGCGAAGTTCTTTGGCTTATGGGAGCGAAATCTAAATGGCTGGCGGTGAGAAATTGATTATTTCGTGACATCGGAGAAACTGACTAATTTTTTTGATTTTTAGTTTTTTTTTTTTTTTTTTCATGCATTTCATTGATATTTTGATTGTCTTGAATCGAATTTTTATCAAACGATATCGATACATTTTTTTCCAGGGCGACGTACCAGCCGCGCGAGGAATTCTTTCACTGGCCTTCCAAGCGAATCCGAACTCCGAGGAGATTTGGCTCGCCGCCGTGAAACTTGAGTCCGAGAATTCGGAATACGAGAGAGCGAGACGTTTGCTCGCGAAAGCGCGAGCCTCGGCACCGACGCCACGAGTAATGATGAAGAGCGCTAAATTGGAATGGGCGTTAAATAATCTTGAAGCCGCGCTACGTCTGCTGAAAGAAGCCATTGAGACTTTCGAAGATTTCCCGAAATTGTGGCTCATGAAGGGTCAGATTGAGGAGGAACAGGGAAACCTCGACAAGGCTCTCGAAACTTACAATCAAGCGGTCCGTTGAATACTTCTTAATTTAAAAAAAAAATCCAAAATCGAAGGCTTCTCGATAAGGAAGTTAAACAATAATTTTTGAAAAATCGAGTTCGTTCAGTCGATTCGAAGAAATTTTTTTTTTTATCTGTGTACAGAGATTTTACTGAATTTTCTTAAGTTTCGCTTTTAAACTTTTTTTTATCATGTGATATCGAGTCTAATTAAATTTCTTCGTGCAGATAAAGAAATGTCCGACATCGGTACCGCTGTGGAGATTATTAGCGAGTCTCGAACACAGAAAGAATCAAGTGACGAAGGCGCGTTCGGTGTTGGAAAAGGGACGCTTGCGAAATCCAAAAAATGCGGAACTTTGGCTTGAAGCGATAAGAAACGAATTGAAGATCGGCGGTGTTCGCGACATGGCTAATACGCTAATGGCAAAAGCTCTTCAAGAATGTCCGACTTCGGGGCTCCTGTGGGCCGAAGCGATTTTCATGGAACCGCGACCTCAGAGAAAAACTAAAAGCGTTGATGCGCTTAAAAAGTGCGAACATGATCCGCACGTTCTGCTGGCCGTGTCTAAGTGAGTATTGTATTTTAAGTCAAATATCGACAAAATATCGATTTAAAATGTATTTATTATTATTATTATTATTAAAATTTAATTATTTGGAGCGAAAAAAAATTGATAAAAATTTTTTAATATCGACTACTTTTTAAAAATCCATAAAAATGTACTGACATTGTGAATCGAAAAATTCGTTCGAAAAAACGAAAAAAAAAAGTTTATTAATTAAATATCAATTGTTTATTATTTTCAGACTTTTCTGGTGCGAGCATAAAATCTCAAAATGCCGCGATTGGTTCAACAGAACCGTAAAGATAGATCCCGATCTCGGTGACGCGTGGGCGTATTTCTACAAATTCGAACTTCTGAACGGTACCGAGGAACAGCAGGACGAAGTGAAGAAGAGATGCGTCGCGGCGGAGCCTCATCACGGTGAAAATTGGTGCAGAGTCTCCAAAGACATCGCTAACTGGTGTCTCAGTATCGATCAAATATTAATAATGGTCGCCAAAGATTTGCCGATTCCCATTTGAGTGAACTATTGCGATCGATATATTATACATATGTAATGTTTTAACGATAAAAACTTTGAAAACTGAAGACGAATGTGGGTTTGTTATTTAAACTGCTGAAATAATTACTAATGTGGTAATCTCCCTAATCTCGTAAAATAAAACATTAACAACATCAATAAATAATCTTGTAAAGTTAATTTTTTATGAGAAGCGATTTTTTTCGGTGGAGTTTACTCTTTATTTTATTGTATTGTACGCAATTTTATCGGTAAACTGAACGAATAAAATCGAATTTTTTCCGAAAAAATCAAAAATGAGAATACGAATTTCAAAAACACGCGCGCGTTTACGTGTATTACGGAAGAAAATGATTTGTGGACACAAAAATTAATTCAATACGGGGTTATCACGCCTGCCGATAGGTGGCAGGTCAGTGCTCGTCGCGGCGCGCTCTCGGCGGAGGTACTCTTCAGAAAAATCGAAGCTGCGGCGGCGGACACGCCATGTTGAGATATCGATCCTTCGCGAGGTACGAAGCCAAGTTCAGAACGCAGTTGAGTTTCTCCACCTTTGTCGTGAGGTTCCCCGTTTCCCGAGCCCCGAACCGTGTGTGGCTTGTCGGCCGATCGGGAATTGAGTGAATTTTTTTTTTCTCGTTCTCGTGTGGATTATAAGTTCGTAGAAAATTTTATTTCACAAACCCGCGAAGTTTTGTGGTGTTTCATTCGCGATTAGAAGAGACCCCTGCATCGGTAAGTGTCCGTGTGTTTGTTCGTGTGCGTGTTTTTCTCACGAAGTTTTTTTCACAAACGGTTATTTCTCGTTTATTTATTAAATATATCTTTCCACCTTCGCGTACTCCAATGCGGTGTGGGGAAGAAAGATAGACACGCAGCGCGCACACCACAAGCCAGAGAAATCCGTTCTCGTGCATTCGAGTGAAAAATGGCATTCGTTTCTCATGTCCGTTGCACAAACCGATCGTTTGTTCGGCGAGTATCGCGCGATAAGCCTACGTTTTCGATTTTTATTCTTCTCATTCCCGGATGACACAAATTCGCGATTCATTACGCGAACAAAGAACATTTCCGCGAGAGAGCTTTTCGCTTCGATTGCGACACGGAATCTCGCTACGAATTAGCGCCATTCTGTGGACCACGTAACGGTCGTAATTTTTTTTTTCTTTTCGTTTTTTTTCATTTATTACTTTTTGGGCTCGACGAGGCTGTGTGCGTGCGTTTACTTTATCACTCGTCTAACGAATTACATTGCGTGTCGAGCTGTTACGGGAGAATAAGGAAAACTACATTTTCGCGTCAACTCGATAAACGAAATTACAAACGGTTTCATATTTTAAAAAAAGTTGCGACAAAAGATCGCGAATTTTTTGTAGCGTTCGTGACTGCACACAACAAAAATGTATTGTCATCATTTTTTTCCATACCTCGCATGATTTTCTGTTGAAGTTGAATTCAAAGATTCGAATAAAATAAAAATTCTTTTCGTAATAACATCTTCGCAATGCCGAATTTATCTTCCTACGCAAAAATTCAATTCCAAACATTAATGTTCGCTTGTGTACGATGATGAAAAATTACGAAAATGATGCAACGAAAATTGAATTTGATGAAAATAAATTGCGAATCGTTTAATTCGTGATTTCGAGTTAAAAGAACCCGAGGAACCGCGAGATTGAAAGAAAATTCTCGAACGTCGTAACCGTTCACTGGTCGAATGCGTTTGACATTCCAGCGCGTAGAAAAGTCGCGTTCGATTCTTTTATTTTTTTTTCTTTTCTGAGTAACAGAACGGTTGATTAATTAATCCGGATCAATTAAACCGCAGAGCGGAGAGTCAGTCATTGACAATAATTTTCAATTCGGACGCTACGGAAAGGGTTAATTAGTTTCAACCTTTTTTTTTCCTTAAGCTCAACTAATGTTTCTCGTTCGAGAATTTAACTCGCGGACTTTTATCGGACTATATCTTCGCGTTTGCGATAAGACGCCAAGTTGCACCGTATAGGTGGGCCTCAGGGTCGCACTTTTACACTGCCGTGATCCGATCGTATTAAAAAAAAAACAATGCAATTCTCCGTTGCAAAACGCCCCGGTGTCGAGGCTTGAAATCATTAATAGCGTCAGCCATACTTCGGGTGCTTTATATTGTACAACAAAATTGAATTAATGAATAAGTTTCGTTGGCATTGATCGTCACAACAAGTTTACACTATGATTCACGACAAAACGTCGTTCGTCCCTAAAAACCCGCCTATGAAGCTCGTCGTGTCCGCGGACGAGAGAGTTACACTCGCCAAGAATTCATCGTTTCGAGATTCACTTCCGACAATATTCATTCGCGTAACTCATGTCTCAGTATATGTATCTGCTTCTCTCTCTATTACTCTATATGCTCCGTGTTAGAGAGTTAAAAAAAGATCGAGACTCCTTACGAAGCTCCGAAATAGTATCAAAAAAAAGTTCGAGTCTCCTTACGGAACACAAAAATAGTAACGACAAAAAAGATCGAGAAACAAACTTTTCCGAGTTTAAGGATAAAATACAAATTAATAAAAAAGAAAAAGTCTCTTACTTTTTTTTTTCATTTTTTCTTAATTGCTTTCTCACAATAAGTGATATTTTTTTGGTTCTTCGGACGATAAAATCACGAAAATGTTTTTTTTCTGTTTTTTACTCACATAACTTCCTTTTTACGAAAAAAATGGAAGATTAAGCATTTTGAGTACTTTTTGCATTTCCGGACTCTCGACGGTAATTTTGATGGTTCGCCATTGTTCTCGATTGGCCCGTTGGAGTGCCTTGAACCTCGTATAACCACAAATAAAAAAAAAACATACAAAACGAATAAGCGGGACGAGTGAACTGAAATCTCATGGACCGTTGTGTTCATAAGCCAAACCAATGTCACGGCCCTCGAGGACTCTTTATTGGGAATTTGCGAGGCTTTTACACGCCGATTGTGCGACGCCAGCCGCTCGGTGTGGTGACGACGAGAGTGAATCGCGGAGACGCCGGTAGAGATAATAATGCGAGCCGTGACCCCGGGGCGACGTCAAGAGCCTTCGGGACGGTATCGATCGATCTTCAAAAGATTCTGTGCGCAGGAATAATTCAGGAATTGAATACCTTTCCAAACGTGAATCCCGAAAGATTTTCGTATGGAAAAATATACAAACGTAACGCGTTTTATTCGGAATATACATAAACTTTTTTTTTGTTTATTTACGATCGTAAAAAATCAAAGCATCGCGTGCATCAGTAACGATACGGTAATAATTTTATCTCACAAATAAATAATTTTTCATCGATAATTTCCATAAATTAGGGAAAACAAAAGATTCGACGCTTCAAAAACGACATTAAAGAAAAATTTTCTTTCGTAAATCAACACCGCGACTGTTGTTTTGGTAATGTCGCGCATTGAGTAACGACCCGATTGTCTTCTCGGACCCGAGAAGCCCGGATAATTGATCCGTGTTTTTGTCTGTGTTCACGCTTCCCAAATGTCCTTGAATAACCTAGAAGCTTCCTGATGAATGCCCTTGAAACTGTTACGGACTAAGGAACTTGAGGCATTAGTTTCACTAGAGATGTTGTCGCGTAGAATTCGTGTTTTCACTTTACCGTGAACAACGCTCGTTCACTGAAGTTTTACTTGCTTTTTATTTTTTATTTTTTTACATAATTTCAAAATTCCGTTTTTCGAAAAAATGTTCTTTTTATACATTTTTTTTTTTTAACATAATTTCAAAATTCTGTTTTTCGAAAAAATTTGTTTTTTATACATTTTTTTTTTTAAATCTTGCATTGACCCTAACGACCGAAATTACGTAAACGGGCGATGAAACTAATTTCGTTTGACGGACTTTTCGAGTTTTTTAATAGCGAACCCGCAACTCGTCAAATCGTTCGCAACGTCGGAGTCATCCGTCTTGTAGTTCTCGAAGCAACATCGCGCGCCCGACCGCAATTTGGCGACGAATTTGCCTTTCACAATGAACCTTCGCTCGCTAGAGTCCCGGTGTACGCCGGAGAATAAAATACAATGCATTGTTTTTGCACGCTAACCGACGATCTTGTGGCCATTGCCAACGGCTAGGGAAATAAACCCATAAACATTTCTTTCGTAATATATCACTTGAAACAATATAATTCCCACGACCTCCGTCGTCGAGTGCATATCGATTACATGCTGTATTACGCGTTTTGATGCATAATCTCCGTTGCGTATATATTTGTAAGCGATAAGGAACAGATCGGGGAGAGATGGGTGGGCGTTCGATTCCTCGAAATTCTCTTCGCACACTTAGGATCCGCTAATAATGTCGGCGGAAATATTTTGGCCGGGTTCCTGGGACTTTGTGACGTATATAAATGTATAGAGAGGGGAAGAGTGGTCGTCGGTGAGAATTTTGCACCGGAAAGCCGAATGGTGGACAAGGGTACTTTTGTGTATCCAGTGGAAGTCTCGATATGCATCGAAACGAATATATATTAATCGTACAAATATATATCGAAAGTTAAAGTTAACTGCGATCAATATAATTTTCGTCGCACCGCGCAAATTTAGAACGAATTTTCTCGAAAAATTTCGGACACGAAAATGCGCAATTTCTCTACTGAAATATGTTTCCGCGATTAACGAAAAAACGAATAATGTTTAAATTATTGAATTTTACAATTTCAATATTAACACATTCTTATTACTTTTTTTTTACGATTTATTACGGTTTTTCGTTTTTTTTTTTGTCGTCTTCCAAAATTTAGAACGAATTTTCTCGAAAAATGTCGGATATGAAAATGCGCAATTTCGCTACTGAAATATGTTTCCGCGATTAACGAAAAAACGGAAAAAAAAAATCACTGTTCAAATTATTGAATTTTACAATTTCAATATTAACACATTTTTATTCCGTTTTTTTTTTTTTTTTTTTTTTTTTTTACGATTTATTACGGTTTTTCGTTTTTTTTTGTCGACTTCCGAATTCAGGTACACGGGGGTCCGGGGGTCCGGGGGTCCGGGGGTCCGGGGGTCCGGAGCTTGTAGCGAATTTTGCAGCGTCAGCAGCTCCCAACATACAGTTTCGCAATTAAAGATCGCAGTCTGTGGAAAAGCGTGATTGCCTTTTAGGCAATAAGACGCGGGTAGCTCCCCCCTCCCCAGTCGATTTCGCAAATATACACGAATTCGAAAGCCCACGCCCTCTCGTCGCTCTCCCCTCGACGCTGATTACTTCATCGGCTCAGCTGTATCCAAAGCCTCTTTCGTTCTTTTCAATTTTTTTTCGTTCCCTCGTAACTGTCGTTCTCCATTTTTTTTTTGCTTTTAATATTACAAATATTCTGCTCGTTCGAGTGTGAAAACTCACAAGAAAATGTTCGTTCGCTCGCGATGACGATGTTTTTTTTATCTCCATACAAACAAAACGACGCATTGATTCGATGCCCCAACATCTTTGATAATAAACGATTGAATGACTCAGTGAATGAGACAACTTCCGATCGGCGATAGTACTATCATCTCGTGTTGATCTATCCGCGTTTTTTCGTTATTTTTAGCCACGACATTGAGGTCAAGAATTATTATGATTTTAACAGCACGTAAATGTGAAAATTAAAAAAAATTGCTTCAAAGTCATAGACATCGTTTCGCAGTCGAAATAATTACGGAAATTATTTTAAAAAAACCTAATAACTCCGATTTTTTTTTTTTTTTTTTTTTAATAACATTTCGACGATGAACACGAAGATCAATGTCTCGAAGGATTAATGAAAAAAAGTACAAAACACGTATTAATTTAGTAATAAACAAAAAAAAAAAATTCGCGAGTGCGAAAGATCGGATTAGTAGATTAGGCATAACCCACGCGTTATTACTACATAGTTTATTCATTCTCGACAACGATATACATTCGCGTTCGCAGTGATTCACATCGCCAAAGTAGTCGACCGAAGGTTGTATCTAAGTCGCGCGGGGCGTTCGCGAACACAACCGGTATCGCGTGGAGGAGAAAAAAAAATCGTATCTGGAAGCTTTCTTCGTTAATAGTCGATGTATTTTGCGTATAATTACGCGACGTGGCGTCAGTGATTCATTGGTGAATGTGTATTTCGTGACCGAAGCGAACTAAACTATGACGACTACCGGGCGCTGTCCGTACCGTTCGGCTGTAATGATTAATCGCGCATTGTCACGGCGTGTATCGAGTAAACAGGTAGATATACACGGGACTCCGAGGGGATAGGAACAAACGGTATATACAGCTATACAATTTACACTGTAGCGGTATACCACTCTATTAGGAACCTCAGGCAATTATGGCAAAGCTACACGTATGAATGTTTACATAGTACGGTACGGTTTAGGATTAAGCCATTCGGCAGCACAGTCATTGGCCAAATATTTGACTAACCGCAACGCATAAAGGATTTTCGATTTATAAAGTAGTAACTTATTGAGTTAATGATTACGTGCAATGAAATTTGGTCAATTAACGCTGATAGAACGATAAATCTCGACATAGGAGAGTTAGGTTTTGGAGTAAAGCAATTGGTAGCACAGTCATTGGCCAAATATTTGACTAATCGCAACCAATAAAGGATTTTCGATTTACAAATTAGTAACTTATCGATTTGATGATTAATTGCAATAAAATTTACTCAATTAATGTCGATAAGACAATCGATTCGGTTACATTTTAATGAGATATGGCAACGATATCTTAAAAAAAAAGAAATATGTACCTACGAATGGGTAGCAATTCCGGAAAATTGTCGGCCGCAAAAAATGTATTTATTATTATTTATTATTATTAATTTATTTATTAAGTTTTCCGATTTTTTTAAAATCAAATTCGAGATGAAAGATTTCGCATACATACGTCGGCACGTATATTTTTCCGATCTTCCGACTGCACACTGGGAATTTAAAATCTTATTAATTAGATTTTTAAAGCATTCCGAGCTTTCGACTTTTTTTTTTGTTAACTATATATGGTGTCTATTATATACTCCAAAAATTAATGAAATTCAAATATAAACAATTGTTATTAATAAAAATAAAAGCTTTCTTACGAAACTTGCCGATGGAGGATTAAAGTGCCAATGACTGTGCTGATTTAGTACCTAACGCTATGCGGCTCCTTAACGGCGAATAGACCAACCATATCCAGTCGTCATTACCATTCGGTGATAATTCGGACCGCGTTATCAGGTCACGTTGCTGATACGCGTGTCAAGCAGGAAACAGCGACTCATATATCGCACGAACGCGGTATTCCAGCCGCGAACTCTTAACACTTTCCGACAGAATCAACTAACAAAAAGTGTCCTCCCGCGTTAAAACTTCGTAAGGGCAAAAGAAAAACAATTTTTAATTATTTGCTATAACTCTTCGATCTTTCGACCAAAATAAATCATCTACACGAAAAAAAAAAAAAAAAATTAACAATACGAAAAAAAAAAAATGTCTTCATTGTTCGATTATTATTTTTTCACTAAATTTCTTTCGGAGACCGTGGGGTTCGGCTAGAAAACATAATTTCCGTCGATACACGCGTTCGCTGGCCAAATATGTATGACTGACGTCACGCACCGAGTGGCCGAGAGCTCGCGTTGAGGCCGCCCACCTCGAGCTCTCCTGTTGCTGCTGCTGCTGCTGCTGCTTCTTGCTTTTCTGCTCGTTGCCGCAGTTTGCTTGTCCCTCGAGCAGTCTGTGTCTTTCCGCCTTTTTGGCGGATACCAGGCAATCATCTCTTCCGTTTGCGGTCACATTCGACCGCTTCCTCGTTTCAATTTTCTTCGAATTGTATTGAAACGTTTACGTTACAACGATGCAACGACGTTGAATGGGTTTTTTTTTCGCGGTTTATTTATTTCTACTTTTAATACGATTTCAATGCTAACGTTAAAAACCAACTACCGTTTGTCTATTGAAATAAAAATAGAGCGGAGAATTAACATTTAACCATTTAAAGTACATTTTTTTCATATTTATTCATATTTAATTATTTCCATTGATTCACTTTTTAACGAACGAACCGAAATTTTCATCGGGGAAAAAAAAAAACTTTAATGCATTTTTTTTTTTTTTTTTTTTTTTTTTTTTTTTTCGCTATCAAAACGACGACCATAATATATTATCAATATTATTATTATTATATTATTATCATTAATGATATAATGATAATAATAAATTATTTCGGTGAAATGATATTTCACTGCGTAATCGTTAAACACATTGAAATACTATTTCCGAAGGGCGGTTTTTTCGCATCGATCCTCGGGGATTGCGGTCCCGAACATTTTTTAACGAACCCGGATAAGAGAAGACTCACCGAGAGCGTCGAACATTAAAATCCTGTTGGTCCCATTGTTGGAAAGGCGCCCACGACGTCCCACGTATCTCGCGTACGTATATCGCCCGTCCGATGACGATGATTCGCGAGACACGTTCACGAATCTCCCGTGTAAGATGACGACGATGATGCTTGGCGTGAGAGTGTCCCGACGAGAGCTATAGGCCAAATCCAAATTCAAATTGGAAACGGTTTATGACTCATGATATAAGTAACATAACGTTTAACTTGTAATGAAAAGGATGTTTCCAAACTTTGAACCGTAGCGAATTTTCTCTTCAACCGGTTTTTATCTTCAGCCGATAGAATTTTTTTTTTTTAGATTCTTTTATACCGGAAAACGGTCGAATAATTTTTTTGCCGGTCGGAAAAAAAAAAAAAATTGTTCGTAAAATCGAACGAAAAAAAAAAAATCGATTTTCTTGTAAAAAATATTTTATTATTTTCTGAATGAATTCCTGTCGATGTATGAAATTCAGCTGTTACTGTTCATTCAGTAAAAAATTCAAGTGCATCAAATTAATACGCCGAATTTTTTATTATTTGGGAAAAATCGGATTTTATAAATTGGGAATGAAATGCTGTTTTTTATTATTTTTTTTTATTTTGGTGTTTATTATTAATTTTTAATCGCGGTTAGCCGAAGGGAATGCAATCCAAACGATTTCAAACGTTTTGCGTCTCGTATCTCTTGTCCGATTATATATCGATGACGAAGTGGAGAGCTTCAGTGACCTTCACCTTTTCGCTCCAGTTGAATTTTTTTTTTTTTTTTTTCTCGCTAACAATGCAGAAACGTGACCTTAATCTTCTTACTCCTGTCGATAAATTATTTTTATCTTTCTTGCCGTATGCATATTTCTCTAACGAATCTCTGGATAACGATAAAAAAAAAAAAGTTATCGACCAATCGTGTGATGCCCCTTCGTCTTCTCGAGACGATTGGAGCATAAAAAGCTTATTAAATATGTTTTTAAAAACTTGCCACAGAAAAAAAGTAAAATAAAAAATAATATTTCGCGAATCGTCAATGAAAAAGAAATTCCAGGAAAATCAATTTTTTTTATTTTTTTTTCATAATTTTTTATGATAACTCTTTTTTTTTTGCGAGTAACAACAACTTAAGGGGATAGTAAAAACATCATTTTTTTTTTTTTTTTTTTTTTTTTTTTTTTTAAATTGATAACTCGCGCGTCTCGTGTTTTCGACTACGCAGCGGGAACGCCGTTTGTAAAATCGTAACAGCGAGAGAAAAGCTCCCGCGCACGCGTCGTGTTTGTAGTCGAGCGCGTTACCCGCGATAGTTCGCGCACTCTTCGCAAAATCCTTAAAGTCAAAGACTCTCACTGGGTGTCTCTATGCCAACCGGTTATATTCTAAAGTTAGTACTGCAAAGTATTTCAGAATAGAATTGAAAAGCGCGGAGGTGGAGGTCACTGTGATACGCTCGTTGAGTTACCGCGAGACGGGGGCTCTCGCCGCGCACTCCCAAAGTTTTCCTCGCTCTCTGCCTTCGTTCGCGCGCATCACGATGTGCTCTTCAAATCAACTCTCGTCTTCTTTCTCTCTTAATGCCTCAAAGATTTGACCGGAAGGGCGGGTGGGCGGAGGAGAGATTTTTCGATAGCGTTTACCGACGATTACGATTGCCAACGACGAAAAACATTTTATCAACATTAAGAAAAAGAGACGCGAAAAAATAAAGAGATATTTACGCGGCGCGAAACTTTCATTGATCTCGTGCTATTCGCCGGTTCGATCCAAATCGTTACACTTCGGCGATAAAAATATCTCACGCACGGGACACCGGTGGCACTTGGCAATTGCAACCGTTACGAATTACGAAAGTTTCGTTTAAGCGTTTGGAATATATCGAATAGTCTAAGAAACAGAAGGACGCTTATCATATAGTTTTCCTTTTATCGCAATTAACATTTCTTTTTCTTTTATCTTCCATTTTATACTCGATATTTAGGTAAAAAAAGATCGCATAGAAAAAAAAGTTATCGAGTCTATTTAATGAATTTTGAATTGAAAGTATTAAACAAATTTTCGATTTTTTTTCATACTTATGAAAAAACATAATTATTAATTCACAGCATATATGTCGAAACGAGAGTATCGAAGTTTTCGGAGCGATCATCGATTCGAGAAACATTATTGAGAAAGTAGCAAATTTTTCAATGTCACGAGTTTTTATAAATGCGCAAAAAAATGTGTTTCAAGAACTCATAGATTATAATTATGCATTTTTTATTGAAAAAAAAATTGAAACTCTTCGTTTACTACATATTCCCGAAAATCCTTAAATTACCAAATTTTCATTGAAATTATTATAATTATGCATTTTTTATTGAAAAAAAATTTGAAACTCTTCGTTTACTACATATTCCCGAAAATTCTTAAATTACCGAATTTTCATTGAAATTATTATAATTATGCATTTTTTATTGAAAACAAAATTGAAACTCTTCATTTACTACATATTCCCGAAAATTCTTAAATTACCAAATTTTCATTGAAATTATTATAAACGTAAAGGATTTAATGAGCGACGATAGTTTGTTGGTTTATTGTCTACAATTACGAGCGCATTGACTCCGGGAGAAAGGAAAACGGATTTTGAACGAGAGATAGAGAATTTCCTATAGCGTACGTAGAGAGAAGTGGCTACGGTTTCGTTGCACAGCTGCGCTAATCTCGTCGGGGTTCTCTAGAGAGTGCGATATTTCGATAAAAATTTGTTGAGAGCGGTGCTAAAATAATCCATTCCTCGTGTGTCGAAAGCTCGTTTGCCGTCTCCCCCTCCCCTCCTTCCCGGTTTTCACTCTCACTCTCGGACACTGTGCTGCTGCTGTTGCGCTGAGTTACTATCTCCCGATGTTGGCGTGTTACCGACGAATCATCTCCCGAGTCCGACGGGGGAGAATAGAGAGAGCCTTCCGCATTTACGCGGGCAGAAAACACCGGCGCAGTTTACTTCGAAATATGCGTCACGCTTGAGTAAAGATTTTAACTGCCAACTCGAGGAAAATTCAACGTTAAAAGTTAAAGAGATAATTGCCACGAGGTAAAAACAAACGAAATGCAATAATGCAACACGCGCCTCTACGCACCTCTAAAGTGCAGTCATGCATATTGGTAATATCCTTTGAAAAAAAAAAAAAAAAAAAATCGAACGATAATAAAAAAAAATAAAAAAATTCAATTGCGTTAATTAATTCACTGAATGGGTCGAACAAATTTAATAATAATCCACGTTAATCTTTTAGATGATTATTGGGATTACCATTTAAATTAAATTAAATTTAATATTATTCATTATAAAAATAATTAAATAATATTAAATATAAACTTCATATTGAATAATTTAATTTAATTTTTATTTAAATACTGCGTGAAAAATTGTTATTGCATTTATACTCACATTTGCATCATTGAATTACGGTGACTAAAAAGATTGAAAAAACACGGGATGATGACAATACTAATGCGTTCCCATTGAGTCATCAGTGATAACAGAGCTTTTTTTTTTATTACATCACCAAACATCGAGACAAAAGTAAGCGGCCGGCGGGTCGGAGATTCTTTCGCGGATTCGCGATGCACGAAGACACACGCGTGCGCGTGCGTGTGCAGGAGATGCACTTGTTGCGCGACAGACACTGACCGTGAAACGTTTATAAGAATGAACGCTTGCGACGGTGCAGTCGCGATAGCGAAATCTTATTTTAAGCACATATCGGTCGGCTTCGTTGTCTGCATTATGTTTGTTACTTTATTTCCTTCGTATGTTTCACTTCTTCCCACGCTGTGTGCACCTGAATGGTCAATGTTAATGTCAACGTGTTTCGTTACCGGGAAGGAAGCGTTTTAATTTTCTTCGGGTTTTACTCAGACGAGTCGTATTATTCGATTTTAATTTTCGTCTGTAAATTTTTTATTATTTTTCTATATTTGATTAAATTTTTTTTGTAACCGAAAAATATTGCCGACGCATCGACTGTTTTTTGCGAATTAAGGATCTCTTCGAGTCAAAGAAACTGTTTTTTTCCGCGGTGCATCGAAATCTTACCCACCCACGCAGACGCTAATGCGACTGCTTCGTGGTCGTCGCAAGTCAACCGTATAGACGAGTATCTAATTACTCTCGGATTCTCGTTGATATCGTAATTATTCTATATATGTAAGTGGGACAAGTACGCGTCTTATGTATGTACCGTACACGACGATGACTCCGCTTCGTCGTGATAGCAACACCCAAAATAATTAATGGTCGAGCGACCAAGTGAGACTCTCTCCTACCGCGCTATTAGTAATCGCGCAACGCGCACACGCGCAACGAGAATTTATTCAAAATTATTTGATTTATTGAAATTATCAAAAAAAAAAAAAGTTATTATTATTATTCATTTATTGTAATGAGTGTACCGTCTGTAAAATCGCAGTCAGGATTTCCATAAATCGGAACACCCAAACGAATATACGAAATGACGATAATTCCTTTAACGATCTTTTCCATTTTTCTCCGATACGCGAAATAATTAAATTGCTTTAATTAACGGAAAAATATTTTTTCAACGATAAAAAAATTTGTTTAAAAAAAAAATTTCACGATTGATGACAACGGAAAAATAATTTTCAGTTTCAATTTATTACGCAGAAGCGTTAAATTAATGACTTTCTTTTACGAGAATTCGTCGAAAAATCAATTGCGATTTGACTCGTATAAAAAAAGAATTTATAGAGTGTTCGGCTATTCGTAATTACAGAAATAGTTGTAATAGTTGAAACGACGATGCGTTCGTTTCTTTTTTTCTTTTTACGTTCCCCTGGCAACGCGAGGTATCAGATCGATCGTTGGCAATCGATCTCTCTGCTCTCTACACATTAACTACGTACCTCTATACGCGTATCTATATATACATACGTGTATTTTATACATACGTAAGGATTTTATACCTATTCACCGTTGCCAATTGGCTAACGGATCGGTGTCGACTAATTGGGATAACTAACCGTATAAAATTACATTGTTTTTTTTTTTCTTTATTATTTTACAGGTGGTCGTCTAAGCCCCGTCTCGAGGCTACGGACAACAGACAGATACAATGGTCGATTACTACAAAACTCTCGAAGTTTGCCGAACGGCGACTGGAGTCGATATCAGAAAGGCGTAAGTATATTAGAGTTTCATTAGCGCGAGACGACTCATTTGAGTATTTCAAAGAAAAAAATCGTACATTTATGATTAATTTTTTATTTTTATTAATATTTTTATTGAATTTTCATTTATTTATTGGTCGATTTTTTATTTATTTATTGATCGATTTTTCATTTTTATTTCATAAAAATAAATTTCTTAATATTCTATCATTGATATTATTAATATTCTCCACGAAAATATTCTCAATACGAAATTAAATTCATCGGTGTTTCAAGACGATCGGAATATTCCTTCATTAATTAGTTACTTACTTTCCCTGCGCCATGTCGACGCATCAATGACGTCTCTCGTTCAAAATCGTAAACAAGTGTCCACATTTTTTTTTTTTTTTTTTTTTTTATCTCATCGGAAGAACTCTCACACGTGATACAAATTCATCATCAAATCGCAGACTGGTGTTTTCGAAAAAGCATATTGAATAAAACGCATTTGAAAAACCCCACGCAAGTTCCTTTGTTATTCTTTTGGATTCTTCGATATCCGTATACCGTTCTCAATTTTTAAGAAACCGAAGGGCCGATGTAACGTTTTTCTACGCGGTCAATAATTACTGACAAATCCTTATGGTTCTCAGCAATAATTCGCAATAATCATAATCGTGAGTCGTAGACGCTAAAATAATAATAATAGTAACCATAATAATAATTTATGCGAGTCGAGTTTGCGAGAAAATCGATGCCGGTTTTTTTTTTTTTTTTCGTCGATTGCGCCAAACGCTTTCGATGCAATGGCGACGCTATCGATGTTCCGCAATGAGGAATTGATCGATTCGCGAAAGAGTTCGCCGAGGCACCTCGTCTACAAAATAAAAGGCCACGAGAGCTTTTTTTAGATCCGAATACAAAAGAAACGGAAGGGAGGGAAGGTAAAGGAGGGCGCTAGATGGATCCATTTCAATTATTCGTCTCTCGTCTATATACGACGATTTGTCGATTACACTCCGTGTACACTATGTAATCGATGCGTAGGACACATTCGGACGTTCGGTATTATCGTCATCGATATAAATATTCATTCGCGCGTTATTGTACGCCTTTTCGTTTCGTCAGAGGTGCAGCAGTCATGTGCCGCCACTAGAATCGCGATGATCGGTGATCGGTCGTTATATTAGAATAAACGCAGCGAGAAGAGACCCTCGTCGCAGAACCGAACTCGTGTCATTCGAGATTATTGAGATTGATTGGCTTTTATTCCTCTTATGATGACCCTATCCTGCCGGACGATGATACAGTACCGACGAATAGAATATTATAAGTATCGGATAGTCGAGAGAATTTCGAGCGCCGAAGGTCAACAATAATTTATAAAAAAAAAAAAAAAAAAACTCCGTGTTTCTTCCATATTTCCATAACCTTCTCAACACTATATATTTCTTTTTCATATAAAAAAAATTGCAATCCTAGTCTAAAAATAAATAAAAAATTTCATTAATGTTATCCAATTTATGAAAAAAAAAAAAAACAATAAATTTATTATTCATAAAAAAATTATTATTAATCACTATTCATATTTTTTGTAATTCTATTTAAAAGACCATCTTTATACAGTCGAAAGCGCTTAGGAAAAAAAAAAAAAAAAAAAAAAAAAAAAAAAAAAATTGGGAATTTCTTCTCTCCGAAATCTTTTGCGAAAAGTCTAAAACTGAAATAACGAGTAGCAAGGAAAAAAATAGAGTAAACGAGGATCAGAGAGGAAAAATGACGAAGAGCAGCTGAGGCTGTAGGCAACAGCATCTCCAGCAGCAGTCAACAGGAACCAACGAACCGGGATCTCCTGTTGCTGTTGCTGCTGCTGCTGCTGCTGCACGCTGAACGCACTCAAGGTTGCGCTTCGCTTGGTGGGGTCTATGACCTCCTTCACGGTCGTAGTGGCATAGCGCACGCATACCAACATCCATTGACACACAGAAAAACACAAACACACACCATACACTACCGCTATCGCCGAGAGAAAATTTTCACCGAAAATAAACGTTGTCATAAGCATCGCCGATCGTGAATGCATATTCTACGTGTTGATTCTAAGCTTTCGGCTCCATAGAGAAAAAAATAAAAATAAAAAAAATAAAAATTCAACGAATTCACGGGAAGCGCGGAGTTAAAAATCTTCGTGTTATGCTGCACGTGCGAAAGAGATCTTTGATATTCCAAATCAGAGACCTTTCGTGCCATCGATGCATAGCGCTTTATTCTGTTTGCATTGTGATTAGGTGTTCACGGAAAAAAAATTCTCTACCAAGTAGAACGGAAATCACGGAGAGACAAAATTTAACATCGAAAGTCTGAAAAGCGAAAAATTGTCGCGATGTATACAATGAAATAATAATAATAATTATAATAATTTAAAATAATAATAATAATAATAATAATAAAACTCTTTGAATTAAAAAGAATTGATTAGATTACAAAATAATCTGATCGTCAAATTTTTTTGTATATTTAGAATTTCAACGATTTTTTATTGTTAATAATTTTTTTAAAGTAATAAGTAATTTTTTTATATAGTAATATTTCAGTCGCTTTAGGATTCTAATTATTCAAACAAATTCCGAGTCCTCGTGTGTCAATATTGCGTAGAATTTCGGTTACTCTATAATGTTTTTTTTATCGACGATCATTGAATCGCTAATTGCAGGCCTTTCGAGATTAATGGGTCAAAGCGCGCGGCTTTATTTTTTTTTTTTACATTCGTTTCCATTACAAAAAGAAGTCGAACGCGAGTTGCTCTCGTCGAATGCGATCAAACGATTCCCAATGGCTTCTTCGGTATCAATGCAATTGCTCTGCAGCGTGTAAACTGCTTGTATACCGCGATGTCGTTTCAAGGCATCGGGGCGAGAGAAAGCTTCATGCAATATCGCGTTTCACTTCGTCTCTATACCTTAATTGGTAAAAAAAAAAGTCAATGTATCCGTCGGTATTTAATTCGTCCTTTTGTTTCAGGTACAGAAAATTGGCTCTGCGATGGCATCCCGACAAGAATCCGGATAATCTTGACGAGGCGAACAGGAAATTCAAAGAAATATCCGAGGCTTACGAAGTTCTGATCGACGGTGAGTCAATTCTTCGTGAAATAAAATTTTTTGCATCTTTGGAGGAAATAAATGATGAAAAAAAAAAAGGAATTATGAAATGATCGCTCGAATGATTCAGCTTTGTAATTCGACGAAATTTCCAGCGATCGATGCTGCACACTTAATCCATAAGTTTCTCACATCCTCGCTTCCTCGCACCAGAGTCCACAAGTGTTTTTATATTTTATTCAATTATCTTTTTTCATCGGAGTCATCAAAGTCATACGAAAAGTCGTAACTGAAAATTCACTCGAAAAATTCGTTTTCCCGTTATTTTAAATCGCATCATTGATACATTTTACCGCTCGTCTCGCTTCATCGGTAATTTAAAAAAATACAATTCGTGTGGAAAAAAAACTAAAACTTACGAGAGAAAAAGAACGAGAAGGACCCTTCGACAAAATAAATCATAAAAATAACTTCAGATTTCGGTGCTAACAATGAGAAATATATCTGTTTTGTTCCCGGGCATTATTCATGACAAATCGTTGGTTCTTATGCGATACCAAGATGCGAGAAGAAGAATCTACGATCAGCGATCTTATCAGAAGTCGACTCCGAGGACGGAGCGTGGATTTGCCTCACGGAGTTTCTTTGAATCACCTTTCCAGCGATTCTTTGGTACCGCCGAATAATTCAAACTGCAAAAAAAAAAAAAAAACACAAAAGCAAAAAAAAACCTAAGATTTGCGAGTGAACCCGGGAGGTTATTTTTTTCACCATCGAATCACAGAGTTTATTCGATGAAAAAAAAAGATCCAAAAATCAACGATTTATCGAAAGACTTTCCCGACTTTTCCCATCGAAATTATTTTTTTTTTGTTCCTAATCCATGCGCAGTCCTCTTTGCATATCCCTTTCCAAGATTTCGAGGACTCGAAAATCAGGAAGATTATTTTTTTTAACAAATTCTTTTCTTCCTCTGCGATTAATCAGCATCATTTCTTTTGTCTTTTGAATGCACGCAGGTGATTTACTAACAAATGGAATCCGATAATTAAAGAGTATCATTTGCGATTTTAAAATTCACAGCAATGCCGTCGTGTGTCCGATTCGTCGAGAAAGCATCATCGTCATTTGTGCTCCGGATTAAAATTTCTACATACCATTAATATACATATATCGAATAATAACAACTCACTTAATGTTTTTGTCATCACGTTTATTCGCTCCTTTGTGCTTTGAATTTTTTTCCTAATATTTGATACTAATTGTATGATTTTTTTTCTGTTTTGATGAATTTTATACAGAAAAGAAACGACGCGTCTACGATCAGTACGGAAAGGAAGGTCTACAGATACCCGGAAGCAAACGCAGACACGAAGACGATTTTGATCCGCACTGTCGTCAGTGGTTCGTTTTCCGTGATCCTGAGGATGTATTCAGAGAATTCTTCGGCGCTTCGCCGTTCAACGATATGTTCGATGGTAAGAAACGCAATATACGAATTACGAATTCAAAGAAATTGCGGATTAATTTTTAACTAACTATTTCTTTAACCCTTTAATGTCCAATAGAACTTTCTGCATATCTGCAACATTGTCGAAAGAGTATCTTCTTTACTTTTTATCTTTATTTGTTTTTTGCATTATTTTTCTTTTTTTTTTTTTTACAAATAAAAAAATCAATATTGCTCTGTTGTAGTGCTCAACGGAAGTGCCGGCGGACGTCGTGCCAATCACAGGCACAATCATCCGAGGCACCCACAGACCCTCAGTCCCTTCGGAGCGTTGGATCTATTCTCACCATTCGACACAATGTTCGGCGGTGGGTTGGGAATGGGAATGGGTATCGGCGGTATGGGGATGGGAATGGGAATGAACATGAATATGGGCGGTGCTGAGGTCTTCACATCGAGTTTCGGTACCATGAATTTCGCCGGACAAGGACCGGCAATGAAGAAAACCAGCACCGCGACGAGATTCATGAACGGCAAGAAAATTACGACGCAAACGTAAGTGTAGTCTACTCTACGATAATCCTTCGATCCTCAAAGCGTTTAAACGTTATTATCTTCATTAGATGACCGCGGAGCAGGAAAAAAGATAAAGAATCGATTTCAATCATCCTGAACCATTTTTATCAACGCGTCGGAAGCGCTTTTCCTCCGATATACAAGAAAAACGTATAACGTTTCGTAAACGTTTTTCTCGTGTGATTAGTCACGAGAATTGATGATTTTCCTTTTCATATGTTTACGTCTGCCGGTTTTTTTGTTTTTTTTTTTCCTGTACGAGTTCTACTGTGTATAAAAAATATATATTTATTGGAGATAATCAAACGATAATGGCATTTTGATTGCAGGGTCACCGAGGGCAACAAGGAGACAGTAATGTTCTACGAAAACGACGTTCTCAAATCGAAGACAGTTAACGGCGTGCCACAGTCTCTCACGTACAGTTAAATCACGTTATAGTAATGATAATGATAATAACAATAATAACAACAGCTTAATCACGATAATCTGCAAGATCTCATTGGCGGAATGAATAATCCACGAAATATCTTGGCGTTAATAATTTTTGAGGCTCCAATATTAAAGACAAAAGTTGCTACAACTTACGAGATATCGGTGCGAAATCCATGCGTCTTCCTTTTTGTTTCTTCAACAAGATTAACGCAACGAATCCCGTTGTCGTCTATTTCATCCCTTTTTCCTTTAGTCTGATTCCTTAGAATCATTTTAAAGACTCGTTAAAGATTTTAATTAAGCGAAAAAAATATTGACAATGAAAATTCCTCATCATTCAATAATTCGTAGACTCGAAGATTAGTATACTGCGACGCTAGTCGATGCAACATTCGCGCGCACTTTCTTTGACAAAAATATTCATTGCGCAGACGCTTGCTGCTGTATTTATCATTTATAAAAATTGCCAATTGACACGAAAGCTTCTTTAGCGATACTAACAGTCGCCATAACGGTATTTCAAGGGATAATTTAAAAAAATCAATTGATTTCTTGCGCCAGAAAAGAATAATGATCTGGCAATCATTGAGGCTTTGTGATTAATCCTCCGAAAGTCAAACGTTTGTCTTTGAAAATTCGATTATCGATGAATCGACGGGTTTTTTTTTTTATAAAATCAAAAATTGTGGTTGCGATAGCGATTATTTTTTTTTTTTTTTTCAATCAAAACTCAAAGTTAAAGAAATGTTTTTTTTTCTTCAGTTTCCCGACGTTTTCGATTTCATCGATAATACAAATTTTTTTAGATGTTAAGCCGTTTTATCGTCGGAAGAATGTCGCGTCGTCTCCCAATGAAAAACTTGAAAAAAAAAATCGCGGGGAAATGAATACTCGAATTTAAATGTTGTAAACAAAAAAATCAAATTTGTTTTGTCAGGTTGAACGAAGCATCGACGAGTCGTCAGGTGAATCATGAAAGAATCAACGATACCGGAACGACGGGTAGCCACACGGGTTCGAAAGTGCCGCACACCGATCATCTTAACAGGATAAAGTCTCATCATCATCCACACACGAGTACGAAGCACGAGAAAACAAAGCGAAAGTAAAAAAAGAAAAGAAAAAAAAAAACAAATTCGTGCTTTAAATTGACACAAGAAACAAAAAAGAAAACGAAAAAATAATAATAATCACTCGGCTGGCAAAAAAAAATCCCACACGTTTATCTTTATTTTCATTTTTTTTTCTCATATTTCTCTCCGATCGCTAAAAATAAAAGAGAAAAACGAATAAAAGCAAAAAAAAAAAAACATGTGGACTTTTCGCAACATTATGTTACGCGCATTAAACGCAATGCAATAAAATAAAATAAAATAACAAAAATCCTCGCGGACGGATTGGTCGAAACTTCGAATTTTGAGCATCCGACTGATTTCTTCCGACTCGCTGTTCCATTTGACCTCGAAAATTAAATCGAGTTTTCCGACTATTCAGAAAATACAAAAAAAATACCAAACCGAACGTTCAAAACACATTTATTCTGGACATATCTTTGTGGTTTGTTTTTCGTGATTAATAATAAAGAAGAAATTGCTTGCGAAGTATTAAAAAAAAAAAGAAAAAAAAACAACGGAAAAGAGTAATAATAATTAAAACAATGAAAAAAAAAAAAAAGAAAAAAAAACAGGCCAACTATCGAGTTTCGTTTGTCGGTGGATTGAGATCTGCACACACACACTGCCTGTAGCACACAGATACACATACACACCGAGAGACGTGGGAGGCGAAAGAACGATCGAAAAAAAAGAAAAAAAAACCGCAGCTTTTTTTTTGTAGATCGACATAGAAAAAGATCCGAAATGATTCGAGTGTCGCGAAATTCGATAGCATTGAAATTTCGCGTTGTTCCATCTCTTCTTTGTTTCCATATCTCGAAAAAACAAGAAAAATAAATGAAAAGAAGAAAAAAAAGAAAAAAAAATCGACTCGTTTTTGTCATCTCAACGAGACGAGTCGTAATTGATAAGCGCAGAGCAAAGCGGCCAATATTGGGACTCTAAGTATAAATAAATTTTAAAAGAGCATTAAATAAATAAACGAATAAACATAATGAACTTTTAACAGGTACAGTCGGTCGACAGCCTGATGAACTGAGCCGAAGTATACAGTTAAAAACAAACAAAACAACAACAAAAAAAATGCACGAAAAAAGATTTTAAAAAATGTCCCGAGGATAGCCAGCATTTAAGGGAAAAGCAAATCAGTATGATCGGGAAATTGAAATAGAATAAAAAAATTTTACAGGGATTAAAAAAAAAATGATACAAAATAAAATCATAAGAAACAATATGATTCTTGGAGCCGGCAGCTGCATACTTGTAACTACTACTTACTACTACACTGCATATTTAAACCTCACATTGAATAGACATTTAAGTACAAGACTACGGAGATACATAAATAAATATCGCTGTAATAATTAAAAAAAACGATAGAAAGAAAAAAAAACTCGATTGCCCTCCCGCCCCACCCTCCGAGAAGCGCGATAACCGACGAAAAGTTCCGGTGAATGTGATTATGTCTATTTTATTTTATTTTTCTTTCTTCTCACCCAATTGTTCGTCGAAAAAGAGAATAGCGATGATGAAAAAAAAAAAAAAAGATCGAAAAATTCTCGAATCATATTTTTCTTCTCCTTTTTTCTTTAAATTCTTCCCCCGACCATCCAGTGAGAAAAACAACGAGGGCGTTAATAGTTTATCGTTTTAATCTTAACTTTCGAGAGATGAAAATATATACCTCATATTCTCCCCTTCAGCATCCCCCGCGACCGCCACCCATTCGAAGTTGTAGCACAATTTTAATTTCCTTTAATTATTAATTAACTTACGTATGTGTATATAATGATAAGAAGTTAGTTTTAAGCTTAAAACAAAACAAACAAAAATACACTATTACTATTCATGAATCGATTGTCTTTTTTTTCGCATCCATCCCGTAAATACGATTTATTTTCGTTTTTTTTTTGGAACCGATATATTTTTATTTGTTTTCGATGAATTTCGTGACGCGATGATTTAGCGCCGGGTTAGTCATCGAAATGAGATCGTAACGTTGATATAACGAAATCTCAACTTCGTTCTAATCGGCTTGCGGATCACTGACGAAAGTTAAAGATTAATCCGTCGACAACATATTCGAAATTTTACTATACGCATGCGATCGAAAATAAATATTTTTTTACTAAGAATAATCTTCGTCATTTTAACGTTAATAATTGTTAGGAACGGTGCAGAATTTAATCGATGTTCTTTCTTTTTCATAACAATTTTTTTTTTTTTTTCTTGAGATTGGAATTTTTTTCTGATTGAGAGAAACATTCGAAAAATGTTGATTCATCGAGTTGACCGATTTATCATTGGGATTCAGAGAAATATCGATTTAAAAAAAAAAAACAGAAACGGTGTAGAAAAAATGTAAGAAATCACGTAATATTTCGCAATAGTTTTTTAAAGATCCTGCAAACGGTAAAGGATTCCATTTTTTTAATATGCATCGGTACCGTTTTTGTTCAAATTCGAGAATAAGTGAAACTCGCAAAATTTGTGAGTCGCGAGTATCTTTCGATACGCGTTTTGCGGATTCTCGACTATCGCCGGTGAATATAAAAGAAAAAAAATAACTCGCGGCATCGCGAGTTTCGCACCGTTCCGATTGGTAATTGTAAAATCGATAAATATCGATTAACGAAAGTGTTATTCCCGGAACGAGGCCCGCGACAAGGTGCAAGTGATCGCGTTAAGATTAAATGGAAAATTCCGTTGGTGCACAACGATATTAACACTACAGCTAATTCTGCATGGCGAAGGCCACTTAAATCGATTAACGCTGATAAAAAAATATTGAAAAAAAAAATAAATAACAAGTCGTATAATCCATTTTATTTTTCTTCAAGACATATTTATTCAGTAATTTGGTTTCGTTTCGTTGATAAATATTTTTTTTTATCATTGCATCATTGAAGCACCACAAAAAAAAATTGCGTTTACATAGAGATAAATGCGATTATATATAATATATATATTAAAAAAAAACAATTCTGTGAATTCAATTCACATGTACGCGTTGCAGTAAGCATTTTCGATGCGTGTATACATTTTTATGATTCTAATTTTTTTTTTTGTTTTATCTAAGTTTCTCGATGTATTATTTAGCCAAACGAGATAGTAAAAAAATTCCATTGTGCGCAGTGTTATGTGTTTTTGCAATCGAAATTGCAAAACATTTCGGCGGTTATGTACATGTGACGTGTTTCTAAACGAATTCTTTTTTTTTTTCAATTTTTTTCGCTTCGTTTGTTTACTTCGCTCCAAGAGACGTCGCGATCAGAGAGCCGACTTTCTCGACGTATTGCTTCATCGCGTCTTCTTGAGACAATCCCTTCTTTCCGTCCCAAGCGTCCCACTTGGCTTTACCCTTGAAATCCAACATTCCCGGACGTTCTAAAAAATACACATGCCGAATCGTTGTTAGCTTTCCGAAGTTTCGTCAAACATTTTTTTTTTTTTTTTTGCAAATTTTTTTCGTCGAACTTAATTTCAAGGTATCGACGCTATTTTGCATCGGCAAACTTTCGTCTTTTGCGTTTGTTCGCCGTTTATACCTGTGTTGCAGTCGCCGACCGTCGCCTGTTTGTAGAGTGCATAAAGCTCGAGAAGATCGGCGTCTGCTGGCGTAGTCGCGAGGGCCTTTACAGCCTCTGCCGCTTTGGTGAATTGCTGAAATTCGAATGACTAATCAAGTAAATATCGCGGCGCCATCTTATCCCGATGATGTAGATGACTTTGATAAGGATAATAACGATAACGATTATTTTTTTCGTTTTGACGGATATTTTTCTGAAAAACATATTATCGATATATATATATTTCTTTTTTTTTCAGAATCCGAAACGTAAGTCCGAAAGTCCGAAAATTCGAACGTCTTTCTTCCGAAAGTTTGCGAATTTTCAGGCATTTTCTCTAAAAAATCAATTCACAACAAATTTTTCAATCGTATATTGCAAATTTTAAGAAAAAAAAGTAATTTTTATCGTATTTTTAATCCGAAATTATCATAAAATAAATGAATGGGTAAATAAACAAAATGCCGGCACTGTAACAAATGTATTAAGAGATTCGTAAATAATTTTTTTTCTATTTTGTACGTACAAAATGCTGACATGGATTTTTCAGTATTATTTCACGGCGTTCGAATTTTTCCGTATCGATTGTGTTTATCAGCACCGGCACTCCTACGAGTACATCGCATGACAGAGAAAAATGGACATGAAGATAACGCATGACCTGTAGTTACGATCTATTTACATAAAAGCTATCCGGGTAATGGTATTACCGCGTATACGTTGAAAGTCAACAAGCGACCTAGCGAGCTTTATTATATTTAGAAGAAAAAAGAAAATCGATATAAGTACTACGAATCATATAGTCGATAACAAATGACTACGTGTCCACACCAATTTCTGTACTACTGTTACCCGTACAACGTGTCGAGTATTCATTTCCTCATTAACCGTTCAATTGCAGCTCATCATTCATACCAGTTCCCCATGATCCCCATACATACACGATATTCCGAAGAAAAACTTTATTTTTCGATCTTATTTTCCCATAAATTCAGCCACAATATTACTCGATAATTATTATTGTTTTTTTTATTGTCTTTCGAATGTTTATGTCAACGTTTGTCGATCGTGGCGCCGGATTCGCCGAGCCCTCCAAACAGTCTTGTAGAAAATATTTCTTTTATTGTACACGAACGAAAGTCGCACTCACCTCTTCGATGGACATCGTGAAGTTTTTGTTATATTCTTCGAAAAAAAAGCTAAATGCGTCGAATAAATGACAAGAATAGAGAGATAATCGAGAATTAATTTATTGCGATGTGAAAAAAAAACGGGAGCAATAATCGAAGTGTGGACTGAGCTCGACGAGTTCTGTAAAGTGACTGGCGCAGGGCGCCACCGCGAGTACGAGCTGCCGAGTTGCCGGCCGGTACGCGCACCGGCGCGGTGGACTCTGCGCAGGCGGCACTGCGCGAGACACAAAACGAGAGTCGGGGACGTTAAAGCTGCTGCAGGACTTTGAACTTATGTACCTCAACCGGACAGAACGAACGGCGAAGCTTCGCACAGGATATACGAATGGAGGTGCAACAACTAACTCGTAAGTATATGTTTGTATACGTATTTTGTGTATATGTATGCGAGGGGATATAATCATAGCGTGCGAGTGTTCCGTTGGCCGGATTCACGCCGGAACGCTACGCGACGAGAAAAATATTCACGACCGACCACAATAATACGGCGCGACTTCATTGGTCACACTGATCGATCATCTGATCCTCGCGTAGTAGTCTTACCCGAGGTCGTTACTTCGATCTTTGAGCGGAAAGAGTTCTTTTTTTAACTTTTAAATTACCTACCGAGAGAAAAAACAGTCTCAAGTGACGCGACTTCACTTTCGTAATTATTTGTCACCTTTCGGACTTATGGACTGACCAATGTTTCGTTTGAATGTTGCGTTTAGAATATGTATTGATCGATAATGCTAACTGGCAATTGATTAAAAATGCCGTATAACGCTTTGCGTCATTATTGAGTTTTTTTTCGCATTTCGCGTTATATTCTAATAAATTTTTCGCGACTTCGCGTTATATTCTCATTATTATCACAGGGAAATTTGCTCTCTTTCTCGAATATGCGAAAAATGTTCGAATTTCATTTTTTTTTTTCGATTTATTGCTACATATTCATTAAAAAAAAAACTCGTAATCGTCCTGTAGGTCTCAATAATTGATTTTTATTAGCAAAAATAATGTTTCATCGGTGATGAAAAATGTCACGAGTCTACATTTATTATTTGTACTTTTGAATTAATCCATTTGCGTAAGCAATGTACGCTTCTTTGGCGGCTTCTTTCGTCATTCCCTTCTTCGAGTTCCACTGGTTCCACTTGGCCTTTCCTTTCAAGTCCAGCATACCCGGTTTACCTATGTCGAATAACAAACACGAAATATTCCATTAGAACTCCGAGGTCTTTTGAAAAAAATGTTAAATACACGATCGAAATGTTTTTCTCACCGACGTTAACATCGCCGACCGATGCCTGTTTAAAAAGCGCGTAAAGCTCCAGAAGCTCCTCGTCCGTTGGACGTTTCGTCAAAGTTTTAATGTTCTCGGCTGCGGCCTCAAAATCCTTGAAAAAAAAAAAAAAAAAAAACAATCATTCACTTTTTCACACAAACTAACAAAATCATAAATAACAATTGACGATTAAGCAAAACTGTAAATGTTGCGCAATGCTTATAATCGTAGTGATTTAATGATATTGTTCCGCAATGACAACGCGATAAACCGACACTGCCGACTTAATTCGTCAGCGCGGAAAGTGCTTCATTCGAAACCGAACGTCGATTGCTTATCACCAAAATACATTATCGACACATGAAAATCGTTTACAATGAGCAAAATTATGAGCGAATAATTAACTGTTTCGAATTTCAAACATTTTTTCGACGACTTTAATTTTTTATCATTATCGAATTTCGTATCGATTGACATCACCAGTTCGCGAGTATTTTAACAAAAATGTATTTTTTTTTCATTGACGACATCTTGGAATTAAGTTAACATATATCATTGATTTTAATAAAAATGTTTTTGTGTTATAAAAAAATAAATATTAACGTATATATATCATAATTATCATCGCTCAAATTTACGATTTCGTAATTCTTCGATCGGTAAATTGTTCGTTTAAAAAAAAAAAAGAAAAATATTTATAATCACCTGATCGAGACCCATGGCGTACAATGTGTGCTGTTGTCGACTGTCGAGTAGTCACTGACTCGCTCGACACATTGGAATTGTATTTTACTGTCTACCTCCATAATTCAAAAAGCCTTAAAGTCGGGAAGAGTGGGGATACGTAGCTGTCGGGATACATACACGAGTATTCTATGTATGTGTCCCGATTCGCGTCCGCGTAATTCAGTGATAATGAATAATCACATCGACTTGACCGGGTGCACATAAATCCGCGTTTAGATCGGTTGCATTAATAGTATCGATTGCATATGCAATCGTCGCGCTGTGGCAACATGTATGTTAATTTATTTTTTCATTGCTTTTTTTTTCCGCGTGACTTTTTTTTCGGACATAATATAACCGATTTGTCATTTCATTTCTCCTATCGATCAATTTTTTTTCTCATGTATCGATCCGAACGATCGAAAGTAATAATCGAACTTGAATCGACCCTTTGTAAGCGAACCGTCGCGAAATCGTCCCAAAATGGGACAACGGGAAACAGAGGAGCTTAATGTAATCTTATATAAGGCCGCGTCACGTAACGCCGAAAGAGTGGGGATATTTGTGTTACTTATAAAAGGGTTAAGCGATCAGGACGGACCGACCGGCATAGCGGTTCATGGATTCAAAATAACTTCGAAGCGATTGAGAAAATAAAAATTAAATTATTTAAATGACCTTAAGGTGTGATTTTTTTTTTACGACACAATTTTTTTATTGCTAATCGACCGCGTTTTCTGTTTTGCATTATAAATTGTATCGGTAAGAAACTAAACGAAAAAAATTAGTTTTTTAAAAGGTAACACGACGGGTGGGGATGTTATTGCGACTCGGTAAGAGTTCTCTCATTTATCGGAAGAGCCGCTGTTTTACCATTCGTAAACAGTTATTTATTGAGTGATATCATTCTAAGTTACGTGCATAAGAGAATTATCGAATACAATGTTTTTCTCGTATCGTTCTCCGATCGGCGCACGATTCGATATATCGATTGTATCGATAAATGAAATCATTTTATCATCAAGTTAAATAAATGATAAAAAAAACATAATACGCCCATTAAAAACGGTATAAAAATAGTTAATAATAATAATAATCATTATTATATGTTATTATTTATTATTTATTATTATTGTAATAATTATTAATAATTTTATATGGTAACTATTATGAATAATTAATGATTATTCAATAAATTGAATCGTCGATGATAACATCGATTGATACAAATATTTATTAACAAAAATTGAAACTTGCAGACAATTTTTAAAAATTTCTATGTCGACTGTTCCTTCAACTTTTTCATCAATAAATTTTTCGGAAATATTGGGCTTTATATTTAATGACTGTTCGATACAATTGATTTAAGACAAAAATGTCCTAAGAGGCGATATGCTTTTTTTACGAAGGGTGGTTTTGTATTTTTTTTTAACCGCGAGGATTCGAGGGATTTGTTTTTTTTTTTTCGGGCGTCAAGGACTGCGGGCACGTCCAGCCGCAGTCCGCGCGCACGGATAAATGAGGCCAAAGTGCCACATCATCGCTCGCCTGCTCACCTGCGCACGGGAATGTAGAAATTCCTCTCGCGGGATCTGACGCACGAGAATGGAGCGCGGACTCGAACGATGGTTTGTCCGGCTAGTAATACACTTTCCCCCCACCGATTTCTTGAACACTCCGCGAAATGGTGCAAAAGATTTTGCAATATTTTTTTTTTAATTTTCATTAATTCTCCGAGACAAAGGAAAAACTCGAGAATTGAAAACACACAGAGAGGGCGATTTAATCTCACAAAATTGGATATCGGCGTGTACCGGCGCTCGGGGTAGATAAGATATTACATATACATATATGATTGCGTTGACTATCGATCAGCTCCGATCCATCTGTTATAATTGTAAACCGAACAGTCCGACGAGAGTTTTCGCAGAGTTTTGCTCGGCTTTACAGATTTCAAAGGGAAAACATAATATTACCAAGTAAGTGAAAATATTTCATTATTATTCAGTCAAAAACAAAAATCTTAGAGCGAAACACTCGCATCAGTATTTTTTTACATTACGTATTTTATCAAAGATTTTTTTTCCCGCGGTCGGTAGTGAGAACGGTAATGATATTTTTTTTATCGTAACTCCGAAAATGATTGATACTAAAGCCCCGTCAGCGGAATTAAGACATCACGCAAGAATTCCGAAACATCAATGACTCTTTAAGGGGTTGACGTCAGCAAAATTATGGCGATGTTCGGCAAAGTTTGGTTTTTTCGCCGACACGAAAATCCAAAAAAATCGTAACATATTTTTTAAGGCTATATCTGTTTCTTAATTTTTTAAAAATTGCAGACTTTTTTTTTCTTATTTATTATACAAAGTATTTATTTTTATTACATTTATAATCACTGTGTAAACAAAAGAAAACAAACACTTTCGATCCTAAATACGTGATAATTTTCTTGACTTCGAAAAAAAAAAAAAACATTACCGTCGCGTCTTCGTTTCCGTCCAATTGAGCGAACGACAATTCTCGCATATGACGTACATGTGTCCACAACAAGAGTACATGTATCCGTCCATATTATGTCTAAGCTTTGCGCCACTGTCGCTTGATGCTCGAAGGCGAAGGCGAGAAAGAGACATTACTTCGAACTCGAAGGAAGCCGAACCGAGCCGATGGAGCGTATAACCAAGAATCCCGCGCGCGCGCTAACCAACATGCGCGCCCCGTGGCCGTTGGTGGAGGATCACGGGGGCCCCCCTCTGAGAGCCGAACGGGTAAGACTCTCGAACGACTATCGTCGACGATTCAGTGACTACAACAGTCTCGTGCTCGCGGGATTCGCGCTCGAATCGCGGTGCGTTGTTATTCCTAATCGGCGCGTTTCGTTTATCGTCGTTGTAAAAAAAAGAAACACATCGAACGAACAAAACAGCAACACGAAAAAAGTATCCAAAACCGGAAAAACGGCTTATCAACAGTCGCAGGCGGATTCGGCTTATCACCCAATACTAATCACCAACACAAAGTGTTGCTTTCGTACACAAAAAAAAAAACAACAACAACAACTCGATTGAATCGATGAAACGAAGCGAAACAGTTACAAAATGCAGAAAAACTAAAAAATAGCGTCGATGCTACGGTTTCTTCGGAATGTCAATGACGTTCGATTGTCGACACTCCCGTTTGAGAATCGAGAACGCCTTGAAGTTTAGAGCGACAAACGCGTGTACGTGACGTTTTGGTTCATTCTTCAAAACCGGGAGAGAAAAACTCATCTGTGGTTTTATTGGCAACGTGGTTTTATCGATAATCACGAAAGAATCGATATTTGGATGTGACTTTTGACGTTTTTGGACGTTTTATTACCTCAGAAATGTTATTATTCGTTTGGATGTAATTAATGAGTGAAGGTGACAATTATTTACGGAATAAAACTCAAATGTCCCATCGTTAGTGTTTTTTATTTTTCGTCAAATTGATTCCTCGTTACCTTTGGCCGATAACTCTTGCAATCTCGGGGAGAAGAAAAAAAAATTCGACGATCAAACATCGTTATCAATTTCCGGAAAAAGACGTCACCTGTATCCCTGCGACTCGCAAAAGTGATCATCATTGATATTAATAGTTCGCGTTTCGAACGATTTCAATGAGCTCCGTGCATTGCAAAAATCACAGGTGCGCGCGTACGCGAAAATCCCTGAGAAAACAGGAGAATAAATAACTCTGTTAAATAAATAAATAATTGCTGCGTGAAACATTGTGATTTTCCGTGACGATGAGATTTACGATGAATTACATCGCCGCGAATCGCCGAGTGAACGATAAATAATAAACATCGTATCAAAGAAATATTAAAATTACGTTACGTTCGCCAAGGCTCGTCCGCGTGTTAGTCGTGATAACGAGACAAAAAAAGAAAACAAACGACACTGTTTTTTTTTTTTTTTTTTTTTACGAGCCACACGATGAGTTCCGCGTATTTGCGATTACAGCGACGAATCGGACGATTCGTTTAGTGCAAAAAAAAATACCGCTTCGAAATATGACTTCAACATTCGACTCGCAAAGAATTACTTTTATGACGAAATGTCGAGTTTTCACGGTCGTGCATCGACGCACGAGTATAAAAAAAAAATTCGTACCTACGTGCTTCCGCGATTTACGATTGCATTGAGGAAACCGGTGCGACGATTTCGCCGCGATTCGTGTCGATTCGCGCGGGAGACATAGGGGAAAACGTTGTTTTGAAAGAGTGAAAAAGTAAAACAAAGTTTTGTGAGTTTATTTGACCGCGTCGATTCGTCGTCTCGTCGAGATCAATGAATTATGCAGATTCAACGAGTGATCGAAGAATCGATGAGAGTCGGCGAGGAGGATAAAAATTTGAAGAATTTCGTTGTTGCGAATAACGAAGAAACGATGAAAATTCCATCGACGATTACCGTAGCGTCGGCTTCGTCGCCGGAAGGCAACGAGCCAATAACCGGAAACTCGTTTGTTACGGACGTTGTTTCGGGAAATCGAAGTTTTCTTCATGGACAGGAGGGCGGAAAAGTTGTCGGAAATATTAACGAGAGAGTTATCTACGCCACGCTCGATAGCCTCGCGTTAAAGAGAGCCACGTTGCCGTTGCAACTCGTGCCTATAGACGACAATCCCGTGACCATCGAGAAAAAGGACAAAAATGTCGGAGAAAAAAGAATAAATTCGGGTAGAAAGACTTCGCCGAAACGACCGAGTTTTAAGGTAATATCGTCGTACTTTGAGTTTCGAAAAAATAAAAAAGCATCGATATAATTATTTTTCAATGAAAAAAAAAAAATAACAATAATAATTTTTAGACTAATTCTTGCATTATTGCGAATAAAAAATAGAACCTTTATGACGCGAGTTTTTTTTTTTCGCTGCCGCATCAGATCGATGCAACGTAAACATCGCGATGAATTCTGCGTACAAAAAGAGTCCTATCGCTGTTGCATCCTTACCAAGCTATAGCGAGTTAATTGTATTTTAATTGTACGCGATGAACAGAGTTATCCTAATGCGTAGTTATTGAATACGTTCGATGATATACGTGGCTTTTGATTGTTGCGAAACAAAAGACGTTTTATCGTTGTATTTACGTTGCGGTATGGAAAAACATTTGAAGGATCGACGGATAATCGAAACGGGACGAGGATAATAGCTCGGGATTCCCGTAGTTATAGCCGTACAAAAAAAATATATATGTTTTTTCTTCGTCGTGTACTATACAGTTAACATCGATGCATTCAAGACACGAGAACGTTATGCGATACGCACCAGACGGTAATAATCGAAGGAGTGGCCCCGCGATCCTCAAAGGCCCAATCCTCTCTACTATTCGCAGAAACGTTCTTGATACAGATACCAAACAAATCACTACTCAGAATTGTTCTCTAACGCCATAAGCACGATATTTTATTTTCAACAATGTTAAATCTCTCGTTACAAAATTTTTCCAAAAGTTTGAAAATTTTTATTTTCAAACTTTCGAGACGAAATTAAAAAACTTTTTTTTTATATATGTATATTTTTTAAAATAAATGAATAACATTTTTTTTTTTCGTAATCATTGACTGTTCGTTTTCTTACGACGAAAAATCTTCGTAACGCGTCCATTGGTCTCTGATTGAATGTTTTACGGCCTTCGCGATCTATTAGAAGTAAAATTTCAATAACAAATTCGGAATATAGGTTTCCGTGTGTGGGGTATTTTTTCCTCTCATTAAAATCGAAAAAAACTTTTTTTTTTCGGCTTTGTGGTATCAATAGAACAATATTTATCCCACAAAGATTTTGACGATTTAATGGACTCTTCGATGGTGAAATGTTTGTTTTTCTCTTTGTAAAAGTTTCACAGGTGAATTAGTGCCGAGTGTCGAATTCGTTTCATAATATTTGCCGATTTTACTCTCAAAGAATTTTTTTCCCAATTCAACAGGAAATACGCGCGGTGTTCGTTGCGTTGGTTTTGCGAGTTACGCACTAATGTAATTGGCGTCTTTTACGCACTTATAAGGGCTTTGAAATTCTCTCGGGGAATTCCTTCGTTTTTTTTCTTTTTCGTGACATTAATTGTTGGAATTTCGCTATGAATCGTGTGGACTTGAAGTTTACAGAAAAGTTTAAGTTTTCACGATGACGCAAATAATCAAAAGGAAAATCATGAAAAAAAATCATATTTTTTTTTTAGAGCAGAAGAAATAAAAAAATAACAACAAACGATTAGAACGAAGTATTTGGCTAACTTTTCTAAGCGTCTCGTAGTTAGTGAAAGTCTCAAAGATCAAAGACAATAGCGCCTCGTTGGTCGTTACAGTTGTGTCAATGTAATTTCCGCACATTCGACAAACTGAAAATGAAGGCTTTCTTCTCGCGTATAGTCGCGAACTCGAGGGACTCTTTTACCAATGTTCCGTACGCTAACGGAAAGTCGACGGAGCAGTTATGGAGACCGACTTGGAACATTCTTCGATCTCTATGCGCGTCTCGTATGTTCGAGGAATTGCGCGTTGAGAGAGTCCGAGAGAATAAAAAAGAGATTCTAACTGCGTCTACGGCTGTCACCGTTTTTGGTGTCTTCTCGCGCCTAGTCTCGGAAACATCGATTTCACGGAGGCGTTTCGATGCATTTGCACTCCTATTTGATCGATAGCAACATCATCCGCGCGTCTGGAGCTCAACGATAACTTGAGACTAATAATGACGACCGATATATTTTTTTCATTTAAATTGTTTTCATTATACATTTTTTTTTATTATTAACAAATTTGGTTTTTTATTATTAACAATTTTTTATTTATTTTTATAATTAATAAGTTGCGGATTCACGATCAGCGGCGCAAGAATACATGAAATACAATGCCGAAGCAACGAAAACCAAAAATTTGTCGTCAAGAATTTTAGTCACTTCAACGCCCCTAACGATAGTATCCGCTACCGGTTAATCCGACGACTCCAATTTCTTGATGACGCTTTAAGAATAGCGGGTGCTAACGAAAGAAAAGGCAATTTTTGTCGTGTCACCAAATTCTGATTGACAAGCGAAAAAGTCGACACTTTGCTGACTGTCCATTAGGATATACGATAATTTTCTTCAGAACTCGTTTAGGTAGAATCAGTTCGAGCGAATCGAGTTGCGCGAGTCCTTCGAGAGTATTCAGCTTGAATCTGAGAATAATTACGAAAAAAAAAAAAGAATGGCTTATCAACTAGTGCTTCAGGTTGAAATAACAATTATTATAAATTTAATCCATCAATATATTTAATACATTATATACGTGTGTCGACGGAAGTTAATTAAATAAATAATTAATGGAAAAATAAACGAACAATTAATCTCTCGGAAACATAAAAACGCTTTATAATAGTTGTCGAAAAAGAAAAAAATGATCGTGAAAAGTCGATTTAAAAAAATCGAAAACATACATTTAGATATTAGTAATTAATTTTCTCAGCACGGAAATAATGTTTACGTGCGATAAATCGCGTGACGCTCTTTCGACTCGACTAACTTCTGAGACATTGAATTCTTGTGCAATAACGAGCTCTCCGTAGCTGACACGCGACTTTCCGGATCTCCGAGAAAACCTTCGAAGATTACTCATCGAAGCGATATAAATTTCTCCTCTGTGTGTTTGCAGATCCGACCCGGAGTCCCGGTACCCGTTCAATGGAAGTCGCGCGCCCGTTCGACGCCTCATCGTCCTCACGCCGCCGCAAAGATCGAAAATGTTTCGAAAGATCTCGCAAGCAAACTTATAATATTCGAGAATATCATTCGCAACAATAATCGTACCTGCGAAACGCCTCGAGACAAGTCAACGGCGAGGAACGCGGCGAATAAGGAAGTTCCGCTTTTGCCGGAACTCAATGAAAATCTCAACGAGCATTCCATCGCGAACCGTTCGAACTCGCGGCGAGACTCGTCGGAGGAAAAAAATCCCCGCAACGAAGCGAATGCTCGTCGCGAAAGTATCGTGAAAAACGATAAATCCGAGTCGCGAGAAACTGAAAATTTGAGCGAAGAAATAAAATCAAAAAACCTTCAATCAGACGATGCGATCAACGAGACAACTTCGACGTCTCAAGGGGACCAAAAAATTGGCGAATTC
The DNA here is from genome assembly GCA_934046635.1 of Buathra laborator. Classification (NCBI taxonomy): domain Eukaryota; kingdom Metazoa; phylum Arthropoda; class Insecta; order Hymenoptera; family Ichneumonidae; genus Buathra; species Buathra laborator. Next base: position 10,037,333 of record OW203897.1, read on the forward strand.
GTGAAAAATCAGCGACTCGATGATTCGTCGATAGAAAAAGAAATTATCGAAGAAATTCCGATTTCCTCGACTATCGAAGTTCCTCGAGGCAAACCAAAGCGTCAAAAGTCCGAATTCGCATTTGCGAAGAACGTTCTTCATTCTCTCCCCATATCCGGTGCCTCGAGGCGCTCGAAGAAAATGAAAAACTCCGCGAAGCCCCGTCAACCGACTCTCGAACCTTCGAATCTCGAAACGGCGAGAAACAAAAGTTTCTCGCGCGAGGAATTGCGATATGTGGCGATATCGCTGCCGACGAATTTCGTTCATCTCGCATCGGCGACGAATTCGAAACTTTTGCCGAACGGCGAAGCCGCGTCGGTTTCGGCGGGCCGAAGGTTAATAGAACACGAGGAAAAATACGCCGAACTCGAGTATCTCGGCTCGTCGAATTATCGAGAGATCGAGGAGTTCGGTGGGTCGAGGAAAAGCGTGAGAAACTCGTCGACCGACGCGAAAACAAGTCGCTCGAGGATTGACGAGAATTTCGCTGAATCGAGTCTCGCAGGTGGTTGCGAAGAGTCAGCTGCCGCTTCTTCATCGTCGTTGTCGTTGTCGTCGTCGTCGTCGTCGAGACTCTCGTCGGTTGACAACGCGAATTACTCCTTCAATCCGGCGAAAGTCTTGACTTTGGAAAACTGCCAGGGCGCGCCTCGGGTGGTGAAAAGAAGTGAAAACGAGGGCATCGAGCGACAACGAGAGACCGGACAGGAGACGAAGGTTGAGGAGAAGAGGAACAAGAAGGTCGACGAAGAAATTGTAGCACCGGTTTACGAAGCGATGTCCGAATTTTCGATAAGTAGAACCGCAACGGGGATATTCGAGTCGCTCGCCGCGTCTCACGCGGCCAATGCGAGTTTTCTGTGGGGAGGAAGAGCCTCGAGGAGATTCGATAGGGATTCCTCGCGCAGCGGGGAAAAGGAAGATATCGTTGACTCGAGAGAGAGGAGCAATGATGTCGAAACCATCGATAATTCGATCCGTGATAATGGTTGCGATGCGTACGACGACGTTGGACTTTCACGAGAGAATACTGAGGTGAATTTTAATTCGTTTGTTTTGTTTTTTCTTTTTTCCTTTTTATTTTCAAGGCGTCGAAAGAGCGGTGCATTGCGTTAAGGAGATTTTCGATGTAAAAGAAAGTTCTATGTTAGTAACTATAATTTTTTGAGGGTTTCGATGGTCGATATTGCGAGTTTTAGGAATTCACTGATTGAGAAATTAACATTTTCATTCATTGGACAGTATTTTCTCGTTTTTTTTTTAAATTTACTTTAGATTTTTATTTTTCTCCTCAAAGTTGATGTATTATGGGATAAATTAATTGAGAAAAGAAAAAATGGTAAAGGAATCAAATTCTTCTATAATGCACAGTGAGAATAAAGATTTAGAGAGAAAAATTATGGTATTTAAGCCGCAACTATATTGCAAGTTTTCTATGGGTTGGCGTGCCGTCGACCCGATTGTTGCAACGAGCAAAACTGTACGCAGCGAGGACACGCGAGTTCTCGGAGCAAAAGAAAAACTCGCATGGGAAAAAAAAGGAACTTCCTAACGCGTATATTAGCATTGTCTTTGCTCTGAGTCAACGAGTGTGACACACATTCTCTAAAATTGGCAACGACAATGCGCCAAATTAACGCGAGAGAAATTCGGTTAAAAGTCATTTTTATCTACGAGTCCTTTTTATTAAGTTGGATATCTTTAAATGCATTTATAAAAAATCGTTTTGCAATTATTCTACATAAATGAAATAAATAAATTAATAAGTAAATTATAGAAACATTTCAAAAAGTAGTGAAACATCGGAAATACGATCGTTTCTTTTGGGAAACGACATTTCCGCATTTTCCGTTTGTTCCGCGACGCTACTATTTCGCGTTTCTCGATACTTCGCGAGACTGTCGACAAGTATCCTAAGAACCGTATACGCGGTAAGATTCCGCTGGGGAAGTATATTATTTCGTGTCAGCGACCCGCCTCTCGCCGTCCATCCGTGGGCACCGCCTTTTCTAACGTTTAATATAATCCAAGTACGCGGCATTCTCGCCCGTCGTAATGCGTACGAGCCGCGCGGTACGAGTGAAACAGCATGAATTACTTACTCTTGCCGTTATAACGACAGAGCTGCGCTCCAGCAGGTTGACTAAGCATAACATGCTATTGACCGCTGGAGCGCAGAGATTCGCGAGTTACCGCGCAAAAACATTTATTTAGCTATAAAATTTAATATAAAAAATAATTTAATTAAAAAAGGAGTACCGTAAGTAAAAAAAGAAATTAAATTAGTCAGAAAGTTCATTGGGTTTCCAATAAATAAAAAAATCTATAGACAAATCTATCAAATTTGAAAAATCTAACAAACATTTTGAAAAATGTATCCAATCTGAAAAATCTATCAAATATATTCAAAATCTATTTAATTCAAAAGAATAATTTGGTTTTAATGCCAAAAATGTTACTAATTTCGTTCAAAATGAAAATTTTCCATTATAGTCAAAATTTTCCAGTTTTACTCCAAAAAATCAAAAGAGGAAAATTCTACTCCGAGAAAAGCCGAAGATGCTGTATTAGCGTTGCGCAAAAATTCGCGAAACTCCGCGTACCTCCATTACACGTATTATATATTTCTTCTATCTCCCGTCCCGCACGCGATGGCATAATCATTTAGCATATCTCTCGAGAAACGCCGCATTGCTCGCCGGGTCACGCACACGTATCTGACTACTGAATAGCTTGAGAGATCCTTCTGCGGAGTTGAAATGAAGAAAAAGAAATAATAATCCTTCTAAATGTTTCTCAAGAGATTCGCGAGACTAGACGCGCCGGTTTGATCAGCTGGTTAATCAGTATTCATACTCTCGTAGAACTCACAGTATTATTTGCTTAAGTTACGTTAAGTTTTCTGCTTACAACTCTGTTTACAACATTTAAAATAATTTTCTTTATTTTTTCAAGTTTCTCGAAACACAATCCCAGCGTTAAGTTTGTAAAATCTTTAGCTGTTGATAAAAAGAATGCTGCAAAGTTCCCTCCATGAAAATGTTTTTTTTATTTTATTTAATTAATTTAATTTAAATTGGATTAATATAATGTAAATTAAATTTATTATTATTAACAATAATAATAATAATAAAATTAATAAACAAAAAAAAATTAAAAAAAAACATTGCATGCGATTCATTGTTTCAGGAAGATCATTACGACGACGTTGGCCTGCCGTCTGTTGTTACGAAAAATTCCTCGACCGACACTCTGTTCGAGGAGATCGAAATCGACGCCGACGGTGAGCTGTACGACGACGTTTTGCCAATTTCGATCGTTCAATCTTCCGTTTCCTCGATCGTCATTAAAAATAACGGAAATCCATCGTCAACGGTGATCGAACCGTCGAAATCGCGCACAGATGAAAAATCCGAAAGGATCGATTCACAAACGCGCAACGATGTTTCGTCGGATCGTAGTTTGGAAAATGTAGAATTTTCGGAAAACGACGAGAATCAGTATTTGTCGATAAGCAACGATTATTCGTCGGTGGAGGAGGGATTGGATGATTTTGAAGACGGACCGGACGACGCCCTGTACGACGACGTTGAATTACCGAGTCAAGAACGTGTCAACAGCCTCTACGCCGGTTCAAGCTCCGGCTCCCAGTTGGGGTCACTTTACAATGGCAAAGAGTCAGAGTGGGAGGACTTGGAAGAGGCTGCGCCTGTATTACCGTTGCCGAAAAAGAACAACGTAGCGTAAGTAAAAAAATGTTTAACAGTAGCGGATAAAAAACACGTTCCGCGCCGCTAAAATGACGAATTTTGTCTATCAAAGTTTTTTCTATCATTATCTGTACCTTTCAGTAAATAAAAAGGAAACGTTTCGCACCGCTGAAATGACGAATTTCGTCTATCAAAGTCTTTTCTATCATATAGTTTTCCGGAAAGAAAAATCATTTTATATTCTCAAAAAATTGCCGATAATTAAAATACGAACTTCGCGATGACAAATTTCCGTATTCTCGTTCGTATTTTTTAATTCGTCAATTTTATTGCAGTCTGAGAAATTTGGATTCTCAAGTGAATTCGAGCAAAAAGAAGGCCGTCCAGCGTTGGTCGAGAAAAGTGAGACGACAAAAATCTAAAGCATCGCGAAAGAATCCATCGAGTCGATCGACGAGCCGTACAGCGGTCGCCAGAGGGACATCAACCTTCTCAGGTGAGTTCTATATACGTTGCGTATACATAGACATTGTACGATCCCAACGTATATATACATATATATATTTACTTTAGCTATAGAAAATACCGTGACGACAAAACCAGCGAATTATATTAACGTCTGAGGCACGTACAACGCCCGCGGGCTCGACGCTCGGTGCGCGCGTTCTCCTTCTTTATACACTTCAGAGAAAACGTTGGAAGTTCTAATGAATGTGCGCGCAAATGTTGCACAATACAATGTCATTTGTAAGAGGACTGCAAACAACATGGCAACTCGCGTAGACGAACTGTCGCGCAAAACTCGAGAACTATGAGAAAACGAGAGACGCGCTTTCCAAATTGCCATTCGCGAAATATTTCTTTCTTGGATTCGGAGTCTATTATTTTTTTCTTTAATTCAAAAATATCTTTGGCGACACTTTATTTTCCCGCGAAATATTTCCCCCGAGAAGCATTGGGATTGCGCGGCATCGCAGCCTGAAAGGACTGCGGAAGTTTTCACTAAAATCTTTAGTAACGTAAATCACTGGTTGGTTTTTTTTTTTTTTTTTTTTTAATTCGATGTCTAATCAACTCTTGAGAGTTATAATTACTAACTTGCATCTCGTTAGAGAACTCCGGAGGAACATGGTGTCTAGAAAAGTGGATAACAATGATTTATTCATATCGCAGTCGGGAGTTTATTGTTATTAAGAAATTAAAGAGATCAGATTATAGCGAAGAAAGTTTACGCGATGGAAATAATTACCATTGAATGGTCGACTTTTTTCTTCCATGAAAACGTATTTTTCCATTATTACAAACGAGACACACGTTGCTGAAGAAAGTGAAAGAGAATGTTGGAGGATTCGAGTCGAAAGGGAAGAAAGATTGTAGGATAAGAGGATTCGATAGCGTCGATAATTCAAGGTAACGGCCTGAATAGCTGCTTCTTCCAACGATGTACCGTATGATTATAAAAAATAAAGAAAAAACATTCTTTATATATTTATAAATCCGCGATGGGAATGAAGAATTTGTCCTCAACACAGAAAAAAAAAATTAATAGCGATGTGTTCGTTGACAATCAATTTTGCCAATTTTTTTCATTTAATTTCAATGATCCCTCAGAAAAATACCAATAAATCGTTTTTAAATTTAAAACACACTAAGGTTCCAAATATTTCGAAATAACACGAAAATTTAATACCCGCAATTAAAAATTAATCTCATCATTGATTCTCCTTAATTAAATTTTAACGCGAGTAGAATTTCAAACTCTTTTCGACACTCACGCGGAAAATTCATATTTTACGCGGCTGCTAACCATATTTCAATGAAAATGCGATCGCCAAATAATGCAATTCGAATCCACAAATTTGGAATTCACCGAATTATGATTCTCTTTGTTTTCATATCCAATTTCGGTCCCAATTCCCTTAGACGCTCTCTGAGAATTTGTTATGCGCACCTTTCTGCGTTAAAAAAAACGTGCGAACGACTCCTCTCACCGATGAATCGTTTTACATCTGTGTATCGTAATTTGCAACGTATCCGAAGCAATAAAAGTCGATTCTCGCGTCTAAGCAGCGAGAGTAAGTAATAATAAAAATAATTCGTTCTACTCGTCGGGCGCATAGTTGTATTTATTAGCTCTCGCCGTATCACTCTCGCGCTCGATGAAGAGACGAGAACTTTTACTTCGTTCCCGTGTGATAGAGGCTTTCGTACGTAGTCAGTGCGCCGGAATACTTATACACGCATAATATATATATATAGCTTCGCACGTAACTATCTCTTCCCGGTAGTTGCGGTTCCCTGATTACCATGATATCGAGAGAATCATCGCTGAGTGCAGTTTGTCATGACACAGGATAGAAAATAATGTTGGAGCGATGACTCAATAATAATGGCTTCCCTTTGCGCTTCGACTTTCTTCGATATCTTGATATTTCGAAACATAAAATATCATTTTATTTTTTGATCGAATATTTTTTTTATTTTTAAATTCAATATTTTGATATTTCGGAACATCGAATATTATCTTATTTTTATTTTTTGTACGAATTTTTTTTATTTATTTTTAATACTCGATATTTCGATGTTTCGAAATATCCGGTAGTTTTGGATAATTTAATTTCCGGTAGTTTAATTACCAGCAGTAATAATAACCACTGCATCGTTAGTTTTGCTGTTGCTATCGCGACATACTGCAAATTACGTCTGATTCCGACGATGTAAAAACTTAACGGAAGCGTAATATACAAGTTAGCAACGTTGTATCAACGAAATCATTTGAAAGCTGTGACTTTCCACGAGTTGTTGCTTTTGAAGCGTTGAAAGAAAATTTCTAACTTGCAACTCTTTCTTATTTTCCACATTGTCGGAAAAGATACTGAAACTTCCGGGAAGATACGGTAACTTTGTAAAACACTCGAAATGTGTTACAACAAAAAGTTAAGAATTTTTCCTGATCCTATAAAAGAATTACAGTTCGTTGAAATCTTTTTTTTTTATTAATTTTTCTGAACATTTAGGAAAAAAGTACGGAAATCATTTTTCTTCCATCTCGTGCGCGGAAAACTTGTGCAACGCAGTTGAAATAATTGTTACTATTCGTCGGAAATTGTTTGGGTCGCTGCGGCTTTTTTGCGCGTAGGATTGCAGCGAAATAATTTCAGTGCCGGTGTTCGGATAATGTAGAGAGTAAAATAAACGTTATTTTTCCGAACAGGGATCGCTAGCAGATTCGGAATTATTTTGTGATCCTTAATAAAGGGATAGTTAGCGTACCATACGGAAGTGGCGGTTTGAATGACAAATCTTCAAAGTTCCACAATGATCCGGGAATTCCTACTCATCAAAGTGTACGTTACCTCAATTTTTTTTTTTTTTTTTTTTTTTTTTTTTTCGATGCCTTTCTCCGACTCCCCGCCTGTATTAAGAACGCCCCGATCCTCCCGGTAGATTCTGGACATTCCATTTATGTAACACATCTGCTCGCGAGGTTTCGTTCGTTCACTTCTCGTCGGTGAATACCGGTGAAACCGAATGTCTCGCGTGTGTTAGTCGGCATCGCCTCTTCAGCGTGCATAGGCCGCTTTCGTATTGTAAGGCACCTCTCCTTAACTCTCAGTCTTTAGCCGATGTTCACCGGAGCAACGAAGTTTTACACAATTTTTCTAACATTAAGATTTGTCTTCGTAACTTCGCCAACATTTTTCCTCGCAAATCATCGCGGTAATTTCACAGCGAAATAATAATTACGAACAATCGTTTCTTCGGCGACGAAGTGACTTGTGACTTTGTGCAACAATTGCGTTGGAATTTCGTGCGATCGGTGTATAAGTGCCTCGATGAAACAATATTCTTGGAAGAAGCAAAACATCGAATACAACGGTCTCGTGACTTACGTGATTAACGTCGATCCAACAGGAATCTATAAATATCCGTGAGAATAACGTTGCGCTGGTAAATTCAAGGTCCGCCGGCAACGAATCGGCGATACTTTATTGTCAGGTGCAATTGTGATAAAAATAATTTTAAAAAAGCCGTGAAATTTTTTAAAAATAATATAATAATAATAATAATAACACGGTAATTATATTTTTTATTTTTTTAGTAAAAAATCATAAAAATAATAATAAATCGTTTCAAAATCATCGACGAATGAAATTTTAATTCGCGTCGTTCGATACGTGCATTTCTACCTTAAAAAAAAAAGATCGTTCATACATAATAATAACAACAACTTCAAGTTACAAATTATAAATAAAATTAATCATCGAATAAAAAAAAATCGAAAAAAAAATTTAAAAAACGTGTAACTTGTAGAGTTGCCAATGGTAATCGCAAAGAAAAATTCTTCTCGAAGTTAGAAAGAACGATAATAAAGGCGACGATAAAAAAAAAAAACATCGAAAGGATAAAAATGGAATAATTTGAGATTCAAATGTACTTTAGCGGGAGTTACGAAGCTGAGTGTTGGATGAGATCGTGTAGCTACACGTTTCTTGCTTGTCGCGGGAGTTCTTTTGCGTGTTTGTGTTTTTATGTATCTGTATTCGTGTGTTGAAACGGTGCGCAAGGTGAAAGCGCATATTGCGCGTTCTCAGTCACGGCCGAGCCGCGGCGAGGGACGCAGCGATCGCCGCAGAGCAGCAGCAGCGTCGAGTAAACCGATCTCTCGGTTTCCATTGTACGTTTAACACCGCCAGTGTACATTCGTTCCCTACATGTTTGCCATATACTTATCTCGAAGACAAAAGGGGATTGAAGTTTTTTCGCGGTTGACGCATCCCCGTTGACTCTGCGAACTCTCAGTCTCGCTGCACGGTGAAGAGAGAGGATTTTTCTTTTTTTTTTCATCGTCGAGATTCGAGTCGCGTGCGCCGATTTACGCTCGAGACCGACGAACACGGGATTCCCGATCGCGCCGCCGAAGCGCGCGTGAACGTGTTAACTGCATTGCACGCCGCGAAAGCAACGAGATTGACTCTCGTAGAGTTAAAACTCACGAGAGAGAGTCATAACGAGCAAAGAAGTCATTAAAACAATAAGAAGGGAAAGAAATAAATACGAAGAAAGAGAATAATGCAATGAATCGTAAGAGAGACACATGAAGAAACGAAACAATGAGACAAAGTCTGAAAACTTTATCGCGCCGCCCCAACACACAAGGTGAGTTTTCTGTTTATTTGGTGGCGATTCCGTTTTTGGAATTGATTGGTCTCAAATTTTATTCTTTTTTCCGATAAATTATTCATTGCTTTTGTTCTGAATATTTATGACGCTCTTTGTGGGATGATTTTTTTTTCTACATACCGATCGGGAGAAATGGTAATAGGATGATATTTAAGTTGCTTTGTAAGAAGTAAAGAAATAAGGATCGAGAGAAATAACAATGGCGGTGGATTGCTTATTGCGTTATTTCCGTCTTCGATAGACTGGGGATCGATAAAAAAAAGTATTGATCTCTAATACAATTTATTGGGAAATATAACCATTCGGAAAAATTATGCATCTATGGCGCATGTATTTAAAAATTATCTATATATGTAATACCTAATGTTCTGGAGTACGAGAAACTTCGTTACGTCGAAAAAAAAAAAAAAAAAAATCGGTTCGTCGATAACGTAGCAGACGCGTTGGTAAAAAAACGGAGTTCAAAAAAAAATCGAATCGACACTTTATTATTGTTAAATTTCGGTTTTTCAATAAAAAATTCAATTTAAAAAACCAAAATAAATAATCTTCGACGAAATTCAACTTACGAATAGTCCGAAACTCGATTAAAGAAGATTTACGTAACAATTTTTTTTTTTAACAAAATATATTGGCCATTTTCTGAAAACTCGATTTCGTAAAAAAAAAAAAAAGGAAAAAAATCCGATTTACAGAATTCGGAGTCACGGTTAGTTGAAATCTGTAGCTTTGCGTCGGCGATGTTGAAATCGACGTACCCGGCACCGGTCAGCATTCGCGAGTTGTTTCGGTAGGATAGAGAGAAGCAGGGCGAGGGGGGGGGGGGGGGGGGGGGGAGGGAGTGGATCGAATCGGAGGAGCCGCTTGTTCTCCATTTGTCTCGATTCGCTTCTTTTCTGGGCGGACTGCGAACGCGAAGGCCTACGCGATCTTTTAACTCTCCTTGTCGCGAGTTTAAGAATAAAGAGGGATAAAATATAAGAAGATCGCGAAGCAAAACAGAAATAAAAGATCGGGAAGGCAACCGGTGTATAGTTTTACTATATAGTAAATACATATTAACGGCGGAGAATCAGAAGGACTTATCTTATCCGATATAACGACTAACACTTTATGAGATACGACTTTCGGTTTCTCAGCCGTTGATATATACATATATACATTTGTATATATGTGTATATCACGCGTAAGGACTATAAGACGGGATCCCGAAACGATGAGATCATTTCGAAGCCGAGTAAGAGAAAGATTGACCCTGAGAAATGAATTTTCAAGTGGCTGTGAGCCTTGGCACGGGTTCGGTCCTTCTGGTTGGAAGCGGCACTACTACCGACAACGCCGAGCATCACAGATCCAACGTTCCTTGTCGTCCATCGGCCGCTACCAATACTTACCAAGGAAGTTGCAACGACGACGATCGAAAGGACGCCACGAGTATCCAACAAAATGCACAACTTCAGACGAGGGGACTGGTGCAGCTTCGGATACTCGGAAGGCCCGATGACACGGTCGACACGCAGGAAACCTCTTGCTACGTCTTGGAAGGTTCTAACACTTGAGGAGACATTACATTGCTTCATTAAAGAGATTCTATAATTTTGTTAAAAAATTATTGTTTTTTTTCTTTTGCGTCGAAGCGGAGCAAATATCGAATGATTTTGCGTTCGATAAATCGTTTGATTTCCACTCAATGTTTGCTTATCGCTGAAACAGAAGAATATCGATATTTTGCAGTCATTTCGGCGATTTTTTTTAAAAATGTTTCCGAATCTTCAGGAATTTTAATATTGAAATATTGAATTTTTTTAATGCTTTGATATTGGAATTTGTTTGAGAAACATTAATATTTCTGTCTTAAATAAAATGATAATTCATTGTTTTTTTTTATGTGGAGATTGTGATTGAGATATATACGAGAGTTGTCTGACGGTTAATCCAATTATTTACAATTCCATACGTGTTGAGAGAGCAAATTGTTTTATCTTGGAGCGAAGAAAAACATAGTGTCGATCTTTATTATTATTAAAAAATAAATTGATATTTTTATTGTTGGAGCGAAGAAAAAAAAAGATTCCGAAAGTAGCTTGCAATTCGATTTTTATTGTTACCGAAAAAAAAACAACTGAGTCTCGTCTACGGCAAGGCAATTGGCGTTTCGTCAGCAAAACGGCTTTTGGAATAATAAATAATGCCGATCTTCACTGATCGATAACTGTTTTGCCTTTCGATTACTTTCGCATTGCCTTAAAATCGATCACATAAAAAAATTTTTAAAATCGTATTTGTTTCAACGAATTTAACCGATGAACAATTTTACCAGCAATTTTTTATATTTATCTTTGAAGATTACTATGTAGAACATTCGAGGGTTTGACCCGCGATGTTTCGTTAATTCACATAATGTAAAGAAATATTTTTTAATAAATAACTATAACCATAATCATTCAATCATCCTATCACATGTTTTCATCATCGTTTCCGGCAACTCGAGTTTTTTTTATTTTAATTTTAAAAATTTTTTTTCGAGAGAAGAATATTTCCGCGTTCGCGTTTTGGAATCACTGATTTTGCATCGCGAAGACGGTGGATTCGCGCATATTTCTCGATTGTAAGGAGGTAACGCAGGGAGTCCGTGGCCCGCGAAGGCCAACCGGCTAATTGCGAACCCGATCGAGATATCCAGAGAGAGAGAGAGAGAGACTCGTTTAGAAATACTCGATTTACCGCTTTCATCGATATAGAATTACCTGTCCGCGTGTTTTCGTCTCACGGTGATTGGCTACGATTTGCAACTAAAATTTCGTGAAAATAGACTATAAAAAAAATGAATTGTTTGCGCAATTCCAACGTCCGATTAATTACAAATTTCTAATCGACCAACAAACGATAAAAGTTTCGTCGAGTCAAAAGAGTACAGACAGTAAAAAAAAATGTTTTCGCAATTTTTCAAAGAAAAAATTTCGTCGGTAAAGAAATAATTTCATAACGATTTTTTTTTTCTAACCGCTCGATTAATGTTTCGCTAACATTCTATAAACGTCCGACTCTTTGCGCGGTTTTTTGTCGAAATGTAAACCGCATTATCGATCTGCTTTGTCGCAATGCCAGAAAAGATCGAACCGATCAATGTAAATCCTTTAAAAATTTATATAAATTTGAGTTTTCGACTTCACGAAAACTATATATAATTTTTGAAAATTCTTTATATTAATAACAGATTTTTTAATTCATCTATTTCCTCTCAAATATTCTTTTCTCTGAGAAAAATGAAAGAAAGTCCGAAAAATATTGACAAAATTTCGTAAATCGCTGGTTTTGTAAATAAAAATTTAATGCCCGATTATTATATTAAAAAAAAAAACTAAACTCATCGATCATTAATCAATGAATCAATCGGTAGATACGGCATCGGATGATTCGAACTACGAGACCCTCAATTCGTTTCCATCGGACGAATTCAGCAGTGGATCGGAGGACGAGGATTCATCCGGCAATCCATCCGTACATCCGAACGGTATTTCGGGTCTCCAGAGTCCTGTTGACGGTATAAATCACCAGGAAGCGCCGTCGCGACCGGTACCACCGCCGCCCCGAGAGTCGAGTCTAACTGAGACATTCGGCAAGAGAATGAAATTACTTCGACGAACGTGGAGCATCACGAAGGGTAGTCTCGGGCGCATGAGAAGACGAACATCCGCCAGTGCTGAGACCGACGGTTGCGCGGACGAGGGATTGAAATATCCGAACAACGATCAGCAGAGTCCGAACAACGACGGAAAAAAGTATTTCAGTTTCAAGAAACACTTCCGAAAGAGTCTGACGGGTCTGTCGACGTTTTATCTCGAGAACGAGAGCGGCGAGGAGAGATTATCGCGAAACAACAATCGCAGCAGCAAGGAAGAGGTTTACAGCAACGGTAGCAACAATAGTTGGTACACCGGTACGGATTATTGGAAGAACAGCGTCACTGAACAGTCGCAGAGAAACGACGTCGGTAAGAAAAAAAAAAAATCCTACGAGAGCCGTAATAAAACAAAAAAATCGCATTTCCTTAATTCGCAGTTCGTTTCTCTTTCGAAATTACAGAGTAAAACTGAAAAAAAAAAACATTTTCAGAATCTTTTGTGTTTACTAAAGGAAAAAAAATTGCTAACTTTATTAGGGATAAGTATAGTTTGTTTCTTCATTGTTCATTGTTTTGTCGTTAACTCATAATTCACGTTTAATTAATTCATTGTTCCTCATTCATTAACACATCGTTCGTTAGCTCGCGATCCACTAAGTTCGTTGTTAATTAACTCATTGCTCACTGTCTCATCGTTGATTACTTTATTATCAATCAGTTTACTCGCGATTCGGCGAAATAATGCGGTTTATTGGTTCACGAATTCGACGATATCGTTGCATTAACTCTCTGATCTCTTTGGATCTTATAGATCACTACAGCATGTTGGACGAGGAGCCTCTGTATCAATTTTACGCCGCGGCAGCTGCAAGGGTCGCCTTCGAGTCGGATTCCGAGGGTTACGAGGAGGTAAATAGATAGCGAAGAGAGAGAAGCAGTGCAAAAAAAAAACAAATGACATTGCGGATGATTAGTATATTTCTCGGTCCCACAGCATCGTTTTTCTTCGTTGTCTCCGCTTCTTTTTCTCTCTCTCGTTGAAACTGACGTAACTGCAATCTCAACGATGTATATAACTCTCCTGTATCTCGCCGTTTATGTTAAAGATTGCGCCTCGAGCTCCGGCAATTATCTATTAGCTAACTGTGGGATCGATGTGAATTCTAAGTTTCAACAATTGCTAACGGCACTCTTGAGATTACAATGAGAGTATTCTACGGATTTTGTTTTTGCGTTTGATAGGTCGAAGATCCGATGCCTTCGCCCACCGCTGCCGATCTTGCGAAACCCGGACATCGAACTCTTTGGTGCCAAACACCGCAAGTCATAAACAGCGATTTGCTTCGTGAGTCACCAATGCTTTTGTCACATGAGAAAGAATCTTACGGATTATGTTGGAAAAAGAAAAAATAATTCATTAATTAATTAATAATAGTAATACGTAATTAATTATTTATTTTTATTAATTATCTTTCGTTTCTGACGGAAAATTCTGTACCCGCGATTTTCTGAATTCATTCAAATCGTTAACATTTTTTTTGTTTTTTTGCAGAACGACTGTCGCCCGACGAGAAAAAGGTTCAAGAGGCCAAATTCGAGATCTTCACGTCCGAAGCTTCGTATCTAAATTCCCTTCGCGTTCTCGTCGACGAATTTTTAAATAATCACGAATTGGTTTACGAGGTTTTGACGCCCAGCGAGAGAGAAAAATTGTTCGGCGGTGTGCCGAGTGTGCTAATCGCGTCCGAGCGATTGCTCGCTGAACTCGAAACCGTGTGGAGAGAAGACGTGATGCTGCGAGGTTTGCCGGATGTATTGTTGAATTACGCGCAACGGTCGTCGAGCGTTTACGTCGCTTATTGCTCTAATCAAGTGAGCATCGATACGACCTTAAAAGAGTTGAGGTAATTCAGGAAAAAGTCAAATAAATACGTAGAAAAATCGAACTGATGTTACCTATTGAAATTGAAATGGTTAAGACATTTTTTTTACAATTTAGAGATTTAGATCTATAAATTGTAAAAAAAAAAAAAGGTTTTTTATATTAATGCACAAAGCTTCGGTAATTAACGGGGACATTCGACTCTTTTACAGGAACAAAAAAGGCTCCAAATTCGTCGAAACTGTTACGCGGATAGAAACACATCCAGCGTGTCAGAGTTTGTCGTTGCATTCTTTTCTCATGTTGCCGATGCAACGTGTCACAAGGTACAAGTTAATAATTATTACAAAAATATAACTTTTACTTCGTCTTTCTTTCTTCCGAGTGCGCGCCGCTTTGAATAGTTTGTCTTTATTATTTAATTAAAAAATTCTCAATTGCTGCTTCGTAAATTACGATTTGCTTTTATTATCTCGATGAGAATTTCTTAAGCACTATAAAAGACCAATAATTAGATAAATTATTGAAAAAAAGAAAATATACCGAAAGCTAAGAGATAAGAATTTTATTGCAGATTGCCGCTGTTAGCCGACGCTGTGCTCTCGAAATTATCTTCCGACAGCAAAGACGAGCGAACGTGTTGGGAATGCGTTTTATCGCAGCTTAGTCAGGTCGTTATGGAGTGTAACGAAGGCGCGAGAGCCGCTGGAAGACTCTCGGAAATGGAGGCACTTGAAAGGTTAATAGTTTGCAAAAAAATAAAACTGCGATATAAAAATTCGAATTATCTTTAGTATTCATTTTGTATCAACGCGAATGTTTTGATGTTTATAGGAAATTGGAATATTCGTCAAAAGTACCACCGATCGTACTTCGAGATCGATATCTCGTACGACGAGGTCCCGTCGTTCAAATGCTCGCGCGAGCGGATGCCGAATACAAACTTACATTTGGCAAAAAATATCACAAGGCATCGCTCTATCTTCTGTTACTAACGGACTATCTTTTGATAGCCAAAACAAAGACAAAGTTAGTATAAGAAATTAATTAACAACATTTTTTTTCTGGTGTGAAAAATTAATCGAGAAATGGAGCATAAAAAAAATCTGTTCCTTTCGTTTACAGCACAAACGAGGAAACTTACACGGTAATAGATACATGTAAGAGGAGTCTTGTGGCGCTGGAAAAAGTACCGGAGGATTCGCCGTTCGCCGGGCGACACGCGATGGTACTGTCGTTGCTGGAAAATTACTCGGGACGTCACGTCGAGTATATTCTCACGTGTAACAATGCCACGGAACGTGAAAGATGGTTGGACGCAGTTTCACCCCCCAAACCAAGTTTAGTTGGCGAAACTCTTTATGAAACGTGGGATTGTCCCCAAGTAATGGCTCTGTACCCTTACGCTGCGGCGCAGCCGGACGAATTGACGCTTCAGCCAGGTGACTTTTATTATCCAATTTTATTATAGAAATAAAAAAACAATTTTTATACCAATTAAAAAAAAATTAAAATTTAATTGAGTCATTAAACTTTTTAAAATTGAAGTTAAATGCTTTGTACTATTTTACTCTAAATTCAATGTTCGAATCAGAAATTATGATCGGAAAGGAAAAGTGAAAAAAAAATATATATATATAACTGTCAGTTTTAAGGTTTTTATGGAGTTTTTATCGAAGTGATCCATTCATATTGACATTTTATGTTTCGATGAAAAGATTTTTTTGCGACAAATTTACGCGAAAGTGAAAATTATTTCGACATTATAGAATTCCTTATTTTTATGTTCTTTTCAAGGGGACGTTATAAACGTATTGAGAAAAATGACGGACGGCTGGCATCTCGGTGAGAAACTATTGGGCGGTGAACAGGGATGGTTTCCCGGCAATTATGCTAAGGAAGTCGCCTCGGAACACGTGCGTGCGAGAAATCTTCGACAGCGTCATAGGCTGTTGGCGCTGAGCGCAAGTGTTATGCAACAAATAGCGAGAGAGTCGCGAGTACACTGACCGGAATAATACGACTCGGAACGAGAATTCTGCGAGTCAAGAAAAAATGAATTTACCAGCAATTCTGTCGATGTAAAAAAAAAAGCCGAAAACGCTTCCGTATTAAAATAAGAATATCGAGTCCGATATCAAGAGAAGATTCTACTCGTAATACGTTATTAGTCAGTATAAAAATAAAGACAAAGCATTAATATTGTAAACTGATCGGATCTGTATTATATCATTATTATAAAATATAAATTGTATAATGTGTTTAACAAAATTATATGATAGTCAATCATTATAATAGTACAACTATAAATGGTATAACCATTTTTTTTGTTTTTTTTTTTTTTTTTTTTTTCAGTTTGTATAAATATACCTGTGGCGAAGTTTCTCAGTGATGAATTCTCATTTTTGTTTTCTTGCTGTTAGAAATCAACAAGCTATTCGACAAAAATTCGTTCGAAAGAATATATTTCTTTATTAATTTTTTATATGATTAATGGAATGTGAAAACAAAAAATTCAATTCCTTCGTGATGTACAGTGGTTGACTTAAAAAAAAAACACAAAAATAAGTTATTTACGATACGCGAATAAAAAATTGAGAGTACTTGAGTCGTGCGCGAGTATTGTCAGCGGATGTATTGCAATTAATTAAAAAAAAAAAATGAAAAAAAGTAATCTCCGAACTTTGCGCGTAAAGTTCGTTATCGTAAATACTTCGCTGATCGAATAAACAGTATTTGTTTTTTTTTTTTTTTTTTCATATACAAGTGAAAATGCCGTAGCCGACGAGTGATCAACAGTAACTTGGAGGCTCCTCGACTCTCGGATAAAATTATCACAAACTCTTCTCAATCAACGACGTCGAACACCTTTTTTTACCTCCGAATTTTCCCGCAACGTTTACAATAATTGTTTTTTTTTTTTACCTTCGAAATTCGCGGCAACGTTTGCAATAATAGTTTTTTCTTTCTTAAATTCGTACTTTTGAATAACCGGACGGTCGTACCTCGAACAATCTTCTGACGAAATATACCTGTAATATCGTCGTTGCGGCGATAACAACGAGCTGTGCTATCGACCAACTTTGAACATACGAATTATTGTCGATCAGCAAATTGAGATCGCGAGCTTCGCGACTTCTGCTGAGGTATTGGTACTGAAGCATCTCATTTATATTTTTCTCGACACCGGTGATAGTTTCCTGCGAGAAAAAAAATTGCAGTGGCATATCGGTTCGTTAAGTGGATAAAAATTTGTTATTAAAAAAAAAACGGAAAAAATTCAACAAATTTTTAACAAATTGGCAAACATTGCTCACCGTAAAGTTTCCAACGGAAAGTTGCAGTTCTTCCAATTCCTTGGTGAATATGTCCCATTGATCGTATCTGTGTTTAAAATGCAATATTTTTTCGGATATATAATGAATATTTAATAATATTAATTATTAATCAAATTGTTTTCATTATTGAAAATAATGAAAAAACGTTGGCGCGTGCGAAGTGAATTTCTTAAAATAATTGTCGTACCGTATCACCGTTATGTATAGATTCACAAGTTTCGCGGCGAATCTTGAAAATTGGTTATCTATGCAAACGCTGTAGTAACCACCGGCGACGGATTGATCTTGATAATCGGCGCTTGTTCGCCATTGATAAGGATGAACAATAACACCTTCGGGATTTCTTACGGCGAAACCGGCTTTACCATCGCCGCCGCGCAGTACCTACGAAAAAAAAAACATTTAAAATTATTGCTATACAGAACGATTATCGAAAATTCGATAGTCGACATTTAAAAAAAAATTTATTAGGAAGAATTTTCGAGCGGCACGCGGGGCTTTAATTCAAAGTAATTTGACGCGGTAGAGCAACAGGTTTGGAGCGCACGGTCGACACGAGTTGCTCCAAAATCGTTTCTTCGATTGATAAATTTCGATCGTAAAAAAAACGATGAGCGGGAAAAGGACGATTGAACGGGTCGTCGAAAAATGATTAATTGGAGTTGAACCAGCGACAGATCGAAAACAGGCGAAATCTTAACGATTTGTAATAAAATTATTTCGAGTTTCAAAGCATTTGTATTTACGTAACTTTCGGCGTCATTCGATTGTCAAACAAAACGGCAACAGGTGTTTCATTATTTTTTCAATACTCCGCAGTTAACGGAGTCAACGATCTCGCGTTGATAAACAATATTTTAACCCGAAGAATCCAAGATAACAACAATCGATACATTATCTCATTGAATAAGCAAAGAAATAATATCCACACTATATATTTCATAACACAAAAGTAACGATAACGTTTCTTTTCTCTCCTAATCTTCGCTTCGTTGCCGAAATCTCAATTATCTTCAAATTCCTATCTTTTCCTATCTATGTTTTTCATTAGAAAAAAAAACACCGCAGAGATCAAACTAAAATTACACCTATAAAAGTGGAACGTGCACGAGCAACAGTTCCGCCTATTCTCATGACATGTCACACGTGGCCATATGGTAAATACCTATAGATATGTTACCGCAAGACATTCATTTCATTCGATTCGAAAACGATGTTTCGATAACTATCGAAATTCCATTGAATACAAAAATATTTCGCGAACTTTTTTTGTTATTGAAAAAAAAAAAACAATCTAAAAATAAATCGCGAAGGAAAGTCTTAACAACAATGTATTGTAGATCGAAGGGGAATACACTTGCCTGAAAGCTGACGAAGAACGTTGCTCCGGGATTAACGTATTGAAAGTAACAATCCTCCTTGCCGGCGTCTATGTGAACTTTGTAGTCCATTGCGACGGCAGGCAAATTCTCGAACCATGGCTTCGTTACTTCAACTTCAGCGAGAACGACGAGACCACCAAAAATGTATAATAAACATGCGACTAGATACATTTTGCGACGATATATTTCTTTAGCATTACTGCTGCCCCGAACGAAGCAGTACGAGCATCGCGTTTCCTGTGTCGGACTACTGAACAAGAGAGTTTTGAAGTAGTGGGGGAAACTCTCGAAATCTCGAAGGGTCTCGTGTTACTAGTCCACCCCCCTCCCCCCTCTTGCCCGGCCACTCGTGTCATTCCCCCCACTAACCCCCTCGCCACGTCGTGCTGCCAGCGGCGAAACCGGAGGCTTCTTTCTTCTATTTCCACGGAGTATACACGCAGTGTCGCGCGCGGGTAAAAATATAACCTCCAAGCTTGAAAGTTAAAGTGTTTTTTTTATTTCTGTTTATTTTTTTTATTACTCACAAATTGGAAAAATTATTTTTTCCGATTGAACAATGTCGGATTTTGTGGACGACGAGGCTGAGGAGAGTGAGGTAAGTACATTAATTTTTTTTTTATTGAAAGATTTGTAATATAATATTGTTTCATTGTTCGAGAGATTCGGTTGCAAGCGAAAAAATATTTGTTTCCGACAGTTTGGGATGATAGCTTTTTGAGTTTATTTGGGATAAGTAAAATCGTAATTGATGTTTAATTTTTTTTTGCAGATTTAAAATAGTTTTCTTTTACGAGTAGTTTCGTTTCAAATAACATTTTCTTTTGGTTACCCAACCTAAAATATTTAGCGGCAAAATGTAGAGATGAGTCGGTTTCGTAGATTTTATAGTATTTAGAGAAAAGCCTTCATGCTAAATTATAAAGAGAAGTCACAGAAAACTCTTTTCTGTGACGCACAACAATAAACCGTATAATACGCCTTAACCATTGCAAAGCGATATTATTATTCTTAAAGGATTTTTATGCCCTATGAATAAATCAAAATTCCCTTCCGTTTTGTAGATTTTGTAGAGAAAAAGAAATTAAAGGAAAGGGAGAGCAAAGTACGAACAGAAAAAAAAAGAACAATCAAATTTTTGGTTGAGTCTAAGTTGACAAAACATATTATATATTTTTTGACAAAGAAAATTACATTAAAAAAATATCGTCACTCCGATTCTTTTCTTCAATAACAATTTTTTCCTTTTCACTTACCGAAAGAACGTCTATAGATATCAAGGGCATCGTGGCAAATAATTCTAATTTAAAGATTTAATAAAGTTGAAAATTCTCTTGGAAAGATACATTAGGAAATGGTAATTAATTAAAATCCATTGATTTTCAGGAGGAATGCGATTTGAATCCGAGAGAAAAAAAACGAGTGAAGAAAACCAGAGCCATGGAGGACAGCGACGAAGAGGACGAAGGTAAAACATCATCCACCATTGATAAAAACTCGAAAACGCCATTTTTTCAATCTTCATTACATGTTTTATTAAAAAAAAATTCCCCTTACAGATGACGAGGCGCGATACCGTGAAGAACTCAAAGATTTCGTTGACGATAATCTCATTGAGAGCGACGTGGAGGACAGCGATGAGGGCGACGCCGCGAAAAAGCGGAAGAAAAGCGACGACGAAGATTTCGACGATAGACTCGAAGACGACGATTACGATTTGCTGGAAGAGAATCTCGGTATTTCGGTCAAAAGGGTGCGATTATTGTTCAAAATTAAATCGAATGCCCATTCTTTTTGTTTTTTCGTAACAATATTGTATTTTATGAATTTTTTAAAATTATTTCAGAAACGATTCAAACGCCTGCGACGGATGGAGGATCAGGAATCAGACGACGAAATCGAACGGCAGCCCGGCGACGAGAGGGACGCGATTGCTAACGAGCTCTTCGATGCCGGTTCTGGCGATGTAAATATTTTATCGTTTTGTTTAATTAATAATTTATTTTTATCGATACGATATTCATTGATTTATTGTCTAACAATTATTTCTATGCAATTTTGCATGGCGAACAAACGATTAATTAAGGAAGAGCGGCGAATTGAAATAAATTAATTTCATACCAATAATTAAAACCAATGCTCGTCTTTACGAATACGAAGGCTCACATTACGCATCGCAAGGCGATTCACGGTGCGAGCAGTTATATAAATTCCAAGGTGATTAAACGATATGAATCCCTTCGTCAGCGGTTCTCGTTGCTTTAACGGGTTTTTTTTTTATCATTGGTATTAAGTTAATTAATTTCAATTCGCCTCTCTACGTATCATCGGAGATTTTCAACTTAAAAATAAATGTTTTTATTGCGTTATGAATTGTCGCGAAGTACGTTGAAATTTTTAACAATATCAACGGTTTTACACTAAATACCAAAAATTTAAGAAACTATGAAATACATTTTTTGTCGATTGCACAGGACGATGAGCCAATAAGCGTGAGAAGTCACAGACAAGAGGCGGAAACATTCAACGAAGCCGGCAGCGAAGACGAAGAGTCCGACGCCGACGATTTCATCGTCGACAACGATGATAGACCCATCGCTGAGAAACGACGAAAGAAAAGACCTGTTTATTCTAACGCGTACGTGTATACAAAACTTCAGATTTGATTGATCGAAAAAAAAAATCAATTAATAATATTGTTTCGCAGAGCTTTGCAACAAGCGCAAGATATTTTCGGTGTAGACTTCGATTACGATGAGGTAAAACAGTATGACGAAGACGGCGAACGAGAAGAGGAAGAAGACGAGGAGGACGACTACATTGAGGACGAAGGCCTCGACGAGCGGCCGCGACGTTCGAAGAAAGCGTCGAAGAAGAAATCAAACAAAAAAACGATTTTCGAGATTTACGAACCGAGCGAACTGAAACGCGGTCACTTTACCGAACGGGACAACGAGGTAATAAAAATAGATTTTTTCCGTTTTTCTCGCGGATAGGAATTCGCTGGAGACATCGAGATATTTTACTCGAATTCAGTGGCGAAAGAACTCAACTGGATCCGCATATTTGCAAATTTCGAAGCAACAGAAAACTGAAGTTAATAATTACTGTTTTTTTTCTTACGATCAAAAAATAATATCAAAACTTAGAAATCACCACATTTCTTCTAAATATGCGAGTCCAGTCGAGTTTTTTTTATCGCAAAGTTCGGGTACAATATCTCGATGTCTCCGGCGAATTTTTATCCGCGAGGAAAACGAAAAAAATCGATTTTTATTCGAAAAGCCTGAGAAAAAAAATGGTTTTTCATTGAAAATTTTCTCGAATCGCCTATTTACAATTTGTTTGATGCAAAAAAAAAACCATAGATTCGTAACACGGATATACCGGAGCGAATGCAGATGCGTTCAATGCCGATTACACCGGTACCCGAGGGTTCTAACGAATTGGATCTCGAAGCCGAGTGGATCTATAAACAGGCATTCTGTCGTCCGACGATATCGATTCAGGACGCTCACTTGAGTGACGAAGCTAAAGAACGAGCGCGCAAAGGGCCCCAAACAGTACCGAAGATAAGAAAAGCACTCGACTTCATGCGCAATCAGAATTTCGAAGTACCGTTCATCTCGTTCTATCGCAAGGAGTACATACTTCCGGAATTGAATATAAACGATCTCTGGAAGATCTACAGATACGATGCAAAGTGGTGCGAGTTGCGTCAGCGGAAGGAGAATCTAATGTCTCTTTTCACGAAGATGCGCGATTATCAGCTCGACGAAGTTATGAAGAATCCCGACGATCCGTTGCCGGATAGCGTTCGTATCGTCAAAGAGGACGACATCGATCGTCTGAAGAGCGTCGAAACGAGTGAAGAGCTCAACGACGTTTATCACCATTTTATGCTTTACTACGGCAACGAAGTACCGAAAATGCAAGCGATCATTCGCGAGCGTCGCAGGTTGATTATTCGCGAGGAGATGGAACGCAAACGCCGGCAAGCGATAGCCGACGCTCTCGAGAACGGCGAAGACCCGCCGGTCTTGGAAAACGATGATTTAGAATTCAACGACGAAGAAGCCGACGAGACGCTTAAACAAGCAGTGAAAAGCGGTACTTATGCACTCTGCCAGAAAGCTAATCTCGACGGTTTCGCGAAAAAATTTGGTCTGACGCCCGATCAATACGCCGAGAATGTTCGCGACAATTATCAGCGTCATGAGGTCGAACAGGAGCCGACCGAACCGTTTCTAACGGCTCTCGACAATCGTAGCAAACTGTTCGACGATCCCGACGATATACTTCGCGCCGTGCAGCAGATGGTTGCGATACAATTGGCGCGCGAACCGTTAGTAAGAAAATGCGTACGCGAGATGTATATGGAACGGGCAAAGATTTCCATAAAACCGACGAAGAGGGGAATCAAGGAGATCGACGAGAGTCATCCGATTTACACGATGAAATACGTAAGAGATAAACCCGTCGGGGAGCTCGTCGGTGATGAATTTTTGAAGCTAACGAACGCGGAACAAGAGAAACTAATCGAATTGTCGTTCAGCGACACTATAGAGGGAAATACAAGCGACAATTACGTCGACGAAATGAAGCAACTCTATCATCGCGACGAGTTCAGCAAAAATGTTCAGGAATGGAATGCGCTGCGAGTCGGAGCGGCGGAAATCGCACTCGCGAGAATCGTTATACCCGACATGAAGAAGGAATTGCGAGCGAATTTGTTGGCCGAATCGAAAGAATACGTTTTACGCGCTTGTTGCCGTAAATTGTACAATTGGATAAAAATCGCGCCTTATCGGGTGGAATTCGACAATCAAGCGGCAGCGTTAGCCAACGAGGACGATTGGGATACCCCCGAGGAAACGACGACGAGCCGAGATAACGATAAACCCAAAGATCCCGAATGGGACACCAGTAAAGGTATTCGCGTTATGGGAATCGCTTACGTTCCCGATTTTTCGCAAGCAGCTTTCGCGTGTCTCGTATCACCGGACGGCGAGTGTACGGATCATCTAAAAATTCCTCATTTGCTTAAACGAAAAAACAGCCCTCGCGAGGACGAGAAAAACTTGAAAGAGAAAGCTATGGAAAGCGTGAGAATTTTTATAGCCACGAAGAAACCTCACGTTATCGTTGTCGGCGGCGAATCACGAGAAGCCGTTATGATCAGCGAGGATCTTCGTGAATGCATCACCACGCTAATGGCAGAGGAACAATTTCCTTCCGTTAAAGTCGAAATTTGCGACAACGAGTTGGCGAAAATTTACGCCAATGGTAATCGCGGCGTTGAAGAATTTCGCGACTATCCGACTTTGCTGCGTCAAGCGATATCGCTCGCTCGCCGATTTCAGGATCCTCTCGTCGAATTTTCGCAACTCTGCACGAGCGATGAAGAGATTCTTTGTCTGAAGTATCATCAATATCAGGATCAACTATCGAAAGACGATCTTTTAGAGAATTTGAATCTCGAATTCGTGAATAGAGTCAACGAGGTCGGTGTCGACGTTAATAAAGCGATCGGCGAGGGTTACTCCGGGAATCTGTTACAATTTGTTTGCGGTTTGGGACCGAGAAAAGCTCAAGCGTTGTTGAAGATGTTGCGACAAACTAATCAGAGAATCGAGAATCGTACGCAACTCGTAACGATTTGTCATATGGGACCGAAGATCTTTATTAATTGCGCGGGTTTCGTGAAGATCGACACGGCGAGTTTGGGCGATAGTACCGAGGCGTACGTCGAAGTTTTGGACGGCACGAGAGTACATCCGGAGACTTACGAGTGGGCGAGAAAAATGGCTGTCGATGCGCTCGAGTACGACGACGAGACGGCTAATCCGGCCGGTGCTCTCGAGGAGATTATCGAAACGCCCGAGAAACTTAAGGATCTCGACCTCGACGCGTTTGCCGAGGAACTCGAGAGACAAGGATTCGGCGACAAGTGCACAACGCTTTACGACATTCGCGCCGAGCTAAATTGTCGCTACAAGGATCTTCGCGCTCCTTACGAGGCGCCGACACCGGAAAAATTGTTCGATATGCTTACCAAAGAGACTCCGGAAACTTTTTACATCGGTAAATTGTTACTCGCGACGGTGAGCAGTATGAATTATCGTAAACCCGAAGGTGAACAACTGGATCAAGCGAATCCCGTGCGTAATGACGATACCGGATTGTGGCAATGTCCCTTCTGTATGAAAAATGATTTTCCCGAATTGTCGGATGTTTGGAATCACTTTGACGCCAACGAATGTCGCGGAAAAGCTATTGGTATACGATTGAGACTCGACAACGGTGTTTCCGGTTATATTCACATTAGAAATTTGTCCGACAAACACGTGAAGAATCCCGAGGATCGCGTTAACGTCGGACAAGTTATTCATTGTCGCGTTATTAAGATCGAAGTCGATAAATTTGGCGTCGAATGCACAAGCAAAACCAGCGATCTTCTCGACCAGAATCACGAGATGAGGTAAATATAAATTCTCATTTTTCCCAATTCTTTATTTTTGCGAATACGATAATATTTCGAGAGAAATACTTCTTAAAATGTATTTAACGTTGCGATGAATCTTTAGGCCTCAACGAGATCCTTACTACGATATCGCTGCCGAAGAGCGCGACATGAAAATCGAGGAAGACGCGAAGAAACTGAAGCAGCAACGCGCCTACATAAAGCGGGTCATCGTACATCCGTCTTTCCACAACATAAGTTACTCCGAAGCGGCGAAATTGATGGACGTGATGAAACAAGGAGAGGCGATAATACGTCCGAGCAGTAAGGGTGAAGATCATCTTACCGTCACGTGGAAAGTAACCGACGATATACTTCATCACATCGACGTCCGGGAGGAGGGCAAAAAATTTGGTTTCGCTTTGGGAAAGAAACTGTGGATTGGTAACGAGGAATTTGAAGATTTGGACGAAATAATTGCGAGACACGTTAATCCAATGGCGGCTTACGCCTCGGAATTGTTGGAGTGCCATTACTACACACCGAATGTCGACGGCGATGAAGCGAAAGCCGAGGGAATTCTGAACGAACGAAAGAGAAACAAACCGAGTTCGATACCGTGTATTATTTCGCCATCGAAGGTAATTTTTTTTTTTAATAATTAAAAATCAATAGACGACACTGACGCGTTTACAAGATTTTTTTTTTCTTGTAGTAGTTCATAATTTTTGTTGAACATTCAACGGAATTATTTGTAACGTAAAAACAATTTAAATTTCGTAATTTGATTTTAGTTTACTTAACACAGAATTTCATTTATTTACAATCAAATAAAAAAGTTGCAACTGTTTTTTACTCAACTCGGATAAATTTGTAATGATTTTTTTTTTCTGTTTTTCAGACGTATCCGGCAAAGTTTATGCTCTCGTATCTACCGCGTGAGCGTTGCAAACACGAATACGTTTCCGTATCACCGGACGGCGTTCGTTTTCGCGGCCAAACTTTTCCGACTATCGGAAAGATGTTTAGCTGGTTTAAGAAAAATTTCCGTGAAATACCGCGATGCGTAGCCACACCGAAGGCGCCAGGTTTCGGGACACCAGGTCCGTCCATCTTATCACTAATCATATTGTTTCTCAATTCTTATAAAGTTGGAATTTTGATAATTTTTTTCTCCCTCAACCAACGAGATTTTTCGTGACTTTTTCATAATTTTGTTGAAGCCGCGATGATATTTTTAATTTATTGAGTTTTTGCTTGAAAATCCCAATTATAATAACTAGAATTGTGATGAATTAAAAAAAAAAAATTTGTAGGAATGTATCAAGAAGGGAACGACGATTATTCGCACGACGCGGCGGGGGGTGACGATTCGTCGTATTCGTTCAATACGCCCGGTGCAACATCTTTCGGCGGATACGGCAGTGCGCCAAGTCAAGCGAACACGCCGTACACGCCATCGGGACCAACTCCCTTCTTGACGCCTTATCAGACGCCGACGAACACTCCGCATCAGTCTCTGGCGACACCGACTTACGGCCAACAGACACCAAGCGACTGCGGCAGCAAATATTCTCAAACACTCTCAACGGCCGGTCCAAACTTTCGCAACGATCCGGAAGTTCGTCATACCCCCGGAACTTGGAAACAAAAGGAAGACGGAACGTTCACTTTCTCGTAAGTAATTTATTCGATTAACGATCCGAGTTTTTGCACTGCAAACCTTATTTTTCAATTTTGCTTTTTTAACTTCAGAAACGATGCGGATATCAAGGACTCGTCGAGCGACTCGAGAGGGAGAGGCCGCGGAGGTTTTCGCGGACGCGGCGATTTTCGAGGACGCGGCGATTTTCGAGGACGCGGCGATTTTCGCGGACGCGGAAATTCTCGCGGAGGTCGTGGCGATTATCGAGGCGGACGCGGAGATTATCGCGGCGGCCGAGGCGGTCGCGGAGACTCTCGAGGGGGACGTGGAAATTCGCGGAATTCTTACAATTCGTTTAACTCCGATTCCAAAAGATCGAACAACGCGGCACCGGGTAACACGACGCCTCTGTGGGACGAGAACGAGAGTTGGGACTCATCGACAACGGTCGCCGCGCGAAATCCATCGACATCGGCTAAAGCTCCGTCGACCAACAATTCCAATGCGAATATGGGAAATCGTACTCCACTGTGGGACGAGAACGAGACATGGGATTCCCCCGGACAAGCGAGTCTTCCGGACGAATCGTCGGCGAATTCGCGCAACGATACCGTCACTTCAAACGCTCCGATCATCACAAGCGTCGCACCTCAGTGGGGCGCGGAAGAGAATTGGGACGACGATGCGCCAACCCCCGCGAAAAGCGCACCGCCACCCGTACAATCGAAGCAATCTTTTGCTCCATCAACTGCTCGAGGACAGCAACGACCATTCCGCGGAGGTGCGCGGAACGGTAATACCGCAACACCGAGAACTCCGGCAGTTACCAACAGCGGTCCTCAATGGGACACGGAAGAGAATTGGGACGACGACGATCCAACGCCTCCGAGTGTTGTACCTCCGATCGCTGAATCTCGGCAATCCTTCGATGGCGATGCGGGTATTAATACCGTTCCTTCTCGCGCACCGGCGATCGATAGCACCGGTCCTCAGCGGGGAATGGAAGATAATTGGGACAACAATAATGCAACTACTGCGGACATTCCGCAACCGCCACCTGCACCGGTGATTTCTGCTCGCGGAAATTCGCGCTACAATTCGGCTCCATCGGGTGGTCGATATTCTCGCAATGGTAATCAATACAACTCCGATAGCTCTTCGCGTCCGCCGGGTCGGCAATCTTTCCGCGGCGGTCGACACGGCAATTCCGCGCCATCGAGAACTCCGGCAATTTCAAACATCGCCCCGAGCAACGATTTCGGTGCTTCGAGCGGTGGACCGCAGTGGGGCACAGAAGAGAATTGGGACGACGACGAACCAACGCCTTCGCAAATCGTAAAAACTCCATCCCTTCCGTCGAGTGCTCCGGTGGTTCGTGAATCTCCCGCAACGAATTCGCCCTTCGATTCTGCGCCGCCGCGGACGCCGACGATTTCTTCTTCCGCTCCTCAGTGGAAC
The DNA here is from genome assembly GCA_934046635.1 of Buathra laborator. Lineage (NCBI taxonomy): Eukaryota > Metazoa > Arthropoda > Insecta > Hymenoptera > Ichneumonidae > Buathra > Buathra laborator. The sequence continues at coordinate 10,066,062 of OW203897.1, forward strand.
ACGGAAGAGAATTGGGACGACGATGTACCAGCGGCATCGACAGGTTCGCAACCCACTGCGAACCTTTCGTCTTCGCAATCCTCAGACAATGCCTCGCAATTCGGTTCGTCGAATTCACAAACTCGTAAAAAATTCGGCGGTCCTTCGCGGAACAATTCGCCGAATATTCAATCACGCGGGGCTATGAATTCCGGCAAACCGAATTATCAATCTCGTCAAACTGATCGCGTGGATTCGCATGACAATTCGTCGAATTTCCAGTCGCGTCCATCCAGCGCTGTTTCCCAGCACAGCGCGGCAAACGCGTCAACCAGCGGTTCGATGTTCGGCGACGACGAGAATTGGGACGACGACGATGTTTCGGCGGCTCCGAACGCCGTGGAAACGCCTTCGATCGCTTCGTCGTCTCAGCAATCTTTTTTTCCGATTAACTCCGACAGCAGCGTTTCCAAAGAGAACGGAAATGACAACAATGAGGCAATGACGCCGGCGACTTCTTCGTTTTTATCGAATCAATCAACAAGTGAAGTTCCGCAGCTCAGCGGCGGACCTCCAAGTGTTCCGTTAATAGCGGCCAATGCTCCTCAATGGGACGACAACGAGAATTGGGACGACGATGCAACACCAGCGTCGGCTTCTACGGGAAATTTATCGGCGCCAATGAGCGCTCCGCCACCTCCAGAACCTTCGCGATATCAAGCGACGGCTCGAGGATCTTATCGTCAGAATACACAAAATAATAGAGGAACAACGGGTCGAGGTGCCTATCGGCCGTACGGAGGGAATAATCGCGGCGCAGCGGCTCAGGGTACCTATCGCCAAAACAGAGGGAATAATCGAGGCGCAGCGGCTAACGGTACCTATCGACAGCACAGAGAGAGTAATCGCGGAGCCGCGACTCAAGGTACCTATCGGCAGCACAGAGAAAGCATTCAAGGAACCGCCGCTCAAGGTACCTATCGGCAACACAGAGAAAGCATTCAAGGAGCCGCCGCTCAAGGTACCTATCGACAACACAGAGAAAGCATTCAAGGAGCCGCCGCTCAAGGTACCTATCGACAACACAGAGAAAGCCTTCAAGGAGCAGCGACGGGAAGTCCCTATCAAGGAACTCCCCAAAACAATGGATCAACGGGACGCGGAAGTTATCAACAGCCTTCGCAAGTTCCGCCTAACATTCCACATACCGATTCTAATTCAGATTTAACGAAAGTTCCTACAAACGCGGCTAATCCTTTCGGTGACGACGAGAGTTGGGATTGAGCCGCGGGACTGATGAATATCTACGAGGTATTTAAAATATTGAGATAAATTAATTATAAGAAGAGTGCCATTGATAAAACATTTAAAAGATTTTCGGGCAAATGGTTGAGGCATTTTTTGAAAAATGCATTTTTGGACATTCGGAACGCTGGAAAAATGATTGAGGCGCTTTTATTCGTTGAACATTTTTGGGAATCGTGTGGTTTTCGAGTTGCGAACTATCGAAGCTTTCAACAAATTGAATCACTCGGCGGATGTGACTGATTTGTTGGGAATTTTACCGGTTTGTAACTCAAAAATTATGCACTTTGCGCGAAAATGCTTTCGAAGGAAAAGATTTGTCGGTTTTTGGTAAACGGACCGTATCTTTATTTTTTTGGTTGTTTGATGAATCTTTTGAGAAATTCGTGTATAAATTTTCCTCAAATGCCATCGACGATATTTGCCCGATATACCGCGTATCAAAATATTTTTCTACAGTATACGGATTCGATCGAAGATTCTATATTTTATTATTATCGTAAATACCGGTAGAAGGATAGCAATAAATAAAATTGCGGCAATACTATACAGTAAAAAGGTTTCCGAATAATCGAGATGCGATTTGCGATGTTGAAGAAACGTTGTTGCGATCGCATTCTCGAAATTTTGGAAATTAAAAACCAAAGTGAAGAGTTATTGTAGTCGCAAATTGTCTCTCATGTTGTCGCCAACCAAAGTAACGAGCTCTCTATAACGAGTGACTGATTTTTGTACAATTTCTCGATTGTCATATCGAACGAGATGTGTATTAGAATAAATATTATAACACGACAGGGTTTTTATAACGAATTATCTATTAATAGTATATTTCTATATTTGATAAAAAAAAGTTGAGTATTAAATGTTTAAATACAAAAATAAACGTTGGTCTCTCTATTGTAGTATTATTATAGTACTATATGAAAGCATTATACACGATATCCCAAAATTGCAATAAAAAACGAATCGAAATAAAACAAACGAACGAATGAACCGATTCATTGAAATGAATTTTTTTTTTTTCGTATTTTGGGATTATCTGTTGTATAAATATCATTGGAGTTTGAGATTTAACGATGCGTTTCGACTTTCCGGAAATTCCGTAATTTTTATTTTACCTTTTTTTTTCCAACGTTAACTCAACGCGGATGATAACTCCGTGAATAAGAATAAATCGATCGTTGTGTCTCCTGTTTTTTTTATATAATTTTGTTACACGAAATAAAATATAATTATTGAGCTCAACGAGGATTTGTTTATTGAACAAAAATCTTTGACCTGCTGCTGCTCCGTCTTTAATGGTTTAGAAAGGAAAATTATGGAATTCGCAAGAGCTTTTATCATCGAGGGATTCAAGGTATTTCGCTTCAAAAAGTCTTTGGCTTTCGGAAGAGTTTTGTTAAAAATTTTGTACGACAACGCAACAAGAAAAAAAAATAAAAAAATAATCGAAGCGCGTTATCACAAACAAAAAAAAAGGAAAAAGCCGCAAAAAATAAAGCAATAAAATAAATGTATTGTTTCATTACGTCAGTTACAAATCAATAATATACTTACTGAACCCCGAGACACGAAGGTGTTATTATCCAATTTCCTAGATAATTCGCGCCCATTAAAAGATACATATAACACGTGACAATAATATTATCTTCGATTTCATTATTGCACTAAATTGTTCTCGCGTGTGTTTCTAAAACTTATTAGCATTATAAATTAACTTCGGAACTACGCAAAGCGAACTTTCCGTCACTATAATCATTATAGTCTCTAGTCGATAGCTTCGTTCTACGATAGCATAGAATCGTCGAACTGCGTCTTAATAAACTCCAAAGATCATGCAGCCGAATAAATTCATCATCATGATTGTGTCTCTGATCGTAAGGATATGTGAAAGTGGCATAGTTCTTGAATCATTCGAATCGTATAGAACCTCCAAAATTAACATGGCAGCGGTAAGATTTTTTTCCGTAAATAAAAAAGGAAGTGGAGGTTTCGAAAAGATTCAATGTTTCCAGATCGACGTGATAACATCGTGTTACGGAAACCGTGGAGACGCCGTGGCATTGGGTGGTATTATTTCACGCAATTTCGTTAAGGCATTATCATTGAAGCGAATTCCAATTGTCTTAGTCGACGATTCATCAAGAATAGCGATCGAAGATCACCATTACGTATTAACACCGCGATACCGTCTACAAGTTTTCGTATTAGCGGAGTCAACTTCCGAAGGTTTAAGCAAATCAGTCGACGAGTTGCAGAGATCCGTATGGTGGAATCATATGGCTTCTTTTCTGATACTCTATCAATCATCACGGGGATGCCAAGGTGCCGAACATTTATTATTAATGGCGTGGTACCGACATCTGATTAATGGAAAGGTCTTATGCTTCGATCGTAAATCGAGAATACAGATTCTGGGATACAATCCTTTTACGCCCGAAGCACCGGAACCATGGCGACTATATGGTGTTTACCGATACCCGACATTGAAGAATAATCGTTTCGCGGTATTTTATCGGTACGATAACGAAATTTGCGAAAACTTAGATTTCGAGAAAACGAAGAACCTTAACGGTTATCCGATCGAACAACTATATCTCGAACGCGGTGAATTAGCGTATACTGGAAATAAAAAACACATTCGCAATGACGCGGCAATGTATTCTAATGTTATCTACACTATTATTCGTGTTATGAACGGTACTGACATCGTGGTAAAGTACATTCAGGGCCGAAAAAAGTTACAAATTTTCAATGATCTGATAATCGGTATAGTCACGTTGGAAGCTGGACTCCAATTTGTGGTGAGTCGACCATTCACCAGTACCGGAATGGTGGCCATGACGCAACACAGCAGTCACAAGTCGCAACTTGAGAAGATCCTCACAGTCGTCGATATCTATACGAACATTTGTGTGTGTATTGCTCTCGTCGTCGTTTGTCTGTTCTTCACATTTGTCACTCGTCTCGGTACAGTTCCGGCAATTCTTAATGTCGTTCGGATAATTTGTAATACCGGTTTTGTGAACATACCGCGTGATATACCATCGCAACTCTATCTGGCTGCTGTATTAATGTTCGTGGTTACAATGCAGGGAGTTTATCAGGGTAATTTAGCGTCTCTACTGACGACCGTGGTGGCTTATCCTAATATTAATACATGGGATGATCTTTTAAATTCTCGTCACACAATTTATATTAACGAGGATTACGACCAATTCTTGCAGTACCCCCAATTTGCGGGACGCGTTGTACTTCTTCCCGGCTGGGGTGACTGCTCGCAGTACGTGTTACACAGTTCGTCCGTTGCTTGCGTTAACTTCGAAGCTATTCTCAAGGACCAAGCGGAAGAATTGCGATTGCATTTGACCGAATTACTCAAACCGTCGTTGGGCGTTGTTCGCTTTCGGCGAAACTGGTACTTCGAGACACGATTTAACTATTTACTGGGAAAACTTTACGAAGCCGATGTTATTGTGCCGTTCGATTTACGAACCAATCAAAAAACACTGAGCGATTTCGCGTTAGACGATGATGTGAAGGGTAATCAGGATTTCAGAAATATAACATTGCACGACATGATTTTTGCATTTGCGATACTTGGAATTGGTTTGACGTGTGCGTTTATAACGTTCTTTTTCGAAATCATAATTAATCGCATTCGATTGAAGCGGTCTGTTGTAAAATGATTTAATTGTTCAATTCTAACTTTTCTGTAACACTTCGAAAATCAGCACCAGTACGTTATATGACACGCAAGAAATGCTGCCGTATATGTAAAAATGTGTGATTCAAATTATAACGATGTGAAAACCGAACACAAATAAAACGTGATAATAAAAATCATTGAGGCTTTTTAACTGAATATAATTCCATTCGTTTCTTCATCTAAAACAGATAATAACCTCCTTATGGAACATTATCGTTTTTGTTTATGCGTTTCCGCTTGAATATTGTCTGTAGGGTATTTTATTATCCAGAATTCTGGTAAAAAAAAACTATAAAGAAGAAAACAACCGATGGTTATTTCATAGCCAATGTAAATAACAACCAAGTGGCGAAGTAACGCAGCAATATTTCTTCGCTCGAAATATCACAGAAGTAATAAAAAGTTTCTATAAGCTTAATAATTATTTCTTTCGGGGAGATTATCGCGGTAGTCAAGGAAGTCACTAAGGCTCCCGAAGGGAATGCGGGAATTCATGAAACCATTATGATTCGTTTAACTCCGATTCCAACAAATCTAATAAGGCGACACCGGCGAATATAATGCCTCTGTAAGATAAGATCGAGAGGTGGAGAAAAATCCTCAAACTATTATCTTCGATATAAAAAAAATTAAAGAATAATTGATACGCGTTCAGTACGCAAGAAACTAAAAAAAAAAAAAATGAAGCCGCGAACAAAAACGTAATAACATATATTTACTACGTTAGTACCCTCCTCAGGACACATGGGGATGGGCAATGTCTCAGTTACAAATCAATAATTTACTCACGGAAACCCGACACACGAAGGTGTTATTTATCTAATTTACTACATAATTCACGCTGTTGAAAAGATGCATAACACACACGTGACAATTATATTCTCTTCGACTTTTTCATTGCGCTAAATCGTTATTGCGTGTTGCGTGTTTCTGAAACCCTGTAAAATAATAAAATAACTCGTACAATACGCAAAGGAACAGTCAGTCGGGACATCGTCGATAGCGTCGCCGCACATAGGGTCGTCAAATCGCGTCTTAGCGCATCTCAAAGGTCATGCAGCCGAATAAATTGATCACTGTGATCGTTTCGCTGGTCGTGAAGATATGTGCGAACGAAATAATTCTTGAATCATCAGAATCGCGTGGAACCTCCGAAGTTAACAACGCAGCGGTAAGATTTTTTTCTCAAAGTACAAAAAGATCGATGGGATTTCAAAAGATTCCATTTTTCCAGATCGATATTATAAAATCTTGTTATGGAAACCGTGGAAACGCAGTGGGTGTGGGCGGTATTATTTCGGGCAATTTGGTTAAGAAATTATCTAAGGAAATTCCAGTTGTCTTAGTTAACAATTCAACGAGTATAGCGATCAAAGATTCTACCTTCGGACAAACACCACGTTACCGCTTACAAGTCTTTGTAGTGGCAGATTCAACGCCCAAAGGATTATCGAAATCCATTAAGGAGATCCAGCACTCCGTATGGTGGAATAATATCGCGTATTTTCTGTTACTTTACCGATCAACACGGGGATGCAAAGGTGTCGAACATTTATTATTAGAGACTTGGTACCGACATGTGATTAATGGAAAGATCTTATGCTTCGATCGCCAATCGGGGGTACAGATCTTGGGATACAATCCTTATACGCCCGAAGCACCGAAACCATGGCGACTCAAAGTTGCTTATCAATACCCAAAATTAAAAAATAATCATTTCGCGATATTCTATCGGTACGGTAACGAAATCTGCGCAAACTTAGATTTCGACAAAACGAAGAATCTCAACGGTTATCCGGTAAAGCAACTATATTTAGTACGGGGTAAAGTGACGCATACGGGAAAAGAACAACACATACGCAATGACGCGAGGATGTACAGTAATGTTTTTTTCACTATTATTCGTGTTTTAAACGGTACCGATCTTGTGATACATTTCCACGACACTGCAGAAGATATACAATATTTCAATGATTTGCTAATCGGTATAGTCCCGATGGAAGCTGGACTCGAATGTGTGGTGAGTCGACCATTCGTCACTACGGGAATGGTTGCCATGACTCAACACAGCGGTCACAAGTCACAACTTGAGAAGATCGTCACAGTCGTCGATATTTATACGAACATTGGTGTGTGTATTGCTCTCGTCGTCGTTTGTCTGTTCTTCACATTTGTCGCTCGCCTCGGTTCAATTTCGGCAATTCTCAATACCATTCGGATAATTTGTAATACCGGTTTTGTGAAGTTACCCCGTGATACACCGTCGAGACTCTATCTGACCACTGTATTAATGTTTATAGTTACAATGCAGGGAATTTATCAGGGTAATCTGGCGGCTCTATTGACGACCGTTGTGTCTTATCCTAATATTAATACATGGAACGATCTTCTAAATTCTCGTCACACAGTTTATATTATCGAGGGTTACAAGCAATTCTTGCAGGACCCACAATTTGCGGGACGCGTTGTACTTCTTCCCGGCCGGGGTGACTGCTCGCAGTACGTGTTACACAATTCGTCCGCTGCTTGCGTTAACTTTGAAGCTATTCTCAAGGACCAAGCGGAAGAATTGAAGTTGCATTTGACCGAATTACTCAAACCATCGTTGGGCGTTGTTCGCTTTCGGCGAAACTGGCCACTCGAGAAACGATTGAACTATTTACTGGGAAAACTTTACGAAGCCGATGTTATAGTGCCATTCGATTTACGAACCAATCAAAAGACACTGAGCGATTTCGCGCACGACGATGATGTGAAGGGTAATAAGGATTTTAGAAATATAACATTGCACGACATGCTTTTTGCATTTACGATACTTGGAATTGGTTTGACGGGTGCGTTTGTAACTTTTCTTCTTGAAATATTAACTAATCGATTTCGACCGAAGAGGCGCACTGCAAGGGTTACACCGTTCTTTTCCTAACGTTTCCGTAACGCCTCGAAGGCAAGGAGCAGTGCGATAAATGAGAGATTAAAAATACGGATTTATTTGCATGTTAAATTTCATTGTTTATTATTTATAACGAAACATTTGTAACGAATTATTTTATAACGAAGTGAAAATATGACACAAATAAATCGTAATAATTAAGAACTCTGCATTGTTTTCTGTCAAATAATTGCATTTTCTTCTTCATGTAAAAATTAAAATAGTATATTACTGAACGAGGAAGGAAAAACTTTTTCTGCCGAATATCGTATACGATTTTTCACTGCGGTGTGGAAAGTGAGGTTTTCCGCGCCCTTCGCGCGGAAAAAAGTTCCTTATATGGGTAAACTTCGCGCAAAGTCATTGAAAACTATCATTTCAGCTCATGCGCTTCAGGTGGAACATCGTCTTCATCGTGTTTCATTATCGAGAATTCTGATATAAAATTGTAAAAAACAAAAAAATCCATGATGATTTCATAGCCCATGGAGATAATAATTGAGTGGCAAAGCAATGCAACAATATTTCTTCACTAGAAATACCAGAGAAGGAATTTGTAATAAGATTCTTTGGTAAATCATTGTCAACTTAGACTAATTGTTATCCTAATCGATAGTTAAAAATACAAGGCACAGTTGATGAAGATTGTCGAAATAACAGATGCTTTTCGTTCAGTCGGAATCGTCGTCGGCGTTTTTGCGACCTGTTAAAAAATATTTTGTATTATTTTAAAAAAAACATAAATAAACGATGAGTAACCGAAGAGTTGGACATTTTTTTTATTTTCGAATAAATTCCAACTATATGTCGATAATTTTTATCTTTCTTTCTCATTTTTTAAAAAGTCGTCGATATTGAATAAAAATTATTAATTAATATTTAAAAAAAATGAAAATTCCGCTGAAATAGATTGAGCAGTTTACTTCAAAGAGATCGTGTGATTAAAACCGCGAAAGATACGATTGACTTACCGCGATGATTCCAAATTGTAGGGGCTGAGCGACGCGTCGTTTTCTCAGGTTTGATTGAAGTCTTTCGTCCTCCTGTACAGAAAAAAAAAACGATTAAGTTTCGTTTCGTTTACGAGTATTGCAAATCCGAGGAAAAAAAATTAGAAAACCAGAGTCACTTACCAATAGTTGGAAAATTATCGGAGTCAAACTTCGGCACGTCTCGTTCTGCTCCGATCAACACTTGACCTGTAAGTAATTATAAAATATTAATATAAAATAATTTCAACACGCAAACATCGATCTTTGAATAATTAGGCATTAATCTCATATTAACTTACTGGCAGTAGCGGGTGCGCGCAATGGTTTTATCTAAAAAAAAGAGCAATAAATTTGCATCATTTTATGAAAAATAATTTGCGGAAAATAGGTAAATATGCGTGTGTGAAGCTATGGAGAAATAAAATAAAATATTTACCGGCGGCGGCGCGACGGCGACGGCAACAGCGACTGGAGGAGACGGTGAAGGTTTGGGCGATTTTTCTTCTTTCGCAAACTTCGAGTGATCGATTATTTCGAATGATTTAGTTGCGTTCCTTCTCCGTCTATCCTGTTCGCGATTTCTCTCGGAAACTGCGAGTCGATGTTGTTCGCTCACCTGTATCACATATTTGTTTCAAAACGCATTTTTTTTTAATAATAATATAGCGGAAAAAAGAAAAACACGAAGAATAGTACGTACGCCAGTCGCCGACAAAACGCTGGGAGCGTATCTGCTGTACGACGAGTCGATTTCGTTGTTTTTACATTTAATACTTTTCATAATCATTTCCTTTGTCGCCGGACAATGAGTTCCCGGTACCGTCGGGAGGTTCAGACGGTGATTACATACATCGCAGAAAGTGAAAGCCCACTGTCTCACTATCGAGAGACTGCAGAACTGACCGGTACCATCGTGAGCCTTGTGATACTGAAAAATGACCGCTTAATTATTTTCGTATCGTAAATTTCAGCAAAATTCCTCGAAAGAATAATACTAACGTCGCACTCGATGTCCGGAGTAAAGGCGAAACGTTCCTTCTTAAATTCAGTCTCAGCTATTGCAATTACTACGTTGCTTTCGACGAATTGATCAGAAGCGCGAAGAAGAGTAGAGAAAAGTTCTTCCACAGGATAAATTATAAATTCATCCGCTATACCGTTTGCTACGAAAAAAATTAATAAAAATTTCTGAATTCTTTTTTTTCTTCCGTTTTTCTTCCGAATTCTTTTCGAATTCATAAATATTTGGTTAAATTTTTTATTTTTACAATTTCGTTAACTGAAACTCACCGACGGATTCGTTCATTCTTCGCAGAAGAGACGGAATCATGTGAAGCATCCCCGATCGCGTGTAAATCGGCGGAGGCTTTCCGTGGATCATGTTGGGCTGCAAAAACTTTAACATCTTATCGTATATGACGCTCCAATCGCCCTCGGCGACCGGCAAATCCCAGCGAAGCTTGTGACTCTTTTCGCTCGTCTCCATCGCTGTAAGAGTGTAACCCGGAAAGATCGGCGTTCTTATTATCTCGTGATAATAACGCGTTATACCCTCTTCGAGGGAAAATTCGGCAATAGCGAATTCGGCGGGACAATAATCAACGTCCCCGTAGTCAGGCTGCCGCTCGTAGTAATGATTCATGTGGAGGAAGATAAACTTCAACGAGGGTATCGCTAAAAAATCAAATTATATTATAAACCCTCGTAAGAAAAAAAGGTTTTGTCGGGAATGCAATAATGCGATATTAAATGAATTAGTTAATTTAATTGTTTTCCAACACGTGTTTTTCGAAACAAAGCCGTTTTTCAGGTAAATTACGAATTTGATTTTTATTTTTTTCGCACTCCGAAATCAATTTTTTTCTGGCAATAAATCAATTTTTTTTATCCTCACCGTCGTACTTCTTTGCCTCGGTTATAGTGTGTCTTATGTGAGCGCGCATATTATGCTTAAAATCCTGATCCTTCGCCTCCTGCTGTTTTATAATCTCGATGCTTTCGCCGGTACCCGCTCGCTTGGGTACCTGCAATTCGACTTTTCCTTGCTTCGCTCTGTTCGTGTAGTACGCTTTTTGCTCCGGCGTCAACGCCTAATGAAAGACGATGAAAAAAAAGGCACATTGCTAATTTATTATTTTTTAACTTCAAACCCATTTTATCAAAGGGTTTCACTTTCAATCAATGAATCAGAGATTAATTTGAAATTTCAGTGATTCACAATACGAATAGCGCGAATAGCGCACGAACGATCGAGCACTCTATTCGTCTTTCACGCGATTTTTTGTAAATAAATAAATGAATAAATAAAAATTAGGATAAATCGGAAAAAATTATAATAATGCTGAGATGTAACTGTAACGAAAAAAAAATAAATAAATAAATAACTTACTTTATACGCTTCGTTGCATCCGGCATCTCGCTGAACGTCTCCAAAACCATTTGGAAATTTACGTCCCTGTGATTCCTCGCGCATTTTCCAATCGCACATGAAGTACCAGTAGGCGTTTTTCGCTTGTTTTTTCGGCATTTTTATTTCTTTCTTTCGATAGATTCGATTTATTCCACAGTGTGTAATTAAAAAAAAATGTATTTATTATTTAAATATTTCTCTTTGGTTACAAGTCTTGTGAAAAGTCGGCGATACTTCGAGTCAATTCAATAATCGGAAAACTGATTGCTGCGCTCGATTATACACGAGAACCGTCGGCGAGCAAAGTTATTTCAGAACTGTTGGCTCAGCGATTTTACCTGCGTATTTATAAGGATCGTTGAGACAGGTATGGCAGTTATTTCGGAGAGGGGAAAAAGTATCGACGAATAAGACGTTCGAAGAACCATTTTTTTTATCTGTATAGATAAAAAAAAGGTCTAACGGTTCTAAGGGAAAGGGGCGGACACCCCTTTTCTCTATCGCTACGCCTATTGTTGTCCGGACTTTTCCGGATGTCCCCCGAAAATTCCCCGTCGAGTGCGGACATGCGGTCTCATTTTCTATGCGTTGCACGACCCTTCTGCACTGTGGAAGACAATTTGAAGAATTTTTTCTCGGCGAGGGAAACCGAAAAATTATATCGGAGACGCTGCCGTTCGAATTTATAGAAAATCCAATGTTTTCTTCGGTCATTTTTATTAAACATTAATATTGAAATTAATTTCAATGGTTCGAGCGAAAATCTTATGATTCTTTTTATTACTTTTATTCGACATAATTCTTAATGTACCAATGTATTTATCGATAATTCAAAAACGATAATCGATTGAAAAATTGTTTAAAAAATGTATCTTTTTTTTCTTTTTTTTTTTGGAGTAAAATAATTTTTTTCAATAGCTGCGAATTTACGGTACAATTTTATAGCGTACGGTAATTCAGCTTAATATATAATAAGATACCCACGCGGACTGACCGTTAGGTCAGACGAAAACCAAGGAGAAATGACCGGCCGACCTTTCCGTTCGGATCAGTCCGCTGGGGCGAGAAATTTGTTGGTGTTTTTATATTCCGATCGAATAGGACACTAAAATTGAAAAATCCTTTATACCATCGCTAAAAACAGCACTTTAAGCCGATGGGGCAGTGTTGGCAATGAGACAATATGTATATTTCAGTTCAATTAATTCCCATGAGAGTCATCGAGATTTTCTATGTTCATTTCGTTTCTTCGCTCTGTGAGAGCCGTTCGGCGTTCTCAATTTTGTTAAATAATCCTCTGTTTCGTTTAGATTGTCACTCGCGTACAATCGAAACGAATAAATATCCTCCATAGGATCGTCAAACACTTCTGACGCGAATATAACGATCGAGCGAATGAATAACGCGCGTATTTGGTTTTCGGGCAGATATTATTAATAATGAGAAACGTCAATTATCCCGATTACAAAATGTCTGTTCTTTTTGAAAGTCCCGTCAAAACTTTTGTCATGGCGATCGATTTCGTATCGTTCCGATACGGAAAAAGAAAACACCGATTTATTATCGAAGGGAATCGAGTGAATGTTTATTTATGCCGAATGGATAGTATCGTTGAGTATTATGACTCGTAATACGTCGGTATGTTTTGAAGTGTCGGCGAAGAAGACTGTTATGAAGAAAACAATCGTCGTGAAGTTTCGATTGTCCGTTAGTCAATTGTAAGATCGGCGCGAGCGGATCTATTCTCATTCTGATGTTTCCGCATCGATGGATAAGAGGAATAACATTGCCGTATTCGTTACGATATGTATTCCGTAGAAATTCAAAATTCTTATGATTCGTAAAAAAATTAACTATATAAAAAAAAAAGAAAAACAGGATAAAGTAAAAAATAATTGTTTATGAATAATTAAAATTCAAAAGGAAACGTAATTTTTCTTGTTTTCAGCGATTCTATTATGTTGACTGACGAAAAAACTATATAATTGCTAGAAATTTATTTTTTTCTGAATTTTTCTTAAACGACACCATTCACTTTGCCGTCGTCTCGTTGCGCTGCAGAATGCTTAAATGAGTGAAAAAAAATTAAGTTAAATGAACTAAAACACAATCGTTTAAATATATATATCTATATATATGTATATTTTTCACAGCGTTATTAGCGACGATACAGAATTTTACAATAAAGGCGAACCCCAAATTATCGTGTAAATTGGTTAATACATTAATCGTATTAGAATTATAATATTCAGGGTACAGAAAGAAAAAACAATTCTGTTTGTTACGTGTAATTGCGTGAAAAAAAAAAACAAAAAATTGGAAATGTCTTTTTTTTTAGCGTTCTTCCGTTCGCGGTACAAACGAGGCGCGCTATCGCCACCGTCTGCACTTCAACACAAAAGATTCGTTTGTTTTTTTCATCTTTTTAATAATATTAGCTTAATCGATAATTTCTAAACTTAAGTTCAAGTTCTTTGCAACTTGGATGACACGCGTTATAATAGAAAAAAAAAAGATCATATCCAACATCGAGAGAAAGAAAGAATGAACAAAAATTGCATACACGATTTTTGTGCCGTATGAACGTAAAACTAAGTTTGATTTCTTCGAATAAAGATTTTTTTTATCGCCCGCTCAGCGCTCTCTCCATTATTTCTTTGTGCCTAAAACCTGTAGGCGAAGTATTTTTTTTCTTCTTTCTCTTCTTTACAGTTTTCCAAACGGGCGGGCGATGTTTCCGCTAAGCGAGAGAACGAACCAATATTTACACAATAATATTCTCTCACCCGCAACCTGATCTGTGATAATTCACTCGCAAGCATTATTCCTTCATTTTTTTTTTTTTTTCCTTTAACATTACTCTCGCCTTGCAGTCGAGCAGAGTCGCGTATATCGGGAAAATAACTAGCAAAAAAATAAAAAATAAAATAAGAACGGATGAAAAAAAAAATAGATAGACAGTTGGAAAATATTCCTAAAGTAATGCGATGCATGCGTTCCGTTCAAGGAGCAAAGAAACGTAATTGAAAAAAAATTATTGTAATGTAAGTATTAAATAACATTCTACAAACACTCAATATATATACTATAACGCCTATAACGCTCGCGGGAGCTTATAGGAATCGTGTATCATTATAGTTTATAAAAACGATTATTTCTATGCCTAAATTTCAGAAATTATACATTAAATCGTAATTTTTTCGTTTGTTTTTTTTTCAGTAATGTGAGTGTACCAATTGTATGTTTTCGTTTTAATATATTAAAATTCTTAACAATCAAAGCGCGCGAGACGGCCGAAAAGTTCGTCGACGAGAAGCAACCGGAATCCTTTTCATATTTGATGTTATTATTTATACCCCGAACCGGCTCCGGGCTCTCGATCGATCGATCTTTCGTCTCGCCTCGTCGCTTTCACTCTATCTAACTACAATTAGTCGAACTTAAAAAAAAAAATACGTCTTGAAAAGAGATTTTTCTGTTACGATTTTTTCGAAAAAAAAAGAAAAATAAGCGGCTCGCGTTTCACTGGTTTCGTTGAGAAAACGACGACGAATTTCGTCGTTATCTCTATTATCGTTCGATGCGAGGAAATATATTATTTATTTTATCGTATATAAATGGCATCCAAATGATTTTTCGAAAAAAAAAAAAAAAAATCGGCAATGCTTCGCGCTAAAGCATTTACCGTAAATTGTCGATACTCGATCTCTCATTGAAGACTTTGAGGCTCTCGTGTCCAGAAAAAAAAATTGAGAGATGATTTAAAAAATGGTACTCTCGAGCCTCGCGTTTTTTTTTTCATTTGCTCGATAATAAATTCACGGCGAAAGATACAATTATGTTCTCGAATACTTATTTAATCAGTTGCGTGCGTGTGGACACTTTGTGACGCACACCCACGAGAGGCTTCGCACACGGAGACTCGGTAACAATCAACGAGTTTCTTTTTTATTTGTTTTTTTTTTTACTTCACTTTCCCCAAAGTAAATTCTATTTCGTTATAGATTTACTCTTTGATTTTTTTTTTTCTAAAACTTATCTTATCCACCCTGAGGTTAAGAATGTCGTCTATTTATCGCCTGTCGGTCGACGATTCTCGCCGATCGGAGAGCGAAAAAGAAAATAGAGATAGATGACAGAGTGGATATTTAAGAGGCGATTACGATCAATTTTTGCTATGGCTTTTATCAAAAGCGATTTATCGACGATTAATGCTTTACGATCCTAAGTTTTTTGTTTTTTTTCTGGTTTTTTGCTTTAGCGATGCGAAAATTTCTATTACAATTGTAAGAAAGCTGATTTTTGTGGATACTTCGGTATCGTTTAAGTCGTTCTAATGAGATTTTTTAATTTTTTTAACGTCGTCGTGAACCAATCGCGCGCTCAGTTTACAGTCTGAATGGCGCCCTTTGATCGATCGGTGTTGGCTTTCCTTTTCGCGACATTGGCGTTGTGTTCGACACGGATGTGTCCGATGCACCCGAAGGTTTCCTCGAGAGTTTCGAACCCGGTGGCAGAGGTGTACTTGAACCGCTCGATGGTGTTCGGGTCCTATTATAATAATCCAAAAAATCATTAAAATTCATTCACAAATAATAGAATTAATCTCTGAAATAACGAATTCAAATTCTGTTCAACGAATTATCATAATCCTCGACTATACCTGAGAAATTTTCAACTTTTGGAATCTCAGATTTCAGTACAAATTATCAAAAAAACAAAATTACAACGCGAGATTTGTAGAAAGAAATAGACGGGGAATAGTCTGAAAAAAAGCCGTGTGTTATAATCGAAATAAGAAAGATATAAAGATCGATTATTATCATAGCGACGCTTTGTATCGATATGTTGAGAATTTTATTATATAATTATTTTATAAAATTTATATCAATGTAATTTAATTTTATAGTTGAGGATTGAAAATCGTTTCGCAAAATTTCAATCGCGTCTCAAACAAAACTATGCACAGTAATAGCAATAAAAAAAAATCGACGATAGAAAAGAAAAAGAAATAGTCGAAGCATTTTTTGTTGTTATCTAAGAGTAGATTAAGCCGGTTACCTAGTAGCTTGTTTAACTGCCGTTGGGATGTTAGTTGCGGAGCTTGTGAAGGCCGAACTGCCCCTAAGCATTATAGACAGATCCACATGAATTTACGATAGTCAAGAGATCAAAGCAACGAATATATGTATAGATAGATAAATCTCACTGTCGACAGCGTTGAAATTATATGATTGGTGAAACAATTTCAATGAAATGTAAAAATGTAAATGATTCGAAACGAAGTGGATAAATGTGCGAATGTAAGGAAACGAAACGGCAGAAAAGCTTTGGCGAATGAAACGAGTGAACGATGGAAAAAGAGAAAAGTATATTTAAACTCATCAATGGATACGATAGAAAAACAAGTGATTAATGAAACTCAAATTTTCTACATGCTTCGTCCGATATAAGATACAAAAACAATACCTTTCGGTGTGAACGACTTACAAAAAAAAAAGAAAATCAAACTAAGAGACATGGAAAAGAATAATCATACGGGGAAAAAAAACTTCACACACACGCAGACACACACACGAGCAGTAGATCGCGCATACCCAGTGGAGTCAGTAGAAATTGTAGAATGGTTGCTTTGTGTGGAATGAGTCGAAAAATTGCTCGTAGTAGACTGAGGGGATTTTATATCCGGTCCAACGTACACAGGAATCCGAGAGCGGCTAAACCATCACCATACAGTATTAAGCAATTAGCAAAGATGATTTTTTTTTGCAATCATTGTAGACCCAAAAAAATCGTCGGCAATCGTTATTAGGAGAACAAAAATACCGGAAAATCTATATTAACACCGTAATAAATGTGTAGAAATTTAATATACGAGTAAAAGCTTTTTTAATTATATTAAAATCGTAAATTTGAAGTGTGTATTGAATAAAATTTAATAATCGCGGTATAAAAAAATTGCCCGGAAATTTGACAGCGAATTTAAGGGCGTCGTATATTAATTTTCGTAAACATTTTTTCCACAATGAAAAAAAAATGAATATTGGAAGGGCGTTCCGAACGATTTGGGATTCCTGTTAATAAATTTCAATGAAAAAGCATACCAAATCCCTGTAAAATGTTTTAGTCTCACAATCCCAACACCGACGATTAGAAACAAATGTTTTTCCCGAACATCGGTAACGTGGCAAATCGCAAAAAGCCATTTTTTGTTTGTTTGTTTTGTTGAATTTCCACAAAAACACCCGTAAACCATTAATGTTTTAATTCTGCTTTACCTAATCGGTGTTCCGACACCAGACAGGGTTGGTATACTCGACGTTCGATAGATCGAGCCAAACCTAAAAAATGTTATTACGCAAACTATTGTTACTCTGATTGCTAAAGCGAGTGAATTTTCTCGTTGAGGACATTGATAAATATGTCTTTCCGTCTTATCAATTCATCACATTATTTTCTCTGCCGTCGAAAATTTTCGTAAGTATCAAACATATTCTTTACCCATCCAATTTAGTTCTATAAAAAAAATTGTGTCGTTTACATTTTTGTGAAATTATATTCGCATTTTCGTTAATTAAATTTTAACCACAAATTTTCTCACTTTTATAAAATTCCGACGATCAGAAAAGACAGTGCGATAAATAAAAAAAAAATAAATGATTTCGGAGTAAATCAAAGAAACGGTCGGACGAACGAACAGTCTATCGTTGTAACTATCGGTAGTCGGTGATTCGGAATTGAAACAATTTCTTTCTCATAATGCTCCACGCAGTCATGAATTTTAATTAGTAATTATTATTAATCTTTACGATTCACTACGCGAAATTATCAACATCGATTCCATTATGCATCTCGTACCGCAAATTTTCATCGTTGTATAGAATTGTTAAAAAAAAAAATAGAATCGTATCAAAAATGCGAAAGATGCAAGTTTCTCGCTTACCGTTAATGCATTGTATGCAAGTTAATGTTATCTGTGTAAATAAACAGATGCATATAGCGGCAATACATGTTAGTTTTTGTTTCCGAGATATGTTTGCTTCTGTCTTTTTTTTCTTTTATTTTAAGTAATCTTTCGTTAGCGCGATAAACGTTCGACAAACCTCGTGGGAACTCCGCTCGCAGGACTGACGAGTCCCGTCGGTGTACGCGGTCGCGAACTCGAACCGTTTACCGGAGCAGCCAATCGTCTACCAGAGATGCTGTTGTGTCGACTAGATGTAGGCGTGTTGCCGGTCGTACCGACCGTTCTTCGGGGAATACGGCTTGGCGTACCTGAGTCATCTGCAATGAGAACGTTAACTTTCATTATTTTTTCGCTTCTTACAAATGTGCTTCCTATTGGCATCAATTAAAAAAAAATTCGGATAAATTTGGTAGATTTCCGCACCTGTGCTGTCCAGAGATTGCGTAGAACCGCATCGACTAGGAGGCTTGCTGCCTTGTCGCGATGCTGGCCGACTGCCTGGTCTGCTGGCGGGTCTCGACGCTGGTCGGCTCGATGGACGACTACCACCTAAAAAAATCCACAAGATAATTAATAAAAATTCCTTAACAAAATTAAATAAAAATTTATCGAGGTAACAAATTAATATTATAATTTCGTCACTGTTTCGCGAACTTATATACACAAATTTGTAAATCGTCATGAAATTTAGAAATTGAATATATAACAAACGAATTGACTGTTTACAGAAAAGTGATACGCAGGAAAGTTAACCGATAAATCTAAATTTGAAAAAAAAAAAAAAATGGGGACACTGAACTTTTGAGATTTTGACGATTTCGACTGGAAATCGAAATTCAGTGAATTTTAAAATTTCGGGATACCAATTCTTCCGTAAATTAGATGTAAATTACACTGTTTTTGTAGTATTAGTGATTTTTTTTTATTTAGAAAATATTTATTACATTGTGATCTTTGATAAAAAAATTAAATTATTCTTGGATTATACATTACCTGGAGTGAGAGTACTCCTGTAAGGTGTACTGGTCTTTCTCGCGGGCAATCTGAATGAACTCTCGTTATCGCTGAGACTGTCGGGCGTTCCGGCGCTCAAAGACGAACGCGAAGCTCTCGTTTGTCCCATCGGCACGCTTCGGGCGCTGCGTTCTCTCACCTGATAAATGCGAATAATTTTTCGGTTAACCGGTGTCAATACAATACCGAAAATTTCCGACAAGAAAAAATGATCGATGTGTGTCAAAAGCTACGTCTTGCAAAAACGTTTTGCAATTATCGATAAACTCAAATTCGTCGATATGTGACAATTATGTTACGAAAGAAAAAAAACTGTGATATAATAACTACGGATATGATTTGTTAGGCATCGCAATCGAGGACTATGGAACTACATTACGATAAAATTATATCGTTGATAAAAAAATTTAATTTATTTCGGATCAATGAATTCGCGAATGGAGCCCTCGTTGGCGCATACCGAACCGCGTCAGATTTAGTTCAACGTGTTTCTAATTAAATAATAAGTACGTACCCTCTGCTCCTACTAACTGTTAAAACTATTAAAAATGTCAGATTTATTTATGGTAAAACATTGAAAAGCAGAAGACAAATTATCGATTGCTGCATTTACGAGATTTTTTGAAAAAATCGCAAGAATTTTTTTTTTAATAAACGTTACTGTGCCATTCGAAAGCTTTTGAAAGAAAAAAAAATTATTTTAGATATATATATATTTTTTTAGCCAATAAAAGCAACGAGAACGAAACATATTTACCATAATTAAAACTGATCGGTTTTTTCGAAAAAAAAAAGATCATGCAAACTTACCACGAGTAGTTGGGAGAGATAGAGTAGCTTATGATGATTCGAAGTATCTCCGATCAACGCCACTATGCACGCATCAATACAGGAAATTGTTATATGCATCTTTAAAATAATTCTACCGCAACATTTCTACACACATTTTGTTTCCTTTTTATTTGTCTCATACTAAAAAGTTTTTTCTCAAACGGACGATTTACGTCTGTGAGTCTTTGAGATCCGAGCAGTGTAGAATGATTTATCGATCCGTTTGAGAAACAGGTATTTCCAAAAAGTAAAACAAAAAACCAAAGTACAGACATTTTTTAAAGAGCTCGAGAATATACTTGTAATTTAATTGTGACGAGTTTAAACATCGATAATCTGTGTTTTATGGGAGGAATAATACAATTTTGAGGCATTCAAATCAATCGAAATAAGAAATTACATGATTATCATGAATATATTGCAGAGACAAAATATACTTGTTGATGGAGCTATTCGTACGTAAAAAAAAGTGGATGTTGGAAGAAAGTTAAAAAATCGATAAACTTTCCATTTGAAAGTTTTTTCTTACAGAATAAAAAAAAGAGTATTAAAAAAATAATAAAAATAAAAAATGTTAATATCAATAATTTCATTTAATTTTTTTTTTATAATTTCAATGTCAAAAAATGTGTGCATTTTTCGAATGCTCCGTATATATATCACCTTATCAATGGCCAAAAGATTTTTCTTCGATGCTCGAGCGCAACATATGCCTTCCTTTGGCCTTCGATAACGCGACATACACCTAATCATCAAGTATATCTTCACAAATATATTCCATGATAAATAAAAAACAAACTTTCACTAAAGAAAATTAAATGTATGAATGGATGATAGCCTGATACTTGTATTCTACACCGCGGCGAATAATCGTGACGTACCGAATGATGAACCAACGTGGTTTGTACGGGAGCCAACTACGACACCTGAGTTTCATAGATCACACACCTAAATAACGAATGCAGGGGGTACCAATCGGACAAAAATCAACGATTAAAAAAAAGAGCTTTTTTCATACGCTATTTTTTTTTTTTTAATAAGGGATCGGTATCTCAGCGAAGCGCAGTTTCAACAGTCCAAATTTTCACATACACCACTCCAATATTTCTAATATCGAAACTTTGCCTTTGCCATGCTACTGAGAAAATGTAGCAAAAAAAGTTAAAATAAAAAAATAACGAAAAATAACTTACAAACACAAATTCATGACAAATCGCACGACTGAGCAAGAAACAAGAGAAAAATATGTTATTTACCCAGTGGTAAGAGGGGGCGTGCATGTGGAGAGGGTACGAGCACGGGAGGTCCTCCTTTTGCCTCAAACTCTCAAATATCGGCATCAGCTGGTTCATAAACTCCTCCGCTATATTGTGTCACCATAAACCAAATTAATCGTACTAATTTGCTTCGGCAAATTTTCATTTTTTTTTCGTTGATTCCTAACAAACGAAGCAAATGCGCGCACTGACGCACAGTTCGCTAATGAAAATTATAATCTATCGTCCTGCAATAGTAAAAAAAAAAAAAAAAACGAAAAAAAAAAGCAAACTAACGACGAATACGCGCGCATTCGGGAAGTGAAATATCGAAACCTGCATGATATTTCTAAACTCTTCGATATCTATTTAATTAATTTTTTTTAATATAATTTTCTATCGCTCGTCTTTTTTTGGGGGGCGAAGGGGGGGAAAACAATGTCCTATATATCCAAGAAAATCACATCTCCTGAGGTTTGCGTTGAAGATATGCCGTTTCGGTAGCATTTGTAGCCCAGCAAAGTGGCGCACCGCAAAACAAACAGTATTCGCTTCTTACCAAATTGGAACACAACCCAAAGATATAGATATAGTCGTACAAACGAATTAACAGCGTTAAAGCGATTTTGAAGAATTTTAAATTCAAACTTTGATGTACCGCGATAATTTCGCTGTAAATTCGTTTTCGACTAAAAACTTAAAATCACCGGCTGACGAAAGAATATTCAAGCGTTCCAATCACTTCTACCAAAGTGACTCTACGAAATATAAAAAAATAATCCAACTTTTTTTCATGCTTCATGCAAAGAGCGAATCGTGAACCACCGCGGACGTTCGACGTTCCCAGTTTATACTTACCGATCCACAAAAATGTTGAGAGTGACCAGAGCTTTGTTTTCTTTTGGCATGAGAGGCTTGTATTTTGTATGTGTCGAAAGATTTACGTGACAAATGCGATGCAGGTGTCTTTGTGTGTTGTGTACAAAAAATTAAAAAAAATCATGTATCTGCTGGTACTTGTGACAACGACAGACATCGCGAAGTTTCGGAACAAAAATTTTCTCAAATTTGAGGCGTTTACTCTCGAATCATTGCGCGTTGTTCGCAGATGCTTGCGGTTGTCACAAATCGTGCAAAATGTGTATGTACGATGAAAATAAGAGAGCAAATTGGAAAAAAAAAATTGAAATATTCCTCGTAAAGGGAGAACCCTGTTTTGTATCTTTTTTTTCTCGATGGCCTTTGACGACGTTTACCTTTGTAATTGGACCAGCGGAGGACATTTGCGAACGTTGCAGGGTTGAGGTCGGACTCGGTTTGGACCTGAACGCCGTCATTGTCTGGCTGACACCATCCGCCAATATGAATTGTTCCCGCAGCTCAATATTCGTTCTTCCCTTGGCTACAGTGTGTTGCGTGCACGCAGTTAGTAGGAAGGCGTAATAGGATGCCAGGGCGGGGGGAATTGTAGTTTTTTTTAAAGGATGTGCCAAATAGTTTTTTTTTAATACAAAGAACAGATAGATAGAGAAGAGGATCGCAAAAATATCGATTTACAATAATTACAAGGAGACAAAATAAAAAAGGAGAGAATGAAATTTAAAAAAAAAATAATTGTGTGGCAAAATTGAATGTTCCAAAAAGGAAGAAAAAATTATGGTAATAATTTTTTTTTTACAGATTCACAGTGTCAAACCATGCAGATTATTAATCGAGAAGAATGAAACGAATTTTGTAACGATGAGTGAAAAAATAAAAATAAAGAAAATGTATGGATGGAGAAAAAAAAAATTGGTGAATTTCGGCGCATGTTGCGATGTATTTTTTGTGTGGTATGCGTGTGTTTGTGGATGTGTCAGTGTAAAAAGGAAAGAAAACGAAAAAAACATTTAGGATGAATAAAAGAAAAATAAAAACTATTCTTTTAATAAAAAAAATTATATAAATAAATAATATGAGGAATATAACTCGGGTAAACACTTGAATAATGAATGCAAATTCACGAGACAAATGAAACATTGTTTTTTCTTTCGTGAATTTGCATTTTTTTTTTTTTCATGACATTCTCGAACATCGATCTCTCGAGAATTTTGTGAATTTTATGCAAAGCTCTTTCGCGACGTTCGAGAATTTCATTCTAATATTATATAACCAGAGATTCCAACTACGTTGCTACTTATAAGAAAATTTGTAACACGAAAATCTGTTTCTAAAAATATTTTGTTAACACGCGCGATTCCATCGTGAATTTCAATTAATATTTTTGAGTTCCAATAAACTCGTTAATAAATTTCGTGTTTCAAAGAGAGCGAGAGATAGAGAGTAAGGATCGAAAAGTCCGGTGTTCGGTAAAATTATTGAAAACTTCATTGTTTACTTCTACATTTGGTTTTTATTAAAAAAAAAAGATTCTAAAATTTAATGGATTTGGTTAAAAATGCAGGAGTTTATTCTGTGTTCAACACCGAGTGAACTTTCTCTTTGGAAAAATATCGTACAACGCATAGTTTCCGAGTTACGAGCAATTTAAAATTTCGGCCAATGAAAGCTTCGCGGTAGATGGCGCTGGAGCGCCAGAGTATTCTCATTGGTTGAAACTTTGACTGTTCATATCTTGAGAACTACGGAGCATAGAAAAAAATGTCCAAAGCGAACATTTCCTCAACTTTGAAGCCTGAATACGATCCGACAACTTGTTTAGAAAATAATTTTTTGCGAATAAATATATATTTTAAAAAATAAAAAAAAAATAATGTCGCAACACCGATCTCTTCGATCAATACACAGCACAATAATAAACGATTTTTGTAAATTTTCATAATAAATTCCAACACCATGCTAAAAAAAAAGGCTGAAAAATATACAATAACGCTAAATCATTGTCAATCCCACTCTCCAAAAAAAAAAACCATACCAGTCGATGAATCAAAATCAGGTACATTATCCATCGAGACCCTAATTCGGAGGCTCTAATTAATTAAATTTAAGAGAAATAGCTAAAGTAAAATTTCAAAGATACGAGACAAATCCGATCAGCCTGAATTTTTCCATATAAATAGCAGATAAAAAAAAGATTTTCCTCGGTTATCCGTTACCGCTTAAAATATTCAGACGAATAATGAAATGAATGAAAATAAATGATGATACTAAATGAATAAATTATAATAAACACGTAACACCCTTATTTCCACATGCAGACACACAGAATGAGATTAATGCAATTTCACAGTCCCTACAGCTTTCTTTCTTTTAGAACAATTCGGATCGAGCAATTGAGAAGCTAAGACGGCGTTCTGTTGGTTCAATTTGGAACTTTTTGTATGCAGAACAACATTTTTTATTTTTTCGTAAATTATTGGTAAATTATAGTAATCCAACAAAAATGTAACATTTTAAAAAATTTGTATTTAACGGAAGTCCTTTTTCGGCTTTAGCAACGACGGAAATATTTGTAATAAATATATTTTCCGTTCCATCGAAGAACTTTTCCTTTATTAATTTTTCATTAATATTCGATTGGATGGAAAAAAATGTATTTACAATAATTGCCAAACAGTTCGAAATTTTTCGGTCCGAATAAAAAAATGATCGATTACATTTTTTAGGAGAAAGCAGTAGGAACTGTGAAATGCAGTAATGGACGTGCATAGGAACCTCACCGAGCGGACACCAACCCTCGTGTTGTTCCGGTTTGTTAGGATCCGGTATTGGCATTAGAAAGACTTGAAGAATCAACGATTCAAAATATCAACGTTATTTTTTGAATATCATTTTTTTGTTGTAGTTAATTATCAGGGAATAAACGCCATGCGTAACAAACAAAATGATTAACAGTGTTTTAAACGCATAGTAAAGACGTTAATAATCGAAAGACAAAAAAACAACCGAACAATCAACGCAAGGAATTTTTTTCAGGGCAGGAAGGACAGAGTGAATGAGAAAGCAAGAAAGTTTTTGTTAGTACAGAACTGATCAATGATGTCATCTACCAATTAGTTTTTTTCTTCTTCTTTGTATCCGATAACTATTCCGGATAAAAATTAATCCATCGAATTCCAAGACGGGATATGAATTTGAATAAATCTTCAAAGATTCCTTCAGCAAAGTAAAAATTGAATACAAATTGAACAGTTCGAACATTAGGCACAGTTATTTTTTCCGGATTAGCCGATCGCATTACTCATTGATTTGTATTTAAAAGAAAAGAAACAATTAAAAATAAAAAGTAAAGAATTCAATATCTAAAATGGTCAACTAGCAGCTAAGCAAAGCAAATATAGGCAGACACACACCTCACTTTTCACTCAAAATGCGTTTTGTTTTTTTTGTTTTTATTTACTATCCGGCGATTTGTGAATTCGTGATTAATCAATTAAACGATTGTCAATCGGGGTTACCTCAGGAGCTGAGATCATACACACAAACGCACGGTAAGCGTTATTATTATTATTATTAATATTATTATTAGGACAGAATAGCCCGGCGGCAAAAAAAATTATTATCTCGTTAAAATTCATTAATAAACACATACGAATGCCGTACTATAAATAATTATTATTCTAAAATTAATCGTATTAAGGTTTCGTTATATATGGAATTATTCAACGATATTTCTATCACTATTTTCATTTGTTTTTCTGCGGCGGAGCAAATGAATGTCGACACGTGTGATGACAGTGCGAGAAAAATTATATCGACAGAATTTCAACCGAAAAAAATTAATAGAAAATGATGTTTCTAATATAGAAAAATAGTTGACGAAAAACAAACAAAAAAGTTAATGGTTTTTTGCCTCTTAGGAAGAAGTTACGATTTGGTTGTCAACAGTTTCCTTTTTTTTTATACAATGAAAAACAATTCCTATCTTTCGAAGAGATGAGTAAAGAAAACTGTTCTAACTATAGTTTTTATTCTATTGTTTTTATCAATGTAAAAAATTTCCTCAATTTTTCAAATCTATGAATATTATATCTATTCAATATCGTTTTTGGGAACTTCCCAAATTTCTTATTTTCAACGTTCGACTTCACTTTCAATAATAGAATAGAATTTCTTTTTATTCCTTTTAAATCGTAAATGCAAATTATATAGCTTTGAAATTGAAAGAGAAGTCGAAATGTGATATCGTATAATAAAGAAGATTTTTGAGTGAAACTTACCGCGACACGGATCGTTTTTCAGTAGGAACTCGTCAAGAGCCACCCAACCACCTCCGACGCGCACCATAACGGTGGATCGTAGAATACGGACCAATCGCAATTTTTGACTATCGCCAAACTGCCGAGAAAAAAAAGCAAAAAAAATTACATATTTAAAAAATTATTCACAAGGAAATTGATTTGCGTCACAAGTCGATCTCGAAAAAGAGAAAAAAAATTCCGTACCCGATATTTTCCTTCGCCGACCTGGAAGACCCGGAATTTCTGTCGACACGTGCAGAGCATTACGAGCCGCTTGACCTCGTCGTGTATCTTGTCGGTGTCGTTGTGCGTTCGTCTTTCCTCCCAGTCGGGACGCAGAGCCGCGATAAATTCTTTCCAGTCGATGAGACCCTCGCCGTGACGATCGAAGAGATCGGCCACTGCACCCATTTCCAATCGGGAAGTTTCGAATTCTGAAGAAAAAAAAAAGAAACATAACATTGAATAACAAAGTTTTTTGTTATTTCTTCATTCATTTCTTCAGCCTAATTTTTCGTTTTAATCATAGAACTGTAATTACTGCGCTGATATCATCATTTCAAAGGTGCGTTTGTTGTTATATAAAAAACCAATCATCTATCTGAAACTAAAAGTACCAAAGATTCGAATGAAATACTTACTGGTATTCATAATTCCTTGAATGAAATCTTCCCTTGGAATCAAACCGTCGTTGTTTTTATCCATTTTCCTGAAGAGATCCGTCAGCCGGGACTTCTTGTGATTCATGAACTTCAAGAACTGAAAATATCAGAATGTT
Source organism: Buathra laborator (assembly GCA_934046635.1). Taxonomy (NCBI): domain Eukaryota; kingdom Metazoa; phylum Arthropoda; class Insecta; order Hymenoptera; family Ichneumonidae; genus Buathra; species Buathra laborator. Next base: position 10,093,412 of record OW203897.1, read on the forward strand.
TAACGATTAGAGACGATGAAATTTTGCGTAGTTAAAGACACTTAATGTTATTTAAGATCGATTTTTCGTTACCCTCTTTCGCCAGTCTTCCCAGCTGAAGTTCGCAACGCGATCGAGTTCCTGTATGTAGTTAAGTTTGTCTTGAAGACGACGTTGTCTTTCCCACGCCAACATCCATACGTGACGCCAACGGTCCCATAGAAGTCTGACTCTTGGATTCCGGAATTCCGGCTCCGCTCCTTTGCTGCTCGAGGGAAATAAACAAATGTTTGTTTTTTAAACCCATTCACAACGAAATGATAAGACGGATATCTCAATGATAACGAAACAGCAAAAAAAAAAAAAAACGATGGAAATTCGATCCTAAAATGAAATTCCATACGCGAAAATGAAGTCTAAATTTTCTCGAAGTTTTAGTGAATTTTATGCATAAAAATAACAGAATGACAATACATCTACCGTCCGAAAAAACAGTTTTTTTTTTGTTACTAAATATGCATTTTTTATCAGAGAAAAATGAAAATCGTTTTCCTTCCTTTCGGAAGGAAATAATTTTTTTTTCATTACAAGTAAAATTATTTCGACTCCGAAAAGACTCCATGAAAAATGTCTTAAAATTCTAATACACATTCCTAAACCGAGATATCCGTCTTACCGTAAAAAACATTGAGATGATACAAAGAAGATGAATAATTTGCGATATGGAAACACATGGAGAATGAATTATGAAACTAATCTAAAGTACCCATTCGACTTTTTATCCAAAGAAAAAGCACACAATCTCATCCCCTCAACCAACCGCATCCACACATCCTAAAGCTATGCCGAAAAATGACAATAATAATGATGACGCTGACGGTGATGAAGATTATGAAGTGACTATGAAAGATGATCGATGGCAAGGGATATCGTGAAGAAAAGAAAAACAAAAGGAAAACACTGACCTTCCTTTCGGTGGGAAACGTGGGCCAATGTGCGGCAACGACGGATCTGGCGTTCTCTCGCGGCCTGGACTCGCGCGGCTAAACAAGAACATGCGTTCAAAATCACTCACAGCACTCTACCAAAACTCTGTATATCAAAAAAAGACTTTCAATCTCTTCCCTCATCAGCGCTGTGTCGCACGGTAGTGTAGATAATTCTTTTGTTTTTATTACGTTAAAGAAAACCAAAGGGGTCTGAGTTATCAATTAACATGAAATTATGTATTAATTATTTTTATCACAGGGTTTTTGATTCGACTGAACTCTTGTAATTTAATAAATTATATAATGCGACGATAGATGGTTTTGTCGTATACGACGAGATTGCAATAAGACATTGAAACATTTAACATAACAAAACAGATGATTAGCTCACGAAATCGTACGAACATAATAACGAAACACAAAGGTATGTTAATCGACATGCCGAGGGACAAGCAATTTTTTTTTGCAACTGCACTCTATCGTCACTGATGCCCACTTGTGATAATGACTTTTTTTCTTTCATTGTGGGTAATTGTTAATTATCGATGTGTAATGTCTAAGTGATGTAAAACGGGGATTATTACCTTCCACGTCGGGATTGCAAGAGGTCTCGGCTGCCCTTGAAGCTAAACAGTACCAAAGCAAAAAGGAATTTAGATTGAATTTTTTGAAAATCGAAAATAAAATTGTTGTTTAGCGAAAAACAAAATCGACGAAGAATTAAGATCGATTCGAGCGAAGATAAAATAAAAATCAATTGTAATTTAAATCATTTCAGGAAAATTTGTGACTATTGGATAAAAATTGGGAAAAAATTTATAAAAAATTTTGCAGCTTCTTTTGGTAAAAAAAATGAACGAACGTCGAGGAAAAACGCACCTTTGCTTACGCAGCGGTTGATCGTGATCATTGTCTTGATAGTGGTCCTTACTGTTTCGCCGTTGTTAAACAAATGCGTCATGCAACAACAACAACAACAAACAAATGGAGTTACAACGATGAAGAACACGAGCAATGAACGAAAACAAGAAACAATGCATTTTTGACAAAACGAAGCAACAAATCGTGACACGCGTCATTGCCGCAAGGAAACAATGAGATTACAGACGAATTTTTTTCGTTTTTCAAGCGTTAACATTAATGAGATTCGAACGTAAAACTTGACAAAGTTAGGATTCGTAAAATCAATGATGCAAAAAAAAAAAAGACAAAATTGGAGACAAAAGACGGCGGCAAACGACGAAAAAGAAATCGCGTGCAGACTTACACTTGGCCCGGTGGTTTGCCCTTCGACATCTTACGAGCGTCTTTCACAGGTTTGACCTGTCGAGCTTTGCACACGCGATCGACGTCGTTCTGTCGTCGACTGGTATTCTCCATGAATTCGCGATGATCGGTTATCAGCTCTTCGAGAGTAGCGCGATCGTCGGGTAGTGGTTCGGCTTCCAGCGCGGTCAACGTGCTCGTGAGGCCTTCCAGCCACGCGAGCAATTCTTCGAGAAGATTGTCGAGATCCTGCGAAAACGATTAAATAATTAGTAATGTAAAAAAAAACGAAACAATGATTCATTGTGAATCCCGCATGGTCGTCTTTATCCCGCGACTATCGGGTAAAAAATAAAATAAAGACTAGAAACCTGAAGTCCCTGCATGTGATTCTCGAGTCTCTGATTCCTCTGATGTGCCCAAGTCGAGACTTCTTCCCATCGCGATTGTATAATAGTTATCCAATGCTTGATCACAGCAGCTCCGTCGGGATGCGCTTTGCCGAGTATCAAATGCGCGAGTTCCAGCGTATTATCCTTTTCGAATTCCTTGGCTTTGAGTTCCCGCAAGAATTTCTCATGTTCCATCAATTGATTGCGACTCTCTTGTTCGTCTTCAGGCAATTGACCGGCGAATCGTAATTTCATCTCAGCGTCGCTGAGCCACTCGAGCAAAACGTGAACAGCTTTGTGAAGTTTCTCGGCTTCCCTAAGCGCCTCATCCAATCTCGCAGTTTTATTCGACGACAAACGCGTCACCGTGTCCCACAACGCCGTAACCTCGGATACTTGCGATCTTATCATCGAGGCGTCTTCGATTGTTGCCTTGGATTCGAGTTCCCGTCCGGTTCTTATTACCGACTCCATTTGCGAGGCTCGTGATTCCAAATCCTCTTCAAAAGTTTTGTGCTGATCAACGAGATTCATAACGGTATCGAGATCGCCATGGAGTGGTCCAGTATTAGTCAGTTGTTTTTCGGTTTTTCTCAACCAATCGAGAAGCGCCTGTATCGCGTCTTTGAATTGTCCGGAGAACAGCAATGCTTCCTCGAGTTTTCGTTGACGATCGACGCTCTTACCGCAAACAGTTGTCCATTTGTTCTTCAATTCGTTCAACAACTCCTTGAGCGCTGGTTCGTCGCTCTTCGGCGCTTTGTCCTTCAAAGTCTTGCCGTTCTTCATCGTCGTATCGTATGTTCCCTGCTTAACGCTCAGCGCCTTCTGTACCTCGCGATGTTTGTTTAGACGAGATTTGATCTTCTCGGGATCGTTGCCACCGACACCGTCGGCCGTCATCTCGTCCAGCGTTCGCTCAGTCTCGTCCAACCAATTCATCAGATGGGACCAAGAATCGTGGAACTCGCGTGCCTCTTTGTATCCGTGATCGAGGGCCCGCGTTCTCTCCGCCGACTTCGATACAACGCGCTCCCATCTATGCTGAACGCTTATCATAAGATTCTTTATCAATATTACGTCCTGTTTCTGCGAGAAGTAACGCAAATGGGTGCCTTTCTTGTCGAGATTAAGCATCGTTTCTCGATGGACACCAACGTCCTTCTGGAAGGCTTTGTGATCCTCGATCTGCCCGAGAATCGTTTCCATCACCCGCGACACGGGTTTGAGATTCGTCAGTGTCTTTTCCGCGTTCGTTAGCCAATCGACGAATGCCTGAAGCGCGTCGTGGAATTCTGTTGCTTCCTTCAGCGCTATCTCCAGTTTAATCTTCTTGTCGCTCGCACGAGCGGTAACGCTGTCCCAGCGTTGCTTCAAGTTTCGCAGATTGTGATTGAGGCTTCCGGCGCTCGTGGTACCGGCGCGTTTGAGATATTCCTGTCCCTGTTGTAGTACCGTCTCAACTTTGGGACGATTCAACTCGAGTTCATTGTAAACCTCCATGAAACGCTCAAGCTGCTCGGACGCGGTCTCCGGTAAACCGCCGACCGGTTTCGAGGCGACGATCATGTTGTCCACGTCGCCGAGCCACGAGAGAAGATCCTGTATCTCGGCGGTGAACGATTGCGCCTCCCGCAACGCGTCCTCGAGTTCGCGTTGACGATCCGCTGCTCGTTGAAGCAAATCGCGCCAACGACGATTCAACGTTCCTAATTTTTCCGCCGTCGTTGATGCTTCGGCTGTTCCCTTGCCGTCTTCGATCAATTGCCGTCCCGCGTCGTTCAGCGTATCGACGCTCGTCTGATGCGCTTGGATGTCGTTCACGAGAACCTTCAGCTTCGCTAACTCCACTTCGATCACCTGGGGATCACCCGCCACCGGCTTTAACTCGTCCAACGTACGATCCGTGTTGTCGATCCATACGAGAAGCTCGTCGAGCGCGTGTTGGAACTGACCGAGACGCAGGAGTGCGTTCTCCAATAATCTCTGCCGCTCCACCAACCCACGCAATAAACCGTCCCAGCGACGATTTACCGCGCCTAATGGCTCCTTTATCGCTGCTGCCTGCTCCGACGATGTTCGCTCCGTCAACTCGGCCGCTTGTCTGGAGAGAACATTTTAATAAGTGATGTTAGAAATTTGATTTCTTTGGGGGGAAGATGAGAGCGAAATATTTTAGTGTTTATTAATTTTTCTTTTTTCGATATTCGGAGCTTTTTTTTCACTTTTCAGAGAAACTATGCGAAGAAACATTTTTTATTTTTAATAAAAATTACTCGGAGAATTTAGCTTTTTTTACGCATTGATTCTCTTTACTCATCAAAAGGTGCTGAAAGTGGAAATATAAATTTGTGATATTTCAGAAATTAATTGAAATTTTCAACGAGTCTGAGAATCGATGCAGTTTTTTTTTTACAAGCCGATAAATCATTAAATTACATTGTCATTCGTAATCTTTGTGGTTTTTATTACTTTTTCGAGTTGATTTCAATAATTTTGAATTAACCGAAAAGAAAAACATTTCTAAACTCAAACGTACGAAAAGAAAAGTTACTTCACTCTCATCCTTCTTTTACGCCGGGTATCCAACGAGATACCTTTATAATCTAATGTGAGTTCTTGACCACACCTACAATTTAAACTAAATATTCAATCAACTTGTTGCGTTTTTCTACAGTAGTAAAATTAAAAACATTGATCGATCTACTTGATAAAAAAAAAGAAAATTAAAAAAACCTCTCCGACGTAATATTAAAACCCGTCGTTCACGCTGATCTCGCGTGAAGAAATCGTCTCTCGCACATCTATAATACTGGGGCTCTGCATGCGCACAAAAAATTGTCAACGGAAATCGTGCGTTAGCAACAAACACACGAGTAACGAATACGCAATGTATAATTTGCCCACAAAAATAAAAATACACAAAAGGGGTTTCAAAGGGTTGTTAAAAAAAACGATAAACACAATTATTCTTTTCTTAATTAATTAAATTGCGGGTTCTTTCGGCTGTTGCAAATATTTAGAGAAAAAAAAAATATTTATCGAAGCCATGCGCTAACTACGGCGACAACACTGAGAAGTTGACTTGCCTTGTCAGACTCCTTATTTTTGTTCAGGTACCGAAACAAAAAAGGTTTGGGATTAGATATTTTATGTATAGATACAATGGACAAATATTCGTTTCTTGAACGTCGCGAATTTATCTCAATTCTCTTATCGTGAAAACAATTAATTCGGCCAGTGAATAAATTAAAAAAAAAAACGTTGCAAGATGATTTTTATTTTTTCGCGCAAATGGGCTTTGATTTTTTTAAATCATTTTTTTTAAGTGGATCGCGAGATTTTCCGACTGAAAAATATTGTGAGCACTCGGGACACAAAAAATCTATTTATTTTTTTTTTTTGTGAAAACTTTTCTCTACGTGTAAAAGCCAAAATATCTTTTAGAAAGTAAGAAGAATGATATATTACCTATTGAGAGCTTCGACTTTCACCATATGTGGATCGACCTCTGCCTTGAATCTCGCTAATTGTTTTATCTGCTTCTTCACCTCGTCGATATCGCTACCCAGCATTCCCATGTCGGCAAATTTGTCTTCGGCCTCTTGTAAGAATTCCAACAAATTTTGCAAAGTTTCGTGAAATTCCATCGCTTTTTCCATTGCGTCGATGAGATTCTCTTCGCGTCTCGCATACAGTGCGGTGACGTTGTCCCACGCCTGATCGAGATCCTCGATGTGCTTTCGTACTTCAGGTTTGTCAGGTTCACCGCAGAGTCCCATGAGTTCGTGTCCCGATTGTCTGACTTGTTCGACATCGGGTTTCGTCTGATCGATTTCCTGTCTGATTTCCTGAAGAGCGACCTGTTGTTGTTGAATCGCCGCGGGTTGTGCGGCGGGTGGCGCTTGTCCGGCGAGAGCATCTTGAAGCTCTCGTAGAGTCGCCATAACGCCATTGAGTTCCGACCAGAATTTCTCCGCAACAGCGAGTGTGTCGTCGAGAGTCAATCCACGATCGGTCGTCGCTTTCTGCACGTCGGCCCATAATTTATTCAATTTCTCCAATTTCCGTTTGATATCCTTGACTGCGGGATCGGCGCGATTGCCAGCTTTGCTGATAACATCGTCAGCGGCTTTCTTAACAGCGGCATAAGCTTCCGACCGCTGCGCGAGATCGTCGGCGAGAGCGGCGTTCTCTTCCATCTGATCGCGTAGTCTCGGTGGATGAGCGCTTACGGCTTCAACGCCGTTGACCTGATCAGCTGTGGATCCCAATGCTCTCAACATACCTTCCAACTTGTCGGAGAATTGGGAGGACTCTTGCAACGCGGCTTCGAGGGTTTGTTGACGAGCGCGAAGTTCGGCTCGCAGCGCTGCGTAACGCGCGTTGTCGGCGTCGAGGATATCCTGAACTTTGGCGCCTTCCTCGTCGTTGCATAATTTTATCAACGCTTCGCCGGTTTTATTCAATTTTTCGACGAGGGGTTTGTGCTCATTGATGCTCTGTATCAGAAGCTCATTCTTGTCCTGTTGATGAGCGATGAGATCGGGACGAAGTGCCGGCATCGGTAGCATGGCGACCTGTTGTTCAGCCTCCTCGAGCCAACTGACGAGACCCGCGTGAGTGTCGCGAAGATGTTCGGCGAGCGGCAACGCTTGTTCGAGAGCCCCGAGTCTGTCGGTCGACAATACCGAAACGATTTCCATCGTTTCGCGAAGATCTTCCATCTTATCTCTTATAGTCGACGTATCCTCGTGATGAGCATTTTCTCGAATGACTTTCTTCGCCGTTGATATAACGTCGCGTACGCGTCCCTTCTGACTGGATATATCGTCATTGAGAGCTTTGTGCTCTTTGAGCTGAACTCGGATGATCTCAGGTTCGCTGCTCGGCGGTTCGGCTTCGCGCAATTGATTGTCGACCTCGCGGAACCAATCGAGAAGATCGTCGATGTCGCCGATAACCTCCAGTGAACGTTGTTTGCTCAATTGTATTCTCTCAGCTTTGCGCTGTATCTGTTCGGCGATTGCGTCGAAACGACGATTGTCACGGGTCACGAGACCTTCGATCGTCGCGGCTCCTTCGCCCGGCGATATTTGACAGAGTTGAGGACCGACGGTGTTCAATTTTTCCAGTACCGGTCGATACTCGGATATCTCCATTTCCAAGCGTATTATCTCCTCCTCACGCGGCTCAGCGGATTGCAGAGCAGCTTCGGCTCCCTGCATCCAATCCATTAGACGATTGTGATTGTCGTGGAACTGCTGTACCAGCGGTAGTGCCTCCTGCGCGTGTTTTAGAAGATCCGAGCCGCGAGTAACGAGATCGTTGAATCTGCGCTCAAGCGAATCGAGTTTATCCTTCAACTGGATCGCCTCATCGCTGGATATATGTTCGCGAAGCTTAAGACCCGATTTCACCGTACTGTCGACTTCGGTCTGACGAGTGGATACTTCTTCCGTCAGATCGGCGAGATCCTCCATCTGCTGCAAAAGTCTTTCCGTGTGAACGGCGAGGACTCGATATCTCGAGAGACGAACCTCCATACTCTCCATCCACGCCTGCAGGTCCTGATAGGTGAGAACCAAGTGACGAAGATCCTGACACGATGTTCGAAGCAAATCGCTGAGATCGTTGGAACGATCGACGAGAGCGGCGTAACGATCGGCAGCGTCCTGCAGCTTGTCGGCCAGTGTCGCCGCCTCGTCTTCACCGACGAGACTCATTAGTTGACTCGCGATTTCTGTCAGTTCGCTGAAATCGGGTTTCTTCGAGAGTATATCGTCATGAAGGATGTCGTGTTCGGTTACTCGTTGTTGTATCTTCTCCTCGTCGGTCGGCACGAGTTCCATGTCCTTTACTTTTCTCTCGGTTTTTTCCAACCATATTGCCAATGGTACGAGTTTCTCTTGGAACTCCTTTGCGACTGCCATCGCTTGTTCAAGAGCGTCCATACGCTCGGCCGCACCTTCGGTGAGATTGTCGAAACGTCCGACCAAATCGTTCAGCTGTTTTTCTATCGCCTTGCGCTCCTTTGGATCCGCTCCGGCTACGACCTCCTGTCCCATGTTGTAGAGCGACGACATCGAGTTCTGACGATCCATCAGCATCTTCTTCAAGAATTTTTGCTCCTGCAACTGCGCCTTCACGACCTTGTAGTCCGACGACGGTGGCTTCTGATTGGCAACCATCTCCTCCGTGTCGGCAAGCCACTTTTCCAAACCGTCGAGCGCCTCTTGGAATTTGCCGGATTGTAGGAGACCAACGTCGAGCCTTCTATCGCGTTCGTTTAACTGCGAAAAATAACAAATTGAATTAAAAAAAAAAGTCTTTCCGAACATTTTCAATTTTTCTCGAGATAGTTAATCTGTACATTTTTTTCAATTTTATTCTTTCGGAAACAACGAGCACACAAAAAAAAATTCCACGTTTTCGCGACGACAAAAAAAATTCAAAACAATATCTTTCGTGTATTTTGGGTAATAAATTTCTAGATAAGATTTTCCATAAAGATTTGTCAGCGAAGAAGCGACAACATACAAAATTTTATTATTGGTTAAAAAATAGTTTGTTTCGCGAAAATTTTACTCGGATAACAGAAAAAAATTGTTGTACTTTGTGCCACAAGCGTATTTTAAAGTAAAAGTCTTCCATGCGCGCTGAGCACGCGGCGAAGCCCTCTCTCGTCGAAAGATTCGCGTACAACTGTTCGATACTCGTGCGAGAATCCCGAGAATTACATGATTACGTAAGAGAAATTTTTAAGAGGATTTTCTCCGACGGTACGACAAACACAAGCAAAGCGAGACTTACCCTTTCCTTGAGATCGTTCCACTGTTCGTTCATTCTATCGAGATCTCTCTCGATATTGGTGGTGCTAACGTCGCGTCCGGCGGTCTGTACGAGCGCTTGACCTGCGACATTGAGCTCATCGACGGTACGAGCGATCGGTTCGATCTTTTGAGCCTTTAGCGCCCGGAAGTCTTCCTGCTGTGCTTTTATCGAATCGACTTCCGATCCGATCGGTTTGAAACGACGAACCAATTCGCTCGCGTCTCTGATGTCGTTGATTGCATCGCCGTGGGAGTGATAGAATTTCTCGAGTTTCTTCAGCGTGTCGCCGAGTTCCTCGTCGCGATTGCGCGCGCGTTCGTCGAGTCTGCCGATGTTGCGTCGCAGCGAGTCGAGCTGATCTCTCGTCGCAACGGCGTCGGGCGCGAAACCACTGTCGACCAAATTCTCACCGGAATTCACGAGTTCCGCGACGTCGTCGGAAAGACGATTTATACGCGCCATTAGCTTGCCAACGTCGTCGATTTGTCCGCGAACGACTTTCATCTCACGCGCCGGTGCCTTCATCGAGTCCAATTCGTTCTCGAGACTCGCCAAATCTTGACTCAGCGCCTTCGCGTGCTCGTTGAACTGCGCAACGGCCGTTGCAGCGCTCTGAAGATCGCTTATACGATCGTTTAACTTGTCTTGGAGATCGTTTATACGATCGGTCACGTTCTCGATCTCGTCCTGCAGATGGCTAGCGTCTACTCCTTGCTCGCGCGCTTTACTCGCGAGATCGTTCGCCTGCTGGCGCAACGATTGCAGAGGCTCCTTTAGACTCGCAGTTTCCTCTCGTAAGTTCTGATAAGAGAAAAATGGCATTTTTATTATTCGTTCTTAATTTTTTTCGCATTGTGAGCATTTTTCACATGTTTCGATGTCTCGTATAGTTAAAGTTTCTTTTTTTCAACTTTGACTTAATAATTATTAAAAAAAACCAACATATATATACGTCCAAAAATTGAGAAATTTACCTTTATTCTGTCGAGAAGTTTCGGATCTTTGGATGCTCCACCCAAAGCGTCGTGCGATACTAATTTGTCCTCACAACGTTGCAGGCCGCGTTTCAGATCGTGAAGATTGCCATTGAAGTTCGCGAGAGTCGGATCTTCGAGCGCTTTTGTTCTTTCCGAGAGATCTAAATTTAAAAAATCGAAATATAAAAAAATCGTTCTCTATCGTCAAAAATATGATTTAGCATTTTTTTTTTCACATTTTCGCAATCTTACCATTGTTCAATTTATCCCAACGGGATTTCATGGCGCCGAGTTCGTTCTTAACAACGTCCTTATCGATGTCGCAAGCGCTCAGGAAAGTTTCGCCGAGTGTCTTGTTGTTCTCGAATTCGCCGGAGCGCTTCCACACGTCGTTTCTGAACGACGACAATTCCATAAGTTGTTTCTCGATGTCCTTACGCTTGAAAGACGCGGGTTTCAGACTCTCGAGCTTATCTTCGGCCTGTCGCAGCCACGGAAGGAACGAATCCTGAGCTCTGTAGTATTTCTTGCAATGCTCGGCGCACGTCTGTAGTTTCGTGTGACGATCGAGAGTGTCTTTCTTCAGACGATCCCACTGTGTCTGCATCTTATCCAAATCTCGCTGCAGCGTACGATTGTCGGTTTTTTGCGAACGCGCGAGAATATCCCGACCCTTGTTAAGCAGCATTATCACTTCGTGTTCTTTGCCCATCACGTTGCGGTAAACCGGCTGCAAATAATTTTTGATAAGTTGCAACACTTCCTTGTAAAAGTCATTATAGAACTTTTCAACGAACAGCTACTTTTTTACCTGTTTAAGAAATAATTTTGATTGCTTACATATTTAAAAAAATATATTTACCTCGTGATGATCCAACTGTTGTTGCAAAATCTCACGATCGGCCGAAACGAGAAGCCTTTCGGACATATTGCCGAGTTCGTCGGCCAGCCAACCGAGTGTCTTGCTGCACGAAGCCTCGAACTGTCGTCCGTCGCGCAAATTTCCCTCGATCTCCGCTTTTCGGTGATCGAGTTTCTTCTGCAAGTTGTTGTACAATTTTCCGACGGCGGCGAGTTTTCCCTGTATCTCCGATTTCGATGCCGGATCACTTAGAACTTCGCAGAGTTGAGCGCCAGCGGCTTCGGCATCGGCCAACAAGGGTCTCTGTCCTTCCAATTGTCTCTCGAGATTCTCGATCTTTCGCAGTTGTTCCTCAGGATCCTTGTCGAGGGGAAGATCGTCGAGATTGTCAGATATTCCCTGAAGAGCATCGCGTAGACGGTTGAGACTCGCGTCGAATTCGCGACTCGTGTCGACTGCGTCGCCCAAACTCTGCGCTCGTTCGTCCAATCGGCCAACTTGATCGGCCCATCTTCCCAATACACTCTTCAATTTGGCGCTTATCTTCTGACCGTCCGGCGAATCCGGTGCCAATCGCACAAGAACGCTTTCGCCCACTTCGATGAGATGATCGAGCTGTGGCTTTTGCGTTCTGAACTCTTCGCGCAAAACTTGCACTTGCTGTACTTGACTTGCGACCATTCGCGGATCCGAGGAGATCGGTCCGAGAGCTCCCAACATGCGTTCCTTCGCTCCGAGCCAAGAATTGATGCTCTCGTAACCGTCGTGGAATTCTTTTATATCCTCAAGGAACTTTATACGATCCTTGCAACGATCGGCGATCGACTTCCAACGCGAAGCGACATCCTCCATCTCGTCATGGAGCCTATCGACGCCGTCAGCGTCTTTCTTGCGGCTAACGAGATCGCGCACTTGGGTTCGCGTACTGTCGAGCAACGATTGCTTCTCGTACATCTCCTCGATGACGATCTTTATCTGTTTCGTTGTCTTGTCGGCCTCCTCTTTTGTCGCTGGAATCGTTTCCTTCGGCAATTGGCGCTGAACCTATGCATATAAACGATGGTATTTAGAAAAATCTTAACTTTGATGTGAAAAAGTTTTTGATTCGTTCGATCGATTAAGGAAGTGGCGTTCAATGATTTCAGGTCAAAAAATGAATTTTATTTTTTCTCATCGGTAAATCAAACATTTTCATAAGATAATTTTTTCATAAGATCAGAACACTATTTTTTTTTATCTAAAGGATATTTTTCCATCGAAAAAAAAAATTAAACACTCTTTTTGCCTAAAATCGCCAATCTCCTTCCTCAAGCAACATTTTCGAGTTTTTTCTTGACTGACCTTATCTAAGAATTGCGAAAGATTCTTCAAATTGTCGAGATACTTTCGTAGTTCCTCCTTAACTTTGTCGAGTTCGGTTTGTCGGTCGGTCAAGCGAACGCCGAGGAAACCGTAACGATTGTTGATCTCAGACAATTGTTGCTGAACGGGCGACAATTCTTCGAGATGGAAACCATCCTGACTCGAGCGACGGCTGCTGAATCCGCTGCTACCACCTGGGGAGACTGGACTTTGTACCGCGTAAGACTTAGTGGGGGAAGGTGAGCGACCGTCTTGTGACATTCTGCGTACTACAAAAAAAAAAGCGGTTGTTGTTCCGAAATAAAGCAATGTGACGATGTGTGGCGGTGGTGGTGGTGGTTGGTGCGCTGCAATTTTGAAGCCAAATAACATGATTTTGTTCTCTCTTCGCGATTATTTTTTTAACAGTGCTGGGAAACAGTGCGATTACAATTGCGTGATTCTCGATGGAGAAAAGAGAACGGTACGAAATTTTATTATTCCTATATAAAAATTTATACGAAAATATGAACTAATAAAGTGAAGAAATTATTATTTATTTCAGTCATTAGTTTTGTTGCAAGGTGCAGGTGCAAAAGTGTCGGATACGTGTCGACTAAAACAAATATGAATTTTTTTCTTTTTTTTGATTCGTCAAAACGAATTTTTAACAATCCGATGTATTTTGCAAAGCGCTTTGCTCACTTCTTTGATCGAAAAAAAAAGAACACAGTGATATGAATGTTTGCGATGACTCCTCTGCCATTGAATAAACTACGCGGCGAGCTGTGTCCGTGAATTTTCCATACGAACTCAGAGAAATAATATTCGTGTGTGCAACATACGCGATGGTTTTTCATAATTTCTCAGTGTCCGGTAATACTTACGAGGACTCGTGATAGTCGTTCTCTTGGTGGGACTGTTGCTGCCCCGGCGTCTCGGTGGGCTCTCGCCGCGTTCCTTCAACAAGCTATCGTAAACGATACCGAGATCGTTAACCTTGTCAACGGTATTGCCGTAATCGTGATATTCCTTTTGTATGGGTTTCAATTCTTCGCCCTGTTTCTTCAATATCTCAAGATCAACGGCTACGGGATGAAGTCTCGTTACTCTGGTCTCTGTGCGCGTCAGCCAATCGACCACTTGATCGCGCAATTTTTCGTAAGCCGTCAATTGTTCGGCTCGCGATTTGCTCAATCGTTGCTTCTCGTCCAAAAGATTGTTCAATTCCTTCCATTGATTCTCCAGCGCCTTTATCTTGTCGCGCACGTGGGCTGCGTCGGTTATGTCCTTCTTGGCGAGTAAATTCTTTCCGTTTCTTATGAGATCCTCGAAATTGTCGCGTTGATCCGCGCGTTTGTCAATCAGCTGCGACATTCTCGTCTCGTATTCGGATATATCGAGTTTCGCGAATTCACGAGACTCGAGAACGTCGATCATGTGAGAGTACCAGGTATCGAAAGTCATGGTTTTCGTGACAAAATCTCCGAGCGCCTGACCAATTTCGTCGAGGAATTCGCCGCGACGAAGAGATTTATCCATCAATTTTTCGAAACGGCTTTGCACGTCCTTCAGTTTTGACTCGATGCGCTTGGCGACTCGTGCGTTGCTGGAATTCACGAGAAGATCTTGAGCGCTGGCGGTTATCGCCTCGACGCTCGGACGATGGCTGTCGAGATCCGATTGTAACAGACGCTGGTCGCGCTGCTGTTCCTCGAGACGATCCTTCTGCAAACTCGCTGGTCGCTGAAGGTTTCTGTGAAAAAAAAAAGAAAAATTGTTAATACCAAATATAGTACTCAGATTTTGTATAATTTTTTATATAACATTTTTTTTTATTCCGCGTTAAAAAAAATCATATTAAAAAATAAGTATAAATATATGTACTTAATTTTTTCGTCAGCACTGCAAATTGTCAACAAATTTGTTTCCAAATCTTCGATGACTTTGCAAGAATAAAAGTTTAGCGAGAAAAATTATACTGAAACTCACTTGAATTGACTCTCAGCGTTGTTGAGCCAAGCGACGAGTCCGTCGAGTGCGTCCTGTACGCCTTGGCTTTGCACAAGAGCGGTATCGAGTTCTTGACATTTCTCTGCCAGTGCGTTCGACAATTGTCGATACTTATCCTCCAATGTTGCGACCGGTTCTTCCAATTGATTGACTTCGTTCGGCGTCAGTTGTCCGTCGAGTGATCGCAGAAGAGCCTCGACGCTGGATTTTGCATTGTCAATGAGACGTTCGTTAGCGACAAATTCGTTGTTCAACGACTTTGCTTTGGTAAGCTGATCCTCGACCTGTTTCGGCTCCGCGGCGATGGGTTCCGAAATAATACGATGAACCTTTGGCTCGACTTCCTTGAGCCAAGTTCTCGCCTTTTCCAGGGACTCGTGATAGTCCCGTTGACGTCCACCGACGCCGGACAATCGGTCGGAAAGATTGTTCGCGCGGGCGAGCAAATCTTTATACTGTGCTGTTACAATCGTCACTTCACTGCGCACCGGCGAATCTTGACTCGATATTGGCTCCTTGTGCGGCAAACGCTGCGGCAAACTCGTTCTGAAATCGTTCAGCAGCTGAAGATAATCTTTACTCTCATCGACGAATTTCTGCGCCGCCATCGTTATGAAACGCAGATCGGCCTGATGCGCTATCACGTCGCTGATGAAACTTCGCGTCGTGTCGGTACTCGTCGTTAGTTTGTTCAAATCGGAGAGCGAACGCTCCTTGTCTTCGAGGGTTCGACGCGCCTTATCCAACCAGGTGGAGAATAGCGAAATTTCATTCCTGAGAAATATTAGAGCATTTCAGTATATATCGTTTTCAACTTCGAGAGGATCGTTGAGAAATTGGAAAAAAAATCGAGAATCGAACATTAAGAATGTAAGAATTTTTCTGAATTTTTCCAAAGATTCTCCAAGAAATTTGACGCTTGGAAACTGTCGTTTAGAACTGCGAAATTGGTATTTTTTTTTGTTTTTCAACGACTTACTTGAATTTAGTGAGCTCGTCGCGAGCGCCGAACAAGCGTTTCAGCAAACGATCGGTACGATCGGTAGCGCGATCGAAACGAGTTTTCAAAGAACGTCCATTCTTCTCGAGAGTCGATACTTCGTCGCTGGATAGAACATCGCTACCGGTGAGAACTACTTGGCGCACCTGATCCAGACACGAGGATACGGGACGGTTGTGGGCCTCCAGATCTTCTTTGACTTGCTGTAAATTTAAGTTTACTCGTTTGTTAATTCGATATCTCAAGATTAATAAAAAAAAGAATCGATAATCCATCTTCCCAACATCATCTATCAATCTAAATAAAAAATTCAATAAATTATTTTCACCGGAAGCATTCTAATTTCTCGTTACGAACCTTCATGATGTTGATCTGATTTCTGAGATCCTCGATGTCTTCTTTAACGACGTCCTGATTGGCAAGTTTGTCCTCAATACCCGATATCCATTGCAATAGTTTCGACAGCGTTTCATCGCACAACTTGTACTTCTCCTCGACGGCTTGCTATAATTTTTTTTTTCGGTGCACGAAAAACAAAATCGTTAATTATCGTCGAAAGTTTTCATGCGATATTACTACGAAACACTAAGAGTATAACACTAGAAAGATAACCACCATCTCACCAAAGGCAGTGGAAAGATAGACAATTATTATTGATAGAAGATAAATTAATTAAATTAATAATAAAGAATTCCTTTTTTTTTTTTCGTATAAGCCTATGGCATCTCATACATGCAGCACAAACACGCACAAACAAAACATACACGTCGTCTTAAATAGATACATTATCTCCGTTGGAGTTTTAATTTATCTGCGTGAAATATGCGATAAAATTTTTTTCGCATGCGCCATATTTTTTTTCTGCGCGTTTCTCGATCTTTGCGGTAAACAAGCGCATCTACTATGGAAAATTGACGAATAATTTGAGCCGTGAAAAAAAATCTACTAAATATCCTCGGCTAATCAAGCAAATAAATTAAAACGCACAAATAACGATAGTGTAGCATGATTATTAACATGTAGAATATATAAAAATGAAATTAAATCGTAATATCGGTATTTCTCATTTATATGTAAAAATTTCTTTCTCAAAGTGTCGTCTAAGAATAATTAACAACAACAAGAACAAAAAAAAGAACTGGAAAATAAAATACCTGAAAAAAAAAGTAAAGAAAAACATGTACAAGGATTAACAACGATGTTGAGAAAAAAAAATATTAAATTCGATATCGTTGCGACAATTGTAAGAGTTAAGGTAACAGAAAGAATACGTAATATATATTATGTTTCGATAACTTATTGTTAAGGAACGGTTAAAATTTCACGCAACAATGACAAGAAAAAAGATTTCGAAATTTCGAATACAGCAGACAACATCGGTGAGTATAGAGAGAGAAAGAGAAAAAAGACCAATGTGATTTTTTTTCTTCGCGTAGAAGAAAAACAAAAATTGTTTGCGTTTTTATTTTTTGCCCAAAGCCATACGTTACCTATGATAATCGTTTATGGCGCTTGTTTTTTTGTTATGAATGATAATCGGATGATACGAATTTGAAAAACAAAAAAATTAATCGAAATCAATCAATGACAATGACGATTTTACTAATTTGGCCTTAAAAACTTTCCGCGACTGCGATTCCAATAAAATATCCTCAACATAGTTGACCAAAACATAATACGAAGTTACATCAAGTTCTACGAAACGCTCAACGATTAAATTAACATTTAATTTATCAAACAGCTCGGAAATAAATTAAAAAAGTCGTTTTGCGCCGTTCAAAGCGCCAATCGACGATTTCGTTAATTCAAAGCAGTTTGATATAACGTTTAAAAATAAATACTAGAGTAAACTTAATTAAAAACAAAGGCCGAATTAGCGTTGCTGATGCGATAAAACGATTTTTTTTTTGTTGTTTGTTCTTTTTTTTTTATAATTTTTTGATTATTGATGAAGATAAATATTTTTTTAAAGCGAAGTTTGAGAAGTATGTTATGATGTGTGCGCGATGGGCCGTTTGGCTGTCGATGGATATGTCTTTTTGTTTTTTTTTTTTGTTTTTTTTGTCTCGTCAGCCGTACGATCAGAGCGCAACTCCTTTGGTTAGTGTTCAGGTAGGAGTTTCTCATTTACCGAGGCCCCATGTTAAATGATAACAAGCACGAGGGATGTAAGTGTCGATATAACATGGGCACACTGTAAAAACGAGACAAACATTTTAAGCGGGCATTCGGTTTCACATGGGATGGTCTTTGTGTGATTTAAGAATTAATTAATCAATAACGTAATAAGTTATGAAAAAAAAAAAAATTGATGGAAAAAAAAAACGAAAAAATCTATCGAATCTATTAACTTGTGCGAAGTCTAGATATGCAGGTGACTATTGACTAAAGGTCGATTATCGACCATCTCATGTAAACGGAATAATTCGTGTGGAATGATTAATCGAAAGGTCCATGCGGGGACCATGCCACCAAGCTTTTGCCAATGTAGTAAGTTATAAAAAAGGTCAGGCGTCACGGAAAGGGTTTAACATAAATTTCGATGTCGCCGACTTACCTTCGTTAAAATACGTTTCATTATGATGTCTGTAGTACGAAATCTTCCATATTTTCCTCCACATAACATTGTTTATTATCGTAAGAAAAACTTTATGAGTATCCGATTTTTTTTAAAATCAATCTTAGTACATTTAACGAATATCCATACATCTAATCTGACTGTCGTTATTTTTCTGATAAAAGTTTCACCGACCAATGACAAAAAATCTACAAGTGCAACCATTGAATGTTCTCAATTAAACGAACCTTTATCGTTTCTACAGACCAAAGAATTGTTCATATTAAAGACATCATCAATGAGGTCTTTCGACAAAGTAGTTTCGGCGACACGTAAATGAATTCTCGAACCCTCGCAGTGGCGCGCGAGCCGAAAAAAAATCTGTCTCCAAACTTGAGAACAGATAAACAAATCCCTTTTGCGTCGTGGCATTTATTAAGGGGATTAAAAAGAGAAAAATAAAACAAAACAATGAAACAATTTTGAAGCCAATAATTATGCAATAGTCCGTAACCTGCCGACAAGCTTTCTTTTTGTTTTGATAGAAGACGAAAAAAAAAAAAATTTTGCCAAAAAAAAAAAAAAATATCACTTTGACTTACCCGAGCTTCGGCGGCGAGTACGTAACCCCGTTCCAAGGCCTTCACGAAGTCAAGGTCTTTGCCTTCGGGATCTTCGATAAACCTGCCTGCCACGGGATCTATTCTGCCTTCGCTCATAGCTTCTAATAAGCTGCTTATCCTACCGCTAACGGGATCTTTAATAACCGTCGTCGATGGATCTACCAAACCCGATTCTATAGCCTCATTGAGATTCAACCGTTTCCGATCTAATACCGAAGTTATTAAGAAAGGATCGTGAAAGCCACCGGTAGTCGGATTGTAAATGCCGAATTGCAGTGTCTCGATAAAGGATAAGCCTTGTTTTTCGGTCGTCAATAGTCCGCTCTCCACAGCTTTCGTTAGTGTGTGAAGTTTCGACGTCGATGTATCCAACACGTTGCCCTTTTCGCCATCCATAATACCCTTTCTGAAAGCTTCCGGCAGTTTAACGAGTTTCTTTTTCTGTTGATCTTTTATCAGTGCCGAGTCGGGATCAATGATACCATGAGCCACAGCCTCTTTAACGCTGAGCACGTCACTCGTTTTTGGATCTGTATACTTTGCGCTTTCAAGATTGAGATGTCCTCTTTCGACTGCAGTCTCGAAGCTTATCGGTTCGACGATAAAAACAGTTACTTCCTCGAATCTTATGCATCTCGTGACGATTTTGCCATTTTGGGGTTCTATGGTACCGCGTCTCGTTGGATCGACTACTCTGTCCTCGAGGGCTTTCGTTACCGTGACGAATTTGCCGGTTCTCGGATCTTTCAATACCGACGTATCGGGATCGAGAAGTTCGTATCTTATTGCCTCCTCAAGGCTGCACTCTCTGACGCCTTTGGCTTTGATAGCCTCTCTTTGCATTTCTAGTGAACTCTTTCGCTCCGATTGCAGTGTCAATGGTTTATCGACACTGACCAGGAGACCTCTTTCAAGCGCAACGTCGATATTGTACGCCCGTTTGGATTTTGGATCGAGAACACGACCTTTGGGAACGTCGATAGTACCGTCTTCGATACCTGCAACCAACGACTTCGTTTGTCCGGTTGTCGCGTCTTTCAGGGCAGTCGTGTCGGGATCGAGAAGCCCGTTGTTCAGCGCCTGAGTCAAATCGTGAAATTCGTTGGCATTGGGATCGACGAATTTGCCACTGTCGCCTCGATAGAGTCCGCACTTGACGGCGTCCTCGATCGACAGAGGTTTTCTGGACGGTACAATGAGTCCTTTCCTCTTCGCCTCCGCCAGATTCATCGTCTTATCCAACTCGACGATCCTGTATGTTCCGCGAACATCGTCGATAATCTCTTCGTTTATCGCGTCCTCCACCGGAATGTATCTGTTCGTTTTCGTGTTTTTAACGATCGATGTTAGAGGATTAACGAGTTCCTCTCGACAAGATTCGGCGAGTGTAAGCTTTCGATTGGAAGACGGATGAACGAATTTGCCGGATGGCGGATCGTAGAGTCCCATGTGAACGGCTTCGTAGAGGCCGAAACCTGCGCTCTCGATGTCGATGATAAGACCCAATTGTAGAGCAACGGACAACGAGACGGAATTGTTGGCTCCGGGTTCCTTAAACATTCCCGATCTTCTGTCGATAACACCGGCGCGACATGTTTCCGCGAGGGACATTAGGCTCTCGCCGCGTTCGTCCCAATAACAAGCTAATTTTGGGCTTATTATACACTTTCTCATGGCTTCGTGAAGCGTAACGGCTCTTCCGTTACTGGGATCGGTTATCTTACCGGTTTTTTCATCGTACAATCCTTGATGTATCGCTCTCTGCAGCGATACCGCGGCTTTGTTATCGATAATAAGACCGATTTCGTAGGCCTCGTGGAGCGATATTTCCATGTTGTTGCGAGTATAATCTTTTACCTTACCGGTCGTACCGTCCACATAGCCCATGCGTATCGCTTCGGCGAGTGTTATTTTCTTTGAGAACCCGGTCTTTGGATCTTTCACATGGACCGAATCAGCGTCAATAAGATTTTTCTGTATCGTCTGCAAAACCGTGAGATACGCGCCGGTTTTTGGATCTAAAAACAGTCCGGTTTTCGTATCGAGAATGCCTTTCAATATAGCTTCGCTGAAGGTCATCGGACGTCGGGTTTCCAGTAGAAGTCCGCGTTCGAAGGCCTCTTGGAAATCAACCGGATAACCCTTTTCCGTCGCGATAGTACCGCTCTTTGGATCAACGATTCTCTCCTTGATGGCTTTGTCGAAAGTCATGAGATCGCCATGCGGATCGCGAACGATCGCTGACGTTGAGTCGATTACTCCTTCCTTAATCGCTCGATCGGTTGGCAGACGCTCGCGCGTTTCCAGACTGGTGAATTGTCCGGTTTTGGGATCGTAGAAACCCTTGAAAACCGCTTCGGGTAGTGATATCTTGCGTTTCGCGGGTACGACGAGTCCGCGATCGAGAGCATCGATCAGCGTCATCGGTGTGCCCGTTGATGGATCTATAGCCATTCCGTTTTTGGGATCTATGAGTCCGTGTTTTATGGCATCGCAAAGAGTTATCACGTCGCCGGTACGGGGATCTTTTATCGACGGGCTGTCGAGACTTATCAGACCCTTGGCGATCGCCGCTTCGAGAGTCAAACGATCGCCGTCTATGAGGAAAGCTCCGGTTTTCGGATTGTAACTTTGATGCGCCAAAGCTTGTTGCAGCGTCCACGGTTTCGCGGTGCTGAGGATGTAACCCTTTTCGAACGCCGCGTCTAACGGCATCGAGTGCGGGAATAACAAGATTCCCTTGTCGAGATCCGCGAGACGAGTGTCGTGCGCTTCTTTCAGAGATACCACTCTGTCGCGACGCTCATCTTTAACTCGAGTTTTACTACCGTCGACAAAACCTGTGCTCAATGCCTGATTAACCGTCTGTTCATTACCGGTCATTGGATTGAGAATCAGACCGGATTTCGGTGAATAATATTCCTGCACTATAACGTCGATTAGAGACGGCGTGAATGGCGTTGTGATGATCAAACGCTTCGTCACGGCTACGTCGAGAGGCAAAAGCGTACCGGCTTTCGTGTCGCGCAGACGACCGGATTTAGGGTTTATAAGATTCGACGACAAAGCATCGTCCAAAGAGACGAAAGAACCGGATTTTGTGTCTTTGCACTCTGTTATAAAAGCGTCGACGATACCGCGGCGTACGCCCTCCTCCACGTCGATGTTTTGCTTGGTAAGAGGATCTTGAATTTGTCCTGATTGAGGGTCGTAGAGTCCCTTGTTTATTATAGCTTCGAGAGCGATTGGTTTTCTCAGACCCGGAACGACGAGGCCTTTGAGGAATGCTACCTTGATATCGATTTCCGTTCGGGTCTCGATATTTATGATTACACCGCGTTGAAGATCAACGATACCAGCCTCCACCGCCTCGTAGAGCGGGAGAACTTCGTCATTCGCTGGATTTCTAATGCTCACAGAGTCCGGATCAATGAGACCCGCTTCGACGGCGTTCGCGAGTGTCAGCGACTGACCGGATCTTGGATCCTGCAGAACTCCGCTCGTCGGATCGCAGACCCCGGCTTCGATAGCTTCTTTGAGACTCAATGCCAAACTCTCGTCCTCGACGGGTGGTTGTCGATGAACGATGAGACCAAGTTGAATGGCTTCGAAGAAGGGAATCTTTTTTCCGGTTTTCGGATCGACCATGTAACCGGAATTGCGATCAACGAGCGGACGATTTATCGCTTCTCTCAGCGACACGTACTCGCCGCTGCGACTCGACAAATCTTTTACCCAAACGTTGTCGGGATCGAGAATTTCGAGATTGAGAACAAAGTCTTGGAAGGCGATCGTGTTGCCGGTCTCGGGATCGACGAATTTCTCGGATTCGAGATCGTAAGCGCCGTCAATGGCGAGACTCTGCGGCGTGAGGTCTCGAGAAACTTCGACTCTGAATCTCTGCCTCTCGTCCACCAAACAGATTTGCGTTTTGCTGATAACGATGATAATCTCGTTTAGATAAATATCCTGCTTTTCCAATGCTTCTTGAACGCTATACGGTAGTTCTCGTTGGCCAATGATCAATCGGCAATGCGTTGGATCGATCAGACCGCTTTCGATTGCTTCACCGACAGTTGTTTGAATCGGAGACGCCTCGCTCTCCTTTTGAAGCTTTTCTATTTGCTGTTCCTGCGGAATTGCTTCGACGATTGGTTCATTTGTTACTCGCGAGTGTGTCGGACTTTCTGTAGGTACGGCGCGCGGTTCGTGAAGCGGACTGGCGGCCTCTTTGACCGGCGACATTGTTGGCTTTCGCTCGTTCGTCTTGCGATTCTTTATCGCATCAACCACAGCTTTTCCCGCGAGAACCGGCGCCGCCACAACCGCCAGCAAACCGAGTTTGGCTGCTTGCGAAACAGACATTGAATCCCCGCTTTCGCTTTTCATCATCCCGGTTTTCGGATCCAAAAGTCCCTTTGCCACTGCTTCTTTCGTTGTAATAGGTTCAGCGGATTTTACATCGTAAACCACCGAATCGGCTTCTATGAGACCAACTTCCATAGCTTCCGTTAGATTGTACGATTTGTTCGTCTCGGGATCGTGGAATTTCTCCGTTTTCTCGTCGTACAACTGATCGACAGCGTCGAGAACGGTTAGACTCGATTTTTTCGGTGATTCCGATGACAAACTTTGGGCCGATGTGTCGAGAATGCCCGTAGCTATGGCTTTAGCGATCGGCATTGTCGCGCCCGTTTCCGGATCGGTGTAAGTTCCCGCCTCCATGTCGACCAATCCCGCCTCGACGGCGTCACTGAATGTCGTTTTAACATCCTTCGTGGTGAATTCTTCACGTGTCTCGGATTCGTCTTTCACGATTCCCTGTCTCTGCGCCTCGATCAACGACATGATTTCTCCGGTGTTTGTGTTCTTAACTTCGTCGGAGTTTATTAACACGTAACCTGACAATATTGCGACGGTTTTCGTTGTTACTGTGTGATAAGAAGTTATAGTCTCCGTGACGGCGGTCACCCTGCTGTCGATACCGGATTGCGGCTTAACGACGAGAATTCCCGACTCCATGGCTTCGGAAATGGGAAGCAATTTTCCAGTTTTGGGATTTCGGAATGTTGATCTTTGCTCGTCTATGAGTCCAGTCTCCAGAGCTTTCGTTACTTCGATGCTTTCCGGAGCTGCCGGATAAGGCAGAGCCATTATGAACTCACTATCGATCGCTTCATCGAGAGGGATTTTCTCGCCGGTTATGGGATGCATTATTTCCTTCGTGTTGGGATCTACAAGTCCGCGTTTGACTGCGAGAGCGAAGGTCATTCCTACCGGAGGCACAGGACTAGTCGAGCTCTCCGGTTCCTCAGACTCGAAGACATTGCTCTCCACAGCTTCGACGAGATTTACCGGTACGCTGTTTACTTTCACAACAGATTTTTCACCGTCGATTATCTCCTTCTCTATAGCATTTTCCAGGGTTAAACTCATTAAACCGTTCTCTTCGGATAATTTCGACAAAGGATCGACTATCTCGCAGACGATGGCCTCGTTGAGAGTCAGATGCTGACCTGTCTCGGGATGAATGACTTTGTTCTCCTCGCGATCGAGAAGCCCCTGTTTATAGAGACCGGGAACTGACAAACTTTTCGCAAGTGGAACTAACATGTCCGCGCTACCGGAGTCCAAAATACCTCGTTTTATCGCTTCCTTTATGGAAACAACATCTCCAGTTTGCGGATCTTTTATTTTACCATCGTCAACCGAAATTTTATCGGCAATTGCCTCACTTATGCCGATCGCTTCGTTGTTACTTTGCGAAATTGCGGCTTCCAAAGCTTTCGCTGTTTCTTCGTCTATCATACCGGTTTCGAGTGCTTCTTGAGGATTGACGATTCTCTTGCGCATCTTTTGCAATACAATTGGCTTTGCTTCGCGCTCGGGACTCTGCGAGACCGATCGAGCTTTGCCGATCGTTACTTTGTACTTTGGTTCGGTTGTGACGCGATTGCGAGTTATTTCACCCAACGACGGTCCAGCATCGTCTGTATCATCGAATATATTCGTCGCCTCGTCGATCTTTATCGTAACCGTTGATTTCGGTGTCGAAACGACTTGTTTCGCTTGATCAGGGCTAACGATTCCCTGCTCCATTGGCTCGTCGACAGAAATTTCGTCGATCTTTATCGTTACTTTCGGCTTTTGTACAGCACTCATTTTCGTAACCTGATCCGCCGTGACGATACCCTTTTCCAAAGCTTCATCTACGGACACTACTTCTCCCGTCTGCGGATCTCTGATCGCTATCGTCGTCGTTACTGTTGCCGATTTGTTCGTCACTATTTCCGGCGCTAACCTCTGTACAGCGCCCATTTTATTCACCAGATCGACGGTGACGATTCCTTTTTCCAAAGCCTCGTCGACGGAAATGTCTTTTCCCGTTTGGGAATCTTTGATTATCATTGTTGTTGTGACTGTCTCGGGAATGTTAGATTGTACGGCGGTCATTTTGTCCACTTGATCCGGCGTGACGATTCCTTTCGCCAAAGCCTTGTCCACAGAAATTTCTCTTCCAGTCTGCGGATCTTTGATAAGTATTGTCGTAGTGACCGTTTCGGATGCGCGTTGTGCGCTCATCATTTTCTGTACCTGATCCGCTGTGACGATTCCTTTATCCAAAGCTTCGTCCACGGAAATTTCTTTTCCAGTCTGCGGATCTTTGATAAGTATTGTCGTAGTGACCGTTTTGGATGCGCGTTGTCCGCTCATTATTTTCTGTACCTGATCCGCCGTGACGATTCCTTTATCCAAAGCTTCGTCCACGGAAATTTCTTTACCAGTCTGCGGATCTTTGATAAGTATTGTCGTAGTGGCCGTTTCGGATGCGCGTTGTGCGCTCATCATTTTCTGTACCTGATCTGCCGTGACGATTCCTTTGTCCAAAGCTTCGTCCACGGAAATTTCTTTTCCAGTCTGCGGATCTTTGATAAGTATTGTCGTAGTGACCGTTTTGGATGCGCGTTGTCCGCTCATTATTTTCTGTGCCTGATCCGCCGTGACAATTCCTTTATCCAAAGCTTCGTCCACGGAAATTTCTTTTCCAGTCTGCGGATCTTTGATAAGTATTGTCGTAGTGGCCGTTTCGGATGCGCGTTGTGCGCTCATCATTTTCTGTACCTGATCTGCCGTGACGATTCCTTTGTCCAAAGCTTCGTCCACGGAAATTTCTTTTCCAGTCTGCGGATCTTTGATAAGTATTGTCGTAGTGACCGTTTTGGATGCGCGTTGTCCGCTCATTATTTTCTGTGCCTGATCCGCCGTGACAATTCCTTTATCCAAAGCTTCGGCCACGGAAATTTCTTTTCCAGTCTGAGGATCTTTGATAAGTATTGTCGTAGTGACCGTTTCGGATGCGCGTTGTGCGCTCATAATTTTCTGTACCTGATCCGCCGTGACGATTCCTTTATCCAAAGCTTCGTCCACGGAAATTTCTTTTCCAGTCTGCGGATCTTTGATAAGTATTGTCGTAGTGGCCGTTTCGGATGCACGTTGTGCGCTCATCATTTTCTGTACCTGATCCGCCGTGACGATTCCTTTATCCAAAGCTTCGTCCACGGAAATTTCTTTTCCAGTCTGCGGATCTTTGATAAGTATTGTCATAGTGACCGTTTTGGATGCGCGTTGTCCGCTCATTATTTTCTGTGCCTGATCGGCCGTGACGATTCCTTTATCCAAAGCTTCGTCCACGGAAATTTCTTTTCCAGTCTGCGGATCTTTGATAAGTATTGTCGTAGTGACCGTTTCGGATGCGCGTTGTGCGCTCATCATTTTCTGTACCTGATCCGCCGTGACGATTCCTTTATCCAAAGCTGCGTCCACGGAAATTTCTTTTCCAGTCTGCGGATCTTTGATAAGTATTGTCGTAGTGACCGTTTCGGATGCGCGTTGTGCGCTCATCATTTTCTGTACCTGATCCGTCGTGACGATTTCTTTATCCAAAGCTTCGTCCACCGAAATCTCTTTTCCAGTCTGCGGATCTTTGATAAGTACTGTCGTAGTGACCGTTTCGGATGCGCGTTGTGCGCTCATCATTTTCTGTACCTGATCCGCCGTGACGATTCCTTTATCCAAAGCTTCGTCCACGGAAATTTCTTTTCCAGTCTGCGGATCTTTGATAAGTATTGTCGTAGTGACCGTTTCGGATGCGCGTTGTGCACTCTTCATTTTCTGTACCTGATCCGCCGTGACGATTCCTTTATCCAAAGCTTCGTCCACGGAAATTTTTCTTCCAGTCTGTGGATCTTTGATCAGAATTGTCGTGGTGATCGTCTCAAACTTGTTTGTTACTGTTTCCGGCGCATTTTGCACGGCCCTGATTTTCGCTATTTGATCCGCTGTGACGATTCCTTTGTCCAAAGCTTCGTCGACGGATATTTCTTTTCCAGTCTGCGGATCTTTTATCACTATTGTAGTGATTGCTTCCGACTTGTTTCGTACGATTTCCGATGCGTGTTGTACGGCGGTCATTTTCTGTACCTGATCCGCCGTGACGATCCCTTTGTCCAAAGCTTCGTCCACGGAAATTTCTTCGCCAGTTTGCGGATCTTTGATCAGAATTGTCGTGGTGATCGTCTCAAACTTGTTTGTTACTGCTTCCGGCGCGTTTTGCACGGCCCTCATTTTCTCTGTTTGATCCGCTGTGACGATTCCTTTGTCCAAAGCTTCGTCCACGGAAATTCTTTTTCCAGTCTGCGGATCGTGGATCAGTATTGTCGTGGTAACTGTTTCAGACTTCTTTCTTATGGTCTCGGAGGCCCGTTGTACGGTGGTCATTTTCTCTACCTGATCCGCTGTGACGATTCCTTTGTCCAAAGCTTCGTCGACAGAAATCTCTTTTCCAGTCTGCGGATCGTTGATCAGTATTGTGGTGATTGTTTCAGACTTATTTGTTACTGTTTCGGGGGACCATTGTACGGCAGATGTTTTCTGCAGTCGATCCGCTGCGACCACTTCTTGGTCCATAGATTCTTTCATCGAAACTTCATTTGCAGTTTGTGGATCTTTTGTAGCTATTGTCGTCGCGACCGTTTCAAATACATTTGTACCTTTTTCAGGCGCAACAAGACCACGTTCGATCGCAACTTCTCTTGGAATTTTTTCTCCGGTCTTCGGATCCTTGACCATCGCTCTCTTGACCGCTTCGACGGCGGCAGCCGCAGCTACGAGTGGTGTGCCTAATACCGCTACAACACCAAATTTCGCTGCGTCGGCCAACGAGATGTTTCTTCCGGTACCGTCTCTGTAAGCTCCGGTCTGAGGATCCAAAATCTTTCGATCTATGGCCTCTTTTACTGTGATATCTCTGCCCGTTGTCGGATCTTTAACGACAACCGCTTCGGATTGCAATGTACCTTCGTTAACGGCTGCAAGAAGATTCGCGGATTTTCCGGTATCCGTGAAGATAACCAAAGCCGTCGAGGGATCGTAAATTACTCCCTGTGTAACCTGAACCGGATCTGACGTGAAGAGTTCCTCGGAACTTGCAATCTCCGTATCTCTGGATGGATCGTCGACGTGTCGTACTTCGACTCTGTCGGGTTTACCGGATACTTTGGTGATCTGCAAAAGTCTTGGATTTGCTCTGTCAACGTCGATCGTTCTTTGCTCGAGGATAACCAATTCCTTGGCTATCGCCTCTTTCATCGTCAATCTTTTCGGATGATTATAATGTCCCGTGGAGTCTAAGATATTCTTTTCCAAGCTTCGCAGCAGCGATATCTTTCTTCCGTTGTTGGGATCGACGACGACCGCGGAATCGGGATTAATTATTTCGAGTTTGACGCATTCCTCGAATGAGACAAGTCTGTCGGTACCGGGAATGATGAAGAGACCGGTAACGGGATCGAAGAGTTGTTGATCTATGGCTTCGGCGAGCGTCCAACCTTCGCTCGGCAACTCGAATACCTTTTTCTCCGCAGCCGCGGCTTCTCTTTCAATAAACAATTTACTTTCACTCTTGTATCTCGTCGTTCTTTCTTCCTGCGAATACTCGACATCCATAGGTGTGGGAATGTTGGGAATATCGTTTATTTTCGGTACATTTGGACCAGAAATTTCTACAATTACTCTGGTAGCTTTGCTTGGCGAGGGACTTCGCGATTTCGACGTCGATTCGTCACGTGCGAACGAAACTTTTGTCGGGGAAACCGAGACGTCTCTCGTGGAAGACCATTCGGTCGACGAGGTCGACTCCTCTCCCGAAACATTGACGCTTATTGGCGATGGCGTTATCGACTTCGAGGGTATCGAAGCTTTAACCGGCGATGCCGAGCGTTCTCTTGGCATGACGTTGTGCGTTATGATTGTTGTCGTCGTGCCGATTGCTCTCGGTGGCGAGTCCGGTCTTTGCTGAGGAATCGGATCGCCGACTCTCGCGTAAACTGTACTCTCGTAGGTCATTTGTTTCGAAGGTATATCTCGGGTTTTCTTCGGCGATGGTCTCTCCACCTCTCTCTCCGGATGGCCGATCAAACCTTCTCGGACAGCTTCCGCTATTTCCATAACCTGTCCACTATCGGGATCGGTAAATACGCCGGTTCTTTCGTCTATCAATCCTCGACTCAGCGCTTCTCTGTACGCAACTTTGTAGTCTCTCGTCACGGTTTCCCCGGTTTCCGTGATCGTTACGTATTTCTTTATCGTTTTCGTGACCGTTTGGGTGGTCACCGTTATGTTCAGGAGACTCGCGAGTAATGCCGCACCGTCGGGGGTTATAAGGCCGCGTTTTATCGCTTCCTCCAAAGGCACTGTTCTCTTCGTTCTCGGATCCAACAATTGTCCCGATTTTGGTTCTAACAAACCATTCAATACCGCTTCCAAAACGCTCAATTCGCGTCCATTTTCCGTGACGCCGATTCCGCGATTCAGCATCTCCATTACCTCGGGTCTCGCCTCACCCCGTTCAATCGCGTCGTTCAACGAAACGGTCTTTCCGCTCGTAAGATCAACGACGAATGAACCACCGGATTTCGGACTCACGAGACCCTTCAACAGAGCCGAATTGAGGCTTATGAACTCACCGGATATCGGATCCTTGAAACCGTCGATGTCGAAGATCGACTTTTGAGCGACTGACGTTATGAGACCGCGATCGACGGCTTCGGGTATCGAGAGTTCTTCGCTCTTCGACAAATCGCGGAAACGACCCTCCGGTTGAATTATACCGATTGCCAGGGCATCGGAGAGCGTCAAGAGATCTCCCGTACGAGTGTTCGTGACGGATTTCACGCTATCCGCGTCCAATACACCTGTGGTAACCGCCTCGAGAATTCCCAACTTTGTTCTATTCGCGGGACTCGCGATTTTTCCATTTTCGTCTATTATCTCCAAATCGCAACAATCCTTTAACGTCATTGGTTTGATTATGAGATGTCTTCTTCGCGCTTCTCGGAATGACAATTTTTCTATAGATATTCCGTGATGATACTTTCCGCTTTTGGGATTCAGGACACCATCCTGGAGGGCTTGGGCAACGGTGATTTTTGTGTCGTTACGCGCGTCGACGATTTCGCGAACGTCGGGATCAACGATACCGCGATCGACGGCCTCGTCGAGAAGATAACTTTCGCCCGTATTTCTATCGACGACGAGACCCAATCTCTCGTCCACGAGACCCTGCGCTATCGCGTCGGCGAGAGCTAAAGAACCGCGTCTTATTTTTACGGTTGTGTCTATTCTTATTAAGTAACCGCGGGAGTACGCCTCTTCGATCGTAATACGCTCGCCGCGTTCAGTTATAAATCGACCGGTTTCCGGATCCAGGAGACCCTGTGTCATCGCATCGGCAACGCTAACACCCGAATTCGAAACGTACGTTACCTTTACTCTATCGTCGCCACGTTCCGCGTCGAATAGCTCACGTTGTATCGCTTCTAGCAGCGATACGGTACGGCCGTCTTCCGTCACGCCGCATGGTCCGAGCAAACGATTCGCGAGTTCGGAATCTATGAGATTCATTCGCGCAGCTTCGTCAATCGTTACGCTCTTCGTTTTACCGTCTATCGACGTCGCTATTCTACCGTTTCTAACGTCGAGTATACGGAGACTTATCGCTTCGCCTACAGTGAGAATTTCGCCGGTCGACGGGTGAACGATACCGCGCGACTCGATCACGTTGTCGGTACCGATACCCTCTTCGGCTCTATATATCTTCTTGAGACTTC
Source organism: Buathra laborator (assembly GCA_934046635.1). NCBI lineage: Eukaryota > Metazoa > Arthropoda > Insecta > Hymenoptera > Ichneumonidae > Buathra > Buathra laborator. The sequence continues at coordinate 10,124,412 of OW203897.1, forward strand.
TAATCTCGCTAAACTGCATACTGCTGGTACTGCTGCTGCTCGTCGCACCCGAGCCGATTCGATGCGGCGAACGAACACCGTCGAGTTCGTTATTACGCGGACCGTCGCCGTTCGAGGCAACATAACCCGACTGATGGTTGTTGCCGTATGGCCTCTTGAGAGGCGAAGACTCTCGCGACGATACATGCTGTTGCTGTACCTCACTCGCGATAGTTGTCGACGAGCTCTCGTGTCGCTCCGACGAGTACCTGAATAAGTCAGGAAATCGTGAGAATTGTTTCTTTTTTTAACAACGTTGCAGCGACATAAAAAAATTGATGTTCATTTTTCTCGTAGAGTAATTAACGACACGATGTGATAAAATTAGTGCAAATATGAATTGTAAAATAAATTGAGATAAAAAATACGAAATCGATGATTGTTTACAATAGGATAATCTTGAAAAATAAAAATTGCTTTTTTCTTTTGAATCAAAGATGTGTTCTCATTTTTTTAATTCTGAAAGAATGTTTATAGAAAATTTGTCATTGTTTTCGCTTTTAATTTACCAGCAAGGAGACTTTTTTTTCTGCACTTTTCTCTACTTACTGCGACTGTGTGTAGTGAGTTGTCGTCGAGGTATAACGCTCCTCGCTTGTCGTACTCTCGTAGATGTTAAACTCTGTGCGGAAGGTTCTCAGGGGCCTTTGCTCTTGCAACGCGCGCTGAAACAGCAGCGACAAGAGATACGATAGAGTTAACATTATTCTCGAAAATTCATCGCAATTGCGTCGTCATAGTCCGAGTAGTAACACAATTAATCACGACAAACGAGAGCATCGCTGATGAATATTTCACGCGATCGAAAATAAAACTGAATGTAAACGAAGCGCTTTTAAAAAATAATGTAAAAAAAACACACAATAAGAAAGGCTTGCAATTGTCTACTTAACAAACTAAACTGTCGGCCGCAATCTGTCAATGCTAAACGAGCACTTGGCAATCAAATGCATACGAGACGCGCGCATAAGTTTGTAACTTCGTCGAGACGTACAAAATAGTGCACAGGCAGCAAAAATAATACGACGCCACCGTATCACTGGCATAAACTGTTGGACTGTCCCCGTCGGATTGGTCAATGCTTTTTTTTTATCTAACATAGAATATGTATACTTGATACTCCGATGTATGAGTTTAGTCGTGAAACGCGACGGAAGTTGGATAGTGCGATAGTGTTTTAGCGAAAGTTACTTCGACCAAAACGTCCGGGAAACTGAATACGAAACGCTATAACCATTCATAAAGAAATTTGTCTATTAATAATTTGCGCTCCCACTCTAAGTTTCCGCGGCTCTTGTGTGTGAATAGCTGCGTGTCGAAACGAAAGCGGAGGCGGGGGCTTCCGTCGATTCAGCTGCAAGTCGAATTCAATTTTATTTTTAGAGCGTCTTGAGACACCGCTTCTTTCGCACGCGCGAACACGCCGCGAATTTTGCTCCGTTTAAATTGTTTTAGAAAATATTTTTTTTTTTTGGAATGTAAAGATTCAAAAGTTTGGACAAAAGTTGTGATCCGTGAAGTGTTTGTGTGAAGTGATATGTGACTGTGTCGGATACTTTAACTATGCGAAACACTACATGAAAAAGACAACAAAAAAAAATTTAATGCAAAAATGGAAATTTATATACAAAACATTTGTATGCAATATATAACGTTTCTATGTAAATTAGATCAGTTTTTTTGGACAGAATTCAACAAATTTGCTCATTTCGCAGTGAGTGACTGTGATGCGTCAAACTCTATAATGTAAAACTGATTTATTGAAAAGTGAGTAAAGAACGATGTAAATCGTACCGATCTGTCGAATAAAAAATGTAAAAGAAAACCGAATAAAGTAATATTACTTTTATCCGCCAATATTTGGAGAATTGTGTTAAATAAATTATATTAAAATCGACAAATGGCACGCAATCGTGTATGCAGATAAAAATTTATTGAATGTGCAAACGAAGCGAGTCTGAGAAATTGTAATCAATCATTTGGCGTCAATAGTCCTTTGATAAGAATAAAATAAAAGAGAGCATTGTGGCAAAAGGTCAGATCTTTACATTTCGAGTTACTATCAGTTTGATATATAGTCGTCATAGCCTTGTGCTACTAAAATAATTAATTGCATCGACGCGTTAACGCATGCGGGTTCCCGAGGAATCCTCGGCATCAAACAGAAAAAAAAAGAAAAAAAAACAAACATAGAGACGCTTTTTAACCTCAATGCATTATCAACGAGCCATGACTGAGTTTTGCTCTATTTAAAAGCCCCAACAATATTCGAGATCGTTACGGCGATGGGTGGCAATGAGAAAGGTAGCGGATACGAGCCGCAATATTACTCGATCACTTCGAATAGTCGGTGACATCAGAAACACGCAAAGCAAGTCAGCTAACAACCAGAGTTGCCGCGTACACGCCGTGAACTTCATTACTATTATTATTGCACAACGTTCTCTCTTGGAACTGTGACAGAAATTGCGCCACGATGTATAAAACTATTTCGAGACTCTTTCCCGTGTCAGTTTCACGCTTTTTACTACAAATTTCTGTTTTTAACTTTTTTATAAAATAAGATTGCTAAATGGTAGCTTCGAATCCGGAATGGTGGATAAAAAGTATGACACACGCGAAGGCTTCTTTGTAGTCAAATTAACGGAGTAGTAAGTCACTGAAATTTATAGACTTCCTGCGGGGTAAATCGTTTCGCGCGCTGACCTCCAGACGTGCGGACAAAAAAGTACGCAATTGGCGCTGTTTGGCTGTAGACACTAATTAATAATACGGACGAATTGAGACTTTAATGGGTATAAATTTTAAAGTGCGAAGGGGAATTTTTTTACAGATTATGAGCAAAATAAAAAGAAGCAATCATTTCTATATTTTGTTTTTTCTGCCAGCGGTGCTTAATGGTTTTGTTAAAAGAAAAAAAATAACGAAAGGGCGAGTAAACTGATGAGATAAATAGCGCATTCAATGAAATACAACAAAAATACAATAAAATTGAAAAAGAATATATTATTATTTTATTAATTTATTAATAATTACGATTTTTTTTTTTCGTTAAAAATATAATGAATCAGTCAAAAGAAAAGAAAGAAAAATACTCGCGTCTATCCATCGATTGGAGACATTTTTTTATCGATATCGATTCGAGATTACAATCTGCATTAATATCTTCGGAGAAAGAAAAAATATTATAAATTTATTTTTAGCAATGAATCTAATCGGTTTTCTTTGTGGATCAACGAGTAAGGTCCGCGCTGCCGCTATCGTTTTTGTGATAAAGAGTGCAGAGTGAGCCAATATGCTGCCAACTGGCTATCGACGGATTACTGTACTCGAGTTCTTTGAACCTCTTTTCGCACCAACTGAACCAAACAGCTGGCGCGATTCTTCTCTCATTCTCGCGTGTGTTACGTTTGGTTTTCATAAATTTTGAAATGAAATCAGGCGCCCTGGCAAATTGAAATGGGCGACGGCCTCGAAGAACTTAAAATAAACCTGAGCTCACGCACGCGAGATAAAACAATGAGTTTATCCCTCAAAATAAGCGAATGCTTTCTTCATTTCATTTTTCTTGATTGTGAAAAATACCTTTCGCACTACTCTTCTCTCGACTGGCATTGTGAAGTATTTACGTATCCATTTTTTTTATTTAAGACACATTATCGAGACACCAAAGTGCCGAAAGTATTATTTCGTTTCAATTCACTTTACGGGCCGCAAAAACATCACAGAACTCTTTCGAAACACACAGCAAAATTTTTGTCACTCAACTAATGTTTTCACTCACTAAATGTTCACAACATTCAGAAACGTGAATTGAATATAATTTTTTTTTATTAGATGTAAATGCCGATTTTTCAAATAATTCAAATTGATTGATGAAACGAAATTTCAAATTGTTTATCGAAGATATTTTTTTATGGAATAGTAAATAGAAATCGAAAATTGGTATAGAAATGAAAAGTGTGATTTTGAAATTTATCAAAGGGGCTTTCACGTCGCTTCAACGACGTCGTTGATGATTCAATGGTCGAAAAAAAAACTTTCGAAACGCACGTGCTTCGCTCGTCTCGATAGTACGTATTTTTTTTATTAGTCGAACGCGACACGACACATCCACGCGCGATATGCTCGCCGCACTGACTCGTCGGCGAGACTGACGGCCTCAGTGGCCCAATGATCGAGGATTTTCATTCCCCTCATCAACCGAGAGAACGCGTGCGCTACCGGGTATCAACATTTCCGTCACTCCTACTTTCGGATTTGTGAATGAACAGCCGCTTGATCTTTGACCCTTTTTTACTCCTCTCGTGATTCATAATTCAGAAATTATAAATTTTCGTCTACAACCGACTCGCAGAGGAAAGCTGAATCATTTATATATATTTTTTTTTACGAAAAATAAAATTTATATATATTTTATTGTTCGCAAAATTAAAGCGAATTAAACGCGCAAGTAATCTTATATTAAATTTAAAAAATTACTAAAAAAGAAAAAATAGATTAAGAAGAAAAAGTTCCCGAAAAAATGCATTCTTCGTTTTTTTCCGTAATTTTCGTAATTTGCTGTATGGAAAGTTCCGAAATTGGCGATATGTCGAAAACGCAGAGAAGAGAAATAGCCGTCTTTGTTTTCGTCGCAGTGGCCTTGACGAGAATGTGTTGTTTTTCTGCGTTCGTTCTTTACATTAAAATTACGACTGGGTCATCGAGTGCGTTTACTACTTGGAAAGCCGATAAGCGATAATAACGCGATTGCGAACAGACTTCGACTACGAAAGCTCAGCCGTTGGAATATTGACCTTCGCAAAATTCATCGACGTGTTTGAAAGAATAAAAGACGAGATATGAATAAAACAATTATCATAGCTTCATATGGTAATTTTTTTATAATTTTTTTTCTTCGTTAAGGTTAATTCGATTTTAATACGTGAAAACTTGTTTTCAAGCATTTTTTTCCCGTGGAATCGGAACGCTAAATTGCTAAACCATTTCGATTTATTTTTCATTCAATATCCCAATTTTTCTAGAAAAAAAATCGAAAGAAGGTTCAGATTTAGAAGAAAAAAAATACGATGTACGAAAAGTACATTTTTTCATTAAGCAATTTTTTTTTCTGTCTGATTATTTTTTTTATCGAACGCGATGTATTTTTTCAGTCTAAAACGCGTTGATTTAAAAAATATTAAACGACAGATTTTATTCAATACGGTATTGTCACAACGGGTACAAGAAATTGGAGAAATATGGTATCGAGTCATCGTAGCGAAAAAAATAAAAAAATCAGAAATGAGAAGCGTAAGCGATTGTTTGTTCCAATTACGTAATTCGTACCTCCCGTACAACTATTAGAATCGACATGGTCAGTTAATGATTATATTACGTTCTACCGGCAGCCCACGCGTATCGTGAGCAAATTTATGAAAATCGTAGCGTTGATTCGCCTCGCAAGGACAAGAACTACTGCCCACTCGGGCGCCTACGTTACGAGCTCCGCGATGGGTGAAGCCGGCAACAGCACAGCCGCCCCCGGTATCCCTACTACGCTGGCGCTTATTGATCCCACCGGCGTATCGCGCCCGGCAGATAAAAAACTAAATAAAAAAAAAAAATAGAGTACATCTACTCGACAACTATCAACCGATGTGTTCGGATCATTAAACTCTAATTAATCAATTGCTAATCATTAAAAAAGAAACCAAAAAATAAACAATGTCTAAAAGTATGAAAATCTTCCTTACCATTTGAAAAAAATAAAAATTTCCTTCGGTAAAAAAAAAATAATAAAAAATACTGAATAACTAATGCATAAGCTTCCGATGCATTTTTCTTAGCCAATGCAATTTTCCACCATCGACTATCGAGTCGATTGGAAACTTAACTCCGCATTGCAATCTTTATCGACGCGTTTAATTTACGACGATATAAAAAGAAAAATACCTCGGAGAAGTTCGCCGCGACGTCGATGAGGAAAGAAGTAGAAAGAAGTTTACCGAGCCGCTTAACATTGTGTCATACGTAATTCAAAACTATGGGCGATGATGTCATTGATGAATATATCGTGTACGGTATCCCGGATGACATTGACGCTCTCGTTATAACGTCATCGCGGACGTATGTACGAAATTTAAATCAGCTTAGCCGTTACGATAATTCACTTCGAGGCTCGTCGCCCGGCATTATTTACCCTCCGCGATGGGAGAAATTCTTTGGAACCGGTTGTGACCAAAACTAACGCGTGTCCTCGACAGTGTAAACAATTTTATTATTTTTTTTTTTTTCATTCTTTATTTATTATTATTTTTTTAAAGTGAAGAGAATTTATACGAGATATGACTGTCTCTCGAGTGGCGCGTGTCGATAATCGAGAATTCGAAGAGTTTTGAAATTCAATTTAACGGCAATGAGAGATCGGCGCAAATTTCTCTGTCGAGAAATTGCGTGATTGTTCATCGTTTCGTTTCCGCTCGTGAGAAATCAACGAATATTACCACCGGTCTACAGCGTCGAAACGAGGAATCGTTGCGATTCACGCAATTGATGTAATCGTTCGACAAGCGCAAGTTGGCCGTCACAGTCCCCGTGTATCTCGTGATCATTCGAGATTAGCATAAAGCCTCAACACGGATTAGTTCTATTTTTGGGAGAAAATCGGCGTCTATTGCGAATTCATTGTGTGCAATGCTCGAAGGTTGATTCGCAACAAACTATATCTCCCGAGATCTCTCGCTTGACGTGACCAATTAATTGAATGAGCTAATTTCGTAGATTACAGTAGTGGAATTGGAATTTAGTTCTGACGCGTTAATTAAAATTCATTTCGTTGTTTTCGTGAGGAAAAATTCTATGAAAAATAGCCATTAGCTCGATGACAAAAAATCTTTTAAAAAAATCGGAGAAGAAAAGTCTTTTTTGCAATAACAATTAATTAGAACTTTGAATTAATTATTCTAGAAGACAGACGATGAAACAAAATGTTTACTGCATTTTTTTACCCACCGAGTTTGGGTCCACATAACTATTCGATTTTTAAACGTTCATTAATCTCATCAAATCGCAAACAACTTTGTGATTAAAATTTTTTTTTTAAATGTTCAAAACTCACCTGTAGCGCCATGTCGTCGGGATAAATTTGGACGAGTTTCCTCGCTCTTTCCTGCAAAAGGCTGACGAGAGTCGAGTATCTCCTGTTGAGGGTGTCGAGGTCATGCGCGACGTTGTCAACGGTTGTTACTGAATCCCTGCGTGGCCTCTTGACCGATGCGTCCAGCGACGGGCAAACTTCTTCAAGCTGTTCCTTGAACGCTCTGAGTCTCTGCCCATAGATCTAAAGGGGTCCGGTTAGTCCGTTAGGGTTAGTAAATTAGACTTCTTCGGGCCAATAACCGTTAGCCTCCAAGAAGCGTGATACACGATGTGCTAATCACTCTATTTTTTTTTTGCTTCCTTCTATAATTTATTTTCATCATAACCCAATGTGGTATTTGTTAATCAATTAAATATCATTGTTCTAATAAATTAATAGAGACGCAACGGGTCAAAAGTTTAAGATCAGCGTGAATTAATTAAAATTCGTACTCGAGCTTCGATTCTTTACAAAAATCGTAACTCGAGTACGTGTCGCCAGTCTACCACACTGGATTATCCGTTTTACCGCATCGGAAGAATTGTGCAAATTTGTGTAAACCGACCGCAAGCATAATATCGTATTTATTTTTTTTTCACCGCTATCAAAAGCGCCCAAATTTCCCCCTCCAAGCACCATTCAACCATGCAACTCATTTTAATTTGACTAATCGCATGATTGATTTTTTTCTGGTGGTTTTATTGCACGTTTTTGTTTAAAAATCAAAAAATTAAGACAGACAGTGCCCGACGCTAATACAGACGATGCGTGATTTCGTTGTTTTTTTTTGTTTGTTTGTTTTTGGTAAACATTTTTTGAGGTTTTTAGTCGAGTAGTAATAGAGAGAAACGGAAGTCGTTAGAGACAATTAAAGCGAACGTTATTAATAAACACAAACGAGAAATTATAGAGAAAAAAAAAGAAAAGAAATTCTTTTCTTTGTGAATTTGTTGTCCTGTTTTTTTTTTTTTTTTTCATTGTAGATAAGTAGTAGACGTAGACTTAGTAGAACATTAGGTATGTTCTTTTTTTTTCGTAGAGTAAAAGTAACAGTTGACAGATGTGTGTCTCCTTGCGTACGACCGGTTGTAGAAGTCGATACGTTTTTTTGTTTTGTTTTTCGACAAAGTTCGTTCGTTGTCCCGCTGAAAGGTTGTTTTCTTGACGAACGTTGTGAAAAATAATAATAACAATTTGGCGATGCGATGACGAGGACGATGATGAGATTAAAAAAAAAAAACTGTATTTACAGCGTTTGTAGGAAAAAAAAATATACCGATAATAAAGACTATAGACAACATTCGCACAACATTCATACCCATTTGCTAAAGGCTATTTATACTGCTTTTGGCGCTTTTGCCAGATTTTTTTTCGTTTATAATCGGTCATCTTACCTTTCCCTCGCGGATCAGCCTTCCGCCTGTTACGTTGACCGCTTCGATCGCTGGAGAACGGCCGAGAACGTTGTTCAATAAATTCTAAATCAAAAATACAGTTTTTCAGCGGAATATAGACGAAAAAACAAATAATGAACATGAAACATCAAAACCTCTTCGGCTGAGATTATTTTTTACATTTTGTGAATAAAAAAATTCGTGCGGACGAAAGGAAATTACTGATGGTTGTATTTTGTATAACTTTTAACTTTTAACTTGCAACTTCCCTATAAACTGCGAATTAACTGCGAACGATTTTCACCAAAAATTTAAAACTTACAAAACTTCGGGTCGATCAACAGCCGAAACTTACATATCAGTTTCAAAACTAAAATGTTTTCGTTACTTTACCTTAGTACTTTCCAATTCCTGCGCCTTGTTCTGTATCGGTGCGATATTCTCGAGTTTTCCGTAACTCTCGTCGACAAAATCAACTTCGTTCTGATAGGAGCTGCGATACTGTTGCGCCAAGCTGTACGCTGTTTCAGCGCCACGAAGACGATCGACGAGTTGACTGCAGATGTTGGTCCATCTGGCGATTAGTCTGTTGACTTCGGCATCGAGTCGATCCATGTCGCCGTGTGGTCCGCGATGATTGGGTCGCGATTTCTCGACAAGACGTCGAGCGTTGTGCGCGTCGTCGGTAAGCTGATCAATCGACAATTGTTGTTGGGCAATTGCGTTCTGAAGTATCATTAAATCCTCGAGAACGTTTTGTAGTCCCTTAACGTCGGACGGCAATTCGCCGAAGGACGCGAGTTTAATTTCGAACTCCGATATCGCAACGGTGTTCTCCTCCAATCCCGATAGTACGATCTCAACGCACTTCAATCTCTCGATGTATAGATTGCTTACGTTCCAAAGATGATTCCATTTAGACATAACGTTGTCGAGTTTGTTTCTCATCGCCGGAGTCTTGAGCGTTATACCGCGGAAGGTTTGCTGTACTTGTTCGACATCGGGTGCAAGACGCTGAAGATTCTGCTCGTAGTCCTTGTGCTCGAGGACCAGATGTTCGAGACTATCGAGATCGCGCGGCAACGGCGCGGCTATTCGCGAATTCAATATTCTCTCAGCCTCGTCGAGAGCGTGTTGAAGTGACGAAACTTGATCGCTGAATATGCGACCGGCATTCTTCGATTCCTCCTCGGCGCGCGCGCGTTTCTCGAAATCATCGAACAGTCGGTTAACGTCTGCCATTTCGCGTCTCAAACGTCTCAATTGAGGATCGACGGGATCGCCTTCCGACAAAAGTTTGTCGGCGTCCTCGTTCAACGCTTTTCTAATGGCAGTTCGTTGATCCTGACCCATCGCCAAGAACTGCGGCAGGTCCCAGCCTTTCACAACCTTTATCGTCGCGAATATCATGTTTTGACGCAATCTAAGCTGTTTGCGCTGCCAGAGAGCGACGCTTCGGTCGTACTGACGACGCAATCTCTCCGCGGCATCGAGCGCATCCTTGTCCGGCGGTTGAAGAGCGAAACATACACCGGGTACCGGCGATTCGACACCCTGGGAATTCTTTACGCGCCACTTTACGCGTCCTGAATTGTCGTAAACGGTGCATTGCTCGTTCTTTTCGATCGACATCTGCAACGATTGAACACAGTTTTTTAGAACGGTATATCATTTTATATATCATTTTTCGTGATTACAGTACCCTCCCTCCTCGCATACCTCGTACGCGATAAGATGGTAAAAATGTACGAAATAATACGAAAAAAATAGTAATGACTCACGTTGACTTGTTTATAACTGCAGATGCACGTGACTTGGAGGGGTCTGGTGACCGGTTGTCGTCGTTGTTTCATCGGCACGACGTCTTTTGCTTGATCGACGAGTCGTTGAACTTGATCTCCGTAGTTGTTTAATTCCTCGCGTAGCTCTTGCATTCCCTTCAGCAGACGTTCGCCCTCGTCGAGGGTAAAGTCCGACTGCGAGTAAACGGTGTTTAAAATCTCATCGCGCTTCGATATCCATTGCTCTGCCTGATGGACGTCTTTGAAGAATTGTTGACTGTGCGTCGCGTGCTTGAGATGCACTTCCAGGCAAAGCGTCAACTGCAAAAGCCACGCCCATTGGCTCTGCATCGCCGACATGTACGCCTCGATGGTCTTCGCCGCAGGATGATGCTGCAGTACCAACGCCTCACCGCGATCCTGAACGGCGGAGAATTGGATCTCTCGTTTCTCCAAGTCGCTCATCAGAGACTGCGGATTCGAAAAAATAACAGTATTAAAGACATCGAGTGTGAAAAGCGAATGATTTCTTTTCTTTAAGAATAACAGACGAACGATGATTGATAACCATTTTACCTCAATTCCAGATCCGTATGTTTGCTTGTAATGAAAACAGAATTTTTGCAATAGAATTAATTTTCTTAGTGGAAAGACTCCGAAGTAATAATGAGACTTCGACTCGGAAGTACGACTCGGATTTTTTTTAATTTAGCGTAATATTAGAAGAAAAAAATTGAAAAACGCTAAACAGTGATTTTGGCTCCTTTTTTTAGATTTTTCTTGCCTTCACTTTCACTCAATTGTATAAAACAAAAATATCTACGATAGACCAGTATTATCGTATTCTTGGCACTCTAACGATTTCAGTTTCCTCGTTTCAAGTTACTAAATAATCAGATAAACATTTCTTACGTTCAGAAGAATTGAGTTGAAAGGACGAATTGTCTTCTTTACTAATGGCAACAATAAATAAATGAAAAAAATATATTTTTTTTAACAAACCTCGTAATATTGTTCGATGCTCTGAACATTGAGACTCTTGTCGCTCCAGTCTCTCGTGACTTCGGTCTCTTCCTTGGCGTTTAACCACACAAGTTCGCCGGTAGCGGATTGTATGAAATCGTGAAGCGTATCGAGATCGGAGAGTCTCTTGTTGGACGTCGCTAATAGTTCGGCATACAATTTCTGCAGAGTACCGAGATGTTGACTGTACAGCGCGAGTTCCTCGCCGTGGAAGGTATTCTTCGCGTGTACGCATTTGTCGACTTTGCTGTGAAACTGATCGACGTTCTTGTGCTCCCGCTGATGAACGTCAAGTTCGTTCTGTACGCTCGGCAAATCGGAACCGTATTCGGCCTCTTGGAATTGCTTCAACTTGTTTTTGCACCAGTCGATGCAGTCGTGCAAATTGCGGAAGTGAGGATTCGTGTCGACCAAACGTGTCTCGTGGACGGTCGTTCGATGCTTCGTGACGACTCGTTCCTCCACCGGGAATGACACCGCCGACAATGGCTGTACGAGTCGCTTGTGCAAAAGCGAACGCAGTGCCACCCAACGTTGATGCAGTTTCTGCACTCTGTTTTCGAAAGTGAAAATACAGACGACAGGGTTAGAGAGCGAAACAAACGGGGAGAGGATAACGCACGGATCGCGGACTCGTCGGTCCGGTTAGAGAGGAAACTTTCGAATAAACGGGGAAGACATTACGCTTCGTGCGTTTGATTTTTCATTGTTTCGGTCAATAGTTCCGGAGTGAAATAAAAATTCCGATTTTATTCGGGAATTATAATAATAATAGAGATTTACTTTTTTGTAATAAAAAAAATTTTTGCGAATAGAAAAATATCGAAGCTTCAAAAATATGGATTCTTTTTATATTCATTTTTTTTTCACACATATTTACCTCTTATGGAGTTCGGCCGCTTGACTGTATCTACCCTCCGTCAGCGTGTGCACGTCGGTGAATATATTTTGTATCTGAATTTCCGTGTTTCGTATGTCCTGTTCCAGCAGGTCGACCGCGTGTTTGGCTTCCAACGGATGAAGACGATCGAGACGACGAGCTTCTTCCTCGACGCGTCTCTCCAATTCCTCGAGACGATTATCGGTCGATTTCATCTCCCGATGAACCTTCTCGGCGAGTCGTTGCAATCTCTCGAGACTAAAACACGCGAAAGGTGAGAGAGATTCGATTAAAAGAAAACGGCGTTACGAATCAATAAACAAAATCTTCAACTACCAATCAAGCGTGAGATTTATCGCGAGAAACTTTCTCAACGAACAGTTTGAAATCGATGGTAATCTTTTCTTATCCAAAGTTTGAGAAAAATGTAGAGACAGAGTTGGAAATTTTAAAGAACATTTCGCATTGAAAAATGTCGAGAAAAAGGCGCTTTCATCTATTATAAAAATCATTTAATAACTTCTTGAGAGATTTTTAGTGTTTTTTTTTTTCGATAGACAAACTATAATGAAGTCAAAGAAACGCCGATCGCAGTGCTTTCATGCATTTTTTTTATACCCTTTTTTTTAATATGAAAGTGAAAAAACGTACCGTTTGATCTCGTCGATGATTGCCTGTTCTCTTTCCTGATGAAGCATTATCAATCGATTCCAATTTTTGTCTATAACATCGATATGAAGCTCGGGCTCGATGTCCACTTCGCCAACAGCTTCGAAGTATTTCTGAAGATCGCGAAAGATGTGAGTCAGTCGCTGCTTGTCGCGATAACGCGGCGGCACTTCGTCGTTCTTGAATTTCGAACTGTCCGCCGCGAGTTTCTTCATTTCAATCAGAGTCGGTGGAAAGGCTCGTTCCTGCATTATCGCGATTTTCTCGCGTATCCAAAGATGAATCGAACTCGCGAGTTCGCGATATTCGGCCGAACGGCGCTGCGCCTCGGCATCGTAAAGCGGATGGATTGGTGGCGGCTCCGGGAATACGTCGTAGAGCGAAGAGATGTACGTTATCAGAGACTTCTCGTCCGGTTCGGGGGTATCGACATCTGAAAATAAATCATTAATTCGATTAAATCGGGTAAAACAGGTCATACGATTTTTTTTATCGACTTTCGCTCTTTTAAACCGTAATTTTCATTTTTAATCAATAATAATTTTTTTCATTATAATTGGCCGATTATTATTAATTATTTTTATTACTGCGTCGTTTCGGTAAACCAATTTCTACATACGGTAAAATAAAAATCTCATAAATAAAAAAAAAGGTTGTAAAAAAATCCTATAGATTCATTGGAGATCCGTTGTGGTTTACTTCACCTGCTTTCAAGATTCATTAAGTTGTTACGACGACAATTTGATAGGTGAAGAGGTATATAAGTACAGGAAGAATAAAATCACGTCGACGAGACTATAAGTATATACAAAGGTATATAGATATTTATTACGTCTGAGGAATGAGTTCTACGTCCGGTGGACCGAAAAGAGTTTCACGGCACGACGAATGACGACGGCGCCGGCTCTCGAGTCAACGAACAATTTACGACAGGCATTTCTCGCGCTTAATATCGCGATTGTTGCCACGCTGCCCTGACCTATGCTGCGGAATCATCGTCACGACGCGGAAAGATTGAACAAACGTGGCGATTTAATCGGAAGACAACGTCTCGGTACGTGAATTACTTTGTTCAATTTTTTTCTTTTTGTTTCTTTTTCTCTGTCAAGGAGTTTGAGAAGAGGAAACGAGCGAATCGTGATACTTCGCGAACGGGTTTAAGTCGACTTATATCCTCGGCGCGTGTTTGCGGCGAAATTTATAACGAAGATGAACTATCGATAAAAATGTACTGAAAGATATGACTAATAGTTACGCTCTTCGACACATAGAAAATTCGCGATACAAACATTTATTTCGAATAGGCAATGAAATTCTTCAAAAGATAATTCGTTAAAAAATAATCGGTACCTTTATACTGTACGTTGATCTCATAGATTAAAATAAAAATAAAAAATGAATATCTCTTAATTCTGATTAAATAATAATTCAATAATAATAATTTTCGAATTTTTTGCTTTTTACTTTCCACGTTTTTTTTTTTTGTCAACTCGTATATTTTCTTCGACTCAGAATTTTCTCTATGCGTCTTGTATCTCTGAATTTAGCCTCAACTCCTCGATCTTTCATTTCGCAACCGAAAATTTTATGAATTTCGCAAAAAGTGTACGAGATCCACTTTTCGAAATTTTCGAAAAAATTTCGATGAAAATAATTTTCGAAAATAATAAAAAAGCGGGAAGCACCCACACGCATCGTGCGGGGAATGCTGAGCCGGTAGGCAATTATACGTCGAGTGGCCGGTGTCACGGAGCGTGAGTGCGACCGGAAGTGGCTCCCGGCTACCGTGACGACCAAAAAGAATTGTGTGCTACATAGTCCATCCAACTTGCTATACAGACACAGCTATAAAAAAAACTGTATTCGTACACCTGTCGTCGCGAAGGTCTGTGTGAAAAAAAAAATATATGTATATATGTATATATGGGTGACTACGTCGAAAGATGTATCGAAGTCCGGTCGTTTCGTCTGTCGTCATCCACCATGAAGGGAAGGCGCGGGGTGCGCGCCACGGTTTTCTCCAATGAGGGAATAATGAAGCCGCTACTACGAGGGAACCGCTCTCTTGTCTTCGGACTCTCTTACGACGCCCGCGCGTCTTTTATTGCCCGACGCAAAGTCGAAACAATAAAAAGAAGTACGATTTTCCTCTTTTTTTTTAGTGCTCTGCTACACTCGGGACAAAAGAAGGCGTATGAAGAGCCCCCATAGGCGAAACGACGTCCGATGGAATGAAAGAAGGATGCGAAAGAGACCTTCGCGCACGAGTGCGGCACACCTCGAAATCTCGAAATCTCTCGTACGGGCTACTGGCTGAAGTTCTTTAACTACTCGAACGCTGGACTTCTTCTTCCCTCTGTCCTCCCACGACACGCAGCCTTTGAGAAAGAATAATATTCTTTGTCCCATTGTTATTTTCTTATTGCGTGGAGAGACTCATACGTGGGTTTTTTTTATTGGCGAAGACGCATCGTTTTTTTTTTAACGATTTATTGCGAAGTAAGAGAAAGATGTTGGAAACGATTTTTGCCGATGGGACGCACAAAATTTATGGGAGAAGAAGAAATTAGAATTTTTTTTTAATAGTCACAGTTATCGAATTTGGAAATTTCTTAAATTCGGAAAATATTTCTGATATTTCGTCTGTAACGAAATAAATTGCAACGGCGTAACTGTAAGATTAATAAAATAGTAACGACGATGGCAATCCGTAATCGTGAAATATGCGAAAAATAAAAATGAACATCCCGTATGCAATGCCGTATAGCAGATGCGCTCTTGGCGTGAATAAAATTGATTGAATATCCCGTGGCGTCTCTCTGACGCTTCCAATAATCTAATCTTTCCTACAGTTTCAGAGGAGTAGAGAAATAGCCGGCAAGATGTTAAAACGCAAAGTGTAGCGAAAGATACCGACTCTCCTGGCCTATTGATCTCTGAACTATCGCGGATTTCTAGGACGACGAGAGAGATTTTCAAGGAGATTAGAGAGAATATATCCTTTGAAAGGCTCAAGCGATGCTCGGGCAATCCTGTGAAGTCTCGACGATGTGTCTGTAAATTCGTGGCGGACCTCTGATCTCGGAAAGTTCGAAACACGAGACACGGAAGAGTCGTTTGAAATCTCGCGAGTTCAAGAGGCTTAAGAGGCAAAGGAGAGGCACAAGATTCTCGAGTTTCGAACGCGTGAATGAAGTAGGTATACGCATCTCATGGAGTTTTCTCCTTTCGAGTATCGAAATCGAGGAAATTAGAAAACTATCGGGACAAAAATTATTTTCCTTTTTTTTTGGCACCAGAAGTGAAAACACCTAAACCGGTTGACAACATTTCTTTTTTTTTTTCAACCGGCAGAAAAATTCTTTAAATATTTTCAGATACAATAGAATTTTTTCAGATTTTTTTGTCGGATGAAGAAAAAACCATATTTTGGCGAAAATCGTCATAGTTCAGCCGATTCGATCCCCTTAAGGGAAAAATCGATGATTTTGGAGGTAATGTCGTGTTTTTTTACTTATAAAAAAAATAATAGATGAAAAAAAAAATCAAATTTGAATTACTGTCAAAAGCCCAAAAAGATCGGTACCAGTAACGGGTTAAGAATGGAGCGGATTATTTTTTTTTACCTTCAGGATCGAGAAGCCTCGTAACGCCGTACTCGCGCTCGGCGACGTAAAAGACCTGGTGTAGCCGTTCTCGCGCCTGGTAGGATCTTGCGGTCCTCCAGTCGACAAGATCGGGACGATTTCTGTGGAGCAAAGCGCTGAACGCCAATCCGTCCCTCCAGGAGCCGGTGAAGTCCGACACCCGGACGCCTGGGTAACGAGCGGTCGAACGTCTCGCCCATCTCAGCAGTGCTTCGCGTGCGGTAACGTTCGGTTCTTGTCCAACAACGATATCTGATATCTGTAAGATAAAATATCGATAATTAATAAAAAGAATTATCGAAAACAGAAATACTGCTGAAACCTATAGAAACAGAAAAAAAAAAAAAAAAAAATTGTAAAAGATGCAACAAATAACAAAAAATCGGTAATCTCGATGTCGCTAGTAGCTTCTATCGTTCGGCCTTCGATCAATTAATTACTTAATATTTCAATAAATTGACGTTACACTTCGACTTTAAACTCCAGAAATTTCTCTGAAATTAAATCACTCGCTGCAGCGAAATTTTTTATTGATTTTGTTCTTTACGGGGTTATACCGATCATGGAAAGGAGAGAGGAGTCAAGAGACAACGAGGAATTACCGGGCGTCGAGGAAGCGAGAGGACGAAATTGAATGATCTTCGGTTAGTTCAACCTTTCGCGATCCCCGGAGGCAAAGCGGGCGATAGGAGAAAAATTACCGATCTCGCTGTCTCTTAGTGTCGATAATGGCATCGCCGGGAAGAGCGGAGGCGAGCACATCTCTTGCAGTGCATCGAACTCGCGGGCTCGCGTCGCGCGCAACGGGCGTTCGAAACGATCGAGGAACGATCGGCGTTTTCCCCCCGCGTCTCTCTTCGTCCGAACGGCGCACCGCGGGGACTGCATTAACCGAACCGGAGAAAATCGTTGAGCGATTCACGTAGTCGCGCGAGAGGGTAACGGGTCGTCGTACACAGACGCAACTGGTCCGAACTGCTCTTTGATCGTTGATCGGCCCCGTGGCGATCTACATATCTCCGACCGATTGTGTACAATTCATAGACTCGATTTTCTCGATTGTTGTAGCGCACCAGGAGAACCAATACAATACGAGGGTAATGAAAAATGAAATGGAAAATTGGTTTCCGGCACTTGCGAGATTAACGCATAGCAATATTTCACTGACGGAAAGATAAATTATTCCCGAGGAATGAGACAATTGCTCGCGCCGAGAGCAGCCGCGCTATAAGTAGTCGCAATACCTTTATAACTCTTTTCAATTTATTCTTTATGATGAAGTGCCGGTAAAACAGGTTCCTACCGATTAATTTATATATTCGACGAAATAACGGTTTTCATTATAACAGCAATTCTTATATAATCAAAGAAACGAAAATCGGTATGATGTATCGATTTTCCGCTGCGATATAAAAAGTGTCGCACGATTGTAACAACGTGACAATGACGTTGCACGCGACAAAAAAAAAAAGTCGTTTCGATGATTCTCTCCGACATAAATGATGAAGATGCGCATAAAAGTCGTTCAGCTCGGTAAATATCACTCGATTTTTTCTTTATTTATGATACGACGATATATCAAGTTTTTAAATGGACAATTACTCATTTCCTCGGGATATATAGCTAAATTATATTTAATCACTATTGTTACAAGTCTAAGTGGGATATTAACGAAAGCATTTATAACCGGGTCGTCGAGTGTAGGTCGGCGTCCAAGTTTCAAAGTCTCGACGTGTGAACGCATTCGAAAACGTTCATGATGGGGGTATAAAACAAAAAAAAGTTGATGCATGAGACGTGCAATAATTTAATAACTAACAACCGCTAATCTCGTGATAAGAGATATATGAGATATTCAGGTGAAAGTTTGCTGCAACTAATACCAGAAGTAAGCTATAGTTTAATAAACGTGAACAGCAGCTTCCAATTATCGACATCGAGTTCCCTACGAGATATACAGGATGATTCACAATAAATATCCCATCTATTTCTTTCCCGTCATTCCTCCCGTAATTCACTGAAAAACATTTACTATGAAATCTAAATTCGCATTTTTAAAAATTAATAATAACAATAATAAATGTAGCGTTTTTTTAATTATTAATTGACTTGAAAGAAATGTAACATAATCGTTTTTTTTTTACTCAGACGTACTATCGAGAAACGGATTTGTTATTTATTCTGAATCCGTTTGCATATACATAGATGTAGATACATATAGGAAGTGGAATGGCAAACCGTCACGCGAGTTCTCAAGACTGCGGAAATATTGCAAACGAGAAGAACTGCATTCCTAGATAGCTTTCGATGTGTTGAGGATTGGAGAGATTTATTGGTCGAGTCTATTACTTCCATCTAAAGCGCATCGAATCGTGCGATATTTTTTTTATACTTTATAAGTTGTGTACAATATAACGAAGGCGTTAATCACCAACGAGTAATCGAATATCGATTATCGGGAACGTTTATTACGATTATCGGGAAAATTTATTACGAATCGCAGTTCGTTTCGGAGTAATTGGGACTAAACGTTCGTTAAAGGCAATTATTATTAAATTCACTGAAGAAAATACTGCGTATCGTCAATATTTAACAGAGTTTAAAAAAATCTTCTAAAACCCGTATTTTGTGCGATAATTATCTTTTAGATCCCTTTTTTTCCCAACATTCTAATATTTTTATATTTTTATTAATACGATATTTCATTACAACGCAAAGAATTTTACCTGATTCTCTTCGAGAAACAACGAAGCGTGAAATGTGTTCGAATCGTGACTCGTGAAACCTTGAAACTCACTATTCACGGTCATTGATTGTATAACCGTCTAACGCTAAGGCGGTTCTTCGAGTCATTGAACTTGAAGTAAGATTGACAAGTGCTTGTGGAGTGAATCGTTCTCATTTTTATTGTTTCAAATCGTTAATGTGTCCGCGAACAACGGAGCGCCTCGGGCAACTCAACTACTATATACTGTTCCGCGAATGTCCTGCTTTGTTACGTTTACAGAATCGTGCGATTGTCGAGTCCGTTTTCTATCTCGCGCCACAAATAATGGATTAATAGTGGTAGTAGTTTACAAATGCTGTTTCCGATAAGATCTTAGTGCTCTTAATAGGTCGTGCTAATTCACCAGATTTCATGGAGCGAAGCAATCGCGTTCGGGTTAATCGCGAGTACATAAAATAGTATCTTCACGTAGTTACGAACCCGGAGCAACTATAGCTGATTAATTTATTTGATCTTCCCGGCTCCATCCCGACCACTGGGTATTTACACGAGTTCAATTATACGGCCCTACGCGATGCCTTCTATCTTATCTCGGGATATACAGGCACCGGATCTCTCGCCGGCATTCATCTGAGAACCAATGGCGAAGTTAAGATTTCGGCTCGTTTTCTGTTGCCAAATCGACGCGGAGAATTCCTTTCGGCATTTCATTGAAGACTAATATTTTTGTAGACATGCAAATTTTTTTTCAACAAAAAAAAATATTGTGATTTAAAAAAATGTTTTTATTCACGAAAATTTCGAATTGCACAGTCTGAAAAATTAAATTAGCGGAATGAACCATTTGGTATTTTACTTTTCAAACAAAAAATTATAAAAATGAACGCGAAAATTTTGGCTCACGAAAAATATAGATATTTGTTCGGAAATTTGTGAGGTAATAACTAAAGGCGCAAATTTCCAGAGAAAAAAAATAAATACTTTAGATTTTTTATTTTTTTTTTCGTGTCCGTACGAGAACCGAGCGTTTATGATCGTTCCATCCGTTTCCTTATGGGGTCGGGGACGATCGCACGAGGCTCGACATTGCCATAAGAGTCGTCGTACCAGTGACGTCATCTCTGCGAGTTTGCGCGAGAGCGACGCAAACGATTCGAGCGGTGAAAGAGAATGAGCTGTCTCACCGGATCCGGAGTCTCTTCACGAAATAAAGACTGTTATTCGTTTCGAATAATATATATTTCGTTGTATATAATTTCAGGTACTTCGTGAATGGCGGTAACGTTACTACCAATGAACGGTTCAAGAACAAAATTTTTCAAAATTGTAATCATTCGTCTTTCATAAAATAAAATTTCATGAAGTCACAAAAAAATTAAATAAAAAACATAAATATTAATTAATAATCATTCATTTCGAATGATTACATTTTTTTAAACATTCAAATTCATTTATTTTCGTTTATTTTTTCATACATTTTTCGAGGCTTTTATTTTCATTAGTTTTGTCGCGGAAACGATTAAGACAATTTTTTTTTTTATTCAATGATACTTTTGATTCGAGTGGAAGTCGGAGATTTCTATGAAAAATGATTTTTCTCCTTGTGGCTAAAATTGATCGAACCAAATAACGGCTCATCTTTGCGGTACACAATTATTAATGCTTCCTGGACGTGAGTATAATGTAACAGCGATACGTTGGCGATATACGGTAATGTAGGAGTCGTTAAACATAAAGAGGGTTGTATACGAGAATTCACATAGAAGTGTGTACACGTGATGAATGATGAGAGCTACCGGAAGGCCTCGCGGCGGCACAGATGCATCCCGGTTATAATTCCAGAACCCCGCCAGACCTTATGAATCTTTGGACTCTCTTTGCTCTCCGGAGTTCTTCGGTTGCTTGGCACTTAAGTTCCAACAGGTAAGAATCGCTCGCGGAGCTCGAGCGAGATATCCGAGACGTTGTACACTAGAATCTCGCGCAGCAGGGACGGAGGATAGGAACGAAAAAAAAAATTCTGCAACGTGTTATTATCGTACCTACGGCCAGGAAAAATCCGCACGAGCAGAGAGAAAGACCGAAGCGTAACGTCTACACGAAGAGAGAGCTCCTCGTTGAGCAGAACTCGAGAAAACCGTAGGGAACGGATAATTTGCACCGTTTCCACCACGAGGTTTGGAGTAACAATCTTTACCGTCCTCCGAGCTAAATAATTTCTTCCACGAGCAGATGTTGGTTTCTAAAGAAATCCTTCGAGGGTATTTCGAGAGAGGATGAAGTTGAGAGAAAGATTCATAAATGTGCCGTTTTTTTTTTATTTAAAAGAATAATTCTGTAAAGTGAGGAGCCTGGAGGAAGAGTAGTTTCGCGAAATGGTGGAGCAATGAGCACTGAAAATTGGTGAAGTTATTGTTTTTTTTTTCTTTTAATTACTTCGAAGAAACGTAACGGATGAGGGAAAAAGAAGTTCCAATTCTGCAGGTTTGGTTCGGCATAAAAATTTTACTTTTTAGCACATTTTGCACGATGTTTTCAAAGCTTTGGAAGTATTCGGAGAAACGAGAATCGAAATTCAGTCGAGGACTTTAATTTTTTTATTTATTGTGCGAAAAAATTAATTTTTAATACATTTTTTTTTTTTTTTTCATGTGAGGTCTAAAAGAAACGAACTGAAGAAGGGAACAAAAGGAAAAACTGTTCACGCTTAGTTTGTCATTAAAATTGCACTTTGACGAAGCGTAAAGGAAATAATCTCGAGAACCTCAGTAAGTATATCCCGACAACCCATTTACGGACTTTAGCGTGGGACAAACCGAGTCGGAGCCGCGCCCACCCGTCTCACACATTGATATCTCAATCGGACCTTATAAAAAAAAAAAAACATTTGACGAATCGAGATCAGTGTCAAGCTTCTCTATCCTCTTGTTATGCATAATTTCATACACCGCGTATTCGTCGATATTCAACAGTATTTCTATTCTCGGAATATTGGATCAGATTGCAGACACTGGATTGCCTTCGATTGGTATGTCGTTGTCAAGGTTTTCATCATAATCCAAGTGCACTGTTATATATTTGCAATTAAGTTTATTACGACTGCAATATTTCGTTTTTTTTACAATTGATCTACTATTCCAGTTTTTTAATTTTACGCGCGTCACTATCGTTAAAAAAGGTGAAATTTAATAAAATTCAACAGATTAATCTTTCAATTTAAAAAAAAATTATTCAATTGTCAAATTTTGCAGACATCGTTCTCTGCTTGAAAAATTTAATTTTTTTATCGTGTTAATAATTATAACATCGTGTAATCAAAAAATTATAAATAAATAGATTTTTTAAATTAATAAATACTAACAATAATCGTTCTTCCGTTAGGACGTTTCTCTTTCTTTTGTTAATCAATGAGAAAAGACTATTTATGTACACGAGAGTAGTCAAGGCGTTTCGCGTATGCGGCAACAATCGTGGCGATGACGTATATGACGCAATTGACTACCAGTACACGCGGCAAACGAGAATAAAAACTCCGGGAATTGTTGGTGTAACCGAGTCTCTCGCTACATATGAGAGAGTCTTTTGCACGGTGTCTCTCACCTTGTCCCGAATACAGTATAAAGTGCGTATAACATTTAAACGTTATAACTATCGCATTGGCTTACACGAGATGCTGAATTGATTCGAATGATTCTGCGAAGCATCGGTCTCCCGTTGAGATACGGAGATGCGGACATACGTACGGAGTGATTGATCGACGAGAGCACAAATTTCGATGAAGAGATTGAAAGAAACAAAAATAAATAAATAAATAAATGAAAATAAAGACATTCAGCTGCTGCGACAAGGAAACATGTCGTCGTACAAGATAATCTTTACTGCCGGAGAAATATACTGTTCTCGAATAGTGTCGGCGAAGTAAGAAGAAGTTGTTCGCTGTGCAACTCGAAGAAATGTATTCTGTTGCAGGTTCGTCGACGGCGAAGTATGAAAACAACGTGATCCGTGTAATTCAGCAAAAGATTTTCGTCCTTTTGGTTTTTGGACGTCCATTGTTCGCGCATTGGAAAAATTGCTTGCTATACCGGTTTTTTAAGCTTTTATAGATGAAACGTGTAATCATTTTTTTTATTTATTTTTTTATTTCTCGGTGCAACAATGTTACCATTATTTATTATTATTTATTATTATTATTTGTACATTGACGGCTAAGACAGAAAGCCTCAAGTTGCATGCAATTTCGCACGATAAATTGTCTGCGATACTCCGTTCTGTTTCTTAGTAATCGTTATAACGCTGTACCAAGGTACGGTATTATACCGGTGACCAGTCTGCCATCGATCTCTTCCTACACTACATCCTTGTTATGGAAAACATTCTCGGCGAGTAGGAGAGAATTATTGAGGAAGTTGGACACACCGTCATAACAATACATTTATGTTTTATCGTCAATAATTTTCTTTCAACGCTCGATGTCGGCGTGTTTGTTTCACAACAATTGTACCTGCGATTGCACGTTTCTGAAAACGCAAATAACGAGAATATACCATTGTTTTCGATTCCGAAAAACGTGGCAATTTAAATCATTACGAAAAAAAAAACGCTGTTACTGTTAAAAAAAGATGTTAAAAGTCTCTATTAGATCTTTCGGAAGAATATACCAATTCGTACCGCGTTACCAAATACGCTCCTGACAATCTTTTCGTATCTCGAAACGTTTCGAGAATCTCGCAATACTTTATCTTTCGATCTAATCTCCGGCCAATTAATTATGTAAACTTTCGACTGTATATTTTCGATAAAAAAAAAAGGTCTGACGAGAAAAAGCCTTTTATGAATCACCGGAACAGTAATAATTATAATGAAAACGATAATTAGAGACTCCGTTAATGTAAGACACGCTTCGAGAGTGCCATTTAATCATCGGCTTGGCGTTATTCACGAGCAAAATAGTATCTCCCTAAGTGTTCGGTGCACCGGGCAACGAGAGCGTTAAACTCCTTTCTCCCAGTTAACGCACGAAGAATCAACACTAACGGCGTTGATAAAGGTATAATCGTGTCGTCGTGCGCGCGTGTGTGTATTTTGTAAGAGAGTCGTAGAGCTAAAAGGCCGGATTCACATCCAGCTGGAGTGACCGGGAGAGACCGCGATGCCGGTCAGGGCCGGCGAGCCGGTCGCGAATGCCAAACCCGTCCTACCGGGGCGAAAGCTCACTGAATCGAGAGTCGAGTTCACTCGAAGCTAAGATACTCTAACAAGAACCTTTCCCCGTGCCGCCCCCCTGGAGACTTTGCGAACACCGTTGGCAAAAAAAGAAACATCTCACTCTCGCACGACCGCGCGAGATAAATTTTATCGATCTCGCAAAGAGTTAAACTCATTTCCCGTCTTCTTGCTCTTCGAATCGTACGACTTCCGATAAAGTGCATATATCTAAAGAGGCTGTAAATTCTTGGGATTTTTCTCGTTCTGACTTGGACGCTCGTTTGCGAGACCTGTTTCCTTCGTACCGTTTATCTCGTGTGCTCGCGGTGGAATCTCTCGTGACCGAATCGTCCGAATCTCAATCTCTCTCCGGTGCTTGTACTCTAAGTGGGGGCTTTTGAGGGTAAAACGGTCGATATCGAGAGAATATCGTTGAGAGAACACGCGCAACAAAATTTCCATGATTCGTAATAATTCATCGAATTATAAAAATAAAAAA
Source organism: Buathra laborator (assembly GCA_934046635.1). Taxonomy (NCBI): domain Eukaryota; kingdom Metazoa; phylum Arthropoda; class Insecta; order Hymenoptera; family Ichneumonidae; genus Buathra; species Buathra laborator. Next base: position 10,149,403 of record OW203897.1, read on the forward strand.
AATGATTAAATATCTAATTTTCGAAAATTGCGATTTAATTCATCGATTTTTAATAAAGTGATTAAGTTTATCAATTTTATTATTATTTATTTTGAGTTTCCAATCATTTTAAAACTCACGTCATTGTTATCATTGAAAACATGTGTTTTTTTTTTTTTTCTTACCCGAACAGTTTTCGGTTTCGGCGAAGCATGCTGAGTCGTTATCTTCATGTACTGTTGAGTATCCTGCAACGATTTCACCTGTCCGCGTCGCGTCAAATCTTCGGCGACGCTCTTCTCCTCACCCCTTGTAAGGGTGGTCGTCTTTCGTACTATTCGCGTTACGATTCTTTTCGTTCCATTCTCGCCGCGTTTAGAAGTTTTCGTCGACTCGATCGACGAGCCTATTTAATCATCATTTTGTTTTTTTTTTTAATGTAGGATTCAAGTTTCGATTTCTTTTTTTTTTTTTTTTTTACGGCGAAAGGATTCTATTATCGCATAATTTAATAAAAACAAATGAAATCGGAGAGATGTACATATTTTTATGGGTCACGAGTTAAGTTTTTGTTTTTACGCGGTAATTAAAACAGCAATAGATCGAAAATTAAATTTTTTGTTTTTTTTTTTGTAAGATCGAAGGGGCGGTGCAGTCGGATGTCGGTGGGTCGCGATGACCCGCATGCATATTCCGAAGGACAAAACGCCAACTCGAATTGCGATCGCGTCTCGGAAGAGAATAGAAAGACTTAGTAAAAAAAATAAATAAAGGAAAAACTCCCACCGCGCGACGACCGCACCGCCTCTCGATATCTCGCGATCGGGCATATGCGAGATGAGAACCTGACCATTTAAAGGCCACAATGCGTGGGCAAGATCAAGGACGATGCGTCGCGGCGATTGACGCGCGTTAGTCGTGGCGGGGCGATCAGCTGTTTCCCTTTTTGTCTGTCGAAGCGCCGCCATGCCGAAGCTGAGGCAGGCGCATATTTATGCTAATTATAGAGGCCAAACCGCGACAGCAAAAGGCAGAAACGCGTGGGCCCCACGCACGGCCGCATTTAAAAATGGCCAAACAAAGAGACCCCATGGACATTTTTTCTTCGCGAGAATCTAAATTCCTTTCTTTCGTATGGTGAATAAAAAAAAATCCCAGTTGCTCGCGTGCGATCTCAAATGTATTTAGACGGCGGAAAATCTATTTTTCGATGTTTTTATCATTTTTTTAATTGTCAGCGAAGAAACTATTAAATTTGAAAAAAAAAAAACACAAAATTTCTTCGAAAGAAATGGTAAAATAAAAAAAATGTATAAATAAATTATAAAGATCGAAAAAAAAATGAGATTTAAAATTTTAGGGTAATTATCGGCGTCTGCGTAAAATACATCACTGTTCCATTTTTTTGTTTTGCAACCAAATCCTTTCGCCGAAAAAAAAGTAGAAAAATCGAATCCCGAATCCTACCTAAAACTTCGGTTGAGAGTCGGCGTTTCGTATAAATCGCTTGCAAATCGGTCGGCGAATTTCCAGTCGGACTGGAACCAGCGACATTGTCGCGATCGTCGTTTTCCCTTGTGCCCTGAACGAAGAGTCGTCCACTCTTGCTGAATCGATACATCGACATTTTTTCGTTTTTTTTTTTTTTTTGTTTCTTCCGCAATTTTCGTTACGTCAACGATAGAACTTCGTCAAGGAATCGCAAAAAAGCACATATCCTCCTTTCGTTTTTATTCCAAAGGGGGGAAAAAATTCCATCCAGTTGCGTAGAAAACTTGAAGTGGAATTCCAATTTTTTATTTTGGGTAAAAAATAAATTGCGATTGCACTATCAAACACTTTACGAGATGAAATCCGATAACGCAGCAATGTGACGCTGAGAGCTTTTCTGTGCTACGTTTGTTATCGCTCGAGGTAATCCACGCACAGCGTCGATTGCAACGTATAGAAAACACAGTGGATACGGCGAAGTATATAGCACTTTCGTTTAAGCGCGAAATACGATAGTTCAAAGTTTTTAAAAAGACGGTTCAAGTATATGACTCGAAGCACGTGGACGAAGGCAACGGGTGTAATAATAATAACAGAGTGTGGAAGAGAGTCCGATACAAGCAAAACTCCCTGTCCGTCTGTTCGCTCTATAGTAAAAAGAACAAAACTATAGTCAAGCACCGTGCGAAGCACGTGGACTCAATCGATCCCTCGTCGCGCCGTCAAACTTTTTTTTTTATTATTGTTAATCCATTCGCCAATTTTTTTCGTCTTTTCAAATTTCTCAATAAAGATCGAAATTGTTTATAAATTTCGTTTATTGTTCAATTCGTTATTAATTCATTGGTTATCTATTATTTTTCGATTTTATACGAATAAAAATTCGTTTAAAATTGTCATTGAAAAAATAATCAAAATTTTCGGAGTTTTTGTTATATTATTTGAGTTAAATAATTTCGTCCGTAATTTATTTTTATTTTTTCGAAAGTTCCTCGTTAAGGTTCGAAGATTTTAAAAGAGCACCGGAAGAAGTCGATGAAAGCTCGCGCGCGCGGTTGGTGGTCTCTTGTTCGTACCGGCGAATAGTTACTCGAAGACTATATAGTATCCGTGCCGATCTCTCGCTCGATTCCTCCTTTCACCGTTGAGATTCTCTTCCCACTGAAGAAGCGGAGAGACTCGAAGCGCCGAGAGAACGAGGATGCAAGTGTATTATGTAGATATATCTATATAGTATATATATAAATATATATGTAACCAACGGTCTTCGTCCCGAGCACAGAATAACTTTAATGCATGCGCACAATAAAACCAGCTACAAGTAAACGAGAAAGAATTCGCTCAGTTTTTCACACAGGAATACCGGCGGATTGCGTAAAAATTCCGCCGCAACGACGTCGACATAATAAACAACACACAATCGATGTTACCACGCGTCGCGACCGCCCAAGAAACACTCCACGATCGACGACGCTGCACGCTCGATTTATTAGAACTCACGCCCGCGCGTTATACACAGTTCGATAATCGAATCGAATTTTTTTTTTTTTCCGAACGAGCAAACGACGTGAGAAAAAAAAACAACAACAAAATTCTTGGAGGGGATCGTTCGTTATAGATTCGAAAATTAATAAATTAAGGTGATGTGGAGAGGGGGGCAAAGTAGTAATGGAGGGGAAAATCCTTGTCTTCACTTGTAGGAAAAATGATTTTTTTTTCTTTGTTAATAAATATATATGTGTATATATCACTATGTAAAAATGTGTTAAAGGCGCGCGAGTTCGGGAGGTCCGACAGAACACGCGCGGCCAGACCCGCGGTATCCAGCGACTGTCGCTCGAGGGTTCCCCACCCGCGCCAGCACTCTACCGTCGTCTTCCTCTCCACATAGTTACTCGGCCTCTCTCGTGGCGGAGCGGTGGCAGGTTCGCCGAACGAACGAACGAACGAACGAACGAACGAACGAGCGAAGCCGGTGGAGTAGGGCAAACGAAATGCCGTCGCAGGTGAGACACTTCCCCACCTGAAGCGTACAGCGATGATGTTACTTACCGCTCTGCGAGGTAGCAGTGCCGTATTTACACCGGCTGCGAGCTAAACGAGCGAACGAACTGTGCTGCGCGTTGCTCGAGCGTCGCAAATCAGCGGGATTAGGTAGCAGAAAAAAAGCATCGAGAATCGAAGAGATTGAGGGCAATTAGAGTCATCTAAGCGTCTATTCACGCATTCGGTGAAAATTTTGAATTAATCGCGCTTTTTCGAAGGCCTGAACCTTCGAAATAATGTATCGCGTCATTAGTTATTGATAAAAAAAAATTCTTCAATATCTATTTTTGCTTTTAATTGACGAGAAGAATTGATTTCGTGAAGGCGAAACGCGATTTTTTTAAAATTTGTACTGAATGCAATTTAAAAAAAGAAATGTTTCCCGTTGATATAAAAATTTGGAAAAATTCTCAATGAAAAATATCAATTCTATGAAAACGTCATTAAAATTTGGTAACAATTCATCGAGTTATTTAGTAGATACGGCACTTTAATGAGGCAGTTATAAAATGAGGTATTCATCGTGACTCGCATTACCCCGACGCTTTAAATGACGATCAGCTGAACATGCGCGGTATACGTAGACGCGAGCGTAATCGCTCGTCACGACCAACAAGGACAGACGCTCGAGTAATAAAAAAAGACAGTCAAGACGATACGATATTTGTCGGTAGTGCCGAAGAAGCGCGTGGGCGAAAAACCGCGATTTCGAATCCGCTAGTCGGCAGTCACGTCCTTCTTCTCGCTTCGATACCTTTTGCGGAGATGAGAATCTCGAGGGTCTTTTGCGCCATCGAAACGTCTCACCAGACTCGACAAGAGATCTCGTGATCTCCTTTTCTTTTCTGTTTTTTTTTTCCTTTTTTTTTTTTCTTTCCTTCGATCGGTTGTTATTTTTGTGCGTAACGAAACGAGTCCCACGCATGTAAACGAGACGGCAGTCGATAAACGTAAATACGTTTTTTCGTTTCGTTTATTTGTTTGACAATATTACTATAAAATATACGTAGTACGCGACGATGCGACGAACATGCGTGGGTGACAACAGTATACGGATGTGTTGTCGGTTAAAATGTACACAGCTGTTTCTTCAGTTCGTTTTCGTACGGTACATCATTCGCTTGTCTCGCTGACGACAATGGCGATTATTTATGAGACTTCTTTTTTCGTAATCCCGCACGATTATTCTTTAACATGATAATTTATTTGGCATTGAATTTAGTCGGACTCTCAATTGGACTGTTTGCAATTCCTTTTTTTTCGTAATTAAAAAATAGAATAATTGATTCTATTTATTTTTATGTCGGAATTTTTTTGTTTACAACTTCTGCTTGAAATTTCAATGATTCATATTTTCAATAGCTCGCGGCGATTGCTATAAATCGTGTCTAACACAGAATGGAATTAAAAAGACATTAATTTTTTCTCGAAATATTTTACACCGGAAAAATAACAGAATCAGTCAATTTTGGGGAATTCGCCGAATAACGTTAAATTGGACGGAATTTTAATGTTTTTTTTTTCCACAACTTTGTTTTGATAGCACATTCTCTATCTATTTATGTGACTCTTCAAGGCGAGTGAACTGTACATGGTGCTTGGTTACTGTGCCGCTCGACCAAAGGCGTCATTCGTTCCAGTGGCGTGGCTTTGCTTCCAGTATACCGGCGCAATATATAAATTTTACCTTCACTAGCCGAGGTACCGTCGGAACGTTTGTCGCGGGGGCGCGGAAACGCGGCAGGTGTTTCCTGTTCATTTCCTCAATGAATATCGAACCCAAACTTTAACGAAGCTTGGAATTTGATTTTAGTGGATTTGGAATCTTTTTTCCAATGTTCGACGATTTTCTAATTAAGAGAAATATGTTTTGGTTAATTTTATTTTCTGTCTTTCATTTTGTTTCTGTTCAAAAGTATTCACATCACGTTAAACCATCTTAACCCTCTTGCGTAGATTTAGTTTCCCATTTACCTCTTCCTGTTTTCTGCCGCGCGAGGTTCGAGTTCGGAGTTTCCGGCGTACGTTTAAATGAATTCCGAAGCGAACGTATTTATCTAAATCTAAATTAACCCCTTAATTGACGTAACTGAATCTTGAAGTGGGGGATAACTATGAAGTCGAAAGAATTTTTTTTTAAATGTCTTCCAAACAGTTAGAAGACTACCGCATACTTCGCGCTCCGCGCTCAAGGATCATTGATCAAACCGCTCCAAACTGGTTCGGACGCTTCCTACTACCGCGCGCAAGGAACAAACGCGCATCACGCTCGCGTCTCTCATTCATCAGAAGGCTCATCAACGGCCCTGTAATCTTCTGTAACTGTTGCTGCGAAGCATACTTCAAAGTAAATCTTCGCTAACGCATCCTTTCTGATTACACATGCTTCCAATCCCATGCTAATGAAGTATATTATCAATTTCCTTCAGTCCCTTCGTCCCTTCGCCTCTGCTATTACGAACCATAGTTCCAGATGTATAAACCGACATCTGTAACTTAGCTTTATTGTTCCTTAGCTTTCTATTCCCATTCCTAATCTATATTTCTTCACATCCGCTGACGAGGCGCTTCCAACGGTAAAATTCGGCTATCAATCAACCGGAAATACGATAGCAAAAAACAAACACCCGGGTCGACGTCCGTCAAAAATCAGACAAGTTGCCAGCGAGACTAGTTGAGTGAAAGGATTAACTGAGTCATTTCTTAATTGAAAGAGATTTTCGCGCCCGGGGTAACGTCCGATCGGCTTCACTCGACGATAATCAGTTGCCATAAAGTCGAAGCGAGTCCGAGGACGTCTTCATCTCCTTCCTCGGTTCTCTTTGGACTTAACTATAGCCATCGGGCGCTGCTAGTCCCGATACGGTTGTGGCCTTTAACGCGCTCCTATCTGAATCGTTGTCATTGTCGTTGTCGTCGTTGTCCGTAGCCATGGGAAGCAGGGAAGAGGAGGGAATTGTTATGCAATGCCCTGGTTGTTTATCCACGCTTCGGCACCTTGTCAGGTGTTGTTACGCTCCATATTTATGTACCGATAACTAGACCCCAGTATACAAAAGTCGTATGAATTATGTCCCGGCGAATTTTTCATTTTACTACAATGGCAGTCGTCAGGTCAAAAGACGAAGACATCGTTGATGGGAAAGAAAGGTGAAGATTGTTCGACTGAAGGTGTTGATTGGTGAGGTTTGTAACTATTCCAAAGTCCCCCCAACACCGATCGGCATCTATGAAGAGATCGTTACATTTTTTACACGGGAGACTCTATGTTCCCAGACTTGGTGACCTCAAATTTTTCTAGTCTTTCCACCCGGTCTATGTCGGTCAAAAAAATAAAAACCATAGTAACTTTCGGGCGTAAGGCAAGATGTATGTTACAAACGTAGTACAGTTAATATGTGAAGAATTATCCGTTGTTCTTCGCATCGGTGGCAGGAAGTCGCGGTACGCCGAGATGTAAAAAGGGCTCGAGTACGATGACTCCACAAAGCATATCCGTCCCGTGATCTCGACTGTTTCCAGGCACATTTCACATGCCCGCGACCACCGAACAGCTCAACCGCGCCACCACCATGCACACCGTTCTGTATCTTTCTTTCTGCGCAAACTTCACCGTTTTCATCAGACAATCGCTTACTCTCTGCTGTTGCATGCGTGTATAATTCCTCTACGCTCTCTCTCGAGAAATTGCACGGCATTTCTGTCTCTCCGTGAATTTATATATTTTCGCCTCGAGCTAAATCCGGGCGACGGCCCTCTTCATCTTCTTCGCCGCCCGTTGGTTGGCGTGACCGCAGGATAATTAGCGCTCGAGCGGTCTTAATTATGCAAAGGATGCACGAAGTTAAGCGAAGTGCCAGGGAGTTAAGGCGCTGAAGAGTCTTTGATGCGGTATTCCACGTTGCAAATCTGCGTGCCACCAGCTTGCACGATGTTTCTAAACCCACGGATCGTTGACTTCGCATTCTTAATATTCGCTTCTGCGGTCAGCGTGTACTCGCGGATACAGATACACTCTACTTTCTCGAGAAAATTATCGAATAATTATTATTTTATCTATGAATAACGCTGAATTCCATGCTGCAGAGATTTTTAATGAAATATTAGAGTCTTTTAGGATCAATTCGGATTTTTAAAGACGATCGATTCCTATATGGACCTCGACTTTGCGGAAGTTTTATAAGTACAAATTAGATTATACGGGAGATCGTGACAAAATTTAAAAAATGGAGAAAAAAAATTGGAAGTGAATTTAGCAAAAATTGGGACGAAATTTTTCCATTGATCTTTTTTTCCCGTGTCATCTGAATTTTTTTATATTTTACACAACAACTTTTGAATATTTCTCTTCCTATATCCCCATTTACCTTGCTCTCCACTATACTATAGCTGACACATGTCCATTCGCACTCGACGAACCGTGGATTAATCATTAACACGGGAAATTTCGAGACGACAAAAGAGGACATTGCGTAAGTGACCATCCAACAAACGTGATAAAGGATCCCGCGTTGATTTTAATGGCACTTGTTCTCGGCATTACTTCCGACCGAAAAATTACCATTTTTTTATGAATTAATCATTTATCATGTACCCCTTAAAAAAAAAGTCCACCATTTATATAATTTCCGCCGTAAATAAAAATTGAAAAAAAGAAAGAGATTTAGCCGCGTAAATAATTTATGCGGCGCATCCTTCCGTCGTTTAAGAATTAATGGGGGGCCTCTTTCCTGCACTCTAAGCCGGCAATCTCATCGTAGATTGCGATTTCAGAGGTTGAAAAAGTTTGTCGGTGAGGATCGTTTAAGTCTCACCGGAGGTCGCACTGTGCGCGACGAAGACTGTCAAAATAAAAAAAAAATAAAAAAATTTAACCGACGCTGATAGTCGGTACCGTTAGCCAGCAGAGGCGACGAAGAGCGAGATGAGCGAAACGGGATGGTTCTATATTTATGTACGCTTGTCAGTATAACGAGACTGGCGTCGGGACGGGGGGCGTCTCTCTTTCCTTTTCGCAAGTAAGTACTCGTCGGTTATTTCGCTCGTTCGTTCCACGGAACAGGACGTGCTCCCAGCATAACAAAATCCTCCACGGACGTTATACCAGAGATATACATACATACATGTCGTATGTACCCATCGCAAGGTAACGCTATGTATTTCCCCGCAGGCTATGTTCAACGATGATGTCACCGAGTGGGTAACGTCACCACCAGCAGGAGAGTCGCGCGACAGGAATGCGGACAACATAAAACCATCAAATCGTTAAAAGTATTACTTTCCTTCGTTGATTGCGGCGAATAATCTCGCTGTTGGGGGCTTCAAGGATTTTTTTTTTTTTTTTCGATCATCGAATCTTTACTATTCTCGCGATGCATCCGCAAAAAAATATTATTCGAACGACGAGCTGTAGTTTTTTTCGTTTCTTTCGCGTGAATAAGAAGCGAATTTTTTTGTTATCTCGTTCATTTCACCAAAGACTCGTTATCTTCTAAACACGTTTATAATTTCAAAAGTTGTTTACCTATACCGGAATTAATAATAAAATGAATCGCAGACATGTGCGCTGTTTTATCAGGTACGTTCACCCCCCGGTGTCCGACTGTCACTCCCGCTTTGGCTGAATAAGAAATCGATTAATCGAGCGACTCTTAACGAAGTTAGCGTGAGTTATATGGGATTATAAGAAATTCTATGCGACGCGCGAAACACGATATTGCCGATGAAACGCGAGAGTCACGCGGATACGAATGAGGGTGTGTGTTGAAAATGATCACTTTTTTTATATTTTTTTTTTTCATCAACACAAACTTCATCGTCTCATAGTATACACGTGGGTAGTCTGTACAAATATTTGCATTACGTCACATTGCAGTGTGAAAGGAAACGAATATTTGCGTTTTTTTTACGTCGAATTTTGTGTGCGATCGATTGAATCGTTTGGGCGGTGAATGCAGGAAGGTAAAACCGCGAGAAAAATTAGCATTAATGATCGAAGCGGGTGGCGCTCCTGGAACTCGCGTAACGCCTCGCCGGAAGGAACTCACGCGACGGCGTTCACGTAGGTCTACGTAAGGTCCAACTTTAATGACGCGGTAGCGCACCCGTGCGATTAGCATTATCGTAATTATGTTGAAAGACGGTGATTCTTATACGTTTTGCTGTACCGGAGACTGAGCGATGTTGCTGTTCGCCCACCGTATGAGTACAGCGGAATCGACGCGCCCACTTACCTCGCCCGTGTCTATAAACATACCCGACGATGTTTTTCCGCGTGAAAGTCCTTAAAAGGAGATTCTTCGTGAAATCGGGTTAAGGAATTTTCCGAAGGCTCCGGTTGTTTGTCTCGACGATTTACGATCTATTTTTTTTTATCTAACGAATTATTAAACATCGTCTATAAACATTGTTTTTGAATTTAAGAAATATATATTCATACAAAACGTCCTGCAAACGCCTTTGAGAAATAAAAAAAAATTGAGAGACTGTCGAGTATTTACGATTCACAGTTGAGATTTTTGAATTTTTTAAATTAATTGAATGCTAATTTCAGGTAATGAATGCTGAAACGAAAGAGTTAAGTTGTTTGCAATCAATTTCATCGATAAATGATCATTGAATGCCGATTTTTTAATTTCAATCAAAAGTAACGTTTCCTTTCAAAGCGGCGTTCCTCAGTTAATGTAAAAAAAAAAAAATTTGGTGTTCCACGTAAAAAAGTCAACAAAAACAATCTATGATAAGACGAGAAAATTGAAACTGGTGGACGAGTTGCGCATCGGGACTTCGTTCCTTTGAGAAGCGCGCGCCGCTTGATTCTCTACTTGCGAAAGCCGAAACGTAATTTTGTCAAATAAGGATCGAGTGTCTTTATATCGATTGCGTTACTTTTATTCATTAGTGTTGCGCGTAGACGAGAGACTCGAGAGTAAGCGGTCTCTCGGCGTGACACACGAAATGCTCGATTGCTCTGTTACCTTGACCGATAAAGAGAATCCGGAGAACGAGTTTGTCGCCTGATTCACATTCAGCAGAGCGTACATCTCGCTGAACGAACGCTTTACAAGCAGAGCTGACCGAAGAGAAATTGTCTTCGATGAAAAAAAAAAAAAGAAAAAAAAAAACCCTCTTTCTCGCGATCTTTCTGGCGATCTGGCGTAGCAATCGCGAATCGTTCGGAATAGTAAAGACGTTTACGCGACGACGATGTTGCGTTTGCGCCCGGCAATGGGAATTTGTAAGAGTTTCACGTCGGACATGAAAAATTCCATCGTTGACAAGTAAGTATAAGTCACTCATTGGCCAATCAATGTATCATGCAGAAGTCACCGAGTATTCGAAAGCTTCAAAAAAAATCTACGAATCATCGCGCCGAGAATCAAGAAATCGAACCAAAAATATTACAAATAATTGAAAGTAAATAATAATTAATGTTTAATTATTATTACTAATAAGTTAATTTATTATTATCATTATTGTATTATTTTAATTATATCAAAAAAAAATTATTATTCAAATTTGTAACAATATACGAATGAATCTTTTTATCAACAAAAAAAAGACCGCTTCCCCATATTTACGGGATTAAGTCCGTTACTTTAATTTAATACTGTAAAACACTAAATTTGGAAAACTACTGGGAGGCTGAATTTCATAATATTAAATTTAATAAACTAGTGATTTTTTTTAATATCAAATATATGGAATGCGGAGAATTTTAAACGCGCGAATAAATCACAATGAAATGACGGCAATGCTGGAGGATGAGAAGTGTCCGCCTACATTTCTCGTATACGTTAAACTATCACAGACGAGAATGATGAATGAAAATCTCGAGAGATCAGAGATTCGAGTGGAGACAGCTACTTTACGAATTGCGAAGCGCGGAGAGTCACTGCTTAGTCGATAACACAGCACAGCGAGCAACGGCAGCAGCGGCAAAGCAGAAACGAGCGCAATCGGTGGACAGTAGAAACAGTAAACTGAATTATCAACATTCTACCGACGAACGGTCAACCCTTTCGCTTCAAGCGGTAAATATAAACACATTTTTTACATAATACAAAACATATATACGAATAAAATGTTTGCTTCCGCAATAACTACTTATTATCAATCGAAGTATCTACAATAATTTGCGCCAATCAAAAAAACATAAACATAGAAATTTAGCATCGTAATTCAAGAAAAAAAACCATTTTTTTAATACAATTTTTTACATTTTATATTGAAATTACTGTTACGAAGGACATTTCTATTATCGTCGCGGAATTCATATTAAATGAAAAAACATCGTAGCGAAAAAACGGTTAAAGCAAATTACTTTTAGTTTTATAGAGGAAGCAAAACGTTATGTTTAATTAAATTCTCGTTAGAATAATAAAACTGCTTTGCCGCTAAGCGTTTCGTCTTCATTACTTCGCATCTACACTCCAAAGTTCTACGGAGAGGGGGAAGGGGTTTTTTTTTACAGGCTTCTCTGCGAACTTACCTTGCGACGCCACTTCTGCGGCGCGGAAAGAAAAAGATTGGTCAATTAGACGAAGTGCACAGTAATGAATTTGAATGAAGAGGAGAATAATAAAAAGAAAAACGAAAACGGTGATATCATGGATAGGGTACCCTTAACCAGGCGTAATGGACTGCTTGCGTGCTTTTGTTTCGTAATCATTCCTCTCGATAGATTTTTTTCAACCTTTGCAATAGATTCATGAATAATCAACTCTCAAACTCGTTATGCGCTCAATTTATCGATTAATTTGCTTCATGGCTAACGATACTTTTTATCATTTATTCCGATGAAGGTAATCAATTTTTCCTCCCAATGCCAACATAAAGATAACATTTTATAAATAAAAATTGATAATAATGAACAATCATTCACTCGATATTTTTTTTTCATCTTTCTTTTCGGAAAATTCATCTTTTTTTTATCATTCCAATTTGTTACGAATTTCTTCCGATCGAAACGAGCATTATTAATTACAATTAAACAAAGCGATAGATGACAAAAAGGAAAAGATCGAGAAAAAAAAATGTATATAATTATTTTAATATATCAGCTTCATATTCAAATAATTATATCCATTTTTCTTTTCATTACTTATTTCTCCTTTCATTTCGCTCGTTTTGCTCGAATAAATTCCGCGACAAGTTGGGATGAAAAAATAAAAATTGATTTTTAATGAGCCGAACAATCTTGATGAGTAGAACTCCTTTTCAGATTCGTTCAATCTTACAAAAAAAAAAAAAAACCGGAAATCGTTTGCAAAGCGAAGCAGCGATACGAAGATGAATGAAAAAGCATTTGTGCAAATTCTCCGGCTACCGTTTGCAAATGCACCGTGAACCCTGCGTTTGCCTCAGACGCGATCGAATAATTCGATAAATCCGTCTATTAATCTCTCTATCCTCTATACTCTATAATATGCTCGGAAAAATGAATGAAACAATTTAAGAAGAACTGTGCTGGGGGCGTCAAGATATTTCATTATTACACGGAGCGTTGGGCTCGAACACAGTCGAGCACTGTTCGCGTAACTCGGTTAGTCGGTTAACCTTTTTTTTTTTTTTTTTTTTTCATTTTTTTTTTGCATCGTTTGCAAAGTTGCTGCACATTCATAATTCCTCTCGGCGATATGGCTGCTGCCACTCCACAGTACGAGGGCTGAGATTTGCTTCAGCTCCGTTCGAGAGTCGGTCTCTCGCGACTGCATTATTGGACTGTTGCTGAATATCTGTGCACTGACAGTACCCACGCAGCGTTTCTCGGCGAAGTAACGACAGCGTGTAGAGTATATCAAGAGAGAAAAGATAAAACCCGAGGGGAAGAGAGGGATCGAGCGACCAAGAGAAATTCCGTTCTCGACGCTCGAGCGAACGAAGAGAGACGAAAGTTGCAGCAGTAACGAAACTCGCCGATGGACGTCTCATGAAATCTAAGAGACGGGTTATGCATGACACTTTGGCTATTAGACGGACGTCTGATCGCCAAGGGGAAGAGTCGAGGGACTCTCGAGAGGCCTCTTTCGCGCATTGCACATCGGTTCTTTCCAATAAGAAGAATATGAAATGCAATACGGGACGTCGAGGCGCCGTCAGAATCGCTATCAGGGGTTATAGCATTAGACGCATAAGCTATATACACCTAATATCGTCTTCGGGGGAATAGAGACGAGATATTATTTCGCTGATTGACGCGTTTGGAATTGAAGGAAATTTTATTTATTTGTGAATGGAAAGTTGGGAAAGCTAATTATAGTTAACCCTTCGAAGCATAGTGCGTCGTTTTTTTTTTAATTCCGACTCCTCGTCTGCGCTACAGACGAGAATTATGCGGTTTATGGAGGTTCGGTAATTTTTCTACTATTATTTATTTGTTTAAAACAATAATTTCTGTTAAATTTTTTTTACATCGATAAACGGTTAAAAAAATCAGTTTATCAAAAAGAATTAAATAAATAATAATTATTCGCATTGAGTATTGGAATCTCCAGACATTGAGTGAAGTAATTATTTGTTATTTCACACTTTTCTGTCAATACGATTTTTTTTCCACTCGTATTTTTCTTCTCGATAAATCTTTTTTGTTATATTGTTTTTTAACAATAATAGCTGCAGTTTTCAAACCGAAGGGTTTCCTATTTGCGGCACACATACAGCTTTTAAAATTGTTTCGTCGCAAGTTGACGTCGTTTCCTCTTTTTCTTCCATCTATTTTTATTTCTCATATGATAAATTCATTGCTTCGAAAAAAGAGAAAATAACGACATGATTCCCGTATGTGACGCGACAGCATGACTCGAAGTTACGGGAAGCCGAGGTGAATAGTCGAGTGAATATAAACGAGTTGCGGAAATGATTTCGGGCTTTGCTTTCCACCAGACCGTGAAAAAGTCTCGCCTCTGACTTGTGTGCGGAAAAAAAAAAAAAAGGAATCGCGACGTATGGTAGCAGCGCGGCGTCTCGCGCTCGCGTTTGTATGCGACGAGGCAAGGAGAAGCAAACGAGATTTATGTGTGCCAAATCCTCCCCCCGCGTCTCTGTTGGACTTTACACAGAGATACTTTTATTCATCTCTGATTATTCGCGAGACACGGGAAAAAAAGTGCACGAAAGGCACGAGAAGACATTACCCCGGGCGCTTCTTTTCGCTGCAGCGTCTCGAGGCGTTTCTCCGGGAGAGAAAATAAAAAAAAAGAAAATGCAATTGCAACATAATAGGCCTATGCGCGATGAACTCGAGGAATTCGATACGAGAACTCGGCGGAGTACCCAAGTGTACCAATTTGTATTCAAGACGATTTTTTTTTTTTTTTTTTTCGTTCTCAAGACCGAAGCCAGTTGGAGTCAAGCCAACTGGACGTGAATTTTTCTCGGTTGCTCTAGAAAAGCTTTCCTCGTTAGCGCACCTCTTTCTCTTCTTCTTTAACTTCGGGTCTCCGCGGAGTGCATAAGAGGAGGACGTTGCCAAATCTTTTTGGCGATCTCAGCGCGCGCACACCCCCCAGAGACTCCGGAGGCTCAGAAGTACGAGAAGTACGAGATAATTAAGAGCGAAGCGGGCAGCACAATAATTTCTTCTCTTTGTCTCGAATTCTCTTTGAGTCGGCGATAAAAAAAAATCGCATGCCTCCTAATTAGACTGATTTAAACACTTTAGCTTCGTCGGTGGTTCACATATTTGCCAATTTTTTTTTGCTTTGTAGCCTCAACTTTAAGCCTTCGAAAAAAAATATTGCGTGTATGCGACTTTTTTTTTTTCACAGAGAAAAACGCGATATTAATTTAGCAATTGGGGGAAATAAAATTTGAAATTTTATTTTTGCAAAAATAAATTATAGTTATCGGAATTTCTGTTTTGACAATTGCGTAAAGTTACGAAAATGATTATCATTTTTTTTTTTTGTAGAATTGATGAAAATGTAACATAACATTTATCGTGGAAAATAAATCATTGAGAAATTTGATCGAAGGCCGATAAGATCGATATTTTGATAACGAGCTTTCGCGCGATAATTTCCGCGTCGAATAAAAAAAAACAATCGAATAAAAAGGAAGGGAACTTACCTGGAAGTGGAGGATGATGGTCCATATAAGTCCGAGAGTCAGTTTGGGATTACCGTCGACAATGTCCTCGGCGCGTATGTTAACTAATTTGATTTTTTTGTAACGAAGAAAGTCCAGTGCCATCTGTACGTTTTGCAGCATGTGAAAACGCATTCGACCTCTTTCCCGCGGCTGAAAGTCAAGGATAGAAAAACAAGAGATAGACATTTATTAAAGACCCAAATTCAGTTTCACGGAAGAATTTCCATTATCTACTATTTTCTATATTTATTCACTGACTCAACGGGGCCGATACGCGGAGTTTAGCTGATAGTTCAATCGCATCTACAGATATACGGAGATACAGAGACGAAAAGAGCTCATTGCCTATCACGCCAATCAGCGAATCGCTGATAGACATCGGAAGAGAAACATTTGTTGGCAAGTAGAACGCATTGGTTCGCGAGAGTGGTAGGGAACTCGGCAAATTCCGAATAAATCGGATCGATCGCGGATACGAGAATAAACGCTCCGACCGTTGGCGGGTCAATGGCAGTCATTGGCAAAAATGTAATAAAACATTTAAATGACTCAAAGGGTTGCGATATTACGGTTATTTTTTCAGAAATGATTTACAAATAGTGAGAATGAACATAAATATTAATCACTATTTTTTTATTTGATTTAATTCGTTATACTTCGTGAAGAATTTATTGGAGGATACTATCGCGCGGAAAAGCGGCCAACAATTGGATCATTCATTCTACGTGATCCCGCGAGTGCGGTAAATCGATTTTACTTCAAAGTAGAGTTTCATCATTAGACAAATAGGATTGATAGTCGAATTGCAATGATTGTTAAACGTCAAAAGTTGGCGCGACTGGCTTATGACTCGTTGAGCGATTAAAGCTCAGCGAAGAGTTCAAACCTTAATTCCGAGAGGTGCGAACTATTCTTGAACAATCGGATTTTCAAATTTGAAATGTATCTAATATCAATCGTGATTTACAAACGAAAAAAATGAAAAGATTTCGAGAAGGCAAAAAAAATGATTAACAAAGTTTTAGTGTCCAATTCCCGATGAAGCATTGCACATCGATTTTTTGCCAATACTTCGCGAGACTATGATAAGCCGATGACGAATTATCGGTACGTAAGAATTAATCATCGTGACTAATATAATGAATTGCAAGTGAATCCAATAATTCCCGGAATACTTATATCGGCGATCGCGCGATACATCGGTTCGTTCGACGGTACTATGTATGTAGTTAATACGACAAGATCAAACGGCGGTCCCAAGAAGGACCCCGAGAGCAGACCGGCGCGGATCGTGAAAATCATCAGTCAAAGTCCGGGGGGCAAAGAGAGCCGAACCGATCTTTGCCGATCGCAAAAAAAAAGAGAAAGAAATTTAAAGAAAATAACCCGGTTGTCTTGCATCTCACGAGGAGCGGAGAAGCTTCGGCGAATAAGAGCGATCGTTAGTCGACAAAGCCGAGAGGTCTCTCCTTCGTGTGCCTCGAACGGGTTAAATAAGAAAAGTATAAGCGCACGAGGATGGGAACGAGGATAAAACATTGTGGGATGACGCGGCGTTTCGTGATCGGGACTCTCCCGATCCGGGCGGCTTCCTCACATTTTATTCGCGGTTCGGTTTGAACTCCTTCGGCAATGATTCTCTCTAATCGAGCGATCATTTTTAATCATCCGAGTCATCATGTTATAGCAAGTTGGGCGAAACTTTTTTTTTTCGATGTATAATTAATACCCGCGATGTAATTAATAGGCAAAGACATCGCAATAGATGGCAAATTATTTACGTGTTTCATTGGATTAACTTTAATAAATCAAAATTTAGTGATGCAAATTTTATCCGGATATTTGTATTTTTTTGAGATTAATTCGCGTCTTTATCATATTAGTTTTACAATCTGAATCGAAATTCAAGAAAAGTGAAAAAAAAAAAAAAAAAAAAATCCCTCTAAATATTGAACCACAAAAAGGAAAATGTTATTACTTAGAATTTTTTTTTCATTTTATGCGATTCGTAAAGTTTACTTACAAGATGCTCGCCCGAGAGTACTTCCAGTAGAGAAATGAGATTGTGCCCGTCCCGCAGGTCCTCGAACAAGTCCCCAACATGTCTGCTCGCCTGCCGAGAAACAAATAAAAAAAACTGTTATCAAAAATCAAATTCGAATCAATCTAAAAAAATTTACGCGTTCAAAGCGTCAATTTTCTACACGAATAAGCAATGTTAAATAAAAAATGCGCAAAAAAATGTCTACTCCAGTGGGGCTGAAAACAGTGTTGCCTCTCCCGCTCGAGAACTACTTAAAGAAAAAAAAACATAACATCAAAAATAACACAAAAAAATTCAGAGAATAAAATGTATAATATTTAAGTGTTAAGCTACGATACAGGCTGCTAGATTGCGTTCTAAAAAAACACGTAATGTACAGCATAAAATAAAGTATGCTAACAACTTAAACTATATGATACAATCTGTCACGCGATAAGTTGAGTAATAAGGTCTTTGCAAGGCTTGTAATGGTATAGTTGAGAGTACAGGAATTCTACTCGTTTTTTTTTTATTTCAACTTCTTCTTCGACAGGCGCGGTGGCTTGGCAAAGTGTATGCGTCTGGTTCGAAAGAAAAAGAAGAAGAACCGTGACGTGAAAACGCGATGAGCATAGCGCATCCGTGAGTTATACGTGAAAGAACGAAGGAATTTCATACTTGTGTTCACTGTACTGATCTCCGTGTAGGGGAAATGAAGGGGAAAGGAAAGTGGATGTGTGAAGAACTATTGAATGAGAGAATAGGAAACATAGAGACGACGATAAGGGAGGCGAAAGAATGTCCGAGGCAAAGTAGGAAGAAGAAGGAGGAATGCAAGAATGGGTCGAGAGGCGTTCGAGAACTACTCGAGAGAGATGAAACGAACGATGACGCGCCAGAATTATTTGCATAAAAAAAATTCAACGACAAAAGTAGAGGGGATAAAAACCATATATGATGTTCCGTGTCAAGCGAGAGCCAAGTTTTTTTTCGTGAAAATATTTCTTCAAATTGTCGAAACATATAAAAAAAAATTCTTTTAATTTTAATCGGAATCGATTCTCACAGAACTGTTGAAAAATGCTGAAAAATATTTTAATACAAGCAGAGCTCAAAAATATTGATTTTTCGATGTAATTATTGTTTTCGAGGATTGATTGTCATCGAAGAAAAAAAAGATTGTGTAATTTTTCAGGGGATGTTTTACTTATGAAAAAACTAAAGTAATTCATGGATGTTTTTAACATTTTTTGGTACTTTGAAGGGAATCATTGGCTAATTTGGCGCGGATAGCATCATATGCGGAGGTAAGAAAAGTTGATGGGGAAAAAAAGATGATAAGAAAAAAACACACATTCATGCAACACACGACGATGCATATAAAGCAACTGCAGTAGCAGCGACTCTGCATGAAACATTGAGAGTGAGAGGCCAATGCGAAGTTGTATAGACAGCCTCACGGGATGAACTTACGGTGGGAGAACAGCACGGCTGATTGTTGACTACGACGCACACGTGAAGGCACGTGTAAGTCTGTAAAAATAATGGAAAACAACCGGACATTGGATTACGGACGTGAAACTTTGTTGTACTATAAAAAAAATGTTAGCAGACAGGCGCGTTAGTTTGAGAGATTTTAGAGACACTTGAAGGACGTCGTAAAACGTTAAACTTTGAACCTTCGTGAATTTACGAAGAGAAAATCTCTTGCCAATTGTATTAGAAACAAATGTTTGCGGAACTCATACTCGCGAGTTTAATCTATTTTTGCAATGAATTTGAAGACCGAAAACAAAATCTTTCGTCATTAATAAATTTAAAGACAATTAAAGAAATCGTTTAACAAATTTCGAAATTTTTTTTTTAACACTATTTGTCAATAGCAAGATTTTTGTAACATCGACTTTGGCGAACATCGCCATAATTTATCTGCGTCGATTCACTTAACGTTTCCAGAAAAAATTTAATTTTTTCTCAATATTATTATTCGTTTTTTTTTTTAAATCCTAAAGCTCAGGATTAGCATAGAGATTAAAAGTAACATTTATTCTTGAATGTAATTCTCGTCGAATTAGCTACGCGAATTATGCATCTAAAGTGTGAACAGTTTGCGTCTCTTTGAATGGCGACGTCGACGCTATCGTTCGTGCGGGAACTTTAATAGTCCGACGAGACTGTGATGCCATTTGCACTTTCGTAAATACGACAGTATACACATTGACCGTCAGCGTCGTCGTTGTCGTGTCTTTATACGCCTCTCGCTAATTACTCGAGACCGTTGAGATCCCCGTGGACGTCGTGTCGAAGACAAAACCATACGATACCGTCGTTTGACAACACTTGCGCGGTCAGCAAATGAATAAAGATAACGGAGTCCGCGTGGTATTATAGCATCGACGTCGTACAGACCAAACTAATTCTCGTGCCGCTAACTTCTTCGATGTCTTGGTATAGTAAAACTACATATACAAGCCGAAGAACGAGTTTATTGAGATGTCCTACGAGAACTAAGGTGAAAGGTCGGATCGAATCGAACGGCAGATTTCACTGTCGAAGATTTCGATGCTGAATGGTGATTGATCGGTCCGACACCGGTATGTTTACATCGCAATTCAATGAATAATGATTGAAATGTGAATAGGAACAATTTTATCGTTACTATATTATGCGTACCTTTACGTATTTCCAGTGCTGCGGTTAGCGTGAAAAGTAAGAAAAATTTCATTCAAGGAAACATCGTTACATCGGGTTTAATGATTTATTTTTATACTATAGGGAAGACCGGGGCTAATTGACACTATTTTTTTTTTCACCTCCTGACTTTTGGAAAAGAATGGAGTCGGAAAAATAGTACTTAAAGTGGTCAAAATAGCAAAATTGGTGTAATTTTTTTTTTTTTTTTAATTTTCATTAAAATGAGTTATAAGATCGATAAAAATGTCACAACGCACATTTATTTTTTATTTACAGTTACATAAAATGATTCAACTAACCCCGGGCACTTAGAAATTATTACAAAAGTAAATTACGTATATTATGTGAGATTTGACGTTGAGATATTGTGACGACGCGCGGCGAAAAAAAGCGTCTCGCTGCTTAGCCACGCGCGTGGCAAATACCAGTAGCAATTTAGCGTGCTTTACCGTTCTACGAGATACTTGTATTCTCGTTGCAAAACGCGCTTTCGATTTTCCGCTATTACGGAGAGTTCTGAGCTCTAAGTGTGTTTACCAGATGGGTGGCAACGGCAACAGTTGTTACGGTAAATGCAGCAAGTAAGGCGTTTCTTTATGGAGTTACACACACTACATCATCGTCCCCGCGACTTATGGATCGGTTGTTGAAAGTGAAATTTCAAAGTTGTTACATTTTTTTTTTTAGGGTTTTTTTTAAAATTAAATTATAGGCTGACGATAGACACAAAATTTCGATGTTTCGAAAAAAAATTAATGAATCGATGAAAAACAACTAATTATTTAACCGCCGATCCGCCGCCGCCGCCGCCGTTTATTTAGGCGGCTAATGCTATTAATAAATAATAGGATTAATAATTAACCTTAATCTGTGAAAAAAAACGGATTACTTGATTGACATCGACCCGGATAAGAACACTCACGTGATAGTTAAATACAGATAAAAAAAATCTGAATTAATACGTGAACGATTCTTCTGAATAACGATTTTACGAATCATATATTCCGTGTCGTCATTCCCTCGGGACACATGCCTCGTTATTATTCAATCCGGGGCTTAGCCTCCGGAGTACCAGTTACATTCATAAACATAAGTGATATTATAAGAACGCAAAGTATCATGAGTACTATGAACTAAGTTACAATAGTATATATAAACGAAGAACGTGGCATCGAGTGAACAATCGCAATGTTTTCTTTATCATTGTGCTGTTGCGTTAAAAAAATTTCGAATTCATTGTTAAGAAAAGAAACCGAGAATAGAATCGTCTTCAGGACGTTACGAAGTCAAGATTTCTCGGAAGGATGTTACGCAACTGAAAAATGTATTTGTAAGTCTAAAATTTCGAGTTTCAATGCACTCGACGAACGGGAAACATTTTAACAAAATAATATATCATGTTTGTCGATAATTCGAAATTAACTATTATCCGGATTTATTATTACTATTATTATTAAAAATAATAAGATAATATTGTTATTATTATAATCCGAAATCGCTTTACACATTTTTTAGAAATATCATTTCATTAAAGAAAAATTAATTTTTAGAGCATTTTAATAAAATGTTATAAAATAATAAAAGTTATTGTCGGTAACCTGAATGGTTCGCGCAGTGTCGATTAATTTGTACACGAGACGAAGCCTCTCTTTTTTATTATCTCCAAAAATGCGTAACTGCCAAACAGATTTTTTTTTTTAATACCGGTCCACTTGTTACGTGATGGAGTCGACAATACGATGAAGATATTTACACGAACCTCAAAATTCCGTGGTGTATCGTAAATATACCGTTTCTACTTGATTTCTCTTTAAATCCCAACGACCGGTAAAGAAATAAAATAATATAAAAGCGATATTTAAAAAACGTCCAAAAAACGAGTGTTCGGACACTTGTCGAGGTTTGCGAAATCATGTGCGAAGGAGCTGAACGAGGTCCAAGCCGAGGGGAGACGAATCGGGAGGGAAGTTGCGAGTATGTCGGATTGTGACGGTGGGCGAAGTGGAAGGTGTCCGAATAAGGTCAGACCTGGAAGGCGAAGTACGTGGGCGCACGTGAATCGACCTGGTGGGCCGCGGCACCTCACCTCTCGACGACGACTACCACCCAAAGTCCGAAGCCGCCCATAGCGGATAACGCGAATACAGGGAATAACACGCGGGGCACAACTACTAAAGAACAAAATTCACGTTCGAAGGAAGTACAAGTGAAGCAAAAGATCGGTGGTTCTATGGTATCTTGTTGGTAATACAGGTAAAACTGCATGATACGACGCACCGAGAGTTGCGCGGCACGGGTCCCGGGCGTTCTGAAATTGAGACAACTCTCGTGAAAACAAGCGAGAAGCCTGTTCGACCGGATCGCCTCTGTCCTCTACTGTCTATGGCTTGAACGGCTTTTTTTTTTTAATGATTATTACATTTTGCTCTGGAAATTCTCGATGTTTATAGGACCGGCTACGCAAGGAATGCGCACGTGACAATACGATGGGAGCGGATTCAAGCATTTTTTCGTATCCCTTGAAACATGATTAGCGATATGTACAGTGATCAGCCGGCTAAGGGTTTTGATACTCATACAAAGATCACAACTACTACATCTTTTAATATTTTTTGACTCCAAGTTTTACAAGATCCGCAAGCGAATTACGGCAATGTGGCCAATAACTGTAGGCTCTCGGATCAGCGAAGTCTAATAAAGTCACTTGTATATCAGCGTCGTATAACGCGCGTTTCAGTGGACCGCTGTGCCGCACGTGCTGCTGAAAGATACAAAAGACTCTCAAGAGCCCTAAGATCGAACAGATTTAGCCAAACAAAACGAAGAAGAGAGGAAGCCAAGCGCGACGAGAGGACACGAAGCTTTATTATTTTCTCGTGAAATTGTAAACCGTTTATGGGATTGGGTTCCGAGTACCAAAAATATAGTTCTGTCTCTTGGAAGTGAGAAAAAAAAAGAAACATTCCCTTTCACGCTTCTCGGTTTTATGACGCGCATGAATTAAAAAAACAGCGTTGGCATCATTTTTCTCATGTGTAACGGTAATCGTTTCGCATAAAATGACGCGATGTTACGTTAAAGCAAACATAGTCGCAATACGAAATATTCTTATCGAGACTTATATGGTTTTCCGGATTTCTCGAGTGACGCAGAGGCGCTGAGTGACCGTCATTTCCTGCGATAACTTTGTAATGAAAATGGATGCTCCAGAAATAAAAGAATATTTTTATCCGTTTATATAAACAGAGAAGTATATGCAGAGAAGTCGAGAAGTTGCACATTTTTTTTCAACCACTATTTTTTATTTTATTTCAATGTTTCGATCGTTATTCGTTCTATTGATTAAAATCAGTTGAATCAAAGGAGTTTAAATAGATTATTTCAGAGACACGGATACGCGAGAATGCGATTTAAATACGTGGAATTTATAGGAGATGTTTGACCCATAATTCGTAAAATTGATTAAAAGGGCAACGTAGCTAAATATTTTTTTTGTGGTTCGACTGAACCAATTTGTCAGAATTTTGCATGAGTCACAAGTCCTGAGATGAACCGCATAACTTATTCCGAATGAGGACGAATGCCTCGAATCGACCGTGATAATGTGCTCATTCTTATATTTCCGAAGAATGACCTTATAACATAGACTCACTCATCGAGGTTCCCGGGGAATTAACCGCAGAGAAATCGCGCGATGACTACATACATCCTACCGTGCATGTGGCGCGTACGTAGCGTATGTGGAATTTCCTTTCAAATACCTCCCCAGGCTATTCTTTCCTAACTTCCTGCTTTGTCTAATGGATGCACTGTGGTATGTAATTTCTTTCTTACCGAAGCCATAGTTATAGTTATCCGCGAGGGCTATCTTCTGCCGTCTTCTATCACAAAATTTTACGTTCGATAGATTTTTTTTTTTTTTTTTTCAATTCATTCCGATGATGGTCGCGGCAATAATAGATTATTAATCGTTGTATTAAAATATAGGATTTTAAGTAAAAGTTCTCATCAGTTACAAAATATATACGTAATATTTGAAAGAAGTTTTTGGTCTGTGGCCAAAAAAAAAAATTCTTCTATCACAATTAGTGAAAGAATTTTGGTTCACGTTTTGAATTTTCGCCTTTCAAAATTATTTAAAAATCGTCCAATTTCCGGTAAAAACTTTTTTTTTCTGATATTTTTTTATCTGCTATTGTATAAATCTATCAATTGCCGGTATAACACTACTGTTCGTTGCCGCGATCTTTAAAAAAAAATCTCTGTATCCGACTCATACGCGAAGATTAACGTGAAAGCCTCTTATCACCTTCGAAAGATTAAGCTGACTTGTTTCTACGATAAGCTATCGACCGTAATCCATCAACGAAGAATTGACGATGAGGTTTTTTTTTTTTTTTTTTAGCATCGTACCAGCGTCTCATTGAAATGTGTATATGGGAGCGAAGTTTGTAAGTCGTTACTTGCGCCGAAGCGAAATAGGCGCTTTATCCGCGGATTTATCGCATCCAACAGTCGGGAGTATCCAGGCGGAGCGAATTCCTGATATGGTTACAGTCTATGACCAGAAGGGATTAAAAGACGTTGCCGATGCTAATGCCCGTCTAATCAGATACGAGTTGTTGCTGCGCTTAGGCGCTCTAGAGACTCAGCCGATGAATTTCAACATTTGTGCATTGATACTATTTTTTTAACCTCTTTTTTGTCTCATTAGCAGAAATTATTAATGATTTACTAAAAAAAAAAATGGATTACTGCCTCTTGAATTTTCGAACTTTATCGATAAAAATTGTTTATAAATGATGAATAAATATCTTGTTTTCATTAATTGCAGCAGCAACGGCATCTTCGATCGAGAAGTTAATCCAATCGTCGCGATCCTGTTCTTGTCGCAGGATGCTGTGATTGTGAATGGAAGATGCATTAATCTCGCGACTTTTTCCTACACCTACGCACACTCATGGCAACGACCGCGCGAGTCGAAGAACACGCGAGAGCTATAACATTGCCGAGAAAACATAGAAGTATGTATAACGAACGAAGACTTTCGCGAAGTAGCAGCAACACAGCAGGAACGTGAATTATTGCCTCGGGCGCGTGGAGTTTCCACTTTGTTTGCACGTGGGAAAAGTGGGATGGAAGTCGAACTCGCTCTCGCCTTAGAAATTTCTGCGAAAACATTGCTCACCCACTTCTCGATATTATTTTCCGATCAATTAAAAAAAAAAACATAATAGTTCGAATAAGAATTCTCACTATTAATTAGTCCTCCATTTTCCTTCGCCGAAACGTTAATTAAAGAAAAATTGGGAAGAAAAAGGTGCAGTATACTCTTTTTTAGATTCAATCAAAAATGCATATGTGTTCTTCCCTTTTTTTCGATTTAAGATTTCAATCCACGATGTCCGGTTTTCCGGAAATGAATACATCTAGCATCCGGTGGGCTACGTTGCAGCGCGGCCTTCGCGCGCGCATATACAAACACACAGTGTTCGTAAACGCGTGAGGCACGATAAAACGTTATAACGGATTACGGTAGACTGGTGAAACATGCGCGGAGATTCAACAGTCGGGGAAGAAGGTTGAGGAAGAGGACAACAGAAGGTTGAACCGACTGGTTCCCATGGCCTTGTTCACCGTAGAGTTCTCCGGTGTGGTTCAGGGGGATCCGTTTTCGCAAATTAATGAGCGCCCGTTGGAGTCTCGGTTACAGACTGCCGGCACCACTATCCCAGTATACCAATGGCTAAACCACTGTGAAAGTGCACACTGCCGTATTATCCCCGATAGAAAACTACATCGGTAGCTCGTGCTCTCGCCTCCTCGTCCTCGTCCTATTCCTTTCCCCCTTCGACCCTTAAGTTTCTTCTCAACGTTAACCGTTTTGAAGCGAGAGAGATACTAATCGATGCGCCGCCTTCAACTTGGAATATCGTGTAGTAGCTTCTCGAACGAAGAAACGTGGGCTTATCTTTGATGCATCGCGGATAGATACACAACTGGGCATTACAGTGCCGTACTAACTGTAGACTGGTTTCATCTTGCCGACATGAATATTCCTGAATTCGAAACTCCATTACGCCTCTTTCACTTGTCGAACATCCGAAGGATCATAAGTCAAAAGGTTGTACGGTGATTGGATTGGAGTGTTCTTTGAGATCTGGATTAACCTATGATGACGTACTGATGCATAGAACTTCAATAGTTTGGGTGCCTCCATCGGCAATCAGACATTTCCTAACTTTTCCAAGTTTTTCGGATAAAAGTTCCAAGATTTTTCCTGATCATCGCAACTTGTAGGGCAACTGATATCTTTCTGATACTGAAGCGCGTAAGTGAAAGAAAAAAAAAAACGATTTGGAATTTGAAGACCAAAGGAGTTCTCGTATTACGGTATGCCGTCCGAGTACCAAGAAACTCCAACGTCATATCGTCTAGAATTCCACTCCATGATCGTTCAAGGACGCAAAACGATCGGAGATCTCTTGCCTACCTTACCCGGTGTTTCTCAGTTACTTCTTGGCTTCTCGTTATCTCACGACTCTTGGTAGGTGTTCTCGCTGTCGTTGATACTTTCAGAATCAAAGCCAACTTGGAGAAATGCGCTGACGACTTTTTTTTTCACTCGAGATAATAAGTTACCGAGATAATTCCGTGACTGAACGAGGACTTGGCGATAGGAATTCGCTACTTGCACCTACGATGATGTTCAACGATATCTTACGGTCATTTCTATATCTCGTTCGCCAGCTGGATATTCGCTGCTGACTCTATACGCTCCCCATGTTCAGTTTCGCGGACGGCCGTTATCCACATCCACGAGCAGTGACTCACCCCAGTTCTTAAATGGTTGTCTCTCGGATCGGTAACGCGAAGAGTGAAAGAGAAGAAAGACTGGAAGGTACTCAAACGTTCACCTAGCGAAGTCGATTATCCTACGGTTGCCATGCGGCAGTTGTCGCGATCCCATTCGTGGAAATGGTCTCAAACGACTGACAGAGAAAGAAATTTATTGTGAAGGAGCGCATAATGCGACGGGACAGAATCGGAGTTACGCCGATGTCGTTTTGTATCGAGGCTTCCGGCAGCTGAGTTGGAACCCCACCATTATTACCGCTCCTATCTATACTCTCGGGTACGTGTTTGTCCTTCGAATACTGAAAGGCCAGACTGAACGAAAATTTATTCAGCTACAGAGTTTGAAGGCTTCAACGAGTTCACAAATCAAAAAAGTAATCAAATTTGATAAAATCGATTTTTACAAATTTTTGAAAAATGGAATGATGATGATAAGAAAAATGTTCCATCGATCGTTGTAGAATTTTTAAAAAATATTTATTGTTTACAAATTTAAGTGATTTTTTTTCCCCAAATGAACAGAACGCGATAAAGCTAATTAAAAATTGACGAAATTTATAAATTGTGCTTTGAAAAGAGAAAAAAATCTATCAAATTCTAGGGCAATCGGTGCCGATAATACATCGTGGAAATGATAAAAATATCCCTGATTATAGAAACCGGAAACTGGAAGCCTATCAAGCAGGAACTGCTCGCAATACAAGCTATGTACTTGTATAGTATGTACAAACAGAGTAGAATTCTGCACTTCAACCAGCTGGGTTGGTGCTCTTCGTCCCAAAGGCCCCGATAAAGAAAGATGCAGCTGCACGTTTCTCCTCTACATAATAACTACAGTGGAGTTCTCTGTTACGTGAGGAAGGGAAAAAAAGAACTTCTGTGATAGGACTAGCATTTCAAATATCCTCGTCTTGATCTCCTTGGATATACAAATCTCGGAGGAGTTCACACAGAGCGGTGAAGTGATGAGGAAGCCGCGTCGAAGTGTGAGGACGGGGAGGATGAAAAGAGACGAGAAAAGGATGTGGCGTCGGAAGGGCGTAAAGGAAGAAAGTCAGAAGTGCCTTCTGAGAAACCAGCTTGAGATATCAGCGACATAAGCAAACACCAGTTCCTGTGGTTCTCTTTCGGTACGCCAGCCGCGCGCGGCTTGTTCGTTTTGTTGCTTCGGATATGGAAGAAAAAAGAAAACTGAAGAGTCACGGAGTTTCGGAAGATGCTGCATTGCATAGAGCATCGAAGAGAGATGAACGAACGACGTACACGATGATTTATCCGCCGATGGGGGTTGCCTCTCTTTTGTCAGAGTTCAACCGAACAGGATGGCGAAGCGATTGGTGTATTAGTATTCTTTTTTGGACGGTCATTGGTACAGTTATTGGCCCAATTTTGTTTTTTGTTTCTATGCACTTTGCAAGTTGTAAAAAAATTGCATCCACGAGATTTTAAATATTGTTATTTGTTAACTTTTTTAAAAATTTTCCTAACATCTTTTATTTTTATTTAAAAATCCTCCTATTGTTTTTTTTTTTTAGCGCTTATAGATTCGCGATTGCATATTGAAACACGACGATTGTGTGGCCAACAATTGTATCTGTGTTGCACGGAGGAATGGAAACGAAGAAAAATAAAAGTACCGATATAAAAAGATCGTTTTAGTGGGAACAATGTGTTTGTACAGCCTCCAGCGTCTCTGGCTCATCCCTCTCGTCGACCTTTTGCGGCATCAATCTCGCGCTCGCGTCACGTGAAAAAAGAAAAGCAAAACAAAGAGATTATGCACCGACAAACGGGGGTAGAGAACATATACAACCGATCCGTTGGTTTCGCAACAAAGATTCAACGCGTGGAACAACATCCGTCCGAGGCGGAGATAAAAAGGAAAAAAAGAAAAGATGTTTCTCTCAGAGTCGGAGAGACGAGAAACAAATAAATGGGGCAATTTAGATTCAAGACACTTGGGATAGGATATAAAACCCGGATACGCGTTGTGATCGATGTAAACAATACGCCGCGGAAAGCTGCGCAGCGAACGTCATCAGACAGAACTACTCAGAAATTTGGCTAATTTCATAAATAACAGATTCCAGCAATGGCGGTCCAGACTAATGTTGCGAGGTAATTTAGCTCGTGTAGGAAAAAAAAACGTGGTCAAGAGTGGAGCTCCACCGCAAGGAAGCAATCATCATTTAGAACCGGCGGATACTCCAAAAATGGAGAATATAATTGATGAAAAGTTTTGGCGAAATAAGATTCCATCGTGTATCGGTATTAGTGAAGATTTTAGATCGAAAAAAAAAAAAAAAAAATCCACAAATCTTTGAGGATGAATGTAGTTACCTCGTTAACATTTACAAGATTCATATTCGTCATTAAGAAAAAACTAGAAAAAATGTCTACCATCGGCGCGAGATAAAGAAAAATAAAACGATATAGAATTGCCAAAGGTGGTCACGTTTTCGAGTTGAATATCGGAAATGAAAAAAGCGAAAACACTGACCACACTGATCGGTAACATTTAGTCGCGTAATATTTCCAAGAGGCCGGCGACCCACGCTTCTGCTCGAAATCCCACCGATGTTTAATGACTCGTACACCTATACCGAGAATGAGAAGGACGAAAAGAGAGCCCCGGCGACGCGATCGTATATAATACGCTCTCCGTTCCCTCCGAGTTCTATGAATGAAAGTTTCGAACGGCCTCGTCGGCCTCGCTGGCAAACAGACTGGAATAATACACTATCGCGTGCACGAGACGCCCGACCACCACCCACGTTTCGTCCCGTCGCGAACTCCCGCGAGGCCCGCGCGAGTCCAATGGACATTGAGACGAATTTTCGACGTGCCGGCGGTGACAATAACTTAACTTTTACAAAAACGCCTTTGCACCTTCGCAATGGTATGAAAACAAGCGGCGATAGTTCACAGACTTCGAGTGAATAAATTATTTGAAAAGACCATAAAAAAAGAAAGAAAAAAAAAGAGCTATACAATTCGACTGTTCGTAACAACTGTAAAAGTTTATAAATATTGATATTGTTGAGTTGTTGTCAGCACTTTGTAAATGAGCAGTGGGTGTTATTTTTTCTCGAAATAAAAAAATTATAAAAAAAAATTACGGTGGAAAAATAAAAATTAAATTGATTATTTTAAAAAAATATATATATTTAATTAATGAGATTATTTATCAGTTAATTTTTTTTTTTAATTTCTCCAATGTAATTGTCGACCGACCAGAGTTTACGGCTTGTGATTGTAAAATAATGACTCAATTTCGCGTCGCAAATATCCGCAAGTATCCGTTACGAAATCGATTCTCCAACTGGATAATGATCGATTTCCTTGAGAACGTAATCCTGGTAAAGAATGAAGGTGGGGCTTTCCGAAAGCCTCGTGAATATTCATACCATGTCGTCGTTTTTCTATTTGTTGACGACTCTAGCGGAAGACCTATATGATTCTTTTTTTTTTGTCGCACGAGAACGGTCTTAAAGTCCGTTTACGCTAACCGATAAGAAACATAGCGTAATGATCCACGAGAAGAACGGAGGGGCCCACGTTCATTAGTCGTACGTCATGAATATTATGTACGCCTGCGAGGCCTCGGAATGCTGAAACCCTCGAGAAGTACATACAAGTATCAAGATAACGGCAAAGGCGGCGAAACTTTGACGCGGAGATCATAGGAGAAAGAAATAGAGAGCCGAGAGCACGAGGCTCACGGGGCTTACGGTGTGAAAACAAACGGAAATTGTGGACCTAGGAATTCGAGAGCGCATACCAATCTCGTCACGTGTTGTTTCGAGACGTAAAGAAACAAAAAACCTCACATAAATCCACGAGTCTGTAAGTGGTTCGTACCAGTTAATCTGTTTAAGTCAATGGACTTCTTACGAAAAAACAAAAAACGCCCCAACATTTAGTAACTAAAAAATTTATCGTAAAAAGTTATTCATTTTTGTGATATTCTTACGACATTTCTATTTCATATTACGATTTTTTTTATTTTTTTTGTCATAGAATTTCCTTCGTAGAATTAATTAAGATTGAACTAAAGATCGACCGGAGATCCGAGAATTTGAGACAAAGAAATTATCGTAATAGAAAATGAATAAAAAAATGTTAATAGGAAGACAAAGCACGAGGAGAAGAAGTGATGATTCTGTCAATTGCCGTTCGCTTGAACCAGTTAACCAATTAGAGAGATCACTTGATTATGATTAGTAATTAGTGTCAGCGCCGCGTTAATTCTCGCGAGACGTTTCCGCTGCTCCTTCGCCGTAAACCCTTTTTTTTTCAACAATGTTCCAGAAACACGAGAGTCAATTAAGCGGAATAACTTAGGCGAAGAAATGCAGTCGAGAAGAGAAGGAGAACGAAGTCTTGATGTTCCGCTTTTTTTGTTTTTTGTTTTCAATAGAACGAATCTGTGCGCTTCTCTGCATACCGAGATGAATACTCAAACCGCTTTATCAAGATTTCCCTCGTGTGCCCATCGGATACTATGTGAAGAGATCTTTCTTTTATAATTTACCACACGGAATGACTGATGTGTTTCAAATTTAAATTATTAAAATTCATAAGAAAAAAATAAAATAAATAAATAAGAAAATGTATTCGAAAGGTTCCATTACGACCACCCGTTCCGTTACGACCACCAAGTCGTAGAGACTTTCGTTAACGAACAGCCCGAGGAAAATGGCAATTCGAACGTCGAAAAAAATAACATAAAAATCTCAAAGACGTTCAGGAAAAGAGAATCGACGATCGAGTCACGAGAGAAATGAGCAGTGGCCGGGGCAATACTCGGTCAATTTCACGCTCGGCGGAGCCCCCGAGTCGGTTGTCGCGGGGCCGCGAAGCTCTCGTGTAATTTGTAAATCGATGCCAGAGATTAATGCTGCGACACGCCCAGCACGACGACGTTACAGCGTGAATAGTGCCGAAGAAGCAGAAAAAGAAGAAGAGAAGCGGAGAAGAAGAAGGAAGAGCTGTTATCCAGCGCTGACGCTCTCGCGGACAAGCCCCGTTCTTCTGGTAACGATCGTTTCTCTAATCGCATTAAAAACACCACCAATCGGTCTCTAACTCTACCGTCCGTGCGTCCGCACCCTCGAGGAAACGGTCGTTTGCAAAGGATTGCCTCGCGCAAAGCTGAAAGAGCGAACGAAACGATCCGGTAAACGAGCAGTCGAGAGACCCACAGCGGTAGCGAAGACGAATCGTACGTCATCGGTTGAGTCGTTCGTACTTCGTACTTATGCATGTACTTCTCTTGTCGGCTCTACCCGGACGTTCGTGAACTGCCGGAAGTCGGGACTCGCCGCGGGTACCGCCTTAGCGTCGACCCACATCGCGCCGACGACCGCGGACAGCCGGATCTCTTCCTCGCGGCACTGAGCAGAGACAACTACGAGCCTCTCGCGAATAGCCTCTATGTATGGCTTTTTCTTAGATACTACTACTACTGCTTCTCGCTGTGCAAAACGCCACCACTCGCGATGGAATCGCGCGAGGCTCTCGGAAGCCAAGCGAAGTCTGTCGGAGTTCAAGAACATCGATGGATTGTGTTGACGATGAGAGATTGGAATTAATTTCGCCGCGAGGATTTTCCTCTGTAGGGTTCGAACTTGACGTCAAAAATTATCCTTTTTTTTCTAACTTGATGATTAATGATTCAATTCGATTTCGACATTGCCACATTTAAACGAGTAATCACCGTCTGTCTACAAATGTTCGTTATCATTCATCATGATCAACAGAAGGGCCTCTATCAATAGCGTATATACTGACCTAATTCCCGTGATTTCTAAAGATACCGGTAGAAAAAATGTTTTTTTTTTTTTGCACGAAGACAAAAATGGTTATCAACTCAACACCATATCATTCGTCGCAAATGAGAGAAGAAAAAACCGCGCTATCCATTACGCGAGCCGTATATTACGAAAGAGCTCCGTTACTACTGGATTACTGGAATGAAGCTACGAGAAAAAAAAATGAAAAAAAAAAAGTCGGTGGCGAGTGACACCCGAGAGTCGGCTAGATGCCCCGTTTCAAGTACCGGAACAAATGACCTTGCAAATGCCACGCATCGTGTCTCAAGTGAGTGAGACGAGAGGCGTGCTCTCCATATAGGTACACTTGCGCACCTTCTCAAGAAAAAAAAAAAACAAGAAAGCTCTGTCGAAGTGTCCATCGAAACAGGCTTCGTCCTCGTCGTCGTCGTCGTCGTCGTCGGCGTCGTCGTCGGGAAACGTCAAGGCTGACGTATCAGGTTATCGCGATGCCTGCCTGCTTATGCTTCTTTACTACTCTCCCGAGTCCCTGTAGTTCACAAACACCGCTCGTCGAGCATTGTCCACGATCGAGCAGCGTGTCGAACGACGCGTTCACTCGGCGGGAGTGAAAGATCGAGCATCCGACAATCGTGTCCATCACACGCGGTTGATCGATGACGTCTTGTGTCGTCGTCGATTGATCGTTTCTCATGCGAAGACAAGACTTTTCTTTTTTATTCCATGAAGTTTTCTTGCATCGTTCGAAGAATTCAATAAATTAGGGTTCGATTTCGATTCGTGTTGAAACTTTGATTTAAACAGACGATATTCAACGGGAAAAGAAACAATTAATTGGGATTAATTAGCGATTGATTGAAGACAAAGGTAATCAATTGGTGCTAAAAATCAATAAAGTATCCCAATTTCTTGGTATAAAATATCAATTTGTTGAAAGTCAATCTATTAGGTGAATAATTGATAATAATAATAATGGTGAATGCACCGCAGACAGGGATTGAAAAAGTTTCAGACGACTGTGAAAAAAACATAAAAATATCGTACAAGTTGGCTGTTTCGTAAAATATTTGACCCCAACTCAACAAGGCAGACCATTGATATTTAAATTGAAGTGAAACTGATTTTCTGAAGAGGTTAAACTCCATTGTATCTTCTATACCAGTAAAATTTGTGTCGTATAAAAAGCCTCTAGCAACACGAAGAGTGGCCTCGCGCTCTCAAGAATTGTTTGAGGACCGTAATGGCGCCCCTATCTACGGCATCCGGGATCTTTACACAATCGATCCTACACATTCGGTTCGCCGCGTTACTAATCTCATAGACTTCTTCGATAGAACGCGATTCCACACGCCTTCATTCCTATCCATGCGGATTCGAGACGTAAGCGGGACTTTGGTAATCGCGACAAATCGATTTCTTTTTGGTTCGGATGCAACGGAAGTTTTTCTTATGTTTATCGAGATACGAATACAGCAACGAGAAGGTCCTTTCGATGTTTGGAGATTTTTTTCAATTTTTTTTTTTAATGTCAGGAAAAGGATATGAGTCTCCTTCGGAAGTATGTTGGATTCTTTGGAGCGTTATGGACACGAATGGGATTTACGCGCTGGCGTCAAGACAGTGACTCATCGCGTAGTCTCCCGGTACGCAAGAATACCGCGTAAAGGAATAATATAACGAGGCTGTAGGCAAAGTGAAAGAACGAGAAAAAAAAGAAATAAATAAAGCAGAGAGGAGCATAGCTGGGATAAACGAAACGTCTTGAAATCCTTTAGTTTTTCAATGCTCTGTAATGGTTATTTTTATCCAGCTATACGGCAAGCAACTTTCGGCCGTTGTTCGCCTTGAATCTCCGCGTTCGACCCATTTCTGGAAGCGATTTCTTCGACAGACTTATGTTTTCTTTTCTTTTTTTTTTCAACATTTTTTTCTCTCAGCTCGAGTTCGGTAAAAAATTTGAAAAACATGACTAAAGACCGAAAAAAAAGATGTGTCGAAAAAAATTTGAAAAAAATTCTCAAACAAACTTATAGGTATTCAGACGATGTCTTCCACAGTTTTTTAAAATAATTTCTATGCGTCATTTAGAGGATACTGTGTTTTATCTCTATTCAGATATCTTTAAAAGCCCATCCTGAAATAGAATGTGCCGACCGCTTGTCTTTCTGGTAATTTTTTTAAATATTCCCGTCTATTAAAAATTCTCAAAAAATTCTATAGCATACTACGATATATCTATTAAATAATCCGAAAATTGTTAATTTGAAATTCTGCAAAAACGATATGAAATTAATCGTTTATAATTAACGGTTAATAACAATTTTAATAAGGATTAAAAATGAACAGGTCGCAAAAAAATGTTGATGAGGCAAAAAAAACCTATAAAAATCGAAAAAAAAAATGTATAGATTGTGACTCACCCTAAATGATTTCTACGATCGTGCGTTAACGTCGAAAAAACAACCAATGACAGACATCGCGGAATTTGAGTCATCGTTAGCGAATAAAGTTTCTCGTTAATTCTCGTATATATACACGTTTTCCCTGACTTTGTATACATTGAGTAATTATGGAGAGTGAAGTGACTCATCATTATTGCCCGTGAATAAACACCTTTTTATTTGCTGTATTTATCGGCGCGACACCGGTTAATTTACAGGCAATTTGATAATTGCCCAATTTCGTGGGGTTTCGAGTAGTTCATTGATACAAGTGAAAGCCTCGGGGGGTTATTCTAGTATCGCGACGAATTCGCGATGAGCCGATGGGAGTGCGCGTGTGGAAAGGTCAAGAAAATTTCAAAAGTGGGCGTTCGGAAAGGCGTGGGTGACGATTTCCTGGCTCTGTTGTGTGTCGTCTCGTGTGCGAGTGGCTATTTGCTATAAATCGCGAGGGTTAACGCGGTGAGGCAAGTCTCTCGGTAGCTGCAGCTGCTGCGAATTGCGATTGCTTATAAACTGCCGGCACTTGAAAAATGCTCGAGAATCGACGAGTCAAGGAAATATTCACGATTCACGGAGGTTTAATGACGATTATCGCTTCCTGGCGCAAGTCATAGGAAATAAGTGAGAAAAGAAAGCAATCAAAATAATGAAAAAAAAAAAAAAAAATCGGTAAAAACGGATGATTTATATATCGAATTTTATTATCCAATGATCTTTTTAAAAACCGGACTTCCAGCCGACTTAAAAAAAATCGACTGCTTCAACCTTCTAAAACAGGAATTGCAGTTAACTTGAAAAAAAAAAAAAGAATTTCGTCATCGACTTCGAAAAATCAGATTTAGCGTAGGAAGTGAACGAAATGTATTTGAAAATGTGGGGTGGTCAACGTTCGGTTGATATAAAATGTGCATAAAAATTGGTTAATCAAAAAAGGTGATTGACTCAATCGTATCGATTTGTCGTCACCTAAAGCGCGCAGAACTCTCAACTTGTTTCGCTCGTCTCGTCCGCCTACTTGTTTTATAATGTATACCTGAAGAAAGGTAGTCGGCCCGGACTACTGCCTTGTATAGTCGTGCGTACCTACCCAGCAGTGGTAACACAACTACCAACCAACCTACATACGTGCCACGCGACGTACGTCAGTTACCTACCGACTCCTTTCAATTTTTATCCATGATGTTTTTTTTTTTTTTTTTTTTCACTCTATTCGTCTCTATCGTTCGCACTTCGCCAGATCCGACGGACTTGTGCAATCCGTGAACTACTGCCCACGCTTCGCTCGACTTCCCCAAAGCGTTCCACGATCTTTTCCCTCCTTATTTACTGTGTCTCATTCACAGGCATTCGATCGCTAGTCACGAAGAAAACTGGTCGCAGATAATATATCGCTCGTTTTAATCGAATAAATAATAACACACCCATATCATATCTATTTATAGCTCTTGCGCGACGGAGATTTCTAAACTCCGAGTCACTTTTGGCTGATCATTATTTACGCGACGGCTTTTTTTTATGATTATATTATCGAAATGATTATCTTGACGGCAGGTAGAATCGATCGATTTCCTCACATGTAATTAGGAAATTATCTTACCAGTTCGAGATAAATTGTCAATTTAAAGTGATAGAGCTTTAGCCGCTGTGCGATTATCGCGATTAGATTCACGGACCATCGATACCAACATCTCCATTTCTCTCAAAGGTCAAAGCTTCAACTATGCAACGATGGGGTTCGATCTTCGATTCCTCATGATCACAGATCACGATCGTGTCAATAGCGACTTCACACGAACTCTTTGAAGTACGGGTGGGAAAGAACTTCCGAATGTTCGAAGTATATTACTTCGCGGCAGCGAATTTGTAAGATTTTTTTTTTTCTATTTTTTTTTTTTTTTTCAAAAAAAATTGGAAAAACCGGTTTAAAGAATTATTATCGGTATCAGAACATTTTTTTTTTCGACGAAATTTTTTGATTTTTTTTATCGCGTGTCGAATTTTGCATTTAACTTCGTAGACTCTTTAAACCGATTCACTTGCAATACGATTTCACTATCTCGGGAATAAATTATGGATCTTTCTCTGTGATAATAATACATAACATTTTTTTTTAAAGCAGAGTCACTATTCAGGCAATGTGTGCGCTGATAAATAAAGGTCTATTCAGGCAATGTGTGCGCTGATAAATAAATCATGAAGAGCTCACGAACTCCCATTGGATCCTACAATAAGCCTTATTGACGACGGAAACATTGAAAAAAAGAAATGACAAACAAAATTGTGACTCTTTACGCTGACCTTGATAGCGACCTACGTCTTGTTACCGATTTTACTGCCACCTACTCCCTTGTTATGTATGTTCATTTTTTTTTTTTTTTTTTTTTTTTCATTATCATATTTCGTACTCGGCGCCCAATAATTAGCATTGCAATAGTCAATCAGACATATGATCGATAAGTCGTTTATATCCATATGCATCGCCGTGACCGGCATCGCTGTTTCGTTCACGAAAAAGGCGTCTTGTCAATGAATATGCAAATGGCAAACGAGTTCAGTCGTTCGTAGTTCGTTAAAGAGACACTCGGCGAATGTTACAGCATATTATGTCGGCGAATTATTATGCGTACGGATTATAACGAGTTACTCGTTACAAATTTTTAACGCTCTCGCGCGATGTGAATCATTATTGTCCCGATGCCACGATCTTTTACGCTTTTACGTAATAATAAATACGAAAAAAAAAAAACAAATTTTTGAATAATAATTTTTTTTTCTCTTACCTTTTTCAAATGTTTGTTCACCCATTTCGTAAAAGTCTTTTTCTGGATCGCGTCTCTTTCATCTGTAAAGAAAAAATAATATTCGTATTGAAAAAAAAAAATTGTTAATTAATAAATCGTCGAAATTTTTATCGAAAACATAATGGCACTGTATTATTTTATCTGTAAGAACGATGTGGAGGTTTCAATAAAGTTTCGTCTACCCGATCGTAAGGAACACAAATCGAAGTATCTCGCTGAATAAAAAATAAAAATAAAAAAAGTGTTTAAGTTATTTTGATATCATTCGATCTCAATACAAAGGTTGCGAACTCCCCAACTTCTGGCTCTCCGCTGAACGAGAATAAGCGAAGGGTTAAATAGCGGGAGGAAAAAATGCGATCGGGTTAAAATACAGAGCGTTGCCGAGGGGGCATAAACGTCGTCGGTGGTAATGGGTCGTGCAGCTGCAAGTCGCACGTATGCACCGCGAGGAGGTCATAGTTCACAAAGACGGGCACATCGCGGCTTGCCGAGAGCTCTCGAACTCGAAGCCGAGTACAGTGGAGCACCAGTGGCAAGTACTGTTGTTCTGTACTGTGTATCAGTTGTGTGGGTCATGCTGATTCTCTGCATGGAAGAGAACAGCTGGAATCTCAGAAAGAGGACAAGATGTCCAATATTTTACACGATATACAGTAGCGATGATTAACGCATTGTAGATATAGTTAATAACCACTGTTACCTGTGTTCTTTTTTTTTTTTATTATTAAAAAATGTATATAAATTTTAATAAATCGTAATAGTAATAATAACAATAATAATAATAATTGTGCAGTTGTATTATTATTATTATGAATTTACAAATAATATTATTAATTTAAAAAAATAAGAAAACGGCAGTAAAAATGTTCATCCGAAAAAAAGTTTGTCGCGATGTTTTGCACGCAAATTTCAAAACACGCGATTCCCGATTTCGTAAAGATTTTGTAAACTCCAGTGCACGCAGTGTCAATGACACTTTCGCGAAGATCTCGCATAAGCAAACGCGGTAAGCTTCGCGAATTTATTAACGAAGAGGCACAGTCTACGGACGC
Organism: Buathra laborator; assembly: GCA_934046635.1. Taxonomy (NCBI): domain Eukaryota; kingdom Metazoa; phylum Arthropoda; class Insecta; order Hymenoptera; family Ichneumonidae; genus Buathra; species Buathra laborator. The sequence continues at coordinate 10,188,679 of OW203897.1, forward strand.
GCGGGTTTGCTATTTGTGCCTCGTGAATCCGGAGAAGAGAGCCGAGAAGAGTAGAAATAGTGAACTGTGACCACGAGGGATCAACACGCGAGGCTGAGCCATAATTCTCGGGAGACTCGTTTCAACGCCCATTACCGTCATCGAGAGCTTTAAACTCCTTCCACAGCAATATACCATCCAGAAATTTGTGTAAACTTCGAAAAGCTCTTTTGCTTTTCACTTTTCGCTGACTCGACTCTTGCGAACCATATCCACAAACTTCAAACACGTCGGGGGGCGCCTACCGTGTCTAACTTCCTCGGTTATTTGCTTCTCGAGAATTTTCATTCAACGGTTTGTCACGTTACGCGCCTACGGAGGGGTACGAAGAAAATGAGTGTAGACACCAGTTGGTTGAAACGTGTAAACACATAGAGTTCAAAATACTATCTTCTTGGTACATCGACTCTCTGTATCTCACGACTGGTTGCTCGCAGCCGGCGAGTGAGTATTTCATCCCTTTGCCAGATCCCCGATTGCTACTTGCCGGACCGAATGCCCGACTGTTTTCTCCACTGCCACCGGCAGTCATTTTCGTTCTACAGGCACCCGAGACCCTTAACGACCAGTATTAATCTACTTGACGAAATAATGGTTTCCGCGCGATCAACATTTAACGCCACCGTTTCGCCATAAACATATGTTAACTCGGAGGGAAAATTCAATTTATTTCCATTCGGATTATTTTGGATTCGAATTCCCAGGGGCCTCGTGACGGAATATCAAGAGTCTCGTAGTGCGGAAAATAGAATTGAGTTTCTCTTGGTTTCTCGATTTTTAACAAATTTTTTTGTATGCCGATTGCCGCGGGGTCAGAGTTCATTGTCGTATTCTACTGCTTTGTCGATTGTCGCGTTTTGTTCCGTTTAGTGTCATCTTAACGACACAACGAAGGGGCCATCGATCTCTCCGAAAATAGCGAATGGCGTCATCGCTATAGGTGAAAAACGAATCGGTGGCGCCTTACCGGTCGTTAAGATTTACCTTTCTCTCCTTCCTTTTACGCCTTCGACAGAAACGGCAAATAGTAGCTCTCCGCCGTTGTCTCGTGAATCTCTTCGAGTTGTTCGAGACTCTCGGACCCGAAGAATTTCGCGCGACACTCGAGCAAACATAGTTCTACCCACGCTTTCCCCTTCGCGCGAGGATGCCACCGAGTGTCCACTGACTCCCGTGGGAAAAAAAACTAATTTCTCACTCCACCGCTACGCGGACCGCGAAACAATTTAAACTCGTCACCTTTGAGACTTTCGAGAACTTCACGCATTCAAATTCTTGGGACCAGTGTTCTCTTTTTTTTACTTTTTCTTTTTTCACGTATCTTCTTCGCGACGGTGATTTACATTTGGACGATTAAAGGGGCAATTTGCGAACTACTCGAAAACGCACTTTGCCTGTTTTTATACGACCATCGCTACTATGTCGCCTCTCTTAAGGAGAAAACGACTTTGTAATCACCATAATATATTTTGTTTCGCGGAAATAAGCCATAATAGCTGATAGAAAAAAAAATCGATTTTAGGGATTATAAAGATGAGAAACGACTTAGTAATAGTTGAGAAAAAAAAAACTTTAGTAATTTTTTTAGAAAAAACTCTTTTAGCGGTTTTCGTTTTTTGAAAAAAGGGAATTTCAGAGGTCAAATGAGAAATTTTATACAATTTTGAAGGTCTCCAACAATAAAAATTGCCCTCACGTTGACATTAGAGTCATGAAGTGGAATGTCGGCCGCGAAACCTCAGAAGTTGAATTGAAAATTATCGTAAAAGTGCACGCGACGCAAAGTTATATTTAAAAAATAATTTAAAAGCAATGGACGAGAGACCGAAGAATTGAAAGTTGAGAGATTGCAAGCGGTGAAAATTGAATAATGACGTAATTAAATTGTAATGACGTGAGAGCCAACAGGAATGAGGCTTACGAATGACCATATTAGCGGAGTTTGAGACATAATAAGAGATACGGATAGTAGTTGAGAGTATTATAATACGGAGGACGCGAGGTGTACAGTGTACAACAACCCAGTTGACTAATACGCTCGACGTTAAGTAACCGCAGTCTTCTATAACCGTAAATCTTATCTGTTGATTGCTCAGGGCCTCGAGCGTTCGTTTAACGACGAGTAGCGAAGCCGCGTGGCTGTCGCGTGTGTAAGACACCAAACGTAATACTGATATTCTATATAATGTTTAACGACACATGGATGCGTCACACTGTGACAAATCATGTCGCGTACGAGCGCCAGTCGCCAAATCGGAGATTTTAACATTTATATAAAATTTGTACACATTATATATATTTATATATTGTTTTTATTTATATATTCGATTCAGTTAAAATTTTTGAAATTCATCTGATAACTACACAAAAGACGCCAGTGGCGCCGATTTCTTACGAATTATGAAAAAAAAACGACCAAACCACTGCACCGTCATATGTGTGCACATCGAGTTCAAGTGCATTCCCAGACCGTCGATGCACTTGATTTTCTCGAGAAACTGCGGCGGAAAGAAAAAAAAAAACACGCACGCGGTTTCTGTCTGCCTACGCCTCTGGGAATTCAAGTGCTCTCGTGTACCGACGCCTTCTCGATCTTTCAAAGTTCGCGAACTGCACGAGGCATTTCTCTTGATCTCGCAGTTTCAATTGCAATATGCATCGGTACTGATAAAGACCATTCAGAAAATTCCGATGACCCTACCGGACCACGAGAAACCTATTTTCAACTACGCTGGAAAAATTCTCGAATTTTCCTGAACTGTTTCTCGAGGTTTGAAAGCATCTTGAAACTTCGATCTAATTATAAAAAGCACTCAAATTATTTTATCGTGGAAGGGCCTCGCGGACCGTAAAAAGAGTTAAATAAAAAAGATAATTGAATTGCATTCCCTCGTTCAATACCCGTAATGCATTAGCGTGTCACGGATTGTGTGTAAAAAAAATGTATAGCGACGACGTGAGACCGTTAGTTTACTCGCTCACTTAGGACACTCAATTCTTCCCCAAGTGAAATCTGTAATTAGCCTTACATCGTCGTTCTCGTCGTCACCGTCTGTTTAACGCGTCACCGTCTCTTTAGCGAGTCCACGACCCGATGATGCCCCGAAGGATAGAAAAGGATAATATCCTCAGTCTCACTTCCAAAGCAATTTCAGCAACGGCAATTTGACACTCGCATGGAATAATAATGGCAAGCCGTTAAAGCTTTCAGAGCAGACAGAAATGTTGCTAAATTTTTTTTTTTTTTTTTACGCGGAAAAATCATTTTCTAGTCGACTTATTAACGCTTCGAAATCTTAAAATACTGTAAAGTCCACGAAACAAAAGTGGCATTGCAGCTTCGGGAAGTTCGGCTAAAGGTAAAACAAAAAAAAAAACATGTTTTTACCTACAAGAATAAATACGCTATTATTTGAACAGTTTTATGAGTAAAATTTCTAATTTTAAGCTATTGCTTAATTGCTTATTTCATAGAATATATTCTTAACCGCAGGAATTCAATTTTTTTTTTTGGTAAAGATCGAACGTCTTGGTGACTCCTGTCGTTTCACATTGATTAAAATAGTCAGCTGTATTACAAGCGAGAAGCTCGACGTGTTAACGAGACTCGAGAGACTTCCGCTATATCTCCACCAGTCAAGAATCACATTCTTTAACACCGCCTTCGCGGTGTCTCGATACGACACTGTGATGGCTTTCCCGTGCTTTAACGACGATGTACTCGGGTTCGAACAAGAGACCCCCCCGGGACACTCTTATCTCAGTGATTGCCACGACTCTGTACCGTATATACCTACTGCGCTCGCCGAGCGAAAGTAGTCGCTGTTTCTCGCGCTTGAGACGCCCTCTCCCCCCTTCGCAATTTTTCAATTCAAACGATAGAACATAATTCAAAGGCCCCCGTGGCGAAAGCTTCGCGCGACTTCACGATTATCATGACCGAGAAGAGAGACTCACTCGCGAAGGCTGCGGTGCTATAGTAGTTTAATAATACGCTATGGAAAACCGGGCGGTGTCCGAACTCTCCGCGTGCACGTCAACAGTTTCGAGTTTATTAGCTTCGCCCGTTATTACCCCCGTCGGTTAGTCGTCGCTCGGTATTCAACGGAAAAACCTATGAACGCGGATAGAGTTTACCACGTTTCTCAGGCGGCGTCTCGAATCGAAATCATGGGGGTGGAGGAGAACGATGCGGGTTATTAAGGCAGTTATCGTTTGAACGCTGGACGAGAGAACGCTGTAGTCCGACAGTTAGGTAGACTTAGCTGAACTACTTTATGGCAGATAATGGTTAGTAGAAATAGTGTGGGATATCATCGCCGGACACCACACCCCGCCCCGACCTTTCGCTCGTCATCTTTCTCCTTCTCTTTGCCCCCACCCCCCGCAATGTATATTTTATCCGATCCTCTTATACACGCGTTCTTTCTCCGTCAATCTTTTATCGTAATAGCCCAGCAACACCCCGGTATCGCGGCTTAACTCTTCGTCAGTTACGATAAATCATACTAAAGCTTCTGACGATTATAATTTATGAGATGATTCGTGATAATTGGACTCGAGGTTTGAGATTAGAGGCTTTTAACACTTGAGAATAGATTGAAAGCAATGCGGAAAAAGTTTTCGACGAGAATCAGTAACTATGATTGAAAGATAAAAAAATTCTTGGCAAAAATTGGTTTTTATTCCGGATTTTTGATGGAGAAAAAATAATTTTTTTTTTTTATTCGAAACTAAAAGATTAGTCAAGAAATTATTTCGTATTTATATAAATCTAAAAAATAATTATTATTTATTATTATGATTTTTTACCATTATTATTTGTGAAGAAAAAAAATTTCCGGCTGCAAATGAGTTCCGCAGATTTTTTTTTTCTTTCGCATCGTCTATATCAATATTTGAACCCAAAAATCGGTGAATTCAAAGTACCGTCTGACGTCAATATATGAAAATCCGATGCTCGAGGCAAATTATAATACTTCGCGGCGTTGATGAATTTGTGCGGATCGAGAAGCCGAGATCGAGAATTAATGGGCACACGAAAGTTAAGGATCCATCGAATAAAAGAACTCCAAGGTACTTCGACAATTTTTCAAGTGGCTATTGCCGAATACAGCGTGACGCATTTTTATGCAACGTGTGACAGACACGGAATTCGGTGAACCTAAAAATAATGCAGTTGAAAGCCCGCAATATGCGTGATAAAACTTTTGTACTTTGATCTCCTAAAAAAGGAAAAAAAAAGATTTATAAACTAATTTATTTTCACCTACGTGATGTATATCGCAAATAAAATTTAACAAGTCTGATACAACGAGCGCACTACAGCCAGTAATTACGTATCGCGACATTGCGAACCCGGCACCTGGCGCTCGTAGATTAATAATTCTCATTCTCCCGGACGCTCGCTGCTTAACTTTATATTTCTCCTCCATTGCCGTCGATCGTTTGGGTTTCGCGAATCGAAAAGTTTCGTCTCAAGGATTTCTCGCTTCAAGGTCTCACCGGGGCGCTCTCGTCTCAACGATGAGACCGAGAGAATGGCCCAACGAATGCTATGGGCAAATGAAATGAAACGCAGAATCAAGAGGAAAAAAAAATCGAAAGGATAAGATTTTGTGATAGTCGAAAGGAGACACGCTGGTGTTCGAGATGCTAAAAGAAGATTCCCCCCGAGGGCACGTGGACGGAATGTAAAACGAGACGATCGACTAGTGGTTTCAAATAACGAGCTTCGTCGATCGTGTATAATGTACACATTCCGTATATAACGTAAGAATATCACGGATCGCGTTACGTTATGCGAGAGTCCCGATACTAAGAACAAACTACCGCTCGATTTCATTAGCGTTCGACTCGATAATTATGAATGAACTTTATTAATTCACGGAATCTTCTCTATATTTATATTTATATACAAATATAAATTAAAAAATCTTATTTTTGCATGTCGATCAGTTCCGCAAAAATATCTTATTTTTGCATGTCGATCAGTTCCGCAGTCACGTAAGTCGTATTACACGATTACCGAGTAAAAAACGATCTCTAATAAGTTAAAGCGATCGAGGCGACGAATTTATGGCGATGTTCGCCAAAGTGTCGTTTTTTCTTCCGCCGATAAGTTTTTTTTTTCTTTCCATCGTTTCAGAAAATATTTGATGAATTTTTCGGAAGGTTGAAAAAAACGTTTTTTTCAACGGGTTTATTTCAGTTGTTTGCAGATCTTTAGAATTCAGTTATATATGTATATGCAACATAAAACTGCACTATTGTAGGCATAGTAAAACCAGAAAAGTTTCATTCGCGTCGCGTGTGCCCGGTGTTTTCATTGAGGAGTCTCGCGATTCTCCGTAAAATCGATCGGGCGTTTCAGCTACCGCCATTCATCGTTCATCCCGGATCGATCGTTACTACCACGCGATCTTCTTGCATTCTTATTGTACATAGGCGCTCCGATGCGGTCGGGGCGTCTTTCTTGAAAAGTGGGTATTACTACCTCGTTTGCCCGAGATGGCAAAACGATCTGAGGCGCGGAAGACACGGAGGTGTGTAACCGACGGATCCACTGCTTCGTTTCACTCTAATCGTTGTACACGATTAGCCTCTGATCTTCGCAATAACATTTATACTATTATCTACGCCCGATCGATTGCGGCGGAAACACGAAGTCTATTACGATGCCATCATATAGAGGTGCAAATTGGAATGAGTCGTTATTATCGACTATTACTTTCATTAGAAATTTCGCGCTAACAGTTCGCAACAATTAACAACGAAACTTTTTAAATAATATAATTTTTTTCCGGATTTACCATCCAAAACGTTGAATAAAAAATATTCAACAATTTCGATTAAACCAAAATTGATCCCAATACTTTTTTACTCAATCGAAGAAATACTCGAAATATATGCCTATAAATTTTCGAAATATAAGAGTTTTAAAAATTTAACTAAAAATCTTTCATAGTGAAAATACGAATTTAAAATCAACGATTTGCGGTGCGTTTTTTTATCGGGAAAACCTTGACATTTGAAATGACACGGAAATAAATCGGTTACCTTTTTTCTAGAGATCGTCGGAGAAACGCAGAAATTTCGATAACTTATTACGCGTCTCCACAGACCGAAAGGATAGTGAATATAAATATTTTTCGAATGCGCGCATCAAGTCTTTCATTGAAGCTGATGCCTCTATGGGCATTGAGCGCCACGTGGCGATCGTCATTTACTAAACATGGAATCTATAGATTCGTTTTATTCGGATCGTCTGTTTTGACGCGATAGATTACAGCGATCTTCTTCGTTTCTTTCGCAGTAGAAATCTTCGGCATTAGATGAGAAGCCGCGACGACGCCTTGACGCCAATGATGCAACGCTTGTCGAGCTACTTGGCTGACCACAGTAGTACACTCGTTTCTATTTGCACCGGCGGCAAGCAAGCGGCAAAGCGTGAGAGACGACAGGTAAAACCTCTCCCCGACTATCGCTATAAGCACGAAGTGCTGCCGTTCGTTCGTTGTTTGTTCAGCTCTCGCGACTCACTGTGACTATAGTTATACTACTAACTAACTAACATACTACTGTGCTACTCTTGTCATCCTCATTAAAGCAACACGTAGTCTAAACGCTTTTGCTACCGGTAATTAATTATCGAATTATATTATCGAAGGATCTCGATCGCGACTCAACAAGTCCGAACGTTTGACGCTCCATTGAGTCGACGAGACCGTATGTATGTATGTATTTCCTCGCTGTTATGTATCCCCATGAATTTTATATACGCGCACCGCGATACATGTATCGGTCAATCGATGTAACGCACGTGCCGCACACCCACCCATCGAGTCAACCTGCGCTACGACAGTTGCGTCATGCATGAGAGTATTCTTTATTCAGTGAATTGTAATTTAGCGCTACCTGTGCTCCCGTATGATTTCCGTACAAAGTTTAAGACGTTCTTTTCCATTTTTAATTTAAATTCTTAGAAGTAGCAATGAAATATGTCGTTTTTTTTTATTTAACGATTCGACTTATAAATCAACAATGGAAATGTTATTAACGATTTTTCACGCTTTTTTTTAATCGAAAATATAGTATATTACGTCACGAAGGAGGAAACACTTTTTCTCACGAGTGGGAGTTTGCAGCACGCGAAACGCGCGGAAAACCTCTCTTTCCATACCGCAGTTAAGTAAATTAATTTTTTTAATGAATTATCTACGAATATAAAATGTTTTCAATTGCCCTATGAACCGAATTTAACTTTCACTTTGTTTATGAATTTCCTTTGATAGAAAAATAAACGATAAGATCATTTATACAAAGGATAATTATATTTGTTCTATTAAAGTGATTAATTGAAAATAATTTACTATCCATTCGAATACTTTCGTCGCTGGAAGCACTTTAATCACTCAGAGTGCTCGTTTCTTGTCTACACTAATGAGTTACATAGTGTGCGTTGCGTTGGAAGACGATACCGTCAGCGACCGTGTAAAAGGCTTCAGGTATGCCGTCCCTGTCCCATTAATATCGTCAAGATAATTGAAAATTCTCGTACGTTTAACAGTCCTACAAAATAATAGATACATAAGCGTCTTCTCTTGTGCGACGCAAACGCAATGCAATGCGACGCAAAGTGCCTAATGATAGAAACAAATAACAACGCAAAACATAATTACAACAAACCGATGGACTGTAAAGATTTTTTTTGTAAATTACATTACATTCCATCGGACAATTACTTCGTTGTAACGCAATGTGTTAGTTGGCCGGGGAGTTGTTAATTTTCTTTTTTTTTTTTGCGGAATCGCAGACACGTGCTGTGGACGGTGAACTTGAGGCTAAGACAGAGACACATTAGCATAGATATATGTATATGTATAATACTTTTTTTTCTTCGTCCACGAGGACGAAAGCTTCTCGAGAAGGTTTGTCACACTGATGCACCGCAGTCATGTATGCTGAGAGCTCGTAAAAGATCTCCATCGGCGAGTTATATTCACTCTCGTCTTCGCTATTGCGAACCAACGGAGCCGCGCGAAAATTTGAAAGCAAAACCGCAATTGGCACTGGCAAAGTCTTATCGTGAACGCTGAATCATTTCGGTTTCAAATCTTTTTGTTTTATCGCATTTTTTGTTGCTGATACGAGTTATCGCAGGACAATTGATAAGGGCTAATAAAGAGACGCGATTCAAAAAAATTAAATCTAATCGATTATAAACAAAATAGTAAAAAATCAGATAAATAAAAAAATGTTATCAAAAATTGAATAACACAAAAAAAAAAATTGACTGCCTAAAATATTTTTCGCGCATCGATGCTTCTGACGAATCTCGATATGAATTGTTACGACGCCGAAATGACAACGAGGCCGGCAATAATTGCGTAATTTCTCGAGGGAACAAAAAAAAGTTACACGAGGCGTCGGTAAAATTCTCACAACACTTTTGAATGAATATGATAGACGCATAGACAATAATTGTCATGTATGCTCAGCCTTGAATTTATGGCGACGAGCTTCTCGTCCGACGCTTGCGACGAATGAGAAATTGATTTACGACAATGTTTTTTTTTTGTTTGCTTTTTTTTTATATAACCGAAATGACTGGTGGCTATTTTTGGGAGGAACGAAAATTCACGATGGAATTGACTAATTGGCAATTGAATTGAATAAACGCGTTGGAATGCGATACGAAGAAGGGAAACCTTCGTTGATCGGGTGAAACGGACTGTTAGCAGTTCACGGTTTAAAAAGCCACGCGCGCGCGCAAGGGCTTGTGGTTACTTAGTTCTCGTGACTGTCACGAAACACATCGAGTCAAATGAAACCGACGAAAGGGGGAAAAAAAAGAATGAGGTTAGTCTCACGAAAGGCGGCTAACAAACCCGGGACCATCGACGCGATTAGCCCTTTAAAAACGAGTAAATTACTTGTACAGCGCACCCAACATTTTTTGCCAAATGAGAGTTGGTTTTTGTAAAATTCCTTTCGTTTTAACGAACTACTGACATTTAGCAGGGAAATAAATTAATTTATCGATCCTATATGCGCTTTGCAGCATCGAAACATTTTGTTTTTTAGGGAGGGTGGCATTTTTAAAGATTTGAAACCATCACGAAACACCATGCCAGGATTTTTGGAGCTTAGCGAGGATAAAACCAAAATCACAAAAAAAAATTCTCGATCAGCAACTTTTATTAGCTGACCTAATAAATCAAATTTTCGGTGGCTGCTTCGTTAAATTTGTAAACTATTGGATTAAAATTAAAAAATCTTTAATCTCTTAAAGGCGTTTATTTTATTTTTTTCTTCAACATAATTTTTCATTAAATTTTAAACGATATGCGTTAACTACAAAAACTGCATCGATAAATGTATGCCCTTTCCACAGATCAGAATCAGCTCTGTGTCCGAAAAGAACATTTTGACAAATTTGCAAAGAAAAAATAGTGTTATAAAACTATCATCCGTTTTTCAGTACTTCCGTTTTATTCGAACGCCTTGAAGAGAATAAATTGAAGCATATCTATTATCACAATTCTGCTATTATAAGAGTCCGAATAGAGAATCGGTCGCAGAATTTGAAGTTCGAACTCGAATAACATTCCGAACTTAAATTTTTGCTCCAGTTTTCAATTCCGATCCTAATGGTCCAAGCGATCTCTACATTCTATCTATTAAAAAAAATCTTTAAATATGAAAATCTATTAAAAATAAAAAAATCTAACGAAGCAACCCACCGCTATCCATCTCCATGTTAATTTTTAAAAGATCGGCAAAAAAACCGCAATTCCTCTCGTAAAACTCGAAAGCCGAAAAAAAAAAAATTCAAACCGATCGAAAATCAAAAACGAGCTAAATCGCAGCATGTAAAATGACTTTTGGAAGCAATCAGTGTAACATACCGTGTGCCTCGATGAATTTAGCCCAACATCCCCAAAATGCCTGCGAGCTGCCGGCATTTCGTCCGGAACTCGTCTCAGTCTCTCTGTCTTCCTCCTCGTCGTCATCATCATCGTCGTCATCGTCGACGACAACGGCACACGCTGATGTGCCGTTACTTTCTTCGGCAACAACGACGTTGCCGAATAATACACTTCCGGTTTTACTTTCGATCGAATCGATGTTCTGACCTTTGAACTTGGAGAGTGACTCCTCGTAGCCGTGCTGCAATCTCTGCTCCATATGATGTTCCGCTACTGTATCCGCCGGATCGAAGCCCAGCCTCTCCTTGTAATACGCCTGAGTCGACATCTTTGACCCGCGAGCTTTTTCTCTATCTCCACAATTCACGGGCGCGCGCTGCGCTCTCCTCGGCGCTGTTTGTTCTCACTTCCGGCCTTCGCGCACGATATATCCGGCAACTTTGAACTTAACCTTCGATCCTCTGCCTCTATGGCCGCGATCTACTCACGCGGCATCGCACCGAACCTCAAACTCTCCCGAAGAACACACTTTCGCGCCACAATTGTCTTTTTATTTTATTTTTTTTTAAACAAAAAACAAAAAAAAGATCGCGTCGAAGCCGACGCTTCCGCGTCTCGTCGGGAAAACTTTCGTCCTTCGAATTTGTCCGTTTGTTTCGTTCTTTTATTGTTTCTTCGCGCACTTCTCTTCGTTTTTCGTTATATGATGTTTCGCATATATATATTTGTGTATCTGTAAGTTTTTATTTCGATATTTTCGATATGTATTCGTTTCGTTTTTTGAAAATCGATTCTTTAGTTGTTTTTTTTAACCGGCTTCTTTCTCTTGTTAATTGCGTGTTATTTAGAATATTTTTTTGGGTTTCTATTAAGCTTATGCGCATTTATTTATATTAGTCTTTTATTAACGTTTGTATTTTGTATTTTTTTTTGCGAAATTATTGTAATCGTTAGTACGATTTGTTACTGTAATTAGGGCTTTTCTCGTTAGGCGTTATGTGGCGTCAATGCGATGAATTGTCCGTTCGTCACACTTGATTCGTTTTTTTTTGTCCTATAAGCTCAGAACTACGCGATATTTATGGCACTTTGAATTCTCGAACGGTTTTGTACTTCCTCGCGGCTTTCGTCCATCAGGTGACTCTCGATTGTTTTTTTTTTTTTTTTTAATTTTTTTTCTCCCTTTTTTTAGTCAATATCTTGCAGCCATCGGCTCGTTAACGAAGAATCACATGTTCTTCTTGGTTTCTGTTCGAAGAAATAATAACAATGGTACATGAGAAATTATGTTATATTTCGTGAATGAAATAACGACACTTCGGAGCATATGTACGCGTCGCGGACGATGGTTACCACGAGGTTTTTTTTTGCGTAGCTATTACAACAAGCACTGGAGGATTAAATGATTTAATTGGTGTAAAATTGCGGTAGACGTTGCGGCTTCAATAAGACTACGTAGAAATTGAGGGGAGAGAGGGGCTCGTCGACTAATGAAGAAGCAAAATTTACAAAAGTTTTCGAGTAGAAAAAATAAAAATTTCCTGAATTAAAATAATGTTCACGTGAATAAAAAAAAGTATCTCAGAATATGGAAAAAAAATTCTATATTTCCGAAATTCATTTTTTTTTTTCGACACGAAACACGAACTTTTGAATATTTTCTAGAATTGCATTAAGTTTCACCCCCCAATCCTCTCAAAAACTGAACGAAAAAGCACGAAGAGAAGTTAGCGAAGATTTCGACGATTATTAGAAAAAATCCGAATTTTGCAGCTCGTTGAATTTGCGATTAAAGATTCGTTGTTTTGTTGATATAGGAATCTCGATGGATAATCGTTCGAGAAATACAAACGTACGGAAAGGGAAGAGAGCCCGCGCGCGGTCGATAGCGCGACCGGTTTGGACAGAACGACTGTCTCACTGACTGACTAACTGACTGACTGACTAACCGAGTGCAGAGAGGCCCCGTTGTGTCTCTGTGTCTGACGTTAAGCCGCGTGGACGCGACACTGAGGGGACCGTGAGAGACACGCCGCGGAGTGAGCACAGGACGAAGGAAGGCGAGATATCGAAACGAACGAGGGGAACCCTCTCTCGAGGTCTCTTTCCAGTTCGCCAAGAGAGCCACGCGAGAGAGATCGAGATCCCGCATATGGTAATCGGAGAGAACGTGGCCGTGTGTGGGTGTCGTCCCCTGGACCCAATGTTTCTCAACCAATCCTGGCAATCGACTAACCTCCACCACTCCGCCAATCCGACGCTAAAACCTCCCGATGACTACGCGGAGTGTGGGTTAAACTCTGCGATCCGCGGTGCGTTTGCATTCGCGTATATTAAAACGCGCGAGGCATCGCCTCCGCGGAAAGATACAATTTTATCGCGAACAAAAAAAAAACGAAGAAAAAAACGTTGGGAATGTTCTTCGGAGTGTTATAAAAGCAGATTACGCACGAACGTGCCGGTGCACAGCGCTGAGGAAAAAAACAACCAAACTTGGATGTGAACCTGTAGATTGCGAGAAGAGATCGATAACACACGCGTACTCTCATGATGACAGAATATTTTTTTTTGTTTATAAGAATCAATTGTTACTTTTCTTGATTTCAGATAAACATTGCCTGTTGTATCGATTAAACGATCCGAGAGACACGCGTATACGAATGTTTGAAATAACGAACACGTACGCGAATAACAAAGACGATTGCGAGAACTAAATAAAAAAAGTTTTACGTGAAAAAATATAATTTTTGCAAAATATTTTTTGCTTCGGAATTTGGTGGATATTATTAAAAATTGCGCAGATGTATGAAAAAAAAAAACATTAAGTTAGTATATTAACCAAAAAAAAGTTTTTAATTTGTGAAATGTTGAATAATTAATATTTTATTATATTATGATAGTATATTATTAATAATATAATGTTATATAATAATATTGTATAAATAATGAAAATACATTTTTTTTTTTTGTCGTAAAGCAATGTTTACGTGAATGTCATAACCCAAGAAAAAAAAAGAATGAGTCAGTAGAATGCACCTACAACAATGTAAGATTCGAGGTTCCGAGTCAAAGGGAACGTCGGAGTTATACGAGGAAAAAAAAGAAAAGAATATTGCAAGAGTTAATAATAGTCAGGTACTTGCCGGGTATACGCTATACCTGACCGGGCGGTTCGGGTCTCTTGCATATGGCAACGATTATCGGCGAGGAATTCGAAACGAGGTGTACCTAACGGTAAAATACGCGCTGGTTATTCGAAGGTACAAGGCAATTCCGAGACGAGTGGCCTCTTCGGACGCACCACCTGAATGAGCAACCTGTGTCGTCGCAAGATCCGCGGCGTACCCTTCCAGAATGTATTCGCAATATTTCGTGCGTCGAGTCGAGAAAGTAAGACGAAAGAATTCGAAGCGTGGCGATGGATAAGAAACCGTTAGATACCTCGTTACTTACGAATTAGTTGTTGAGGTCAATCCTACGAAAACTAATGTCAATGCGGCGACAATAATCTCTAATGAGCGTCTGACTCATCGCAAGTTTCATGAATTAAAATCACTCCATTGGAGATATTTGTAAAAAAAAAAAAAATTTGATCCAAAAGTGAACAAAACGTGAAAAGATTTTTTTAATGTCAGTGTTTAAACTCGAAACTTTGGGTCCTCTGTTCGGCAATAAAGAATAATGAGAATGATGCGAAAGAATGTGTTGAAATTCCCTTTAACGTTGGTTCGCGATTGTTCATGAAGATTTTCATTCATAATCACAGTGATTGGTGATAATTTCAGGATACATCATGTAAACGTTGAGAAAATGCAAAAGTAGCGACGTAACAATGTAGTAAACATCGTAGAAAATAGAAGAGGTATAATTATCGAATGCCTCCTGTTCTACGATCCTTTCTTAACTTTGAAACACCATACTGCCGTTTGTTTGACCCGAACTGCCTTAGCAATTCGAGAAAATCGTCAATTTTTGTAACTTTTACGAATGTATTGTGCCGATTTCCCTACAATTAATATAGAAAATATATCGTACAAAATTTGATTTCACGAGTGCAAGAAATGCCTTTTCTCACACGCGCGGCGAAGCAAAGTGTGCGAGAAAGCAGCTTTCTCGCACGGCGTGAAATAAATAATCGAATCAATAAAGGCGAAAGAATCAGCGATTCGAACAAAACAAAGTGTTAATTAACAGTTAGATCATTTGATACAATAAAACATTGTATCATTGCATTTACGAGCTCATGTAAGAGATCGATTTCTCACAGGGCGCCTTGTCTTTAGCAGTTTGAATCTCTCGCGATGGTATCTCGGGGTTATTCTCTCGTGTGCATAAAGCCGGTGATGGTTAATGGTCGTAGAAGACATAGCAAGAGTCGCGGATAGCTCGTTGGAAAATCAAGAGAAAGATATAGAGAAGACACGATGAGAGTCCGAGGAAGTCGACATAAATAGAGAATAAGAAGCATAAGATCTATGTATAGATACGGCGAGAGAAGGCGTTCGTCTGGTTGCCTGACCGGGTACTGCCTATAGAAGCAGTTGGGTACTTGCAGAGTTTCTCTCTATACAGTCAAATGACCTCTGTGTCCACGAGCACTTGTGCCTTTACCATGCAACTACCAGCGAGAAAGATAGAGAGGGGCACTGTTGCGGTCCGGTAGCAAACACAGGACGCCTCGCATTTTCCGACCTGCCGGAATTAGATGCGAATAGAAAATAGAATAATGAGGAGAAATAGCGAAAGAGAGTGACTCCGAACCGCAACTGCATTGGACGATGCTGAGGACAGGGACCGGGTGGAGTTTGTGTGCGGCATGCGAGGTCGCCGATGTCCACAAACTCGGCACCGGCAACGAAGGGGCCTTATAACTCTTCTCCTCCGCAGTGAGTTAGCGGAGCCCACAGAAGCTATAATACGTACGATTGCTTGCCCCCGCTGTTGCTACTCCCGTCGTTGCTGTTACGGTAGATGGAATGAGAAAGATATATAGAAGAAAAAGGGAGAATGAGAACGTATGAGACGTATGATTCAGCAGCGGGATTTTGCCAGCTACAGCGGCCAAGTAAGTTGAACGAAAACCGGACGACCTCCACGGTATTATCTTCTTACCCTCTCGTCTCACGGCAAAACGCTTCAACTGGGATACCACCTTCACTGGTGGTTCCAGTGAATTCCCCAAGTTATCTTCACGTTACTACATTCGCTGTTGACATCATTTTGAAAATTGCCGTTTCATCGATTATTCTTTTTCGGAGTCGAAATTCTGGGATTTTTAGGGAATTAATGAGTTTAAAGTCTATCATCAGCTTCAATCCTTTGATTAACTCTTTTTAGAATGAAACATTTTTTTTTTTCAATTATGTTCACCCTTTGACCCGTAGAGAGACAAAGGTTTGCAGGATTATCCGAATCCTTCAAAATTGGCGCAGCCGGTCCCCGATTCTAACTAAATCTTCGATAAATTTTTACATTTGTATTATCATTATTTTTTTATAGAAAAATTACAATCTATTTTTTTTTTTCTTCGAAAATCGAAAATTATTTCCAATCGCTGCAAATGCAAAAGTTTCGAGTACGAAAACATTTCGATAGCATGTAATTTTATTTATTTTTCACTGCGTAATAATGTAATTTACCGTCGAGTATTCGTTGCACAGACAGGTGAAATGATTGTTAGGTTTCTCACTGACAAACTGGATTACCGTGATTCTCTGCGCCCAGTAATGAAGGATAAACTGGCCGCGTCGTCATATCGCGTAAATATACAACTTCTCCATCTACCGTCTGCGCTTTGTCTGTGTGGTAGAGAGCTTATAGATATTCATTCGTATAGGTCGAAGGCGTTGCCAGAGGAATTCGCGTGCTTTCTTGCCTCTCGTTGCTGTGTGGTGGTGCACAGCATCGAGAAAAGCGTCGTGCGGGACCGACGACAGTACGAGATTGCATAGTGTGGGCCGTGAGGGTCTCGTCGTCGTCGACGTCGTCTCGAATGCGTTATTGCAGCAGGAAGAAGATGAAGAAGAATAAGACGAAGAGAGCGAGTGAGGAAAAGGTACCAACTGCGAGAGTTAAGCTTAACTCTCTGTACGGTTGCACTCGCATTATGATGCTGCTGTGGCCGCACGTATGGGGCAGAAGAAGAACGTTTGAACGGCTGCCAATTTGCAAATTTATGGAGTAGGAAGGCGAACAAGAGGACGTCGCGCCCAGCGGAGCTTTTTTTACGTTTTTTTTTTTTTTTTTCCTTCTTCTCTCCATTCCTTTTATTCACCGACGTTCTCTGACTCTTTATTACGCTGTGTTTCATGGCTCTCTCGCCGATGGCGAAGACAAAACAAGAAATATCGTTGGAACTCTTTTATCGCGAACTCGTTAGCCAAAGATCGAAATTTTAGCGATTTGTTTTTCTTTTTTTTTTAGCACCGATTAACAATTAAGATCGATAGTAGAGTCCGGGGTTAGACGAAACAGTAATTAATTATTATTATTATATTTTTTACATTCTAATTTTTTGTCAAATTATTACGTAATATTTACAGAATTACTCCCTTTTTTAAAAACGCTTTTTTTTTTTTCATTTTCAACGTAAAATAAATACGATCTTTATTTTTCTATCTGAAGTCTGCATTTTTAAAACTTGTTACATATCACCCCGGTGACGATTTATTTACCGTTCACGATCCTCCCACCGGCTATATCTGTTCACGAAATCACTGAGTCATGTTCGCTGTACGATTATAATGGCAAAAATTATCCAAACGCAACGACACACGAACGATAGGTACGCCGTGCAGGTTAGAGGGAACGTAAAAGTTATTTCCATATAACTTGAGAGCTGTGCCCATGCAGCTGAGCCCCACAGCTGCTCTCATCGCGCGGTGAGCGCACAAACCCCGTCGTCCACGTGTGTTTACAGCCTTTTCTCGTCCTATGGTTTTACAACTGTTGCACCGAGGGGCACGCGCGCTCGGACATGGTAATGGTTATTTTCTACGCTACAAGCGGTATGAGGCGAAACGTCCATTACGGCGTTCGCAAAAAAAGTATCGACGCGAAACCGAGATTGTTGCGGCAGTGCGCGTTGCCGATGCAGAGGGTCAAGTGCCTTTCGTGGAAGTATCGAAACGAGAATTGGCGTGAGAGTCGCACGAAATGAATGAATAAAGGCGCAAGTTGCAATGAACGGAAGACGAACAAAAATTAATGATGATGATGATTTATGATCGAAATAAATGAAAAGTTAAAAAATCTCATAGGACACCAATAGATCGAAATGGAGAACTCCCAAGAAGCTCGAAGCATCTTGTGCATAGCGCACAATGGAGCACAATCTCTTCTCCCAATGATTTTACTACTGTAGCAAAGTGGAACTGATTGAGGGATCGAATTAGTCTATTATCCAATTAGAGAAGCTTATATATTGCGATTGACGATTAAGATAAAGCGGACGAAATAAGACCAATATACATGCAGTTGTGTGCGGGGAAATAAAATAAAAAGCAAATATGGTACTTGTTAAAATATACGAGAAATCTATCTCCCTTGGAAGACGAAGAACATCCGACTTTTTTCGTGATTTCATTGAAAAACAGAAATAATGCTGTTTAAAAATACCTAAAATCGTGCAATTTGTGAAAAATCGTTCGAAGCCATACCGTTGGAGTTCGCAGAATTAGGACGCGTTGTTGGATCTATTAAGGACTTCGAAATGCATGAATAAAATTCGATTCAAATCGCGAATAAGCTATTTCTTGCTTTCTCGCGACCCAGTAGTGAAATTAAATCCCCTCGGTTAGCGACGGTACTACATCGGGGGTCGTCCACACCGGTGCACCCTGAATAAAACCGGTCGAACCTGTGCGGCACTGGAACCGCCGACACGCGACGAGCCCAGGCAAAGATCAGCAATTGCCGATCCCGAAAGGGAAGAAGAAGAAGAAGGGACGCGGACGCTGAAGCAGCTTCTGCTGCCGGTGCATATCGCGCTACAACGGCCCGGCTGCATTCTTGCGTTGGGCCTGCATAACGGGTCCGAAGCTCAGGGCTCGCCGCGGGGACCGTCCACGGGTTTCGCGCGCCGCCACTATCGTCGAGAAAATGATCGCGGACTTTTAGATACTCGAAAAGTTTCCGAATTCGAAGAGTCGAAAACCAGCGAATACTCGTCGACTATCTTCGTTCAATTGAATTAATTTGTGTTCGATGTATTGTTCGACAGAAAATGAAATAAAATTTTTATTTATTTCATAATAACAATTATTATTGTTATATTATTATTTTTTAAATTTATTTTATTTTGAATTTAATTTTTATATAATGTTCAGTAATAAAATTCATCGAAAAAAAATGTACCGGAATAAAAATTTTTATTTGCAAAATATAATATAAGAAAATGTAAGATTTGGGGTGCAAATTACAGATTTAAAAAAAAGTATTTTAGCTTAAAGAATTATCGACAAAAATAAATTTTCCAGTTTCGAAATCAAAAACTAAAAAAATTGTCAATAAGAGCAAAAATGATACGAATATATTGAGACATTTATGAATGGTACTTATTTATATTCCGCGCTTCGATCGAACGAGTTCTCGCGGCGTTAA
The DNA here is from genome assembly GCA_934046635.1 of Buathra laborator. Classification (NCBI taxonomy): domain Eukaryota; kingdom Metazoa; phylum Arthropoda; class Insecta; order Hymenoptera; family Ichneumonidae; genus Buathra; species Buathra laborator. The sequence continues at coordinate 10,208,250 of OW203897.1, forward strand.
CGAAAATTCGAGAAAAAAAAAAGAAGCTTGAAATGTTTTACACCGAATAAACTGTGGTAAACTTTCGTCATTCTATCTCGCATGCGGCTTTCCGAAACGCAACCTACCCCAATATCTCGGATTTATTTAGAAAGCTCAACGGCGTCGAATACAAAGCCTCTCGACAGGCAAATGGACGTCAGTGGAATGTCCGAGACGTGTGCCTAGACGTTCCCGTGCTTGTTCTTCACGGCTATTTCGATCGAGAAGAAGCTGTTGTGTTGTGTCAGTGCGTATGTGTGTGTGTGCGGCCTATGGGTCGACGGCCAGGGAGCACGAATCGATCCCGCGCTAATGGTTCGGGCCAATGGAAGGCCGATCGGTTCCGCGGTGCCCGAAGCTAATATACTCGCGAAGACTCTCGCGATGGTTGTCTCTCTTTCTCTCCTGGCAAAGGGGATATTTTTGGTTTGGTGCTTTTCGCTCAACTCAACGTCGAGCTCATGATCGCACGGTACCCGATGGAGCGGCAGGGGGAACGCGTCGCGGAGGTATGCGACGCCCTTGAACCGTTTCGACGACCACGACCCTGCGCGACCACGGCAAACGGCAACGGATACCAGCGTCCGATAGGACTCGAGCGAAAGCTTTTACTATTCAATAACAGAACAGTTTCACTTTCTATCAACGGGAATAAGAACGACCAATGCGATTTCAAAACGCGAATAAACCTTTTCTGTCGATTAAAAAAAATTATTTTTGCGATCGATAATCGATTTTTTTAAGCGAAATTAATCGGTATAGGTGACAAGAATTATATTCTTCTTGAGGGGATGCATATTACGAATCGCATTGGTTCTGCAGACCGTGAATTGAAAACGAATCGGCAGTTCATGGGGATCGATCCTTAAATGGTAAGCCGCGATGGAGCCTCGTGAAAAGTACGTGGGAGCGAGTACTGCGTTTGAACAGTGTGCTATGTCACACGCCGTGAGAGAGCACAGAAGGAGAGATTCGGTAGGCGAAAAGGCGTCGATCCCGTCGTGACGGTGGTGACCAAACGGCTCCGAAAGAGTCCCGAAGACCGCGAACGCACGAGAGCGATGATGCGAACAGGGAGAGTCGTCGACCGGTGAAAATATCACGAAAAATGCGAAACGAGAGCCGACGAAACGAGTCAAGCAAAATGGGTTCATTTAGTAGCGATTCGGGGACGAAGTCGAGACAAATAAAATAAAATTAGGAGACATAGGTTACGACGATCACGAACCTCACACCCTGAAGATACGGAACTCTGACAAGAATACGGAGTGAGAATAATTCTTAGCCCCACCCAGACGTGTTTGCCCACGCGAATACTTTCTCCGAAGTGACGAGAGATATATACGCCGCGATCATACGTTGCGATAATTTTTTATTGGCCGAAATGCGGCAACTGGCCGTCGAAACTTTGACAAACGATTCGACGAAATAATTTACTCTGAGGTCTGCGTCCGAGTTTTTTCTTTTTTAGCAGAAATTTAATCACGAAGTACAACAACAATTTCAGGAAAATTGTTTCGTAAAATTCAACGAATTATCCGATTTTTTTATAACACCTAATTTTTAATTTTTTAAATAAGGTAAATTGGGCTTTTATTCGTTTATCTGAATGTAATCTATTTTTTTTCTTCGATCTTTTCGTAATTAATTTTTTTTAGAAATTTGATTCACCTTACCAGCGATAAACAAATTGATATTTTAATTCCATGAATCGATAGAATTACTCTCGCGCCGATTTCGAGATCTCGATGACCTTGAACTTCGCGATAAAAAAAAATTTGCAAAATTTTCTGAAAACATTCACACGCAGAATTGCATCGAAGTAGAACGGTTCAATTAATGATTTGTGGTTTCTTAACGAGCGAAGGACGAATATCGACTACAGTTTGTTTTTTTTTTTTTTTTTTTCGTAAGCCGAAAACTCGTTTTCATGGATTATTCAACGGAACATGTGTGTTCGAACTGATCAGAGGCCCGTTAAAAAAAAAAAACAAAACCACGGTCATCCCTCGCGTATGATTCAGCGTGTAGCAGAGTGGTTATATTAAGGTCTCATTGCCTCGCGGGTGAAGATTGTACTGCTTCATGCAGGTATGCGAATCCGGGCGTCATTCCCATCGGTGGTCGGGATGTCCTAATAAGGGCCGCGCGATATGCCGACTCGTAGCTACGGGGAGAACGAGCCGCTGTTATGTCGCGAACATAAAAGCGTGTAATTTTCACGAATGTCTCGATCGTCGCGAGTCGTGAAAAATTCTACAAACATCGCAACTTTTGTCAATCTACGCATATATGTGTACATAATGTATCGATAAACACATATAATCTTGTAATCTTTTTTTTTTTTTTAGCGCGACGAGGACATTTATCGCTCTTTATCGCGCGCGACGATTCTTCGATTTCTTCGAAATAAAATAAAAGTGTAATAATACGCGACCGGAAGATAATGTATCCTACGCGATATTGGCTCCCACCCGCCCCCATGCGCGCTCGAGTATCGAAAGTGAATCGATACCTGCGACACCGAAGTATTATATACGTTCGGCAGGTAAATACGAGGCAAAGCTCTACAGGCGATGAAACTCACGGATACGTACGCGGCTAGTCGATTACATCGATGTCATAATCGCGTGGGTGACGTAACCAAGTGACCCTCGGAAAGGTCCGAAAGACACGGATGCTTTGTACAATTCGAAAGATATGCATGAGAAAAGATCGAGAGTGCATACATTAGAGAGCGAATGAATGAATAAATCAATAAAATAAATAAATGTAAGTTCGGAACCAATGGGGATCGAATCGTGGGAGTTGAGCAATGGGAAACGGAAAGAGCGAAGACTAGCGAAGAAGATCTAAGGGCGTATAAGATTCCCGTATAAGGATCCTTATAGATCGAAACCACACCTACATTCTTGCGACGACGACGGCTAAGAAGCCGAAAACCTTATCCCGCAATATTTCACGAGTTGAATCGCGTGGAACGCGCCCTTGTGCTTCTTGGCAATTCATACGAAAAATATCGACTAAGAATGTGTTATAATAAAAAATCTGAATCCCTTCGTCTAAAAATCATCATACCTTCGATTTTTTATTTTTTTTTTTCGAAAAACAAATATTTTCGAATAATTGCTCATCGTATGTACTCCAAAAAATATCGTCGAAGAATTCGACGATAAAAAAAAATAAAACGTGATTCTTGTTCGATGGATCGAAGCAGACTGATGTAATTTCGTTCGGCCAGTGGCAGGGCGAAGGTCACGATTTTTTTTTTTTTTTTCATTGGAAGCCACGAACGCGGAGAACGGACACATAGGTGAAGAACTACTAACCGTGGAGAATATGGCGAGCAGAAATCGAAAGTGAATAAATAAATCCATGTTGGTGTAGCCGGGGGCTCGGACGCGCTTGCCGCGGTGCGGGGGGCGATTTCTAGGAAATCATAAATACCTGACTTCGCAGAGGGCCCCCGACCAGTGAGAACGCGAGTCGGCTCTCCATAGATACACTTCGACTCGGCGCGAATTTCAGCGACACATATACCTACATGGACGAATTTTTTTTTTGCGACAGATCGTAAACGAGACTCGAAGTGACTCTGTCACGCGTGTAAATGCTGTACAGGTTGTAGTACGGTGGACATTGATACCCAAGAAACAAAAGGGCGTATTTCGCATAATTCAATCGCGTCGAATGCCGAAAAAATACGCCTCTATGTTCCCCAGCGGTCGATATGTTATACTTATTTAGTAGCGTACGAGAGAGTGAGAAATAGCAACGTGAGACACGCGTCAAGTTGCAGAAACTCGAGTTTACTTGCCTCGGAAAACGAAAGACGAACGGTGAACGAGAATTACATAGAAAAAAAAAATGAAAAAAAAACCCGAATCGGAGCGAAAGAGTGCCGCGATATCGTGCCAAATTGAGAAACCCAACAGTAGTTCAAACGTTGGAACGTGAGGAAGAGTGAGACAATTTTATATATACATATAGAAGTTTGTGGCCAATGGTTAAACTCTTGTTTGCCGACTCTCGGTTGACGATGGCGTGCGCCTTACACCGGCTCTCAGTTTCACGTTTGCGCAATTCGCAATGAAAACGACTTTCTTTTAACCGCCTACCCTGTTTGCGTAGCGGAGAGCTCGCGACAACTTCAACGTTATATGAGAGAACACCAGATATACTGCATCAACCCCCCCGCCTTGGGCCCATTAATTGATCGTTTAAATAAAGTGAATTGAGGTGCAAACGAATTTTCGTTTGAGTAATATAAAAATGTATTGGATATTTTTGAAAATGGTTATCGAAAAACATTTTTTTTTTTTATTTGCGCATCTAATGCTAATTTTCGTAACAAATATCAGAAAAAATTCGAGATTTATTCGAGAAAAAAATGCATTATAGGTTTGTTCGTGTCCTTGCGGAGCGATGAAAAACGAGAGTTCTCTATTAATTTAACGATTTTTTTTTTATTCGGCAAAATTTAAAAAAAATTACATTTTTAGAAATGAACATATGAATGTTGGAAATACAATCACTACGGATTATGTTCCATGGCATATTTACAGCGGCCTCTATGCAGTAACGAGATAGACATGACACAGTCTGGAAGGTCACGAAGTTTTTACTCGCGCAGTGAGAAAAAAATCGATAGGCATTGACACGTTTTACACGAGTCTACTACCTAACTGCATACGAACGGTAGCTGCATACAAAAACGACACTAATCCGAATTACTGCCACGCATAACATCAATCCGTGTAACATTTTGTCTTCGAAAATTGCGACGAGAGTCCATTAAAATTCGATGAGTTATTTTTTCAAAAATTGCAATTTTTTTTTAATATATGTATTTGCGTATCGATTGTCAGCTTTGCTTCAATTATTTCGTAATTAAAATTTTGTAATTAAAATTACGGAATAATTTACGAATAAAGAAGTAAAAAAAATGAAGTCACGATACGTAAAATATTATTATTGCTAAAATTGTCGGTCCGAAGACTTTACCGTTTCTCAGACGCCGACGTATCAATCTGCCTGCAGCATCGTAACTGTACATCCGGACTAACTGCATTTCATAAACGCAAAGTTATATCCCCGTGTACAGCGCGACATCCTCCTAACCCGGATAAAACTCGAACGTTCCGATGTGTACATTGAATTCGAATGAAATATTCTCGCGGTTCTTCTAAGCCGGATAGTTATACTTTGTCGAGAGTCATGACGTTCGTCATTTCTCTTCGTTCCGATGACGCCACGCGACGGTAGTACACGCGGTACGAATTAATTAAAGGCGCGCAAGTTCTCTCGTGATTATCGCGGAGGTATTCAAAGTATAAAGAACGGATGACTTATTAGGCACGTAAACAGAAGTGGAAGCATAAGGAGGGCGGCACGAGTGAATGGTACGCAGAAGGGAGGAGCTGAAAGATATTAATTCATACTTTTTTCGAAGCTTCGATGTATGCAACGACGACAGATTATTCGCCTCTCTCTCTCGTAGCGTAGGGAATGAAAAATATTTATTCGAACGCCCGTATGTGTACGAGAGAACGGTGTATGAATAATAGCCCTCCCGACACTACCGCGCGCGCGCTTTCATTATTGAGCGCGTAAAATGTAAAACGTTTTCGAGGCGTGGTGTCAATTATACGAGGGAAAAAATAAATGAAATATTGTTGAAAATCAACGGTGGTTAAAGCGCAATAGATGGTTATGCACGACGGTGAAAATGCCCCGAGGAAAAGTGAATTGGAGGAAAAATTTATTTGCATCGGATCAGGTAAATGATTCGGTATTTTTCGGAGTCCACTCTTCTATTTATATAATCTATTTTATTTATGGAGATTAAATAGATTGTAATAGTTTCTCTTTCATTTGAACGGGAAAAAATGGCATTCTATGAATTAAAAAAAATTAAATGTTCAATACGATACAGGAAAATCGTATTTGAATATAAAAAAAGTAAACTTCGCACTTCGAACGACACGAGTAATCGATTAGCATGTGTTTAGAATGAGAACGCGTTGAGGTGTGTGGGTTTCAGTTTGACGGAAATTTTCAACGCTTCGCGCGACACAGACGCGGGCATTTATCGCGATAATTTTTTGAACGTAACCGAGAGAGAGAGGCATGTTGGCGATTGAGCTAATCGTCCGATCGGATCGATAATGACAGTGTGAGACCATTGGCTGAATTTCCCTATTCATCGCGAAGCTGCTAATTACGCCACACATCGCGAATCGATAAATTCGTACGTCCCACGTGAATCGAGAGCGTCGGATAAGCGTTGATTTCGAACGTAATGTCGAAGAAAAACTTGGCCTCTGCTGCGAGACGATTTCCCCGAGGGATTTTGTATCAAAGGAGAAAACCGGCGTTGAAACGAAAAAAAAAAAAAATTGAAAAAACAGTCGTCGCGTAGTTTGTTGCCACAGAAACCAGTCGAACTCTACCTTATAAGGCAGGGAGGCAGCTGCTCGTGGGAGTATCGCTAATTGCGGTGACTAATTGAAGAAAAAAAAAATCTTCTGGATCTATAAACCAATGTGTAATAACAGGACGCGCGCGAATCTCCCTTTAATGTGGGTAATTAAATTTTTATCGCTCCTATCGAGACATATATGAAAATAGGCGATTACGTGTCGCATGTGAATAACGGAAAATTGTTCATCGTAACAATTTTTTTTGGACATTACATGTGGTCAGCTAAACTGTAAAAATTATTAAAAATAAAAAGATAAATGGAAATAATAAAAAAACGTCGCCACCGTGACTACTCTTTTATTCGTAATTTTGCGAAAAAAAAGACGGCGAAGGAAAGAGGTGAAAAATGCTTTTAAATTTTTGCAAAAGTGAAAAGTTTTCGGAGTTAAACTATTATCGTCATGACAGACCGCGAAGTGTTAGTTTCTAACGGCAAACAGTGGGCGCCCGGAGTGTGTCCGCCTGGCGTTTGAAGACATTTCCGCGAAGTGGGGGCCGAAATAGAGCACCGATCAAAAATAAATAAAGCGACGAGTGTCTCGTGCCGGCGACATCGGCACGCCACGGACTCTCTTTAGACTATATTTAACAAAAAGAAATTCTAAGGTTATCGAAGCTAAACATCGTGAAATTCAGTCGCTCGGTATCAACGCGAAGCACGTGCCCGAGAAAAGCTTTACGATTGCATTAATTAAAAAAAAAATATGTTGTGAGTGAAAAATGAAGATAGCAAATCGACATGAGAATTTGAATTTTTTTAAAATTTTCTCTAATAATCGTCTCAACTGTTTGAAGGTTTTGTCCAAATATCATAATGATAAATAAAGTCATTCGGAAGATATGGAACTGTAATGAATCAATACAAAAAAATAACTGCCTTACAGCGGAAAATCGAAGATAATGCCAGAAAAAAAAATTGAAAATTTTCTCAGAATCCTTCGAAGATTTCAAGCAAAATTTGGTGATCATTCGTTATTTAGATTCACAAATACAATGTATTTCGCTCGAACCTATTAACCTCATTTTCTTATCAAATTAATTATTTCCGCGTGGCCTTTGTCCGAATGAAAATTCTACGAAACTACGATAAAACATCGGAAACATATAATAAATAGACAAATCCGAACGAATTTAGGCCACAAAATTCAACAAAAAAAAAAAAAAGCCATATGTGTTCCAAAAAAAATACGAACATCTCGTCGCATATTTACATCGCCGAAAGTAAACAACAGTCGTTCCAATTTCAACACCTCGTTCGATAACGAATTAATCATTGATAATATTCATCATAATATCTATACATTTTTTGTTCTTTCATAATTTAGCTACTGGGATCGATAAATTAAAGTTCCTAAAGAAACGTAGTAAACATCGTGGTAACCATATATACGCATATATCGTAGAGTACGCGATAAGCCTCGCGTACACATACTCGTCGTAGTCGCTCGCGTAAAAGTCTTTACAGAGAGTAAGGTGAGCAACGACGGTGAACCCAGAGGGCGATAGAATACGCGGCACGGAGGGGAACAAGGAGTGTTGACGATTACACCTCAGTTGTTATCGCGAGAGCGGGGGAGTCGGAGCGAACGATGGAGTGTGCAGGTGCGTCAGGGACGAACGCCAAGTCCTCGGAAACGCAAAACATCGGTAAATGACATGCGTTCTTCGATCATTATAGTATTATTATAGTGCAATTCCGATCGCAAGAATTTTGTTACACGACATCGTAAGGAAAAAAAAAAGATAAACTATGCAAAAATGCGCTACTGATACTCTTTTCTCACGGTGTTTCTTGAATGCTTGCGATTTCCGTGTATAAAGAAAATTATTTTCAAAAAAAATTCCCGCAAAAATAAAAAATCGCTTTTTTCAGGAGCGAGCTTAATTTTTCGTAATCTAAAAAACGTTAATTAAAAAAAAAAAAAAAAATGTTGCAAAAACGATAAAAAAAAGTTTTTACATGGAAACACGCGATTTCGTCACTTTAAACTTTCGACAAATTCTGAATTCTTTCGAAGAATGTCATTGCGAAATTTTATTGCAAAGATATAATAAAAAATTGTTGAAATTTCGAATAGTTCGGAAGGGTATGAGACGGGACTTCGTAGTTATACGATGAGGACTAAGAGCTCAGGTAGAGGTTTCCACGGACAGCCATGGACCGGGTACAGGTAGGTTTGTACCGGGGTAACCGTAGGTTGCTCTCGCGCCGGCGATATACTCAAAACAAAACTCGAAGAGAAGGCCGGCGAACATGCCGACGTCCTTCTTCTCTCCTGTTACTCTCCTCTGCGGCTCAAACTTGCTTCGCTGCAGCAACAGCAGCAGCAGCAGCAGCGAAACCGCGGCATTCTCGCTATAAAACCCGAGAGAGTTACTCCGAGGCGAGTGACTCACGCGTCGCGCGGCTGCGGCGATCGGTCTCTGTGCGGCATGCCGAACACTGTCAGACACGCCCCCGGGGTTCACCGAGTTTGTAACTCGCTCTTCCCTCTCTCTGTGTATCCAGACTTTTACAACATCCCAATAATCTCAAAATCGTAACCAAACAAAACTCACCGGCAGCATGAAATTTCAAACGGATTAAAATTCACGTCAGCGTCAATTTTTTTTTCGCAATCATATTATACTCGTTCCTCAACGACAATTATGCTTATTTCGGAGTCGATAAAAAAAAATGTCGATAAAGAAGTTTTTTTTCCGTATTATTATTATTATTTTATTTCAAGGTCGCGATGAAGATTCTTCAAGAAGAAAATCACTGACAACTGCGCGAACGATGAAATTATTCATGAAACGAAGTCGAGAGATGGAAGAGCGGCGTTTCTTCCATCAGCCGAAAGGTATTTCCATCGTGAAAGCCTCGTACCACGAGGTTTCTTTATATCTCTCTATATCCCCTCTTTAATCTTCTCCTCTTCTTCGTTTTTATCTTATTTTTTTTTTTTCTTCTTTGCTTCACTTCGTTTCACCGACCGAACTACCACGACGAGTGTCCCCCGGTGGAAGGAATTCCTTCGTATCTTCAACGAGCAAAGACACGCGGACTCCCGGGATCGGCTTAGTTGTAACGGACTTTGCGAATGTCTCACTTATTCGGTTAAGAGACAATAAATGAGAAAAAAAAGGGAAAGACGACGACGATCGTGAAGATGAAAAATTCTCACTGTCGCGCACTTGTGCCACAGATCGAAACGAGGCACATCTTCATTCTGTTGTTATTGTTATATGTTATTGTTGCTTGTTGTCGTTATCCTCGTTCTGTTAATGTTCGTAAGATTTCAATTGTTTACAATGTATTTTTTTTTTTTCAGTTTTAGTGATATTCTATTTGTTTTTTTTAGTCGTTCGTTTTGTTATTTATTTATTGGTTTATTTGTTTATCATCGATGAACACGATCGGGATAACTCTCTCCGGTGGGCAAGAAACGCGCATATGGCGAGGAGGAACGCGCGGTGTCGCTCCGCCGTGTAGAGCACGTCGCCTCGCCGCAGACTGCGGCCGCCTGGACAACTGCCGCCCACCCAGCCGGCTCTCTCGTTCGTCGAGGAGAACGAGAGGGCCTCGGGGATTCCGTTGTCGTGTGCGACGAGGATGAGATCATAACGGACGACCGCCACGTGGGGGAGAGACAGAGCGAAAGCTAACGCTGAGCCTATCTCTCGTGGCCCCACTTCGAGGTGCCGGCTTCATTCCTGCATCGCCACAGAGAACACAACACACGATCGCGTACGAGAGACGCGAGAGTGCTCACGGTTGCCAACCCGCAGGCGCCTTTAAACTCCTCTCGATAAATGCAGGAATCGTTGGAATTTGTTTGGGTTTTTTTTTTTTTTTTTATGACGAAATTCGTCACGCGGCTTACCGTGGTTGGTAAAACAGGTAAATATTAATGTGATATCACTTTCGATTGCGATTGTGGGTTTTTTGATTGTATACAAAGAATTTTTTTTTTTTTTAGAAACTTTTTTTGAGATTAGTTTTGGTGAGCCAAATATTTTTTATTAACTTCACTTTTGACAAATTTTTTTTTATGAAAAATAAGTAGTTTTATTGAAAACAGAAATTAAATGATGTAGAAACCTGTCTTATCGATCGATGTCCCTTAATGTTATTTTGAATGTTTTTGGGTTATTCAATGATTTAATTTAAATTGCATTCAAATTAATCACAGGTACTTTAAATAATGGTAACGTGAAATTTTGTTAAAAAATTATTAGAGAAAGAAATATATAAAGAAACAATAGATATTGGGTTATTGACTTATCGGATACTGTGATTGTTGGAAAAACAAGTGTTTTTACGGCTATTTATGATGGTAATTTAAACTCAGAAGCTTTTGGAATATTAATATACATATATTAACAGATTTGTTAATATTACTTGTCGAAGAGTTTCGTCCCGTAAATAAATATATAAATATTAACAAAAACTTCGGACTAAAAAATTGTCCTTTTGCCTGAAGAATTAAATAATTTTACTTCAAACTTGAATACACAACGCTTCTGCTTTCCAGTCGGTTGTTGGAAAAAATGCCCTTCTCGACTCACGCTAAAATAACCTTTTTTTTCTATTTTTATCGCAATCTGCAATTGTAATTTTTTTCCTGTTATAGATCATTTGGTTTCGTAATCCTGTTTCTTGGAAATTTAACCGAAAAAAATACTATACTTTTATTATGAGCGCAAACTGTTGCAAAAGACGAATACTGTTTCGACGATAGCCGCGGAAGGGTTAAAATATGTTTTATTTTCTATTTAATGAACGACTCAAAAAAAAAAAGAAAGTCGCAACTTCGAACGACGAAATTCATCATCGCGATAGACACGATTGAATTATTCATACCAAAGCGTTGGTTCGAATAACTCATACCGCTTTAATGAGCTTTTCGTTTGAGATTGGAGTATATAGGTGAGTGTGCGAAGTGTGCGATACGCCGGAAAGCAAGTTATCAACAAACTGCGTGTTTAATAGCCGGTTGTGTTTTGTCTGCGCTGCGGCACAGTCCTTCGTACACGCCGACCAGATATTAAATTAACAGGTAAAACGAGTTACGAGAAATACGCGCATCGCTACCCGCGCATAGCCCGCATACCACATAATGTTACTCAAGAATAGCAATAACTTTGGGATTACGCGTGAAAAAAAAAAATAAATAAAAATTACAGAACAAAAAATACCTGACACGCGAGTGCAGCGATAGGAATTTTTATATTAGCCACCGCGACGTATAATTCGGTACATCTTTTTAGGTGTGGAAAGATTTTTTGTCACCGCCGACGGTTATTGTTGCATTATTATATTTCGATTAGAAGCGCGTGGTCATTGAAAAAAGTTATATATAAAAATAATAATATGCGAGATGAAATGACTAAATAATAACGCCGTAGAAACACCTTTTCGAGATTCGGGGCGTCAAAAAAAATATATTCATTAACCGTAAAAACAATTTTTCAACTTTTTTCCGTATTAAGAGATCCGCCGCGAGATGATTTATTGGGAGTTGTCGAAATGAAGAAACCAATTTTAAAAAAACCGGATCCATGAAAAATGGATGTATACGTTGGTAAAAAAGGGAAGTGAAATGCTTATACTTTACGATCTGTTGAGAGTGTAGAAAGAAAGTTAAAATTTTGGTTAAAAAGTGACTTTGAAAAATCCATAATCTCCGGTCCGATCTCCGGTATGTATATATTAAATATACATCTGCCAGATATATAGGATAAATATGTCAGAAAAATGACATATCAATCGAAAATCTTAGTTCACTAAGATCTTCGATTGTAGATTTTAAAAAATCGAAAAGAATTGATTGTTTCCATTATTCTAATCGCCGGAAACGAAAAGACAAACAAAAAGTTAATTTTTTTTTTTCGTAAATATATCCCTACGTGCCGGTTATACGACAGGGGTATGAAGTTACGTGTTCGACATCCGGTTTTCATGTTCTGCGTCAAACGCTCGTTACGAAATCTTGCAGCAGCGCCGCAGAACCTTCGGCAGGTGCGGATAGAGAAGAAGAAAAAAGGAATAAACACAAGAAAAAAAAAATCTTTGATTGCCAATTTAAAAAAATCGAAAAAAATTGATTGTTTGCATTATCCTAATTGGCGGACACGAATAGACGAACAAAAAGTGAATTTTTTTCTTCGTAAATATAACCCTACGTGCCGGTTATACGACAGGGTATGAAGTTACGTGTCGACATCCGGTTTTCATCTTCTGCGTCAAACGCTCGTTACGAAATCTTGCAGCAGCGCCGCAGAACCTTCGGGAGGTGCGGAGAGAGAAGAAAAAAAAGGAATAAAGACAAGAAGAAAAAAAAGGTACGTGTCGAGGAGGCGACTCGTCTTTGTCTCGAGAACGAACTGCGGCACTGCAAGAAGGAAATCTCTAAGGAGCTTCCCGCTTATTCGTCGAGGGAGTTGGAGAATCTTTCGTTCTCGGAAATTCACTTCGAAAATCCTCCGTGTGGCCCACCACAGCGACAACGTTGGCGACGCGCGGCGTCACGGTCGTCATAAAAATTTAAGGGCCAAAACGAACAGTTGACATTAAAAAAAAAAAAAAAAAAAAATTGAACGAACGAACAAACGTATACATCTCGAGTCGGACGCAAAAGATGATAAGTGAGGGGACTCCACTGATTGAATCTGACGGCCGACTTCACTCACTCGCCTGGCCGTCCGCTTCGGCGACGCGGACTTTGGCTTATATTCGAGTAGACGCCGCACGACCATGAAAGGGTTCACTGTCTTGGGGTCATTTCGGCAGTAGCAAATTTTTATGCTTTCTTAATTAAGAGAATATGTCCGTTTGACCAGCTTAAAAAAATCCGAAGGAGTTATTACTTGTGACGATAGTAGAAGAAATTAACGTCCATTTAGGGTCAATCGGAGAAACAAATGGTCGCGTATTTTTAACCCAAACGTATTAAACCAAAAGTTGAAGAATTACGCTAAAATTTCGCGAATTTTTTTTTTTCATCGTCCAAATTATGGATTTGTTAAAAAAAACTATACGCAACACTATTACAACACTCCAGAGGTAAAAATTAAAAAAAATCGTTTCGTGCGTACAGCGTGTTACGTTTAAATTATTTTGGCTACAAATTTCTCGGATGGTATAAATAGCACGAGAAGACATTTCGTTTAATTCCTTTATTAATTAATTTCTCATTCGAATGCGAGTTGGCATACGCATTAAGGAAGTAACGAATGCGCTAATGAAGCGAGGATAAGAGACGAAAAGCCAAGAGAAGCTCCGTTTCGGTTAGACACGTGAAATTTCACTTGGCTTTTGGTATTCCAAAAGTCACGATTCAGGAAACGCGAGACCCGGTGATAAAGTGCCATTGAATAAATGGCACAATGTTTGGCAGTTTAGTCAATGGCTAAACACTGGTTATTGGCATACAGCTGTCCCTCTTCGTCAGCTGCGGGGATACGCGTTTTTGAATGCTATTTACTGTAAGCTGCTAAGAGAAGTATCGTAACGTTTTGTCCGACTGCTAGGGGGAGCGGAGTTAGTTAGTCTGGACGTCGTCCAGAAGATACGCCGAGTGTCGCGAACATACCGCGCGTGGATATATAGCCGGGGAACGACGGTCTTCGGCCACTTGTCAACGTGGCGGAGACACCGGCGAGAAAAGGGAACGAACGTCTCGCGAAACTTACCGTCAAGATGAACAAATTCGCCGATGTAATTATTTATTTATTTACGCACCAAAAACGTTTTTTATCGATGTATTACGCAGGAAAATGGTTCCAAAAATAAGAATTCTTAAAAACAAAATCGGAAAAAAAAAATGATAAAAAATAAAAGATTATCCATAACCAATAATTTATTTTCTTCACATTCATGTATGCTGATTTTTTCTCATAGTGCGAAATAAAATACCTGAGTTTCATTGTAAAGAAATACAGTGTTCCGAAGCAAAAGAGATCTTAATTTTTTTATATTTCGTAGTATAAGAAATTAAGATCAACCGGTAATCAAGTGAAAGAGCAAAATTATTGATAAATCATACATTCGAAAAAAGCGGTTCACTTTAGAATTTCATTGGCTGTTATACATGGGGCAAAAAATCGGGAATACGCGATGCACGCGTTCGTTATCTACGGGCTAATGGCGTCTATAATAAATCTCACGAAACTGGAAATAATCATCGGCGTCCATCAATACGATCGAACGAAACGACTGTACATTGTCTGCAAGAAGCAATAAACCCGAAAGGTTTCGTGGTTCCCGAAGGTAAACTTACTGGAATAAATTAGTACGCCTCTCGAAACCGGGCAATAACGTCGTTCTTTCATTCGACATATTAGCGCGTTATATCTTTGAAAGGGAAACGTTGCTCCCGGGGAAGGTCGAGTGAGCAATTAGGTGAAATCTCGAAAAGTCATCGTCTGTCGACCCGACACACTATCGACTATATACTTAAACACTTATATTTATACCCGCCAAAGTGGAATTACGTTTGTTTATCTTGATGAAGACTTTTTATAGTTTTCGCCAAAATTTCGTAAATAACAAGAAATTTTTATTTCGCAATGATTCATCGAAAAAAGAATGCTGTAAAAACGAACCTGAATGATTGATTGAAATTATTATCATTCATTTTAATTTGCCGACTTTTTTGTTTATCGTAATATGTTTAAATTGATTTTCTCGATCTTTTTTTTTTATCATTAATATAGTTATGGAAGCTTTGTGAAAAAAAATTTGTAAAACATACTTTCAAAAAAATTTCCGTTTACGGAATAACGAAATAATTACGAAATTGGTAAATAATAATAATCATTTATTATTATTATTATTAGACTCACCATAGTGAACTTACGTCGATCTATTTCGGTTCGAGTCTCGCGGTTAATCGAATGTTTCGAAGAATTTATACTAATTTTAATCCGAGACGCGGAATATTATGTATCAACATAAGAAAATAAATATACATAATTTTTTTTACGTAATCAACGAGGCATCGTCCCCGAATACCACGAACTCGGTAAATATTTAAATTCGGGATATTAACATGGCAAACGTTGCCCGATTATGGCATTCGGGATACGAAAGATTCCTTTGGGTTTCGAGTCTCGCACCGACCTCGGCCTCTCGTCTACCCGGTTCTTAATTATTTGTACACTACGGGAGTGCGCCCGGGCGTACATCTAATAATGATAATTATTACACGAAAGAACATACCGCGCGCGCGCGACGATCGTGAGAGACTCTCATAGCTTAACTCCGATAATTTGTTAAGGTCTCTCAGGTGTTTGACTTTTTGACCCTTTGGCAAGTGGGTCAACGCTCGTTAACACTTTACGTAAATTATTTTGAAAAATGCAACATTTTAATGCGTAATATAAATATACTAAAAATAAAAAAAAAAAACTAAAATACTTCGAAAAATACGAAAAAAGTTTCGATACTATCGAATGTACAGTGTCTAATAATATATTCGAACGGAGAAACAATTATTGCCTGAGGCTCCTATAATTAAATCATTTAATGCGAATCTCGAATGATTTTTTTTTTGCTTATCATCCTCTAGGAGTCAAACGGTCGATTAATAACCGAAGAACCCTCGAGACGCGTCACTCATAATCGTTCCGCGAATCTCGAAGAGACTTTCCATTTGCAGCCACTCACGTTACGATTATTCTCTCGGTAGCTTCGCGCCGCAAATACATTCTTCGTGAATGCATTTGGAGATATATTTAAAGGATTGGAGATTAATCGTCGCAATCGAAGTGCCGTCTCGGCTTCGACCCTGTGGCGGTCGCTGACGGGCGTTTCTCGTACGACGGAGAAAACAGGAAGGTAACAAACACTCTGATGGACTGGACGCGCGAAAACGTCGAGACGCTAATGCAAGAATATATCAATGATTCGCCCAAACTGGTCGAGAAAGTTCGCTGACCGTAAAAGTGTATCTCATTAAAAATACGAAAAAAAAAAATAACAAAATAAAAAAAAACACTTGACACGTGCGAAAAACACTGCCATTAACGGCGTAAAGTACGATAATATGGCATATGTTCCACTACTTTTTTTATGCATAGTAAAGTGGTTTACTCCGTACGGAAGTATTTAAAATTGATGAATTTCCAACTTACGTTCTTTGCCCAAAGTATCCTTCGGCTTAAGCTATAATTTTCGTGTAGTACTGATGTTTTACTCACCTGGAAACAGAAACGAAAACACGAAGTTAGTAAACCTGCGCGGTATGGAATTTTTTTTTTTTTTTTCGATCGATACATTTTTTGATGAATTTCATTGAAAATATGATTCGTCACGCAACGATAGAATAAATAAATCATAAAATAAAATTAATCAGTTTACAGGAAATATATTTATTTTATTATTTAAACAGAAACTTTTACTGGTTTTATTTTCTTTTTATTTTTGGTTTAAATTTGCGGCGTGGGAAGCTTTTTAATGTGAGTCTAATCGTCCATTGCGAAAGACGAAGTTGCCAGCAGCATCGCGTACTCGTCCAATTTCTCGCAAGTGTCATTCTTCCCCCTTAATGCATCGCGGAAAAAAAAACTGGAGTGTGACTGATCGGCTTCGGGTCCGAGATGCATATGCATAATTGCCAAAGGCTGAGTCTCTCCCGTTTATACCAGGAAGCGCGCGATATATACGACGGTCTTCAGACGATAGCGATCCCCATATGGCGGCCCTCAATGATCATTGACGACGAATAAATTATCTCGACACTTAAGTTATTACGAATTTGAAAAACTCGTCGGCAAAAATGTAATTTTTGCATGAGATAAAGTTTAGAGCGATGGGTACAATGTCCTCCGCAATAGGGATGTTTTTTTTTTTTTTCGCGACTGCTAAGTGATTGCGGGTCGAAAATGAATTTTCGGATTTGGCTTCATAAGAAAATTACTGTTCGTCCGTTAAAAGGACGCTGTTAGAAAAATCGTGACAAAAAATTAATAATAATTTTTATTACGAAAATCAACTGTCTTGCGAAAAGTTTACTGTACGGAATACGAATCACGATCAGTAACGAATAAGCCCATCGGCGGGCATTCTTAATCGTTCGCAAGTTATACATCGTCCAGAATAAGAATCTCTTGTTTTTCCCAAATTTTCATTCGTAAATTCTCGTCTCCGTCCAACTATCAGGAACTCTGAAACTTGCATTGTACAGACGAGAGTTTCGTGCAGCTTTATCGCTGCTCGGAATAATAAGAATCGGGGACTGCACTCTTAATGGTCAATTCATCTCTTTGAAACGAAAAAAGTAATAAAAATGAAACTGAAAATCCTCTTGTCAGGGTGACTCGGATAAAATTCGGATTCGTGAACGCACGGGATACTAAATTGACGATCATGTCGGTCGGCAAGAGACCATGTGCAATGGGGAGCCGAAGAATCGCGAGTTCACTGCGTGCAGAATAAGAATCGTTCGCCATTTCGCGCATCAGCAACGGGGAGGGGTCATGAACTCTACGGCACAGGCAAGAGAATCGGTTCAACGACACACTGATTGCGTGGGCATTTTTGTGTTTTTTTCTTTTCTTTGCACTTTTTTTTTTTTTTACAATTGCACTACCCGAGCGGCACACGTAGGTGTGTGCCTATTGCGCGGTGATCGTATTACGCGCGTAGAACACACACGGCCTATAACCGACTTTCAACGAGTTTCCCGTGAAACCGATCGAGGAAGGTGCGCCCTCGGATATCTCTTGTTTGACTACGGAAATTACGGATGTCGGGTAGTTCGCTAAAACTGCTTTGATGGAAATGAGGCATCAATTATCCCCACCGCCGACCTTTTATTTATTCGTATTTAAAAAAGAAATTAAATTAAATTTTTATATTTTTTTCGAAATTTTTTTCCTCTCAATCGATTTATCGATTATCGAAATTGGCTTATCGCGATGATTACTCAACTCATTAGCGCGCCGGGGTTTCAAAAAGCAATCGGGAGATAAAGACGTCGAATTAATGGTATGATAGACTCTGCGGATGTTCAATGCAACCGCACAAAAACTAATATATGCGACGGCATTGCATTGCGATGAGAAAATATATATGCGAAGCGCCACTATCGCTATTAATAAACATGTAGCGAGAAAATTTAATGGCGTTAATAATGGCCGTCTGGTGACAGCGGTCTCAATGCTTCGTCCTCTATCACCTCATCCCTGTCGTCGACGTCGTACTTGGCGCACTGTCGCCGCTCTCATTATGCATCACACGCGTATAGAGCGTTACGCATCGTGCCTCTCGCGGTCTTCCGTACGTACGACGTACATACAATAACGTAACGTATCTTCTCACTTGGAACTAACTGAACTACGCGATCTCGATTCCCATAGCTCGTGATGCGGGAGTAATGGACTCCGAAGAACATATTTCCCGTTAACGGCAACTTCTCCATCGTTTTGTTTCTTGATTATTATCACGTATCCGCATCGATCAAGGTCTACTAATTTCGATTCTTCACACAAGATAAAAGCGCCCACACTGTCCCCGGGGCTTTTAAGAATTTGCTATCAAGACTAACATTTCTTCCCTTTCGATAAGATACAGCGAACAAAGTTGATTATCATCAAACTATCGAGAGAAATCTCTATATGCGTCACGTTTACACCTGACGTAACCCTTTTCCGCTGATGACTATTAGGTTACTTATTGTACATCGAAGTCAATATTTCTGATTGATTTTTGCGCCAAACATCTAAAAGTAGGGAAGTGGGAAAGATTTCTCACAATACATTTTGTTGATGGAACGAAAAAAATGAATTCCTAATCCCATGCGATTGATTTTGCTGGTAACATGATCGGCGTGAACAATCGCGTGAGTTTTTTTTACCGACTGAAAAAATAAAATATTGAGTTGTAATTACCGATCTCATCCCCACCGCCCCTAAATCTTTCCTAAATAGAACGCTCTGAAACGCCATGTGTACTAAGAGTTAACTTCGTTAATCAACGAAACGGCGTGTAGATTTTTTCAAAATCGTTTTCGACGATTGACAAATTCAAAATTCTTCCATGTCGTTTTCAATATAAGAATTGACGGTTTGGGACGCTTTTCGTTGATTCGGCATGATAGGTCTAATACAGATTTAATACCGCGAACTAAAATTTTTCCTACAGACCGACTAGACGAGATGTAGAATTAGAGATAACGTCAGTCGCGTTAGTTAAAGATTGATCGGCAGAACAAATTGAGAAATTGATTTTTGTTGCTAATAGAAGACGAGACGTTCTGCCAATCTTCGGATACTTCGGTTAAAGCTTTGAATAGTACAATAATTCGTTCAAAAAACCCGTTATAATGATCGAAAAAAAAAAAAAAAAAGACGAAGTCTATTCGCCAGTGAGCAGAAAAACTGGTAAGTCCGTTGGCTTCATAACTCAATGTTTGAATTAATTTGGATTATAATGAGGAGATATGGATAGTTGTCGACAAGCGTTCGAAGGTATGCGCGATTGGCAGAAAGCTAAGGAGGGGTTTGGTTGTCGAAGATTTTACCTGATCGAAGTAAGAATCTTATGACCGGGACAGTCGGGGGTCCTGCGTGTCCTGACTCTCGATTAACCCCACTCGACGATACCTAACTGTACATAGATCGACTTTTGAGATCGGGTACTCGAAATATATTGGGGTGGCGATTCTTTCCTCAAGTTCAGTCGTTCGGTGTCGGGTTGAAGAGTCGTATGTTCAATTTTTTTGTTTTCTCAGAGAATCGACTTTTTTTTTCTTAAAAAAACATCGCTCTGCAGACGCGATGATAATGCCTTTAATAAAATCGTAAGATTTTTTGTGCAATTCGCTCAATTTTTTTTTTTTTTTTTTTCATTTTTTTTTTTCGCGTGATTTTTTTTATATAATAATTTCTTTTATACAATTTTTCAAACATCAGACCGGACGTACCGTTCATCAAACCTACAGTGATGAATCTCACGCGACAAGGACCCGCGGTCGTTACAAGTAAGTTTACAAATGTGTAAGAGAAATTAAATTAAATTTTCGGGAGAATTAAGCATTGGAAACTCCCGAATAGCCGGATTTGCTCTCCTGAAGCAAAATGTTGATTTTTATCAAAACTGACTTATATAATTTTTATTTGTACCGATCGCCTTTTGATTTGATCGAAATTGAAATTGAAATTTAGTGACTTCGGTTGCATTTTTATTATTTAAATTAATTAATAAATCAATATATGAGAAAGGAATAAAAATTGATGAATAAATAAAAAGCAACTTGAATGACAATAACTAAACCGCTATAGGGTGGAAAATTTCGTTTAACAAAATCCTTCCGAAATTTGCGAAATTCCTTATAAATCCTATTCGCGACAAGAAAATTACTTGAACTGCTCTGCGGACTTTCTACTTGTTACCAATACGTTGTTATTCACTTCGCTACGCGCGAATACCCGACGCACTGCTGATAGATAATCGGCAATATTTTATACCGAAACGCCGCGCGATAGTGAACGATCGATCGGAGGATATCTGACGACGTTTCGGAATGTAAAATATAAGTGTTCCAACGTACTTCGAGTGACGTCCACTCGGGTTAACGGCAAGTAAACGTGACGGATTTGCACGTGAGATCTATGAAGTGTGCGTTCGAGTATAAATTTTACATTCCCCTGACGCCGAGAATAAAACTCTTCTGTCTCTTTACGGTGGCCGACCGGAGTCGCGAAAGCCTCGAGGCCGCCTTCCCTATTCTAACTTCTAAGCGATCGCTTGATCGCTGTCTTTTCAAGATTTTTCTATGCGTTTAACGCTCACGCGGCATCTCCAAACAGAACGGCAAAAAAGGCTCGTAAATTTCTAAAAGATAGATTAATAATAATAAAAATAAAAAAACCCATAAAATGACGATGCTACGACGGCCTTTTTAAATGACCGATAATTTAAAGAGCCCTACGGCAATTCAACGCGAGGAATTTAACGACGTTACGTCGACTGTCGCAGCAGCTGCAAGTTAAGAAAGTTATTCTGTATTCTCATATATAGATTATCCTGCGTGTGCGTTAAAGCCGCGGAATTGATACTCTTTGATTCCGAATCGTCGTATCAATTTTTTCCAATTAAGTAGTCATAAAATAAACAATTACATAACTTCATTTTTTTAATATTAAAAACGGTGTCCGCGAACATAATAAAAAATGGAATTGTAATTGTAAAGAATTTTAATTCTTAAAACTTATTCCATTCAGACGACGTGGTTACTAAAATTTTCAATCGGCATCGCCCCTTTTTTTCAACAAGTAATTGAAAAAAAGTGTTGGCTCTTCGATACGATACCAATTTTCGAGAATAACGATGTATAGGTCCTGTAATCAACGAAAAAATAAAAAAAAGTAACCACGTTGTGCGGAATTATCGATTTCCCCCGTTCGCCGATAAAAAGTTTGCAATTCTTGAAGTTCACTCGGGTTCACCGAGCGAAAAGTGTCGCCATCTCGTCGCATTAACCCGAACTGGTTACAAACCGAACGGGACGAGGGAAAAGTCGAACTTACGCAGTTGATACAGTAGACCCCGTTCTTTCCCTCCGAAAGCCAGTTTCACACAGGGAAAAGAATATTAATTTCGAGAAAAGGCGTTCTATTTCTCATTAATCGGATAACTAATGACTAAATATAGTTTGTTTATTATTTTCGCAAAAAAAAGAACCCTTCGGCATAGGAAATTAGTTAAAAAAAAAAAATTTCTTCGATATCAATAATTTTTATATTCGCTGCCAACAATCCAAAACTTTATAAAAACATTTTCATAAATTTTGTTGCCGCAGTAAATTGGTAAACTTATTTTATCACAACTTTATAAAGGTCCGCAAAAAAAAAAAAATGGAGTATCAAAAAAAAAAAAAAATTGCATCCCAATATCGTCAACCCAATTGAATTTCCACCAAAAAACTTTACTTAGAACGATAAAATAATCTTAACGATTAGTGATTATCTGGTACAGTCACAATGCAAGTGATGTAAATGCGGTAAATATACATATATTTGTAAGGAACATTTTCTCCGATCGATAGTCCGGTAAAGTGGTCTCTTAGTCAGCAGCGCTGGGACAGCCCTTCCCTCCATTGCTCTTCCCTCGTCCCCTGGCTGCCAGGGGACGTCACCCCTGACTGCAGCAGATCGTCTAGTATTTTTTTTTCTTTCAGCTGTCCACAGAACAGCTCCGTGCAGCTGAGATAAAACTATAATACTTGAGAACGTAACGAATTCAGTTTCACGTATTTTTCGCCGAAAGTAAACTCCGTGTTATTCTTTCATCACCGATCTCCGTATTCTTTCCCCGACAATATATCGATTTTCTCGAAAACTCCAGGGGACGGGGACCATAGAAACCGATCGTTAACTCCGTTTGTACCTCAGTTAGAACAGCTGTTCACCGCCGTATATACGAAAAACTCTCAATTATATTATAATAGACTGGAATTTTCCTCAGAAACGAATTTATGGGTTTATCTTTCCGAAAATTTAAGTTATCGCGTTGAAATTAATCAAGTAAAACATCAACCAACTATAGTTAAATATTGATAAATGATAAATAGGACAAATAATATTTATTGCTTCCGAAGAAAAATTGAAAGTTTTTGGAGCAATTTTTATGTAGATTCACGGAGTTCTAAGTTTATAAGAAAAAAGAAAATTTGAAATTCTAAAACAAATAAGATATGAATTGAGAAAAAAATGATAATACGGATGATTATAAAAAAAAAAAAAAAAATCGCAAGACTCAGCGCGGTAGGAGAGTCCGGGCATCGAACTGTGACCCGCGAGAGCACCTGTTGCCGCCGCCTCCACTGGCATAGCTCTCAATGCGAGAAAGAGAGAGCTGAAGCTTTGCCATGGAGAGTCAACCACCAACCCAACCTGTCTCCAACGGAGAGCTCTCTAACCATAACCCGACCTGCCCGAGAGACGTTTCGATGCGTGGCGAGATAGAAGAAGAGGGAGGAGAAGAAGAAGAAGAACGAGACGACGACGAACAAGAAGAAGAAATGCGAGTTGCGTATAGCGATGAAGAGATTCATCGTAGTGGGCAGAGTCATTCTCGTGATTTGATGCAGTCATTTCGTTTCAACTTCCCATCGTTATCTTCAAGAATTTCTCGTTTTATGCCTATATATCGCGAGTTGCTGGGTTTGCTATAAAATTGTAGCGATGTATTTTTTTTCAAATAAAATCCACGATTTCCATAAATTTTTTTTGTTCCTTTCAGGATCATTAAACAAAAAATGGAAATTGTCAGAAAACTTAAAAAATTTCGCGAAAAAAATTGATCGGATTATAGTTTTATTTATCGAGTGATTTTTATCGCGGATCTACTCGCGATGATTTACAAACGTGTTGTAAAAGTTGGAAAAGAATGCCGATAAGTCACGAATACCCACAAATGCGTCCCCGAGAATGATCATTAGATATCAAGACGTTTATATCGGCTCTCGGATCCTCTTATGCGAATTAATCGAATGGACTATATACATAAACGTATATCTTGCGTAAGACGTGATATTGAGAGAACCGAGTAGCTTCGAAGGCTTAATATCCATTATTATTGATCGTCCAATCGTATGGTCAACGAGAATTCGATTAATCGATCGATCCTCCCCGTTAAATCCCTTCGCAGAGCTTATAACACGTGGGGTCTGAAAAATTCATTAATTTTACGAGGCACGCGATACCGCGTCGATGTCGATTGACTTTCTAATTTTCCCAATCCAACGATCACTTGAATAGTGCGCGAAATGAATTTAAACGGATTTAAACGGAAGCGAAAGATCGGGCGTTACTGTTGAACGATGACGGACGCAGAGAGGCGAACCAATTATAATATACTTGCCGATGATCTAATTACAGTACGATTAATATACATTGAGAGCATTGGGAGCGTTACCTGACGCTTCAATAAAATATATTACAATCGATGAAATGATATGAGTCATCGGCTTTAATTGACCGAACGAGTTACAACGAGTGATATAACGATGCCGAGAGTTATCTCACGCGCACGCGACAGGGTCGAGATATTATTATGTCATTGAGAGCGGCGCTGTAGATGAAATTGGAACGAATATAATAAATTTTCTACCTCTTGCGTGTGAAAGAAAAAAAAATCTTTGATAGTTGATCGATAAATGGAAAATTTATCTAACTGATATTTTTTTTTCATTGAAAAAATCAATAACATAAGATTCGAATCGATTTCGGTCGATCGATTTTTTTGGTATTCAATTTCGGATTATTTTAATTCGTTAATGTCATTGAATCTGGAAGACACAAATGCCGTTAGAAAAATATCAATCGAGGAAAAAGAAAAGAAAAAAAAGCAGCTGCTGAGGCGTAAGCATTCGCTATTAATTGAAACTGATTTCGTAACTCGGAGGATGAAGAAAAAAAAATTATCAGGTGGTCGATATTCGATTTATTATTTAATAATCTTCGGTTCATCGGTATGATTTTAATTTATTAAAAAAAAAAAATGATTTCTTCGAGGCGAATTCGTAAAATCATAAAATGTCAACAACCTCAAGGTTGGACTATGGAATACGCTTTTACTTTTTATCCTCGGAATTTATTCTACTCGGGCAGCGATATTACGTTATTAATTGGACAATAAATTTGCAAATCCAACCGTAGAAATTTGAATGGTAGTAACATATATATGAAGTAAATTTCCGTGAGACTCTCGATTCATCACGTGGCCTCAGCGCGTCCTCGAGGAGCGAAGGCGACAACGAAGTGGCTGTCGTGTTCCCGTGGAGGACGCCAGTTGATTTACGACTTCAGCGCTCTTCAGCGCTTCGTCAGGTATAAAGTAAAAGGTGCGCACGCGTACGCAGTTGATACTCATACACTCGCGAGGGTGTTACCTTTTTTTCAATATTTTTTTAATATTTTTTTCGATGATATTCACAGAGCTCCTGCGTGTTGATTCGTTCATAGGACACATTCCAGCAATTCGCGATAAATTATTAAAGCAACTTGCGTTATTCGAGGTCAGCCACGTGTGACTTCATAGGTCTGTCGGGCACTCGGGCGCTCGCGAGGTCTCAGTTACGGAAATAGCAGAAAAAAAAAAAAATATATCTAGAATGAAAAATCGTTGTAGTCGCATAGTGGCGCGCGAGCGACTCGGCGCACCCGGTAAAAATGTGGATCGCAATAACCGGACACTACGGGCGTTTCTCTATACGTGGCATTCGTCGAGCTGTGCAACGATAGTATTTTGTTATGCAGCGCGCTTGGAGAAGCGAAATACGAGGATGTCTCGCAATTATAACAACGTCGCGGGACTCCCGCTGCTACGGAAGCGAAATGAAATTAATATGAAAAATAAATCTTAACGAGCGTGAAAATATTTCGTGAGTCATGAGTATAAAAACGCGACTACAGCGCGAGCTTTGGAACATTTTGCAAACGGTAAAAACGAAGGATAATATTTTCTTATCGTTGCCGACGAGAATTTCCGTATCAAATGTCGAGCAAACAGTTGAATGAGTGAAAAATTCACGAACTCCGATTGACAAATCTTCCGAAACTCTTTTTGGAGTAATCTGAAATTTTCGATGTTTTTCAAAAAGTGAATCTCTCGGGTTGCCGATGGAATTTTTGAAAAATCAGGATATCGGGTTCTACGGAAACGATATAGAAGTCGGGGGATCAAGTGGCGTTGGACATTTTTTTTTTTTTTTTTAACCATAATGCACGTGTATTCAATCTTTAGAAAAAACTTCAATAAATATCGAGAAAAGAAGATATAGCCATCGGAAGAGTCGCCATAACTATTCACGAAAATATTTTGTTCGTATTAGTATCCGCGGCATAAATGTCGCGGGGGTTATGCGAATCGCGCGAGTGTTTTCAGGTCGTAAGACGCGAATAAACCGAATGAGGTCACGTGCCGGCAATAAGAATGTCTGTCGCTTCTCTGCGCAAATGCTTCATTAACTTACATAGTGCACTGTGTGGCTATTATACGATATATAGCACAGGCGAATGAGAGACGCCAGTGGTCGTTTAGTTTGGGTGCTCAGATAGAACGAAGACGATCGTCTATCCCGTGGAGCCGTGAAGTCTGCGCGTCGTATTGATCTCTCTCTATGTCGCCCCCCTCGGTATTCTCGTAAAACTTCGCCATCCGCGAAAAGCGCAGGTCAAGACTTCGCGAATGCGGATATTTGGGATTACGTGGCGAAACTTGGCAACTATCCACGAGGATTCTTCTTCTTTCTCTTTTATTATCGAAACTTCGCCATCTCCCGGAAAAGAGTTCGAGAATAGAGATTTATCGTGTGCACTTTATTACGGTTACACGGGACACGATGTACGAGCAAAGTTTACGAGGCCAGAGAGCTAAGACCATCGCTAGTATATTCCACGTGTGCGTTAGCGTTAGATACGGTGACCGCATTATCTAAAAAAAACCATTACCTACATCCCGAATTAAATTTTACGTTAAATAACCTTTTATCGTTGACGTCTCTTCTTTTATCACACATTCCACATTATTTTTATTAAAAAAAAAAAAAGGAAAAATGTATTGAAAATTAATTAAAATGAATTGAATTTTTATTTATTTACATTTATTATAAATTATTAGTTACATTTATTAAATATATTAAATATATTTAATATAATGTTTTTTTATTGAATATATTTATATACTTCCTTATAAGAATATACTGCCCGATCGTTGATAAGTCGCCAGAGTGCGTCGTGAATCGTTCGTGCAATCGCCCACGCGTGTTCGCGCGCGAGATACACACCTCTCGAGACTTTTAGCCTCAAGGAGATTATTATAACCGCGAGAAATTCTCAAACGGACGTCCTCCTCCGACAAGTAGTCAACGCGCGCGGGTTTCTACGTTAACACAAGTGCAGAGAAAGATCGCGAGATGCAGAAACAGACGTGGTCGTCGTTGCCTTGACGAGGTTCAAGCGAGGGGCGATGTTAAAATCCGAATAGGGCATCGCAAAGAGATTTATCGATCCGGAGCCCAAGCCGGTTAACGGCTAACACGCGGTAGCCGTATCGCTACGCGGCCGTATAATTGCAAACAATTATACGCGAGCCTCGAACTACTTTGAAAGCTCTTTGTCTATGGGCTTTCCGTTAAAACATTGCGAGCCGTGGAAACGCTCCGAACTCACGCAATCCTTTTAGTGCTCATCATCCCCCGGAAATCCGGATAAACAATCCACGTTAGCAACACTAACGATTCTCGCGAATTTGTTTTATCAAATCAATTTTTCATCGCAGCGTAAGTCACCCAAAATTATATAATAATATTATATAATTATAATATTATATTAGGTTATTATAATATTATATTGTAATTATATTACATATTATATATTTTATTTAAAAAACTGTACATTTTCCACCGTCAAAAAAATTATAAAAAAGAAACCCTCACGTGACTGTCGTTGACTCACGAATAAACAGTTATATTTTACGAGAACTTGGATGATATTATTCTGCAATGTGTCGTTGGTGTTGGAGTACAGTGTTTTTTTTTTTCGAAACGGTGTATATCGCGCCCCGTTGTTCGGAGATAACGCACTGCGATCTTTATGCGCATACTCTCTCGTACTGCTACATGCAGTATAGTCACCGATGCGAACCACCTACACATCGTGTCCCCTGGCCACGCCGCATGAGCGCAATTATGTATTACACTGTATTGCGAAGTATAAAAACGTCTCGGGGTTGGCAAGAAAGCGAGTCGCGCGTGGGCGTACCCCCGGCAAGAGGGAAGAAAAGAGAGAAAAAAATTGAAAAAAAAGAGGAGAAGATTCAAAAGGGAATTCAAGCGTCGAGACTCGACGAGTCTCTCGAAGAATAAACATACATTATTCACGTATATATATATATCGTATGAGCCGCCGTACGCACGTAAATCCAATCTCCATGCACTTATCACGACCGGCTTTAATTACAACGAGATCGTAAAGGCATGACAAATTGTACATGAAGTAGAAAAATGAATGAAAAAAAAAAAAAAAAAAAAAAAAAAAAATTGCGTCTGCCGTGATTGCAGATGCGTTAAATTAACTCGTCGGACGGTAGGTTTGCCGGTTAGAATCACTAATGATGAGTTGATCTTTTTTTATTTCGCTTCAAAGAATATTAAATTTTATTAAAATTTTTCATCGTTTTACTCTTTGAAGAATTTTAAAAAAAATGTAATATACATAGAAAATGTAAATGTAATGTCAATAAATATTGAATAATTAATTCGATTTTTTTAAATTTATATATTATTATGTTTTACAGAAAAGCGCGTAAAACAATTCGAGAAGAATATCAATTCAAAGAACTTTTATATCGTAAAGTGAACTCATCGAACAATTATCGATGTTTCATAATCATTTTATGAAATTAATTTAATCCACAAATATCGCGACTGTTGCCCTGACCTTTGTGTATCGCAACTTTCCGTTCAATTAGACGATCTCGCGAACTTTAGTTCGTCGAAATGATAAAGACGATAGAATCGACGATGAGAAATACCCCTTCATACGCGGCAAAGCAGCGTAATTGTTTCAGTATGCCAAAGGTCTTCATTGTTTTTACGTTTCTTCCGATAACAAAAGTTATACGAGAATATGGAATTTCGTGTATCAAACTCGTTAGACAACGCCTCGAAAAATCGTCCGAAACTTTGTGATTCGCGAGAATGAAAATTAAAATTTATAGCGTAATTACAGTGAACTGTTTTTGCCGATTCAAGATATTACCTCGTAATACTTATCGCGTCGAAGTATCTTTCGAGGCAACGAAATGGGCGTCTGTATGGTGTCGGCCTTCCCGTTTCCCCACACGGTACCGCGGTACGATTAACGCAGAAACAGACGCAGAGACCGAGTGAACAGGTGTTTCGGGCTGTTAAGCTCAGTGCCTTTCTGTGTCCCGAGTTTTTCGTTCAAAGAAAACAGGAAGCGAGAGTAACATAACGAATGATGGATAAAGGAAGGATGACAAGATCTCGGATAACATTTTGTTGGCGGAAATGGGATAATAGACCACCGAAATGTCCCAAAACATTCGTAAAAAAAAAAAAAAAAAAAAAATGTTACCTTCAAAATCCATTTCCGCATTTGTCGCGAATGTTTCGATAACGAAAAACTTCATTCTTTCGGAATTTTTTTTTTTTTTTTTTTACAATAACTTCGAACCCAAATTTGAGGCCTCGTTTCGTCGTTGAAATTTTCCCAATGCGGATAAACTGCGAGGGAATTTTTTTTTTTTTATAATCGTTCGCGGAACGACCGTCTGGAACTTTGGCTATGTGGAGCACGACAAGAGGGGGCCGTGCCGGAAGCGCCGGCAAATATAAACGTTGAAATTTCAGGATTCTCGAAGGTCGCAGGATGCAACGGAGTGGTAATCACGAAACAGTATCGTCCGCATCGCGTTTATAAGAGCAGCAAAAGCGGCGAGACCTCGACCTGTGCCCAATTTACCTTCGCGCGAAACTATAGTTTGCATATGTGTATATATATATATATACATATATATGTGTGTGTATAATATCCTCGAAGTGGTAGCTTTCTCACGCGAGAACCACACCGACAGCGATGCGCGGAATTATACATCAATTAAATAAAAAGACCCTGAAAACGCAATGTAGGAATTCCCTTGTGGGGTAATAAAATGAAAATGAATAAAGCATAATGAATATTAAATTCTGCTTCCTCGTTGGGGTCGAAAACAGAAGCGCAACTTGAGAACTCGTAGGCGAAGTGCATTTTGCAGATCGCATGGCCCTTCGTTTTTTATTGCTCTCGTTATTTCAAGCGGATACGAGGTGCGCCTACTTATTTATTTTCGCCATCTGAAGGTCACTTTAATACGAAATAATTTAGTTGACCCTTTGACATGAATTCCCTTAATCGCACTTCGACACGGAACACCGTTACGTCGACAAAAGAGAACTTTTCGTAATAGTTTTCGTTGACTTCCTCGCTGTGGAAGTTTTCCAATTTTTGTTGTTTTTTTTTTTTTATGGTTATTAATCGTTTTTGACGAGTATTGTGATACTTAATAAAAATGCTATCACTGCCGCATCGTCCATAAATTTATATCACGAAATAATCGTTCGATAAAATCGAAGACGATATATTGAATCGCCAGAGTCATAAATAACAGACTCACGAGCGGCGTATACCGGAGATTGACGTACGAGAGTGGCAGACACGATATTCTGTTCCGCCTTCGGGTTATAATAAGTGAGTCTTTTGGAAGGAGAAGAGACAACAACCGGGCCGGAGGCGATATAGTAGAGATAAAAAGAAAAAGAGGAAAGGAAAAGGTGCGGCAGCGGCGGTGGGATCAATTGAGACTGCGAAGCGGGCAGCGGGCCACCTAATCTTTCGTGAATGGGCTTCTCTATCCAATGAGAGATGGTTGTGTGACGCTCACCACGCGACAGCTGCTGGTGGGGGCACAGCTTCCGAAATGAACGGATCCGGAGACGGAATCGCTTTGCTTTGACTCCGGTGCCGCGCGCATCCTTTCTTACAACCTTTTCCACCCGTTTCGGACGGCTCGCTGCTGTAGACGCATTGTACGAATGCCTTATACATCATTATTATTTGCAATAATTTTTTTTTTCCCGCGATTCTTCGATTTGGTTTAAAGAAATTGAAAAGGTAATCAATTTAAAGTCATATAGCAGTCCAATTTGCAAAAACAAAAAAATATATACGACCAATTTTTCAATTATTAATATTATTGTAAATAGTAATAATAATAGAAGAAACTAAAAATAAAAATTTGGACAACATATGTATCGATGTATTTTTTTTGCGATTAAGAAAAATAATGTTTTCAAAAAATTGTTTTTATTTGATTGCCATCAGTTTTGTTTCTTTGGCCAATAGTT
The DNA here is from genome assembly GCA_934046635.1 of Buathra laborator. Taxonomy (NCBI): domain Eukaryota; kingdom Metazoa; phylum Arthropoda; class Insecta; order Hymenoptera; family Ichneumonidae; genus Buathra; species Buathra laborator. The sequence goes on from OW203897.1 coordinate 10,239,653, forward strand.
CGGGAGTTTCGTGCATTTTTGCCTCAACTTCGGGTCAATAACCATACGCCCGCCTCGCACCCGAAATTCTCGAAATTTTTTCACCGAACATCGTGTTTGCATATACTGACGCATCGTGCGGTAGGTAGATAAGTGGGCGAAAGGTAGAATTCGGTAAAGTGTGAAGCGGTAGCTATTAGTAAGAATTAAAAAGTGTTTATTCAATGACTCGCGTCTCGCCGAACTGCGATGCAGAGTCATATTTCTTTGTAATCTAATGGGACCTGTTGTTGCGAGACTCAGTGAGATTTTTCTACTCGCCAAAATTTTTAGCATTTGTCACAAGTGAAGCATTTTTATTTTTTATTTGTATTTCAACGATCTCGCGTTTCCGAGGAGATTCTACTGAAATTATAAATTACTGTGGCAATTTTTTTTTTTTCTTACAAAAAAAAAATTTTAATCTCTTCAAATGAATTTATTCTAAAACCACTCAGTTAAATAGAAACTCTTCTTTAAGACATCTTTTAACTTCTTAGATTAACATTTAGAAGATTTTTTTTTTTCGTAAAAAAAAATTTAAATACCTGTAGCAATGTCCTGTCGTCGTTAAAAAAAACGGCACTCGCTATTAAGAAAGACGAAAGAGGTACTAAACTACTTATACTAAAGTTACCTAAATAAATATTAACTCTTCTTTCGTCGCTTTTTATTTCGTGACATTTCATTACTTTTGATGTTTCATAATGCCGAAAGTTTCTCCCAAAAAAAAGAAAAAAAAAAGGCAAACGTCTCGTGCTATACGACTGGCGTTTACAGCGCTGATGAGTATGCGCGGCTCTCTGGTACATAGTTTTAACTTCGGAGTAATATCACTCACTTCTATTAGCATGACGACGCGCTTTCATTACGTAGAATTCTGCGCTCACGTACAGAGTGTAACTATAAGGTGGTATAATTGCGACGATGCGTAAGCGTCGCAAGACTCTTAAGGTGTCTTCGCAACGATCCTAACGGTGTTACATACTAAAATACTTCGCCAACGAAAACTTAAAAAATTAAATGAAATGAAAAAGTAAAAATATTGGCCACTTGAAAATCGCAGCAAAGCAATTATTCAAAATTACGCCCGATACTCGATGAATGTCTCAACGTCGCCAAAAATAGATTCGCGAAGTTTTAAAAAATGTTAAGTTCGTAAATATATTAAAAAAAAAATTAAGTGCGAAAAAAATTGGTTTTCGATAGTCACAATAGATTGTGACTATTTGTTTAATTTTATATGCAATTTGCGCGAACTTCGCAAACTTCCGCGGTATTTAAATTGCGGAATAAGAAAGAAAAATAAAAAATGTAATTTCGTTTGAACTGCGAATATCCGCGGCTCGTTTGTTTCCTCAATTTATTTGGTAGCACCGTCGTTCTTCGCCGGTATATTTCTCGCGTCAATATTTCACTGGTCGACACGCGTGACGGAGAATACTTGCCGATCTCTCGTACGGAACTAATATCTTTTTCTCTGTTATTCACCGACTCGAGAAACGCGAACGAACATCGTTGCAGTATACGCTCTCGATGCTTCGAGAATTTATAGCAGTTGCATAGTATACTCGCTGCATAACGTAACAAATTTGCCTCGTCGTTCGGGTAGTTTTCTATCCACGAACACAGCGGATTCGCTTCTGTCATTAGCATGACAACGCGCGTTGTACACGTAATACCGCGTACGACGAGGAACGATGACCTCACGTACTCCGGATGAGTGGCTTTTGTGTAATACAGAAAATAATGACAATTCCGTGTCGAACTGCTGTCCGGATGAATTGAGAAAAATTTAAAAATAAAATAAATAAATAATGAGTCGAAATTTGGAGATATTTTTATTTTCAACTCTGCAAAGAAATCTTAAGGACATCTCCGCGATATCGAAAAAAAAAAAAAAAAAAAAAAACCTAAAAACGTCGTAAAAAACCGCAATAAACTGATAAAATCGATTATCTCAAAACTAAAAAATAATGGCAAAAAAAAAATGCTGTAAATTCGTCTGAAATAATTACCAATAAAGTTCTCCAAAACATTTTAATTATTTGAATAATATTTTTATAAAAAAAATCGTCTATCGCGCGATTAAGAGATTAAGAAAAAATCAACTTGTCAATATAATATACGATTTACTATGAAAGGTCAATTAGATCCATAAAGCTGTGAGCACTTGTCATCGCGGAAATAATTCGTCGATGTATCGAATCTCTCGATCTCCGTTACGCCATGTTAAACTGACCGGTCGGCTTATTCTCGAGATGATAAATCATTCCGCGGTTGTGTCGTGTGTATATATATTTATATATAAAAGACAAGCTGTGTTCCTCCTGTGTGCGGTGCGCGCAACCGACAGGTTCGTTCTATCGTCTCGTCGCTTGAAAAGTTTTATTGTCGGAAGAATATAAAAAGGAGAGGAGGTGCGGCAAACGATGCGAGCCGCCGTCCGACAATACGAGCGCTCGTCGGCGAAGATGCTATAGATACTATAATATGGGTATATAGTATTTCCGTGTAATGAAACAGCGCGTGCTGTCTCTCGAGGATCATCATTCGTAATCGTCGTTCGTCTTCGTGAAAAGCTTTCGCGGTGGCGTGTGTACCTCGACGTACCGCACACGACGTGACGAGACCTTTATAAATACGTAAATCCGTTCGAACTCTTTTATACGTGTTTACCGTGGTATTCTAAGCGATTGACACCTGTTACTGTAAATTAACCTCCGACAAGAACAACACAAACCATTTTGAAAAAAAAAAATTTTTAATCGCGTGAAAACAAAGATGAGACTAATTAATGAAAAGATAATAATGATCGATCATTTAATAATAATCATTTTTTTTTAAATAAATTTTTTCGATGTAATACATTTTTTTTTTTTGAAAATCAATTGTTTGTAATACGGAATTCTCCTTTGATGATAAGTCCGAATAATTTCGGGGAAAATGGAATTCCTGGAGTCGTATTTTATGAATTTTTATAGCGCGAAGCATAATTCTCTCGGTCTCCATGAGTTCCCCGGCACAACCCTACCGCCCTTCGATCCGCCGGAGGGTAGCCGGGCAGTCAGCGAGACACCGCGAAACTGGAGCTCAACCGATAACTATCAAATTACCCGGTGATCGTCTTACGACGAGCGCATCGCTCTTCGAAGAGAGCGGCGCATCCTTCCCCGGTTTCCCTTTAACTCATCCACCAGAGTTGTGCCTTTCGAATTCTCTTCCCATCCGTTTTGCACTACTATCCGAGGAACAACGAAGCAGATAAAATAGACAGGTAGTCGATCTCGATCGTGAGATACTATCGATCTTGAAGATCGTGAGAGAAGTCAATACCGGATGCGTAAACCAGCAATTAAAAAAAAATCACGAGACAACCACTGGAATTTACGATAAATAATGAAAGTCTAAAAATTGTCATAAATATACAATTTTTTTTTTTTAATTCTTATTTATCTTTATTTTTCTCCAATGTTGTAGCGATTAAAAAAAAATAAAAACACGAAACTAAAAATGGAATAAAAAAAAGATTTTTTTATATCAAAAAATATTTTTATATTTTTTATATCAATATATAAAAGAAAGATTTTTTTATATCAACAGTCATTCATCCGCAATGTATTTTATTTTTCTTGAATGCCGTAATTATTTCAAGATATCCAGAACTACCTAAGGAAGCTGCACCGAGTCTACAAGTAGCATAGCGTACGCACTGAGCAGCATAATTTAATTACAGCTCCCACCGGACGCCTCTAATTAACATGCGACGTTTCAGAGAATATGAACGGCCAGTTTTGCTGCACCACAGCCGACATACTTACAATATGCGCACATTATAACTAAATATACAATACACGTTTATTGCTCCAACGCGTGATTCTTATTGCAATCATTTCCGCGATTTTGTTTCGCGCCTCACTTCCGGTTATCACAATTAAATTCCCTCAATTACAATCGTAGTCGATAAAAAAAAAACGTGTGTAATTATGTGTGCGAAAGAAATTGAAATTTAGAAAGCGTAAATATATTCGAAATATTATCGCTCTCGGAATACGAGAGTTATGATCATTTCGCGTAAAAAATCGCATCCCCATTGTGTAAAACTCGCGTCAACGGTTGAGAAAGTGAAAAAAATAAATGTTCTTCGGTTGTATGCTTATGGTAAGAGTCGAGTCATCGCGCGCATCCGAGTCCATCCGGCGGGACTTCTCTTCGCGAGTTAAAGACATCGAAAGCTTTAACGGAACGGTGGAATGTTGAGATAATAGCGGGGATCGACCGGAATACCTCGGGTTTTTACGGGGAAAGAAACGAAAATACGACGAAAGAATAATACAGAATAAGAGATTTGTTTGTTTGCGAGTACTAAAAATGGTTTCTGCACAGACAGAGGCGAAAACAAACTGAGTAAAATACGGACTCGTAATATTATACGTTATTATAGTGTGTACTACTGTAGCGGTAGATATATATATATATCTATGTAAGTTTTTGTAACGACGACGCGGTCCGTCTATTATACTATGGAGAGCGTCACCAACCGTACGACAATTATGATAATTATATCAATTGCCGGATCACGAGGAGACCCCCCCTTTCTTTTCGTCTAACGCTATAAAACCGGAAGCTGCGCATTTGCTTGCGAGAACAATTCACAACTTGATGAGAAAAAAAATTGAAAAATCGACACGAAAGCAAATTGCCTGTTTAGCTGTTTACAGCCAATTTTCATTCTCGAGTAATTCGGTACACGAGGCACACACCGGTAAAGTCAAATTTGCCACAAATTCTTCGTAATATTTCTAAAATAATGATTCGGTAGTCAATTTCATCGAAATATATTTGTTTATTGAATGAAAAAGCAACATAAATTTTTTCATTTTCATCTTCCATATTTTTTAAAATTAAACAGTAAAAGATCGAAAAAAAATTGCAAATTTTTCATTTGTAAAGCAGGACGCATTTTTTTGTCGTGAAGAAAAAAGGTCTCTGAAAAAATTCGTTTACTTTAACCGCCTTAAATATCGAGATAAAAGTCGTCGCCGTTTTTTTTTTTAAGTTAATTACGGATTCGAATACGAGGGGAGAGGGGAGGAGAGAATCATTGATCCGAAAGGTCATTTATAAATAAAATTCTTAAAAAAATATAATAAAATAAACATCGCGGCATTCCGATAATTTCAAAAGATCCCGAAAAATGTTGAAACTTTTAGCTATTTTCGTAAAGGAGTAAATATCGTCGCCATTCTTCGAATAGCGTTTGAGACTCGACACGGTAGACTCGGTAGAGGTTTTCAAGGTTCAACGCGAAGGGCAATTCCTCTTGCGAGGGTGTCGGTTCGTCTCGTCGTGGGGTAGGTGAGTGAAGCAAAACCGAGTGGTCTACCGAGGGGCGCGGAAACACGCGACGGTTGAACACAAACGCATCGGCCGCTGGGGGTCGAACCTTTTTTTTTTTTTCCTCGACAACCGCACGAAACTACCCTTCGTTACGATCCACTTGTATTTTTCCGAATGGCATCGCGTTCTCAGTTGTCGGGCGACAAATGCCGATCTCTCCGTTCCCCCATCGTCCGCAATAAATACAACATAACTTTCTATAATACGAACTGTTCTTCTCGGCGCAAAAAATCAATGATAAACCACCGCATAAATTCGAAGCCCGTGAAGCACTTCGAATAAGTCGGGCAACTTGTCCAATTCGTGTGTAACTTTCAACACGAGCAGAATTATTAAATCACACGAGAGACGAATTATATTACCGAGACAAGTGCCAATTACGTGGGAATTAAATGATCGAAGTTACTATTCGACCCAATGGAGTCGGTAAAGTCGATCTACTCGTTGAAGTTGCGCACACGTTACGACGCATAAGGCTATTCGTACCATCGACATTGAAACTTTAATCGAAAACTTCAATTTTTTTTTTTTTTTTTTTTTTTTTTTTTAACAATGATAATAATAATTTTTTTTTTTTTCTATAATTTTTGAAACGAAAAATAATCAACAATATCGACGAAATCTTATCAAAGTATACATAGGACTGTGAAAGAAACGTTGAGCACCTCTATCCCCGGTGTTATCCGTGAAGCAACGTCGGTAACACACACGGTGTGCTCCACAGTTCGCGCTTATTATTTATGGTAGCGGCAGACTGGCAGTGGAGCATGTCTACTATACATAATACGCGAGCATCCTGTTGGCGCTAACACAGCGGCAGCAACACAGCGCATATACGTATATCGAAGCAAAAGAGTGCGATACACGCCGAGACCCGTATACACGAGTACCGTACGTACGGATACCCACTGAGACACGAGTGCACAGTCTCTGGTACAGTAAATGTATAAAACCTACACGTGCAACCCGTCGAGGTGCGCACGAGATACCTTTTTCATCGGCGAACGAAATGAGATCGAAACGCGGAAAAAAAAAAAAAAAAAAAAAAAAATCCTGAAAAGAAGAGAATATCATCCGTTCCCTTCTGGTATCTCGAGTCTCACTGGAAGAGGCTTCGGATGCTTCGGCGCCCTCCGTATATACAAGAGATATATATATCGCCCCTTCGCCTTTCGTCGTCGCGACTTATTGAATCGTAGGGCCCTTGACAGAGAATAAACGGGAACGGGTCGATGATCGAAGCCCGCGCACGCATCCGCGTCCTCTCTCTCGTTAGACGAGAGACTATCAACGTGAAAGCTCTTCATTAAGAAACTCTCTCGACGCTTCTCTCTGTTATACTTCGCGAAATTATTTAGTACGAAGTATTCTATCCCCTCTCCGCTCACTGGAGCAGAGAGAACTTTTCTCACGTTTCCTCACACGGGTTGTATACGTTCGTTAGGAATAATTGCGGCACCCGAAGTCTCGAGTGTATGCTTTAGATTTTTTTTTTTTTTTTCGTTAAGTTTGTCATCTTTATGTTACGCGATTTTCTTTTGATTCGACAAAATGATCATTAAAAAAAAATTGTACGCGTTTTCTCAGGTCTATTTTTCTTACGCTGCTATTCAATGAGAAGGCAATTTTCTCGCCGTTTTTTTTTTTTTATTGGGAATTCTTGTCGATATTGCCGTGAAATCAAAGATCATTAGTTACGAATCTATCTCCGTTCTATCGTCTCCGTTGTTTTTAATTTTCCGTTAGCGTCCCGACCTCACGTACTCCCAGTAATCGAGATTTTACTCTACAGCTCCGCGCATCGAACAAAACGTTAGCGATTATCATTACCTTACTTCGCTCGCAGTTTCTCCAACAATAAAAAAAAAAGAAACGAAAGCCCCGATCCATAAGATATCACATTTAATCTGACAAATTTGCATTATTTAATTCTCGCGATCGGTAAATCGAACGAAAAAAAAAAATATTACGAGAAGTAAGAATGCCAACGCGTACGAGAAACAAACCGTCGACCCGATGCATCGGAGTTGCAACGGAGAGAAGAAAGAAGAGATACAGAGTGAAACGAGCCGTTGGCTCGTCTGGTTTCTACTATCCTCGACGCTTCTTTTCCACGTCTCCGACGCCTCGACTGTGTGTTGCTGCTGCTGCCGGGACGACTTCGCACCGGTGCCACACCATGCCGACCCCCGATCGTGTACTATATATACGGCATTATACCTTCGCTCCGGAACTCCGGCCTCTTCCTTCTCTTTTGCTTTTAAAACGCACACAAAGTCCTTTGTCCGAAGTGTAGCGTATATACCTAACTACTATATCCACCGCGAGGCGACCCGAAGGATCTTTGCGCCCGGTACGACCCAACAACTCTTCTTCTCCGTCTTCGTCTTATTCTTTGTCTCTTCTCTTCTCGTACTTTATCTTTCTTTGATCTTTTTTTCCGTCTATTTCTCTGAGTTCGTGTCCCGCTTTTCTTTTGTCGTACATTCGTTCTATATCGCCGCTATATATGCTCTACTCTGCTCTCATATTTGTTAACTCCTCGTGAGCCCCTCGACCCAACGCCGCGCGAGACTTCGATCGGCAACGTAAACTCTCACGGACCCTATTTTCCTACTTTTTTTTTTTTTTTTTTTTTTTTTTTTTACGGGCGTTGCTCTGTGTCATATCTTATCTGTATTCTATGCAGTGCTTCGATTTGTCGCGGGGACGAAGCGAGAATTTTAACCGTTGAATTATTGTTGATATTTCTTTTTGCGAGAAAACTATATATATCGAAGATATAAAAGCTTCTGATAGGATAAACCACGAGAATAATTTTATGGTCGTAATGTGAAATATAATATTTTTTTTTTTTACCAAGAGGAAAAAAAATGTCTGCGAAACATTGCGATTTCGGGTATTTCGGATATGCGATGTTTTTCTCGTCGATAAAAAATGGGAATAAAACAGAAGAAAGGATCGCAATTTTTTTTTGCGCGATATCGAAAAGCCTCGAAAAATATTCTGAACCTCGTATTTCCATAAACTCGTCGCTTTCATGCGGGAAAATTCTTGAATCACGAAAAACATTTTTTTTTTTACTATTTTCAACTCTTGTTTCGTGACCCATCGAGTTCGAAGAATTCGTCTAAGTCACACGTTTCGGAGAATGTTTTGCATGTGAGTCGATATTTTTCACGGTAAACGTTGAATTTATATAGTGCCGAATATTGTTTGGTTCACAGCGAAACGAAACAAAAGAATAACCGTATTTATATTCCTACAATCGTACGAATGCGCGTGTTCGTAGTTACGACAAAGCGTTTCTCTTTGACTTACCGGCGCAAATGTTTACGCGTGATTGTTATTCTTGGAAATTCCTTTCGTGATGAGAACGAAGAGACGCTGTCGACTGTACACCGGAAAGTTTATAATTTACATTCACGAAGAAAAAATTGTTGGATAAACGAAGAAAAAAAAAAAGAAGAAATTATATCAATCGAGTTATTTCTATATCAATGAAAATCATCGAATCGTCGCGAAGACACGTGGGAAATAATACAGCCGGTGTAATCGATGCGGAAACGCGACATCGCGGTGAATAAAAATAGATTCGGGTTGGATCATCGAGGGATCGTAGTGCCCCTTCGAAAAAAAAAACGTGAGAAGCTGTTCGCCGCATCTTCTGTATAGCGCCAACTACTGTCACAGCTGAAAGTCGATTCTCTGACTCAACTACCGCGTTCTTCTCTCTATACGCACGAATACACGTGTCGTAGAGCCGCGAGCGCGCGCGTATTCTCGGACAAAACACGTGGTGCAGAGGTAACACGTGATCGGCAAAAGAGCATTTATGTATATATATATGCATCACGAAACCCATCAGGTAGCTGCTTGCTGCTCCTTCTCGCCTGAGGCTAGCCGTTCGGCCTGTGCGTCTCGTTAAACGGAAGCAGGAAACAATATTGTGCATCGACCGCCGCGAAACGCGTAACGCGTTCGTTACGTCGCGCCAATTCGATATATATCGAACGACCGCAAAATGCCTTTTATGCGTATAAAAAAAAACGATTTAACTGCTCTCCTTTGTCCACGGCGTTTGTAACGATCATTTTTATTCGAAGTTTCGAACACGTTTTTTCAAAGAATTTCATGAATTCTGCTGTTTCAAATTTCTATTTTCGTTAGATTAACGGATTTTTTTCGAAAGTAAAGGATAACCGTTTTTTTTTTTTTAAGTATTATTCATTAATTATTATTATCAAAAAATACTGATACGTAGTGAAAAATTCTTTGAAAAAAAATTAAAAAAAAACAATAATTTTTTTTTTTTTTGTATCTTTGATGTTTATATAAATACGTTATTTTCGAATTCCTTTACGAAAAAAGTTCGAGAAATATATATATATTTTTTTTCGATCACCGAGCTACAATAATCGAGGTATAATTTCATATAATTTCGACTCACCGGCTATCCTGAGAACCGCTCGATCTGCAGGATCCAGCTGCAGTATACTCAAGGGCTTGTCCTTGGCCCACTCCTTGAGGCTCCCGTCGAGTTCGAACTCCATGATCCTCCTCAAAGATAACCACGCCGGGCAATGACACTACCGTAAATCCATAACCGCCATAACTATTCTCGTTTCTTTCCGCCGCACGTATATTTCCCTCGTTTTTTTTTCTTCACTCGTACACTTTTATACGGCGCGAACGTATCTTCCACAACGCGCACTAGTAACTCTACCCGTTTTTTTTTTTCAAAATTTTTCGGCACTAATATTTTTCACTCTCGAATACACTCTTGAAAAAAAAAAAAATATCACTGCACTTGGTTAGCACGAGAATTAGCCTCTAAATCCCAATAAATACGTCGACTAAATCCATTCGACGGTTACGCGAAAATCTTTTCACAATTCTCGACGCTGAAGTTCCGTACAAATCTTTTTTTTCCACTGTCGACGTTCTTCCGTTTCTATTATCTCGCTTTCGTCTCTTTATTTCTTCGTATTCGTTTCTTTTCTGTTGACGACACGCGAGAGAAAAAAAAACAGCTGATTAATACGATTTTATTCGATGGACGTTGAATATATCGAAATATATCGAAAAAAAGTTACGCGTTCGAATGAAACAATGATAACACAGTGAAGAGATTATTGTTGAAATTTGACGTTGTAAAAAAGAAAAACAGAAAGACCGGTACGCGGTGTCTGTGAGCGGCGCGGAGTCGGCACTCGGCGCGTGTGCATTCGACGACGCCGTGCGTTTGTTTATTGGAAGGACGTTCCCGGTTAGGTGGGTAGCGGCAGTCTCTCTGGCTACACAACGGCCGGCAGTTACGCGAATGGCCGCTAGAGGCGCTCGCGAGCGAGAGCACGACCCCCGTCACACCGGTCCGGCGAACAGCTCGGGTGAATATTATCCCCACCTCTCTGGCACCCTCGGCAACGAGCAATCGACGAAGAATCGTTTTATCCTACTGTTCCCAAACAAAATTACGAAGCTTTATGACGAATAATTCTACGGTGAAGAGTTTTCTCATTCGCACGCGACTCGATCGATAAGTCAAATATTACGAAGTATAGGAAGGTAAATTGTTTTCATTATTCCCCCCACCCCTTCCTCTCTGCCTACTCGTCGCTTCCACTACCCGTGTTTATTCGTCATCGCGCTTTTCTGGGTAAGCATGGGATTCCCGGAATCTCGAGAAAGTCGAACGACACGCAGAATTTGTTTTTTTTTTGTAAGGACTTACGCGTACAATGCGTGAGTCGCATATGAAACATCGCGGTCCGTTGTACATTCGCAAAACTGTGCCGCTATTATAGTAGAGTGAAACATCAATTTTGGGGGCAAATTGTACGAGGAATTCGCCGATATGGCTGAATAGTGCTACTGGAATTCTAAAATCTGTTTTATCGTTTTGATTATTATTATTTCGCGCTGAATACGAATGGAAGCTTTTTGTGTACCAAGTTGATTATTGCGGGAATTTTTTCTTTGTGTTCTCTTCGATATTTGGTTAAATCAACTAAATTTACACGAAACCGAAACGAGACGAAAAAAAATGGGAATGACGCATTATTGACGCATTTTAGTCATTGACATCCGAATCAACAAGAATCGATAATTACGCAAAAAAAACTTTATTTCCGCAAAAAAAACGATGTACGATACATTTTTTATTCTCTTCTTTAATTCACCCGCTTCTGAATAATTTATCTCGGCGTATTTATGACCGAAGCTTCTGAACCGCGAAGTGTTATCCTCGTTGATTCAGCCTCGAGAGACACACAAATATAAAAAGAAAATAATAATTCGTCGCTTCAGACAGTGTTGCGACTCAGATTGTCTTTTCTCTCGGCTACAATTACACGCGTTAAACTTTTACGTGAAAATCCTCATCTCAGCTGAAAAGTTGGCAACTTTCACCTTCGCTACGGTTTATGCGGCTGTACATTGCTCTCATTCACGACACACTATATCTATATATATATGTACTTTATAGGCAAATACGCCTATCTTACGAGGCATTTATTTCGCCAACTTTACAGCGACTATATATTTGCATAGTAACGATCGCGTTCGACATTACTGTTGTTATTATTTTGGGCGAAAAAAAATTCGCCGCAACCCACGCGTCAACCGATTTTTGTGTTTCGCCACGCAAAAAAAAAAAAAAAAAAATCGGAAAACTTTTTGTATCGCGTCGTACTAACGGTAAACTATCGTAAATTTTTTTTGTTCCTCGTGTACCAATGTCCAATGTGCGATCGTCATCGTCTACCCGTTCGCATTCTAATTGCAACAAGAATCCAAGAACAAGTTCCAAGAACGTAATGAATATTAAGATAATAATAGTCGCTGATCTAACTCTCTGATATAACCAACAAATGTTGCATTGTCGCGTCGCCGTGCAATTATTAATTACTATAATATACCATATACTTAATATTATTACTATAATAATAATCATAATAATAATAATTTCTTTATTAAAAAAATTAATCTAAAGGGGATAGAAATTTAATTAAAAACACAAACAATGGTTGTTCGTTACCGAAGCTTCCTAAACAAAATTAAGGATCAAGCGACTAGACACGCCTTTGTTAGGGTCTCAATTAGCGATCGTATGTACAGTATCGCTCGGTGAACGAACTGCGCGAGATTCATCGGTTACTCGTGTTCTTTCGCTTTTAACATCGCGTAAAAAAAAAAAAAAAAAAAAAAAAAATCCCAATGAAGCTTTAAATAATAGCGACGAGTTCACAACGCCGCCGAGACCGGGAGAAAGGGAGGGGATTGATATCACTTGCGGAAACCGCGGAACGATGTTGTCACAAAGCCCCGTCACAATTGCACGGATTAATTGGCGCGTGGGCCGAGCGGCGGGACTCTGAGTTCGTAAAAGAGGGACCGACGACGAAGCTCGCGCGCGGCCTGACGTAACCGACCGCGGCTTCCGGGACGATGCCTCGTATATAGTCTGCTGCCGTTCGCTCATTTATACCGACTGACTGACTGGTTAACTGGTACCCTACTCGGCCACCTTTTTTTGCCACAGTTTGGCTGCGGCTACTTACGAGCAAAAAGACAACGGGAAAGGAAGCGCACGGGAAACGCCACCACGAATTCTATACCCGTACGGCCTCGAGAAACCGTTAAAGTTTATGAACTCAACGATGCACTAACCTTATCGAACAGCGATTTAAAAGGATTCGTCGAAGGAAAAAATAAATTGGACGTTATTTGAATTATTTTTTTTTTACGAGCCGTTTTAGATCTTTCATCGTAAAAAAAACGTTCGGGGCAATGAGTATCGTTAAAAATATATCTGTGCGTGGCAATATTTCGATATATCGATTTATTTTATATTACGATGATTTGTCGTAATTTTTTTCAAATTTTCGAGTTTTTTTGTATTTTGATTGTAAAAAAATAATTGTATCGCGATCGTTCGAATAATCCCAATTATTCTACATATTTTACGGATTATATAATAATTATTATCATTATTATTATTATTGAATTATTATACGTTCATCGCGTAAACTATAAGGTGCTTTTGATAGAAAAAAAAATATATATATATCAACTGCATGTCACGATAACGCGAGAACGTTGCTAAGCTGGATGGATTTGTAACATCGAGGCTACTAGTTTTAGTCGATACGACGAGTCGCTTGAAAATGGTAATCTTTGCAAACGCGAGATAATCGACTCGCGAAATAAATATAAAGCGTTCAACACGCGAAGCGCTTCGAATTACAGTGATCGACGTGTATTGTTGATGTGTTACATCATTGATCGAATAATCGATCCGATTCGGTCGAATTTTACGAAAGTTCCGCGAGCATTTGATAAATGTTATTATCGCGGAAGGATCTTTTACGCTCCATCGGATGTCGATGAACTGTGGACTATAACGTAATCTCGAAATCTATCGAAGATATTAGCGTGAATTACATATATTCAATTTTCTAACAGCCCTTATTAACCCGAACAAGAAAACCGCAACAAAAAACAAATTCCCAAATCTGTTTATTCGCGGAATTAATAATTTTATATTGTAAATTTCGAAATTTCTTTTTATTGGACGATATTCTTACCTCTCGATTCGACCTATGATTTTGTTATATTAAAATAAAATTTCATTTCCGAATGTCACGAATGAATTTATTATCCGAAAGATCGAATCTCTTCGACAATGAATTTCCGCGTAAATACGCCGGCCATAACCTGCAAATTCCCAATAAAGAAAACTTCGTCGTCGAGAATCAATCAACGCTGAGTGCAAAGTCGTCTATATTATTCTACTTTCATGGGGATCGAAACATTTTCAAAGTCGAGATAGTCGCGTAATATTTCGTCGAACGTGTCGAAAAATTCGTAAGAATAATATGGCGGGATTTCCGAACGTTATTGGTTGTATGTCGAGCGAACTCAATATTTACAAAGCGTATCTTCGAGTCGAGGTGAGAAACTCATATATGTATACGGTGTAAGTACACATACGCGACTATACATATATATACTAAGTACTCGACAGTACGGGAGCTCTGGCCTATTGACAATGTGCTCGTTGGCCAACAGACATATATGTATATATTCCAATAACAGACATTCGATATATACATTGCCATGACCTACCAGCGATTGTTACGTTGCCATTTGAAAATAAACCCGAATAAATGAACAGAATAAAAGCGATTTAAAAAACTTTTGAATCCTTACGTTTTTAACGGCTCGTACTTCACGAACGATTGAATTTTTTCGCATTTCGATGGAATAATAATACACTCGTAGCTCGAGTCACGAGGCAGCGTAAACGCCGCGGCGAGATGACGTTTCTCAGCAGCGATCATCTGTCGCCTCCTGCTGACCGATCGCGGAAAAACTCTGTAAAAATCAATGTCCACCGGCTTTCCCCGTGTGCGTAAACGCCACGACGTTCGACAACCACGCGTTTCTCTCGGCTCCCACCGCGTTATTTCGTTGATTTAATAAAAATGAAAGAGAATCACATTCCGAGTTACGAACGAAGAACGAACGACACACAACGCTACTCGAGCGGAGACTCACGGAGAACTATAGCTTTATCGCTTATCACTACTATTTTTGCGTCACTAATGCGACCCGGTTCCAGACGACGCGCCTAGCAGACGACATTTTGGTTTTCACCGAGGCTACCCGAACGTCCCCGAGATACTACGAACGCGCAGAACGTTTCACGCAGCCGAAATTTTACGCTGCGCGACGAGAGCGACACATGTAGCAAACTTATAGCGACGATTTTTTTCGCGATGGGTTGTTGTAGATAATGTTTTTTTTTTCTATTCTTGGATTCTTGATTATTTGAACTTTGGTTCTGTTTTTTTTTCTCTTTCCTGTAACGATGACGAGGTTACTTTGTTTATCGACACAGTACCGGCGAACAGCCATTCCCATCGGTTTATTCACCTACTGACTGATTTCTAATCTTCTGATCGAAATCTCACATTTTTTGGAAGTATTACGACGAAGAAATATTATGATGAATTTTTTTGGCACGTTTTTGTAAACATTGGTGTTTTTTAAATATTCCAACGATATTTTTTCAAAAAAATGTCACCGCGCGACGATACCGGCGGTCAGTATCGGTTTGCGAAATATTCATTTTTGGAATATACGAAAACGTAGTTTCCAATATTTCTTTTCCCTCTTCTTTTCACGTAAAATGAAATAAAGTTTCGAACAAAATTTGATCCGAAATACCGAATTCAAGTTTCTTACTAATAACAACACATATTAAGAATAATCATAATAATAATAATCGGCGTTAATGAACACATTAAATTGCGACAAACGCCTCAATAAATGATTCATCCGAATATTTAACGATATTTGATATTTTTGTATGATGTAAATTAACTATCAAAACTATAATTCCTATAGTTCGTTTCCTTCATTTTTTTCCGAGATAAATCGAATAGAAACTCACATTGCTCGCCAGATAAATAGAGGAAACTATTACGGCACTTTCTCGAAAAAAAAAACGGAAAAATAGTTATCAGCTAAGAGATGTATCGAGTTGAGTAATCTTATCGTTCTTGCAGTGACTTGTAATAGATGACTTTGGCCGTTTCACTTAGTCGACCATGAAATTTCGATGGGAGATACGATAATGCCATTGCCGTGTTATGAGTAATCAACAATACCGTTATACCGGTCATTCATCGTGTGAACGGTTGATACCGATAATATGATTATAAACGTATGTGTACTCAAGTAATAAGATTATAGCGCTAATAATCACTTACCGCGCATAAGGCTGCAATTTGACACCTTCGCGAGACCGATGTAGTAACGACCTATCTAAACGCGCGCGTGCCGTTTGCTCGATACATTATATATGCAGATTGTAGTTTATCCGACGATTGGACGAGTCGTGAATAATCGACACTGATCCTGTCCCATACAATTGACCTCTTTTCACTCGTGGATCGCTCATTCGCTCATTCGTGATACGGAGATACAAATTTAAATACGATTTCGATTTTTTTTTTTTTTTTTTACTTGTGATGCGTTTTTTATATATCGATTTAAAAAACGGAAAAACGGATTTTACCTCGAAATCGCCAATCACCGTTTTAATTCCTAATAATCTGTAGTATGGCGAGTCGTTTTCGCGGTACGCGATGTATTGGAGTATCGATCGAGTTATTTGTTTTCGTCGTTTAAGAAGTTACAATTTTGGCGATAAAAACACGCAGTAGGCTGCGGTGAAAAAGAATTCAAAAAATACAATAAAAAACTATGTTCTCACGTATGTAAATAATGTCGTGAGATCATTCTTATAATAGTTGTTGCACCACGCTATTGGAGTCGTAGACTTTGCTACCATCAATGGATCGACCAGCCTTCATCGCCACTTGTCCGCGTTGATGTCATCACTGAATAAAGCAGGTGATAGCGTGCATGTTGCCCGCACGCGTGGTGAGACAAACGGAAGATCTCGCGATCGAGACGGATATCTGATTTCTCATTGTCCACGTCGATCTGATATATTACGCGGTGTACAGAGTTCACGATGATCCAAGAAGGCGGAATCTGCAACCGAGAGACGCCAGACTTCCGCCGTCTGGAAATAAACGATGAATTGATAGAGTTTTGAAATCGTTCTGAAGCTCGAATTAGACTCTTCGGAGGCTTTGCGCAACGCGACTCTATTTCTGTTATTCATAGGCGAAACAAACAATACGAAATGCGCACGAAATTCGCATTCGGAAACTAATTGCCTCACAAGGAAATGAAATTTCTTCGATGAAAAGCACTCCAAATTTTTTTCACAATTTTTTCGCCAACAAAAATTGTTGATAACAAAAAAAAAATAACTCCCGTTGACCACATTTACTCTTCATTCGCTCGGAGTTTCTAATAATTGCAAACGTTGCGTAATTTAACTACAACAATTATTATTTCCAATTACGGAAAATTAACATTGTTTGTGTCTATTAATAACAATAGTAATTAACTACATTATGCTAAATCGTGACTAGAGTTCGTATAAAATTCGTTTGAGAAAGTTGATAGCACTGCAGTTACGATTATTTCGAAGACGAAGAGGTTTCGGAAAGAAACGCGTGGCATATAAAAAAATTATGGACGGAAATGATGACTGGAGGACTGTAAAATTCGCAATGGTTTTGACAAATTCACTTTTTTTTTCCTCCTTAAATATTGTAAATTTTGGTATTCTTTAACGCGTCTTTGACTTTTTTATCGTCGCTGGTAGCCGCGCGCCACACGAGTTCCAAATTGTCTTGGGTCGCATACTTTTCGCGCTGCAACTTGCCGATAACGTCCTCCTTCTGCTTTATTAACTGTTTCAAACGTTGCAACTCGCGATTGTAGTCGGTTTTCATCTGCCCGACGCCGACCTCTTGAATCTTTATGTGCTTCTCTACGCTTTCCAATTGTTCTTTTGCTCCCTTCTGGACACTCTGAAACGACAATAAAAACAAACATAAGGCTCTGTTACGATATTTACGCGACGATATCACTAATTGGGCTCTAATCTCTTTTGTAACTTGATAAATCGAAAAAACCCAATAAAAATGTTATTACTGGCAATTAGGGGTCTCCGACTTCAGCCTAAATCTCAATCAATATCTTATTCGTGTTCATCGGGAAAAAAACATTTGGAATCCTTCGATTTCACGTCAAAAAATGACCGAAGTCAATTTTGTCACACTGTATTTTCTTTAGCGTCTCAAAAAAAAATGCCTTCCCAGCCTTGTGAGCTCATAGGTGAATTTTTTTTCCTGAACGATTTTTTACTTATTTGATTAAAAAATTCAGTGTTTGAAAAACAAAAATTGGGTTAAAAGCAGAAGAAAAATTTTATTTTCCGTGTTTACCGTTTAAAAAACGCGCCGATGCTGCTGGAAAATGTGAAAGATAAACCATATTGATATCAGATATCGAAAATTTTTGTTCGGATTCACGCAAAAGGAAAAATAAAAACTATTACTTGGAGTTGACTCTTTAAGTTTCCCATCCTGTGCGCAATATTACTGCCGAGATACTGAATATTCTCATTTTCTTCTTCTTTCTTCTTCAGCAGAGCCAAAAGTTTCTCACGTTCGATTAAAAGCCTTTCCTGTTCGGCGACCAATTCCTCGCAATACGCCGTAGTCTTCTGCAGTTGCCTTTTGAACGAATCTCTCGATACTTGAATCGAACAAACATTCTGCTGAAAGTGTTCCAATTTGTGTTGCGTTCGTCTGTAATAATAATGAGTGTTTCATAGCATTAATTGTTTTTTTTTTTGTGAAATTTGTTTTTTTCATCAACTCACTTCAAACTTTTTTCCAAATTCTTCGTTTGGCGTTTAAGCTGATCTCGTTCCGCGGTCACAATAACCAATTGCTTCTCGTTGTTCGGATTCGATTCCTCGAGTCGCTTCAATTGATCGATCAATTTTCTCTTCTCGGAATCGTACTGTGCTTTTAGTTCCTCGAACAATCGTTTGCACTCCTCGATTGCGGATGTGTGTACGGAAACCGGCATCGTCTTGTCTGTGTTTTTCTTTAATTTTTCGTAACCGTCGTTGAGTATCTCATACTTTCCGCGAAGATTGCTTAGTTCGGTGCTGCAGGCTAAATAATCGGCGTGTAATTTGTTGTTATCGCGCGACATTGATTCTACTTTCTTCTCGTAGAGCGTATGTATCTCTTGAAGTTTAAGCTTCTGAAGGGATAATTGCTTCGTCAGAAGATCATTTTGTTCTTTAACAAGCGCGCCATCGTCCGTAAGCGTTTTTATCTCCTCCGTGCATTTGTTCAACTGAAAGACAAATTATTGTGATTAATAAATATTATGAATATTGGACGTATCTGATATTTTTCAAAATAAGATTTAAAAAAAAAGTAAAACTACCAAAATATTAAACTAAAGCTAATAAACCAAAAAAATGCGGAAATTGATGTAAAAAAGTACCTGAGTCTTGAGATTTTGAATTTCCGTCCGCATTGTCTCGTTTTCAGCGACAATCTCTTTGCATCTACCGCTGAAATTATTCATCTCAGTTTCGTACTGTCGTATGAGTTCGTCCTTCTCTCCTAAATTTTCTTGATAAGCTTCGAGTAGCGGACCAAGAGCGTGAAGATTGACTCGTCCCCAAGCCTCCGATACTCTTTTGCTCTCCGAAGTGGCGTCGACATCGTCATCACCGCAAGCGGCGCTCTTGCTATCGTCCTCCGGCCGCGAGTTTCGCAGTTTGTCCTGATAGCGTTCCAGTTCGACGTTCAAACGATAAATCAGAATCTTCAGGAGAGATACATCCTCGCTGAATTGCGTATTCTCGGCGTACAATCTTTTGTTTGTTAATAGAAGTTTATTCTTCTCTTCCTCGAGCGAACGCGCGACGTTCGTTAATTCTTCGTGATGAACGTGCAATTTTCGGTACTCGTTGTCGCGTTGTTCCAACATTATCTCGACTTTGTTTTGTTCCGTTTTCGCATCTTGGCAAATTTTCTCCAATTTTGCATATTTGCTTTTCACTTTGGACAAAAGTACGTTTTTGTCGTTGAGTTCCTCCATTATAACTGAAAATAGACAAAACATTTATTTAGACATATTCGCATGATACGTTTTTTTAACTATCGAGTAAAATTGTGAAATGCGCTACTGGTGGTTCAACAAAACGATTTGTATTTATTTCCGTTATCGAGACATAGAAAGGACGATTTTCCAAGATTAAGATTATTTCCTTGCAATGATTTAACAATATAAACGCAACAGTAATAAAAATGTTATGTCGCAATTGATAACAGAAATACGATTTGGATAACGATAATAAATTCATCGTTTCGCTCGCTGAGAAAAGAGTTTATCAAAAATGTTTGATTGAGAAATTTCTATCATTTCTTCACTCTTATTTATTGTAGCGCATCTCCATCAATATAAATGTGTGTACATTTATTTTTTATCTACAAAATGGCTAACGCCGTTAAAAAATTGAGATAATACATGTTTTCCACAGAATTAACGGTTTTTATGTCGGAATTAAAAATAAAGTGACGTCACAGCGTTTTTCACATTTTTTGACAAAAAAATCAAAAATTTTCGTTAAAAAAAAATAAAAAGAAAAAAGTATCGCAATGCGCTGTAAACTGTTTGAAAATTACCTGCGTTATCAGTCATCGGACTGTCGTGTTTATTGCTCGAGCGTTGATTCTCGTCAATAAATTTTTCTCGATCCCTGTGTCTGTGTCGTCTGAGTTTGGTGGACGGCGATAAAAGTTTACTGTCGTTATGACTTGCATCCGCGACATCGGAGGCCAAAAGTTTTGTTCTGACGGCTGATTTCCCCTTCGAAGAGTGTTTACGGCGATGTCCATTGCCATGAACCGGTTCAATGTCATAATCGTTTACCGCTGCCTTTTGACTAGTGCTCTGCAGTCATTAAAAAAAAAAACATATAATCACTGTATAAAACATCGCGACTCACAAATTACGAATCATTGTGCGAAATGTTACGTTTTTTCGAGAGGACTTGTAAGCGTAACTGTCGGAATTAGTGACAGGTGTACCAAAAAAATACGACATGACGGACGAATTCACTGATTTACGACGCGAGTTAACGACGAAGTGATTGTCACGACAATACTATGCACATTAATCGTTGTCATAACTGACGAGAACATAATTCTGAGTGACTAATAGTTAAATAAGTACGTCTAAGTTCATAGTTATTGTTTGACGCTTGAATAGGGTTAGCGTATTGTTGTCAAGCTTCGCGTTGCCATAGAGACGAGATTCGTACTGGCCAACGCCACGCGGGGGCGTCGCGCAGCAGCAGCAGCATAATAATAACAATATTTTTTTTTTTTTCGATTTATTCTGAGTTTTTATTTATGAGAATGATGAATTATGAGATTTTGTATGACAATTCCCGGAACAATATAAACATTATTCTATATTATTATACAATACTGTTCTTGTTATTCATTATATTTATTAAATTCATATTCTTTGTCGAGATTTAACTAAGTTATTTGTAACACTCCGTTGATTTTCTTAAATTATAAATTGTGATTTCAAATGTATTTACTTGTGCTCTGCTCCATTGACTCTTTCGAGAGGAAAAAATGCACAATTTCATGTTAAAGCGTCGTTCAATTTATAGTACAAAAATAAAATTGATTATGGAAGGCAGCGCGATTTGCGTTGTCCCTGCGAGTTCCTAGTAAGGAAGTAAGGCTTAGTGCAATAAGAGTTTGGTGGAAAAAACACGAATAGTTTGTTCGTTTGTTGCGAAATCTTTGATATACTCGTTTCTATATCTCCGAAATCGCGTCTTTATCGATTAGAGGTCTAAAAAGAATTCCCTTGAAATCAATAAGTTATTATTTCATAAATTCCAAAAATATCGTTTTTATACGATCGATGAATGGGATTTAAACTTAATAGACATTTTAGGTACGGCATCCGTGCTTCACAAAGCTCAACGGAATAACTTATACCGTTGTTATCGAGTCATTAATTCAACCGATACGTTAATTATAGCCGACCGCAATCAGTTCGCAATCACTTAATAACAGGGAAAACAACAAACTATGATTTATAATGTTACGCTCGCATAGAATTGTGCATCAAGTGTTCGAGTTTTGTGGTCGGCAAAACATTTTTGTTATTTGTAACTGTATTCTAGTTGTATTCATAGTGAATAGATATCTTTCAAATCTATAATGGTAGTGTAAAATAAATCATTATTCAGTTGCCATTCCGTCGTACTTTTGGGATGATGTGAAACGCCGCGATCGGCGATAACAACTATTCACCATTTTTTTTTTTTTCAGGAAATGAAGTAATAAGACGCGCATTGTTAATCTCTTTTGCGTTGTTTTCAAAAACCCGTTGTTGTCAAAAAGATTGTCACGCTTGAAAAAAAAAATGAATCGCAGTTTATTTTTAATACCGACTGCGGTTGCTTAAGGATTACGCCACTTTCACATAGCTTTATGCATAAATTGCGTCCTAATCGCTCCGAAGAAAGCGACGCAATATCGACAAGCGAAACTTCCGAAGAAAAAAAACCCAAAAAAGCTAAGTACAAGCTTCTGAAAATAAAAAATTGTTAACACAAATGAAAGGAAGAAGGAATTTTTTTTACAACGTCTTTGACGAAAAGATAAAGAGTTGTGGCTGCCGCGCGTAATACTATCACAATCAACGCTAACGGAAGATAATGATGAACCCATACCGGGAAAGGACGATGTCCGGGGATTAAACGATAATTCACTTTGGAGCATCGAGAGTCGAGCAGCCACTCGACTCGCTCGGATATTTATGACAACATCAATAACACACGTGTACGTGTAGACCATCTGCCCGCGGCGTTTACTTCGTAATAAGAATGAGAGTGAAAAAAAAAGAAAAAGAAAAAAATTACGAAACGAAAACGTGTCTTCGTGGTTTACGAAGACGAGATGAAAATGGAACGGCGTGACGTTGTAAAAATGTTTATCCAGGCATTAGAATGGCCCTACATTCAGATCAGATAATGATACAAATTCTTTAGAGGCGCGTGGGGTCACGTGGACCATCTTGTAATTTTACATAAAAATTTCAATTTGACATTATTGTGTTACGAATTAATTCACCTTTTCCCACACAACGAAAAGTGATCGTCTATATCTGATCTGTCTATATAAAAAAATCCCGATGTCTATAGTCATTTTTTACGACGCGATACGCTCTCGAAATGTTGGGGAGTCGCGTGTGTCTACTAACCCCGGTATTACCTACTTCCTAATCTCCGACATTCAAACATTTTCCTTACTAGCCCTGTAAATCTTTAAGTAAACGCTTACACAGTGTTTTTCGGCAGACAGTGTAAATCCACCAAAGGTAAATTAGATCTCTCTCGGTGACGACACAATCTCCGTTTTATCCTTGTTTCTAAAGACAAAGATTTTCTCGGTGCCTATCCCTCCCGGATGACTCTAGAAATTTTTACGAGCGGACACGTGGCAACCTGATTTTTTTTTTACTATCACGCGCGGCAAATGGAATATTAAAAGGGATTGTTAAAAAGAAGAATTTTTTTTTTACCAAAAATGCACAGAATTACGTGGTCAAAAATCATTTTTTGCAATCGTCAATTGCCCACAAAAAAGATACACAACATTGCGATATTGAAAAAAAAAATGTCAATCTTCAATTTGGCGAAATAAAAATACGAGAGCTTTTGATGTGCTTTTTCAAATTTCGAGCAAAAAAAATGACTGCGCGTGAGGATATCATTAATTCAAAGATAGTACTTTCGCATTCAGCTTTCGCGGAAACAATTTATCGGCGAGCAACATATGCGCGCAGTGTTTGCATACTGCATTGTCTGCAATACAACGCACTTGCTTATTCAATGCAAACAAAACCAGAAGCATGTTTTACAGTGCCGCAATAGATACGCTTCCGCAATCTATAATCAGTTAAACGGGAAATACTCCGAAGCCCCTTACACCCCGTCTCAGCCCTTTTTAACATTATCCATCAACGATCTGTCGATTTCCATGCTTTTTTTTCAATCTCTACAAACTTGTCAATCACTCGATTCATTAAAAAAAAAACACATTATGGTCGCTTTTGCGTATTAGATGCGAATAATATTACGCACTTACTCCGGATGTTCCGAACGCTTATTCATAAACTCGATTGAAATTCGAACTCACCGGTAGATATTAAACTTCGTGGAATCAATAATCGACAAATATAGATGATACCGAGAGGCTCCCTGCCTTTCGCGCTTCCCGACCCCAAACCCCTCCCTCCTCGCTACTTACGTATTTTTCAATGGTTATGCCATCTCAAAATCGTCCCTCACTATGTTTTTTTCCCATTTTTTCTTACATTTTACACCTCCTCCTACGTACCCTTGGAAAAACATGCCCACTCGTAAAATATGCGCGCACCTTATCAGCTACTTCGGCTTACGAACGCTTATATAGCGATGTCAAATAAACCGGATGATTTAGTTCGTGAACGCATGAGGACCGTAGCAAATCACTGAGTCTCTTCAACATGCTCAGTAAGTAACAATGCACAAAATTTAACGAAAATAATGAAAAATAATGTGCTTAAAGAAACGCGGCAATTACAAAAGTTGACAATCAACGCTGTTATTGAAGCTTTTGTTTTTCCATCGCTGCGTAGAGAGGCTTTGCGGATACTTGCGGATTTCTCGTTTACGTGCGTTTTTCTTCGCGATCAATGAGAAACGCAGTTACGACTGACTTGTAGGTGCATCGACAGTTTCGAGATACAATGACTTTAACGAGAGCCACGAGTGACATTCAATCTTTCAGATTATATGCAGATATTGTGCACTTTTACGATTATTTACTATAGTTTTCTTTTTCTTTTTTTATACACTCCGTTAGAATGAAATAAGACGATGAGGATGAACTGAATTTTTTTAAATCAACTGAAAAATTGTTAAAATTTGTGTAGTGCAGATTTTACTCGAATTTTTTGGGGGATTTAACGTTCCGTCAAATCGGTTCTAACTATTTTGTCGGTACGAATTAATCCTACGAAAATAATTTTGAAAAAAGGTAAAAAAAAAATTTCCGATAGAATCAACGAAAAATTTTTTTTTAATTTTATACAGCCTAAAATATGACTTCGACTGTAACTCAGTATAACTTTTTATCTAAGCGATTGACGGTGTGTGAGTGTCCATTCAATGCAAGGAACTTGTTGTAAATTCTTTATTTTATTTTCTTTCAGACCTACTAGCACCGTTGATGGTTCTATTGTCATTGGTCGGCAGTAACAATGCGCAATTCGGATCATGCGACTACAATCAACAAATGGTTCCGGGAAACAAGTATTATGTCTTTAACACCAATTATCCACAAAATTATCCGAGAGGTTCGACATGCCGATGGGTTGCGCAGAGTGATCGACCGATAAAATTGACCTGCAGTCCTTTCACGCTGCCTGCCGTGAGTTTTCCTCGATCGATAATTAATCGATGATTAATTGATTTTTAGGGGATTAAATTACCTTATTATCATGAAATTATAACTTTGAAAAATTGCCGAAATTTTATTACTCTCATATCGACGTTAATTAATAAAAAAAATTGAAAATTCCAGAGCCTTCAATGCGCTCAGGATGCTCTGACCATCCACGATGCGGCCGACACTGTCGGACATCGTTACTGCGGCAATGGTAATATTACTCTCACGAGCAAATCGAACAAATTTACCATCACGCTCACCACTTCGCCACTAACGACTGGTGGCCGATTTCTCTGCACCCTGGAGACAGTAACACTGCCCGACGACAATACCGATTGCAGATGCGGTTGGAAGAATCCCGTTAGTATTAGAACTAATTTTTTTTTTATTTCTCGAATGCTTCCGTTAACGAAAAAAATTAAACTAACGAAACGATGAAAAAAGTGTCGAATCTCGATGTTTTATTGATGGATATTCGATAATCCTTCCGTCGTGCGAATTTAATTTATTTTCATTTTCGTGAATATTGTACGAGAAAATTCTCAACAGCGCAGTTTGAAATCGACGATTCGGATGTATTTTCCCATCTACGAGACTTTTTCGTTTAATTTTTATATTTTTTTGAAAGATCGATGTTTTTTGGCTTATGGTCAATCAGGGTAAGAAAATAATGCAATTGTTTCGATAGCAATTCTTTGATAAAACTTCCTTGAAATTTTGATCTATATCACGGATCTGATTTTTTTTCCGAAAAAGAATGTCGATGTCAATTACCCTGGTTAACCCTGAAAACTTTATTTTTTTGCGATGTTATTGCACTCTACGATAAATATTAAAAATAATATTCCACTTGTAACTTTAGGTCGACACTATCGCGGATAAGGATCAAGAGGTTTACATTATTTGTTTGAAAATCTTCACGAAAAATTGTTTGACGGAATAAACCAGTATGGGGTATGTTTATTTTAACGGTCGCCACCGAATTAGGCCCACTTTTGACTGAGTTGAATCACGAGTGAGGTGTGTTTTTTTTTATCACTGTGTGTTTTTCTTTTTTTATTGTCACCGTGTGTTTGTCTTTTTTTTTTTCAACGGACAAGTTACCTATTTATATTGTGCTTATTTTTTGAGGGACTGAGGTCAACGCAACTCGTCTTTAATTGATCTCATTGTATCGTTATTAGTTAAACCGATAATATAGCTGAGAACCGGATTCGTCGAACACAAATAGTCGAATATGAACCCATCGCCTTTAACTTTAGAAAAAATAGACTCATTGCAAAATCCGCATAGAAAACGGTGCAGAAACTGACCGACCGGTTTCGGTATTTCGATGAAATCAAAATCTTCCGTTTATGCGCGCTGCTTTTGCTTTGCTTTTTTTAATATTCATTTTTTGCTTACCTCGATAGCATTCTTTTGAGAGAAATGTGACAACTTTCCGGATAACCAAATGCTGTAGTGTTGCGTTGAACGCTCATTCGAAATTATTGCATCACGGTGAGTCCTCATACGATGACCATTTATGCAAAGGTGGCTCGAGTTTTGAAAAACTATTTCTTTATTATGATGGCTTAGATTTAGCAACGAAGGAATTAAAATAAACTATTATCGCAGAGATTTGCCGACAAATGCGAGTGCACCTTAGCGACATTTTTCGTAAAATGCCTTCTATTCAGTTGGGCCAAATTTCGCTGCCAACATAGTCCGATAATGATTAAATTTAATTTTTTTTAATAACGAGACTCGAGCTTCAAATAACTTATAACTTATAATAGTAGCATAATATCAAATAGGCAGTCAAAAAGGGACCAAACGTTTTTGAGGATAAATAAATGATTGAAAATGTTCGGCACGAGGGGACTTACAGTTCTCGTTATCGACTGAGTTTGTTTCGCATCGCCTTAAATTTGTGTAATTGACTATGCAGTCATTTTTCATCGGTTGTTTAAGGTAAAATTAATCGAGAAATTAAATGACCTCTATTCCCGACAATGTGAGCACAATATAGAGGTTTCTTCTTCAACTCTTCTTCAACTTGATTCAACTCTCAAAAAAATAGGGCCAAATTCGCCGACTACCGTTAGACTGAACAGTCTTTGTCTGACTCCACTAATCTTCAGACAAATTTGGAATCGAACGTAAAATTAAAAAATATTATGATCTCTCATTTTACCAACAAACTGTTATTTACAAATATTCGTTCACTGACGAGACATACGACGCTAAAGTCTCCATTGGTTTAATTCGTTGAGCATTTCTTTTTTCGGTAGATACGAAAAAAATTAAATGCACAAAAATCATTTTCAAAATTTCACCAAAAGTCACGCGATGATTTTTTTTCTACGATCACTTTACGACGTCTGTGCAAAAGTAAAAAAGTAAAAGTTTCAGTATCGCCTAAAAAAACGTTCTTTCAGAAATTTACAATCATTACTAAAGAAAGCACCGTAGATGGGATGAAAAGCGAATCAGCGTACCGACGATATTCACCTGCACCGATGGGAAAGTTTATTTAATCTGATTTCTATTTTATAAATAAAAAAAAACATTAAAATTATTTTTAGTCGCGTATAGTCGGTGGCGAAGAAACGGGAATTAACGAGTATCCCATGATGTGCGGTCTGATCGATGCACAGCTGAGAATTCTTTTTTGCGGTGCAACTATCATCAATGAAAAACAGGTACTAACGGCGGCCCATTGCGTCTTCAACAGACCCAGAGCCCAAATTGGAGTACTGGTTGGTGATCACGACGTATCAAAAGGTATTTTTTAATATTTATTCCCTTGAAATTATTTTTTTAATGAAAAAACAAGGTACCAGTCGACTTGACGATCGATCTATTTTTTTCCTCACGATTACATTTTCTTGTTTTTTTTCCGGAAGGTATGTTCCTCAGCGTAAATTGCTTTTATCGTTGAAATTTTTCTTATCCTTGTTATACGCGATTGCCATGCTAATCTTTAGGCAAATGGCTCTGTAATTAATACTGTAGTACTATAGTATTAGTGCCACGTGTTCGCTTAATCGAAATCACGAATACTGGTGATTCTATGAATAATCTTTTTGTCAACAGCCACGGAAACGAACGCCACGAGACTGTTTCGCGTCGACGCCATCGCAATACATCCGCAATACAATCAGGAGACTCAGGACTATGATATAGCCGTTATCACAATTACCGGCACAATTACATTCAGTCAGCAGGTCGGTCCAGTTTGTCTACCGTTTCAACATGCGCCCGATACCTTTGGGGGATCCTTCGTCGAAGTTTTGGGTGCGTAAAACGAAATTTTATTTGATTACATAAATTAGATCGCAGCGGCATTGTGACGATAAATCGATGAAATTATATTCGTTGAAACGAATTAAATGAGGAGAATTGTTTAATTAAATTAAATAAACGAGGAGATGAATTGCATGTATTTTAGCTCGCGATCGGAGTAAACGCTCTTCGAGAAAATTTTTTAATGTAACTCTTCGTAATTTGTTTACCAATTTGGATTCTGTAAACTAAAGAATTTTTTCAATGAAAAAAAAAAAAAAAAATGATTCCAGGTTGGGGCAGTACCGAGTTTGCTGGTGGTCCATCGAACACTTTGCAAAAAGCTCAATTGAGCGTCATTACGAATTCTGTATGTAGGCGAACCTACAGAGACTTGACATCGAGACAATTGTGTACTCAGCAAGCAGGGAGAGATTCTTGTCAAGTAAGATGAATAACAATGATGATTTTACATTGAACAAAACTCTAAAATGGTTTCAGTAATTTCGAGAAATATTTTGTTTCTCTTTCTCTTTATTTTCATAAATAAAAAAAATTAATTTTCACAGTTCGACAGTGGCGGCCCGGTCTTGTGGCAAAATCCTACAACCCGAAGACTCGTCGAGATCGGTATAATTAGTTTGGGAAGCATTTGCGCCGACGGTGAACCCGCTATGAATACTCACGTCGGTGCATTCATACAATGGATCCTGTCGGTCACTGTTCCAAGTAATGATTATACTTCAATTTAATCCATCATAGATTTATAAACCCTATTATGCGATTTTTGCACAAAAAAGAAAAAAAATCGTCAACAGGAAAAAATCGTCAAATTTTTTATTTCCGTGAAAATTACCAATTTTCAATTTTCACTATGAAAAAATAGTCTAAGATACGTCGAATTTCGTACAACACTTCCTGCTGTCTTAAAAAAGTGTACTCAACGTTTTTTTTTTTATTTCAATTTTCAGATATCAAGTACTGCCAAGTGGAGTAACTTCGATCGACGTCACGAACGATAGCCAGAAAATTCAACGAGAGGCAAAGTCAACCACCGATCAATTTTCATGTGTATATAGCAATAACAATAAACTTTCTTCATGGGGGAACACGAGCGTTCACTTTCTGATGTATCGTTTGAAATAAATCTTCTTGTCCTTCTCCTTCCAGAAAAAAAAGAACTTTTACGTATTTTATCCATTCATCGTGAACGTTGTATACATCGTACAAACGATAAAACCTAAACATCGATAGCATTTCAAGTTCAGTACGGTAGTCGGAAGTGTTAACATTGCGTAACCGATCGGAGGGTAAACATTGTCCTGAAAAATTGTCAACTTACACGAGGCATGAACGATTCGGGGAATCGATAAACATAAGGAATACGCGATACGACCGACGTTTTTGCCAAAAGAATTCCGGACCCCGAGGGATCGTCGTTTTGTCACCAACGACAAAATGATAAAAACACTTTGTTATTTCATTCTTCTTTTTTTTTGTCTCCTTATGAAACTAAGATGGGTGGAGTAAATTCCGCGAAAACACCGACTGTTGTGGCAATTTTCGAACTTTGCGTCGCGGGCATAATACCGCTTCCATACCAAGTGAATTAGTTTCATCGGCACGTGCGAGCTATTGCCGTTGCCGGTTCTTAGCGAACAAGGGACCGATTTTAACCGTAAGGTTAAAGTTCCAACAACAAATTATGGACCATTCAGGAACCCGTGTGCGTTGCAAGAGAGACGAAATCAGTTATTCGTATGGCGATGGCGTAAAAATCGGTACGACTGGACGAATGACGCAGACAATACGAGTCAAGAATTCTCCATTGTTTCTGTGCCCTCCACAAATTTTTGTCTATTGTTTGCGTCAAATGATTGCCTTATTTCGATGGATCTAAACTGACCGCGAAGTTACTTAAAAGCTTTAGTTCGCAAAAAGTTCAAAATGGTACAAAAAGTGCCATTTTGGGGTCGAGTTAGAGGTCCGGAATGGTCCGGTACCTCATAGATAGTCAGGAATTGATGCGCGGTTCGTTATTGGATCATTTATCTTATCGCTAGCGTCTGGGCCCGATATACTCACTCGCACGGGGACGTTTGTCCCACTCCGCGAGTCCTTATCGTCAGATCATCGCCAACGCAAGTCGTCAGTTGATCTACAGATTGGGCGGCACGGTATCCATCCGAGGGCAGTCTGGATCGCCTTGACCACCTTAGATCACTCGGACCCAGACAAATTGACATTGACAATCAGTAGTATTTGGCTCACAGTCTCAACGCACACTGTATTAAGAAGATGAAACCGCTAAGGAAAAAGTTGCCGAAGGAATCATTTGATCTTTAACCTGTTTAAAATCGTTATTCTAGTGGCGAGCATTCCGGCGTCCAACTAGTGAAAAAAGTCGAGTCTTCAAATGAAACTTTCATTTATCACAACCAAGCGAACATGCGTCACACTCCGTTCTAATCAACGCGGTATAATTAAAATTAACATTGTGAAAAAACTTCGTTTTAATATTCGAGAAAGTACGACATCTGAAGCATCGATTGCGCCGATTCTTCGAAACACCCAAATAGATTTCGGCTAAAGAACAAGTTGAATTACCGGATAATTCGTTGAACAATGATTTTTTTGACTAATTTGTTAATAACTTTTTTGAAATATTATTACGAAAAATTAATCTTCTTAGCACCTTCTGTATGGTTGATTTTTTTAGACTTTTATTCCATTAGAAAGATGTCGAAATTCGCTCTGAATTTCAGGGGAATGGCACTTTTTGCTAATACTCAGCGACACATCCTCCTTAAACGGAACGTTGTTCTTTTTGTGGAGAGGCTTCAAGGTCTCGAGTCCCCGGTCGAGAAAAGTCTCGATTTATGAGAGAGGGAAAGAGTATCGGTGTGGCAAAATTATGCGACGGCCGCATATCCCTCTGGCGGCGAGATGGATGTAGCAAAGCTATACGCGATGAATGAAAGCGAGACATTTGGGTATATGCGGTTCTCTTTTCCTCGCACAGTTCGCTTATTCTTAGTTCGTTTTGCAGACGCCGCTAGGACCGGCAAGAGCCTCTGGCGTATAGTGGAAGAAGGACCGTTAGCGAGCAAGTTGTTAGTTGCTTAGTCGCATTCGTACTGAAAGTCCTGTCTTAGTAACTACTCTTCAATCTTATAATATATAGAAGTTGATAGACAAAAAAAAGTTGACACGTCTTTCTTATGGCGACACTAATCAGCTTACTACTCGGACGTTTTTAGTGAGAATAAATGGTGTTAAGAAGAAGTATGTATCGTAAATCAATCAGCTGCTGATCGGTCCGAGAAGAGATCCGAGATTGAGTCTTCCGAGAAGAATAGCGGATAGAAACACCGGCAGGCCGGTGATACCAACGGGTTCAGTGGATAAGTCAGTGCAACACAGACATTGACGATACTCTCTTTACTACGCTATGTCAAAGCCAAACAAAGGGTCGTATCACTACAAAATAGTTAGCAATGGGTGAGTTACATGTATGGTTTCGTATGCTCCTCAACCCGTCCAATAAGTGAGATTCATAATACGATAGGGCTTGTTGTCATTTACAAAGGAACTAATCATTACAATGGAAGAGACATGGAGTCTCTTTCTACTGTGATTCAGTAAAACAATTGATCGGGGAATGTAACAGTAAATACGTGTGAAAACGTGTTAATTCGATTCAGAAGAAGTTATTGGTAGTTAACATACTGTGCATGTTTGCAATTTATTAGGCAACAGTTTGCAAAGTAAAAAAACGAGGTCTCCAAGGAAAATGACAGAGAGGCTTCGCCGGTTGCGTTAGTCTTCACATACTTATTTTATTGCCTTTCATAATATTAACAAGCATAATAAGGAAAGACCGACGACAGTGGTTAATGTACAATGAGATTCAAGTTTATAATATGGAATCAACAGTTGTATTCAGTTAAAATTTTGTATGTGAAAGTGGGACAAAATGGGCCAACGAAGCAAAATAGGAGAGTCGCGCAACTCGGATGTTGGGGCAAAATCGGGGCAAACCCAACATTCTTGAAGGTTATAATAGTTTAATTTTCAAGTTTTTATAGCCATTATGTATGCTGTCGATCACTGCTTACATAGGAAATGAACGCGAACGATATTTAATGAAATTCTATGGGACATTTAATGGTTGAGCTAAAATGAACCGATACGAGAAATAAGAATGCAGCAAAATAGGACATTACTTGTATGCTTTTCATTCTGTTTCTTATTCGGTTTGAAGTAGCAACCGTCGGAGAAAATTGCTACGTTTTACTGTTGTCGCTCGGATTTCATAACATTCAACGGGAAATTATGTAACTGTGAGAGTACCCATTGTGAAAAAAACAAGACAGTCATCATCACGATAATTGTGTTCGACAGTCGCGAGTGAATCGGCTTGCTTCAACTTAGCGCTCGAAGGCGAGTACTTGCGTTCACTCGCTCGACACTCCGCATGCTGAATCGTGGATTCCCTATGTTTTAGAAGTCCTCTGAATTACCAGCGTTGTTAAATCGCGATTTTTAACGCGTGGAATACGGTTCAATTGATTATTTGCCGGAACCATTGATAGTGACGCACGCGAGCTGATGTCCGGCACGAACTCGACACGTTGTTGACCAATGACGGCGCGAATAAGCCGGCGTCGGTGTTGTGCGAGATTGCGAAATGTATTCGGGATTTTTTGATATTTTCATTGTTTGAACTCATCAACTTTTTAGGGAAGAAGCAATCTTATGGTTTATGCGATACATTGCGTCTCCGACGTAATATCTTATCGCCATAAATTGTTATTTCTCGCTTTTCTTCGTCCACAGGTTACAGTGCATCGCTTCTGTCACTCGAGTCAACATTCGTTATCCGGATAATAATAAAATTTCTTTACTCGATTTTCGATTTAATAAATACATTTCTTTTTATCTCAGCTTTGTCACTCATATGAAAATTATCACTCGATGATATTGCATATTCTATACTCTATTATACCGGATAGCTGATACTCTTCGGCGTTGACATTGTTTCGTTCATTGAGCATTGGTTGATCTCGATCACACTTCGTTAACCCGAAACGTTCTTTACGCCACGCTGTTCCATTGCTGGACGCGCTAGAGAACAATAATAATTCGAATAATACGTTTGCGTATTAACCGAAACACGTGCGGTTCGGGAATATCGTTCGGGGATCGCATTGTCCGCATTGTAACGAATGAAAATGATACTGAAAATGGCATTGTAGCCGAAGAAACCGATAAGATAATATCATCTGATAAACGTCTAGACTTATCAAATGTCTACCGGTGTTGAAAATCACCACCGATAGACGTCGGTCATTCAACGACGAGTTATTGCGATCAACGAATGTGCTGCTGATATTTAAGTGCGTTATTGTTAAACATTAGTAATATAAGAACGATATTATAAAATCGTAGCGCGATGAGAAATCCGAAAAAGTTACGTTTGAAGATTTATCCCCGGTTAAACAGTAGCGACAAAGTACCGCCATTCACACCAAATTTGTTAAGAGTTGCAAGCGTTGAAGGAAGTGAAAATGCTACAATCGATCCCCCGCTTAAAACGTAAGAAAGTTAAACGACCGCAATTTTTTTTCGACCTCCGAAACTTTTGCACAGTTAATCATTTCGCTCTTTATGTCTGATCAGTCAGACGATCAGAAACGAAGAATAGAAAAAGTTTGAAAATTCATTGTAATAGGATTATTTGAATTTTAGAAAATCTCATGAAACACCGAAGAAACCGACTGAGGAAAAACCGCAAACGGTGTCGCAATTTCAAGTGGTAAGAAATTCAACATTTAACAGTCACAATTTTCGACGCATGTTTTGAATTTTGAAATATTAATCGGCTATTGTTTGCAGTTTCGCCATGCGAATCTCTTCGAAATTTTTCTTATATGCATCGGAATTGTTAGTGCTACGGCCGGAGGATGTCTACTGCCGCCGTGTATCTACATATTTGCCGTAATGATTAATACCATTTCCAACGATGTGTTGGAAAATGCGAAAAATTCGACAATTGGTACAACCGCATCGAGCAATACAGTGATCATCGACGCTGTTCGAGTGTTCGCCATTCAAAATGCTTTAGTCGGTTTGGGTCAACTCGTTTTTACATACATCGCCGTAATGTTGTTCAATTATACCAGCCAGAGACAAGCATTTCGAGTTCGACAATTGTATCTGAAATCCGTATTGTATCAAGACATAAGCTGGTATGATAACGATATGAAGAGTGGAAACGTAGCAACAGAATTGACAGAGTACGTATAACGTTTTCAGAACTCACGATTGCCGGATATTTCCTCAATTTACTTCATATCCGAATGCGTCATGAATTATTCTGCAAACAAATACCTATTATCCTCTCAAAAATACAGTACGATTATTGCACGATATTGCGTACACCAATATCGATATTAAGCTTACACCGTACCCCAGACGTGTCACGAATTATCGTGCGAACAGATAACAATTCTCCTCTCAAAAATAGAATAACATTATTGCACGATATTGCATCAATCGGCTGCATACCTGAATATGTCGTGCATTTTTTTGTGTACAGATAACCATTATCCTCGTAAAAATCAAATACCAAGGTTGGGCGATATTGCAACAATTTACGCTATATCCCAAATGTGCCACGAATTATCTTGCGAACAGATACCTATTATCATTTCATAATAAGCCAAATCCTATGATTGCACGATATTGCGTTACACCATTTTCCTCCAATGTGTTACGAATTATTAAGGTAGTCCGAGCGCGAGATGTTCATTTCGCATAAGTTCGACGAAAATGAGAGAGAATTGCAAACCCTTCTCGATGGTATAAAAAACTGAAAAAATGCATGCATATTAAAGGTACTGGAAAGATTAATTTTACATAATAATAATTCCAAAATATTAATAATAAATTGAAGAAAAAAAAAAAAATTGAACAAATTTCCCGGTAACGCAACTTTATTTTTTTTATGAAAATGATTCGTTAATTTTTTTGAATACGTATGAATTTTTTCAAATTTTTCTGGAGATTTTGATTTTTTTAAATTGGAATAATGTGTGGAAGACACAAAAATTCAAAGTCTTTAGAAAAATCTGAAAAAATTCATACGTATTCAGAAAAATGAAGGAATCATTTTCATTAAAAAAAAGTTGGATTACCGGGAAATTTGTTAATTTTTTTTTTTTTTTTCATCAATTTGTTATTAACACTTTGAAATTATTATTATGTAAAATTAATCTTTCCACTACCTTTAATATGCATGCATTTTTTCAGATTTTTATACCATCGAGAAGGGTTTGCAATTCTTTCTCATTTTCGTCGAACTTATGCGAAATGAACATCTCGCGCTCGGACTACCTTAAGCGAACAGATACCCAATCTCTTCTTAAAAATAGAATGGAAACTGTGTGACGTTACATTCAGACCAGCAACTTGTCGCAAAACATCACATATGATCATTTTTTCGCGTCTCTCACCTATCAGACTCGAAAGCGACATTATGTCAATTTTTTTTTTTAATAATCATTTTTATTGTATGTAAAAAAAAATTGAT
The DNA here is from genome assembly GCA_934046635.1 of Buathra laborator. Lineage (NCBI taxonomy): Eukaryota > Metazoa > Arthropoda > Insecta > Hymenoptera > Ichneumonidae > Buathra > Buathra laborator. Next base: position 10,275,920 of record OW203897.1, read on the forward strand.
TTAATTTTCAGAGACGTCATCAAGTTCGAGGAAGGCATTGGAGAAAAGATTCCAGAATTCATTGATCACATAGCAATTTTCGTCTCCTGCATCATCTTTTCATTTTTCTACGGCTGGAAGCTGACTATTATTACCTTAGCGACTATACCGCTTACCGTCATTGTCGTTGCGATTGTAGCGTGGGTAAGTTAGCAATCAAATACAAGAAAGTTACCATGTATCTTATTCAATTATTTTCTCTTGTTTTTGTCAGATAATTTCAGTACTTTCGAGAAAAGAGTTGGATGCATTTGGTGCAGCGTCCTCTGTAGCCGAAGAAGTTTTTTCGGCAATAAAAACGGTCTTCGCTTTTGGAGGTCAACAGTCTGAAGTAGAAAGGTATAAGAAAAATTTGCTCGTCAGTTATAAACTCAACATGAAGATGGGCTTAGCATCTGGCTGTGGCTTTGGCTTCCTATGGCTCGGTATCTACGCGAGTTGCGGACTTTTACTATGGTTTGGTGTCACACTGATTCTGGAACAACGACATTTGCCCGTTGAGGAACGAGAGTACGATGCGAGTGTCCTGTTTTCGGTGAGAATTTGAATTGTCTCGTTATAACTTGCCTAACGGGAAATAAAGAAAGTTATTATCGGGAGAACTCCAATCATTCATTCAATCAGTTTGGTTATCGCTATCTTTGCATGCGCTTTGCTCAGTTCATACCGCGTACCGTACAAACGTCTAACTATACCGCTACAATAAGTCTGGCGGCGCGACAATATGCAAACTGAACTTTTTGAATAATCTCTTGTTGATAAATGCTATTTTGTTCAACGTGAAGTGACACCCACTCGGTCGGTATCAGAAACTGTAAGCCTATTTCGTTGAAGGCGAGTCAAATTACGGACAAAGATAGACGGTGGCTTATTTGGTTTACTGGTTCTCTAGGCAACGACGTTTTCATTTTTCCGAAACCTCGTATGTTTTGATAAAAAACAGAAAACAAAAAATCGGTTAGATCTTTCGTACTCGTGACGCCTTAATCGAAGTGTCACTTCACCTGAATGTGAAAAACCGACGGCGGATTTAGTTATCTACTATTTTTTAATTATCAATCAACCAATTTCAAGCTCCTTACTCGCTAGTCGTGCGATAAAATAAGTTTAACATATTCGAAAACTATAAAAAAAATGTCGTGATGTAAAGTTACTAGAGTTCCATTGCGGCTCAAAGCATTAACAGATGACTTGTATTTATGACAGTATATTTTTAAGATAAGCATGGCGTGTAGAGATAAATAGCTTGCAGAAAATACTCGCTTAACACCTTCGTATGCATATCGAAGATTCGAAACGGTGGCGGCATTATCGTGTTTACATGACGCTATATGCGAATATTTTTCTACTGTTCGCATTAGAACAGAGCCCCTTAAGGCTCTAGTGAAGTCCCAAGGAATGTATTTTTTTCAGCCAAATTTGAATAGATATTCTAAAGATCGAAACCTTTTTTGGTACAGACTTTCTTCTGTGTGATGTCTGCTGCGATGCACATTGGCGCAATCTCACCCTACATCGAGGCTTTTTCGGTATCGAAAGCCGCGGCATCGAAAATTTTTGCAGTCATCGATAAGGTATCCATGATTAACAGTCAGGATCCTAATGGCGTCAAGCTGGCAGCGTTTCAAAATTCAATCGAGTTTAAAAATGTCGATTTTGAATATCCTTCAAGACCGGGCGTTAGGGTGAGCTATTAAAATTGACAATTATCATTAACTGAAAATTGTAATACTCATAAGTTATATTGTAAGACGATGATTCTGGTTTAAATTACAGGTCTTAAAAAAATTAAACCTCCGCATCAAGAAAGGCGAAACCGTGGCACTAGTGGGCCATTCCGGATGTGGCAAATCGACGTGTATACAACTTCTTCAGAGGTTCTATGACCCACTTAATGGACAGGTAATTTTGGAAGTTGGGAAGACACATAACGAAATATTTCATACTCTTTCATTGTTGTAACTATACATCAGCTGAATGGATGCCTATCTTTTTTTTTTCAATTCATTACAATGTACTGAAGATTCTGTTCGACGGTCACGATTTGCGAGAACTCAACATCGCCTGGTTGAGAAGCAATGTAGGCATCGTGGGTCAAGAACCGGTGCTATTTGACACAACGATTGCGGAGAATATACGTTATGGAAACTTGGATGCTACTATGGAAATGGTCGTGGAAGCTGCGAAGAAATCAAACGCTCACGATTTTATCATGAAACTGCCATCGGTAAGTGTCCTAATCTGTTCCACAAATTTGACAAATTAGACGGCCGGTAAAGAACAGCCAATCATACGAAGCATATCATACCACTTGCAGCCAATTATGCTATCGGCGGTGATGCGATACCGATATTGATGAGAACAATCAGTGCTCATCAATCAATTAAATTAATTAATTTGATGTATTGAATGAATCTACGATTCCGGCCGAAATCATCCATTATTTGTTGTATTCAATGATCACGAAATCAAATTATGCAGATTTTTTTCTTCATCTAGAAATATGATACGTTGGTCGGTGAAAGGGGCGCACAAATGTCTGGTGGACAGAAACAAAGAATCGCTATCGCACGAGCACTGGTTGGAGACCCGGCAATTTTACTTTTGGACGAAGCTACTTCTGCTTTGGATAATCAAAGCGAATCGAAGGTTCAAGCTGCACTTGACAAGGTACGAAGCTTCCTGGAACCCATGAATGACTCAACCCAAAAATTATATGACGGAGCGACCATATCTCTTTTGTTTATAAGGCCCATCAAGGAAGAACCTGTATAATCATTGCACACAAACTGACAACCATACGCGATGCCAGCAAGATAATCGTTCTTTCGGAGGGGCAAGTTATAGAGGAAGGGAAGCACAAAGAATTGATGGAACTTAAAGGATGTTATTACGCTATGGTTGTTGCACAAGATTCGCAAATATCGCAATCGCCGGGTCTACAGGTCTCAACAAATACGCGAGAAGATGAAATTGACGAAGATCTCGAACCAATCACAATAAAGACCGAGGTATGAAAGTACATCTATCTAGTAGAAGGAGAGGAAGAGATAGGTGCGGTATCTATGATGTCGTCATAGATGTAGAGTTAACCGTTGGGTTCGGTGTCTCTTTTTCCATCTTCAATTTTTTTTCGATTTATCATTAAAAAGGAACCCGATGAAGAAACTGAGTCGAAAAAAACTAGTAAGGAAGTAGGAATGTGGAAAATTTTGAAGCTCAATAAGCCCGAATGGAAGCCGTTGGCCGTCGCAGCAATCATGTCGATAGTAGTTGGTTGTTCGATGCCTTTGTTCTCTATATTATTCGGAGACATGTTGACGGTATGTATGGTTGATACGCGTCAACACTTTTGCAAAATTTGAAATTGCTGTATCAGATTTTTCTTGTGATTTTAGATAGTATCAAATCCTGACGAAGATACAATGAGAAACGAATCAATCAAGTATTCATTTTACTTTCTGGCATTTGGTGTTATTATCGGAATAGCGACGTTTATTCAGGTACTGTCTTTACGATAGTTGCACGTCTACCTGAAAGTTTCTTAATTTTTAATTATTCTAAATATTTACAGATTTTTCTGCTGACTATTGCAAGCGAAAGCCTTACGACGAGACTCCGGGGCTTCGCATTCCAGGCAATGATCAAACAAGAAATGGCTTGGTTCGATGAACCATCTAATGGAGTCGGTGCCCTTTGTGCGAAATTATCGACAGAGGCGGCGGCGGTTAAGGGAGCGACCGGTCAACGTATTGGCACGGTAATCCAATCCGTCAGTTGCCTTGGACTCGCCATTGGATTATCCCTTTATTACGAGTGGCGCTTAGGTTTGGTTGGAATGACGTTCATGCCGGTGATGTACATAATAACGGTTATGCACGATCGTGTTTACAAAAAAGAAACACTGAATTATTACAAGTGTTTGGAAAAATCAACAAAAGTACGGAAACTTGCATAATTTCACGATTATTTTTAATTGTTCTATGTTCACGTCTCACATTTCACAATTTTGTTTTTCGGTCAACAGATCGCACTTGAAGCCGTTAGCAATATACGAACGGTGGCGGGTCTCGGACGTGAAGAAGTATTTTACAAGAATTACGTAAAGGCCGTCATACCTGCGTTCGAATTGGCGAAGAAAAACACTCATTACCGAGGTCTCGTGTGCGGGTTATTCAAGTCAACAGGTTTTTTGGCATATACAGCGGTCATGTATTACGGTGGAGTTTTGACACAAAACAAGGATATGGAATTTGCATCAGTTCTCAAGTAAGTTAAACTATAAGTGACTCTTACCAAGGAACTGAAGTGCGTGTTCCAAAATTATTTTTCATACCTTCCGACAAATAGAAACGGAAATTATGAAAAAAAAGGTCGTATCCCTTTTTGACTCGATGTTCGTACATATCTTATTCTTAGCTGATTTTGAAGCGTTAATTGAGACTGTATTCGTTGTTTTCACCCTGATTTCGTTTTCAGAACAGGCGAAGCTCTTGTTATGGGTGTGATAATCGTCGGAGAGACAATCATATTTGCGCCGAATTTTCGAAAGGGTGTAATAGCCGCAGGTAAAATAATTGAACTTCTAGAAAGAGTTCCGAAGCTTCAGGATCCCATGGAACCCAAACAAATTTGCGAGGTAAACAATAAGATTTTCGTAAAAAGTCTTCAGAATACGAAAGCATACGCCGTAAATAAATTCATTGATGTTCAATAAGGTATTATCAATATTTCTAGAAAGATCAAGCTGACGTAAGCTTCAACAGGGTTTCTTTCGCGTACCCCACGCGACCCGACGTCACAGTGCTGAATTCTCTGAACCTCGAAGTACAATCTGGAAAAACGATTGCTTTGATAGGTTCAAGTGGTTCTGGAAAAAGTACGGTTGTCAAGCTTCTTGAACGTTTCTACGATCCACTCTCAGGCACTATTGTAAGCAGTTCCTTCTCTTTAAATTCGTTTAACAAAAATCTTATGCAATTCAACGGTTCAATGAAATCAAATGAAATAATGAATTAACAATGAATTACTGGTAAATTTTACCAGAATTTTATTAATGGCACGAATATCGCCTCGGTTACGCAATCTTCGCTCAGAATGTCATTCGGTTTGGTGGAACAAGAGCCGATGATATTCGCCAGAACAATTCGAGAGAATATAGCGTACGGTGACACCACGAGGGACGTACCAATGGAAGAAATAATCGCTGCGGCGAGGAAGGCGAATATTCACAATTTTGTAACTTCGCTGCCGTTGGGTTACGAAACTGATTTGGGTAACAAGGGTACGATGCTTTCGGGTGGACAAAAACAGCGAGTTGCCATTGCCAGAGCGCTCGTCAGAAGTCCAAAAATTCTTTTGTTGGACGAAGCAACTTCCGCTCTGGACACCGAAAGCGAAAAGGTATGTTCGCAACATAACGTCATTGTCCGAAACCGGTTTTGGTACTCCTGACAAACTTTCTGGGTTTTTTTTTCTCATAGATTGTACAAGCCGCCCTCAACGAGGCGAAGACTGGGAGAACATGTATTCTCGTTGCTCACAGATTGTCGACAATCAGGGATGCCGACATGATATGTGTTTTCAGCCAAGGATCGATCGTAGAATTCGGCAGTCATGACGATCTCGTTCGAAATGGGGGACTCTATTACGAAATGCTTTGTTTACAGAATGGAAAAAAACCATAGAAGAGTCTTTAATTTAGCGCAATGAAAATAGTATTACAAACATTATTTTATCAGTTTTTAAGCAATCTCGGATCATTAAGATCGATAAAAAACATCGACATGTATGAAAATTAGTAAATTCTAACATGTTTATGAAATTCAACGTGTGCAAAAATCGTTTACACGAATTACAGTGAGGTAATTCACAACTTGTGCGACTTTACTACGGCCGAAAATTCGGACCAAACAGAACGCTTGATTTAATTGTTAATTCCATTTGTTAAACATTCGCTCAAGACGTACACGAGTCAAATACGATAATAAAAATTGCGTCGTCACTTGGCTTTTTTTTTCGTTTTTTTTTTAAATATATTTCTTATAAATTTAGTACAGCAATTGAATGTGTCGATATCGCATAATCGATCGAAGGGTAAAACATTATTACGAGATATTATCGATTTACGTGAGCCATGAATGGTTTGAAAAATAATAAATGTACCGGAATCGTCACAGTTGTTGTTGAGAGTAAAATTCGTGACTTGAAAGTTCGCGGTTTTGTCACGAATAACGATAAAAACGATTCTTCACTTTATGTTTTTTTGCGACTTCCACATATTACCTTACGTTCAATAAATTCCTCGATACGAAAAACCCCGACTGTTACGATAGTGTAATGCATTTTGAGTCGAGGAATAGAAACGTGTCGATTATTGCGCATATTATCTCCACACATAACAGTTTTCCAGAAAATCAACAATCTTTCTGTCCGTTATAACGTCATTTCCATTAGCGCACTCGGTGAACTTGGTCAGTTTTTCTTTTTTTGTTTTTAATTTATCGAATTATTCAATTCCTAAGATATTGAAAGACGGCGCAAGTGGAACCCATGCAGTAAAAATTGAATATTTCACACAGCGTGTATGAACATTCTGTGGAATTAGAGTGCATACTGTGGGAAATAATTCCTTATAGTGCTATACTCACTGCGTGAAATTTCCAATTTTTTATAGCGCGGCTCCGACTAGCCTCGGTCTCTCCTGAACAGCTATTTGTTCGCAGTATAAACACCGTAATGTACGCGTAGTTATATTATCTATTTCGTGCGAGTGAACGGTCTAAGCAACGATTAATTACAATGCAAACAATGCGTCGTTTATTAATAAGTTCTTGAATGAGGATGTGACGTTACAGCGAGCTTATCACAACGGGGGAAGCTAAGCAGCCGCTCATTGAAAAGTCGTCTGTCTGGCTTGCAGGCTCTATGCAACGAGGCTTACGCAAACTCATCGTTCTACTGATCCGTATTGGCGTGTCTGACGCGCGCTGCGCCTTACCTACTTAAAAGTAGAAACTACGACGTCGACTCGCCATCGATTCGCCGTCGGAGTCCGAATAAAATCTTTTTTCCCCGCTCCTCCACTCGACTTTTTGTTCGATAGTTTCAATAGTTTACGATTTTTGAAGTATTGAAGTGAAACCTTTGAAGTATTATTTAAAGGGAAGAGCAAAGCATTAAAGAATATTTCAGTAAACCTGAAAAACAGTATCTTCGATTTAAAGCGCTATAAAAGGTTTTTTTTGGATGCTTGAAATACGCAGTATTTCAAAGCTATAAGAAAGTCTGTGAATTTGCTACTGTAAGTCAAAGGGCAAAGAAAATATGTTTTTGGAGGAAATTGCACCGCTGAAATGATTCGAATTTAAAAACATGAGATTTTTATGCTTTATTATTGATCGTGAAAGAGTTAACTATGATCGGCTCTATTGCAGAGGGAAAACCTCTAAGGCACACATATCTCATTAGACAATTTCATCAAGCATACACATTGCATACAATGCATCGTCGGTATTCCTATCGTCTGTTCGAATGATCGAAAGATACAGCGTGAATAACATTTCAAAGAAAAAATAGTTAAAAAAAAAACCATATAAACGATAAGATTTTGCGCGAATTAAAAACTGGTAACAAAGATCGTCAGAAAGTTAAGAAAAATCTTGAAACTTTTAATTAACGTAAACCGCAAGCGGTTGCTGAATTATTCGTCGAGATGTTGCTGATCGTTCGGTACTCCCTCGGTAATGGTTCATTTTATCCTCGACCTACTTGCGCCGACGAAATCGCCGAGGCATCGAAAATTTTCATCCTCTCGGCTCTCTTGATGTCGGCCCGCATATTTCAGGCCACTCGAATATTCGAACAAAACGTTGGTTCGTGTATCGATACCGTCCTCACAACATTTGTGCATAACAGGTAGCCTGGCCTCCGGGGCTCAGTACGACGTAGTTTTATGTACCGTGATACAGTTAGCAGATTTACTTAATGAACGAACATTCTGTGGTATTGCGGCAGATCGTGCAATACCGTCGCAACGACGCAGCGCACGCCTTGAATAAGTTTCGATGAGAAAATGCATTGTTTTTTACTTCTCAAACGAAAAATATGAGACCTACAATTTTTTTTATTGAATACCGAGAAATTAATAAAAAATGAATATAGTCATTCTCTGCAATCAATGAAAATCGACTATTACAGAAATCGGTTTTACCCTTGAATTTAGTTATTCAAATTTCGCATATGATTACGGAAAAATGAAAAACATACACAGTCGGTAACGAAAACTGTAATTATTTTTCTATTCAATAAAACTTTACAGACGAAGAAAAATCCATTTCGAATGTTGAAAGAAAATTGTCTTTACCTGTAAAAGACATTTTTTTTCACTCAAAACTGTATGGTTTTGCAATGAAGTTTGTTACAGTTTATGTTACCGACGGTGGTAATTCGTATTACCTTAAAAAAGGTTAGAAACCTTTTACTCGTTGTTGAAAGCTCCCTAAATCATTGTTACCGAAAGGACTATTTCGTAACATGGTGCAGGCTAAGCGCCCACCGCGCAATTGTCCAAAAGAGATTAAAAAAATGCAACAAAGAGTGACAAAATAATAAATACTCGTGTAACAGGGTCAAAAGGTTACGAGCGGAGGGAACATTGCATAACCGGAGCGAGAAGGGTGAACAAGGCTGCGGTACCGGTGGATATCACGCTTATACATAACCTCTTTCAGGTTATACCTATATCTACCTAATACCGTGCTCCGCCAGCAGCTCCGACATCACCAGAAGTAGCGGTGCAAATCTATCTATACGAGCAAAATGACCAGAACAAACCCAGATGCGCCGAGCGCATGCAGCGCAGTAGATATAGTAACTGAATAACCATCTATAGACCAACCTACGATTCGAATGTATAACTGGCAAAAAGCGGAACACCATTATTTATTATGCCTGTATAATCGAACGCGTATATACCCTCGACTAGGGTATCTACGTCGGATGGTATATTTATCTACGCTCCAAGCCGGGGGTATGCATCGGAAGAATTTATGCTCACCAACACACAAATAGAATCTATTCACATTACGATAGTGGCGGAGAAAGGAAACGGTGAATCGGCGAATGACGTCACTGGGGGGTGTGTGTGTAGTACAGCGAGCTCTGTTTCTCGTCGTTGCAAATACGTGCCAGAGGATGACGCTAGCGGGCTTCGCCGTTGGCTGTCGAGAGTCCGAGGGGGTGCAAAGGGGTACGAGCGGACTTTTTTTTTCTTTTTCTAGCAACGCGAGAGAGAAAACGCGTCAGGAAGTGCGAGAAAGAAAGTTTTGGCCAGAAATTCGGAGAGAGAAAACAGAAAAGCGTGGGCACAGACCGACCATTGAAGAAAAAAAGAAACCACCCCCAATATCTTAGTTCTAGAAGTTTCGATAAAACAAGAATTTTGAATAGTTACAGATTTCTAAATGTCAGCCATCAAATAATGGCGTTTAATTTATTATTTAAGTCGCCAATTTTCTATTTTTATTAATTAATTTATTAATAAATTAAACTATAATAACGATTAATCGATGCAAAAAAAATGTGAAGAATTCTTCTAATATTGACTCTAAAAATCAATAACTGTTAAACGATAAAGCGAAAAAAAAAATTGGCTAATAAATAGGTAACAAGATAAACAGGTAACTCAGCCTTGTTGATATTAGCCTCTGTGCTCTTCTAGCGCCTCGCATGCAAGGGGGTACGTGATAAAAAGAGCCAACAGGATGGAGCACTTTCCAGGCGCGCAAAAAAGTTCTACGCTCATCTATATGCCGAGTAAAATTGTCGAAGAGTCAGCAGTGTAAGTGAGTGCGAAACGTGAAGCAACCGTTCCTGCACACCAATTGGGTCCCACGGACCCGGTGTGTATTTTTTAGCTCGAGGGTGCAAGCGAGCCGGAGCTATACTAAAGCGAGTCTATACGACACAATCAACCGTATGTACGTTCAGAGTTTCTGTATGAAAAAGCAGGCTGTTTCTCTCACACATACTGACTTGTGCTGCGCGAGGGCGGCGTCCGAGAGAGCCAAACGACCCTTTCTAGTATCGGGCAAAGTGGTGCAAAAGGGACCGCGTTATCTACTCGATAAGGGGTGCAATAGAGAGGGTAACTTCGATTCTGTAAAAGGGGTGCAAGAGAGTTAGCTTACATTGGCTGGAATGGCGAAAGAGAGTCAGAGTTTAGAGTTGGTCGAAGGAGGGAGGCGGAGGGGGAGGGGTTACGTGGGCTATAGTGGCGCATATACTGTTTGCATGGGTATATAATGTATGTATTGGTAGCAACGCAGCCGGAGGAAGAACCGGTAGAAGGGCGAAGTAGCCGAGGGGTGCGAAGGGTAAAGAGGTTCCCCAGCTGCTACGTCACGTGATTAGCCAACAGCATCAGTAGTATAGGGAAGCAGTAGGTTTCGCGGACGAGGCCGCGAGAGATAGGAGGCGAGGGGGTTAGATACGAGAGAAGGGCTCAAAAACCACCGGTATAGGAGTATATATAGCTATTGGATTACATATATCGACTGCTATGAAACAGAGGGGCTTAACTCACATTGATCTATAGGTTGAATGGGAAAAGATAAGACCTTATGATTCTTACCAACATATATATCAACATGCGATATATGCTATGGGTGTATGTATATACGTCGAATACAGTGAGGTCGAGGTAGCATAGAGGGTGCAACGTCACTGGCTACGCCTCCGCGGAACTGCGAGCCGATCGATGAACGAGGGGTTGGCCCGGTTAAGGTGCTCTCACACAATAACTCTCGGCCGCGTGGGGTTGAGGCAGTACAGGGCGAACAAGTGCAAAGGCGCGAAATTTCAAAACACCCACACGTTTACTTAAGGCTCTTTCGACGATTTTGAGAACGAGACGAAGAAAGGAGTGCATTTTTTCAACTTGTCCTTCGCAAACTGCTAACGAAAGGTTTTTAGTTCGATCAACGAGTAAAAAAATAAGAGACAGAGAAGAGAATTAAAAAAATAGTTTTTTTTGTCAGGCGATATATTTGTAGCTGTTAAACTGTTAGATTATTATTTATTAAATTATTTGACTATATCGTTGATTAAAATTGTTAATGCTCCAGAGTTGGGAGGCGAAATGTGACGCAATAATACTAATGGCAGTGCGAGAATACTAATGAGCACAGATGAGAGACTACGAGAGGTGTTTCATCAACATTCATTAAAAATTGCGGCCTCAATTAGGGTTTTTTTTTTTTTTAAGAAAAGTGTATGCAAATTTTAACACCAAAAATTCTGCATAGTTAAACGATTTGGTGAAACGTTTATAAATATATCCGCTTTTCGAGAGTTGTTATTTATTTTTGAGAATTATTGCTTTTTTGTGTTCAAGAGATTAAGATTATTTTTTTCTTAAGGTACATGCTTCTCAATATAGAAATGTTATGCAACACCAAAGATTTACGTAACCGCTTCGATCGAAGTTTTCGTGAAAAACCCGAAGGGTTAAAGAATGATTCAATGGTTTTAAAAAAAAATTATTCCAGACCAAAAAATTGTGGAAACCACAAAGATCTCCTCAAAAATTGATCTGAAAGAATTGTAAAATAGTTATGTAAAAAATTCCATATCTACTTCAACCCTACAGTTCTGTTAGAAGTCTTTCTTCTGGTCGATTTTTCCTTCCTCACTCCCTATAATTTTTCAATTATTGTCTCGTAACCCTCAAAAAAATTCAGTTTAAATTTCATCGTACAAAATCAAAGCCGTTCTATACCTACGAGAAATCGTCGACCAATGAGAGACCAATGAAAGCCGACGTCCAACGACGCCGGTTTTTTTTTTGCCCCCGATTCGCCCCGAACTACAATGGCGAAGGAGAGAGATAGCGAGAGAGAGAGAGAGATAGAGACGCGCGGAGTCTTTCGACACGACGCCGCGCACGGTACCGTGAGTGAACCTCCCTTCAGTTTGTTATCGGCGCTCGTACGAGAAACACGACATTGCCACCCAAGCATCGTCGGTGAAATTGCAAGAAAAAAAAAAAGCCAAAAATTTTACAAACAAAACAAAAAATCCAAAAATAAAAACGGAAAAAATAATCACCATCAAAGCATCGAGATAGAGGTCCGAAAAAAGAAGTATAAGAGCGCAACTTTTAAGCGGAAGTGGACGCAAACGGGGGGGAGGCTCGGGCAGTAGCCAAAAGCCGCGGAAAAATCGTCTCGTCGAGGCCGACAGTCTAGCCGGTGGTGAAATTAGAAACAAGCCGGGGAAAGCGCGCACAAGCGGTATACATGGGTCCGAAATCCGCAAGGCCCGCCTCCATACACACCGAGTACAACACGAGCCTCCGAAATCTCAAGAGTATCAAATTTAAGTAATCGATAATATAACATCAATAACATAAATTCAAATTGGATATATATATATATTGTACAACTGTACATTGTTGAAATATCGTACGAAATACGATGCGAACGGGAGTTTGAAATTACGCGAAAAGCGTGAAAAAATCGTCGAAAAAAAAAAAAAAAGTGATTACCAACAAAATTATCATCGCAAATTTCATATTCCAAAGTCAGAAAAACCAAAAGTATCTCAATGGCATTAGATCTTATTTCCAATAATTGACTTTTATTCGCATTAAAAAAAATCAAGAGAGAAGAAAAAAAAACGAAGTTTCAACGTTTTCGAGTCAACGAGTCAAAGAGAGTGTGGCAAGTTTTTTTTTTGCTCGTAAGATATAGGGTACGAAAGTTTGCCACGAGAAATCATCGAGGGCTGTGCTATATAGTATATCTATATATATATACACACACATATATATATATATCTTCACACAAGAGCTACGAAATTCTCAAAGTTTTCGTCCTCGTGTCCGTATCGTCAAATCCCGGAGAATTGGATCGTGCGCGCGCGTTCTCTCACGTGTGTGACTGTGTGGTGTGTGTCCGTGCGGACTTGCCAGTGAGTTTGGATTCGCGATTGTGTAAAGGCTCGAGAAGAACGTCGAGTAAAAGGAAAGCAATAGCGAGAGGGGCGTCGCGAGCTCGTATGGTCCGCCAGAGGAGTCTCTCACTCTCAGGAAGAACAATAACACACAACAGTCAATATAACACCATAATCTATACATATATATACATATAACGACCTTTTTTTTTCTCCGAACAATTCGCTTCCCAAATACGCGAATTTTGCTCGGGAGGCTTCCAGTTATCTCCGTAACGTTCCAAGAATAATAGTAATTCGTCAAAGCTTTCGAGGCGATTTTCCGGGACGAAACTTGATGGTCCGACCAGTAGGGGATTTATCTACTTTGTTTCTACTTGAATCTTCGCGGGAAACTCAACGCGATCAGTATTATCCGGTCAATTGATTAATTAAGCGAAAGGAAAACAAAATAAAAAATCGAAAAGATCAACAACGACGGGATAATTTTGTTGACGCGTGGTTGATTAACGGCGAACCGGTCGAATCCGTTTTCACTGGCCATTTGGGTGCTACGACGTCGTCAACGACGAGAAACGACGACGACGACGACGAGGGAGGAGGAGGCGAAACGACGCTGAATCGCCGCGGCAATCGAGTCTCGCGAGACCCGCGAACGGGGAAGCCAACGATCAACCAAACGCTCCCGCTTCGTATAAAAATTTTAATTATTTGATTTAATTCGTCGTGCGAAAAAATAAAAAAATTTTAAATTTCATCACCGATACGAGATACCACTGAAATATTACTATATTACTAATAAAAAAAACAAAACGAAGCTCAACTATTAACTGTCGCGAGAGTTCCTGAAGAATTTATCAAAAAAAAATTAAATTAAAACACTGAAAACGACAAACGAGGAAAGCAAAGGAAAAAAAAACTGCGACGATTTGAGGATACAAAAAAAAATATATATATACGATATTTTTTCAGGATAAAAAACGAATAATCGGATAAAGTTTTTACAAAAAAGAAGACGTGGTCAGAGTGAAAGAAAAAGAAAACCCGAAGGAAAGATATCACGAATGATAGGAAGAGATAAATATATTGTATAAAATGCCTTCAAACTAAGGAATGCCTTCCATCTCGTACGACTGTAATAATTTTCTACTCGAAGAATTTACATCGTCGTCGTTATTACGAAGCAAGGATCAACGCAAAGTTCGTATTTCGGATCCGCACTGTTCTTCATCATCGTCGTTGTTACTTCGTGATTGTTTAATAACGCAGTGAGTTAATTATTTCGAGCAACGATAAACAGTGAGACAAGCGGAACGAAGGATATAGTCGAAGAGATAATAACAAAAAGAAGACGAGGAATAAGAAGAAAAGAAAATAAAGTCTCGAAGAGAACTTTTGTTTACGTTGTAACTAAAGGTATAGAAATAGAGGTACGAGAATGGTGACAAAGTCCGAGAACGCGCGTAACGGGCACGAGTTGGCACCCTTGAACGAAGAACGACAGGGTGCACACAACGTGACCATAGTCGTGACCTCCAATCAGAATGCTGCCACTGCTGGACAGGATGGAAGTGAAAACAGAGCTGCGTGGAGCGGAAAGATGCAATTCTTCCTTAGCATCATTGGTTACAGCGTTGGACTCGGTAATATTTGGAGGTTTCCGTATTTGTGCCAGAAAAATGGGGGTGGTAAGTTTTTTTATCACATCTTTCTAATATTCTCAATGAATTACTCGAAAAATTAACTCGAATTCGTATCCTCGAGAATTTTTTTTTTCATTTTTGTTATCGGGTTGACGTGAAATCGGCTCGGTCGGTAACGAAAACATGTTTCAAAGTTCTCATGTTTTCCAAAGGTCTGAGATATTGTTGGGTAAATGCAAATCATTGGGGGGTTTCTTTAAATGTTATGCAGAGGCTGATAATAATTCTAATAATAAATTGAATTTTTGTTATCGATTGAGCCATGAGGATTAGTTTCATGGTGATTTAGTTTTATTTCCGTGGTTAAAAATTCGTTTTAACACTTTTTCGTGCAAATGTACTTTTTAAATGTGGCAAAAAAAATCCGGCAATGGCTATATTTAAAATAGTATATAGAAAAAAAATCTGTACTTCTTTCACACGGTTTTGTGTTATCATTTTAACGGACCAGATGTACAAACGTGAAAGAGATAATTATCATTTGCAGACATAAAACAAACACGTAACACCATTCAGCTGATATGAAACGGGATTGTTTCTAATTAACATTTGTACCGACTGTTTAACTTCTGTAAGCCCAGCGATAATAGAATTTCGGGAAGAGTTCAACAAATTAAATATCATCATGTTACGAAATCGAACTCTACAAATTCACACGAGATTTTTCATGGGGACGTTGTGAAATATAAAATGAAACCATTTTTCTGAAATTCTTGTTCCGTGATCGGGACGCAGATGTAATTTCGCAATATTTAAAAAATAGTTACTTCTTCAAAGACATTATATTTTTAATCAAATACAAGCTATTGGACGAAACTCTTGGGAACATTTTTTTCAAAAGTTTTGATATTCCGCGCCAAGTTTTTTATTTTCAAATTAATCGCACATTTTGCAGAGAAAAACAGGACAAAGCAGTCTACTTAATCGCGAATAATGATCGAAGGATTGTCGTTAAAAAAAGGGGTATTAATTCGCGAAACATAATATCCGTCCGCTTGATGCGCAATTGGCAACAAAAACTGCGTCTCGGCTTTGCGTTTTTAATATCATTTCCGCACTGTTTCGGAAGGAGTGACGAATAAATCTTTAATTCGATCATTGCACAAAGTTTATGAAAATTTGATCCGTCAATTGTTGGAAAATTCATAAGTGGCGTTCTTCGGGGACGTCAATTATTTCGCATCTCATTTCCCCCGCGATTTTTCATTCTGTTGTACGTTCGAGCGTAAGAACGGAGGGGGTAGTTAATCGAGAGCTCAGGACGCGAAAGACGACAAAAGAGTTACATCAGAGCTCTTCTACCGGGTCGGTGCGATCAATTCTACGTCGTTCGGGGATTCTCTAACCCAGATTCGACTTGCCTACTTCAGTGAGAAAGTCAATAGGCTCGGATGGCGAACCAGCAGCCTGTAGTTCTCTTAGTCCTATATAACTTATTTCGCGTTAGAATACGTCGATTGCTATCTCGGCGTCGGCCACCAACTATCAAAATATTGACGGTTCACAGACAGGCAATTTTGTACGGTTGTAAAATCACAAATGTGCCTATATCAGCAAATACGAAGTATTCTTAATTGGCGGCGAAGTTGAATAACAAATATGATGAAAGAGCTTATGCTGCGATCGTGAAAAATCGCGAGTGCCGGTCTTTTTTTTTATCGTCTTCGTTTTAAAATTAATTTTTTTTTGCTAATAAAAATTAACTTTTTTCTCTGCGATTTTCAAAAATCGTTACTGCCGGTATCTTCTTTTTATTGATTTCTGTGTAAAATTAATGTTTATCCTCCTAATAAGAATTAATTTTTGATTCACGAGGTCAAGGTTTCGTGGAGGCATACGGGTCAGGGAATGACTTTCCCGGCGCTCTACCGATTTATCCCCTCGAGTCATTCACGGCTCTGTTTAGTTGCACCCTCTTCAGTCTCGGAGAGTTTTCTCTCGCCTTCCCTAGTTTGCTCAACGTTCGGAATGTACACTTCCTTTCTCTCGCTACACCCGTAAAAGCTGTTCGAGAAACGCGAACGTGTGCACGAAATTTCATCGTATCACGGTACGCGTGTACTTCGCTTCCGTACAGCCAGACGCACAGAAGCACGGGATCAACGACCCGTTAGTCCTGTGATTATGGTTGTCAGCAAATTTGGGTTACCTGCTAAACGATCGACGATACGTGCTCTGTCACTGTCCCCCGACGATCAATAGGCACACGATACCGATCACGCGTTTATATTTTTTTTTCTATTTCATTTGCACGTACAATATTTACAACGCAGTTGTCCGATACCGTTGTCTCGGTGAATTGGTCACAAGTTCGCGCCGATAGGCTCGATCATTGACGTCATTTGAGGACGGAGGACAGTTTTAAAGAGTGCAAAAGATTATATTGCGCATTAAACGACGATAGCGTCACGTACGAGAAAAAAAACCTCGAGATATTGAAAAAAAATTTCATATTCCGAGTCATATTCCGAGAAAGATGCAAGTTGATTTAAAGTTCGAGTAGTTGAAGTTCAGTTATTTCAGTCGTGTTTGCAATTTTTATATTATTCAATATCACCACAATTAATGATAACAATAACGATATGACGACCGAACGAATAACGATAATCGTGTAATATTAACGGCATTTCTGTCACAACCGATGCAAATTTCTTAATTAATTTATTCTTGATATTCGTAGGTAATAGTATAAATTAATTAATAACAGTCCTATTATTACGAGTGACTCGAATTTCTTTCGTTCTCACCGTATCCAATCGTTATACCGTTCGACATCTATTTTTGACCACTCTATGTTAAACGTCCTCCCTCCGCCTTCGTTATATATATTCTTGGCGTTTCACCGTACATCACGATGAACGATATTTCCGTAACTATAATTCCGGAATTCCCATGACTAAGGAATATATCTCGAGATCTCACGAATCAGCTTCACGTAACGTTTGAGTTTCGAGCTCTGGGCGAATCCGTGAATAATCGAAGTGAGATGAGAAAACGACACGAGGCGGACCTTCACAGAATTCTCATACGTTTTCACGAACATTGAGCTCAAAAATCTCGGGAAAAAACGAGTTTATCGAATTGCCAAAGTTCTCGATACAAATAACTATCTGCTACTCCATGGATTACTTATTAATAAGTGAAAAAAAAAAAAACTGTATAACAAATTTCAGCTCATTATCTCGAAATTTTCGAGAGTTAAAGCTTGGAACGCAAACACGTATTTTCGAAAAAAAATTCAAAATTTCATAAATTTTGGACTCCTCGACGGTTTCATGTCGTGTTTAATTCCAAATTTTATTAATTCACAGTTTACGTGTAGTTAAAATTTAAACCCAATATCTAGAAAAATGCGCAAATCAGAGCGCTAATAGGTATTTTTTAATGAAATTTCCGAAACCACTTTTCTCGAAGTGTTTTGAGTATTTCGACAATGAAAACCTCTGAAACAATTTTTTTCACAAATACGAAGCTTCTTCTATAAGGAATCAAAAGAAATTAATCAAATTATCCAATTTCGTTAATTTGCCTTTTCAGGAAACGACTAAAATTCATACTACTCATAGCCATTCGGAGAATCGAGAAAAATTCCCCGAGACGTCTTTCCTGTTCCCCCACCCGAGTCTATTTATAGTTTAAAAGAGGATTGCATCGGCTCTGCGTAGCTTACCGCACAGGGGTTGCATGCTACTGGGGCTCGGATCGAAAAAGAAACTGAATACATAGATTATTTACCATCAGCAGTGTCCGAGTATATCGCACGTAACGGGTAATGCGAAAGAAAGTAAATTGGAATGGGGATAGTATTTCGTCATGTCGTGTCACATCTGTTCGTACCGTTTCGTGGTGAAAATTTATTCATATATTTATTCAGATTTTTGGAGATAATGTATAGATTTTACGTGCTTCGAAGAGACATCGCGAAAACGGTGTCACGGTTATGTGTGTATGGAGATACGTAAGTGCTGCTGACCTTTCCGTATATTGGAGGGTCTATTGATCGATCCTCTGACACTGCAGACACTGCTCCAGAGCAACTCTTCGATGTATGTGTATTTTCCCACCGTGTACTATACTATGACATTATCACAGTGCACGCGAGTACGTACGTGGCAGACGGCGATACCAAACGTTTATTGCCGACCATGCGTTTGATCAATAGAAAAAGGTAGTATAGGTATCAAACGTATTTTCTGCAGATACGAAAAACGAATGTCACACCGGCAAAAAATGTATTTGATCGAAAACTGATTAAAGTTTTTTTCTTTGAACAATAATATAAAAGGTTATCGATGTAATTAGCGCATTGGGAGGCCAAAGAAACTATTTAGAGGTCGAAATAAAATTCGATAAAGAAATTATCGAAAGTGTTGCCGATTTAATTGCAACGAAAAACGAAAAAAAAAAAAAAAACCTTCCCTCGGTATCATAAGAATTGCACTTACCTTTTTTTTCATCCTCTCGTCACGTTCATCGCGCTGTAACGGGAAAAAAAAAAGATTTCGTTAAACCGAATTTAAAGCGAATACAGTAGTAACTCGTCTATTGTTCAACAAAATTGTTGCTTATGAACCTTTAAAGCGGAGTGCTCATGCTGCTAATTGATGTATAAACAATAAATTTCTTCTGTTTTTCTTGTAGTACAATTATACGAATTAATGATAAATAAATAAATAATACAAATGGTTTATCTGGCTACTCGTTTCATTCGTATCTATGTACGTTCGATCAACATATAGCTGAGCGCTGGACAACCCAGAACTTGAGTTCTCGACGAGAATAAGTGCGCGATTATGCTGCCCTTTCAGCCGGATATTCTTCACTTATGCTGTACACTGTACTCAATTTTTGCGGCACAACTATAGCGAGAAAATTGCACTTATAGCCTTTCCGCGTACGGCCGTAGTTGGCGAAAATTGGTCCTATTAATCTGATTCAATCAACGTTTCAACATTGAATCTATGAATAGATATAGTATATAGGACGATGAAAGTAATAACTTTCATAGGAATTCGATACTACTGGTCGAGTTATTCGAAAAGCGTGTGGATTCTTTTTCGCGTACGTGTTCCGAGAGTCTATAAAATTTGCTTGTCTGATTTTGCTTTCACAGTACCGAGACTTCGTTACGTAAATTGCTGGTTTTACATTGATAATTTACAAAATTCTATCGGTTACCCGTAATTTAGGTAATTTTTATTATTTTTATTTGATTTATTTTTTAATTATTTTTTTTCAATTTTTTTTGTTACTTATAATAATTTTACTTCATGTTGAAATTTGGCTCTTAATTTTCTCAATTATCAGGGAATGAATGAAAAAAAAAAAAAAAAATCGACGTCAATCGCCGGCTGAAAACATTGCATATACTATCGTCCCTCGTACGATAAAAAATAATTCAACGGACATTTGGTTATTCTCGTGAATCGCATACCGTTGAGTACTATAATAGTTCGGCGAAGCGCGGTGACATCATATTCACGAATTACTACTGAAATAAAAATGCGATATCGTCGCTTAACCGTGTCGAATTCACTGCTGGGACTCGTTATGTACTAACATACGAAATCGAACTGTGAGAGAGATTGCTAAGCGATAAATACACGTAGTAGAGTAACTTGACGGCGTAACTCGATACATAACGCGATACGGGTGACCGATGCGATTCCTTCAGCACCTCGACTATCCGACTATTCATATTTACCATCGCGCTATAACGCGAATTTATTTCTTCCTACACTTGCATCAAGTCTTTTGCTTAAAAAGAAATGTGTCAAGGGAATCGCGTATTATTCACGAGTATAATAAGAACCGAGCATTTCCGGTTTAATTATACTCCCGCGATACTCGAATACCGGAAGTAGGCGCGACGAAGCGTTGCGCGAGATAATTAAAAGAAAATTAAGATGCGCGTGTGGCAGCGCCTTTGCATCTATTGATTAATGCACCGAGCAATGGAAACGTTCATTAGAAAATACACCTTGAAAAATGAATGTCGATCGAAATAAAAAATTTGTAAAAATCAAATTTTTCTCGACACTATTCGAGTTTACCAACAATCGTTTATGGTTTTACCAGAATTAATATATATCGACGCGGACGTTGGGTGTCCCGATGCAACAGTGGAAATTTCCACGAGAGTCAGGACAACGTACCGATCGATCTTCTCGCAGCCCCACTCTCCCCTATTCTGTAGACACGTGACTACACCGGCCCATGTGGTCTATCTCGCTACACGTATTTTTCGTCCTGTTTTCTCCCCATTCAATCGTTTTTCTACTGTTTTCCACTCTTGTTTGCTCCCTCCACTTGTTTCCTCGGTGTCCCGATAGTTCTCTTCGAGTATCCGATTTTTCAATTCTTTTGAAGGTTTGATCTCCGTGTGTACATACAGACTGTGCGAATACCCCGTTTTCTGTTCGTACAATTGATATGTTTCACAAAATACGGGTAGCAATGAAGAAACGAATAGCCGAATTGAAGTTGTCAAGGAATCCCGATGTGGAGGAAGTAAACAGGGATCAGTGAGGCGTTACCATTGGTGTGGCAAAATTAAATTGTCCGAGAATTTCGTATGGCTTTAGTCGAAACCGTTTCTCTCCAAACCGCTGGTTTTTGGACTAAGGGAGGATTTTCCAGTCAGCGAAGCGTATATAGGGCGGTCGATATGCGTATCGTAATCGTCTGTTTTTCTGATAATTCGCGATGGCAAAATCGAACAATTGGACAATGGAAAATTCGACAATATTATTAGTGTATTGTCTACTCATAATTATTATAATTATTATTATGATATAATAATGAATATTCAGGAGAATTTAATACAATTTACGCCTGAAAAACAATTGTTTCGCTTTAATACGTCTATCCGTAGACATTTTAAACGCACGTTGAAATAGCACGCTTTTCGCGTCGACATTGCACTCGAGTACGTTGTATTGATGCGCGTAGACGTATTGTCGTTTTAAAACAATACAGAATGTACATCGCAGGAAAAGCGTGTTGCCTCGAGGCGCATCAAAATACTCCTAACGGCGAAATATAAAAAGAAAGAAAGAAAAACGGTTGTTTTAAGAGCGATACTATGCATTTTCTTCTCGATTAAAATAATTTCGTATACCGAAATTAAACACGCTGAGGGGATATAAGACATCTGCCCTCTCGTCCGCTTTCGGGTAATGAAAACCGATAATTAATGAAAACACGTTCTCTCGAAGTCTGTCGGTTTGATACCCAAAATGAGGGTTCGTCCAAACGGACGAAATTTCTCAGTATAAAATAATGTAATCGTCCAAAATTTTATTCCACCCGAAACAATACATTTTCTACATTTATCTTTTTTTTCGCGTTAAGTCCTCGTCAGTCGTCAATTGTTGTAAATAGAGCTAAAAAAATGTCGATTCTTCGAGGGAAAGGACATTTTTTAATTGGACAGATTCCACTGGATTGCATTATCCATAATTGTTCGTAAAGAAACGAAGTATCCTGATAAGATTTAAATTTCATTCGTGAATGAAACTCTGATTCGCGATGTAGTCATGATGACATAAGTTTAGAATGAAGGAATCAGCGTAATTTGATAGTTGGCCAAGTCTAATGAAGAATAAAGATCAGAATCTTCTACGAAAGTCCTTGTGCCCTCTAAGGCCGCGCAATTCTCGGTTGCATCATCCTCCAACCGAAGGCGGCTCTCTCCTTGTGAAATTCGCCGAGGGATAGCCGAGAGCTACTGGGGTACACAGAGCGAAATTGAGAGACAGGGACGGAACAGGAGCGGGCAATAGGACGAAGCGGGATAGAGCGAAGGGTTGCAATGCGCGCTCGATCAATACGAGACACTCTGGCTGCCTCGGCTAAAGTGGAAGGGCGCGAGTGCTTGTACCTACCTAGGAGGCAAAAGGAGAGATGAAAAAAGGCGGAGATGCCTACGAAAGTAACGAAAAAAAAATAGAAAAACAGCTCCAAAAACTGGAGAAAAGAGCCAAAGGGACGAATGCAGCTTGGTAACACGTGCGACACGTGTCCCGTACACATTCTTTGCAACTCAAAGGGTCACCGGTATAAATTAATTTTTTAAACAATGTACTTTTTTTTCTCATTAATTTTTAATTCAATATTAATAATAATATTAATATAAATTTGTATTTATATCTTAATAATGTTGAATTATTAATTATTTTATTATTATTTTTTTTGTTATGTAAGAACGAAAAAAATTATATTCACGTAGGAAGAAAGTGGATGAAATACGAAATGTATTACGAGCCGTGCCTCTGAGAGCCAAAAGAAAAACACGTTTATGCCGCCAACGGACGTATTGAGACGTTCTCGAGGGTTAGACGGGACGCACACGCGAATAAATGAATGGGGCAAAAAAAAGAGGGAGCGCAGAGGTAAAAAGAGCGAGTGGGACGGACTCGCGCTCTTCACCGCGTTTCCGTCATTCAAGCAGGCTGTTCAAAACTCGCGTTGACGGTTTTTTTCTTCTTCCTTTATCTTTCCCCTTTCCTTCGACTCATCAGCAGCCTTGGCAGACGCATAGACCTGGGAATTTATATTGAGGGTTCTCGTGTAGCTCTTCTTGCAATGCTTGTATGATACACTCAATCGTGAGACTTCTTCTTCGGATAATTTTTTTAGAGTCTTTAAAAAATTTTATTCCTAAACTCAAAAACGAAAAATGCTTTAGATTCGATTTCTAAGAGAAGCAGCTTATTTTTTTCGAACTCTTCGAGATAACTAATTATATCAATTATCGAATCTTTTCTCATCAGAGCCGAAAAAATGAAAAAAAAAAAAAAATCGTGATGTTTTTGCCAAAATATCGTACGTATACAAAATATATCGAAATTATTACGCTCTTCTAGAAATATTTATTGAAATAATACGAAAACAAAAAAATATAATAATTACAATTGTACAAGAAGTTAATAGTATTATATTTTTACGTTTTTGGGTTCTGTTCGTTCAAAAGTCTGCGATCGTAACTTTAGAAACGTCGTCCCTTGACGTGCGAAACGATCAATCGTCGTCCGTACGAAAAAAAATGGGAAAAATGAGATGAATGAGGAAAGCGTCACGAGGTTTCTCAAGCGCACGAAATTCTCGTGGCGTCGCCGCATAACTTCCGGTGGATCGCGGCCTTATTGGAGTACTTCGAACGCCATCCAGCAAGCCAACGAGCCGAGTTGCTCGGCTGGCCGTTTCTATTTTGGTATACCTAACGTCTATAACTTGCCGCCCACGCATTTTACTGTATACCCCTTGTAGGGAACGACGAGGTTTTCTCTACAACGGATAGACGTCTATACGCAAAGTCGAGGAGAACCCCTTCTTCGACTACTAACCCAGTAGCCTTCCGTCTGATCCGATAATGGCCAAGCAGTCCACGGGCAACACGGCGTTACTCAGCAAGGTCAACCTTCGGACCTCACTTGATATATTCTTCTCCCCTCTCGTGACATTCACAACTCTTATCGATTATTTAAAAGACTTTTTTCGCTCAAAGTGGTGCAAAGGGATCACAAACTCGAACGTAGAATATTGATTAACCCTTTGACTGAAACGAGGCGATACTTGGTTCATTATTCGCAAACCCTACTGAGCAAAGAAAGAACTCTGTATACGTTAATTTTTCATTGGGAACTAATCGACGCAAATATCAACAGTCAATTGTTTTCAACGATCTTATACAGAAGATAGTGGATGAATTCTCGTTCCGCATCTCTAATTTCATCGATCATTATCAATGAATTTGAAAGACAAATCCTTCGCCGACTCTGACAAATTGATAAATTTGTTTTTCGTCGTTGAAACATTTTTATACTGAATATCAAACGGATTATCATCGAATCGATAGTTTTTAGCAGTATAAGAATGACATTTATGGAAATAACATAAATAATAATAAATATGAATCCGTTTCTTCGGACGCTCGATCGATGAAATATCTGCCGAGTCAAACACGACGGGGGCGCCGGAGAAGACGATGCGAGGTGTCGTAATATTAGTATCCTGTTTCGTACAATGTCACGTCGTGATTTCGCGTCAGGTGAAAACAATTTTGACGGTTGTAGAGCGAAGCGGCTTGTAACCGGCATTAACCAGTTTAAACCGATCACAACGTCAAAACTTTGACATACAATCACGTATTTTAGTGGCGCCGAGTACATAGGTATTTGGTAGTAACAGCTGTTTTTTTCTTTTCTCCCGCGAAAATTTCGATGTTGTTGAAACGAGTGATTGATTCGTTTGAGAAACTTCGTTTTTGAAACTTTTCTTCAAACAAAAAACATTCTATACCTTTTTTTTCCTTTTACGAAGATTTTGCGTTTCCAAGAGTTTCGCGCGATGAATTGATTCCTTCGAATCTGTCAGTCTTGTCGAAACTAAATCGACGTGCGAAAAGATCCTTTGTTATCGAAGTTAATGTTCGAAGCTTTTAGGGTTCGCAAAGTTTTTATAGCACCGAAAGCCGCATAATTTCATTCAATTGTAGACAATTGTTATTATTATTTAGGTTGATTTTAGAGAAGAATGGACTAAACTGAACCAGTTAAGCGGTTCGGAAGGATTATTAACGTAAAGGACATATTTGAACAATTTTAAAGAGAAAAAATGAATTTACTACACTCATTTTACTTATTTTACAAGAATTTTCCGATTGATCGACTCTATTTCTACTCCGTTACAGCCAAATGAAAGTTACTTTTTAATTAATTCTGAATTTATTTTAATAAATTAAATTAAACTAAAAATGATAAATTATTGAAATGATATTTTAAAATTTTGGAAAATTCGATATTTGTGTGTAAAAAAGCGATATTTAATTTTTTCAGGTGCTTTTCTCATCCCCTTCTTCATTATGCTTATACTGGAGGGAGTTCCGCTTTTTCTGGTCGAATTGGGAATGGGTCAACGAATGCGACAGGGAGCTCTCGGTGTTTGGAACACGATTCATCCTTGGCTCGGTGGTATCGGCATAGCTTCCTGCGTCGTAACGTTCTTCGTAGCCTTGTACTATAACGTTATCATCACATGGTGCTTCTTCTACCTCTTCAATTCGCTTCGGGTTAGTTTTCCGTCCGTCGATATATTATCATTATACGTTCTGCGTAAATCCAAATTAATTATATTCCCAACCATCGCCACAAACTAAACTAACGAAATGACTTCTTTTTTGAAGTCGAGATACTAATAATTATAATTTTTTAAACTGCGAAACTATTTATAAAAGGAATTTCCATAACCTCGCCGTTTAACTGATCCTTGTGTTTCTTTTCTTTCAAATTTGTCCACAATAGGCCGTCACAGTTAGATTTGGAGTAAGTATATTATTGCAAGAGTCTTGCGACGCTGGGAATTCTCATTATTATCATAATTGGTCTTGTTTTTCGCCGATTTTATCTTTTTTTGAATCCTCGGACGCGTATGAAAGTTTTCAAAATAATATATCGATTTTATTCGTATTATATGTGAATAAAATAATAAATTTTAATCAGGCTTCTTGTATCTCTGATTACCAAACTTTCAAAATTTACGAAATTTCACAAAAATTAACAACAATTTGTTATTTTTAGGAAGATGCATTAAAAAAAACAGTTCTATGAAAAAATACTCGAGTAATCAATGAAAAACGATCCGTGTATATAATTATTGAAATTATTGATTTTCAAGTTAATATTTTTCTAACCCCAATATTTCTTTATCTTGTGAACATTAGAGTCAATTACCATGAATGATCTATCAATGAGACGACGACCCTTGCCGTACGAAAAGAAAATTTTCCGGGCGTCCGAGATTCGAATAAGATTAATCATGCGCCGGTTTTGTTTTGTTTTTTTTTGCAAGCTCATCCGATCGATCATACATCATCTGGCGGTATAATAATCATCCGCACGTATCGAT
This sequence comes from Buathra laborator, assembly GCA_934046635.1. NCBI lineage: Eukaryota > Metazoa > Arthropoda > Insecta > Hymenoptera > Ichneumonidae > Buathra > Buathra laborator. Next base: position 10,302,523 of record OW203897.1, read on the forward strand.
TACACCACAATCGATTATTATATTACGGGTCATTGCAATTCCTCCCACCTACTCATTTTCTCATTTCAATTGTCTGCTTTCGCGAATTATGTACTAAGTGATCGACAACTGTTGGCGACTGGCATCGCTGTTGGAAAGATGGTTCTGCAGTCTCTTGGCAGCACCTTGCAATCATTCACTGTCTTTCATAGTAAAAAAATGTTTTAATAAAGATTATCAAGAAGTTTAGCCGTGAAACCCACTTATAAATCAATCGTTAATTAAATGCGAATAAAGATGTTTATTTATTTTTTGGAGCCGTAAAGTATTCAACAAGTTTTCAGCTTATCATATCGTCCGAAAACCGAAATCACATTTGGATAATTGCCCATCATGAAATCATTCGTTCATCAAGTGATTCATTACCAATGTTTGCAGCTACTTCTCGTTATAGTGTTGTACATAGTGTTAGCCGATATGAATTTTGATTTGACTGCAAACCGCACGGGACTATCGATGTCAATATCGATCAGGTCCAATTTTCTAATTTCACTAAACGTTCTTCAATGCGTATTGTTATATTTGGTATTCGTACGATTCGTAGGAACCTCTACCGTGGGCGACATGTCCAATGGTGGATGGCAAAGCGGTCGAAGAGTGCGCTCTGAGTTCGGAAACCGCTTACTTCTGGTATCGCGTCACATTGGACGCGGCACCAACGATCGAGGACCAGGAGCTCAAATGGTGGATCGTTCTGTGTCTTTTGCTCAGCTGGATTATCGTCTTCTTCATCGTTATGAAGGGGATACAGTCTTCGGGAAAGGTAAGTCACCGCGAAGGACAGACAAATATATCGGCAACGATATCTCGATCGAAAATAGCCAATCCACTGATCGACTTCAATATAAAAAAAATTGACCACGGTATCCATCAATTTGAAAACATTAACATCGCCAAAGGATACTTCAATAATTTCTCAAATCCCTCGAAGATTTGCAAATGGGTTTCAGATCGCGAAATCTTGGTACCATTTCCGCGACTTCATCATTCAAAATTTGTTGGAGACGTTTTGTAATCATATTATCCTTTGCTGTATTGCTTGACGCGAGCTATTGTCGGTGAGATGTAACGTCGATAAATCTGTCCCCGATGATCGATCGGTCGTCAGTGTGTTCCTTACGCCCTCATGGAACCACTTGACCCATTCAGCTTTGCAGTGTGACCCTCCCGGTTCGCTTTAACGTCGATAACTACCTCAATCAGCCAAATTAAATAGACGTTATATCGATTCGCAGGTTGTCTACTTCACGTCGATGTTCCCCTATCTGGTGCTCACCATCTTTTTCATTAGGGGTATAACGTTAAGGGGTGCTGGCGCTGGTCTCGCTCACATGTACACACCAAAGGTCAGTACCAAGCATTTCTTTTACGAATTGAGAATCGCTTTTGTGTCTTCGTCGAAAGACAATTACGTGCATTTTTTTATTTGTCTAAATTTAAACAGTGTGCACAGCGTGAAAGCGGCGTTTAACGATATTTCCGACACCACGAAATTTCTATTTATTTTCTGTTCTTGAAGGTCGAAAAATTGAAGGAACCGAGGGTATGGCTGGACGCTGCAACTCAAGTCTTCTACAGCTTCGGATTGGCCTTCGGATCGTTGATAGCTTTCGGAAGTTATAACACCCCAAACAACAATTGCGTGCGCGACGTTATACTCGTCAGTTTTTGCAACGCCTTTACAGCCCTTTACGCGAGCGCTGTTGTATTCGCGATACTTGGATTCAAAGCGATGAGCAATGTCGACAAATGCCTTCTCAGGTAAGAACGCAAACATCTCATCGCGATTAATAAAAAAAAATCGGTACCTCATTGCTTTACGAAAAAGTTTTAAAATATTAGATAAAACGATCGAACATATGCATATAAAGCATTTGCAATCCAACTTATGATAAAATTGTTTAACAAATCAGTGTTGGCGGAACGTGTCACACTGCGCGTTCAACGCAGTGGTACGGAATATCGATTTTTTTTTAATACGCGACCTTGGCTCCTGCTTTTCGTAACCTCGAATTAACCCGTTTGATCGATGATGGAGCTATTTATAAGAAGCAGAATCGCGGTAATTTTCCATCGGTTGAACAAAGAAAAAGTCTTAGGGGCAATAAGATTCTACGTAAGAAATCTAGTGGTACCATGACTCCTTAGACTATTATTAGATATCTTATTTCGTATTCTGCATCAATTTTCGTACCGCTAACTATTTGGATTTTTTTTTCTTCAGCAATCGAGAGTTGCTGATAGACCATGGCTATCTCAACATGAATTCCACGGATGAACAGTTTCAGTGGACCGCCGATACGTTCAATTCCACGGGATTAAACTTCACTTTGAAGACTTGCAGCATTAGTAACGAATTGGACCAGGTGAGGTGTTATTGCGCGTGAAAACACTCGACGGCGGTCATGACTATATTAACCACACAGTAGAAATGACACAGCACAATACAGTGGAAACACGATTGTGTCTCATTTTTGGTACGTTCAATAAACGACAAACACGACTCGAAAGTGGTTGTTACCGTAAAAGTCAGACAGAATAGTTATTGACTTTTTAAGTCATAGGCGGTTTGCATGGTTATTAAAGTAGACAGCCACCATGAGTACTAGTCTAGTAAAATGTCGTGGTTACCAGGCCAATCAGTTGTCATGGCTACTGGTCCAGCAAGTCGTCATGACTATTGTTATAGTAGAATGTTGTGACTATTAGTCCAGTCGGTTCTTATGGCTACTAATCCAGCAAGTTGCCATGACTACTAGTATAGTAGAACGTCGTGACTACTATTTTAGTAAGTGGCCATGGCTACTAGTCTGGTAACACATCGTGACTGCTAGTCTAGACAGACGTCATGGTTACCAATCCCGTAAGTCGCCGTGGCTACTTGTCTAGAAAAACGCCATGGCTACTACTCCAGTAAATCGTCATGGCTACTCGCCTCGTAAGTCTTCGTGGCTACTAGTTCAGTAAGTCGCCATGACTACTAGTATAGTAGAACGTCGTGACTACTATTTCAGTAAGTGGCTATGGCTACTAGTCTGGTAACACATCATGACTGCTAGTCTAGACAGACGTCATGGTTACCAATCCCGTAAGTCGCCGTGGCTACTTATCTAGAAAAACGTCATGGCTACTACTCCAGTAAGTCGTCATGACTACTCGCCTAGTAAGTCTTCGTGGCTACTAGTTCAGTAAGTCGTCACAACATCTGGAAACCGTCAGTTTGGTTCAATTACTACGTGAATCGATGTACCTAACGTACTTTTTTTTTTATAGGCCGCCGAAGGAACAGGCCTAGCATTCATAGTCTTCACGCAGGCGATAGTCGAACTACCGGGTGCGCCATTTTGGTCTTGTATATTCTTCCTAATGTTGCTGGCCCTTGGACTTGGATCGCAGATCGGTATTCTCGAAGGCATGCTATGCGTTATCTTCGACATCGACCTCTTCAAGAGGGTTAAAAAGCAATACATAACAGGTCAGAATTTCACGCTGATGCGTTTCGTCCGACATTCAAAATCCAACGAAAAAACGCGTTAAAATAACGATCAATATTCGCATTCGCAGGTGTTGTGTGCGTCGTCTGTTTTGCCGTTGGTCTCATATTCTGCACAGGAGCTGGAGAATACTGGCTCACGCTATTCGACAGTTTTGCCAGTACCATAGGCCTCGTTGTTGTGGCACTCATGGAGATGATATCGGTCATCTTCATATACGGTCACGAGAAGTGAGTAAACTAACTAATCTAATAAATCCTAATATACGATTCACGAATATACGATTAACCGATTATTATCTTCGTCCGACAATGCTTTCTTTAACATCACGGAACATGGCGATACAAAAATAATCGCTAATACGGAATTCTGTACTTTTTTCGTAGCTTTTCGAAGGACATCGAGGACATGACGGGCTACAGGCCAGGGCGTTACTGGCAAATAACTTGGAGATTCCTCGCACCGCTCATCATGGTATGCATTCTTGTCTCCAGTATGGTCGACATGTTGATCATCAAGAAACCACAATATTCCGCCTGGAGTGCTATTTACGTAAGTTTTGATCCTCAAACCTTATCGTCGTCTAAACGACAATGAGAAAGAATTGGTTCCTTTTTGGAACTTAAAATCAATTGTTTTTTTTTTGTTTCTCAGGGTAAAACTATTCCCGCCGATTATCCCGGCTGGGTACTCGCTATTGGTATCTGCATCATAGTCGCCGGTATCGCACCAATACCGATAGTCTTCCTCTTGCGAAGATTCCAATGTATCAAACTCGACGTTGACATACATCAGGGAAGTATTCGACGAATCGATACGACCGTCTCTACCAAGGAAATGATGGGCGATGTCGATGTGAGTATTCTTCAAAACTATCACCGTTTCTCGATAGATGTAGCTGCGAGGTATTTAGCGATTCGTGCGGTAGATTGCCGTCGGTGAAGAGATACAATTACTGGCACATCGCGCGCATGATTATACGATAATTTTTTTTTTTTTCAAACTCAATGTTTCGTTGTACGAAATGGGATTCGAAATTTTTGGGAATACGAAATTGAATGATTTTCGACGCTTCGGTAAATGAAACAAATTCAAATACTGGAACACCCAATCAATAAGACTTTATTCCCTTAATTGCAATCAGGAGAATAAATGTGCCAATAATTGCATCTGCTGTTTTATTGTTGAAAGAAAAATTGATTGTCATGAGCTGAACAAATTGATATCGTCAGCTTTGTATTGAAAAGTTGGAAAAATGTTGATTCGCTGTTTGCAACATTGGCGACGTAATTGGAGCTATTTTTTTAAATTTTTGTAACAAATTATTGAAGCCATTGAGAATGACTCCACCGATAATATTTCTTTTTTTTTCATTAAGCGCATCTCATGCGATGATTCAACAAAGATTGCTTCGCGATGAGTCGATCGATGATTTTTCTACCGTGAATTGTGTGACGCGTTACCTTATCTATCGTATCAGTGTGTAGGATTTAATAATTTTGCGGTAATCTGAGTGTAAACGTCTTGTGGCAACCCGTTGCATCCCCGTACGCCTTAGCTCGTCCCCCCCTCTGCATCGTGGATTATAAACCACGAATTAACGTTTTAATGTTATAAATCAATATGACTGTAAGTTCTATTGAGAAAAAAATCGAAAAGTCTCGATTGGCTCAGCTACTTATATCTTATTAAAAAAAAAACTGTATGAGACTCATTTTTTTTTCTTTTTTTATCGAAATTTCAAAAACTCATAAATTACCATCAGGCGTTGAATTACAATACAGAAAAAGAATTTGGAAACGTGTCTCGGGATTTTGAAAAGAATCTTTTTCTTTACATTATTCCGAAGTGAGCCAATTGAGTAGAAATTGCTCCGGGATACTCACAATTGAACGTACCGATCTGCAGTTGTAGGTAAGCATCCCCCCCCTCGTGTCTGTGGTAACGTCGATAAGAATTCCTACGTAGCTACCTTACATGTGAGTCCATCGTAGATAAGATAATAATTTTACGAATGCCAAGTTAGTTGATTCGCAAACATAGATGTTTTTGCCCAATTTATTGCTCAACGATAAAATCTTGAAAAGTAATATACGCTTCTTGGTTGGAGTGCTATAGACTCTGTCTAGAGAAAGCAGTGTCACTGCTGGCTAACAATATGCATGAAAAGAACATTTAATTCGTGATAAATTTCATTTCGGTCATTGATTTGAGGTAATCGGACGCGAATACTCTTCAAATAAAAATTTCATTTTTCAAGAGCGATTCAGCGATTTTTAACAAAAAATCGGGTTGTGTTTGTTTTTATGGCCGATTTTTTAAATGGAAACATTCGTGAAAAAAAGTAACAATTTTCTACGCAATCAGGACAATAATTTCAGAAATTATGCATAGATATTAATATAAGAAATTGTTAGTTTGTTTCATGGCAGAAAAATTTTATGCAATAACGACGGAACATCTTTTCGTATAAAATAAAAATATCATATTAAATAACATTTGCTTCTTGAATCGATTTACAATTTTCATAATTTCAAACATATTTCGCGGTCATTTTTGTACATTCGTCGAAACTACCAATCTTCCAATGAAAAGAATTAGCATTCTTTTGCACCCATCTTTTAGTCATCGTAAAATGCAATTATCAAGAAGCATGTTGAAAATTTGTTCATCCTACAAATTTCCCCTATCCGAGCGATTGCAAAGCTTTATCAAGATATAGATTGTAAAAAAAAACGAATCTATGTCATTGAGGCGAGATTTTTTTTCTCTAGAATCGCGGAAAAGAGAAATAAAAGAAAGATTTTTAGCAACGACCGCAGAAGCTCATACATAGAGATTATTGATGACTGGCTCGCGCGAAGCTTTTTACCTCCTTTGGCGATCGGCCAACTACTCTCGTAGAATATAATATTAATACAATTGAGAGGCTTTTATCGCAAAACCGAGATGATACTTTAATAAATCTATACTTTGCCCGGCAATCTTCCAGATGGATGAGTATCACGATCGATTGGAAGACTTTCCGGAGGAAGACGAGGACGCGAACAGCGACGACGACGACGACGACGCTAACAACGGTGCGCCTCAGAGTCTCAAGAAAATGGCATCGAGTCAGCATCAGGGTAAAGGCTTCAAGATGGAGGTGATGGAGTTTTGAGAAAGAAAAAAAAACACAAAAAGCAAGAAAAGAAGAAATACAAAGCAAGTTCGACACTCCAAGTTTGACTATCCGCAATAGCCCGTCGCTTTAATCGACGGATGTGAGAAGAACACTGAGAATTTATCTTACAATACAAACATAAATATAAATAGTATTTTTCTTTTCTTACCGCGCTTTAATCGAGAGTCAAAACGGCGCCGGAAAATCGAGATAAGTTTAATTTCACGAGACGAACGAAAAGCGACGAGAAATTCAAGGAATTAAACTGCCATAATTCGTAAACGAAGGTGGCATTCGAAGAAATATTACAAGTAACACTGGGCAATAGAATTATAGTATTAGTACGATATACGCGCGTTGATTGCGATGAGATAGATTTTGATTAATTTCTTGTTTGTTTTTTTTTTTTCGTCTCTTCCTTTTTTTATTCGTCGATGGCAGACGTAGTCGAAAAATATAGTTTTTTAATAGAATTAACGCGCGAGCTAAGTAATTCAACTTTAGCTGGTTTATCGTGTATAATCGAGTTAAATTTATTGTTTAGGCTCAAAGTGATAAACGGAATAGTGCTGCTGCGCGATTATATATATTTTTTTTCTTTTTTTTGCGATGGCAAAAATATAACGCGGTACAAATCTCTCAATATACGAAAACAAACAAAAAAGATGTGTACCTATAAACGATTATTTTGCGATCCAAAAAGAAAGAAAAAGGAGTTTTAAAAAAATCTTACGGGAGACTGGGTATAACTACAATTGTTGTTTGGCTGGTCCACCTATTTTAAAATAGTTCAATAATACTGATCTTGCGCTAAGATGACCAACGCGACGCGACATTTTTTTCTTTTTTTTTTTTCTCCATATTACCTGTGCCGTTTCGTTGCTATCGTGCGTCTTCCTCTTTTGAGGGTTCGCGACAAGTCCTCCAATGGTAAAACAGTTCATGGTACCAAAATATTCATTTTATCGAAAATTTTGCGTCGTTTTTCCGTGCAAAACAATATTTTGAAAAAAAAAAAAATTCCGAATTGAAATCTTTTGTAAGTTTACCAAATATTTTTTCATCTGTAAATTAATAATTTGCGTTCCGTTTTGTTTCTATCACAGCAGCACGATATAATTTAAAAAAAAAATGATTTTACCATTGTAGATATTTATTTCAACCGCGGAGACTTTACACTTCAATCTTAACAGGGTGTCGAATATATCGTACCGAGTATCCAAAAGTACAAAGACCCATTTGATTCGGGTTTAGAACGAACTACTATTTTTATTTCACAAGTATTTATCGAATTATCCTGAAAAAAAAAACAAAAAAAAAACGGACAACCATGCAAGCCGCTGCGATTTCAATTAAAACGGCAATATTATCTCTTCGAGGAATTTCGTTAGATAAATGGTGTGCGAATTTTTTGTTTTTTCATTATCATATTAATGCCTCCGTCAGCATCATACCTTGTGCCACATTATACCCCGTGCATCGTTAATGTTTTTTTTTTTTCATTCGCGTATTATTTAACAAAAAAAAAGCGAGAAGAAAATTATATTCGTCTGATTCGACGTGTTGGTCATCCTACATTAGCTGTACCTATGTACATACTTTACGAGAATAAGTATCGATATAAGCGTCGAACAGATTATTATATATATTAACCAGTGAGCAAGAGATAGTGTTAAATTATTAACGGAGCTCCGGGTTGATTCGAGACCCGAAGCTAAATGCTGGGCGATCGAGTTAATATATATATATATATGTATTCCTAAGTATTGTATAAATACGAGAACGAAATCCGAGCGATATTTGCCACGTTGTTACGTTAAGATTGTCGGGAGCAAGAGCGACATTGTAAATATTAATTGGGCATATTGGCCAAACGCGGGTTTTGAATTATTTATGATCCACCAATCACCTCCCGAACTTTTTTGCATGAAGTAATTGTCATTTTTTTTTTCTTTTTCATTGTAACGTCATTATTTTTATACTTTTATTCTTTTCATTTTTACACTTATCGATAGAGCGAACATCGAAGATTCCACATATTTGCGTTTACCTTGCTCCCGGAAAATAACTGTCCCTACGGAAAAACACTGATTTCGGGAGAAAATATCACGTTGGAAACTATTAGCGAAGATAAAAAATTCGCACGGAATCCTTGCGACCGAATTTGTGGATTTGAATAATCATAATTCGGATAAGTCCTACGAATGGATCACTTGAGATACTATATCAATCTCACTTGAGGGGGTCGAATCAGCTGAAGTATGGCGACGTTCGTCAAAATGTGGTTTAGTCATCAGACGACACAAAATTTTTTAAAAATTCTATCATCTCGGAAAATGTATGAAAATTTTTTTTGCCGGTGGAAAAAACAAATAATGTCGATTGATTTACTTGGGAAGCGGTTTTAGGGGTTTTAATTTGGAGCTATTGGTTCTCAACGATCCCAACAGTATTTTTCCGGAAGGGCAAACATACCACTTTACATTCACACACTCACTCTCACTCCGACTCTCACACTGACAGTCACACAGACAGTCCACGGAGTATCCGTGAATTAGGTTTACGTTTCTAGGTTCCTACCACTTCCACGGATGATGTCCGATTACGATTCTCATCATTGAAGACCCGAAGGATGATTACACGAAAAGTCGATGGTGATCGTCGAATAAGATTGCCAACAAGAAAGACGATCACGAGACACACAATTCTTCGTGGATTTTCGGACCTCCGCGTCGGAGAGACTTATCATAAGCAATAGGCATTATAGATATAGAGTTAATTAATCGGTTAAAGTTTTCCCGATTTTGTACCGTTCACGAAGCGTTTGAAAATTCACCGGACACTAAAATCTTATTATATCGCGAGAAAAATCGAACGTACTAATTCTGCTCGAATGCTCCGTATACGGTAATCAATAAATCGATTGTAATCGAAACCTCGAAATTTCGGCCATTTTTTTGAAACATTTGTTTTTATTAAGCGCGATAATAAATTGCGGAAAAACGGAGTCAAAAGTTCGTACAGTAATTAATACTTTCAACCGAAATTCATCCATCGGTTACATTGAACACGGAGACGGATTCAAAGGGTTCAACATGCATGACCCTTGAGCTTCGAGAAAATAATAGACTTTCTTATAGAAAACAATTACGATAAAATAAAAATGAAATCCCAGGTATTTATCAGTTTCTCTTCGGACGAATTTACCGAACCCGCGGGGCGAGCAGCGTAATCGTAACGCAAGTCGAATCGTCCGAAACAATCGTAATTTTGACGACAATTCGATCGAATAACCGATCGTTCATTAAGGTAAAAAAAAATAATAGGTGAGATACGACCGCGTCTAGTTTTTGTGATTAAAATTTTGAGATCAGCTTTCCGCAAAATACGAAGGTAAGTTGACGAATTAGAGTGTCAGAAATTTGTCAACATTTTTTTCTCGATCGATTAAGATTTGTAGACACAAAAATATCGGCAAGAGAATAATATATTTTTTGCGATAGCTAACGAATGCTGAAATTTTTTTCGATCGCCGATGTAACGGCCCCTTTAATATTTACAACAGTTTTTCTTAACAAAAATATCAAGATAACTATAAAAAAAAAGTATCGAAGCTCATCTAATATCAGCAATAAGGGTCATTTTTGATTCGCGCGATTCAAAAATAGGGTACGCGATCCCGAAAGAACATTAAAGCAATATCCAAAATCAAAATATAATTATTGAGAATGGAATGTGCATGAAAAATAAATTCGATGCCGATACACTTCCTTCATTTTTTTTCGAACGCTCAATGGTGTGGCTGATAGCTACAGATTATTCAAAGATCGTTTAAAAATGTCCGGTCAATTATGGTAATAAGGAGGGAATGAAAATGATGCGATCCCGAATGTAGATAAGGTTAATAGTGATAATTGGGACACTTCGGGACCGATGTGAAGTGGCGGTGTTTTTTTCGAAAAACACACTGTTTTCCCGTATTTTTCACGGTCCGAGGTAAATGCGATGCGATATCATGAGCTCCGCGCTATGCAATGAAAAACGCACTTTTAAAAATTATTCGACTTTGAAAACGTCGCTACGATGCTTGTCCCGAGTGTCTCAATCACTCATATTAATTTTAAATCTCAAAATTATAATCATAAACAATAAATTTTACGGTAATCATTTCTATAAAAAGAAAAGTAACATTTTTCGGCGCTTAAAGGGTCGTGCGATCTCTCGAGTATATAATCGATTGTACAATAACTTTCAGCAATTTGGATCTGGCGGATTACGAAAACAACAAATATATATATATTCGTTCCTTCAACGATATAAGTACAATAGCCTGAATTACGATCTGTTTTTTTTTGTTTCGTAATAGCGAAGAAACACGAATCAGAGGTAATAATTTTGAAAAATAAAAAAAAATCGACTTATTGTAAATGCCCGATAGTATTTTATTGCGGCGGGAATGATAGACTTCCGTTAACGATCGTGAAGAATTTGAAGTATTATCGTCGTAAAAATCATATAGCCATACGAAAAATTTAGGTTCGGTATTATATAGAGCATATTATTGTATACAAGAATTCAAGATATTTAAATAAAAGCTTATTTATTGCCGACTAAACTCAACTGATTGTTATTAATATTAATTAGACATTATTTTAATGATTTTCGAAGAATTTTAGGGACATATTTTTCGGGGAATTATACAAGTCAAACGATAATTAAAATCAACGTATAAAAATTACATTCTAATTTGGAAGTTGTATCCCTATTTTTTTTTTTAACGCCACTTCCGGAATCGAAACTCGTTCACCGAAATTCCAGATAACGAACGCCAAAAGACGCAAAAAAAATTACTAAGGCGATTTCAAATTTTATTATCTGTTTTCCTTTTTATCATAATAGTGCGCTGATATCAGGAGCGATTTATCGAAAGATCTTATCGGCGTATTCCTGTTGCACTACGTTGCAAATGGAACAGAAATTTCGGATAGTCCCTTCCGGTTTTTCTATCAAAATGAATTTTCAATAAAAAAAAATTACGGAAACAATAATAGAATAAGGAGATTTTCGCCCACATGATCGCTGCAGTACATGGGTTGCAGTAGATGGATTCGTCGTAATGGTATATCGCCGAGCCTTTCCCAGGAACTAACCATATCCTTCCTTATCCCATATCCGGTATAAATGAATGTTTCATTGCAAGTGCGGAAATACGTTATCAATCAATGTACATTGTGAGATAAATCATTGTATACGAAATCCGACGTTGGAGAGGGGTAAAAAAAATCTATCGCAAATGCGATCTCCGAGTCGCATAGACAGTGCGAGAGTTCCGCGGCACTCGTTGGGGATTCGTGTTACGAGCTTTAGCACCTCGGACTACCAGTGGTGGTTATAGTCGTAGCGTAGCCGTGCGGCAGTAGTGCACGGCAGTAGACTATTTGTCACGTTGAGAAAATCCATCGAGATACGTCTCTGCAACTATTGGGAATAGAAGCGCAATAACGAGAGTCGGTCTAGCGATACCATTGCAATCGGATTGTTGACAAGTGGTGGCATTAAAATTTTTATTTATTTTCTTCCGGTAATAAAAAGTTTGAAAAAAAAAAATTCATAATTAATTCATTAAAAAAACAAAATGTCTGAGTCGCGGTCTTTGCAAAAAGTTCGGCTCGTGTACCTATGAGATTCTTCGCAGTGGTTGAATCTTCAATCGGGGGGTTGGGCAACGCGAAAGAAAAAAAAAAGTTCAAATGGTAATTGACGGTAATTATATACACCGTTCTAGATACTGTGCAAATTTGCTGCAACGAGAGCGCTGTTCCACGTGTTTCTGTTGGATGTGTTAGTGCGCGCCGACCATGCATTTGATTATTACACTTAAGGACGTGACATGAATTTCGATATCGCTTGTTGTCAATAATGATGTTCGCGAAGGCTTTGAAATCCTTGAATTTTTTATCGTTAGGAAGCACGGTGTGGTTACTGTTGGGTGTTAGAAATTTTATGGCTGTTTTTAAAATTTTTTTGATGCGTCATTCGACCCTTGTTTTCGGGGCTCGAGATTGATGAATAGCGAGAATTTTCGATTTTGCGTAATTATAGTCGAAAAGCGGGAGAAAACTATCACAATCGTCTTATAGTTTGATTTCTTTGACATAAAAAAATAATTCTTATAACGTGTATCATTGTCATCAACGATAAAGACAGTTTGGTTTCCTTTTGGTAAAAAAATAATAGTATTTTCATAATTTTTTTGGGTAAAAAAAATTATTTTTTTTTCTCAAGTACTTGACGTCGAGATCCCACCGCGTCTCTTGATCACTGATAATTCAAATCAAGTGGCGATTATAAAATATCGATCTTAATCTTCTAATCGCATCGAAGACGAAAAGATAATATTGTTTCTCGTGACTTATTACTACAACCAAAATCGCGGGTTTTGACTTTATCTTTCGGAGACGATTGCGTGAGATTCACTTTTTAAAATTTACATAGTTTTTATACCCGCAGTTTATTACCGGTGTTTTCTCGATGGTGAAAGATAAATATTAAAAACAATTGTTTGATTCATCAACTCGGTTTAATTATTAATCGAAATGATTGATTTTCAAAGCGGAAACATATTGTGACCAATCATTTTGCCTTCACTCGAACCCCTTCCGGGGAAACTACATTCAATTTTCGAATTATCTTCGCAGCAGTCAATTTTTTTTTCACCCCAAAACGCTCTATTATATCTAATCTCCCAATGATAACCATAATAACTATCGGATCGTAACGAAATGACGAAGAAACTCATCATCGTTTAAGTGAACGTAGGTCTAGAAACGCCCACCGATATGCATATATATATATATTCATAAAGTTATGTGATTGTTGCATCTGCCCACTCGACACCACGAGTCTTAACAGACGTTAGCGAATAATTCACGTCGTAAAAATATTATTCTCTCGAGATCGACGGAACGCAAGATTTTTTCAAGCGAAAAATAAGATCGTTTGAAATGTGTGGATGATGCAGATTCAGGCGTGAGGAACATTAGACTCGCCGTTTCGACAATTTCCAAGTGAGTCATCGGATCATTTATTCTTTTGCACTTTGGTTATTAACTCATCTAAAACGGATCCAAGGCGATAGCTGACATAATACTTCGTGTATGAAAAAACAAAACCAGTTCACAAGTTTGAATTAAGTTTCGCAGATCGCGTAAAAAGCGATCGCTTTGTCGAATTTTAAACATTTTCCATTCTTTTTTCTTTTGTAGAACTATCGAATTCGATTCTTTTTTTTATTCATTAAGATTAATGATTCTACGACTCTCGCGTTACGTTGAAACTAATTGAATTTACTATTTTTGCGGGGAATCACTGGCAACTCACGCGTCAACAAAACTTTTATACCCTTTCTATCCGACTGACGATGATTAGTCGTCATTATAGTTATGCAAATATCGATATTTTTTTTTGATTATAGTAAAAGTGATAAAGACTTGGCAAGGAAACTAGAGCAACAAACGGAAATTGGCTTGAAGGGAAATATTTCTGACGAATGAAGAATTGGCAGAGTCGAATGATAGATAGACACGCGCCAGATAGCTTTATAATTTCGGGGTCAAGGCGCAGCTTGGACACGTTATTCAAGATCATTGCGGGGTGCGCCCAGCGACCTCGTCTTGCCTCACCCTAGAATCTCATTCTTGTTTATTCCAAACGAATCGATTTTCTCGGTAAAAGTATCCCTTATATTTACCGCTCACTAGCGGCTCCCTAATGCTTACGGGAAGTTCGTTAATTTGGATACAACACCAGAGTAGAGTAGCTATGTAATTTCTGAATTTCTATACCTCGATGGAGATGAAAATCCATGATAAAAAAATGTCGATGGTGTATTAAGTAAAACGTATTTTTTATTATGCTTTCCTCGAGGAATAACAGATTTTACGTTTTGGCGGTTCAATTAATTTCTTTTCTTAAAAATGCCAAAAATCTGATACATTTCAGACTATTCTTTGAGTAGATAATTCGTTATAACAATTCTGTAGAATAATAATGAATATCATTTATTTACTCATTTATTTATTTATTTATTATGCTAATTATTATTCTCGATATTAATTCTCCATGTGAAATAGTGCATTTCAAATTGTAGAGAATAAATAGAAGGATCGATGCTTTCGAGATCAACATATTCAATTTTCAGAAAAGATTTATCAGTAAAATTTGTTTTTTAATGGGAGTTAAAATGAGGCTTTCGTTACACGTTACGCGGTAGGAACTGTTGGCTTCCGAAATTCTCCCGCGGGGGCCGACTACTTCGCGTCCCCATTTCACCGCCCCTACATGTACCGCGAAAAAACAGACCCTTCTTAAGGCGGAGCGCCGCGAACCGAAGAAATTTGTGTTGAATCCGTATGAAGCTTATAAAATTTGCTGAAGCAATAATGTAACAACTACTGCTACTATGTAACGATTGCTATATTGGCAGATATTATTTCAGTGTCGGATAGTTATCTGTGATTAATTACGCCACTAGTTGGCGCATCCAACCCGTTGACTTCACATCTCGAAATAGGTGCAGGTGAAGCACACAATTTCATACGCAACGTTGTTCTGCGTTTCAATGCTCACGTGTATTTACAGAAATATCTAAACTCTAAACAGATAAATCTAAACTGATATTTGTACTGATGGTAAAAAAAAAATATATATTTTAGCAGTTCAACGCGTTTTATATAGAGACCAATAGATAAAATAAAATGTATTTATAGATCATTGCGTCACGACGGCTATCGGTACGATCTATGAAACAAGACAAAGTCTATGAAACTATCCAATATCGTTACTTTAAGTACACACAGTGCACTTTCAGAGCCCTCGAGGATCGGCAGTTGAAGCTGATTTCGCGAACGATTAAAAAAAAATGGTTACAATTTTTTTCGCTCGTCTTCCGGGGTTTAGTCACGTTGAGCGCATAATCCTTTTGTCAGCTTATCGCGTATCTATTTGATGTGAACTGCGTGTACGATACCGCAAAATTCACTTGATACTTTGAGAGGAGAAAAATAAGTATAAGCGACAAAAAGAAAGCGGGTAATCGGGATATTGTAGTCGCGATAGTTGAAATGGCGGGGCGCTGGTGCATACATGCGATTAGGCGGAAGGATGATGAAGCACCACGTTGCACACACGTAATCTAATCGGATCAGGAGGCAACCGTTAACTCCAGCAAAATCTAAATCGATTCGCAAAATTAATCGAGTAAAAGAAATGGAAAACGACCGAACTTTTTTTTTTATGAAATTCATTGAATCGTAAATAAAAACGCCTAATCTACTCGAATTGTGGGGATATCTCCACAGAAAATTAAATCGTTTCTCAAAATGAATCGAGTCAAGGAAAATTAATACAGTCTAACATTTCTTTCTACGAACATTAGTCGTATCGAAAATAATTGAATTACAGGAAAAACTCAATACAAGAAGTCTAATTTTCGCGTCACTCATTCCATCTACAGATAATATATATATTACTCAGGAAAATTAAGCAATACTTTTCAGTTGATATTTTTTCTTGAATTTCACGAAATAAAATAGTGTTATTTATGATCGAATTTCATATCATCAGTAGACATTGCTGTACTGTAATACAAATTTCATTCGATATGAAAATTTCATTGTGCAAAAATCAGTAAAAAATATTAATTTTCGGGGAAGTAAATACCTTATTAATAACGAATTATCGAATAACAGGACAAATCTCATGACTGTTTTAGGTAAAAAGATTGAGGATTCAAGGAAACACCCGTGGCGATCGCGCGTTTGATGATGATGTCTCAAATCGTCGTATTTGATTGCCCGATTTATCGCTGTCGAACGATCGAACAACAATCGTCCATTAGAAGATAAAACGACGAAACAACGGACAGTCCATAACACTTTAATAGAATTTGAAAAATAGAATAGATAAAACAATAGAGAAGAAGTGAACTTGTCTAATGACTGCAAGGATGGGTCTAATGGGTGCTGTAACCGGTGCAATACTCAATGATAACGTTACAGTCTACGACAACGACGAAAATCCAGATAGAGTGATAGATAACGATATCAAGATAACATCTGATACTCCTGCGAGTCACAAAGACGCAAACGACGCCGCGCAGACGCGAGAACGTCGAGACATTTTTTTAAACAACTCGGAAGATGAGATTGAAAAATTCTTCGTCAAATATGAGGGAAGAACTTACGAGATAAGTGAATTTTTCAAAAAACATCCCGGAGGTCGTCGAACTCTTAGCTATTACAGAGGATTGCCGCTTGACAAAGTTTTGAAGAAATTTCCACATTCGGATGCTGCTTTTCACTTATTCGAGGAATTCGTCGTTGACAATAAACGGGAATACGACGATATCGAGGTCAGTTGAACCCCTTATCACGAAAAAATCAAAGGGGTTTCATTTTTTAAATTTTAATATTCTCGTAAAGAAAAATATCAATGTCAATAAATTCCAAAGCTTCGAAATCTCGAGATTACGCGAAATTTTATAACCGCCCGCATTCCGACATGACGACGTGGAAAATCGTAATTACCACCCTATTGTTTTCGCATTTACATTTAGTAAACGTGGTGTACATCGGTGACACAACTGAAATAATGCTTTTCAAAGTTCGCGCAGATATTGCTGACTCGACCCCTTTAATACTCGTGACAAATTTTGTATACAGAGTGAATAACGACCTCAAAAGATTATGCATACGATTAAGTTATAACACGAATGGTCTATTATGCGATAACGATATAAACTTTTTTTTTTTAATCCGAATCACAAATATAGGAAAAATGTGAATGAAAAAAAAAAATGTTTACATTGATTGTGCGGACGCCGTATTTGAACGATTTAAACCACAGATTGAATGCATTTCTGATTTCACGCTACTCTCATAATTGAACAATAAATGCGCATTCGATGCATCAGTGGAAAAGCCTACGAGACTCCAATGGCACAACTTTGTGAAGCTACAAGTACGGGTCACGCGACAACGATAATTTCCTCTATCGTATCGTCGATGATCATTCATTCTCACGGAAAAAAAATTATTACAAAAGGATTTATCGTATTACAACCAAACTTTTGCTATGAAAAAAAAATTATTTTTAGATACAAAATTGTTAAAAATGATCGGTATTTTTTTTTCGGCATAATGATTATGTCTCGTAATTATATTTGTCAATTAGTACAAACAAAGTTTGAACGGCGATTGTCATGCATTTTTTTTTAAATGAAGAAAAGATACTAATAATAACTTTTCTGCATTTTTGGATAGTCTTTTGCCAGAGAAATAATATTTAAAAAATTATTAACATAACTTTTTAAAATTTTTATTGATTTCTAGAATTTAGTCGACTGGAATTCTCCGTTGTTATCACAAGTCGGTCATTTGGCTGAGCGATACTGGGAATGGGTAAATCTTCCGGTAAATCGTTCGATACGTTTATTCAAATCGGATTTTTTGGAGTACCTGACGATAACGCCGTGGTATTTGGTTCCCATGGTGTGGATACCGATTTCCTTGTATTTTCTCTACTTGGGACTCGTCGCTAACAATACCAAAAACGTTCGTACGTAAAACAGTACTAATAAAGATAACAAATCTCTAAACATTCTAAACCTCGCGATAAAAATGTATTTTTTCTTTATACTTTTGCAGAAAATTCTATACCGGAAATACTAATGGCTGTGTCTTCGGGTCTACTACTATGGACCTTTATAGAATATGTTTTGCATCGAAATCTGTTTCATATGAAACCGCCAGCGGATAACAAAACACTTATCACTCTTCATTTTTTACTTCACGGACTTCATCACAAGGTAAATATACGAAAAATAATATTGTGCAGCAATACACAATAATACAACAATTATATAATAATCCCGACAAATCATTAAAATTTGTATGAATTCGACGAAAAAATAAAAAAAACGAGTTTATTGCACAAAATCTGTAGAAATCTGAAAACATTAAATAAAAAAAAATCGAACCAAAATATGATAGAATTTTTTAAGATTTTTGTCGACTGAAGAAAAAACTATAATTCGGCGAATATCGCCATTAATTAGCTGATTAAAGTTTCCGCCGCTATCTCCGTTAAATATTAAGAAACAAAATTGTAATACGTTTTTTGGATCCATTTGGATCCGTCGATGTAATACGTGTATAAAAAACGTATATACTATACACAAGTTATTCATAGTGCAGTAATTAGCGTGTCAGTTATTAGGTCATCAGCTATATGTTAGATAGGCAGGTAGCATTAGATC
The DNA here is from genome assembly GCA_934046635.1 of Buathra laborator. NCBI lineage: Eukaryota > Metazoa > Arthropoda > Insecta > Hymenoptera > Ichneumonidae > Buathra > Buathra laborator. The sequence continues at coordinate 10,321,535 of OW203897.1, forward strand.
CGCGAAGAAAATATTCTCCTTCACCGTACGCACTTAAGTTTCCTTGACCGCTGTCGTTACCTAACCAGATAGAGACGACAATTCGCTGTTAATAAGCTATTTTGACGAAGGAATTCTATTTTTTTCATTACTCATTTTGAATCCGTTACGAATATGTCACGCAAATGAGGTGGCGATTTAAAAATCATCGTCAAGAATTTTTTTATTGGTGACTCAAAGCATTTGATTGCAAATTAATAAACTTAATCTTCTCGTCGTAATTATCGTCAATAATACTTTTTGGGTCATAGACCCAATTTTCTTTTCCCGTCCGTAATTCTCGCCTATTTAATAAAAGAGAATCATTCAATTTTCTTCAACTGAACTCTGTTTTCACGAAGCGTGCCGTAGATTTGCAAAGAAAACGATATTTCTGGAATAAATAAGTGTTTTATTTCTTTTAAATTGCCGCGTTATCTCCTGGCATCTCTCTTCAATGGTGCAAAACAAGAAAGTTACTTTAAGCATTCATATTGCTTCTGATAATAAAAAAAGAGATAGAATCGTACGGAAAGAGTCAACAATACGACAACAAATAAAAAATTAGTAAAGATAGAGTTTTGAAATTCTAATTAATAATATTGTTCACAGGCGCCCTTTGACGATCAGCGATTGCTCTTTCCGCCTGCGGCAGCTGTTCTGGTCGCCACAATCTTTTATAACTTCTATAAAGCAGTATTATCGGATGTAATGATCGACTTTGTCGCGGCCGGCACCATGACGGGTACGAAAATCGAAATAAGATTCTCCGATACGATCGGAGAACTATATGACGATTTTTTTTTTCAAAGAAATATTTGTACCCTAAAGTACTACGGTACCCTTTTACGGGTTTGCGGTGATCAGATTAACGTTTGTCTAACAGAGACGACAATTTAACAGTCAAGTCCATCGAATGAAAATTCAATTTACTCGATTCGATTTGTAAAAATGATTACAATTGTAGTATTAATTAATAAAAGACATCACCGCCTTTTGCGTTCGGTAAAAGTTCATTCGAAGAATGGTATACGAAGAGTCAGTTTTCCATTTTTTATGAACTAATAGTACATTAGTTAATTTTTCATGAATTCATTCGATACGCGAAAAACTTGTATTATGATTTAACGCGCAGCGATTGAAACACTTAAAGGTATAAGTTTCCGTAACAATCAAATTCGTTGTTGCAGGATACTTGTGTTATGATTTGATGCATTACTACTTACACCACGGAAGTCCAAAGGCTGATTCTTATCTCTACGTGATGAAGCGTTATCACAATCATCATCACTTCTCTCATCATAATCACGGTAATCTACAAAACAAACAAAATTCAAAATACGTTAAAAAGTACATTTTTATTTCAACGTGTTTTTATTTTTTTCGTCTGTTGATTCGCAGGTTTCGGCATCAGCAGCAGATTATGGGATTTCGTGTTCGGTTCATTGATAAAGTTGAAACGACTGAAAAGAGCGATCGTCTGGTAAAGCAGATCGAGAGACCAAATTTTTGTACCGTAATTCTTATGACTTTTTTTTTATTCGCAACGAACAATGCGTACTTGAAATCACATTACAATTTCAAGACTTTTTTTTAACAAATATAAATTAATAGATTGCATTATTTAAAAAAAAACACATTAGTCTTCAATTCCATGAATTTGCAAATGCCCCATTGTTTTTTTATTTATTTTTATTTCTCCTGGTCCCATCGTCTTATCAAGGGGTTTTAACGGAGATCACGAGCCATCCGTGTTCCCCGTATTTGTGGCTTTTTACGTGCGGTTACAGATTTTATCTTCAGCCTTTTTCTCGTCGAACAGCATTTTTTTTTCTTTAAGTACATAAGACAGAAACGAAGACAATCGTTTTCAGGTAACAGTCATTGTCGTGAGCGTTGCTGTGCCAATCGAACGAGGGCTGTCGAATAATTATTTTTTTCTTCCTTCTTTGTTTTGTTTTCGCGCGTCAATTATAAGCGTTAAAGCTGCAAAACGCAAACAGTAACGAGACCATTGTTTTAAATAACTATGTATACGAATTTGTACTGATTACTTCGTTGTGGTATTCATAATTATTCTAGGGATTCAGAATGATTTAAGTACGTTTTTTTCTTAAATCCTAAAAAAAAAGAAAAGAAAAAAAAATGGTCAACTCTTAAGAATTAACTATGCGAACGGTAATTTGAAATATCGTTCATTAGACCTCTGGTGTCTAAATTTTGATTCTAAACACTAACTTTTTCTTTTCTTCAAGTTACTCGGAAAAAACAATATTTTTTTTTTCGCTTGCTAACGAATATTTTTCAACTGTTTAACGTCACTACGAACAATTTATATGTTTTTAATCTATCCATTAAAGTTCATTTATCATTCGAACAAAAATCAATTATCAGATCGTGAAAATTCGAACGTGAAGAATAATCATCGAAGTTCAAATCGTCCGGCAATATTCCATTGTTTCTCAATAAATATTCTAGCTATTGGTTACATATTTGTTATTAACTATTCGATTGAAAAAACATCGCGAAGGCGTTAAATTTGCGGAAAATTCCGCTACAGATAATCGTTTTAACTTCGATAAACTCGGACGTCGCCGGGAATTATGGAAAAATTAATTCAGTACTCAAAGAGTCAAAGGGTTGACAGGAATTTTACACTGCCAAAAAAAAGAAAAAAAATTATATATATCAATCAAATTGTTAATCCAAAAATCTTCGTTTCAACGATCTTCTGATAATCACATTATTCCAAATGCACGGTATTATTTTTAAAGACAAAAAGAATTCTTCTTGTACCAAGAAAAAAACGAGAATTCAAATTTCACGAGTAAATTGTCTCGAATAACTAAATTATTGCTATGACAATCTTTGTGTAAATGATATTTAGCAAATCACATTATCGCAAATGCAAGATATTGTTTTCGATCGAAAAAAAAAAGAAAAAAACAACGAAAATTACAGTTGTACCGACCGTAAATTGTCGCGAATAATCAAATTATTGCTATGACAATTTCGTTTGTGTAAATGATATTTCGTTAATCACATTACTCCAAATGCCACATAATTTCTTGTTGTTTGTTATTGCGTTTGATCAACTGGGCATTCGAATGAAATAACAACACCATCAGGTGGCTTCTGCTTTGATATTTTTGCGTCCCATGCTTAGTTGAGGAAAAGTACTTTTGTTTTGCGGCGGATTGAGTTTCGACGATAGATATACGAAAGCCTCGTATAAACTTGTTCTGTCCATAGCGTCGACTTCAAAATGTTTGAGTTTCTCTCTCGTGCACCAATTAGCCGCTCGACTAGCCGTGTTTTCAAGACACCGCGGCTCCGTTTCGTTTTTCGTTCTGTTACCTACAACTATCACCGTTATTTCCTTCTTATCCTTATTCTTGTCAACGTCTTTCTTCAATGGAAAGAGAATGTCGAGAGATTCCGGTTTGGCAGTGTCGTAGACGAGTACATAGCCGTCAGCGAAGCCGAGATAGTGACGAGCCAATTGTTGATTGTTTGTATTGTTTTGCAAAGGCTCCAATCCCGCCGTGTCGTAAAATCTTACTTTTTCCTTTGTACCTCTGTCCGTCTCGATGTTCGCTACGTAGATATCCTCTATCGTAGGATGAATTTCCTGAAAAATATTTAACCGTTTTTATTGCCGCGACGCGGCGATAAAGTTTTTCGTTTTTTTTTAACGTGTCTCGGGAATAAAATGATTTTTTTGTTTTATATTATTACCGTTTCGTGAATGAATTTATTTTTAGTCACATCGCGAAAATCTTCGAAGCGAAAATGTAAACATAACCAATGTATCATAACCTACTTACGCTCTTGGTAGTGACATTGCCATATATGAGCTGCTCGAGAAGAGTTGTTTTTCCAACGCCTTTCATTCCACAGACGACGACTTTAGTGGTTTTTCCCATATTCGGAATATTTCAATGACCATTTAAAAACTAAACACCTCGCGGGTACACACGCTCGCGGACGATCTCTTGCACTGTTCAAACACTGACATTTCACTGTCAAATTACAGCTGATAACACGTCTCTGTGGACTTTCTATACCTATGTGCCTATCAGCATGTTCTTTCGGTCGCTAACGAAGTAATGAACTTGACGAACAGGTGGGGCTCTTGATTAATCAACGGGTGCTCGGCTGCAGTGTACAGGTGCACGCAAAAGAGCCAATGAATTTCTTTTTTTTTCAATTTATCGGACGTTAAAAACGAACGAAATTTATGTCAAAATATTATTCTTGTGTGATTACTTTATCGGAAAAAAAAATTCTGTTTAATTTCATGCTGTTACTGTTATCTTTCTAATTTGGGTCGATTATATTTTCTGTCATTCGCATTCATCGTTTGCGACGCAAAACTTTCGAGTGCGTTGAACGAACTCAACACTGCACAGCCGGTAGTCAACGTAGTCACGTCTTTCGACCCACAATACGGGCTTTAAAAATGACAACGGAAAAGGATCTTTCGCACGAGTGTGCGAAAGATGATTCAAAAGAAACGAAAATTGATAAATATTCCATTCTTCTACCTACTTACAACGAAGTGGAAAATTTGCCAATTATTACGTGGCTCATCGTAAAGTATATGGAACAATCGTGAGTAAAAACATAACCTCTATTAAAAAATCCCATTTCTTCTTTCTCTGCGAAGCATATTGTCATTATTTATTTATTTATTGCCGTATTTTTTTTGCAGCCAAGTTAATTTTTCTTTAATATTTTGATAACTTTTTTTCTCAAATCAAACGATTGTGCGATAAAAAAAAAAAAATTTATTTAATTGTAATGACATTTAAAAAATTGTTTATTTTCATTGAATAAATAAATTAATCTAATAAATTTTAATGGGACCAATGACAATGTGACGAACCTCTGACAAAATTAAATATATGCTTTTTTTCCCAGTGGTTCGCCTTATGAAATAATCGTCATAGACGATGGTTCGCCGGACGGAACATCGGATATGGCAAAGCGGCTTCAAAAACTCTACGGAGAAGATAAAATTGTGTTGAGACCGAGAGAAAAGAAATTGGGTCTTGGAACGGCTTATATTCATGGAATCAAACATGCCACTGGGAATTTTATCATTATCATGGATGCCGATCTTTCGCATCATGTACGCAAAATACCGTTATTATTGTTACTATGATATTTAATTGAAATTTTGAAAAATCAATATCAAATAAAAATCGGTAACATTTCAGTGTCCAGTAAAGCGTAAATAAAAATAAATAATCTTGTTATAAAACAAATAAATAAATAATGATACAAATAAACAGTAATAACAATAATGAAAAATAACAATTATAATTATCAGAAATTGACGATAATTGTTCATAAGAATTTTAAATTGTTATATTATTGTTGAAATTTTCCCAACGAATGCACAACATGTTGCAAACGAGAATTTTTGTTAAATTGCTTTTTTTTTATTAAGTAACAGTTACGAATTTACTTCAACAGTTGTGTAGATCCCCCCTAATTATTCATTTTTTTTTTGTTCACAGCCTAAATTCATTCCCAAGATGATTGAACAACAACAAAAATTGGGTCTCGATATCGTAACCGGAACTCGATACGAAGGAGATGGGGGAGTTTACGGTTGGGATTTCAAAAGAAAGCTTATCAGCAGAGGAGCCAATTTCCTGACTCAACTTCTGCTCAGGCCGGGGGTCAGCGATCTCACGGGAAGCTTCAGGTAACATATTCTTTCTCCTCCAATTAGACGTTTTTTTTCGGCGATTAAAAATCGGCAATACAAATTTTCTTTGTTTTGAAAAAAAAAAAAAAAAAAAATTGCAGGCTGTACAAGAAAGACGTTTTGGAGAAACTCATTAAATCGTGCGTTTCGAAAGGCTACGTTTTCCAGATGGAAATGATCGTGAGAGCGCGACAATTCAATTACACGATCGGCGAAGTACCGATATCATTCGTCGATCGCGTCTATGGTGAATCCAAACTCGGCGGTTCGGAAATCGTTCAATTTGTCAAAGGCCTACTGTATTTATTCGCTACAACGTAATTTCGTTCATTGAGTGAAAATAAAAATTGTAACATTCCTTTGCATCGTGTAATATAATGTTGTTTAAAATTGTAGGGAAGTTGTATAATTTTTTCTCCCATTTTTTTCTATTGAATAAAACTGTTTTGCGCTGCCAGTATTATATATTTATTCACTAATTCATACCTTTCGATTGGTGACGAAACTGAAGAATCAATTGTCCGCCAATTATACCTTATTTCTTGTTCGCTTATTTTGAAAATCTTGAATCACTGATTAAACCGTTAGTCAAGCGTATGTTCCATATATTTTCATCGCGCCCCGTAGACCGTAATTTGTTTTTCAATAACGGCGTAAACGAATAAATAATACATATAGTTGTATATTAAATGAGACTTTGTGTTAAATGAGATATATTTGAATATTTGATCCATTATTTCGTGGGATTTAGATTTAAAAACTTTGTCTTTGTAACTACGAGGTGCACGCGGCACCATACTCATCGCGACACACGTGAACTATTACTTTTAAAAACCGCACTGCAGAAGCGCGTCGAAGGTGGCACTGTTTCGCGTTACAGACTAGTGACTTATTCTCGTTACTGCTTTACGAAATTATGAAATATATTATGCATGTTTTAGTAATTATAATAAAAACAAATTTTTTCAAATTGTAACGTCCGTCCGTTGCAACGGTCTGTTCGACTGTGTGTATTTGTGTTTGCGCGTATCCATTGTTTGGCAGTGCGCTTGCGCATTGTCATGACCAATAGAAAGCTTAAAACGACCCCCCGATACACCGTCAAGTCGAATTGACAACACCGACGCGGCAAAATAGAGGTCGAAAAAACGTAAACAATTCGACACAAATTAATGAACTTCCATTTTCTACGGCTTCATTTGTGTTTTTGTTATTGTACTTCGATAAGAGTAGCAACGTAGTTGCATGCCTTTAGTACTGAACGATAATCAAAAGGACGACAAGAACAAAACAGTGGTGAGAATTATCATCGATAAAATATAACGACAAAGTATAACGATTTTTTTGGACGTTAAACATCCGGTAGATCTGATCGTTCCCGTACATTCCGGTGCTGTGCGTGTATATTCCTGCTGGAGCTTCGTGATTAATACCGATTGACTGCATCGTGCCATTGATTTTTCATCGAGTCGACTTTGATCGCCGCTGTTTTGTGCATTTCGACGTTCAAGTTTCACGGGACTTTAATATCATTAATACGAGGTGAGTTATGAAATATATGTGTTTGTCAATAAGGGTTACGAAATTCAAGAGTCTGCGATTTTTTGTGTGATACACAAAGAAAATCATAAAAACAAATCAATCATAAAATATTATGTAATTGTTGTTAAAACTAAAAATGTTTGACTTCAATCTTCAAAATGTCCAAAATAATTCTTGTGTCGGAAAAAGTTATTGACGGGTTCTATTGATGTTCCGCAGTGTGCTATATATATATCTATCGCACTTGTAATGTACAATTGATATTCCGATGCGAAATTTTTGAGAAAATGGTTCATTGATACTGGTATCGCACGTCATATGAAACAAGGCGATGAAATTAATTTTTTTCTTCTGGACGGATATTTAGGATTATTATTATTATTAGTAATTTTCTTCATAAAAGTGATAAAAAACTGATTTGTAATAAATTATTGCCACATATCGAATATATATATAGTATGCAACAAAAAGAAGATACTGCGTTAATGTCCCCAATTTGTGTCAACCCTGAATTTTTAGTATATTTTTTTTTACACCCAAAAGTTCCTATGTGAATAGTTTAATATTTTCTCAGAAAAAAAAAAAAAAAAATCCCAAATCATCGATAAATCTATAATTATAATTTCCTGATAGATAAAAGAATTTTTTTTCCTTCCAATTATTGTTCTCTCCTTTGTCAGTGTATTCCATAATATTGTTCCTGAGATTATTGCGATTTTAATGCATAATTATGTAGTTTTATCCGTATGATTAATTATTTCAGATTTGAGACACCAAAATCAATGCAATCCGCCAAAAAAAAGTTGCCTTTCAACTATCGTTTTCACACCGACAAGCAATGGCGTGTCATCTACTGGTGCCGGCAGGTAATGCCGAAAAAGGCTTTACGTCTCTTCACGCAGCCGCGAAAAATCGGCAACTCGAACTTGCGAAGCGGTTGATAAAGCGTGGCGCCCGACTAAACATCGTCGACGACAGCGGAAGATCGGCATTGCATTACGCTATCGAGAACATTGACGAAGAAATGGTTGATTTACTCACCGTCAACGGAGCTACCGGAGCCGGTAAACCAAATGCCCTTCACGTGGCTATTCAGAAAGGAAACGAAATAATAGTCGAGATGCTTATCAGCGAAGGTGCAAAGATAAACGAAAAGGAACCGGACGGAAAAACTGCTCTCCATACAGCGATCGAAACGGGTAATGAGAAAATGTATAACATTTTGGTAAAAAACGGCGCCGATATTTACGCCAGGAATAACGAAGGTCGAACGTCAATTCACATCGCGGTCGAGTGTGGTACGATCAAAATTTTGAAAATTCTACTCGATTCTTACGAAGAAATCGATGACAGAGATAAGAATGGAAAAACCGCGCTTCACATAGCTTCGGAATTAAACGCGGATGACATTATCGAAATTCTTCTTGATCACGATGCCGGCGTTGATCTCATTTGTAACGCCGGAAAGACACCTCTATGTTATTATGGGAATGAGCCACGTTTGTGGGGATGGAATGATTGTGACAGCCGCGATATTTACAAGGAAATAGTGCATATGAAAAGCACAAACATTGGCGATAGTAAGATATCGTTTTACGACATTTTGACGAGTGATGTACACCGATTGGCATCCTATGCGAGAAACAAAAATATACGAGAAGCTTTATTGAAGTCGAGTGAAAACACATTGTTTTATTATTATTCCAAGGTAATCGATAATCGTTTTAAAAAAGGCATAAGGAGAAACGGTTTGTTACTTTCGAGCGGAAAAGTTCTCAATGCGTTTTCCGGTTACGTTTTATCGGACGACACCACTATCGAGATTTTGAGTTATTTGGGAAATATGGATCTGGTGAATCTGACGAAAGCGGGCAGCGAATGCGATAGTTAAGATATCGACCGACGGATTTTTATCGTAATCGTTTACAGATGCGTATGCAGTTGCGTTGCGACTCAAACGCAAGTTTAACCGCTATGTTGTTTTCGAGATAAAATTTTCTCGTCCCGTTCAGTTGATAATCAAAAATTCTATATTCCGATGTTAACTTTTTGTTTTTCGTATTTTTATATTAACTAATAGTACTTCAATAATCAAAAGCACGTCATTAATCATTGCAAACATGCGAATTTCGTTCTCTTGAAGTTACAAATTTATTTCCAATGTTATTTCGGCGTTCGACGCTAAATTTCGATTTACGTCTTATCAACAGAATTCTCACGTGTTTCGAGTTTCGACTTCACATTACGACGAATATCGAAAGAGTTCCTACGTAATATAAGTAATTTCACAAGTGCCTATAATATAGTACATTTTTTCCAAAGACTTTTTATTTTGCTAAGGAAAGTTGAAACTGGATTTCAACATTTAAAATTATAATTCTCCTATATTTTGTTCATTAGACCTTAAGATGACTTATGTTCGCAGATAAATAATAAATCATTTGAAAAAAAAAAAAAAAACCTGATATATTAAAACTCATTGAAAATATGCGGAAAGGCGACAATTTTCAGCGGTAAGGTAAATATCGAGTTTACTTTCGCAAACAAATAAAATATGTTAATTATGGTGGTAAATTTGCAAATAGAGTTAATTAAAGAAGAGTCTACGCGCGGATAATGCACGTGCGTGTGACCACGTGGGCGGGAGAATTAAATATATAGTACAAGTAACGATTCGCGCATCCGCCTACGCCGCACCCTCATGACGTCACGCTACCTCCGTTTATTGATCCCTTACGAAAATGTTCACGTCTATTTTTTTTTTTTTTTTACGAGGTATAAGTAATGAATGTTGTGCGGAGGTGGCGAAACAGTGCGGATTCAAAAAAAAAAGCGACTGTGATATTGCGACGGCGATTCATTGCTGCAATATTTAATAATTCTTTCAAGAAGCTTCGTTTCGGGGAACTCCGTGGCAACCAGTACGCCGCGCGGGTGTAACTTCCGCCAAACCTTCCACCCCCTGAAACATCGCAGTAGCGTAATAAAATCTGGCGTTTCGCGTTGTATCTATCGAAACCTTTTTTTTTATTTTCATATCAATTTGATACAACAAAACGTTTAATCACTTGCATGATTTATTTTTTCAATTCAATATTTGGGGCAAATCGAATTTTTTTTTTTCGTAACAATTTCCAATATTCGATTGCGTAAGAAATTTTTTTAATATTGATTTCACGTCTTAGGCGAAATCGTCGATAGAATTTTACGTTGTGAAAAAACAAAATTAACTATACCGTTTTTTTTTATTGTCATTTGAAAAGTAATACAATTTTTCATAAAAATTTGACGACGCAACTAAATGGATTAATTGTGATAATAAATCATGATGACAATAATACGATTAATTTCTTAAGATTCATGCAATAAAATCAAATTTTCATCTAATTATTGATAAGATTTCTCCGGAAAAAAAATAACATTCTGTCGTTGAATTCTTCGTATGAACGTTTACGGAATTTGTTTGATTTCGTAGAAATGACATTTTTCTATGAACATTTTTTATTGCGAAAATAAATAATAAATGTAGACTCGTGGAATAGCAAATTTAGACATATGTATAGATTTCCGGTTCGAAGCAATTTATATGACGATTGATGTATCAATTTTCGTGCCAACGGAACATCAAGCGAAGCCCCTCTCTTTGGAGAGTCTTACCGCAGAGAGAGATACGATATTATCGTGAATAGCCACCCCTGTATGCGCGAGATATTCACCGGGAGAAAATAATAAACCGAACCGTCCCCCGTTGGGTTACAAGCTGCGGATACCTACCTACCTAGCTGGCGTTGCGGTTCTCTGTCAGTTTAGTCGCAACCTTCGTCGCGAAGAGACGTGAACGCGATAGGGGATTGCCGTTTGCGCCGGGGTGAAACGTGTCATCATCCCCTCTTCTCTCTTTCCGAAGAGAATCGAGCTTTTGAGATGGCTGTGCCTTTTAGATCCGATAAAACTCTACACAATTTTACTATCGTACATTCGCGTTAACGCGTTAAAAAAACAATCTTCGTCGACGAATTTTTTTTTCATTAACAAACGATTTAACCCACAAAAATGCCAAGAAAAATTGGATTCTGCGTTGTGTACGCCACGAGTGAGTTTACATTTTTAATTTACAACTTTTTAACCCCTCGTCTGCGAAACCGTAAATGTTTTTCGCAAAATTTTTCGCGAGTTAACCACAAAAAAATTTGATGTTTTTCTACATCGTTCGACGTGCAGACGGAAGAACGTAACTTAGATTCTTCGATAATCTCGTCTGCTAATCGGAGCGCGAAGGGTTTATAGTGGGGAGTGTGCCGAAGATTGGATAAGCGTGTTATAGTGCAAGATAAATATATAGGCCTACGAAGATTCGGCAACATTGATTTTCTCGGATTCCACGGGGTGTGCTTTACGAAGTTTTCTCGAATGGTGCAATTCAAAATTTAATCGATTCGAGGTTCACTATTTTATCGGGAATCATAGCGCGACTGTATTGTTTTATTTTGAAAACCACGTGCTCGCGATTGTTGCAGCATAGAATTCGGCGTATTTTTTTTTATCTTTCGAACACCCGAGTGTTGCACAAATTATGAAATTAATTATTGTTTTCTTTGCTTATCGCGAGACTATAAAAAATTATTAATTGATCTTCGTACCAGGCGACGAAGAGAGACACTCTTCGTTGGAACTAAACGTTCACGGTCCGACCGTGAGGGGCTGGCAAAGCTCGCGGAGATGCGGTTATCCTCAGGAACTCGTTCTACGCCTGCATGGACCGACCAAACTTACGAGAATACAAGTCCTCGCACATCAGTACCTTATACGTAAGTGTAAATAAATTGTTCGCTTTCGTACATTTTTTTTTCTCTTTCACCGACACTAAGCTCACCAATTGCCGAGCCAAACGTACAATGAATGAATATCCCGAAAAATGTGTTTTTCGAAAAATAAGCTTCGTAATTCGTAAATGTGAAGCAACGCACCTGAGGCTTATTAAATAAAAATAAATTGTAATTCACAAACCTGAGGCTTGTTTAAACTGTTTCCGGTGTTTTTTTTTTTTATCATTCGTAACCGCGATAATTCGCGAAGAGTTCGGTGAAAAGGGTTGCAATTCAGACACGGCCTTGAAAATAACTTTTCCATCGAATGATCCTTGTGTACGATAATAGCGGAAAAACGTATATATCGCGTGACTATAATTTTGCAAGACTTTTCTAGTGTGTAGAGGATATACTTATTTGACTTTAGTCACGCGATAAAACGATTAAAACTAAGTACCATATTTTGTTAAGGTTCCGGAAACTAAACAGAAAAACGTTGCGAAACGTGATATGAAATAAAACGGAGAAAACTAAATAAAAAATATACAAAAATTGAGAAAAACTAACGAATACTATACGTAGAAAATTTATAAAAATAAAAAATTAAATAATATTTTTATATCACTTTTATAAAACTTTCCTTCCTCTACAAAAATTGAAATGAAATGAAAAAATAAAAATTTAATTAAAATTAAAATAAAATCCATAAGAATAAATGATTAAATAAAATTTAGTGAACTATCGGTAATTTTATTTTTATTTTTATTTTTATTGCACTTTTACTATAAACTAAAAATAGAAAAAAAAACGGTACAATTTATCACGGTCTGTACATACAATTCGAATATCTCGTTTATTCCAGCGGAGAAGTTAGAAATCTGGACGACGCGGGAGGAGAACGCTTCCGCTTCGACCGATTTCACTTACTTGGGATACATAACGCTCTCGGATAATGCCTCGACGTTGTACAAGAGCCGTGAACTCAAGAGCGTCGCGCTACCGGAAACGGAAGCGCTGTCGCTCAAACTTCGTCTCCACAAGCCGCACAGTAACGCGCACAATGTTCACGGACAGGTATATTCTTTTGTTGGTCCCTACAGATCGTCGATAAAGCTATTGTATGCCGACAATTGCGCACTAGCGTTGCCTTTATTTGACCGCTAATTGAAAAAAAAAAAAAAAATTCCCTTTGTATCATTTGAATCAAATGGAAAACCCATAAATAATCGTTTGAAAGACGGTGGCGTATGCATTCGATGCCCTTTTGAAGCGATAAACAATTAAATATTCTCAACTTGGAAGAGAGAAAAAAAAATGAATTTTGAGAGAATTTTTCGCTTTTTCGCAATTTTTTTTTTTTTTTTTTTTTTTTCGTATTTGAAAAATGGAAAATATACATTATACGTTTTTCATTTAACTTATTAAGATTTAATAATTGTAGATTTTTGCAAAACTCTTCGGGATATTAAAAAATAAATGTTATTTAATTTTCGATAGGTGGGTCTGATCGCCGTTAACATTCTTGGCGATCCGTACGGTCAAGAATTGACGGGTCAAGGAGATGCGCCTTATAATCCTCATTACACATCCCCTTACGACGACTTGGCATTCGAGATGTACGTCGATCGGGAGGTTGCCAAGATTATCCGACAAATGGAGGCGAAGAAGCTACAAGCGGCAGAGGGTAAATCTACTTGTAACGACCGTTCTCGTGTCTCTTTATCGAAACTCGAGTACTATATATTTGTTTCCGTTATTCCGATACCTATCGTCGATGTTTCCTTTCGTACATTACATCAGAGGAAAGATTCGAATACGCATCGAAACTCAAAGTGGCGATGGAGAATCTTCGTAAAGCCGGAGAACGGCTGGGAAAATATGAATTGGAAAAAAAGTACGCCATAGCGTTGGAGGATTACGACAAAGCGAAGGCGAAAAAAGCTCAGGCGCAGCAGTATCGTCAGCAAGTTTATCAGAGTTTGGAAATCGAAGATCTGTTGGAACTTCACGGGGTAATCGAAGCGAAATTAATTTTATTAATGAATTTTATCGATTTTATTAAACTGTTTAAAGCGGCTTTTCATATTCATTTCATATTTAAGATTAGTTTCATTCATTCCATTTCATTCTTTCGCAATTTCAACATAATTATTTGTTGAGCAGCCGTTGGAGAAGAATAATTTGTCGTCGGTGGATGGAAAAGAGCCGCAGACCGTTGATTCGTCCGGCGGCTCGGCTGCTGCGTTAGCACCGGAAGACATATCTTCACCTCCTAGACTAGTGGTCCCGCCGAGTCGGGAAGGAGCTTTATCGCCGACTGGTCCGCCGCATCAACCTCCCGTTTCTCCGTTGCATCAAAAACCCAATAGTCCCGGTGAGTCTTTGTCGCATCAACGAAGCGATTCATCAAATCGATCAATAAACAACGTTTCTTCGAATCGTCTTATTCTTCTTTTTTCTTCTTTGTCTTACAGAAATCACCGACAGCCCACCCAACGGCGTTCTCGAGAGGCACAATAATTGCAACAAAGGATCGCTTCGAAGAAAAACCAAGTCGGCCGGACCGTCGCTTAGATCGAGTTACGAAGCTTACGAGGAAAGAACTATACCGGCTCTTCGACAGTGAGCTTTTCTTTTTATTTTTTTTTAAACTTCATTTCAATTTATTTCCATGTGCCGATAAATCTTATACTATTTTTGCAATAAGAAGTTTAAGAAAATGAGAATTTTTTTATAGTTTTTGTTGAAATTACTATAATCTTCAGAGCCCTTGTCGTTTGTCGTTGTAATACATATTTGTAAAGCGTGGGAAATATTCTCATGGTTTTCCATATTTCTAATTTTCTATATAAAAAAAAGATTTCATCTTTTATAAAAAAAAAAGCATCACGGTATTATCTAATATGACAAATTTTTGTTGCAAGTTCGCACACCAATGAATTCACGAGAGAGTGTCACATGGACAACGCTGAAATAAAAGTCACCTCGAAGCTGAACGATAGAGAGAAAAAGCAGGCAGCCTTACCGATTACTGTCTTCGGAATGGATATGGTACGAGTTTTATTCCCGTATATTGCAGATAAAAAATATATAAAATCGTTGAGGATTCGGGAAGAAAGAAAAAAAAAACAAATGATGTATTATGAATTCAGGTTGAAAAATTTTACTCGAAACAATTCACGGATAAGGAAGAGGGACTTATGCAACTGAAGGAAGAGCTGCGTACCTTCGATGCCGAAGTATCGAAACACTCTGCGAACAAAACGGCGCGGGCGACTATACTATTGTTGCACAGAGCGCTCAGAGACAAAGTCTTCAGCGTCTACAGCTTAGCAGCGCAACTTATACGAATTTTTTTCGCCGAATTCGCTACAGACAGGTCAGCGCGATCGTATCGTGACGATAAAACAATGAATTTCTTGTTATTAATTAATATAATCAAATAATTAGTATAATACAAGGAATATAATTTATATTTTTAAAAAACTAAAGAAAAATTATTCAATTTACGAAATAGGGTATCGCCAGCCGAAATCGCGCGAAGCGTGGACCGTTTGCTTCCAGAACTACTGACGAAATCTGGAGATACAACGCCGAGGATTCACAATATGGCAATTCACACGATTCTCAGTATGGCGGATTGCAAGTGCGTTCGTGATTTGCACATTATACCGGTTGCTCTTAGTCGACCGGTGAGTACGAGTACTCATCAGAGGCTCGCGCTTAGTCGACTAGAAATGGTCGAACAACTTATACTGAGTCATGGCATCTCCACCGATAAACAAAGGTGACGATCTCAATTAATTGAATAACGACGATGTGAAACTTGAAAAAAGAATTAATACAAAAATTCAATCATTTTCGAGGTATAACTGACCTTTGCTGTCGACGTAAAAATTTAATAATCGCAAGATTATTAGAGTTTCTGCGGATTGCTCTTTTTTTCAATTTTTTTTGTAAGATCGTCGATATAGCAAAGGTCTGTCCTCGAAAAGTTGATTCTCATAATCTAAATGCTTTTGCCCTGATAAGATATTGTAACTGTTGCAGTGGCCTGACCTGTCGTACTTTGTCCGAATTGGGTTGTTCCGGGTTGCATCATCCGGCAGAGGCAGTGAGAAAAGTATCGGAAAGAATTTTAGTTTTAGTATACAAAGTCAATCCTCGATTGGTCCGCAAGCAATTGCCACCGGACGACGATATAACAAGAAGAAATTTACTCTATCGTCAGCTATTTCACGAATTTGATTTGATAGATCTTCAGGTAATTAAATATTTCTTAGAACGATCTTTCATTTTATTTAAGGGTGTCGTAAAATTAATTAAATAAATTCGCTATATCGCAACTTTGCTACTCTATTTTTTATTACACAATATTTTATTTAGCTGAAACATTACAATTTTTTTGTCTAGTTAATTAATTATCTTTCTTGCAGAGAAAAAAAGAACTGGAACCTTCGCAAAAAACTAGTGCTACTCCTACGCGCACAAAATCCATGGATAACAATGTCGCGAGTCTCACGAAATCACCGCCGCGAACAAGTCCCGTCGTTAGTACTGAAAGTTCAACGAGCGTCACGTCGCCTTCGGAAAATAGTGTTGATCACAAAGGCGACAAGTAATTATTGAGTTTCATGTGATTTTACCGACAATTTCATTGAAAAAAAAAAAAAAAAAAACAGTGCATAATACCGGCTTTTGTATTTCAGATTGTGTATATTCTGCTTATCGAAGGGCCAAGTATATTCCGAAGAGGGTCTGAATATACATTACTGGCGAAGTTGTCCTATGCTAACGAGATGCGAGGCTTGCAAACAAGTCGTAGAGATTTCTTACTTGAATTCGCATTTGTTGAGTGAGTCTATTCGATGTAAAGCAATTTTCGCGTGAAGTACAAGCTGATTTTTTTAAAATTAAATTCCGATTATTTCACTTTTCCTTTCAGACGAATGCGATCTGCGGAATAATTACGTTAAATGCGACACTTGCAAGCGAGCGATACTCGAGAAAGATTTTCCGGAACACGCGAAAGACGAGAAGTGTACAAGTGAGTAATTCCCGTAAATTTGAGAATCGATTCGACTCGAAAAAAAAGCTAAAAGAAAGTTTCTTCTTTTCTCCAATATTTTCATAATTGTTGCTGGCAAAATATTTCTTTTCAAGTTAATAAACGAATTAATATGTCGATAATGTATTTTCAGAGCCCATAGAAGGATACGAACGTTGTCCTCTGTGTCACGCTTTAGTAAATAAAAACAAATGGAGAGAACATCTGATGGGGGATCATCCGTGTACTAACAATCCTCGAAATAAACTTAGTAAAACTTGTAAGTTTTTTTTTCAGTAAATCATTTTCGATACTTGTTAATTATATGAAATAAAAAAAATTCTATATATTGAAATTTTTTATAGGCACAAAATCGCCATCGAAATCGCAAAATCTCAGTGGAAAATTGACGTCACCCACCGGTCGCGATTACTAGCATTAGCTAAAGCAATCCAAGTCTTTGGGTTGTGAATAGTTGACAACAAATTTTTGAATTTCTCTTTTATTTTTTATTCATTTATTTTTTTTTATAGTATACGTATCTGTTACTAGCGTTGTAATGTTTTTGCATATTTATACATGATATACAAAAAAAAATTGAGAATAGTAAAAAAAAAAAAAAAAGAATCCCGTCCTCTAGAAATTGCTAGTGTCGCTCACGTGTGAGCGACAAGGTCTGTCATGGTCCGAATTCGTGTTTAGAGAAGAAGAAAAAAAAATCATTGTTCTTACAAATTTCGCAATACATTGTCTCGTTCCTTCTTGACAGACACTAGCGTCTTGCCAATTATACATTTAGCGATAAAAAAAAAAATAATTCAACGATTATTGGTCTGATTCGATATCGAGAATATTTCTCCAGCATCCGGCCACAACGTTTCTAACAATTATCGTACGATGTAACTTTGTTAAGGCAGTCAACGATTTAGCGTGACGATACCGAAGTTGAACGATAATATTAAAAGGGTGATTTATGCTCAAAATCCTTGTATACGTAACGTCCTGTGTAATTTTCCTAACGCTAATATTAAAAATGAAAATTATAGTCGTTTACAATCCAAAAATGTTGAGTTGAAGAAGAAAAAAAAAAAGATACGCATGTAGCTGAATTGTGACGTCGATGTCCATACCGATAATCGCCGAACAGACATCAACGAATGAATGAAGAAGTAAAAGTTTCGTTTTATGAAACAACGTCATTGAATTTAAATTTTACAGTTTTGAAATTTGTGGAGAATATCTGATATCTCCGAACTATCGATCTTCGAACCAACAAAATGGAAATATCTTGCAAATTGAAAATATAAATATTTCTTCCCTCATACATTTTCATTATTCCCAAATGCTTTTATCTCGCAAAAGTGAAAAAAAAATCTATCGAAAATTTTCAAATGCTTTTATTTTTTTCTAAATACTTCTATATGCGATCGTATCCGAGATCGTTGAATAATGAATGTCGCCAATGATAAAAAAAAGAAGTATATGTCGTTCAATATCGTTATTTTTCTGCGTGATTCGATTTGAATGGAACGTGAAATCATTCGATGAGCGAAGAACAAAATTAAAATAAATTGGAATTTATTTTTATCATATTACATACACTTATATTTATGAACGTTTATTATTATGCGTCTACTAGATAACTTGATACTAATACATTGATAATAATAGCAAAAAAGAAATTGCCAATCAATGGCTCAAAAAAACGTGAAATGCCGCCATTGGCAATAAAACCCGTAAGAATTTTTTTTTTTACATATAAAACGGTTTAATATCTGTTTCGAACAATAATACTCTTTTGACGAAAGAAGATTACCGTTGAGGTAAAAAAAATGGATTAAGATTAGGGAATTATATAATAAGGAATAAAAAAATTCACATTGTGAAGCCGCAAAGCCTCAGATATCTTTTAGGGATGAATGGTGATGATATTACGCCTTTACGTTCTTTCGTCGTCCTTTCGTATTCTGTTTTTGCGAGCCGCAAGTTTGACAAGTACACGAAGTCGGCACTGTTATTTCCCTATTGAAGGTCTTTCCGCTATCGCAAGAGAGTTGAACAGCGATAGTTTTCATTTCTCGCGGTTGACAACAATCGCAATTGTATATCTGCTTCCAGGTTTCTGCAACAACAAAAAAAATACAATGTATTGCAAGTTGTGGCGTTGTTTCAGGGTGATACGATTTTATTACGCGATTATCGTACCGGTATCGAATTGCGTTGAGGATGAACAGCTTCCGCGGCACTCCGTGAGACCTTTGATCGGATAGAGATTCCGGCAGATACCGTGTCTCGGCATTTTCTCAACAAGAATGCCAATCGTAGTGTCCAATTCCAGAACATCAGCGGCGCACGCTCCTGTTATGATACCGATTTAGTAAATTTTGTGAAAATCCATAATAAAATATCGTTCAACGTTCGATCGCTCGGATTTCGAATGGATCAATTGCAAAGGTTTTATATTTTCACCGATGCCAACAGCTCGAATAATATTAATCTTTGAATAATCATTTTTTACTTTGTAGTTCAAGAAAAACTAAATTCGTTCTACAAATAGTAATGTTAATTTGTTTGTTGTGTGTCGTTAATACTTACTTTGCTGATTCAATTCAGTGATATTGCATCGTCGGCAGCAACCATCGAAGTAAATACTACGCTCCGGACAATCGGTTAAATCGGGACAAGTAGGTGAACTACTGCTGACCAATAACTGTAACGCGAAAGGATACATTATTTTGCGACGTTCTTTAGAATGAAAATTATATTTAAAAAAATCTGTAACTCACCTGATTCGTCTGTTTCATACATGTGAACACTGTGCAATTATTGTTGGTGTACCACACTGCTCCGGGTTCGTAAAATTGGTCATTGTCGATGCACATCGTCTGTTTGCATTCTCCACAACATTCTCCAGTCGTTGACGCTTCGTATGTCCATCCCTATCGGAATCAAAGGAATATCATTAATGTAACGTCTTTATAACAACTTTTCTGTAAGTCTAAGATTTCTATTTATTCGTTTTTGACAAATGTTTTCGAATTTATGTTTTTTTTTTCAAAAGCGGTATCTTTTCGTGATAAACACGAGACTAACAAATTGCCAATTCCTCAAAATTTTCAATATTGTTGAAAAAAAATTAATTGCGGGTTTTGCAAACGATTGTTAAATGATTAACCGGCAAAAATGTCCGATTATTGTCTTCCGATATATTACGGAATTACATCGTATGGCAATTTACCTTTTGGCACTTTGCATTGCAGATTTTAGTTTCCTGTTGCACTGTTATACCGTCTGGACTATCCGCGCACATTTCCGTTACGCAGGGGTTGTTTTCCAATGTCCACTTTTCTCCGACTTCGTATATCGTGCCGTCGTTTATACACGCCGTCCGCACAGCCTTCTTGCAACATTGTCCCGGAGTCGTTATTTGCGTCAATTTGAATCGTTTCGCTTCCGAAACATGAATTTCGGGACACGTTTCCGTACTTTCCTTAACGTAGAACTGGAAGAAAAGATTCGACAATTACCTTGCAGTTGCGTGACGCAAATTCCATAAGAAAGATAACTCACAGTGCCGTTGTCATTCAGACATTCGTAGGTCACGCAATGATCCGACGTGTACCATTGCTCGCCGATGTTTCTGAGCTTTTTATCGAAAACGCAACCGACAGCGACGCATTCGCCGCAACATTTACTACTCTTATCCTTCGATGGACGATATTCGTATCCTTCGTCGCAGCCGATGTTGCAAATCTCAGTTTGTATCTTTTTCTCGACTTTTCCAGAATCATCGACGCACTCGACGACTGTGCAAACATCCGTTGGATCGGTATGCCACTTGTCGCCCACCTGATAACAACGTCGATATTCAAATGAGTGATCAAAGCTCGTGATTAGCGCGACATAAAATCGGTAAAATAATATAAAAGAAGAATCTTTACATGATAGACATCTCCGCCCTGTCGACACGCTTTGCGTTTAAGCGCCGGACAACATTCGGCTTCGATAACTTCCTCTTCGAGCAAAAATTCTTTCGCCTCGGCGCTGTCTCGGTAGTCGGGACATTGAGTCGTTACACAATTGACCACAGGTACGCCACCAGACAATTCGCATGTACAATTTTTGCAACTATCCTCCTTCCACTGTTCGCCGATTTGTTTCGCTATCATCGACTCCGGATTCGGCAAACTGTTGTTCACCAGCGGCGTGTAGAGGCAAACATTCTTCGGCGGTTCTGCAAGTATATGGCATATGCTTGAGACTCGAAAACATTCGGAGGATGCGTATCGTATTATAATTTTCACAAAAATGGTAATGAACAATTTTCTGAAAATTAGATCTGTTTTTCCTGATAATACGATCTTTGAATTTTTTAGAAGATGACATTGCTCCTTCTATTGATTCTTTCCAATCGAAATTACGCGAATTCACATGAAGTCAATTTTAAATTGATTAACTTTGAAAATTAGTATCTTTGAAACGCTACTAAACATCTTACAGAAATTTTGCAATGCCGTAGATGCCATTCATAATAAACGTATTGTTAACATTTTAAGGAGATGGCATCGTCATCAGAAAACTATTCTCCCTTCTTAAAGATTTTGGGAAGTTTGTTGACTCACTGCATTCGTAATGTGGACAGCAAGCGTTTTCATGTTGTTCCGTACTGATGTCGTAATACTTCGGACATGTCGGTGGCTGGGGGCACGTTTCCGGTTTGCATACTCGCGTCGTTCTCGGACAACAACCCGAGGTGTTCACAATTTGTTCGTAACCCGGTAGCAATACTTCGTAATCAAAGTCAATATTGGTATCGGCCGCCGGACAATTCTCGATCGGTAGACATTCTGTACGCAATCAATCAGTTATCAACACGCAATTCTAACGAATACAAGTGGATATCGAATCGATGAGATCGTTTTTACGCACCGCATATTATTTTTTGACAACCATCGCTGCCAACAGTAACTTTCATCGTTTGTCCGAAACCACATTCCGGCTTTTGCTGCTCGATACATGTCGGTGCTGATGTGGGCACTGGAACTGTGATACATAGTATAATCAATAAATCAATTATACATGCGGTACATGTTTCATTTTTTAAAAGATTCTGCGAAATTTCTCTTCTCGCCAAATAGTTAAAAAAAATGATTTAAAAAGGAATTGGTACACTTTATCCGAATGTAAAACAACTCAAAACATAAAATCACTTGTTGTTCATCAACAATATCACAAAATCGCGTATAAAGAAAATCCTCCAATTCTCGATGACTGTTTTAACGATAGAGAAACTTTACACGACTTTTCAGCTCAACGGATCAAACATACCGCAAAAGTACTTCGGACAACAGTGTTCCTCTGTGCCGGGAACGGAAACCGGTGTATACTGATCTCCGCAAACGGCATCCAAAGCCGGACAATCGGTTTTTTGGCACGTGACCGTTCTATTGGCGCAGCTACAGCTCGTGCAATTGTCAGGATACCAAACATCGCCGGCCACATGGCCCGCGTCGTCGCATACCAAACAATTTGTCTCGGGTACGCAGGATCCATTGTGGAAGACGTGATGCTCGGGACAGAAACATCCCTCGGTTGATGCCAATAAACAGTTCTCCTGTTTTAAGCTCATTTCGCACGTTTTCTTGCATCCCGATCCGCATGGCTGGTATTCCAGATCTGTTAGTAAGAAGTTTTCGTTAACTTTTGGAAGATCAGTCATCTTACGACGATTATACAACCGGAAATTCTGTAAGATGAGATCCAATCCCACCTCAACGAGATCGCCTATCGATTCGCTAATAACTTCGCTACTTTCTGCTTACCAGTTGGACAAGTATAGGGACACACGCCGTTCGTTCTCCAGTTAAGGCAGAGACCGGCCTGTAAGCAGCTCCTGGCATATGCCTCCAATATAGCGCACACATCGCCGTTGAGGCAAACGGTTTCTTTGCACGTATCGATAAACGTCGTTGGATCAATGAGATCGTGACATTTGCCAAACGGCTCGGAATCTTCGAGGATCTTGCAGACGGTAAGATCAGCCATTTCCTGATCGCATTGTTTCGGCGGTTCGCTCGAGCAATGCTCGTCATTCAGGGTTAATCCTGCCGGTTGATCCGATGTCAACCAACTCATTCCGAAGGCGTTTATGTCTTCCGTAACCTAACGGACGGAAAAGTAAAATAAAAATGATAAATAGTCCGACACATTGATAGAAAACAAAAAAAATAGTATCATTACCTCGTCGTCTTTCTTTTTCAAATCATCTTCGATTATTCCATTGCAATTACCGCACAACCCTTCCGTTGCGCCTCCGAAGGTATGCGACGGTAGTTTTATCGTAAAGGCAAAGTTGTTATGGAATATCGTAACTTCCAGTTGAATAGTCGGAATCAATAGAATAATGTTGTGATTTTGCCCGTCTTCGAGAGATAACCAATCGTTTTTGTGTGGTAATACATTCGTAGGAATACCGTCTATCACGGTTTCGAGCTGAAATATCATATAATATTGCGTCACTAAAGATTTAGTAAATAACTAACGACGAAACTATCATATGGATCATTTTTCGTTAATTTGGCAGCGAGACAACTGTTTTCAAGACTTTTCTTCCACATTTTGGGGTCTCGCGGAAGTTTCATTAGTCCCGGAAGCTTTTTGTTTAATGCGCGTTATCCACGACAAAAATTTACCTTGTCGTCGGTGGATCCTTTGCGGATTAGAATAACGTGCTTCTCGTATAACACAGTAATGGCTTCGGTACACACACCCTTTTTGCAAGGTACATTGGTCATCAAAATCTGAAAAAAAAAAAGAAAACATTCGATTAAAATTGAAAGTTCATCAACTCAATCGAGTATTTGCATCGACATAATTCTCGAGTTTACCTCATACGTGTGATTTTTGTGATTCTCAACGATGTCTTTGCTAACATCGCGGGAAAGTGTGTACGTGCAGTTTCCTTGGAAGGTGAAATTTCTCTTGTCGAATGTGATGAAATTTGAATTTCCAAAACCGTTGCAAACGCAGTCGCGACATTCGGTCGCGTAAACGCATTTTTCGCCCTGTCGTACCATTCCGTCGGGACAGAAGCATCCGGAGAAACATACACCCGGCATAACGGGACACGGATCGGCCTCTTGTAAGTTTGAACAGCTGACTTCGCATTTTTTCCTATTAAAAAAAAAAAAAGAAATCAGCAACGAGAGCGGAATTAATATTGTCGTTCGTTTTCCTCATTCACAAGAAAATTCCGTGCGGTAATTACCTGAAACAATCCTTGTGAACCAACGGCGCCGGACACTGCACGGGACAGTTGTGAATCGCTCGCCAGTTCGACAAATCGGCACTCTGTTCGGCTGACTTGCAATCCTTAACGAAAGACAACAAGGCGCGGCATCGGCAATCGTCTTCGGTTGCATTTCCAACGATACACGTACACGTGGTCTCCAAACAGCGCGATATAAATTTATCCAAATTTATAATCTCGGAATACGCGCGCAACGATGCTTCCTTGACGATGCCACAGATTTCCCACGCACGTTGGTGGATATCGTACGGACAGACCTGAAAAATTTACAATTTACGTCTCTCATCAATCGTATCCTCGCGAACGTCGAAATGTTTATTTCGAACGACAATAATTAGTTTTGTTACAACGAGAAATACCTGCTGTTCGCATTGCGGTGCATAATCCATCGCCCAACTGTTTCCAAAGTCTAATGTATTCTTTGCCGGTGTTCCGTCCGGTTTTTGCCTATCGTTTGCGCCGTTACCGTCGAAGTAACCGCACAAACCATCAACGTGGGTCGCCAATTGTGTCGTAACTCCGATTTTCACGTTCGAATTCTTGTCCCATATGACCCAAAATCCATATTTATTGGAAACGAAGTATAGAATATCACCGATTAGAGACATTTTGAATAATCCATGACTATTGCCGAGGGAATTCACTTGTTTCGACGTGAATGTGTAATCCCCGATGTCGACGCGCATATCGGGATATAGAACAATGTCGTCGTCGTCCATCGTTATCGAAAGTATTTTGGAGCATTGCGAATGATGTTGGGGACAATGTTTTTCCACTGGAATCGATAAATTTGTTCTTACATTACTCCTTCGAAAAGACTGCAATCTTAAGAGTAAAATAGTTCACCGACGAGATTCCTCGATGAACAATCGAAGAGCTCACGAACGGTACGTGTTCTACAAATTCTAAATTTCGATAGGATACTCACGAGTAATGTACCACTTGTTGTCGTCCATATCGCGAGCCAAAATGTGATTGCAAATGTCGTATTTGTATTCCAAATTGTCAAAAGTATTGAAGGTTCTTCCGGTAACGTTGCAGACAACTTCGACGGGAGGCGGTGGATAACAAGTGTACTTTGGACAGGCGACTAATTTCTTCATACTTAATTGTACGAAGTTAACCTTGTAATCCGGTGGACATTCGACTTTCGGACAATTATCGGGACCGGGTCTCTTCCTGGTTGCGGTAGTATCGTACGGAATGCAAGAAAACTCCGGACACTTCTTCTCCACGGAATTGGATTCCTCGGTTAGCTTGTGCCGCGACTGCTTGTGGGGACGTCGCTTCGTACTGCTTTTGGTGGGAGATCTGTAACCCTTTCGAGCAGATGACTTGGTTCCGGGATTCGTTGAGGACGAGATAAGTTTGTAGCCCAATGAGCACACGGGCTTCTCGCACGGAACTCTCGTCACTGAAATGTAATTCGATATTCAAATGGTAATCGATTGTTCGAGTGATGATTGTCGGGTGCTATCTTTTGCACAATTACCGTTTAGAGTCACAGTTTCCGTATGAGTGACCGTTTTCGTGTAACCGGTAGTGACGATCTTCGTTGGTGTCTTTGTCGGACCCTTTTCTAGTGCCGTGGTGCATTGGCGTTCGTCATCTCGGCAATCGTCGACTCCGTCACACCAAGATTCCTCCTTCAGACAAACGTTACTTGTGGGACAGAGTCGCTCTCCAACGTTGCAAGGCTTGCAAACGCAAGAACACAGCTCTGTGACGATTGATCGTGAATTTGGCTCGTTGCACGGTGGACACGCTTTTTGTTTGCACGCCGACGTACCCCCGAGACTACACATACACTCCTGGCAATCGTCCTTCTCGAACATTGTGCCGACCGCGTAGCTGAAAGAGAAGTTCGACAATTTTTTTTTCCTTATCTGCATTTATTTGAATTTAAAGGAACAACGCGACTTCGACGCATAAGATTCGTTCAAAGGTTTTTTTCACCCCTGCAAAGTCTGTTCCAATGTCTACAACAGTAGAACCCGGAAATAGAGGCGAAATAATAGTACCTTACAAAATTGAGATAATATTTTTCAAATATTTTTGTTAGAATTACAAGAAAAATTAGATAAAATTTGAAAAAAAGAAAATTGAAATCCGATTTGTATTTTTTTTTAAATATTATCTTAAATTGTATCTAAATTTTTTTCGAATTTCATATAAAATAAAAATTCAACTTAAATCACAAAAGTTCTTACGAAATTGATCCCACGACGCAAGGACACTCCGTTTGTGGTACACAAGTTTCACCGTTCCACCAATACAGATCCGTACATCGACACGCTTGACCCGTCGTGTCAACGATACCGTCGCAAACGTTGCATTTTGGATGTTTCGGCTCATGGGGTACCAGTATTTTTTCCTTCGTGGGTTCAGATGTTTCGGGTACCGAAACAGTCGGCAAAACAGCTGCAAATCATTCAATTTTAACATCGCAATTCTTTCTTCGTATATGCGTCGTGAAAAATGTTAACTCACGATACGGTACGAAGCATCCGTGAATCTCGGCTTTCAGACCCACGTGTTTGTGCCATTTGACGGGATTCACTTTGACGAATTGCGCGCGAATAGGTCTATCGAAGTAATTGACTCGCGGCGAAGCGTCATCGTAATTTCCCAAAAACTCTTTCTCCGCGCCACTCGAATCGATTACAGGATTCCATGTGCGGCCATCCATACTGTAGTAAACTTTATAAACAGACGTCCAAATGTTATCGGCGCCTTTTGTCTCAACTCCCGTCAAATCGCGAGCCTCGAGCAAGTCGAACTGTACGTATTGATGCGGATTATCCAATTTTGCTCGCCACACTCCAGGCATCGAAAGCTTCAAGTTTGGCAATGAATTTTTGTACGTCGAAGATGCTTCGATCTGTTCTTCCGACAACACTCCCGTGTCGTAACCCATTGGATCGTCGCAAACTGTAAAGATAAGACAGTTGAAAATGTTTTTTTTTTTTCAATTAACGGATCGAAGATATTAGCAATAATACAATAGCTCCACCTGGTTTCGTAGGCTCTTCCAAAATCACCGTCGTTCTGTAAAATTCCGTTGTCGACACAGTGGAAGGAATATGCGGCGGTGATTCGACGATATGATTCGTGTTGTTCGGCGGTGCGATGGGAGTTTCCGTAGTGAAACGATGAATCTTTGGCGTCGTTGTTAAATGGTCATCGCAGCCCAGTATATCGAGTCTAATGGCAATTCCGTTGTGCCACGTTTGAGGATTTATCTTGATGACTTTGGCTTCGATTGGCTTGTGGAAAATCTGTTGAACCGGAACTCTGTTGTCGCTGGGACCCCTGAAAACTCGGGATTTCTTCGTCGATTTCTTCTTCGGGATTTCTTCGTCGTTCACCATGTAAGAGAACGTGAGATCGTCTTCGGAAAATAGGACTTTGTAGCTCGTCACGTATTTGTCCTCGTCGTTGCTTCCCTGGATAATCAAACCATAAATGGCTTCCGGTTGAGGGAATTCTATGGCGATCCTAAAAAAAGAGAAATGCAAATGTTCACTTTCCCGATAACAACAAAATAAAGAAACGCATGAAATACGTTTCTTCATACACACCATTGTTCCGTATCAGTAATTTCAGGCTGCCATTCGGTTGTTTGAACGTCGCCGACGACGTTATTGAGTTTCCAATACTTCGGGTCAAACTTTTCATTTTGTACAGAACTGGCGGCAAAAGACATTGCGTTTGCGAGAGGACTTCTACGGATGGGGAAGTATTCTTTGCTTAAACATTTCTCAGCCGGCGTTAGATGAGTCGTTACTAGAATGGTGTAATCTTTTATGTAAACAGTCGTTGGCGATGGAGTTTCCGTTTTTGCGCGTTCCGTACTGAAAATCCAGAAAAACAAATATATTTCAACTATATTATTGTCCATTAGGATTTTGTGTATTGTACATTGAACAAATCTTTACCTCGTTGAGATTGTCTTCCAGATTTTCTCGGGGGGTGCAGTTTTGGTACAGAGCGACGTATCGCAGGTGTAGTAATCGTTGAGACACTGGCATACTTCGCATTCGGATTCCTTGACAACAACTCCCGGCTTCACGGATTCTCCTGTGTGAGACTTACACGGGCAGTCAGCGATATTGACACACGTGTGGAAATCGCGCCACAAGGAGGGCGGGGAACACTCGTCCTTTACACATCCTTTGAAAACAAAAAGTTACCAATTTTCCATTACGTTTTCTCAATTATCTCAATTTTTTTGCACCTTAACCTTTTTTTTAAGTTGTTCATTACTTTTTATCGCAAATTTATTTGATAATCTTACCGGGAATGCAGTCGTCTTCGCGAACGCATCGACCTTCTTCCTTCAACTGATGGTGATAGAATTTACAGGTTCGGTTGCATTGTACCGCACAATCGCTCCAAGTTTCGCCAGTTACGCATAAATCTGTATGAAAGATATTGTATTAATTTCGTGATAGGATAATGCATTAAAAGTCTTCAATCTTTACTCGAAACGCGTGACTGTTAATACCGAATGACGCCGTGAAGATTGATAAAGTTAAAATAGTTAATGCGACAAGATTTCTATTCGATGTATTATTATCTTTCTACATACCAGTAATTGTTACTTTATCGGGTTCAATTCGCGTCGTCGACGACGGAGTGGATGATTCGATTCTCGTGGACGCGACGCTGCAATCTGGTCTGATTAACATCACATTCGCCGGCCAATCGCATGTCTGTGAGTTCGGGTTGTATAACATTCCCGGACCACAATCCTTCTTCACCAACGTGATGCCATCGAGACCATCGGTGCACTGATAGAACAGTTGGCAATCGAAGGGATGCGGCTGATTCGGAGAACTCGCATTGCAACGGTCGATTATAGCGGCTAATGTAGTTTCAGGGACCGTGGATGCGGAAGTACCTAAACAATGCATTAGTGGTGAACTTTCATCGACAAAAATCATGAATACACATGAATCGTATTGTTGCACTAACTTGTAGGCTCTTCCGTTGTTAATTTCAGCGGTTCGCAACGACACAAAACGCTGACTTCGAAATCAACGCACGGAGTCTCGTCTGATGTTGCCTCGCAGTACAATCCGCGCTCCAAGCTGCACTCGACGTTCAGACCCGTTTCTTTCGGCGTCCGATGCCCCTCGACGGATCTGCACTTTATATCGATCATTTGTTCCTTCGTACAAACGGCGGATCCATCGATCTCAAGCTGTGAAATTGAAAATTCGGATTGAATTCATTTCGAAGCACTGATCGACCAGCCAAAGGCGGTGTTAACATAATAACTGATGTACCAAGTCCAGCGTCGTTGGCAGGGGTTCGATGTCCGAATTTCTTTTTCCCTTTGCCGGCGAATCTTTGTTTATCCAAGCCGACCAACCGTCGACACATTTCTTCGTTTGATCCATAAGCACAGTTGATCTCTCCGGTTCCGCGGTTGTCGTGCACGGCGTACCGCGGCAGACAATATTTTCGTGACTGCAGAAACACGATTGGCAATTGTCCGATTCGATTTCGTCGCCTTCGTAATATGTTACCTTTGAAAAGGATAGTTAATTTAGGACATCGCAAGAAGAATAGTATTCAATACGGATTAAGGAAAAAAAATTCGGCTAAAAAAGGCCGCATGTTCACTTGGCGTCCGCAGTTCTGGCTGCGGACGATTTTTTTTTTTCTACGGTCCTCTTTTCCCCGTATATCGTATGACTTACCCCATTGCGATTCATACAGAACAGTTTGCATGTTTCCTTGGGAACGCATTCGCTCAAACTACTGTTCTGATAAACTTGATTATCGGGACAAGTTTTTGACTGGCATCCTTCGACGCAAGTGTCCTCGGCGCACAGATGCGACATACTCTTCAGAGTTACAATGTTATCGCACGTTTCCAATGGACACGTTGATATGCAGGGAGAATATGAACTGCAATTGGCGTCGCACTGCATGGGACAAAGTTCTTGCGATCGCCATTTCACCGGAACTCCCTTAACGTTGCATTCGTGAGCGTAAGCAGCCAACGCAGTGCACAAACATTCACAATCACCGCCTGGAGAAGAAAAGTCATTGAAATATCTGAGATTAGGAAGATATTGAGTGGAGAACGAAGGACTCACCTGCGTCGCAAGCGCACGTGTCGAAGATACACTTTTCGAGATACGGTTCGAGTTCAACCTCCGAGTGACAGGATTGAAACAATGAAGTCTTCAAAACGCCGCACTTCTCGATGGCCCAACTTTTTCGCTCCGGATGAATGGCGCAAGTGTCCAAAATTTCCTTTGGCTCGGCGCAGTAGTCTTCCTTCTTCCAAGAATCGGCGAACAATCGTGGAGAAACTTCGGACACTCCGCCGGAAGGAGTCTTGAAATCGTCTTTCCCGTTGTCGTTGTAATCTCCGCAAAGACCTTTCGTATGGCCTCTCCATTTGGGATGAACTTTTACGTAGACTCTGGTGCCTGAGAACACAGTTGCCGTTTCGCATGAGTATCCGGAATAATCGCGGAAGTATCGAGTACTTCGTTGATCCTAATTTCGTTGACTCACCTTCGTCCCATTGGACGACAACCCCGAGATCCGGACAATCCAAAAACACGAACAATCCAACTTTCCTCAGCGCCATTCTTTTCAGATTCAGCTTCGGTATGGCTTTGCCTTTGGTCAATGTAATCGTCTCCTGTCCCTCACCGTTTCCAACGCTAAACGTTATGGATTTGGAACAAGTTACTCCGGAACTTCCGCAGGGAACGTTCTGCGTAGAAACTTCGAAAACCTCGTCGGGACTCAAACGGCCTTTTACCAAAACGTAGTCACAAACACCTTGGAAGTCGTAGAGACGACCGTCGAAGGTTTTGTAATGCGAGTCGCCCCATGCGGAACATATACCTGAAATTATCAGAAATTGACAGATATGTCAGCGAATATCAACCATAGAATTCTGAAGGGAGGAAATTATTTTGATAATTACGATTGGCTATTGAAAAATGCAGAGGAAATAATGAATCGGTATTAAATTGAACCACAGGAAAGAAGGACTTGAAATTCAATCCAAAACAACGTCTATTGCTCGTATCGAAGTGATCGAGTTGATAATTTTTTTTTTCGCCCACTAAATCTATCATTATTAATTTTTCATCGACAATGTAACGTTTAGATACAAAAGTTTACCGCAATATTCATGATTATCCAACGATTTATTATGCAGTACCTGCGCATGGTCTGTCGGTGCAACTCCACTTTCCGCTTTCGCATTT
This sequence comes from Buathra laborator, assembly GCA_934046635.1. Lineage (NCBI taxonomy): Eukaryota > Metazoa > Arthropoda > Insecta > Hymenoptera > Ichneumonidae > Buathra > Buathra laborator. The sequence goes on from OW203897.1 coordinate 10,353,222, forward strand.
GCAAGTGTTGCATTCTTCCTGAATGCTGGATCCCTCCTTGTAACTTCTTCCGCCGTGATAACACGGGCAATCTTCTTCCTTGACGCAATTTCCGCTCGAATAATCTTTCACGTAACCGTCTTTGCACACGCAACCGGGTTTACACACTGCCGGTGATTCGGAGATTGGTTTATGCATGTTGCGGCACGTTCGAGGCTCGACGGGCTCGCAACTCGAAATCATTAAGTTTTTGCTCGCGGTACAGACGTTTACAAGGCCGCTGGCTGGAGGATACATCGTTACATCCTCTGGTGTGGCTGGAAGACAGAGCCATCTGCCACCTAAAGTGAATATCGATCGAAATTACCACAATTGTCAGTCGATTTCGTTGATGCAACGCTAAAGGAAGACATACCGGCGCAGGTACATAGTTCTTGACTCTTCACTCCCGACCTTACTTCGCGATAACCCGCTCGGAATTCGAGACCAGCGTGTGTACAGGGACACTGACCGATGGGAATGCACTCGCCATGCAAATCCAATGACTGACCTGCTGGACAATTGCAACCCTCGACGCACTCGTGTTTGCAGTCTTCGTTGAAGGAAATATCTCCGCAGGACCTGTATTTTTATCATATACATTGTTACAGATTTTACAAAAAATTACAAATAAAATTTGGGTAATTCGATTAAACAATAATCGATCATTTCTGCGTTAGTATTCTATTCACGGAATATTAATCTCACCTCGTGCAGCTGTTGCCACAGATCTGGTATTCTTGACCGCGCGAACAGTGAATCTTGCATTCGTCGACTTCGAGGCGCCACAGTATCTTAACTCCAATGTTAGCGCATTCTGCCGCGTAAGCCGCGATTGTGGGACACAAACACAGCTCGACGCTTGACTCACAAGCGCACATGTCGAACATGCAATCTTTGTAGAAAGGCTCTGGATCAACGTGCCAATGGCATTCTGCGAGAGCGGAAACAATAAAAAGGTATTAACGGCGGCGATGGTGAAATCGAATTCGAATTACAGGATCGTGGAACATATACATAGTTTTGGCGAATTTACGATGAAAAAAGATGGGAATGTCTTTTCAATATTTATAGCGTTATTTAAAGAATATGAAATTAAAAAATGTAACAAAATCGCGTCATTCACTTTTTCGTTACTCTCGATAATGTATTATGGTGCAAACAAAATGTTCGTCAAACTGACTTTATGCTGTTTTTTTGTGACAAATAAAATTATTTCGGTGAAACTGACCACCGAATCACGTTAAATCGGAATTGACTAATCCTCGAAGCAGAAACGAAGCTTCGAACGATTCTTACCAGAAAATAACTCCGACCACAGCTTCGAGCAATAATTTTTTGCCTCCGAACGTTTTTGTGGATTTGCATCGCAAGGATGATTAAAATTTTCGGGTGGACTGTCCAAACATATCTCATTCGTCTTCCACTTGTTCACGAATGGAACAACCGATTGTTCCACGTCACCATCCGGAGTGAGGAAATCGTCCTTTTGATTTGCAGTGAATGTTCCGCAAAGACCGCTTGTCTTACCTGAGAAACATTTATGTATTTTTTTTAAATTACAACGACCATTGGGACACTCAGTGATCGACGACCGTAATCTTACCTCGAAAAGCCGCCGGCGCATCTATATAAACTCGGGATATGCCATCCCACCATATTTTAAGGCCGTTAGCCATGTCGGCAATCAAAAATATACTGCTAGCAATCCTAAGCTTCATGTCGCCAACTTTAACCGGCAATTTCGTCACATCCTCGCCGTTAATCAAAATTTGATGATTCTGCTTTAGTTTTATCGATACGGTTCCCGAACGTATTGTCACCGACTTTGTACACGACGGCTGATCGGAAATGGAGGACCGAGAATAGCCCATATTCTGGAAGAAAATAACGTTGATAATAACGAAGCCATCGGAGATATTGATGCGGATTCAGCATCCGTTGATCGTGAATTACTCACCTCGGAAATAGCGCCGGAACAAGCGACGTTCTCAGCCTCTATACTGTAGTTGTTACCCTTCAGTAGATAGTAATTGCATTTTCCCATGAAATCAAAGTGTTTTCCGTCGAATGTAACGTAATGCGGATCGCCAACAGCCGCGCATCTCGAACCGCACAACGTCTGTGTACACAACCATTTTCCCGATAGACACGTGCAAGTGTTACAACCCTTGGGAACGCTTGCGCCGGGTTGGAATAACTTTCCTCTCAGACGACACGGACATTGGTCCAGCGATATGCATTTTTCCTCGTGAAGCACCGTTCCCTCGGGACAGAAACATCCTTCTTCACAGCCGAGTTCTTCCTTTCCTTTGGCCACTGCGTCGGTATTGCAAGACGGCTGAGATTTCGGACCGCAAGCCATGTAAATTCGACCGTCGGAACAGGTGATAGCTAAAGAAGATATCAAGTTAAATATTTTTCGTCGAGAAGTTAACCCTCCGCGGGGGACACGTAATTTCTCTGCCTTTTGGGTCTTTCAGGACCATTCATCATCGATCGATTGCGATATAAAAATGTGAGAATATACTAACGACAAGTATCGTTTCGTCTCCAGCCAACAGAACTGACAATTTTTTGGTGCGCGCATTGCCGAACGTAGACATTCATCGTATGGCAGGCGCATTCCCTCTTGTCGTCGCTCTTGCAAGCGCAATAGTCCCATTGACACGCATTCTCTAGAAGCGACAGATCCACGATACTGGAACAACCGCGGAATCTCGGATCGGCAAGCAATTCCGAACAGAACTTCGTAGCCTCCGATGTAAACCGATCATTCGATAGGCAAGAGTGCTGCAAATTTGGATTTTCATCGCAGGTTTCTGCAAATAAGGCAGTTATTGACGATAAAAATGGTTTTTCCACTCGATGGTCTGCAATAAATAGAATTGGGAAGACAGATTGATAATCAACAGTATGAATCTACATACCACCGATGCGCTCGACTCGCCAACTGGAAGTTAAAGTTCCGAGATTATTCGATCGACCGCCGTCCTTCACGACGAGATCGTCGTTAGCGTCGCCGTTCATTTTCCCGCACAATCCTGCAGTTCGGTCCCACAAGCTTTCCGACGCCTCAATCTGCACGATCAATCTTCGATCCCACTTTATGCTGAGTCCCGCGGAATCCAATGTGACTATAACGAAGTTTGCTGCCATTTCGATCCGCAGATCATTCAGTTGCGCCGGTATCGGAAGATTTTTCTTTGTATTTCTAAATATCGGCATTCCATCCGCATTCAGCGACAGCGTATATTCTTTGTTCAGCATGAAGATCTTCAGTATCCTGTGACAGAGTTCCCCGTTTTTGCAACCGGGAGAATTTTGCACCGTTATTGTGAAGGTGTTGTCTCGCGATTCTTGCATCAACGTGTAAGCGCACGTGCTTTCAAAATTGTAAATTGTTCCGTCGAATGTTTTGTAGTGTACGCCGCCCCAAGTGAAACACGTTTTGGCCTCCGGACGAATCGGTGCGATCGTCTTGATATTTTTCGTTCCCGCGAACCGCGCGTCCTATCGAAATGTTAAAATGTATTTGCACATTCAGAATTTCTTGATGGAGGCAATTTTCATCAATGCGTCGAATCGGATTAAAAAAAAGAAAAGAATCGCTATGATATTCCAAATTCTTACATTTTTATTAACTCCGGAATGCTGCAGATTGTAAAAATCGCGAGAACCGTAAGAGATTCCTTTCTGCCCGTGATAACTTCCATGGGAACTAATATCGAATACATCCTCTATGGTCCACGAATGATTGGTTATTTTATAATAGGAGTTGCGAGAACTTTCGCCTTGAATAATTTTATAATTGTCACTAATTCGACACTGTGGTATGGGCTGCGGCTCGAAGTATCCCTTCTCGTATCTGCATACGTATTCGGACGCTGGTGGAGCAGTGAAATCTATTCCGGGTGGACAACGCAATACACAGGCAAAACCGTCGGTAACGCTGGAGCAACTGAATCCACCATTGAAACCCATCTTTTTGGGATCGCAGACTTCCTCGGCTTGAAAATAAAATAAAATTAATCAACACTCAGTTTACGCAATTGAGTCGAATACTTTGCGGTGATAGTTGCAATGATACATTAAAATTGCGGTATTAATGTTAAGGAATTACTCACAGAATTGGCACTGCGGGCCTTGGAATCCTTGAGGACATTGACACATATCCAACGGAAGGCAAATTCCACCGTTTTGACACGGTTTCGAACATACAGCTGAATCCGTAAACAAAACCACTCGTTAGTTTTTCTACTTTTGATTATTAGGTCAATCGCGAGAGGAACGCGAAAATTAACATTTTGCTGGTAATTAATACAAAAATAGAGTAATTCCCGTTTGTAAGAATCAGAGTTATGATTTTCTTTTCGGAAATTATCGATATTCGAATGTTTCCGATCTATTATATTAGTTTGTCGCATGAGAAAAAAAAATCATACTTTTGGATTACGAAATAAATATCGGAAAATTGGTGTTTTTCTTTCGGCGAAACTTACGATCGCAGTCGGGAACGGTGACCCACTCTTTTCTGGTTGATTCCCAAATACCGTTTTTGCATATCATGTTTGTGATCGTTGCACCGTTCGGAAAAACGAAGTTTGGACGACACGCTATGGTACACGTTCTGGAAGAGTTTACGATCGAATAAACAGTTTTTTTTTATTTTAGATTATGCAATTTTAAGTAATTGCTGTGGATTAATCGAAAATTAGTTGATCTTAAAATTTGCACTTTGAAAGTTCGAAACTTCGAAACTTACTTCGAATTACATTGCGTGTGCGCATGATTGACCGGCGGTGGAAGATTGAAACACGGTAAATTTTTGAATTGGCATTGAGGCCCGGAGAAGCCATCTGGACAGCGGCACTCGTCCGGACCAATACATATACCGTTATTTTGACACTGCGGCATGCAATTAGCTAAATGGATGTAAAAAACAAATAAAAATAAATGTAAAGATATTTATTTTTAAACAAAATAAAAATTGTAATTTTAAAAATATTTCGTAGATGAATTGTTTTGAATTTTAACGGAACGACTTTTATTTTCACTGTGTTAGAATTTACGAAAAGATTAACTGAAAAATAAAAAAATCCTTAAAAATAGATCGAGATAACTACTAACTGATATTAATGGTTTTTCGTGAGTAATGAAAACAGAATGTTTTAATTAAACTCTGAAGCGATATAAATGTATATTCGATCCAATATACCGTAACATTCTGTTTAAATCGCTGATCGATGGAATTAAGATTAATCGTTTACGTTGAAAGTAATAAAAAAAAACTTACGTTCACAATGCGGTATTGACGTCCAATCGGTTCCTCGAATATTCCACTTTCCATCGGCACATGTTATAATAAGCTGAACTTCGCCATTCGGAAATTTGTAATTGAAGTCGCAATTGGCTCGACAACCACTGTGAGGCGAAATTAATTGTATGGTATCGAATTCTTTATCGCTTTCGCTACTATACTGCGATTGTTGAATAATTCGATAGATCGAACGCGAAAGTTAATGGGATCAGAACAAAAAAAATACTAGTCGAAGGTAAATTAATATGAAAGGGAAACGATTATTGGGAGTGCAAGACTACGGCTAAGCTATTGTTGGAATTTTCCTGTATTCACTATCACATCGTTAATTGTGATAACGAAAAATATTCTTCAGTGCTCGGCGTCCCGTAGTGATTATCTGGTTTTACATACCTGTCCGATGAGCACGTAACAGCTCCGTGACTGGGCGACGCTGGTTTTTCGACACAGCCGCCCTTAAACTCGTTTCGGTTACGTCCTTTGACCCCTTTAACTCCTTTGACCCCTTTCACTCCTTTGACTCCTTTGACTCCGGCGCGAGACTTTTTGACCGACATGTATGATGTATTCCTGGAGCCGCCATAGCTTTCGATGCTGTGAAACACAATAAACAATAAAAAAAATTACTCAATCGTTTACAGTTTGGAAACAAAACAAATTATAGCAAATTATAGATATAATAATAACAATTATTATTATTAACTACTTATTGTTGTTGTTATAGTTAATAATATCATTATTAAATTGTATTTAATTGTTAGAAACGCGATGAATGGTTAATAAATTTTCGTTAGAAATAAAAATTCGTTAAAAGGAAGAAAAATACTTCGGATATTTTTTTTACATGTAAATTTCCACAAAATACAAAAGAATTCTTGAACATTTGATTTAAAAATTACACATTCCGAATTGTGTGATAAAAAAAAATTTGGTTCTTCGACATATTATTTGATAAATTAACGATAAAATAAAATGTACAAATTTATTGCCGACAATGAGAGAAATCGAGGGTTTTTCCATAATTTTTCAACAATTCATTTTGTTTTTCTGGATTTTCGTTATCGAATGTGGAGCGGAAGCTACGCGTGACGCATATCTTCGACTCATAAATTATGACCTAATTTACTTTTCGACTCCAATTATGTGAATTTCAATAGTACGTATAATCCGTATACAAAATGCAATAGAGAATAAGACAATAAAGTTACCTACACAGGTGAACATTATTTTGTTTCAATACTTACGTTCGAAAATTGGGAGAAGTATCCGGAACTTCATCGCCGTACGCGAGTACGAAGACGATGATACTTAAAAGTCCACAATAGAGATGCGTCGAACGCCGCATCGTAGCGGATAATTTTTCAGTTTTTTCGATATTATTTTAGCGACACATGGAAATTCAAATTTTGTTTAGTCGCGAGAGTCCGCGTTACGTACCGAACGCGTAATAAGGACCCCAACGCGGAAACTGTCTTATATATGTCAGCGTCGAAAAGGAAACGGATAACTGATATACGGGGAAGTCTTTTGATAAATATATTTTCGGAATGGGTCAGACGCGGCTCATTATAGTGATACATCAGAACGATAATACATGTATAGCGCTTACAGATTTTTTTTAATTAACCCGTCGCGTATACAAGCCTCGTATAGTGTGTATAGTACAGAGGGGATATCCTGGGTCTGCGGCCGGACTCTGCACGGTATCTACACCCCGCCCGTGGCGTAATGGTGTTGCAATACGCGAAAGAACAAATACCGAAGATATCGCGACCTCGAAGAATTTTAATGACATAGTTTCAAACGAGTAAAAAATAAACTTGACGTACGATGGGTTCCGAAAACTTTGAACGTTTGTGGAGCAACGGAAATCCCAAAGTCGTCCTATTTTTTTTTTTTTTTTTCGATTTATAAGCATTTTAAGCAGTCAAAGTTTATCAACCGTGGTAATGAAATAACGTTAGCTCTGCGATGGAAGTTGCTATAGGAAATTAGAAGCGAAGTTCCGCGCTAGATAAAGCCGGCGAGATTATCTTCGAAACAGAGCCAATTATGATTTTTATAACTGCTCCAAAATTTACTCAACTTGGAAATATGATTAGAGTTCCGAAATCTTCGGTTCCATCCGGTGGCACAAAAAAAACCAAATTTCCATGCGGAAGTTTTTGGACAGCGGGAACAAAAATGACGCTGTCGGGAATTTTAGTCTACGAATTGATATAACCGTCTTTAATTCAGACACCGTAATCGAGAGCTCGAAAAACGAAGCGTAAAAAGACTCTAAGAAGTATATTAAAGGGCATTTAAGATATATTCATTTTTTTACTGTGCTGTATTGGAATTACGATATTGAAAAGTACAGTGCTTTGAATCGGAATAATCGACGCTTGGTTAAGGTGCTGTGAAACTCTCTTTTTGAAAAAAAATGTGTCAATAGAAATGTAGATTTCGTTTTTTTCATAATTATAAATTAAAAAAAAATATAATTAAAATCTGTAGAAGCTGTTATCGCAATACGGTCGAATTTGTTTAGCACTAATGTCCCTGCAATTTTTAAGATGTCAAACTTTTATTTGAACCACAACGGGATTGTTACGTGAAGTTTGAAATTAAATTGGTCGACGGCGCTAAATTGCCGACTCTCGGAAAGACGTGCGGTTGGCAATGCAGATAACTGCTTTTCACAAAGTTAAAGAGATTCGCTGAGGGATGCCACTGAGTGTCAACGCTGCAATGAAAAATCGAGTTGTACCTACCGTGCATACAGGACTATAAGGGCTTTCGATGTATTCGGAAACCTTTCTGATCGCTTTAATGCGCAGCAATTAACAGACTATTAATTTTTTAAATTTTGATTGAAAAAAAAGAAAGAAAAAACGCGGAAAGCAGTAAAAAACAAGTGTTCTTTTGTAAAATGATTTTTTTTTTTCAATTAATATTAAACCCTTAAACATTTTTTTGCTCATTATTAAGAGATTTCATTTAGTTCGACGACTATGAATGGTTGCGACTGATGTTGTGCGAATCCGTAGTACATCCTTGCGGGCAAACGACCAGTAGCAGTCCGCAAAGACCCTTCACGAATTGCCGCCGACGTTTTTTTTTTTTTTTTCGTCACGTCGCGCAGCGGCCGCTTTTGTGGCAAATGATACGGAATGCGAACGCGCCAGACGGGATACTATGCGCTTTATTCTTTGTTTTTCCATATATATATTTTTTTGCCACCAGCATGGGGGGGTGACGTTAAAAAAAATTGCAGGAGCTAAAGGAAAACGCGTCTGGTTTATGCATGTATCCGTCTCATCATCGCGTTACGCGTGCCTATACCATTGACAAATGAGGGTAACTTGAAGGATCGTCGTATGCACTACAGTATTATGGTGGCGGTGGGTGACGATTCATTTAGTTTGGAAAAAGTCACGTTAACCAAACGAACAAACGTCTGTTAAAGTCTGAACGCTTTTTTCTTGTGGAGTTTCGAATAATATTATATCCACGCTTCATTATCAACATTTCGGATAATCAACGCAGACACGTCGCGGAAAAAAGTTGTATGCGTCTGCTCGTTACAATATGCGGCCCGCGTAAAAAAAAAAACTAATGCTGATGCGAATATGATTAATAGGATATACAAATGATTTTTTTTTTTTTTCGTCCTAACAAAGCTTTCTCCGTGAAAAAACAAAAATGGATTTTTCGAGTAAAAATGTTTTCAAAACTTTCTAAAAACTTGAAAAAAAAAAATTAACAAAGAAAAAATATGCATTAAGAAACGACGAGGCGTTTGGCACACTGGTCGATCGGTAATTGGGTTTTTTTTTTTAATGATTTTCGAGTAAAATTCGTGCAAAATATTTTTTTTCCATCGAGCAAAAAATTATATTTATTTCCTTCGATCGTCGTTCGTTTACTTATCCATCAAATACATGCTATAAATTTCCTCTCGACTTTGATAATCAATAATTAATAAATCACTAAATTTTTCGTGAATATTAAACAAATTTATAATGACGCATCGTCCGGAAGATTTGCGTCCCTGTGGAAATTTGCGGAACGATAAACTTAACGAGAATACTAATGACACATCGGAGAAAAATTGTATTCGTTTGAAAAAATTGGAAAAGGAGGTTAAGTGACTGCGTCGTCGATCGATTTAATAGCGAATCAAATTATCGAAATTTTTCCGCAAGTACCCATTGACTATCGTATGCCCGATATAGGTGCATTATCTGCGCGAGGAAGTTGACAAAATAAAATGGCAAAGAGCCGCTGCCGAAACGGCGATAGAACACGCAATCGTACGAGGGGCTACCGCATTGGGCGGACGTTACAAGATACTAATGCCGGAGCAATTGAATTCCGTCGAAAATCGTCATCGACATGAATTTGCAGAATCGGACGGTGCGTCGATAAAATCAATTGGCTCGCGGGGATCTCGATCCTCGGGCGAAAATTCTCGAAATCATATTCCGTGCGACGCAACAGGGAATAATATCAAAGGGACAAAGAGGCAGGAGGACCGATGCGGCGAGTACACTCTCGGATGAATTAATATCATTTGAATTAAATAATTTTTCATCGAAATAACGACAATTTCCCTTTGTATCGCATGCAATGACATAATAACGATAAATCGATATTTGAAAAGCCTCAATTAAATGACAGTTCGGTGAATTCACGCGGATACGAAAAATATTATACAAATGCGGAACATGAATAATACGTGTAATTGCAATTTGAAAGCGCCATTGATTAATGAACGGGTACGTTGTCTCGATTTTCCTGTTGAAAATTTAGTTCGTAAAAATCTCAAACGCCGTGCAACTAATTTTCAATAACGAATTTTATATGCAACATAGAAAGTCAGAAAAGAACGTGTAATCTTTTTTTTCGTGACTTTATTATTTAAGAATGAAAAGTAAATTTCATACATTGAAGAAATAAATTCAAAAAAGTATGATTATTGGATGAGATATTGTTACTAAAAATAAAATTGGCAGCTGTCGATAACGAATATCTATTTTCTATTAAAAAGTAACGTAAATTGCATTCGCTCGTCGCGTCCTCTTCTTGTTTTTAACGTCAGTTACAAAGCAAATAAAAGTGAAGAGAAACAGGTGGATCGAAAAAACGATTATGCATTTAAAGGGTTAATGAACAAATAATAAAAAATACCTTAAAAAAAAAATGCAACGAGATAGCGATGACGAGTTAATTTAAACATTTTCAACGCTCATCCACAATTGCTCACAATTTTCCATTATGATATTCTCGGTACCGTTGATCGCCGCACGGTACGCTGTTCATGAAGCACCGACCGCTTCGGGGCACTCGTTAGTAACAGGTATAACCCACGTAATTATATATTCGATACGGCCGTTAATTAATATGTACGAAAAGTATGCCGGTACGATAAAGCGGTGAATTGGTGGGGGCGGGAGGTGCGTTGGGGTGCGACCGGGAGGGGGGTGGCGGTGCCCGCACGAGAGAGCGAATGGTGTGCGTTAGTTTAATTACAAAGTAGCCGTATACGGTTTCGCGCAGTGTTAAGTGTACCTCATACATGAACCTTTACGGTCTGTATCGCGGAATACACAGTACACGCACCGCGGGCTGTGGTAGCCTCGCGGCTTATAGCTTATAGCTAATGCATGAAGCTAACATACCCTGTACCTTCCACGTATTATAGCCTATATATATATGTGTATAAATGCATATATATATATCAGCATGCATCAAGCAAGGGAGAGGTAGATGCAATGAAACCCAACCCTTCGTTGCCGCGAGGTTACCCTCGATCTCTCCTCCCAGCGGTGGCCTACGCAACCCTTACCGAGTGCCATAATGATCGCGCCTTCGCTAAGATTTTATTCGAGAGGATTAATTATAAATCAATATAATAAGGTTGTCGCACGAGTTCATTAATGTCGTTAATGAACGTGTCGGGAATATTGATCGATTTTCTCCTTCCTACGTTCGACATCATTGACTCCGTGAAGTCATTAAATTCTACGGAACTTCTCTAAAAAAGCAGCAAAAATCGATGGAAATATATAAATTTTTATGCAAAAAAAAATATATTTATTTTAATTTTCTTTATTTTTTTAAAATAATTATTTTCTTAATTATTTATTTTTGGTGCAAATTTCGTGCTTATAAACGAAATCGGTTGAAAATTTACTACTTTACGTTTGCAAGGGTTGAGTTGGCGCGCTTAGCATGTCTTGAAGTACGGAAGGTGCAATTTTTTAAACGAAATTTCCGGCAAGTCGGTTACTTATCGACTGACAAAAAACTATGAATTGCTTAATGGACGAACAGATGAGGATGATAAGTTATTGTGTCCTTCTTTCATTATTTATAGCGCGCGTTAAACGTTTATTTGCACCACATAATCTGATCGTAAAATTTTCATTGAATTCGCGGATAGTCTTTTAACTAAAAAGAGTGAAATTCAGTTGAAAAATAAACAACGTGGCACTCGCAGTTCCAAAGTTACGAAACTCCTTTCGCCGTTTGAAGATTGTTTAAACGACGAGTCTCTCTAATGGCAGTATCTCGATCTCACGCGATTTCCACGGTGGTTAACGTTGAGAGTTTTGCTTTGCCTCGAACCGGTGTGTCTCGAGGGCTCGGAGACAATTACGCACAGTGTCTTTCACTCGCGTATACTCCGGTGTGCGGTGCAAGTATACACGGTAAGAGAGCACATCGGATAGAGGCAGCGGGGTACCTGGTAAGAGCGAAGGTAGAGACTTCTCTTCTTCTAATATATACCCGAGGAAACTACTCGGAAGAAAAGTTCTACTCTCGGAGTAGAGAGTACAGTGGCGAGACTCGCGCGACTCCTAAGAAAGCGAGCGTCTGCTGATGGTTTCTTTGCGATACGTCTCTTGGGCAAATATTAGGTGGAGAACCCCGTCCCGGTACACGCGGGTGCCTAGCCGACATTTCTTTTCCTCTATCTCCGGGGGGCTTCTCCAATGTTTTCATTTAATATCCTCTGAATGTAGAACTCTTGGCTCCCGACAAGAATCCCGGTACATTCATCGCGGTTGCTACATTCGCGCAGCTCCTCAAGAAACGAAAAGATTGCGAGAGCCATTTTCCGTGACTCGGTGCCGGGGAGATGACGTCTCTGAGATAGAAGTAGACCGGCCGGGGGTGTTTGTGTGCATCCCACTGGCGGACTTTCTTCTATACTTTCTTCTGTACGATTTTCTCTATCCACCCAACCAGCTGATGCGCCCCTCGTGAAACTGTCTACTCGCATTGGATAGTCGACTATTCGTTTCTTTTTCCGGCCCCGAGACGCGCAATGGTACTTACATCAACCGAGAGAAGTAACGTACCCTTTCACAAAGTATCACTCTCTTTGCACTCCTTTGATCGCAGATAACGCAAGTGGATGTGCATATGCCGCAAAGTTATGACGAGTGATTAACACGCCGCGGGCAATATGCGATAGGAAAATTGTACGATATAAATCCTTGAATAGGCAAAATTAAACTAAAAGTAATAATAACAATTCGATTTCAACATTTAATTCTTAAGAGTTTCGTCGATTTAGGGCAAAAAAATGCGTTTTATTTATTTTCCTTACGGTTAAAAAAGGTCAAGAGAAATTATCGTCTTAGGAATAATTCTTAGATTTGAATAACGAAAGATTAGTTTTTATAATATTAATTTAATCGATTTAACTTGATGAATCGCGTCCATTTAATAATAATTTTATATTATATTATATTAAGACACAATTGTACTTTCATTTGGAAAACGGGAAATCCGCAAGCTGAATAAATAATTATTAAAAAATAAATATTCCACTCGGGATTTTTTTAAATAATCGAGAGACCCTTCCGAACGACCAATTCTGGGGGATGTTCTGCACGATTTGTTTTTTACGAAGAAAAAAAAATGGCGTTTTTTTAGTTTCGAATTGACGGATCTGCTCCATTCCCTTAAATGATGTGCATTAAAAAAAAAGATTATTATGCAACAAGATCGTAATTTGGACAATATTTCTATACGCAAAGCCCACGAGCCGGGAATGCTTTGTTCATGATGAGAATTCACGTGTCAAAGGCAGATCGTCGCTCTTGACGGTGAGCGTAAACGGAGTTGAGTCAGCGAGACAAGCTCGTTGGGATTCTCTGTTTCGCATGGCTGCTGTAAGCGTTAGCGCCGACGAAACAGGACGATCCTCTTCCGTTACCGTCAGCCTTGTACCAGTCACTCTCGAGAGTCCGAACTCGGATCGGTGCAGCTATATGCGAAGATACAGAAACGCCATATACAGAGGCCAACGGTAAAGCGGATCCTGTAGCAGAGCGGTATTACACGAACGACGCTCAGTCAAAGGATAGGATATGACGATGGTAAACGCGATTGTTTCTGGTCTCGTGATATCGTTTATAATTTCCGTTTCAGAAGCGTTTCGCATCCTTCGACTCCGGTCAGTCCATCGAATTTCAATTTCTTTTCGGTTCGGGAACAGCCCTCTTCCCATTTCCGATTATACTTTCGCGCTCCCCTCGCGTTTTCTCGTTCGAAAGCAGATCGCAGGAAATAAATCTACCATTGTATACTCTTGGAAATAAATGGAATTGAAATGAACAAAAAATAAAAATAATAATAATGAAGCGATATTCACTTTAATTCTGGTCAAATACTTAATACCGGATAGGATAGCTGTACCCTACTATATCAAATGTTACGTGTCATTCTCGTAATTAAATCAGAAACTTAGTTTTTTCACTGCGGCTGAAACAGTCGAGTGTCAAACTTTGTTGTGCACCTTAATTGGGTTCTTCGACTTTTTCACGAGACATTCAACCCCTCGCAGACTTGATGTTACACGGATTTACATTTATATCCGACTGAGACGCGAGCGAACCGAGTGTCCGCGGTACGCTAAAACGAATCGTGAGATTTGAGTGAATGCAACGTACCCTTTCGCTCCGTTGACTACCTTCCCGCGCATTTGGATCCGAGCCAACGGTTACAGGTGCACTTGCGTATATTGCGCATAAAATCGTAGCAACGCAATGCATAAATCCTCGCGCTTGTCTGGAGGTGAATGGAGGGGAATTCAGTTTCGGATTTGGAGGAACGAGCGAGAGTTTGGAGGTAGAGGTGCGCGTGTTAATTAAGCGTCTATTCGCCTTTCTCTAGTTCTTCTCTCGCGAACTCCAGAGCCCCGGCAGGCAAACAGCGAGTTCGTAGAACTTTTGTTTTGTAACTTCCTTCAAAATCTCTTTGGAACGAGTTGGCGTTTGGACGTACGTATAAATAAAAAAGCGATCGGGAAAATCCCTTTGTGTGTATGTATTCGTATCTTTGTATATTTATATGTGATAAAAAAGAAGTCGTAGCGTCGCCAAATGTCAAATGTAAGATGCCGTATATTTTTTAGGATAGCTGAAGGAAACGCTTTTTTGCAAAAATTAGTTACTAATCTATACTAAAATTTTCGACCCAAGAAAAAAGTGCTCCCGGAGGCTGTATTCGGTATGATAATTTTTTGCAGTGCCTTATCGACGATGAATTTTGCATAAAAATCGCTATTTCAACGATTTCTGTGTTCAGGAACTGACCGCTCAGCGAAATACTTGTTGTGAAGCTTATACTTGTTCGCGAAAGAGTAGGTCAGTAGGATGAATGGTACTGCCTAATTATGTAAAATTTTTTTCAAATGCCGAATTTCAATTTTTGAAAATTCACATATCCCGCTATTCACGAGTCACTCCTTTCTATTTCAGTACTTCAAAGTGCTGTGAAACCCGAACTCTGTGAGATAACTTTTAATACATTTTTCTTCATATTTCCGTATATAGTTTAGATCGATGAAGCCGGTAGTTAAGATTATATCGCAAAGCTCGGGTTTTGTGGGAAGTATTTGATAGTGAAATAGAGAAGAACGCTTGACGATGGTATATTATAATTTTCAGAAATTACCATTTTTCTTTCAACAAATTTTCAACATCCTTCGGGCAGTGCGCGAACTATTATCTGACTGATCTCCGCTTGCGCGGAATGTATTCTTTTGGAAAAATCATTTCGTTTCCTTCGTTGAGTATTTCAACGTTTAATCGTAAAAATGGCCTTTTAGTGTTTTTATTCTACTTTATGATCGATGTTGCGATATTAAAAATTAACGCTAAAAAATAGTTTCGCATCGCAAATACGCAACGAATTTTTGCAAAAAAACTGTTATTTTTAATGCTCCCGCCGTAAGTAAATAATAAGAAACTTTGCCGTTCATTTCAGTCTTTAATATCAGCGATCCGATAGATAAAGAAAAAAAACTTCGAGTATAATACGCAGCTATTTTTCTTTTACACTTTCTTAAACAAGCAAATCTGCCTGAATAATTTCCTGGTAAAGATAATGCTATTAAAATCTCGTCGTGCGTCTCGTTGAGAAAACAAGTGAAAATGCGAGGAGGGGGATTTCGGGCCGAAGGGCATACCTGGAGGAGGGCAAAGATCGCACAGAATGCGAAATGGCAACGGTAGCATCGCAGCGTCATCAGTATTAGTGCTCTTCCGTTTCTCCAGACTCTGATACATAACAGAAAAACAGGAGTGGCAGTCGCACGGGAAAGGAAGAAAGCGACAATAAGGGATAGAAAGAAAGAAATAAAGGCAACCACGTTGTCGTATAGTTGTCGTCGTCGTCGTCGTCGTCGTCGTCGACGACGTTGTAGACGTAGATTAAGTGCGCGCGAGCCTCGCGACTGCCTCGAGTCCTTTTCAAGGCGGCAACATGTACCGTTGTAGTATACATATAGGTTGCTCTCGGTGCAGTAGTCGTACATACAAAAAAAAAAGGAAATGCCTTGGGTGCCTCGGCCAGTCACACACGGGAGTGAGAAAGGCGAGAGAGGTAAAAGCCATCAACGCGGTGATAAATAAAACGTTAGGGTTCGCGGAACAGAAACCGAAAGGGAACTAAGAGTAGAGGAACGAATGTCTGAATTCCGTGTCTATGTAACGTGCCGTATGCCACGCGTGTAGACACGGCGCCCGACATTCTTAAAAACGCACTTGTGAACATGTGGGCGTTTCTTGTTCTTCGTCTTGGTGAGCGACTCGTCAATGCGTACTGCATGCGTACGCAATGTCTGTCGTGTATAGGGCTGTGTGTGGGTTATAGCGAACCAGAAGTTTGCAGAGTGTCGGGACTAACTGTAGGGGTATTGGGGTGCAGGGTTACGTTATGTCACACGGCCGCCAGTTCGCGTTACGAGTGTTACACCGTTGTGATGCCGCACACACAACTCCGAGTAGTTTCGCCGGTGGACGTTCCAGTCTCAGCTTACTGATGGAACGAACGCGAGGCACGCATATACCCTTCGCACGAAACAAAGGCAGTCTGCAACCCTTTACCTTGGCCCACGTCGAGGACGACGACGACTCAACCCCATACCGTCATCGTCACCGCACGATGGGTAAAAGGTTTCGTCTTTCCTACGTACGAGCGGAATTTAGGATTCCCTCTTACGGTCTTCCGGTTCTCTCTTTATCTATAGTCATTCACGCGAAACGAGAAAAAAATGCTGCAAATAAATATAACGGTGGTAGATACGCCTAAAAACAAGTATATCGGTTCAAACTCCGCTGTATCGCAGAGAAATGGCAAATTAATCGAAATAAGTTACAATCGAATTTATCTATAGAGTAAAAACTCGATTGACCCGATTCAAACACTTCTTTCAACGCGTACCGCGAAAAAGCTGATAAGAATTTCAAGTTCATCAAATAGATAATCCAAAAAGATCGAGAATCGATATGAATTCTAATGAATTTTCAAAGTATTTTTAGGAAAAGATAACATGCATTTTTTTTTTTTTTTTAAAGAAATCTATCGATCTTTTTCGGACTTTTCGGGGGCACCACGGTCCCGTTTATCCCCAACAATTGACGTTGGACTATGCTAGAGAGTTGGGGCCTTATTATTTCAGGGGTTCGTTTGGTTCGTTTACTAACGCAGCATAACGCCAGAACGCCTCCAGAATTCTCCAAAATTCGGTCAACCCTTCTGGTTTCTAATTAAACTTGGAAAACAGAGCGTTTGTCGCTCCACCTCAGGTCAGAAAAGTCGGTATACCGTGGCACGGTTCCCTCTGGGATCGGCGAGTAAACGAGAAGAGAAAATACGAAGGTGACTGCGTTATTAATGCTGACGGTAATTAAAATGAGCCACGAGCGTTTGTCGACGATGGGTTTATCGCTGCCGCTGCATACCGCGTTTCTCAACGAATCTCCGATGCCTCGTCGCTTGTCTTGGGTAATAATAACTTGGCTTTCAAGCTCCGGAGAGCACTGGAATTTCAAGGGTAAACTATTCTGTTTGATGACTGAGCTTTGCCTTTTGACGATAACGCGCTATTAATTTATGAGCGAATTGAATAGAATTTTCACGCACGCGACATTCCTTCGTTATTATGCACCATATTAATTGAGGCTGAGAATTCAGTATTTTTCGACCAAAAAATATTTAGTACATTAGCGAAACATCAACAATGTTTTACAAATCATTTATTTAATTTTTATCATAAAATTCTGGAATAATTCGAAAAACGATAATACATCGTAACTAAAGTTTTTCGAATAAATTCGCAAATTTTTTTTTTTTTTTTTTTTTCATTTGAAATTTTGCAAATATTTAAGAGCGGCGTTTTCTCGAATGTGATATCTTTAAAATATTTTCATGTAAAAACAAATAATTCAATAGTTGAGAAAAAGTTTCATTCCGAGAGATAAACTGCTTAGAAATCTATAACTTCTATTCGATAATCCTTTCACTCTTCAAATTCATCGAGATACGCATCTCCGTTTCCCAGCAATAGATGTGTGTTATACACGACGTAAATATATGTATCTTCTAAGCACAAAGAATGTCTTGGCGATTGATGTGGTTGCCTCCCGCAACCCTTTAACGGAATTCCGATATTAATATTCAACATTTTTCCAATATTGGTGAAAAATCTTGTTCCCTTTATGGCGCAGTCTTTTGAGAGACATTGCCCTTAATCTAACTAAAATCGTGAAATTTCTAAAACGCTCGCTCTGGCGATGCGTGCATTTTCGTACCAAACGTTTTTATATGAATTTTTATATTTTTTATTTCGATGTATATTGATTTTTTTTTTTTTTTTTTCAGATTTCAATATGCTTGTTATTTTGCTCATCGCAAAAAAATATCTACAAAAGAATATAAAATCGCGAATGGAATAATTGTCACTGATAAATAACTATCTCCGGAAACTAAGATCTCAATTGTCGCGAGCGGGTAATTTGTTTTTTTTTTTTTATTCTCCGTATCTATCGTCTCTATTAAAGTTTATCTTAACTTCGAATCAGTTTGAACGTTTGACTTTGTCAAGCGAAATCTCCGGGACTAACTCTGGAACGCTTTACGAATAATCGCTTTCCTCTGTCCCTCTTGGCCCCCTCTCGGCCCTTTATGCCCGCGCTGTTTCACTTTACGTCTGGCGAGAGTTATCATCCTGCGGCCAGTGTTCTGTGTGCCACACAGCGCGGTAGCGAGGCGGTGTGAGACTCTGGTTTATATCCAGTTCCATGGTTCACGGAATGCCCACGGGGGATGAAACGCATAAGGGATGCTCAGCTGCAGATGGGATGCGGATGTTAGCCTGCAGGCGGGTAGTGCGTTTCAGCTTGACCACCCAGGTCTCTGCGCAGTTAGTCGCTTCCACGCTATTCCACGATAATCGAAAGTGTTGTTATCGTCAAATTTACGGAAAAGCTTATCGATCTCTGAATAATGGTCGACACTTTATCCGTCTTTTTTAATATTTATTGTCAAAAAAACAATTAAAAAAAACATCGGACATTTTTATGAAGAATCTTTGTAAAACTTTTTAAATTGTAATTTATACGAATGGACATCGTAAAAAAAAAAAAAAAAAATTATTGTAAAAAAAAAAAACTATTATCGCGATTCCGGTAATTGTTATCATTTTTTTTAATGCTCCGGTTAAAACGGAAAGAGGAGCAGTGAACGTACATAACACGTGCGCCGTTTGAACAGTGCTTTGCTGTCGACACCGGGCGAGTCGGAAGCAAGCAAAAAGACAAGCGCATCTCTGCATCGAGCTGTTCCACTGTAACACGGACGGCTTGGCAGGCAGCGCTCTCGCGAGAGTCCTCTTTCGCTTCTTGTATATGTCTTTCTCGTTCTATCACTGTACTATATTGCGATACCGGTTTATGCGTTAAGATCTTATCTCTTTTTGCAGCGACTCGCAGAAGCAGTAGCGGTATTCGATGTAACATAATCCACTGGCCAAGGCAACGCGAGCCTAACGGAAGCTGATGATATGAATAAGACGAATGACTTAGCCATTTATCATCCGACGATATGCATATACAGATAGGCATCGGTGTTGAGTTGACGAGAAAGATACATTATTATATGCCGTGGTATAAATATCGAATAATGTGTAAATAAATCGAAAAAAAAATCGATTTATTTATAAATGATTTATGTTTTTTTTTTTTTATAAATTAAATGTATTTAAATTAGGTTTTTTTTTTGCGATTCTTGTTTAATTAAAGAAAAAGGTTTCGTTTTATTTTTTTTATTAATATCTATATACATTTTTATTGTTTAACGAATTTTTTTTTTTATGATCTGAGGAACCATTGTTATCTTGCAATGAGACATGAATTCCAATAAGTCGCGTGAACTTCGACGAAATGTAGCGAGGGTTCGAGACGAGTTTTATCCGGACCACCGGATGCAGTTGTTCGATTAACGGACAAAAAAACTTTCTCAAAAGAGTCATAAAAACGCAGAAATAAAAACTACACAGACGTTCGACGTTTGTTGCGTACGCGTAGCTTCGATACATCCTCACCCCCATCGGCGGTTGCCTCGTAAAAAACACATTACGATATATATCAAAATTGCGAAAAGTGGGATTTCGTAATAAAATCACCCGTCTCGTGGTAATAATAATAAGGTTAACTTAACGACACATACCCTATTCACGTAGATCTCGAAATTTCCTTCTCGACTTTACTTTTACTTTCGATGATCCGAAGTTTCCAGATACACTGTCATGTTACACACCACACGAGAGACGACGTATTTTCAATATTTGGATTCTAAGACGCGATATTTATTCCCGAAAAGCTTGACTGCGCTTACGACAACGATATAACAGCGAGACCCTCACCGCGGCGAACTGATCAGCTGATCAGACGCCTTGGGTGTCTCGTGTACTACGGGCCCGTGCCGCCACGGTTTATCTACCCATAATTCCGTGCACGGTGCGCGCTCGTCAGTTCGTCAGTCAGTGTACTTACATCGCGACGCAAGAAGGGCCCCGACGTTTACGCGTTGTCGCGGGCCGTTGCTTTGAGTTTTCTTCGAGAACAACTTGCGAATCGGAAATCTAATCGTGTTAATTCTGTTGGTCGCGTGTTTAGGTATCATGAAACAGATTATGATGAGTATATTCACTGTGAGTAACACGCACCGCGAAGTTATCATCATTATTATACGTTCTTTTTTCCCCAAAAAAACTGTCTCCACATCGAAAGATTTAATAAAGGGTATGAAAAAAATGTGTTCGGTAACTGTAATTAATGCATCAATAGTGAGGTTATATTTGTGCAGTGAAACGTTTTAGTTTTCTGGACAAAAAAGTTTGAAAGCGCGATCGAATTTTTTGTTGAGTACGTGACAATATCGAGAGGTTAATCTCACGCTTCACACGAGATGAAAAAATGAACTTGCACCCGCGTCACCTGTTTAAAGATACTAAACGGTGTTTTGTATACGGCGGCTTGAAAAATAAAGAACAATGTGTCCCAACTATCCTCGAATTACTTTAAATATAAGGCTTCCGGCTAAATTTGATGAAGGGGCGAAGTGTAACTTGGTCAGTGCGGTTGGTCGTGACTCGAGTCGCATGAGTCTACGCGTAGCAGACGTCGCGGAAAGGGAATGCACACATGTAGAAATATTGCGAGGGAGTTTGTATACAGTAGACTATATATACTAGTGACTACGGGGACTATATATACATATACACCATAAAGTCGCATGGGGGGATTACCAACACAAGTGCAAAAATGAAGGAACGAACGAGGGGGAGCGATATCCCCATCGTTCGTACTGCCTTAGCCAGATCCCACAGGCGAGCCAGAAGGCACGGGGCAGAGGCAAGTTGCGAAAGAGGGAGAGGGGGGGAAATACACGAGACGGGTACTCGCGGGCAGTGCACGCGCAGCCGCCGGGTCGCGCGCATCCTGAGGGCATTCGCGCTCTTCTAGGATCCGAGGATAGAGCCCGCGAAATCACGCGACGAAACTCGCCACTGTGCAACGTGCCTCGCGACGGTTATCACTGCTGCTGTGATACTATCAAGACGTTGGATTTAAAAGAAAGAAAGAAAAGAAATAACAAAAAAAAAATTTCATCGACATTCTTTTTTTTTCGGCCTTTTTGTCGGGGAATACGACCATCGTAAGAAGTAAAAAAAAAAACCAAATCTTAATAATAGAGATAATAAATTATAGTACTAAGGATTAATTTTTTTTTTCCTTTCGATGCGGCATTAAATTTTCTCTGTCAAAGTTTTAAGACACGACTTCTTTGATATTTCCATTTCTCGTTTATAATATTATTATAGACGCTCGCGGTGAGCCACTCGGAGTTTCGCAAAGTTTAGCAGATTTTCACATTCTCCCCATTGCCATTCTGACGTTTGTCGGAACTCTGTTTCGTCGCGATTGTACTCCCCCCACTCCCGCTAAGTTTCGTTCGTTCGCACGAGTTCGCGTGAGCGCGTCGTTTACGAAAGTTCTACTCCGATATGTCTCGTTCTTTTAGCCCTCGCGTCGCGAAACTCTCGACGCGTCAGTTTGAGTGAACGTGACCGTTATTCGTATTCGGAAAGGGTGAAATCGGGTTTTTTTTTCGGTGTTTTGACGCGGGTCTTTGGTTAGTCAACAGTATAATATTAATCGGTGTTACGGAAAAGTGTCAAAGTGAGTGATAAATGAACAACACACTAAAAAAAAATGTCTAAATCGCAACGGTAAAAAAAACGTCGTGTTTGCGGAGATCGAAGTTTAAAAAACTGTGAAAGTGAGTCAAAAGTACGTTTGGCAAGCCTCGGAAGGAAGAAACGCTTGTCATTTCGGATCACGTGCATCAACCGATCGAAGGATCTTTCGCTCGTCTTTTCTCGTCGTTTGTCAGTTCCGCGCGCGCCTCTCATCGATGGCTTACGACGATACGTGAGCCTCGTGCCAAAATCCTCTGGTTAAGGCGCCGGAATCCTCGAGAGAAAAATCCCGGTAAGTTCATTCCATCCACACAGTTGAAACTATCGTAATATTATAATATTTCGCATAACTCCCCGAGGTAAAGTAAAGTCCGAAAGAAGCGGAAGAGAGTTAAAGTAGAGTAGCGCGGATTCAGTGTGGGAGAAAAAGGGAAGGGGAACCGAGAGACAAAGTTTGGGAATCACTGTTATTACAGGACGGTGAATTCGGATAATCCGGGATTCTCGGTTCGCGACGTCGCGGCCACACATCCGTATAGCTCCCTCGCGTCATCTACAATCTTCGTCGATCTTTTTCTTCAACTCGCGCGTTACCGGCGTCCATTTTTTTTTTTTTTCACGCTTCCTCACGGACGAGCCTTCTTTTCCGAAAGAAAACAAAGAAGAAAAGCGTTGCTTTTTATCTTAGATTATTAAAATTTTCTGGAACTAAAAAAATAGTAAAAAAAAAACGTTTCGCTGAATGCTATCTGCGTGTCAATCTTACGAAATTAAAATTTCTAGAATATACGAACGGCTTTGTAATTGAGGTTGAAATTTAATGAATATTTAGAACAGTTAGGTTTTTCTTCTCTACACGAATAATATCGAGAAATCGAAAAACTTTTCGCATTTTATCAGTTTCTTCATCCCTGGAAAAAAAAGTATATTTTTCGACGGGGATGAACGAAGTTCTAAAAATATTATATTTGATACAGAATTTCGCGCGATCAGCTATGATATTCGCGATATGACGGCGATTTTTAATTTTTTGAAATTTTCATTAAAACGGAGAATCCGGAATTTTGCAAAATTTTATTATCGTTATTCCCGACGCTCCCTCTACGGAAAAGGGATAAACTACCAAACGCACGTAGTCGTGGAATACTTTCTGATGAATTTTAAAAAACGCTTCGTCTGCCGGAACGGTATTTTTTTTTTTTTTTTCGTTGTTTGAAAATCGTAATAATCGTCCACCAGACGAGATTTTTCTCCATAACTATTTCCATGTTTTCCAACTCTTCTTTCCTTCCCTTATTTCCAATTTGCTTTCTATTCCTGTAAGAATATAATATAATGCTCGTCGGTTAGCCGGATATTCGAGCCGCGAATGCGTGCGATTATTATTTCTGAGTTTGTCGAGATTCGGTGCGTTAGCCACGGCAGTGGCCCCCATTGTTTTCGACCGGAGCGCCCGTTTGCTCTCGTTCCATCCGGTCCCCTCGGTCTTCCGGAGTCGCGCGCTCTTAGCCTGAGGGCGCGTGCTGACTTCCGTCGAGAGAAATTCTCCACATTCACATACACCGGTGCGGCATCTCGCCATCGTCTTGGCGTCTTGCAGAATTCACTTTGCCAATTAGTCGCTTAATTAATCGTCCGCATGGGACCAAAGACGCGTCTCATTCCATCGCGTTTCCCTCTGCAATTCTGCAAATGGATAATCTCTTCGTTGATTTCTATATGCCCTGCAAATCGCATAAGCCACGGATCTTGAGGTGTTCGTCGCGCGATATATCTGCAATACATCGCGGGTGCAAATAATTTTTTTCGAATTACGTAAAAATAATAAAATTTCGAAAAATAGTTACAACGAAATTCTCTCAATAAACATTATTTTCCTGATTCTTTATGATGCGAATAACAACGTAACTTTTGCGAGAAATCGTTCCATCTATTCTTGAATAATTTTATATTTGCTCGCGAATATCGAATATCGAGAGTCGAAACGTATACCGGTATTTCACCGGTGCTGTCGACGGAGGTCAATAAATTTTACCGCACTCGCGATTCACTGTTTGCATATCATACGAATTCGCCGTTATGCGGCTAACAACTCGTGCGTTATTACCGTGAATTTTCAAACGGCTAACAGCCAATCGGATGGTACCGAAGTAAACCTCAAACATATATGGTTACGTGTGCGTTTCGCCACACACTGGGGATATATGTATACGAATGAATAAGTCGGGAACTGTTTATCCGGGCGTTTAACGATTCGTCGACGTTAGCCGCGATCGTGTTACCGCATAGATGGATCGCTGCATTCCACTCAATGGTGCAGACATTGATTTTGATATTGATCTCTCCACATATTATGGATAACCGGATATGGTAATTGAGTACAGATGCTTTTCCTTGAACCTCACTATGCATATTCACAGACGCGGATCGTTGAAAAAAAAAACATCGATTTAAAATTGTGTTGATCATTAAATATTTATGTAAAATTATTTTCGGTCGTTTTAGCTGTTATTTTTCATTTATTTTAATAGCAATAATTTTAATATAAAATATAAATATTATCCACATTTCCCTAAGTTCCGCCTTTTCCAAATTTTTAATACTTATTTCGAGTTTCGATGGGAGTGTAAACGCTTTCGAAGAACATTTTTGCTCGTTTCACTACCGTTAGTACCGCTAAAGATGTTTTCTCATCATTAATATCGTTGTAATTAGCAATGTTCGCCAAAACCGACACGAAAATCTATAAAAGTTCTATTAGGTTGGAAAATGCCTGAAAATATTTTCCGATCGTTGAAAAAACAAATGTTGTCAACCGCTTCACTCGAAAATCAGATTACGGTGTTTCCACTTTTCCTGTCGAATAAAAAAAATCCCAAAAACTATAGCAGATAAACCAATACATTTTTTTTTATTCAAAGAAACTTCAAATTTTTGGATATAAGTATTAAATTCACAGTTTTTTTTCCATGCGATATTCACTTTCGATTTAATCAAACGCGATGAAAAAACGATGATAGCTAAAATTAAAAAGTTAGAAAAAAGGAATTTTTTTTCTATTGGACAAAAAAAAATTCGGACCCATAAAAATTAGATATGTATCACTGATTATAAAAGTCACCTTAACCCTTTCGCTATGGCTGCTCGATTGTGTCTAATTAACTTAAATTCTTTTATATTTTACTACTAAAGAGTACATACGGTAATTAGTTCTCGAGACCCACAGATGGTTATACAGATATTGGTATAATTTTATCTCTTGACGTTACTAATGTTCGATTTACCGTTTTCCCGACCAGGTCAATCGCCTATGGGCCGTTTGTCGTACATGTCGTGTAGACTTTCCATCTCATTTCGACTCATTTCCACTCACGGCGCTCCGTGTGCGTTTCCCCAAATGTTGTCCCACACAGCAGTTGTCACACATTTCACTGTGCGACATCGTTTATATCATCGTCCGAATGTCGGTGCGTTACTGATTCAGTGAGTTTAACCAGCGAATGTTGCATCCTTTGCGCTCGGTAATCATTTATAAACATCGTACTCGGTCCTTCCACTCGACCATAGAGCGAACTAATATTGTTTTACAGTTAATGGAGTTCCCGTTCCTTCTGCGCATATATATGCGCACCCGCTTTCCCCTCAATTTCCACTGTATATTTATATTTATATACATTATTATACATGTATAAACCAAAGGATTATTGCGCCACAGCATTTTTTTTATGCAAATTAAAATTTTTCGCAATACCGACAATCATTTTCGTATGTTATGGTAAGCGATCTGCGAGAATATCTTCGTGGGAACAGACTAAACTTCGAAATACCCAATGAACTAAACATTTTTATTCGTTGCCTTAAGGGATTACAGTCAGTTAAAGATTAGAAAGATTTGTCGCCTTAATAACCGTTAAATCGATACGTAAAAATTGTTCAATGATGTAATTAGTGGATTTGAGTTTTTGGAGTCGCATCAACGAGTCACAGCTGCGTTTCGCGCTGCACACTGTGGGGCGTTCGGCATTTGTCGAAACTTTGGTCCAATGATGAAATCCTGGGGACTAATTTATCTGTTTACTTCGGATTTACGATCTTTTCATTATTATCCCCGTCGCGTTTGACTCTATTGACAATTTGCATCGTCATTGCACGTTTTCAACGACGGGAGAGACAGGGGATTCCTATTGGAATAGAAACGCCCGGGCTATTAAACTGGCTGCGCAGCTGTCGAAGAAACCTTCGATGTCGAGCACAGTCTGTCGAACACGAATGGACGTGGAAAAGTTTGTATATCCATCTTGAAATCCATTGGTTTTGCTGTGGAAGCCGCGCTGAAGAGGTGTACCAATTTATTTTTTCCAATTACAAGTTTTTTCCGCGCCCTTCGAGTAATTTTTTTTTTTTATTTTTTTAACATATGTCCTGTTGATTCTCGAGGATTATTTCAATCGAATTCTATCGGGATCAACGCGTCGCACTTTTTCGAGGGACAAACGCATTTACGTAGTATGAAGGAACGTAGTTGGACTCTCATATACGTGCGCTGCCGGTACCATGCGATTCCACGGGGTTATCGTGACAACTTTTGTGAATCCTCGTCCCCCGCGCCCAGCGCCCAATGAACACGAGTGGCAGACACAAATGAATACGGTCGGAATGCCCGGGTGCCGCTGCTTGCCACTGGTCGAAGCTTTTCGCCAACGGAGCCGGCAAAATACTCCGCGAGACTGGTACACCGTCAGCCCACACACGCCGCTTCCGCGCGCATTCTCGTATTCGGTAATTATTCATTTTCCCTGCACGTAATTTGGTTTTGATTTAATTGCGAACCCGTGAGGGCTCGTTGGTACGCAGTTGAAACTCACGTTCATGCGTGATTTTACCCCGCGCTGCTATATATACAGACGAGCGAAACTGGCGGGTATACGCGAAAGGTACACTCGCGGAAACGCGCATTGCGCCGACTGGCAACTACCACCGGTGCCTTTACTACCGCGAGATAACGCATTACAGTCAACTACCACCAGACACACCGGTCTGACACAACCCCCTCATTGTGTATCCATATCCCCCACAACTGCAGCTTAATATCAACTCCAATTTACTACTCGACCCAACCGATATATTCGACACGATTATTCTTCTCTCGCGTATTCTACAAGTCGGAATATTTTGGAAATAACTTGTTAACGTCAGCGTCAGTGTCTTCCCTCTTCCAACTTCATTTCACCCGCGGAAATATTTGTATGGATGGTATTTTAACGATGTTTAAAAATTCACGGAATACGATGATTAAAACAATTTGTTGACTATATGCTTTTGATAAATTAACTGCAAATAAAAAAGTAAATTTAATATACGGGTACTCGACATTTTTATGCATAAAATCGTATAGCAGATTTAATGCACGATAGTGATAATAAATTAATGTACTTTTACAGTGAAGTGAAAATATATTATTGAATATAAAGAGCTTTTATAGTAAAAATGAAGTAAATTATTAAAAGCAAAGTATGTCTACGGTTTTTGATATACCGTACATTAATTTGCATCATAATTGTATTTTAAATCTAATGTATCAGTTTATGCATTGAAACCTCCAGTATATTTAATTATAAGTAACTTTTTTTTTACAGTCTACGCATATGAAATACGCATTTTCTTTGAGGGTATTATCATCATTTTATCACCGATAGGTTCAATTAATTATTAATAAAAAAAGAAAAAAGATGAAAAAAATATTGAATAAATTTAAAACATAATAATTAATAATCGGTGCAATGCAATTTAACTGAAATACCGCATTTTCAATTTTCAAAATCACGGGGGGCCTTTTTCGCCTCGCTTTTTTCATTTTATAAAAAAAAAAAAAAATTAACTTTTATCGATAACAGCACCTTTTTTTTTAATGACAAAAGCTAACTTTTTTTTTGTTCAGATAAAAAAAAATGCATAGTGCAAAGGGTGAAGTAATTACGTTAGACAAGTAGATTGGCCGTTTTAAAAATTTTCCCTTTTGCCCTTATCAGTAATTATAAAACTGTTCATTTTCATATTACACTCTATTAAAAAAATTACAGTATTTCATTAAATAACAAAAAAAAAAAAATAAAAAAAAATTAAAGAATATGCGACCGAGTGAACGAGACTCTGCAGAGAGTCTGAGGGTTCCAGGGTCCTCGAACGATACAGCTCGACCGCGCGCTGCCGCTGCACTCGTAGCGGCTTTTGCAGTAGGTAGGGTACGCTATGAAGCGTCGTGAGAGTTAGCTTCTGTGCTACACGGTGGTAGCGCAGCAATGCTTGCTGGTCGGCTCGGTGATATATGTTATAGGCCGTCGACCTCGTTGGCGCTACTTTGCAAACCCATTGATTCACGGTTAAAACCGTGGAGTGGGTTTTTCTACTAATTAAAGAGCTCCACTATATTCCCCATCCGCCCGTCTCTCCCACCTTTGGCCCATCGGGGTGCACCATCACGACGCGCACACGGGTTATAGTAGTATAGACTGTTGTTCGGCACGTATAGACTCAATGGATATGTTGGTGCCATTATGCTTTGATCGTATCAGACGCGAAGTTATATCTTCCGAATGGATCCCCATTCGTGGCGCAATATATCGATACTCAAGATTATAGCTCGGCAAATGAATTTATCGTAATCCGCGAATTCACAACGAATTTTCAATAAATGCCATTTTTTTTTGGCAATTTTCATAATTTATTTTTTTATCGATAGTCGGTAACGCATCGAGAATATAACGTTGTAAAGCGGCGCCGTATCCATCGATCGTCTTTTTTTTCTTTCGTTTTCTTTTTTTCCTTCGTCTCTGTCCCTTTCGATTCGTTCGCGCCGCACCGGTCTTCGATAAATCGTCGATGTCCAATGCGAATTGCTACGATCCGGAGGCTACGCCACAGAAGTCCTCTCGATAAGGGAACAGAAAACTTCTCGATCGAGGAAGTATACGCTCGTACGGGCGCCGGGACAAATTCCTTCCCATCCCATTCCTCTGCTGGATAACTCGTGTTCTCGACTTCGTCGCAGTCGTCGACTTACTTCTCTCGTTCATTCTCAATGGTTCTCCACTCCACGTTACCTATTCCACTGGAACATTCTTCCGATCGCTCTTCGTTTCATTTTTTTTTCGCAATTACGAGATAGATACGTATAATCACGTATTTCTTGCACTTAGCAATGTACACTCGCTAATCGGTTATTCTATTATCATTTTTTCTTTCAACAATTATTTGAAGACATTAAAAAAAAGTATTTAAAAAGAAATTATTATTATTATTTTGAAAAATTATTATTCGATACAGGAAGTTTATGTTTATTTTTATTATATTCAATAAACCGTCCATTGCAATTTTTTTTTCAATAAGGAGGTAAGGAGTACATTTGGAAGGATTTATTAAATTTCTATAAAGATGTATACAATTTTTCTCTATTTAGCTCCAGAGAAATGAAAATCATTTTTTCTGTTTCTAAAAGTTGAATATTCTCATGTTTTGCCTATGAAGAAATAATATTTAATCAAAAAATAATTAGATTTAAAAGGAACTGAATGAAATACGCCGCTATTATGATGAACACACGTACCTAAAGAGTTAATAAATTTGATTATTTAAACGATTTATCAAAGCTTCAATCAATGTACAAATGTAAAGCGATGCATCTAATTTATTCTTCGAATCTTATTTATTCATAATATTCACTATTAAACTCTCGTGAATCGAATGACTTGGCATTTTCTCGGGATAATCGTATACAATGTCTCAAGGGTT
The DNA here is from genome assembly GCA_934046635.1 of Buathra laborator. Taxonomy (NCBI): domain Eukaryota; kingdom Metazoa; phylum Arthropoda; class Insecta; order Hymenoptera; family Ichneumonidae; genus Buathra; species Buathra laborator. Next base: position 10,383,395 of record OW203897.1, read on the forward strand.
GTAACGATGTAGATTCCCCTCTCCCCTCTCACGCTTGCGCCGGCATTAACGCACCTAAGGAGCGCGCGTGTATGATTCGACACCACGAGGCGGCATCGGCTGAGTGGCTGCATTACCAGCGAAGAGGAGAGGAAAAGCCCCGGCGAGAACGAGAAGAAAGAGGCGTACGTAGTACAAGACATCCGGTATATGCCTATAGCCATCCTTCGTCTCTGCCACTCGACTGTAACTAGCGGGGTAGTGGGACTACCCGCACCCGTGCATTCATCGCGTAATTAACGTCTCGCAATTACGGTGGCCCGCGCGCGTGGATGAGCCATGGAGCGCGGCAATAGGGGTTGTTTGGTCGGAGGCACACCAGTCACTCTTCTTCCGGTTCTCCTACTCCCGTACTGCAAAATAAGCTTCGCTAGCCACTGAATATTATAAGCTTTCATAACGCTATACAAGACGATGCCGAGGCGACGTCATCATATTCATTTCTTTTACGTCTTAGACGTCACGACGTTCCTTGAGTGCGACTCGAATAATAATTTTCTTCGTTCTCAACGTCAAAAGAAGGCTTTCTTTTACTTTAATTCATTAAAATTAGTCTCCCCGAGGAACATAGACGCGCGTTTGATTTTTCGTAACTTAAAGTTATGAATTTGGCTTCCCATCGGTTTTTGGATCGTCGACTTGGATTTACGGTAAATTAATAATTTTCCGGATCAAAATCGACCCTCTTACGGTCAGTGACCGAACTGTTGGTTCTGAATTTGTTATCCAATACTATTTCGTTGATTTTTTTTTATAAAAATGAAAAATGTTTATGTACAAAGGCATTGAATTGTAAGGGCCAATGCCTCTTTATGCACCGTCGTGTCCACATAAGGGTCTGCTGACAGCTTCAAAAGTTGAAACTAAGGGGTAGTTTGTAGGGCATATACGAGATAACCGATCCATACGAGTCGGATGGTGATAGTATAGCGTACTATCTATCTGTGCTACTTATACGCAGATCCCCGTAGACACGATATTGAGTGCCCAGCGGCAATGTTCCTCGACGACGCCAAGAGTGTGCGACCTACTCTATTCTCGCACGTACAAAATGCATGCGATGACCCCGGAAGGAACTAACGCCCCCGAGACGTGTACAAACACCGAAGGCTCGAATTGATGAGAAAGTTTCTCAAAGAGCGGCACCGTCGTCTGGACGGTGTGGTCTACGGAAGTGTTTCATTGGAGCGTTGGCGGTCGTAAATTGCTTGGTGTGGTTTTGATGCTCCTATCTCGCGATAATTCATTCAATATTCCGCAAATTTGTGCCATTGAGCGCGTCAGATCAATGATCCATTTGATTTCATCAAGAAATACCGGAGTCAAATTTAATTGATCGGGTCATTACCCAAGTGGAGCTTCATAATCATCCGAATAGTAAGATTATTGCTGACTTCAAATTTCGTCGATGATGGGGGATAAGGATCAATCATTCCGGCGCTTACGGATACCTCGCGGTTTAACCCTTACCAACATGCGTAATAAATCAGATGCATAAAGGCTCAGGGAGACCCAATGAGTTGGCTACCCAGCTTAAGCCGAACCAAACTTCACAACGAGAGGTTCGGTTATTCGGATAATGCGGAAAGTTCGCGTCCGACAGAGCTCAACTCGAGTTGGGCAGCTGCTTTCGCCTTCACCTCCGACCTCAGGGCGGTCGGACTCTGGAAACGCGAACGAACACAAGTTATGCGTCTGGAGCGTTTTGCGAACAACACCCTTCGTACTCGCTGTATAAGTCCTGCCGAGACTGCCGGGGATACTTCGCCCATACGGGGATTGCGCCGGCCAGGAAACGAAACCGACTATTGGTGGCTTGGGAATCGTTACCACTCGACCACCCCTGTGAAACCCTGGATTCTTGTTTCCCGAAGGAAACACGTAACTACTCAGTGCACCGCTGTGCATTTCCGTAATCGGCACGAATTATGGTGGCATGGAGAATTTCTTGACCGGATCATCGGTAAATCGCTGAGGAACGAAGATTCCTTTTTATTCAAATAAAACGAATGAATAATTATCGTTAATTCGATTGGATGAGTTATGTTAATAGTATGCAGTGGATGTAATACGATGTCGGGAATAATCTGCGGATGATAGTTCGATAAAAGAGGTTCAATCGAGGCGATCACTACCCGGTTGAACCTTCTTGATAAGAAAGGGTACTACACTCGGAGTGGAACTTAGTGACGTTGAGTGACCTAGTTATCGGAAAGGTGTCTAGCTCTCCTTCGGTACTTGTATTAAAGGCGGAATATTGAAGAATGAGCTTTGTACGCGATGAGCGATCCGTTCTCATTCCTTTTAACATACTGAACGGTCATTATCTCGGAGATTTTTTATTTATCACCTGGTTTACCAGCTATTTTTTGCCTATCAGGTGCTGGAAAAAATATGAGTCGAGAGAATTAATAATTAGCTTAATGAGCTAACAAGTTGGTTTTCCCAACAAATCATTAATTCTCCCAATTAATAATTTTTCTTAGTATAATGGAGATCCAAAATGATATTTGTGTTTGTAGATATACTACTTTAATCCAATTGCAATGACTTCGATAAAACAAATTTTGACGAATCTTTTTTTTTTAATTAATTATTTTCGAACATTGGAGATGAGGTGAAGAAAATCCGTTAGGATTCTTGTGATTTGTGTTTTATTCTGGTATTTCAACCACTAAATCGTAAGTCACCGGATAAATAATTTTTCGTTGCGTAATTTGATAAAAAATGTAACTAACCATTCTCGTCTGTGATTCTTCTAAACAATCTTGTGACAAAATAGTTTTACCGGTCCTTCGATTTTTTTTTCTTCAAAGTTGAAATGGAACAATCGTAAAAAACATGAGTTCTGGACGGATCCGCGTTGCTTTAACGAGTCTCGACGTCCACAGTCGAGTTTCCCGCCATCGTGGTCCACACGATTTTCGCGCGTATTAGGTATATACACGTCGGAAGTCGGTAAGCGAACGGCGAAACCGGTAGCCGGAGCGCCAGCCGGCCTTGTCGTAACTTTTCCATCATCCCCCTGCTGCCACACTCGCGAGAGTTCGGCAAACTCGAGAGCGAAGCAGTCCGCCGCGGTACCGGACCGAAATCCGTTTTTCCTCGGAATTCAATCCGTCCGCGCGAGTGTACTCTCTCTCAGTGCGAGAGCGTGAGTATAGCACTTCTAGAATAAAAAAGTACTTAGTCCCTCGGCTGTGTTGAAATGTGAGTGAGCTTACAAAAGGGGGAGAATAGGGTTGGGGGTGGGGGTGGGGAGTTATGTGTTTTTTCTTCGCTGCGCAAAAGTTGCGAAGCTGTTCTGCCGTTAGCTGGAAGGCGCATCGCGGAGTAAAAAATTCTTCGTTCGTTTTTTCCTCCGACTCTCGGTCTCGACGATTCAATTCGTTCGATTGTGTCCGGAAGAAAAGGAATTTCGGCTTTTCGTTGCAAACAATTTGCATCCATTTTTCACTTACTTCAGTTCCGAAGAACGAATATCCATAAATCGTCGAGTTGATTACCGAGTATCGTAAAAAAAAGTTCTCACGTGAAGAAATGAATGCGACTATATGTGAACCGACATTTACCGAGAAGGTCACGTGGAAATCCTGACCCCTTAAATGTGCATTTAGTAATTGGCATGATTAAGCCTATCGAGGACTCTACAGATGCGCCGATTGCAGCATGTATACTCGTGTCTATTTGGGCAGATAATATCGATCTCTTGGAGTGTTTCTTCATTCGGAAATTACACCCCAAAGGGTGGATCAAACGGTGCGATCTTCACTAATTACGCGCAGTGTGACGTTTTGCATCCCGCGGGCAAGCTGTTCGGTTCTCCTATGTCTGACAATAGATCGTTTTTTTTTTTACTTTTTGGCACACGACTAACTCCCCTGCGAAACGTGAACACGAGAATCGTACACAGCGAGCGCCTACGCCGCACGAGTCTCGCCATTCAATCGTGAAATTGGTCACGTGCCTGAAAATGCATCGAACGAGTGGAAGCATAGTTTGTAAACGGGGGGAAGAACTAGCGAGAGGGTTACCAATCGCCTCAATCGATTCTTTCTCTCATTGAACTTTTGTCTTTTTTCATTACTTCGTCTTATTTTATGACAAACTTTTTTTCGCCATTCGTTTTGGTCGTTTATATTTAATAACTAATAAGCCATCAATTACTCATAAAACTCAGTGTTCTCATGTTTTTATGATAGGTATTTGAGACGTCTTGAGATTGAGACTCGAAAGGTAAGCGGAACGCAAAGCCTTTCATTTAATCCTGAATGTTCGCTGTTTTCAATAATATGGTGAACCGACTGTCGTATTCGCCATCTCCAACAGCAACGGAAACTTTCTCTCAGTCTCTACAATTATTTTATTCTCGCAGCAGAATAACACATTTTTTTATCGGGTTTATTTTATTTTTTGTAATCGTTAATTTTTCCATTTTTTTTTCTGTTTTTGACAAAGAATTTTCGCAACTGAATTAAGTTCCTATGAGCAATATATCGGTGCGGAACAATATACGTGACGAAGCGTTAAGCAGAGTTATTTTTACTACAGATACGGGCTGTGAAAGTGACAACAAAATTGATGTGAATCGGTCCGTTTCGTCGTAAATATGTCATGTAGAACCCACTCACATTTTGGCCATTGGACAGCGTGTAACAGCTTTCGGATACAACGTAATCTAATGCGATTCGTTGCGCAACAGAATGGAACGCCATGCTTGTCCATCCGAACTCTGTTATTGATACCATTAGATGTCTCGTCTATCACAGACACGCCTTTTATCCGACCGAATAAAGATCCTCGTCACGTATTTCCTTCTCGTGAAGAAGTATCGTATCGTAACCTTACCATCGAATCTTGAGAACTCGATGTAGAATCCTCAAAGTTATTATCAAGATGTTCTCGTATTTTCGTTCGTATTTGACTACTTATTTCACGTATTTTGTAAGCACCGATCCTCGGTCGTCTTCATTATTGATAGTAAAAACCTATTTTCGTATAGTTTCGTTCGAAAACCTTGCGTAGAACGAATCGGGGATTCTATTTCGTTGCGCAACGTTGAGCTTTGCGCTTGCGAAGTAATTTCGATTTAATCTTTCTCCACTCGTTTGAATCTTCAGCCAAGATGAGTTTCGCCTGTGCGTATGACCATATATACAGTTCCGTACTCTCTTTACGGCCGCCGCTTTTACTTCCGGTTTAATCTTCCGAGTCATCTCTCGTTTCGATCGTCGACGATACGCCTCTCTGTCCCTTTCGTCGTGAAAGAAAGTGGCGCGGGGAGAGAGTGGGATTGCGAAACGTACGTTTATGAGATGCTCTTAGCCATCGCACTATCCTGCTGTACTTGGGCTGCACTTTTCTTTTTATACTCGCACACGTTTATTTATTGCCTTCTCGAGGGGGGACACGTCGGATCGGATCGTTGGCGTTAATGTCATCCAACGAAGATTGAAACCCTACCGAGAGATGAGAGGAGTTTCCGTTGCTTATCGCATTGTTCGTTTATCTCGCGCATTTTTCCGTTACGCAACGTTCGGAACCCGGTAAATTTTTCTCGTTCCGTTGCGCGCATCCCTTTCCCGCACGGGATTCAATGGGAGAATAGAATTGGAGAACGGCAACGGCGGGTATACACAGAGAGCGTGGATTGGGGTTTCGCGGAAGACGGCAATGTTCTCCTCGCAATATCCGACAAGTCCCGGAACTGCCAGCGTATTCCCACTGGAAGTCTGATTGAAATAATAATAATAATAAAAAAAAACGGGGCAAACGGAACTAAAGTAGGAATGGGACGAATAGCAGTTGACGAGAGACTCGCGTTCTCTCGACACAGAATCGAATAGTCTCGATATGTACAATATCAACTGCGAGAAAAATATCGTCACGATTGTTCCGTGACTCGGCGAGCATTCCGGTATTATCGTGTCGGACGCAATATCGCGACAAGTTGTTGTTCTCTCGTTGAATGAGGTCTCGATCGGTGGCTCCGGCATTCGTTATCTCGCAATGGATACATTCGCTGCTGCAGATCAAGCAATGGTATGCAACGAACACCGATAGACATAAATGTTCTATACGCACATGCAGGAAAATACGAAATTTTAACAAGAATTTAATTAGGAAGACTGCAATGAAATCAATATTTTACCAACTGAATAACAATAGCTTACAGAAAACAAGGACAATAACGAGCTGATAGCCTCGTTTTCGATGGCTCATTAAAATTTGATGTTATCATTTTATTCTTTGTAATAATACGCTAATGAAACGCACTTACTACGAATCCTTAAAATACACTAAAATTTTTAAAAAGTTGACTAAAAAAATTCGTAAAGAAAACAGATCAACATTTTAGTTACCAAACACGTGATACACGCATTTCAGAGGTGATAGTGTTGCGTTGCTTCCTTAATTTCATAACACTAGCGTCTCATCCATCCGTGTCTCAACGGGCTTTATCGATCATTCCTCTCCCTCGTACCCTATCCGCACTAAACGGCGAATATTCGTCAATTCCCTGAGACCGCGAGATTTCACGCGGGCCACCCAACAGTAGCAGTAACAAGATTTCCGATGAATAAAACATCATAGTGGAACAACGACGGACCCATTATATTCGCCTGATGGTTACATGTTTCGTTTATGTCGGGCGCTGCCGCATTTGACAAAATCAATATTGGCTCACGACGCCGTCTTCGACGACGATTGAAATCTATCGAATTCTCGAAACGTCGACGTTATAATCTCGCTATTCAATAGCACACGTAAAATAGTCCTTAATTCGATTATTCGTAAATATACGATTAACGCTAATTTCGTAATTTTTCATTTATTTTTTTTCAACCAATTATTTTGATTCCAATACTCCGTCGTTGATCCGCGCGGTTCAACGAGAAGTAAAAGAAAAAAATCAGCGTGGATTCTGATACATTCGCTCTTTAATACGGCGAATCGTTACTCAAAGTGCCGCAAACTGGCGTGCCATGCGGCAGTGCGAATTAACCGGAGAACACGAAATCGTGGAAGCCTGACTAAGTCGTTTCGTGATTTTGCTAGGTTTCCGGACCAAGCTTGATCCTTTTCCGCGAACCAGCCAAATTCGTTGGAAACTAAAGTGAACACAAATTACTGTATTTTCCCGACAGAATTTCGCTAGAGTCGTGCACGATAATCGACCGGTGTATACGGATGAAACTCTATACTCTATGTAACCTGTAAAGTAACCCCTTCCACCCTCTCCACTCCTTCCCATGCACTCCAGGACGGTCTAAAACCAACGATTGTTGAGTTACATTGCCAGGATATGTCTGGCAACCCAGCTGAAAGTTATCCACCATGAAATATTTGCATAATCGTCAGCGATAACAGTGCATTAAACATTCACAGTGGATTAACAGTCTACGGTAACATTTTTTCCGTCCTTCCGAATGAATAATTTTCACTCAGTTGGTCAGCAGCCACCAGAGCCAATCCATCGTGTTGCAAGGGTCACATCGGAAATATTTCCGACGCTAAATCTCCAAGTTTTCATATCTCATTCGATGGAAATCGAAAGGTTAGCATACTGTGGATGGAACGGACGGATCGCGGTCGGCACATAGGATTCACCGCACACGATAAATCGACGAATGCGCTGAGTTATTTCTAAAGTTCTCTATAGGATCAAAATGCTAGAATGAATACTACACTCTGATGTATTCAGCTATTGAATCGGACCAGTGCCTCGCAAAGGGTTTGCTTTGTCATTCGTCGTCATCAACTCCATCAACATCGCTGTGTACCCCATACTCCGTACCGACCTCTCAAGCAATTTATACTATTTCACGCTTGAATTATTATTACCATTTCTTTTACAGCCCATTCATTGATTTCATGTCTTTTTTTTCTTCTGTTGTTTTCTTGAAGAGGAGGTATTCAAAACGGCGAATTTAAAACGCGAAGGTAAAAAATCCAGCCGTCTATAACTCGATAACGCTTTGAGCTATCGGCTGATTCATTTTTTAACTTTTGTTAAAAATTAAAAAATAAATTAAATGGTATAATAAAATAATTTCTAAAAATGATGAAGCAATTTGCAAATTTAAATTATCCCATTTTTGAATAATTTTATAAAACGATTGTAAAAAAAAAAAAAAAATAAATGAAAGTCGCAATGGTTATTAGACTGATGGTCCTTCCCGGTTGGTCGGGTATTCTGAATCGTACTTCTTTCCAATTTTCATCCCCGAAGCCTACGATATCTCAAACTTATTCATTCGTCTCTGTTCACCCGTTTCCGCAACAGTTATTCTTTTCATCGATATTCCCATATCGCATATTCTTTGAGGACTTTTCAGACGAATCTTGACTCACGCTTGGGCTCTCGGAATTGACTGTATTTTTCCCTCGTTATGTGCCCCACCGTGCGAGGGTGCATCGCGTGTTTACAGTTCACTCGGGGTCCGATTTGCCTTATTCATTTTTTTTTTCTCTGTTTTCGCGTAACGTGGAATAACGCAATTCCGAAGCACTGCGCAGTCTTTTATATATAAACAACCCGTAACATATAAGAAACAGACACGCGTCGTGATAAATAAATAAAAATCATTTATAGCGCGAGTTAGCACGCGATGATTAAGAACAAATTTCTATCCGCTAGATTCGCCGGTCGTCGACGTTATGAAATATTCCGCCTTTTCCCGGACGATTTTTTATCCCTTACCAGTTTTTCCCAGTCATCTTGGGGAAAGAGCGCGGAAAGAGTTCTCGTCGTACGACGACGCCGTCGAGGCTCTCGACGCTGGCACACCGATGGCTGGGGCACCGCGCTTTCCCCCACGGTATGCGCTGGCTTCTGCCGTGAAGCATTTCTGCGAGGGGTTGGTTTCACTGTCGCGCGAGGGAGAGAACGTACGTACTTGGCGCGAACGGTGCGTCTAGGGGTGAAGGAACGTTCGCGTGTTGTTACCGATGCTGGAGCTGGTGCTGCCGCTGCTATAGCCGTTGCGAGGGTCGCGTTCTTTCGACAGTCGAGAGCCACTCCGAAGCGAGAGGCGAAGGGTAGTACCGACGAAGGTGGAGAATGGTCGGTTGATATGCGAATCCGAGAAGCGCCGAGCTGTAAAATATAGCAGTAGCAAAACAGTACAAAAAACATACAAACGGCTGCAGTATACGACAGCACCAGATGAACAAAATATAGAAACACGACAAATATGCTACTATCAAAATCACAGTCCCGTCCATAGTGTTGTCTTAATGGCAACAATACCATATGACCATTCGTATGAAAAGGGCCTCACTTTGTCGGCTCGAAGAGACGATGCTTTCTCATAGTACTTGGAACCTTTTTTGAGTAACGAAAGTTACTGAGAAAGGAATCTAAAGATTTACAATTTTCAGGGTTTTTGTTTCGATGTTGTTTCCACATCTTCTTCCAAGATGAGAAGCCAAAATGAATGGTCTCATCATCTGCTTTATGGTTGATTTTTTTCAGATTTTTATCCCATTGTTAAGTATTCAAAATTCTCTCTGAATCTCATGCTTGACTGGGAATCTGATGATACACGGTCTTTAATACCAGTAGTCTCCTCATTCCTTCCCCCAATTCAACATTTCGTATATCCGTCGTAGAGTTCGGTCCTCTCGACCTTTTCCTCATTGTTGTTTCTTACTATTCTTCTCTTTGTGATCACGCATATCCGTGATGAGACAGGTGATGACGTGACACCGCGTGATGATACGGGAAACAAATGAGAGATTCAGGGTTACGGATTATAGACGAGTGGATCGACAGGTACGAATAGGGAAATGGATAATTCAAACGGCGAAGCGACGCTCGCTTGGTGGCACACTCCGCATTTCCTATATTTCTTCGGTATTGTCCTCTGTTTACTTACGTACGAGTTTTATCCCATAGATTTTCGATTAAATCGGTTTCGGCAATTCGCAAAACCGGTTTTCGCGTGTACCTTCTCGTCTCTCGTGGCGCTATATCCCGGTGTCCCTTTATTCGTATCCTCCCCAACGTTCCGACTGATCCACCGAGCGCGGGCGCGCGCGCGGTCGATCCATTGATTTATTTAATAAATAGCTCGCTGCGTCGTCGTGCGGCATTTATATTAAAGCAAAGCCTCACGCTCCCCGGCTCTCACGTTCGTCCCGCAAACGCAGATAGCGTAGCTTTAGCTGCATGTGTGTGTGTAGTTGTATATCAATGTGGCCATCCCGTCGATGCTGCGGGACCGAGGAGCGACGATTTATTGGATATCGTGGGCGACCGTGGCTACACAGCTGCAGGCTTCGAGTAGCAAAAATTGCTTGTGTGTCTCTCGCAGTCGAGAGCCACAGAGTCCTCGAGTATTGCGGTATTGCGCGAGAGACGAGAGATAGAGGTACCGAGGTTCAGAGCTCCGATTGTAATCGTGCCGCTGTTTCTTTTTCTTCTTCTATTTTTCTCCTCTTTTTGACTTTTGCGTTGTTTTTTGTCAACCACCGTGTCCCAATCTGCATAGTTTCGCGTGGCTTTTGAATTTCTGGCGTCTCTCATCGTTGGTCGTTTCGAACGCGAGATCTCGCATTCTTGTGTTAAGAGCGCCGATATCCACTATGGCAATTTTTTTATTTCGAAAAAAAAAAGAAGCGGAATAATACATTATTTTATATTATGTTTTGTGTTTTATTTCCTTTTTATATAATAACAGAAGAAAATATTGACTTTTTCCTTATTTGTCTATTAATTAATTTTTATTTTTTCGTAATCATGTAAAAAAAATGTTTTGAAAATGTAATGCACTAGTAATTGAAGTTTTTATGCATAAACGGTTACACAACATTTAATGCACAATTACGATGAAAAATGAATGTACGATTTATTAAAATTTGTTGTCGATACTTCACTCTCAATGATTTATTTCAATTTTACTACAAATAAGAGCCCTTTAAATCCAATTATTAATTTAATTTCTTCGTAAAAAACGACAAAAAAAACACTTCTAATATCAGTTCATTAAATTTACAGAATTTTTTCTTTTTTGCAGTGCACAACATTTTTACTTATAAATAATTTTAAGAAACCCGCGGCTTTGGGAAAGCGAGCTTATTCTCGCCATTTCGCGAATTATCCTGCAGGAAATCCATTATAATAGAGAAACTATATATTGGCCCGTGAATCGTGCGGATAAGAAGGGTATTAGATTTCATCTTGTTAAAGTTAAGGAAGAGTGGTAACGTTCGGCGTGGGATAGAAGTAATGATAGAAAATCCTAGACGATACGGGTTGAAGTTTGTGGATCGTTTCATGTTGAGAGCCGCGTGTATCACGCGGCATCGCGACTATCGCCGCGTAGCAGCGCAATAACGGAGCGGGACTGGTTCAATCTAAACATCCTGTCTTCGCGGCAGCGATGGCTTCGTCGTAGACTACCATGTACACTATTGGGTATACAGTGGCATATCTGTATATAGTAGCAATATCGTTATATATCCAACCCCGCAGTGAGGCCGAATTTCTCGGCGCGGAGTCTAAGCGTTCGATATATACTCCACTGGCTGCTGCACAAACATTGATGCTACTATCGCCAAGCTGCCGGCTGTACGTTGTACTCCGAAAGGTTTCATCGGATACGTATACCGCTCGTAATGTACTATGATACCGTAGCACAAGATTCACTGTATAACGTTTCGTGAATACCATTCCGAAAGCCTGAAGATGCTTATCGTCTCGCATCCAGAAATCGATATCGAACAGCTGGGCTTTCGAATTCGCAAGCAATAAACATTGTATTCCATCGAGAGGTTTACCGCGATTATTATAACCCCTTTTATTCGTCGAATATGTAACCCGAGAGTGGATGCACGAAAAAAAGAAAAAGTAAATACCCGCCTCGATTACATTCCCAAAATACAAAATATTGCAGTCCCGTAAAAGCTTCGCGATATCCCTTTGAAAAGCACAACTCTACTAATGGATTGGCTTTCGAATCGAGAATTTATTGTTCGTACGAATAAATACGGGTTTGCCTGGAATATTTAAAACAGACGAAATGATGGCAATATATTGAGAGAAAAATGAAATTGGCAAAAGAGCTAAACCAGTGGTCAGTTTTTTTTAGGCGAAATGATCGGAACCAACCGAACGACTGCATTATTACAATGCAAATATTTGATCATCGCGAATTGGCCCTGCTTTTCGGTAAAAAAAAAAATATGGGAAAATATTGAAATTTCTTCCTTTACAGTTCAATCGACTGTCACCAAATTTATCGGCCGATCATTCTATTTATCCTGCATACATCATTTCAATGATAGACGCAATGATGCAAATCGACATTGGTACGGCGAATGATTTTTTTTTAACATTGTCGCTTCTTTTTATTTATTTTTTTTTAAACATTGCCGCCCGGAAAAGTTAGGGATTTCGTAATTGACGATTGAGTGGTCATCCAGAAAAAGACGAGAGGCTAGTAGAATTAGATTCCCCGGAATCCAAGGACCCTATTGAATCGCAGACGCGAATAAAAGTAATTAGACAGATTGTCATCGAGAAAAATAATCGAGGGTACAATAAAGCTCGCTGGACCGCATGCGATGAGAGGTGAAGAAAGATCCGTTGCGCACAGAACGAAAGGGGAAGCGCGTCGGCGAAGGGTAGCCGGAAGTACCCATGCCGCGTACGCATCAAGTATATGTATACGTGCCCTCTGATAGGATAAAAGCGATTGTATAGCTGAGTGGTATTCGAGTAGCAAGCTACACTCAGTCAGTAGCGAACATGAATGAACAAAGAAAAGAAGCAATATCTTGAACGCGCGCGCCTTGCAACTGTAACACATGTCGTCGAAACACGAGGGAAAGTGAGCGAAGAAAAAAAAATAAAAAAATGTAATGGATCCATTCTCGGGTTCCACTTTTTCTCGGGCCATAGGCGAGACACTTGTGGTTCAAGAGAACTGTGGGCGTCACTACCATCTTACGTCCTCGAATGCTTTTCCAACCACCGATAGCACACTCCAGACGGACGTTCGAGGGAATACGGGACATAAAATATACAGTGTTACCGCTGGCAGGCCGATCGTACCACTTAGCTGAGGTCCTCACCACCGACCCTTCGATTTCGTCTCGTCGCTCGAATAATACTTTGTATTTTGCATTCAATTTAACGATTCACTGATCGCTTCATTTACGATTCGTGTAAATTGCTTTGCAAATAAATCTCCAATTATCCGACAGTTAACATCTTTACTTTTTCACATTCTTACGCGTCGTAAAATCGTTATGAAATCGCGAGAGAAACGCATTGCGGCTATGGAAAAATGCACGCAGATTTTATCGTGAAAATTTCAATTTAGCAGTTTGTTATTAATTTTTAAACTTAAATTTTTTTTATTATTAATATACTAAATTGTTTACAGGATATTCAATTTCTGTGTCTTTTTTTTACATTTTGTGTATCTGTCAAATATATCCCACGTATCTGAGATTTATCTTTGAAATAATTATAATTATTATTAACCCTTCTGATATTTACTAAATTTCTATGGGGGTAATCAGCGATTTATCACAATTTAAAACTTAAATGAATGAAAAACTAAAAAATTGAATTTTAACTAAAACTAAATTCATTACGCGTATTTAGTGCTGTCCATCTCTGTTTTAAGATTTAGCCAGAGATTGCGAAACTTGCGAAAGTCAGAGTGATTACAGTATTTTTTTTTTCAAGATTTCCCTATCGCGGAGCTTCTCGCATGATGAAGGGATTTACAGAAAACAAAAGTTTAAAAAATAAGAAAACTCGCGGCGGGATTTCACACCGGGTGGGATACGAGGTTACGGAAGAAGAGAAGAGTGTTAAAGAAAAAAAGTAGAAGCACCGAAGAGTGAGAAAATACGACTGCATTATTCATTCTGTCTCGAAGGCTGTTGGAGTCGGAGCGCAATTTCCCAATGAACATGGCGAAGGGGAGGAGAGGGAGTGGCTCACGCGCGCAAAGATTTTTCATCGTCTAAGCCGGCAGGTTCGGTCAAGAGGCCTTTCGCGCAATTCTTTTCTCTCGCTCTTCGCGCGTAGTCTCTTATCTTCTTCGCGTCGCGGGTTTTACTGTTTTTTATTCCCCCCCTTCGTTTGCTAACTTTCTGCCGGCAATGTGTAGACTCCTTTTTCTCCCCCGCGCGCGCCTTCCAGTTTAACCACTTCGGGTACCTTACACTTTCTCGCGTTTCTTTTTCGTTACTCACGGGGTGCCCTTGCCGAGTGTTGCAACTCTCGTAAAAGCCGCACCAGCGAGAAAACTCGCCCACGCCAAGAATCTTTCCGTTTCGTTTCCCATATTGCGGAGAGACTCGAGTCCGTGAGTAATATCGTGTAATAAACGTTCTGGCGAAGTAGAGAAAGCGTCGACGATGCCACGTCGACGAGATTTTCTTTGACGCAAATTAATGACCGATGATCTCTTTGACCCGCGGATAAATAGTACGGCGAATAACCATTCTTCTCTGTCCATTAACACCAGCTATGGATCATCGATTTCGCATCGCTGAGCAGCAACGACTGTAACAACAATCTTTATGGCTCAACGCGTATTCAATGTGTAGGATTTTGCGTGGGGATCCTTTTGCGATGGCGATTAAGTTTTCTTCTCGTGTGTATTCTCGGTATGGATTGATAAATGTTTTCTTGATTCGAGCCGAACGATTGACTCGCATTTTTTTTGATGATCGACGATTATTCGCGATGATAAAGTTTGTAGTAACGCGAGCTACACGCGAGCAACGAATAATTCAGACGAATATTTCAATAATTTCTTTAAAAAAAAAAGGAAAATTAGAATTTTGCGAAAAACTCCCGACTGCAAAGTGGTTAATCTGCAAAAAGGTTAGACGTTACCTGACCGAGGCGAGGGTCAAAGGAAACTCACGGCAAAGAAAGGTAAATGTCTGGTATACCATGTAAAGAAAAAAATTAAAAGGAAAATAAAAATCTTAAAAAAATGCCTGACTAAAAATGTATTAATCTGCAAAAAATGTCGAATAATAAGGATGAAAGGACATTTTTAATATATAAATTAAGAAAAAGTCTGTATAATTAGTTTTATCTTTTTACTGTTTGAATCACTGTGCAGTCGAAGGTTTTTGCAAAATTCTAATTCTGCTCTTTATTTTCACTTTTCAATGGGGCATCGAATATATCTAAACGCAAGAAATAAAAATTCGAATATGTTCCGTGTTATTTATATTTTTTCATTACGTTGTTCAAATTTTTGTCCCGATTTGCGACTAATCGGAATTTTATGAAGCGAATTAACGAACGACACGGTAAGATAATTCAGCAAAAAATTCTGAACAATTTGCCTGTTGCGCATTTTACGATCGGTTTCGCGGTTTAATCGATAGAAAAACGCGGACACAAAAACGATAAATTCGCGGCGATATCAAACGTATTACACTCCTTTTTTTTAGTCGGGTGTTAACAACGCCTCTAGACGCCCGTATCGATTTTCATCAAATGAAAAATACCGAATACACAGAACGACTTCTCTTTCGTCTTTCTTCCGCAGAAGGAAAGAAAAATAGTGTAATGGAAATATCCTGTGAAGTTGAATTTGCTTCTCTCGTTTGTACTTCGTAATGAAGAGAACCAAATGAAGACGAAGTGCTGGAATTAATGAACGAAACGGGCGCCGTGTGTATTTCGAATCGTCCAGTGGAAACCACTGAAAGAAAATACTTCATTTGAATATTTAAGAGACGAAATTAGTGAAGACGGTGGAAAATTGCTTCGGGGGTTTGCAAAAGTATTTCTTTTCGTTTTATTTTACTTTTTTTATTATCTTTATTTTCTCATCAACGTTTAAGTTATTGCGACAAACATTCACCAGTTTAGTTTTTCGCGTCGCTCGTTCGTCGAGAAAAGTCTCCGCCTTTACAAACTCTTGTGACAAACGAAAAGCGAGCTGCTTTTCAGATCTCTCAAAGTTCTTCAATTTCTGTTACTTTTTTTTTTCATTTTTTTTTGTTGAAAAGTTGAGAAAGCAACGACGTCGGTCGGTGACTGAAAGATGAGTAAAAGTCTATGCATTTCGTCAGTGCAATGGAGAACGGCAGTGTTAAGAGGAGGAAGCGAGTGCGATCGAGTCTTATACTTTTGCTCCAAATGAAAGTTCGATATTGCAAGTGGAAGAGCGCAAGTTGGGTGGTTTTCTTGGCACGCTAGCGTTTGCGCTCGCGGCCAAAGTTATTATGATCCATGTGCTTGTAATGTGTACCTACAGCACGCTGTACGGCAAGGCGAATGACGAAAGCAGGTACGACGGCCAACTTTTCCAACGACGACCAAGTTGCCGTAGGTCGTCTAGACTCGTGGCAGACGATACCATCCTTCGAGAAGTCGCGTCTGAGAGTAGGGCGGTAATACGAGAAGCGCGCGCAAGAGGGAAGAAATAGAAAAAGATAGAATTCTGAATGCGCCGAGGGTGCCAAGGAAACGCCGGCAGGATTCTGCACGGAGAGGATGGAGCGCGGTCTCTCGGCGCCCCTCGACGCAAGATCTCCGTCTCTCTTTCTTACGGTGAGAGATTAAACTAAAGGAAAACTGGGTTAGAGCTTCTTTACCGCAGTCATAAATTAAAGTATAACAGGCTCACTTAGTTGTATCTTCACTCCGTCAAACTCTTCATAAGAGGAACTGCTAACTTGTGTTACGTATCGCATTTAATTCACAAAAATTTCTCTACTTTATCATGAAGGAAGAATTGTGGGTAAAACACAATAATAAGGATGCACTGTGAACATTTCCGGGGTATTGTCTTTAGTGTTCTTTTTTCTCTTCGAATACCTATAACATTCAATGATCTCGTTACGCGTTCGTGACACTCGTAAGTCTGCTGTATGAAACGCGTTTCCGAAGTTTCTTTTAACTCTTAAAGAAAATTTGCAATATAAAATGTTTTACCCAATCGAGTTTAATGGTATAGATGAAGATTCTAGTTCTCTGGAATGAGAGAGTGTAATACAGTAGAGTTTCGTGCTCGTGCAAGAAAACGAGCGGAGCAGAGAGACCCGCGAGAGTTATAGGGCTCTTAGATTTTATGGCAAAGCACTTTTTCGCGAAAGTAGTAGGACAATAAGGGAATTGAAGCGAGTGGCGATGCACTCGCTTGCATTAGAAGACACGCGTTTACGTATTCGGAAGAAACACAAAAAAAATCGGTTTTAAGTTCATTGAATGGGTACATTTCTAACCCTAATCGCTTTTCTCGGTTGGTATGCAGCTGCGAGTATTACCGTAGGTATCATTAATGCTTTCCTCAACGAATGTGTATACCGGTTCATAGGGAACCGGTGGAAGTCATTAATGGCACATACTGTGTACCCTACTTGTCATTTTTAATAACATTTCACTCTTGCGGCGAGGTGAACGATCATTTGCGAAAGAAATAACCAGCAGCTGAGAGTGAGCTACGCAAGCGTAACTAATTCCGAACGAACGCAGTGGGCCAACGGTCATTAGGGTCACGTTGAAAGAGCGTTGGCAACATTTTACGTTTGCAACTTCCACTCCCACAACATATTTTTTTTATTTTCATGATTTTTCATCCAATTTTTTTCTGTGTTGCTAGCAGACTGTTGCTATGGGATCTTGAAATGCGAAACTTTATCTCTGCGAACAGACGCGTCAATATCTGAACGCGAACTGCATATGAAAACAAAACTCACCCAATTATTGTAACAATGCACACATTTTTTGGAATCCAATATTCGAAAAATCGTGTTAAGATGTATTTTATAAAACAAATTTTTAACAGCGAAACACAGAACGACTTCAAACGATCGACAAATAAACGATGAAATATTGCGATTTTTTATTAATTTACCAATTCTTACAATTAAAAACAAATAATTCATGACATCAAAAAGTAAGTTACCGTTTTCGGGAAAACTTTTTTATTAATTTAAAAAATGTTGTTATTAAAAAATTAGAAGAAAGAGTTGAATTAGAAAAAGACGCACTACTCCACAAAAGTATCAGTGTCTTCGAATCGAATGGCGAAAGAGGTCGATCGACGAATTACAGTTTTGTTTTTTCAACCAACATTTGTTCTTCTTTTTACGTGTGCATTTCATATGCAGCTCGATAAATAATGTTCATAGTTAAAGAGAAATTTGATCCTCTTTCGTTTAGGCCGTTGGTTCGGGTGTACAAATTTGAACATCTCGTTTCTTTCGTCTTTTTTCGTCCGCATACGCATACGTCGGTGTGTTCGATGGTCGCGCACGGAGTTTGAATAGCGGCGGTGCGTCGGATCATCCGTTTAATGGCCGGTTAAATATTGGCTCTCTGGGAAACGGGTGTACGAATTATACGACCCCGTGACTGGGTCAATGTTGTCTCGTTTATGGACGTATTATTTGTGCCACGTGCGTATTGCACACCGTTATGCCTATACAAATACTTGTTATGCATGTTATGGGTATTGAAAAATTCTCAAAAAAAAAAAAAAAATATCCTATTCCCCGAAAATAAAAAAGAAAATGACTGGATTGCTCACTGAAGCCCGTATAAGCGGTATTGCATGACAACACGCAGTTACATCAATATTTGAATGCAAATAGAAAACATCTATAGGAAATCTTCACGTCTAAACTATACTTTTCTCCCAATCGCATTGGTACTTTTCCTGATTCCGCGATTGGGTACCCATTGGGACTAACGCTAACGCTTCGACGTCGATAATCGTGTCACAGCACTGATAAAAAAGAAATATTATCAGCGAAAACCGAATCGTTAATCTGTGTTATTACAACGAGAATGGTGTTTACTGATAACAAAAGCGTCAATTGAAACGTTGATAGGGTGAAAGTTGGAAGAATCAGTCAAGCGTCGTCGACAATTTGTTGATTTATGGTCGTTGAAAATTATTTGAAAGCCGTGCGGTTTGGATTAATGAAGGTGTGCATTTGCGGTGGAATTATACAGGATTCCAGTCAAAGTTAAGCCGTTAACCGCTCTCACTCGGGTAGGATGGGGCCGTTCGACATGCAAAGCCTACAACTAAACTCCGGTCCTCTCATTCGTTGCTCGCTGTGTTTCTCTCAAAGCCCCATCCACACATGTAAATAAAACCGATGTGTTTTTAATGGACCGCGGACAAACGCGTCTATTACGAACTCTCGCGGGTGTGGTTGCACGTGGCCTGCTTCTGGTCGTGTGCACGTCGTCCACGTATCCCGGGCACCCACCGACATCAGCATCCCAGTGTACCGCGCCGATGTGCGGTCGCGTATGTATTTAACGATTCGGATGCGACCCTCGCGGGGAATCGAGAACAAAAATATATCATCGGTCCGGGTCAGCGGGAACCGTTGCTATACGTACCAAACTGGATGCGGTTTACGAAATACAAAGGCAAAGTGCTGATGCCGCAGATGTATACCTTCCCATTCGTTTGCAAATAAAAATAACGCCGATTCTCAATTAGCCAATTGAGCATCTCGAAGCCGCGAATTATCTCGATTGTCTCTCAAATTTTTATTATTTTTAACAGTTAATATAGGGATTCTACACGGTTATTTCGATTCAGTTCAGTCAATTTATTTCAAAAACTTCGCAAAACAAAGGGTGCATCAAAAATATTTGTAACACGCTGTTGTATCCTAACATTTTTGTAATAGGGTCACGTAAATACGGTGGAATGGGGCACTTGGAAAAAAATGGGCAGATAGGAATAAAAATAATTGAAAAAAATGAAATTAATATTTATTTTAAATGTAATAAAAGAAAAAAACGCCAGTGCCTTTTTTTCAAATTTTTATTATAATTTTCATCGCCTAAAAAAAGAACGTAATTATGCGTAATATTTTCTGCATTTTGGTGCGCTGACGGTTCGAGAAGAACACAGCTGGATTTTCAAAATAAATTCTCGTAGAACATTCTAACGCGTAGACTGAAGTCACTAAGCCGTAAGGACGGCGTCGACGTCGTTTTACTTTCCTGACACGCGAAGTCTCGGGTTTTTTTTTATGTCAACCACGGATAGATCCTCTTATATCGTCTACCCGGCAAATCCTTTCAGCGTATAACGTCCCCGGTCGGCGGTAGGCTAAGGAGTTGTATGATTCGAAGTGCGAGAGGTTGAATCGCTCGCGCTAGCGAAGGAGATACAGCGAAAAGTAAGAAGGTTTCTGCGGACCGGCGAACTTTATTTCTGAGGGTAAAAGTGCAAAAGGATTTCGAATGTCCGCGGGAAAGAGAGGTGAAGTTTGAGTAGCTACCAGGATAGCGCGGGTGTAGAATGAGGAGGAGGAGGCGCAGGCGAGTCCATCAGCTCTCAAGCCGCTAATGGATCCTGCGGGATATCTAATGGACTGTAATACAGCGGTCCAACGAGTAGACAACAGAGCAATACGACCGTCCAGCGTCGCAGTATCCGTAAAAACCCAAAGTCAATTATTGTTAATTCCCGTTGACTATTTATTGTCACACGATTTTTTACTTCGTTAATGCGCCGATTATCCCGTCCGCTATAGAGAAATTCGCGAACCACAATAGCCAATAGTTCTACTATAGCTCTACTATAGCTCTACTATAAATAGTTTCAACACTCTAAAATTCAATATCCATTGCCATAATTAACTGATACTACCGCCACTAAACTATGAAAATTTCAACAAAAATCTTTTGGCGAACGATTTATTCGTTCTATCGCTTGAGAATTGATTCCCATCAATTTATTCGTACTCCCGATGGACCGCATTTTAGAGAGAAACAATTACGATTAGTGATGGAAATTCGTACCTCAATGTACTCTAAAAATATTCGAGTAATGACACTTTGACGCGCGCGGTAATATTCGCTGACAAACGAGATAAGCACATTATAATCATATTATTGGTGATAATATCCCTCGGTGTATTTATTTGCTCGATCATAAAGTGTATCGCCATGGGTTTGGACAACAAAACACATATCGTTGCGAATCACCGATGCGCATCATCGATTCTCCGTTGGTGGGGGATGGAAAACAGGGAAATTTGTCGCCGGTCCCGCGATTCAATCACTCGAAAGAGATATTTTCTCTGTGTTGGATTGAGAGCCTAAGTGTTTGTTCGAGGCAAGCAAACATGTATCTGCACTACCCCGCCGATTTCGGGAGGGAGAACGCACCCCCTGTCGAGTCGGAAGTACGCGCAGTTCGAAATCACCTGGGTATACGTTTATATCCGATACAAAGCCTGCCAATTAATCAGCCGTATTTGAAATACATTTATATGCATAAATCGCGTGTACGTACGAAGAGAAAATTTCCAGTAGAATTGACGATTCAATTCCATTCGTCAAATCGTACAGCCGACATGAAATTTGCTTTGACTAAATATTTTATCCATTCGTATAACCTTCGTGGATGAAGCGAATCAATTGACATTGGAATACGGCAATTCCACTTGCGTAATGAACGCAATTTTGTAATGCATTCAGTATTATTATTTTTATTGCTATTTATGGTTTATAATGCGCTACGGTTTCTGGATGCGGTGGTTTTGAATCTATTCATTTGCTAAGAGCGTTTCATCGGCGTCTACTGTTTCCGTGGTCTACGATATTCTCATGGTAAACGTAGCGGAAGCAATCTTCCCTTAAGATGAGGATCTTTGTCCCGAGTAGAATCCGAAGCTTCTCCAGTCACGCAAAGTGCCACGATGGAGCTGAGAGGAAAGGGAAAGGGTTATGGGGGCATAGCTTGCGCTCCTGGTCCACGAACGCAACAAATCAATTAACGTGATAATTATTGCCTCGGCATTTCTGCACGCGGACCGGTTTTCATGGTTAAAGGGTTTCCGTAGGCGGCAATGGGCTCACCGCGTTCTTCGCGCTGATGCCTATCCCTTTCTCTTTTGCGTATCTAATTAATTTCGTCTACCGGATGCTTAGGCACGTCGACGTTCTCGAGGGTTGTAGGAGGCCACGAGACGACGAGAAACTCAATTCATCTTTTTCGCACTTTGTTGCGAAACACGCGGGATGCCTCGTCTCGTATAAAAAAATCGATGTAAAATTTTACAACGTTCATCTGAATCTAGAATACACTTGATCGGTAACGATATCATGTCGAATAACGTGCATATATTTCACCGATATCCGAAATTTAACGCGAATAGTAATTATTTAAAAAAAAATATTTTGTAAATTGCGTATTTCGTGTAATTTTTTTTTTTATTAATAAACCGGATACAAAATTTGTCTCGGAAAGATATTTTGTCATTTGGATAAATAAAACTATTTAATTTGTATTGCATTTCGGCCGATAAATAAAGGCGATAAAAGATATATTTAACCGGGAAATATGAGGTATAAACGTTCTTGTGTAATGACGCTTTCAAGGAATTTAAATGTTGTATTCAATAAGTTTGTGAATTAACGTATTTCAAAGCGACAGCGAAGATTCGATGTTCGCGATAACGAGAATTCTTGAGCGTTATTATCACGATAGCTGACGTTTTTACAACGCGATTGAGTCTCGTAATTACGACCATTGGGAATAATAATCGTATGATACCATTAACGATCCCGTCACCTTTGAAATTTACGAAGAAATTCGAGCCACGAGCTTATCTTTAATTTCGAATCGTATATTTTCGTTTACCTCCGGTCTTCGCGATTGTATGCATTTTTTTCTTAATACGAATCAGACATCAGGAATACTTTTGCTGTACTTTCTGATGTAAATATTTTTTTGACAATTGACCAATTTTTCTTTTCAACCGGTAGAAAAAAATTCCAAAAATGTTTAAATATGGAAAATTTTTTTTAGATTTTTATGTCGGCTGAAGGAAAAAACATATTTTGGCGAACATCGTCATAATTTAGCCGACTCGATACCCTGAAGTTTGGGATGACATTTGGGAACAAAAGCAGACATGTATTCACAAACTTACTGTTCGTTACTCAGAAAATATTACCGAGATATGCTAAGAGAGAATCTCGAGTTTCATCCTCGCGTGTGTAATTCCCATTGTAATTTCTCGTACTTTTACGTCCGCTTCATGAGACAATGGAGCCGAGACATCGAAGCTGTTGGAATTGAAATGAATTTGCGGTAAGGTCCACCCGGCCACCATCGACGAGCCAAGGGACGAAATTACCGCTCGATAGTTTCTTTATTTTAACGGCCCCCCGGTACCATCCGGTAGCCGAGGTTCGTTCCTCCAATCCCGATTCACCGGGATCCCAAACTCTCAACTCTCTGTGGATTCGCTTACTAACTTCTATCCTGCACGACAAACTTTTCGTTCTATAGATCTCGTATATCGGTGTGGTCACGCGACAATTAGGAAAGAGTTTTACAGTGCGGGGGGAGGTGGGCATCGAGTCGATGGAACAAATAAAATAGAAGGGAACCGGTTTCGAGTTTTAATTGAAACTATCGACGGAAATAAAAATAGTCTAAACGGCTTTTATTCGCGTGTATTCGATTTAAAAGAATGTCTAGCGGATATGTTGCATTATCGATACGACAATGTGACGTCTTTCAGAGATTTATCGCAGTATATGGTTACGCTGAATACTGTAGTTGGCGAGAAACGGAACTAAATCGAACAATGAATGTTACAAATATGTTACGATAGGCAGACATGTCTATTTGTTTTCCATCCGTTTGGATATCACGGTATCGCCATGTGACGATGAAAGTTTCAATCTGTATTCAGCAAAGTATTAATCTGTTAATGCACACCGTTCTTGCGATAGCATTTCACTATCCACTTTCGTGTCTATCTACTCGGTTATTTACTTCTAACGTAGAGAGAAAAAACTCATGGGAATTTTCACCGGGACTGGAATGTACGTTGAAGAAAAATAGAAAAAAAAATGAAAATCGAACTGGATGCTTCAGGGAGGTTACCTACTCCCTCGGTGGGATGATCCACCCCCGGGAACCGGCGGAACGCTAGACGGGACGGAAGAAATCGCTCTTTATTGTTTTCGTTAGGCTCCCGTTCGTTTTATCCGTAGTGCTCTTTCGCGGAGCCTTCCTAGTCTCGCTTTCATTCCTATCCTCGTGTGTGTATGTTGTGGCCGACAGAGACTGTTCTCCAGGGTCTGAATACGGAGAGAGAACTAAATAAAAAAAATATGCGAGAATCTCTGAGGAATCGGTGGGGAAATCGAACGGTGGGAAAAAACTGAGCAACAGTCGAGGAATGAACTCGATAGACAGTGCAGAAGCAGAAAGGAATGTAGGAGAAGAGGTAAGAATGAACGGGCGCGAGAGAATCGAAGAGGAAGAGCCTCTGAATAATAGAGGGAACCATTTTCAGACGTGCGATTTTCCTCCTCTTTCGTACGAACGGCAAGCGATCTGAAATTCAGGGAATCAACGGCGTCCTCTTCTCTTATTGCCTCCTTATGCCCGCCAGCGAGTCTGTGAGTTCCGACGCGGAGAGGAGAAGCGACGCAGCTTTTGGTCCATTAGTGGGATGAGATCTCCTCGAAATACCTAATACCCATCTCTGGCGTTCTCTCCTTTCACTATCAGCTAAATTCACAAACGCAAAACCTATCCGCCTTACATTCTGGTCCACATATTTCTCGGCTTTTCTTGTACTTCTTTTTTTCTCTTCCCTCCCCCTCTCCTTCCCGTCCCCTCCCGCCTTTCATTTCACAGTTCGCGTGGATCCGCTTGTGGAGGAGAACTCCCCTGCATTCTCTTGAGAATGAAGCTGGAAACACCGTTACTCAGAGAAGCTGTGATTTCATTTGCAAATGTAAATATATAACTCGAACAAGGAAGTAATATTTAACGCACTCCAGTGAACCTCCTATCGATCCTCCTATCGTTTGTTTTACCTTTCTTCATAAAATTCACTTACATAGAAAAATATGAATTTTTTGATCCGTCTTTACAGAAATTTGCCTAGTGATGATAAAAATGATACAGCACTTCGGCAATATTTACAAATTTTAGGCGATTATTAATTTGTTGGTTAGAAATTTTTATTTTTTTATTCAGTTATCGAGAACTTGACGAATGAGTTGTTACGCATTTTTTTTCGTCTTAATGCTCTGAAGGGGTGTAACAAATCTATTGTTTTAATTGAAAAGTAGTGGAAAAGTGATGAGTATATCGACAAAACTACCTGAATTGCTAAAGTGGTCCATTTTGCCTCACCTTTCCCTCCACCCTTCGTCTATCTGGTGGGTTGATTTGCAGAATGGTCACCGTGTGTGCCCAGCCGGGGATCAGACGACCCAAACAACGGCCGGGTACACAGTGTTCCATACGAAACGACAATGTACTACAAGCGACCCGCGCGAAAACGACCCCCCGCGAGGTGTTTGCATGCGCCAGCTGTTGATGGCCTGTACCCGGTGGGCGCGCGGCAACATCTTAAATTTGTCGACCCATTTCTTTTTAATGCCTCAACAACGCGGCATTTAATTGTTTCTCATTATTAAGTATTTATCGTGAGCGTCTCGTTGTCCTGTGGAGATGTCTGCACGCATTTCCACTGACTGTCACAATGCATGAGTATAAAGTACTTTGTATATCGCCAGTACCTCTGTATATATGCCTATAAATGCAGACAGGTTTGTCACAGGCTCTGTAAACAGAGTAAAAAAGAGGAGATTTGTGAGTTGCGTATTGTCCGCCACTTTGCCCGTCCGTTATAACTGATTTGTCAACGTAAACATTTTTTTTTACCTCGAGAACGTTCGCCCGCGACGAGAATAACAAGATGCTGAGAACGACCGGGTGGAAATGATGATGGCTGCGTGTGTGTGTGTGTAGTGCGAAGACCCGTATAAACGCGAGATTTTCCGCCACTCGAGCGATCCATAGCAGCCAGCAGCAGCGGCAGCAGCAGGAAGCAATTGTAATCCCGGTGTGACAGGCAGTCTTTAGCTAATTAGCCGCAGGGAGTCTCGCGCGCCTTCCATGCAAGTGCACACACCGGCTGTCGCGTGAAAGACATTCGTTGGCCATCGAACAGTAATTGTTTACAGTGAATAGCCTATGATGCATATTCGACCGAAATGGTTCAAATTACGCCAATAGCACTGTATTCACGTTGGGTGTTAAACAACCAATGACTATACCGGTTTTCCGCGGATACTAATACCAAAACTCTTAATACTACCACCACTACCGTGACGAAAAGCTAGTCGAGAGGCGACGGGGCCTCAAACCTCAAGCGCTACCACACCAGGTAGTATGAATTTGTGTACACGCACGAGCGCATGAACATACGTTCATATGCGCGGATAGCGTCAGAGTGACGCGGTTACAACAATAGGCAATCCGGGTATTCAGAGTGCTCTGCGTCGCGGATGTTCGAGAGTCGATTCTCGGGGTGTTCTACGCTACCACATAACGCGCGCGTAGCCCCCGCGGTGGCTGCCATGGCATTGGTAGTGTCTCCGTTGCTCTTGCAGCACATTGCGAGAACGAGGGAGTTTCTGGGGCTATAGTATCGAGACTAGAAAGCTATACCGTGCGCAGTGAGGCGATGAGGTTTATCGGTTGTTCTGTTCTGCACTGTGCTATAGGTGCAAACCATGGGTACTTCCCCGGTAGAGCCTCAATCGGCAACCGTGAAGGACATAAAGGGACAAGGATTTAGCAGCCATATGGCGCTTGGGACTGGTTTGCGCGAACCAGAAACACCAGAAAGGAAAGAGAATAGCCCGCAGAGCAAGACTTGCCGCTTGCTCTTTACATTGGAGGGGTAGTTAAAAAAAATGGTTTAAGATTAATTTGGCGTGTTGGCACTATGTCCGCGTGTTGAGCTTATGGGATTGGGTCGAAATAGCGATTATCATCGAAAATATGGAGTACGACGCTTTGTCCCAAGTCGGATTATGGTTTATCTCTCAATGTTCTCATTCCGGGCGGCCGTGTATTGGCCCAACTACCCCGTCTTTCGCTCTTCCCGCCCCTGATACACTCACTCCCGTCAGTCTTCTCTTCTCGCTCGCGCTTCATTTCTGTAATGGCTTTGTGAATGGTCTATTGCCGTGTTCGATGTGTACGTAGATGCAAACGGGATTTTGCTACCATCAGCGCGTCGAGCGTCTGAGGCGCCACTATCACGGCAACGGGGAGCATGGGTTTCAGCCGTGCAATACATCGATACAGCGACGACGATAGCGGTTGTTCGTGTGAATACTTTAGAAGGCTCTCTCCCAAAATTGAAAAACTTCAAAATTTAATTAATGAATTATAAAATGAAATAAATATGCATTTTTCGACCATTCGTAATTACGCTTACGGTTACTTTTAGTACTTACGGCATATGATTATTCGGCTTCTTTCAACTCTTTCTTATCGGTTTAATATTGACAGCGGAACTTGAAAAGTTTGTTGTACCGAGAATTGATTGGAGAGTTTATATTTAATAAGTTGGCTTGAGTTTCGACGCTGTTGGATTGTATTTACAGGGTTAATTAGTTTGAGAAGAGAGAGCTGAGAAGCTTTGGACTCGAACTTTATAAATAAATGATCGAAATGTCAACATTGCTCGAGGGTGCGCATTGCTCCGACTTGTGCTAACATTCGCGAAAGCTCGGGTTGTCCATTCCGCTTATTCATCTTACATTTACGGACCGATAAGCTGCGAATCAATAGCAAGCAATTTTCGTGCTAAAGTCGACTCCGAGGAGAATTTCTCTTACGACGCCCGCGTGTACGCGACTGTGGACCGTTGTCACTTGGCTGTCACCAGCGAATTCGCCCAAAGACCCTGAGAACGACGGATTATTATTCGCAGCTCGAGCCGCGATCGACGAGGCGAGAGACGGTCCTTCGCGCAGTTTGCGAATACCAATTAGTCGAGATTCTGAGGAGTAGTGATGTTTCCATGTTCGGTCCCAAATATCATCGCCTTAGATAGTGGCTTTCATGATTCGTAAATTGAATCATATGGCTTCAATGAATTTCAATTACTGCACGCTGATCCTTTCATTAAATACGGCCATATTTTTAAATCCTTGGGGAATAAAGGAGGTTGTGCGTTAGAAACGCAACATTAACCATTCGCGCCGAATTATATTACCTATAATTACATATAATTACAAATTACGAAAAAATGACCAATTTTATTAGACTTCATCGCGCCAACACCAAAAAGTACAGAATTTTTACGGAATACAGCATTTTTTTTTTATTAATTTTTTTTAAATGTATGACACTACGATAGAAAACGATTCATTGATTGCTTTTCGATAATTTTCTTCAATGCAAATAGTTATTCCGTACAAAAATTGTCGTTGGAGTGCGGTCCCTCGAGAGTAAAATAAATTATATTAATTGTAAGCCAACGAAGTAATTGCTATCTTGGTACGTATTTTTTTTCGTCGGAATTTTTTAACATTTTACATTTTTGCGATGTTTACTCGCCGGGTATGTACTCGTACGCGGCAGTAGACCGAACGAATTTATGATCTCCGTACGTGTTCAGACTATTCATACCAGCATATCTTGCACACGATATTCCACTCGGCTTCACGGTGTAGTCGGAGTTCTCGTAACAATACTACACGCTCTTTTTTTTTTTCTCTCTCTCTCTCTTTCTCTCTCAGAATCTCTTCAACTTTCGAGCGAATTTCCAAGCTCCATTTTTCATTCACGAGCAGTCGGAGGGATCTCGATTTCCTCGATTCGCTTCTCGTGCGCGCATTCCCCCATAGAATTCTACTATCTACCATGTAACTGCTACATTCACGCGGGTCACCGCTCCGTTTCATTGTACTGAAATGATTCTATCCTCTTCCCATTGAAACTTCTCAAAGGACGATCCGATGAAGAAGTTCTCTGTATTCCGCCATTTCTTGTCGCGATTGAGTTGAACCGATATACTAGCAAGTTGCGATGGAATTCGTAAAACGAGAGTGTCGCTACGGGATATAGAGAATCTATAGCATAAATGTATTCCAATACTTTGACAATTTTTTTTTTTTATACCATCGATTCTTCGTGCGCATTTTCGTTTCCATCGTTTGACGGCCGGAAACATAGTACATAACTATACATATGTACGACTAGTTGTACATAATACATGTATATATGTTGTATATACATATATATTTGCTATACCGCTGCTTGCGTTCACACTTGTGGTTCCAGGCACGATGCAAGCCGATGGTGATCTTGGCGAACGCCTGAGACTGGGTCATTGCTTGTTCGCTAACCCGTTTCCTTCTACTTTCTTTTATCCTCCTACAAGATATCTTCTTCATAATCTTTTTTTCCTATCTTCTCATCGCTAATTTTCTTTAATATTGAAAACAAAAGATATGGCCACTGAAATAGTCAAATGTTTTTTTTATTAAAATTTAAAAAAATATCTTTTTATTATCTCCTATAGTTTCCAAAAAAAAAATAAAGAAAATCGACATTTCAGTCCAATTTCCAAACAAACGATCGAGTAATGTTTTATAATTTGTTTATCCTATGAATGAAAAGATAGCAAGATTTTCGGCTTAATTATTTCGGGATCCAAATAGCAATTCAGTTACGAGTACCAACACTGCGCCATCTATTTCCGAATTCTCCTACGGGAGAGTGTCAAGTTAAATTACGACAAGTTGGACTGTGTGCACGAGTGCACGATGCATAGTTGGATCGGGACGATATACGACACCTCGACGGACCTAAGGACGTACAGACTGCGTGTACGTAGTACGAGAGGCCGCAAACCGGGTGCATATTTATAGGTGAGCGCTCCGTTCGCTCGTCATCGTCACGCGCGAACAAATGAACGGGGGATTCTCCGTGTTGCGAAGAAAAAAGAACGATTGAATACCGAGAGAACGAGGAATGTCGAACTCGCATGTAACCAGTAGTCCGCCACCATCGACGACACCCCCCTTCCACCCCCTCATCAATATTTCATCAATATTTCATTCGCATTCGCTATCGTTCCTCATCCTCGCGATGGACTGCACCTGCATATACCAATAATCAAAAAGGTTTTCGATTATATGCGGGACGACTGTACTTCCCGGAGAACATTGCCACACGATCTCAATGATTATTTTTCGTGATTCCATTTTGTTCGTAACTTTCTTCGGTTACGATACTCCTGTCATCAATATGCATCGAAATTTCGAGAATTGGAGAGGTGAGACATTTTTAATGTTATTTTCCAGGGTGGGAAAAGGACTGAAGAAAAATTAACACTCGAATAATTTTTTTTCTTGAAAAAGTCCCAAAAAGATACAATGTGGAAAAAATTAGAAATTTTTATACATAGACGTGTATATGAAATTTAATCAGAATAAATTATTAAAAGTAAAGTATCGACTATAGTTTTCGATTTATTTTGCATTAAATTTAAATTTAATGTACCAGTTTATTCATGAAAACGTTTAATTTGTCGTATAAGAAAATTCTCGACTATTTATTCAATCGAAAGATTACACCAGACGCTGTCGAAGCGCCAGAATCTACTCTCACGCTGGTTAAGGTATAAAAACAAAAATATCGGATTTCGAAAAAAAAAAACTCTAGGCGCGACGTGGCTACGAAAATAACTACGTATTTTATCTACCGCAACCCCTAATATCAGCGATGTGTGCTCGTCTTTTTTTTTTTTAATGCGATGAGAAGAGGGATGGAGTATCGAGAAATCAGGATGTATGTGGACGCGGCAAAAAACGTCAGGGGAAATCAGCGAGCAACGCGCCGATGATGTGATAAAATATCAGAGTCTAATATTAAATTGCTCTCAGCGAGAGTTGTTCGTCCTCCGCGTATGTACACTGCGGAGTGAGAAAGCCCGGCGAAGAGATTCCAAGGTTTCTCGTCGTCGAGGGCCGCAGGGTGCCTGCGTTGCATGCCGTAGACGACTGCACCGGGGGGTGGCTGTCAGGAGAATTCTTTGAATTTATCTTCGGTTGTTTGTATTCGTTACGTTTCAACTTTTTCCACAACTCCCGAAGATCGTGAGAGCGCTATCTCCCTCGTTGGATTTTTTCATTTACTCACTTGGTATCCTCTCGCTCCGTTTTGCTTTCCACTCTTCTTCGTCTCGAAAAAACTTTTGCTCTCATTTCGCTATCCTCGTTTCGACCTTCTCGCTTGGCTTCTTTTGGTCCTCCGCTCATACAGAAGTCTTCCGACTCTTCGCGAAGAGGCATTCGCGTTTATTTTTTTTCTCGATCTGTAGTCAAACTCGTGAAAGACGGTGGGATGGCAGAGAAAACTTGTCGGCTCCAAAGAGATTTCATAAAAAATATAACCGGTCGGGAAAAAATATTTATTGGTTTTTGCGCTTCGTTGCGCCGGAAATTCAACGAAGCTAGTGGCGAGCGGCATAGTTGCCGAAGGTGAAGGAACGTCGCGGTTGACTTTTCGCGGATAAGCTACAGAGGGCAGAGAGAGAGAGAGAGAGAGAGAGAGAGAGAGAGAGAGAGAGAGAGAGAGAGAATAACGAAGAGCTTTTAGAACATTTTCCATATCTTTTAGACCAATTGAAAAGTCGTAAAAGTTCAACGGAACGAGAGATAAAGAATTCGTTATATTCAGCAATTTACTTTAGCAGTTACGAGCCGCAATCGAGTTTTGCTGGGTCTTCAAAAATCGAGAGCTCTAAACGAGAAATTGGTTTTCCTGAAAATAAAGTCGGTACATCTTTAGGGGTTTCCATCATCGTCTCATAAAATAAAGATTAAGGAAACCAAGAAATGGAGTGACATAGCAGAGCAGTTGAAGGGAAGTACATCTCAACTCGGAAAGAACACTTCTGTCGGAGAAGTGAACAGGAGGACAAGCTGTGCAAGGAGCTAAAAGTCGGGAAGTTGCGTCCCGTCTCAACATGCGACCCTTAACTCGGCTCGAGAGGAATGTCGGGGGGACGACCTTCCATGTAGCCGCGGACGATATATTCGTTCTCTGCTTCCCTGGAATCTCCAGTGTGTGAAGGCAGAGGAAAATAGTAGTACGGAAGAACGAAGAAACAAAAGAATTTCACAAAAAATTTGAAACTCGTACATTTTTTATCTTTGCGACTTGATGGGCAACACAGTGAAAATCATAACTTCCGTGTATTGCTTTGGCCGAGTGTAGTCGAGAGTCGAAAAAAAGTGGATTCAGAAAAATAATCAACGCTGAAAGTTTCAATATGGATAATTGAAAGCGAATGGTCTTCTGGTTCGTAAAACATTTATATTTTATATAGTATACGCGAAGTCTCTAATGAACAGGCTTTACGCCAGAAAATCTGTGGTGCCGTCGACGAGGATGGTATGCATCAGGGGAATAGTACAGTTATATGCATAGAGTTGTATACCTACAGCGAGTAAAGGTAGCAGAAGATAGGCTTGAACTAGATGTATACACATTTGAGGTGCGCAGCGTCTCACGAGCATCGTGGCCCACCTCCGGTGGTTGATGACACGAAACCCTCTCATCACGTTCCCGGGTCTCTTGGTGTGTAGCAAGGTAGCAGCAGCACCGGGCGACGTTTCTCCTCTCTCGTTGTCTAGTGATTGCTTGCTTTGATCTCCGTAATCATCAACCCCTACCAGAAAGGAGGGCCGCGCATCCTTTCCCGCAACTCCGGTCTCTCTTCCTCTTTGCCATTTCGCTTAGGCTTGTTCCGTACTTGTCTCCCACCCTTAGTTTCCACCTTCATAGCGAAAACAGCGCAAGCCACCCGACTCTCCTCTCCACATTCGTCTCCAACCCCCACTTTGCGTCTCTGCCAACGAACACTCATCGTCAGGTGTCCAAAGTTCCCTAGTAACGTTGCCTCTGTGCTTTCACCACTCGGCGTTTGTGTTTCCCTGCTGTGTTCCACTGCCTTCTAAGTCTCACCTGACACCGTGAGAGTTTGCCGTTGCCGAGGACTTCGCGCGCTCTCTCAAGATTTTGGGCTCCCAAACTACAGACTCGAGACCGCTGCAATTTTCACACTACAATTTATCCACTGAAGAGACTAATGGCACAAAGGCCGCTTAGACGAAAGAATTAATACGACAATTTCCTTTGCGTCTGGCAAACCAGTTGAAATTCCTGTGCTTTGTTATTTGCACTCCAGCTGCACTCTTGTGGCTAAACGCAAAGTTTCACTGAGATGGTACTCGAGAGAAAAGTACTTTAATTTTTTTTTTTTTTTTTTTTCAAAATCAAATTTGTCGACGTTTATAGTTTTATTTTCATATAGCGCGGGGTGATCGTTTGAGCGCAAATCGTAAAACCAACGTATCGTTCCGATATATCTGTATGTATATTGTCGCGGTCTCCGTGACGTTAATTAACTCGTAAATGCTTTATTTGTCGAGTTAAACAGAGGGGGCGCACTGAAGAGTGAAATGAAGCGGAGGCAGCAAGTTGTAGTATACGGACCAATCGGCATACAGGCCATAGGCGGCAATCTCAAAGAAGCCCACCGTCAGTTTCGTTTCTTTTTTCGTCCACGCCTTCGACCATAGCTTATTTTTCTATACCCTCCTCCAGCGTGTTCAACGACGAGGCTCCCTTTCAATATATCTCCATTCTTTCGTACGCCAGTTTTCAATAGTAACTGCGCGAACAAATATATACATCGTGAGCCGCCGAGTTAGTTTATTCAATCGGATTCGATGTATTTTATGTCATAATATGAAATTTATATTTCTTTTTTGTGGTTCTTTTATTAGACATACTTATTATTTTCGCCAAAACACAGAGTAAATCGATACTTCGATAGTTACGAGATTAAAAATAAATAAATAACCAAAATAAGATATGATGAAATACTGTGCATTTTTTTAAATACGCGGCGAAAGATATGCAAAGGGTTAGCATTTTTCAAGAATGTCTAACGCTATAGTCGTAATTTCTCAAGTTGATATACTTTTGAAATAAGGTTTCTGGTATCGTTTATCCAACCGCCCTTGTGCATGATGAGTGACGAATGGTGAGACAAGGGTTGGAACAGATCGCTGACGAACACTGAAACAACACTCGTTCATTTTCAACCCTTCGTTCGTTCTCCTCAGCATAAGGAAAACGGATCGTTGAAGCCGCATTGGAATTATACTACACTATACACTACAACTACTACTGCTATACTATGGCATTCTGTACTATAGTATATCTCCGAATTGTGCGAACCAATTTAAATGCAGATCGCGGGGGGGATGGTTTTAAACAGCGAGCGAGTGATAGGTCGTGCGAAAAGACAGAGAAAGAGTTGAAGCGATTCGTACCTCGAGCACATGAGTCCGCAGTGGCGGCGTTGCTGGGAAGTACGAATATCGGCAACCTCTCGACCTCGTGGCCCCTTCAGTCAACGCGTATTAATAGCTCCGCGGGGATTTTAAACGCAATGGACCCTACAGTGCCGGGACGTGAAACCGTACTTTCTTTACCGTACTGCGTGTGTTCCATCCTCGCTGACGCGGTTCTAACCCCCTTTTTCACTCTGTAATTCCCATCGCTGCTTAACTTCTTTCTCTCTCTTGTACTCAATTCGTTGGGATCTAAAACCTCGATGAAGTACGAATGGATTACCATTGTGGACAGTGAAAAATATAGTTGCCTTTCCTTCGTATATTTTCATGATTTTTTGAATCCTGTAAACCTACTTTCGTCGTTTTTAAAATTGATTTCTGTCTTCACATCAGTGGTGGCAATTTATTTTAGACTAAATCGGGCTGTGTTCATGTGGCACAAGATCCAACATATCATCGGTATTTCATGGGTCGTCGTAGTATCATAGCGATTTTTTTTGGTTTTTTTTTTTCAGTCGGAATACCTAGCAAATTTTTTTTTTTTTTTGAGAATCCAATTCCAGCATCTATCGTCGTTACCTTATCGTAATGGTATAGTTGGAATCAAAATATTTGGAACATTAATTCGCCAACTTCTTGATATCTACTTCGGTCCGTGTATAAGTCTTGTATACAATTTTTACCAACACAGTCATACAGCGTACAACGTTCAGTGTCATATCAATCAAGGTGTTGATGTTCCGATAAATAAAAGTATCTTGTTGACCATCGCGAAATGTGATACTGGTCCGAAGGGTTCTAACTTATGAATATTCAGGGTACTATGCATATCAAGCCGTCTGGAGAACGTGAGTCGGGAGAGTGACGCACCAACGCATGTCGTTTCAGTTGGGATTGGAACGTTTTCCTACTTCGCATGTGTGCAATGAAAAACTGTCCCGTCGAACAGTCTGCAATGATACGAGATAAGGGCAGTCGGTTCTTGCTATTCTGCCCTAACGTTGCACAGGCTTCTCGGGTTACATACGAGACAAGGGCAACGCGCCCGCCCAGTAACCACATAATCCGCTCGGAGACCCCGTCAGACAGATAAACTGTTTATTATTACTTTCGCTCACCCTCAATTCATAGTATGAATGATGTATAAACTCACGAGAGCCGCACGAGTCTCTTGCGTACCGAGTATACGTTACGCACCGATATCAGTCAGCGTCCCTGCACGCCGGGGCCCACCCTGGGGTCGTAAAATCCATTTTCGAGTTCTCGACGAGAAGGGGACACTGTGTTCCGGAAACTCGCCAATGCGCGGACAGAACCCCCTCAAGGCCGGCCTGCATGGCTCGTTCACTCGCTGGCTGCAACTATCGTCCAGTATTAGATTCGAAAAAAAATCACTCGGCTAATCGAAGTCCCCCTGATCTCCACACCAAAATCTAATCGAATATATATACTTCCAGATATTTTCTTTTTTTTTTCCCCTCGCTCTTCTGTGCCGTTCAACCCTCCAGGCATGGAGGTCGTTTACGCTGGTCGTAAAATGTTCTCTGTGATGAATTCAATTCGATCTTTTTACAGGAACCCTTGCGGCGGTCTTTTTATACCGATCGTACTGCGCATAGTATAAAATACATTTTCGGATGGAAATTCTATATTTCCGAATTCTTCTCTCTTCCAGATGCTTTTGAGAATGTTGCGATGGTATACCCAAAAAATAGTATACATAGAATACTCATAGCATTCGTGAGAAGATGATCTGTACACATAGCAAAAATGGATGAAATTCATAAAACATCGACGGCAATCTATCGAGGAGGCAATAAAAGTTTCACAATGTTCAACTATCAATGACTAAAGTAAAAAAGTCAGATAATCAGAAAAGAAAAATTCGACAGAATGCTAAAGAAAGTATATAACGCGTTTGCAGTTAGAATTAAAGCGCGTAAAATTATATTACTTTGGCATTTGTCGAATTGACTGATCAAACAGTGGCCTCTCATTCCCGAGTGAAGGCCTCGTTCGATTAACGCAGGAGCATCTGATATATATATGTATATGTATATCATTCGATAGTGGATGCGGACTACAGTGCATTATGGAGTTTCTGCATTATTGTGCCTACTAGAATCATGACCGCGCAAATATCTGTTTCATCAACTGAATTTCTCCTCTACGTGAGGGATTTCCATGAGGGGTTTCGATACAGTATTATTACGAGGATTGCATAATATCCGCAGTACCATTAGAAGCCTCATCACAACTTCATTAAGTACTGGAAATCCTTTATCGTATTCATAGAGGTGGATGATGATGTGCGCTCAACGGCACCCTCCAGCGAAGGCTTTCCATTGGAATGGAAACGGCATGATCATCATTCCGTCTCGCTTTTCGTACGATAACCATTGTACCCTGTGCTCGGCAGAGCTTATTCGAATCCCACCAGAGCGTATACGGGAAGGGAGAGTTGGATTAGCACGGTTCACTACGTATCAAAAACATCGAAGTTTCTTTCGGACTTTGATTGCTGTATCTGGTAAACATTCTATCAGATATCCAGTACCTGTATTCAGCACGCAGTGATCGTGCAAAAAAAAATGGATTTACTGGTAGCGCAGCAGCAGTCAGAATATTCCTCACATTCGACTGAAGCGGAACAAAGTGGTAAGCGCGTCATAGATGCCAGTGCCGAACGTGATTCGGATAAGATAGGGAGGGATACGATCACAATGGGATGGACAACGGAGCTGAGCGTTGTGCTGATCCAGGTGTATTAAAACGATCGTATTGTGTATCGGTACATGCAAACGATATACTGACAGCGTATATATCTGGTCCGCTGAATATACTACGAGTATCCGGTGCTCAGTCAGACAGTAGCATATAGCGTGAACGTATGTCGATGCGTCGAACGATTGTAGAAAATGAGGTGCTAAATCGGGACTCCAATGTATCAATATTCCCATTCGAGGTAATCTTCGTTGACGTACCTACCATACGGAGTGAGACAAGCGATGGATTTCAATTCCACGAGAGAATGCTTGTTGAACAATGATGAATGAGAAATAATATCGCGTAGCAGGGGGTAAAGAGTAACTGAAACACGGGAACGTTGCATATATGCATCCGATCTCTTAGAGCTGAGGATCTGTCTTTTCTCCTCCCACAACGAAGAGCGGTAAGTCGCGAATTCGTACGCTCGGTGATGCACGAATATGGATTACTCTGCTCTCTTTCGTCCCCTTTACCTCTTCGCAAACTTCTCATATCTTTCTACCCCCTTTCTCTCGATATGTCACTGCTACGCAAGATATTTCCATTTCGTCTGAGCGGATCAACGTCCAGACCCAAGCCCATTGTCTGGATTCCCGCGGTGATCTAGGCAGTCCCGTGAGCGAAAGTCGACGTGTAACTATGTCAGAGTGTGCGGACGCGCATGTATGCGAGAATACACCGAATGCCTATAGGATACGGTGCTTCTGTGCACGCGTCGTTTAGATTTATGGATTCGCCGACGCCGACGACGACGACGATGGAGATGATGACGACGATGACGACGATCATCGCGCCGGGGAATGCGTCTGCTAGAAACACCAATGCACTGCCTCTGCAGACTGGTGAGTCGTCGACGTAGCTGCATACTACATTGTGTGCCCTAGCAATGCAAGTATGTGTTGCTTTCCGCACTATATCTATAGACGGAGCGAGTGTATCCCTCAACAACCAGCTTACCGTGTGGCTGGCAGCATCGGAGCCATAATCCAATAAAGTAATGGGCTACGGCGTGATTAAATGCACTGTAAGGAATCTGCCTTGTCTCCTACAGTTGATGTTATACCATAAACAATCCATCTGATATATATTCCGCATACATTTATCCATCACTGTGGCATCGCTATGGAAAAGTATGCATCTCGTTATCATCGATCCGCCATTATCATAATTACAATTTGCAGCAGTATCCGAAATGCACAGATTTTTTTTGTATTGTTTATTCGACTCGACATGTCGCAAATATGATAAAGGATCTAATATTTATATATAGCACTCGATACGGTAATCATTTTTAAGTAAACTTCATAACATTGAAGTAACGTTTGAAGATTACTTCCGGAACGGTTAATTATAGGCTCGATTGTCGTGAAGATCAGAATATAATAGTGGCGTTGGCCTATTCGTGTCCCGCCTGGCAAATGAGCTTTGGATTAGATAATGATTACATTACCATGGGTTTCCATCAATAGCCCAATACCGATCGATTCTGCATGCTATACAGTGCTTCAGTGTACCGTACACTGTAACACCCTGAACAATCCCCCTATATTACTTACGTACTTTGAACGAGGGTTGCTGTTGAGGCCTTTATAGATCAGGGAAAAGCCACGCGGAGGCTCTTAACGCACAGCAGTCTTAAAGATAAATTATCGTGTGTGCATTGAAGATACTTTAGCGCATGAGTGGTTCTGCGTGGCAATGACTCAGAGGATGAATCATTCAGGGTTGCGTAACAACCCTACAATAAAATGTAGAAAATCACATACAGGCATTCCTTTATATTTGCATGTGAGGCAAGCATTCAAAAAACGCGATTGGGTTTCCTGAGGACACAAAGAAGGTGATGATCTCCATGCGTAACTTAAAGGTTTGCTATTTCACTCGAGGGTCAAGGACCGCCCCCTCGTTTTTCGGCATCCCTTAACTTTCACCCGACGATAGATCTCCGACCTTTGCTCGTGGCACGATGAAGAATCGATCCTTACCACCGCTTTAACTCTGCCCTAACTGCTGCCCCTGCTCCTGCAATCATTCGTCGATTGATTTGAGACCCGTTCGACCTCAAGCAATTGGTCTGTCTTGCAGCGAAGCAATCCGCTTTACACGCAATTCCCGAGTTCCGGCCTTTCAACGAACCGTTCCTGAATCTGACTCCTTTGCTGGACTGCGTCCTTCGAGTGAACTAAGGCTCTTCCCACTCAATTTTCCCTCTCGTTTCGTAGCGTAGAATACCTTGGAGACTGCACTTACAAGCTGCTCGCTGGCTTCTCGCGAACGTGAGGAAATTAACGAAACGTTGGTGCCCGGCATGTCTTACCCGCAGTATCTATAACTGCTTTTACTAGTGGCGTGTGTCTATGGCAATCTGTTGATGGACAAACAGTCTATGAACAAACCACGGCTGTACTTTACGTATATATTTGTCTTGCTTCCTCGTATTACGACGTCCTTTCGGTTCCTATAAACCACCAAGCAAGCAACTACTACCATCGGTACGAGACTACACTTTACAAATGGGAGAAAGTGCATGTTCGACGTTCCGGTGCTTAAAGCGAGGGTTGAGCTACCGATGGGCTGCCGCAAGCTTCTTGTTATTCGTTGCTGTTTAGCGGTAGTTAGACTAAGTGATCTGGGTATTGTTAGGAGTTTAGTAAACGTGAATCTTCATTAGTAGAAATTGCACGCGAGCAGAAAGACGTTAATGCGACGACTAGAGAAAGACGGCCGGACGACCGGACGACCGGATGACGATGCAATGATATTGAAATGAGAGTGTGAGAGGAATAAAATGAGAGAATTGAAGAATATAAGGTCGTCAAGGGTACAACAAAACAGCTCGAGAGGCAGATGAAAAGAACATGAAAAGATAAAGTGAAGCATGGAAATGGAAAAAGTAGGATTAGAAAAAAGCTCGAGAAAAAAGCTCGACTTCTTTCAGCACGTTTCCTTTCGTTGATTAATTAAATTAGCCTCCTCAGATAATTGATGTACCAGTTTCGAACTTTCAAAGATGTATGAAAAAGAGAATTCCAGACTCACGGATCATATGATAAATAACGTTATAATTGCCATCCGTAGTTTACATTATGATGATTGAAACATTACAGATAATTAGTTGTTTCTTTTTGTTACATTTAAAAAATCTTTGATTTTTATAATTTGCATTTTAGACATGAAATTTCGTATAAAAGTACTTGGAATACGAAAAAAATCAGATTTTTAATAAAACCGAAAGCATGTTAAATGAATGCATACAATGTACATATTTGTTCACGAACATAAAATACGGTAAATGACAGACCGAATGTTAAAAAAAATATATATAAATTAGGAGATATGTGTTACTGAGTTCGTAAATAATATTTTTTGTCGGACCCTACGACAGTTCTGTGAATCTGAAGTCATACACAGATTACGAACGATTGAGAGAGGGGTCGTCGAGATAGGGTAGTTTCCCGGTATGTCGTGTCGGCACACCACCCCATCTTTATTTGTGCCATCCATAACTGCCTCTTTCATTAACCCCCCTATTGTTGCGCGTACACAGAAAGCATTGGAGCGCACAGATATGTATGTAGTATAGTATTGGTACATATGTGCACCCAGGCGTGGGCGCTGCAGGCGTAAAAGCGGAGTTCCCGGTAACCGAAGGGGACATGGACCTTATTTGTTTTTTTTTCTTTTTTTTCTAACTACGATTTACCCACCGTATGGCTCTCTTTTGAGGTAAGAATTGAACACGATATATGATACATAAGTGTGGATAGCGTACTGTCCTTACCGTAGATATCAAGAGAACAAGTGATGCAATTGATCGCTGACACAACTGTGAACCGCCCTTCGTCCTCACGCAATCAGAAAACCGTACAACTTCTCCGCATATTGTCCATTTATAGAATCTTTGTTCGAAAAATATTACAAAAATGCTACTCGGAATTTTTCAAGGCGAAATACGCGAGCGATGCGAACAACGACACAAGCACGATGAAAGACTGTTTGTTTTTAATTTACTCGAAAATAAAGCCAGCGAGGGTTCAACTGGAGCGGTGTGTGTGCTGTACTTGTTGGCAAGGGGGATGGTAGAATTTCGGCCGTCGCTCGTTCCAGCGTTGAAAAAAGTCGCAGAGAGCCAGGTATAGTCGGAGAAACGAAGGCCACAGAGACATACAGTCATCGAAATATTCTGTACAACTGTGCCGTGGCAGTTTTTTCCCCCGTCAGGCCTCCGGGCGAAGTGAAGCGGGTGGAAGCGTTTATTAAAATGTTTATTCGTCCGGCTGGTCGGTGTTCTCTTATAGCCACTGTTTTTTTTTGTTTCCCGGGCGGATCTCGATATCAACGTGCTCTCGTCGAGAGTCGTTGATGCCGGTTGTGTTGCCGATGCACGGTGATACACCGTCGACGATCCCAGAACCTCCAGCGGTGGTATGCAGCCGCGTTCAAAATTCCGGAAACACGACCGAGGGATTATTCTCCGCAGTCCCCATTCATTATTATTACTTTCAAGCTCGCGGCTGAGCTTCTGGCCCGCGCCCGGTCATCTCTATATTTTCATCTCTTTCTCTCGTTACGTCAACGAGGCGTAAATTCGTTTCTCTTGCGGGATCACTGTGCTTCTCATTCCTCTCTTTCAGTCGCCCTCTCTCTGGCCGCCTCGTTCTCTTCTTCATCGCTCTTGCGCTTTCATTCGTTTTACTCTTTGCGGTCTGTCTGTCCCTCGAGCTCATTCTCTCGTCCTCTTCTTGTATTTGTAAACTATCTTTTTCTTTCTGAAAATTTAATGGTAATCGGATCTCTGGAAGAGAGACGTTTTGTCAGGGATTTGTCGCGCTAGTCGGTCTAACGTTACAAACGCACGCGAGCGACACGTGTTTTCTTGGACGATGCAGATCTGTCTAAGGAGATTCATTAACATTTCTTTCGAATACGCAACGAAAGATTGAAATAGATTCAAACCTCAAATAGCTATAAATATATGAAGGAAATGTACCAATTTATATGAATGGCGAGACGATATGATTAGTTACAAGTAGGTAAGAGACGCCATGCAAAATGCCATGTAAAATGTTAGCAATTGCGATCCGTAATCGATCAATAATCAATTGATCATATTTGCGTATTGATTGACAGTTATTGATTTATAGTTTGTATCAATTTAAAAGGGTTTACAAGATATGAAACATAATCGTAATCTCGAGTTCTTATTGGATTTAGTGATCGAGTAGATTTACTTATGCTCGTTAAACGTTCAGCATTATGTGCTAAATGGTATATAAAAAAAGATTGGGTCGGCGACGATAGCTACGCGTACGAAGTGATTGAGAGAGTAAAGCGAGAAAGGGCAGAGAGCGATTCGAGTCAAGACGTTACACAGGGAAATAGTTATATTTTTAGCGCCACCAGACACATGCCTCCTCTGGGTGCTGGGTGGCCGCATCCCGGCAATATCTCACAGTCCTGCCGACTACTCCGCCCCGATGCCTGCACGAATATCTTTGGCCTCTGTCGCCGCTGGCAAAGTAAACCAATTTGTCACAAATTTATGTCGCCGAGGTCCTGTAGGCTTCCAGATGGTTGAGATAACTGCGATGATGTCGGTTCAAATTGCTCGTCTTCGCATATAGTATTATAAACATCTTTATACCGTCCACTGAAGATTTGTTTACCGGAATTGATGTACAATAAGAAAATTTACATTTTTTCCAATATAGTTGCCAATTCAATGATCTCTCATAGGATTCTTGAAACAAACTTATTAAACAAGAATTAACAAGACGTCCATTTTCGGGACGATAAGTATTGATGAATAAACGATTAATAAAAAAAATGGTGAAATCTAAGAAAAGTTATGGCAATTAATGGATTAGCTTATCCAATAATTCCGAACAGTCTCTTTTTTTTGGCTCAAAATGGATTCTCGATGTTGAACTGTTCCCGACGAAACTATTACACTTGACAAAGTTACTCTCGCGGCATCGTAAGCTCTGGTTCCTTCGTGAAAGGGTGGTGGGGCTAACAGTGAATGTGTCTCGACTTCGATGAACCGTGCACGTTGTTCAAGGAGGTCCCGAACGTACCGCAGCCAAGAATGCGCTCATGGAAACACGCCTAATCTAAGAAACGCGACGAAAAAAAAAACCCGAAGTTTTAGAGGCTGCGACGGCGGCGGAAAAGAATGAGGCGTGTAAAACACATGATGCTTGTACATGATATGCGATCGCCATGAGAAAGGAACGACGGGTCATGGTCGGGCGTTATGACCGCCACCGGTTTGTC
This sequence comes from Buathra laborator, assembly GCA_934046635.1. Taxonomy (NCBI): domain Eukaryota; kingdom Metazoa; phylum Arthropoda; class Insecta; order Hymenoptera; family Ichneumonidae; genus Buathra; species Buathra laborator. Next base: position 10,426,668 of record OW203897.1, read on the forward strand.
TTCGCTTCGCTGGACTAGAAAACGTACACGCATTTCGGTGTCACCGTCGCAGCCCATTAAAATTATGTTCAATAATAGACGACAACATTATTATAGGTTTAACCACGAAACGCGTTGCGAAGTTACGGCCCATTGCCAGAAAATAAGTCCACGTTGCATATTTATTTTACTAGTCGTCTGCAAAAAGAGGAGTGTCAAGCTTTGACTTTGAAAGGAAGTTGTTGGTTCTCTGTGCCTCCAAAACTTTGAAAAAATCTTCGTATATCCTACAGACGAAATGTGGAGAATTTTTCGCTGAACAAAATCTAAACATTTCTGCTGGTTTTATCCATTGAGTAGTTAAACAATTTTTAGTTCGAAGATTTTTTGTCGAACAATCGTAATTTTGCATTTGAATGAAACAAAAAATGCAAGACTTTTAGGAGGACTACAGACATGTATGCATTGATCAGTCGTTGACGGCAATGTCGACATTTGCACCGAGTAATCGCGTTGGTTGAGTCCGAGATACCCGTGAAAAAAAAGCACCTACGTGGCTTCCGGAATGTAGTTGAGGCGTTACGATGCTGCGAAACGGCGCGTATACGGATTCAGCGGTCGAAGAATCTGTTGCGCTTGGTCCCTCGTAGACGACGATGTCAGGAATGAAGAAAGACGAGAATTGTTCATGGTGTATAGTTGCAGTTATGACTGCCGTTGTTGGATGGGTTTTTCTTGCAGTGTATGTGGGATGAGACTACATTGTTTCCTCTAAACAATCTCTCCGACTGATGACTCTCCAGGTGTTTATAGCGGTCTGCCTGCTTGTATACAACACCAATGCAGCACTTAAGCTTTTTTTCCCCATTTCATACGTGTCTACATCTATTCCCCTGAATCCCTTCTGTACGTGAACCTTCCCAGTTTCTTGTCACCATTTCGCGTATCCACGTGTTTAACCTAAGCAAACTCTCATCGTTTATTGTGTTGCGAAATAACGGTGAGTCAGATGAGTACCCGTGTGCTTCTCTCATATTCAACCTCGTCGCCACGCACTGATGTCGCTCAAGGATCGAGCAAACGTTATTATTTTTTGCAATTTGCTAAGCAGATGCCTCTATTGTATTTGTCACGTGAGTCGTCGCAGCTCTGCTCCTCTTTTCCTGTGCCTCCTCCCTACCCGCGTCTGCGTGTATCCATTTTTTTTTTCGTGTCTATTGTTTTGTTTTGTTTTTTTCTCTTATATCGTTTCTTTTCCTATATGTTTCTCACTCGAATCCGGCCAGTGGATGGCTTTGCATACCGTTGCCGCCCTCTGGCTGTTTCACCCGTACGCGTGTACCTCGATATCATGTTTTCCAGATCCCGACCTCTGCGTCTATATACAGCTGCAGAATACAGCAGAGTGCATCCAGTATACATCCGAGTTCTGGTATCCAGCGCCTTGTCTCGACCCATACCCCCTTTTTTTGTTCTTCGTCTGTTCACCAGTTTCTCTCTTCCGCGCCCCGGCCCCCCATCCCTCTGAGACTCAAAAGCACGCACGCCGGGGGCTGCATATTTTAACCAACTTGCCCCGGCATTGTCTTCGCCCATGCATCCCCGGTGTTCGTTCGTTCGCATTGCTACCTCTCTCGTGTGCGCCAGGCACAACACAACACACCGGGAAATAATGATCGCCTAGCGCCTGCACCACCATCGTGCTTCACCACTCTGTACAACTCCATCTCTCGCACGTGGATAGACTGCACAGTATGGTGTGACATCACGCTTTTTTGCATACTCCCAACATCCCTTGCGGATGTTCTCGAAACGGTCTATGTAACACCTCGACATCCCTCCGCCCGCCGCTCCCGAGTAGATCTCCCGTGTACGACACTTCGTGAACGGCTTTCTTATACGTACGACCGTATTATTGTTTTTCTCATTTCGCAAAGGCTCCCCGCGAATGATATATTTCTTGCTCCGGGGAGGATTGAAGTGGTTACTTTGATTCGCGGTACCGGTTTCACGAGGAAGAAAAGTTCTATGCCGCGACGATGTGTGCGAGGGTCGCGACCATCGTTACTGCGCTTTCTCGGTGGAAGAAAACATCATTTCGCAACAACAGCGAAGTTTATAACTATACTATATTCTTACCGGAAGTTTGAGCAGTTGTGGGCTCCGGGTATTAATGATTGTTTCGTTGTTCATTCGCGAGGGATGCGAGCGCACGGTGTCGAACGTTCTTACGACGTTCACAATACAAGAAATGCTGTCCCTTGCGAACAAGTGGAAGTTTTTTTTTGTTGTTGGAAAGAGTCTGTAGAAAACGGCGAGGTGAAGAACGCGTTGTGGGGAAAGCTGTTGTTAGTTTTAAAGCGAATCTCTGGCACACCGCCCGTCTTGGGTCCGCGGTTTTCATTCACAAACAGCACAGTTTCTACTGCAGCAACACCATCCGATTGTCTACGTTGAAGCTTTCAGTCGCCGCGGCTTCTTTCCGCTGCGTCATCATCATCCTTAGTTTCATTGCTTCTTCGCGTTTTATATACGCTCGTAGCTGTTTGTCTTCGGGACACGTCGAGAACCATCCACGCTGTCGTGACAGTCGTTGATGCCTTTTTTTCGCATAGTTGCGCTTTAGCTTTATTATGCGTTGTCCGCTTTTCTCGCGTACACTAAAACTCCGTACCTATACTTACGTTGTTATTTTTTTAAAATAATTTTCCGGTCCTGCGAATTCGTGTATATTAATTATTATTAAAAAAATCCTAAACTCCAAAAAAATGTATTCTGTATCAATGGTTTTTGACATTTTGAAAATATACTCCATTCTTAATATATGAATATTTATGCTTGGATCAAGAATATAATAGTTTCATTTCAATTACACACAAGTAACGCAAAGTCCCACGTAGAAAACTTTACAGCAATTGATTCACAGTCAATTAAAAATAGGTAGTGGTATTTTCGTATCTCAATATAAACGATACGCTTGTAACTCGAGTATGAAATGTCTGCGAAGAAATTTGCCTTCCAGCGATTTGTTGAGTCGACACTGTAAATTTGCTGATAACCGAAAGAAGGGAACGAGAGTCTAATCGTTCTCGGTGACCCAGATAATTGAGCCGCAATTCATACATAATGAGCTCATTGTCCCAAGTCAGCGCGGTCCAGATGACGAGAGTTCCTCGAATCTCCAGTGAGCGCGTCGAGTAGGTCGTCGACTTGCGGTTACGATCGTCCTCTGCACGCTTCTCCAATAGTTAATCGCACGTTTCATCTCTCCAAGTGAATTTCCAGCCCCGTGAGATGATTCACGAAAAACCGAAGCGAAATTTAAGCTAATAAGTGATACTATAGAAAACCCGTTGCCGGCGGCAACGTTCATTTAACGATGAAGAAATATCTACGCTAATGGTAATGAAGTCACAAATATAGTATAATCATCTATTTGCGACTTATAGAAATTATAAAGTACTCTGATAATTCGTATAAAAAGAAATCTTGAAGAGGAAGTTTATTAAAAAAATAAAAATATTTTATTACACCAAAACAATTTAAAAAATCCCACATCTCTAAATTTGATATTTTTAGATAAATTCCTTAAAATCTACAAATGAAATACAAATAAAAATGAAAAATAAACGAATAGCTGAACAAATTCACGAACAGAACTACGAACACTTAGCGAGAAATTTTAAATATTTCACCTACGAGATATGTCGCATTTTATTCAACAAAATAAGTTCATTCTATTCGTCTTAAGACGGTAAAATAGTACGGATACGAGAAGGATAACTTCCCGACGATGTCAAACGCATAACACTTTTACTTTTCAGTCGGATAAAACGGGTTATATACTATAAAATATATATTATATACCTACTGTTGGCATATATATACTATTAAGGCTGCAGGCTGCGCTCAGCATCACTGAACAGTAGCGCCTGTACGCTTTCCTCACGTTTACATTACCGTTTCCGGTAAGCGGAGCGGCAAAAAGCTCCGTGTAGGGGTGAACTCTGGGTGCGCCGACTTCGAGGACATAAAAATAGTAGCACGCTTCAACGGAAACCACAGGAGGTTACTGGTTACCGCTGTATCATAACCCTTTGAGTTTTCTTGACGTCTCGTCTCTCCCGGTTTCGGTTTGCCTTCGTTGTGAAGAGAGTACAGTCGAACTTCTCTCGAGATGATAATGTGACGAAAATCTAAAGTCTACCATTTCATTGTAAATCAAAGTTGGTCTTCTAAATATAACGTCTAAATATTAATTTACTACACTGGTGTAAAATACGGCCTGATCATCGAATGATTTACATAGAAAAATCAGCGTGTCGCGTCTAATTAGCACTATTGAAATCCGTGGATTTAATTTTCCTCAAGGAAGGGTAGGGGTATCGAAATATCGCCATTGAATTTTTTCACCAAACTTCGAAATAATGACCTTTCAAACCGGAATCAAATTGGACAATGCGGAAAATAAGTTTATTTCTGAAGCGAACGAAATTATCAATAACTGACTTATTGGAAGGTTCACTGTTTTTCTGTTGAAGCTATACGTGTACGCTATCGTGATTCCTGACTCCTATCCCTTCCTTCCTCTAGTCTTGTCTTCAGATCTTTCTCTCTCATCGGCTCTCGATCTTTCATGCATCGTTGGTAAAAGTGTTTTTCCACGATAAGCAAAATGCTTCGCTCGGCGATAACGGTGGGGGAGCTTGTTTTTGTCCAATCCGCATCTCACTTTCGTTTCTTCCGCGCGGCCTGCGAAGTCACGGAACCGTCGAATCTCGATGAATGGATGGGCACGAGGGAAGATCGTTACACTGGTATATATATTTGTGGCAAACCAACGATCGCAGACTCCTTAACGCTTCTTGATTCCACGAGGAGTTGCAGCTTTACCGCGATCATCGTAGCGTCTCAAAACCCCCCGCGCAGTCGCAGCTCTCTCTCTCTCCACTCGTACATTTCGCTGGTGTCCTTTGCTCAAAATTTCCGTTGGATACCGAGCATCCAGACACCAACGAAAAAAACCCTTCGACTCCGGTGCGTCGTTTGAATTTTCTTTTTCGAGCATTTCGCATCCACGTTCAACAGACGCTCAATGCTTGCCGGTGCCGAAGAAATATCGCTGCGCGTACTCGCAAAAAAAAAAAAAAAATCGTACGAAGTATTCACGCTTCGCGATAAGTGGCGTGTGGCCACTTTTCAAACAGCTCGAGCGTTTTGTATACACCAGAAAGAGGCACATTCTATATGACTCTTGACGATGCGCTTTCGAGATGCAGTCCACTTTAGCCGAAACGTTTTGATTTTCTGTCTTCCATGCGGGCGATACCGTTCGACTTGCAACTGCAGAAAAAAATTGTATCGAAATTCGTCGAAACTGACACGTCTTCAAAACGATTACAATTAATTGCAACTGATACTCCGTACGCAACATTGAACATTTAAAGATTCATGAATCAACGGCACGATGACTATCCTTAGTAATCATGATTTCGTTTTACGTTAGCTATAATTACGTTAATTCGATCGGGTTTGTCGATAACTCTTCGGGAGATGTTTCTTGCATTTTCCAATGCCGACATCGACGTATTATGGATTATACCGATATCTTTAAATTCGATAGACCCTTTCTTTGCGAGAGTAAATTAATTTATTGCCATCAAGACATTAAACAGCAATAATGAATGAAAATGTGCTTCATTACGTAGGAAGATTTTTCAATCCTCACCAAAACATTCTCAATTCTTCTTTGAATCACTCTCGCGTCCTGTGTGGTTATACTGTTGAGCTCCAGTTTTTTTTTCCCCATATTTTACGTTCTCTCTGTGCGTCATTCGGCTTCGGTTTCTGCTTCGGCTTTTCCTCTGTAACTATCTCTCGTCGCCCTTTCCCTCTTTTTCTCGTTCGCTCCTCTGGCCATTCTGGCACTGTGTACAGATGCCACTGTCGCAACTCTGTCTGTATATGTGTCGCAGTTGCAGGCGCGTACGAAGCTCTTTTCCAAGTTTATGAGTGTTCTGTGATGTCACGCGGCCTTTTGAGCCCCAGAGAGAAATGGCACTTTTATGCTTTCGCGTACCGCGCACTCACCGTGACATACGAATGCACTACCATTACTATCACTGCTCATAATGCTTCTTCTTCTGGTACTACGCGCCGGGGCATTTACAATTTGTCTGTTTGCTACGGTAACTCGGCAGCTCGTACTTTGGCTATTCCTCCCTGTTACGGGTGGAACCTTTTCTCTGGTGCCTTATACAAAGAGACGTTATGCATCATCGCATCGATCGCATACGAATCATTTTTCTTTTTTTTTTTATCAAGAGAGCCTTAATCTGCATTAGGGCAATCCGCGAATTGTATGGATATTTTTTTAAATTTCTCTAACTTGTCGTACGTTTAGTGCAGTTCGTTATTTTTCGAACAGGTGATGGATGCTTTTACAATTTTACATTGCTTGTCTTCTATGGATTTCCAGTAGTGAAAAATCCAATCTCATCGATACCCGTCATTATCCTGATTACAGAGTGAAGATGGAGGTTCGAACGGAACGTCCCCGTACGGCAGGGAGAATAGCGCCTACGGGACGTGTCACTCCGACCGTTCACCAAAGTGTATCCGGGGGTGGAAGACGAAAGGCCATACCGGTACCGCCACCGAGGGTGCCAACCCCTATGCCCACAGCGAACAACAATCAGCAGAGGTAAATAGATTGCATCAGCCTATCAACTATCGTTGTATTATTAAATCAAATTATTATTATTAATAATAATTAACCGTAACAATTAATGTTACTTATTATATATTATTATTAAGCATCATTAATTCCGATATCGCATCCGGTTTACCAAAACGTATTTTTTTCGGACCTTTAATCTTTTCCGCCATTGCTTATCCGTCCCTTTGAAAATTTGTTCATTTTTTTGGTGAGGTTAAGCCAAGCGAACAGTGCCGCGGGCGCATCGGGTTCAAACGAGTACACGCGACAATAGGCTGCAACGTCTGTGCGCAGTTAACACTGTAGAGAATTGCACGTCGGCACTTTCGACCCTTCGTGAAATCACCGCACTAAATCCTCGTCCTCGAGGCTCGTTTCTTGGCTTTCCCGCGTCTGTCCAGCAGGTTTAATTTATGTACGCCGTACTCTTCGTACCATCAACTGCATGTTGTCGCATAGAATTAACGCTCCGTTTTGTTTTGACAATTGCACACTAGTTTTGAGTCCTGTAATAGCAAAATGTATGTCTAACACTACGTTCTGCCACTCTTTGCGGAAATGGTTAAATAAGTTTCAAGCGTTTTACTAAATCAGACCTTCGTTAATATTGAATAGGGAATGGAGTAGATATGAGTAGAACTGCGATAAATCACTTCCATTCGGGTAATAGTGTCCAACTATATTTTTCGAGCTTCCGGTTTATTCCTCGTAGAGTTCTATGGAACTGAGGACCATATACATGCATAGCTGCCGTACGAACTGACCGATTGCCAATGCGTTTGCGAGGCGGAACCGAATTAGTTCACCAGGAGGAATAGTACAGTGACAGTGGAGAACACAGTTCGCGGTCGCTGGTTGTACCGCCGTCGTATCGCTCACTCGTACGCGACTTAACGATGTGCTCATATAAGCCCTCCTCTGGTTCTATCCCTTCGGCGGTCTGCGCTAACGCGAGTTTCCAGTTGTCGCGGGTTCACGGTTCCCGGTTGCCATCAAGTACGCGGATTAGTTTGACACGGCTGATTAAAGTTCCGGAAACACGAGGATCGACCGTGTCTCCTTCCTCCGAAACCATCGTTGGCACCCACTCTGGTCACTTTTCAGCTGCTTGGCAAGTTCACGTTTTGCTGGTCCGTTTGGGATCACATTGAATGATTGACCGTGCAAACGACGAATGTCAAAGCCAAGAGACATCAATGTCTATGGACTTTAAAAACTTCTTTCGCTGATCTTTTTTACATTTATTTTCTTCGCGGCGCAACTCGAGATAACGACGAAGATTAATTATTCTAAAGCTTCCCGAAATTCATCGCCAAAGCACTTTTCGCGACGAATAGGAGATAAGCCGCTTAGTGATCGTTTGCGTACTTAACGGGGACGGAACGTACACGTCGACAGGGTATTCGCGTATCAGACTTAGCGCGTCCACAAACCGACGATGAGCGCGCGGTATTTCGCTAATTGGAATTGAAGTTTTGCCGCGGGGAGAAATGGGAGAGACGGTTCCCGCCCAATTAGCCGTAACGTGAGGAGTAATCTTCCGCAGCCAAAACAACTTGTTTACATCGAATAATCGTTTTGTCTATAAAAAAGGAAAATTGTGGCAATCCGCTTGTTTTTTCTATCTAATTTATTATGTTCAATCGAATGGTTCAATCGATCTCTAAAGTCTTTTCTTCGGGATGAAAAATCTTTGCTCGGGAGTTCTTTCCTTCGTAAAATAAATAATTTCGGACAAAAAGAACTTTTAAAGTTTTGACAATGAACGGAAATGAAACTTGAAAATAAAAATAAAAGAATAATGCGTTACCGTTAAAAAGATCGCTGTATCTTAGGGGTCAACAAACATTACCATTGAAATCGTACAGACGCGAGAACGGAGCCCCCATCAATCCTTTTAGGCACACGTGGACCATAAGTAAAAACATACCTACAGTTATACCAAATCGGCTAGTAGACGCGTGTTTCGTTCGTTCCGCCGTTGCTACACGGCAAAGGTAAAGGTTCATTAGGAAGCGCTCGCCGACCGGGGCCTGAAATTCTGGTGGCCACAATGCAAATACACCGGCTTTTCCGGCGAGTGAGGAAGGGAGAGCTTTATAAAGCGCAACCGGAAGCTTTGTATCAAAGACCCACCCGTATGTGTTCATTAGCCGGTATTTAGCTTCGCGCTTCGGTACAGAAGTACAACACGGCATTCGAATATATACATCTGCCATTACGCACGGACACAGGGGATTTCGTTGGATATACTTCGATATCTCTGCCTCATGCGAAAATCGAGTAGTACAGATTTTATCGATGTTATAGACCCTCGCCACTCTAATCAATGAAATTTCGAATCGGTGCCTACAGTGAGCAAAGAAAATAGCGGATCTGTAGTATTTTTCACGTTTGTTGTGCAACGCATCTTTTTACTTCTGAATTTCTGTAAAAACATATGGTGGAAAAAAAAAATATTTACAATTTTTTTAGAGTAAAAAAAATAGTGTAGAAGTTATTTTTATAAGCGGATGGATAATATTGAACAGTGTTAATAGCGTATATTACGTAGCGCATTTAAGGTTATACTGATAGATTTTCTATCTAATGGGATTGTATAAAATTATGATCAACAGCCGCAGCGCTTGTTGAGAACTGCTGCAAATTTTATGACAGAAAGCTTATTCACAATGAATTCATATCAATGTTATTCCCAAATAGTGAAATCAACGCTACGTAAAGACAACCCTTAGCGCTGAGAATCGTCGTGTAGAATATTCAAATTATTTATGATCTATGCAAATTGGTTTCAACGCTGACAAAGTACCGTGCATTGCTATATATATCATATATACATTTATATTTCTGATCTAAATTCGTTTGATTGAACAGTGACATATTTATGTGAATAGCTATCGCGGCTGTTATAACAACTTCGATCCTGTGCGACCCGGTTGCGAATACCCGAACTGTGCATAATAATCGAGTTCAAGAGGTCTTACTGTAAAGCATTTCGAATGCTTTTTCGACGAGTAAAGCTCACTAGTGATTATCCAGCCTCAAAGGCGAACTCTTCACCGGCATCTTCGTCCTCTTTGTGTTGTTGACTCTTTCAACTTTCGTCTCTGTTCGTTTCTATAAGTCAGGACTAATGAAGCTCCGCGGTGTTATACCTACCATAGCGTAAGCCAATTAGCTTACTCTCGGTCTATTGCCTCCACCTCTCGGCTGTCCCTCAACTGTCACAAAGGAAAACAACACTTCCCTCCGCCGCTTTTGACCTCCCTAACCGAGTCGTAGTCGAACGATGGACAAATAAATACAAAGCAAACGGAGTTCTAGTGTGGTCTTTCAGAAACGCCAAGGCTCCAGTAGATTCTATAAAGCAAACCGCTTTATCGAATGGAAGAGCATACAAAACATTCATACGACCGCATTACAATCTCGTTTGAGGATAGTTGGTACCACTGTTTTCTCAAGCTGCCGGCCACTCGGCGCACTTCACTATTTTTTTGGTTCAATAAACGCCGCTACATTTTACTGTGCAATTCAAGCGCAAAGATATTCTGGCGGTGGGCTGACCACACATTCGCAACCGGCAACGTATCAGGATTTCGTTCATTCTCGTTGTTTCGTTCAGTCGCGGTTCTCGTTGCTCTTCCGGCGGCTTTGCCAGCTTTAGTGAACACTCTCGCATGGCAACGGCGATGGTGCGGGATCGGCTTATGGCAATGCGATTTGTAGCTGTTTCCAGCGGTATAGTATTGAATGAATGACGTCCGGTTGGTGTACCAACCACAGAGTGGCGACTTTTCGCATGCGCGGCTTAGTTCTCAAAAAATCGCTGCCCGCCGACCAACAAGCTTTGTACAAAATCTCATCGAGAATGCTCTGTGATATCGTCAAATTTGGCAGCTCTCGATATATGATTTGATCACTTCAAACGAATGGTCTGGCGATTTCACACCAAAATTAAATAGAATTCATCAATTCCTAATTCAAATCCAGTCAAGTATCGATTAATGCATGTAACTACATGGGTGGATCGGTTGTCAATAAATCGAATGAAGTTTAGGCGATTCACTCTTTTATTACGAATCCGGCGGATTACCAAGATGAATTAATAAATTATTTCGCAATGTGCTCTGTCATTCGATATGTCGAAAGCTCACAAATGGAACTCGAGATCAACGTCTTTGCAAATGTGTATTTTATATATTCGATTTTGATACGCTAATTCTGCTGAACAACTTCTCGGAATCAGCTGAATTCAAACATTCTTTTATAGCCTATTTCAATTTCGAAAATCGTCCCATGAGATGTAGAAGTCCTTTCATCCTCCCCTCTATGTCGAGGAGTCTGTGATCCGCCGCGACTCGCTTGCAAGTCCTTTGGAAGCTGTGAACGCGTGATAATCAAGTTTGAACGTCATCCCGTGTGACACGATCGCGCCCTTTGTTGGCTATCGAACCGTTATGCTTTAACGAATCCCGACGGTTAACTTGTTCGTTGAGTGCGTATCGTGTACATACACGGTATGTGACGTTGAGAGGGGTGATGCGGGATTCCATGACTTTCGTTCTCCAAGCGTGGATCACATATGAATTGTGTGCGTACGTATGTTGTTAAGCGTAGACGTGCGTACAATTTTTTTCTCTTTCTCTGGCGCGAACACTCGAGTGCCTACTAGTCTGTCTCTATTGGCGACTGTAATTATTGATGCAATTAACATTTTTTACCTTACCGTTTATTCCTTTATTTCTAAAAAAAATTACGAATATTATGATTGGCCAACTCGATCGTGTTAAAGTTTAATAATATGTCAAGTAAGTTCACACCGAAAATATTTCAAAAATTAATATTTTAGAGCAAATCGATTTATGTAAATATATTTCATTTTTGTTTAATGTGGTAACTTGTTGGGTGTCGTTCGTATCATGAATTGAAAATATGTTCGGGGATGCAATCGATCGCGACAAAAGCTCGGGCGCTCCCTGCGTTGCCGGCTGTGGAGCTTCCGGTAAGCTCCGACTACCGCAAGAACAAATCGCATCGCTACCCGCCGGCGGGTGAAAGAACACATAGGGTGCTGTGAGTTCCACGAATCTCCGCTAAGCGGCGCTGCGCTTCAATTCGAGGGGTGTTTTTTCATGTAGATATTTTTTAAAGTTATTGCCAATGGACTAATCGCGTCATCGCAAAAAAAAAAAAACATTTATAATATGTGGAAATGTGAAAATATATTTTTAAAAATGTATAAAATATGTTTTTTCGTATTTTTCGATGTATCCGACTTTTCGACCTTTTAGTTAGAAGGATATATTTTATTATATATGTATTTACTGAGTCATTACTTTGCTGATGGATATTTCGCATATAGAAGTCTTTGGTGAATGTATATTTCTAGATTTTTACACATTTTTTAAATTATTTTTTGCAATGAAGCGATAATACCGATTTAATGGATTGAATGTTGGGTTGGCGTGGTTTTGAACGATAGGTATTGAAAAAACAAACAATTTTTCATCATCAAAGTCGACACGCTTCATTGATTCATTGCCAAACAGAGGATCACTCATTTTGCAGCTCATGCTTTCCCCATTGTGAATACAACGAAATGAATTCGTTCGATCGAAAGTTCCGTTTAATTAAAATCTGACGAAGCTTCGTTGATTTGGATGCTCCCGAAAAGACAATTCAAATCCTTTACTTCTTCGACAACCCCTTCATCGGACTTTATACACCTCTTCTCGAATTCCAAACCAAATTCATTTCCACTGTTTACTACCGCGGAATCCGCACTCTCGTTCACGAGAATTCGTAATATATCACTCAACCCTACGCGGATGCGATATGAGAGCCCCTACAAGATAACGATCAAAAGTCTATGCCATCCAGTCAATTTCGAATACTTTAACGGCGCGGTACCCGATCGTAAATTTAATGAAAACTTGGATTACTCCGGATAACATAGAGCCATTTGAGAATTCGGCGTATACGATTTCGGTATCGATAGGAAAGAGCAAGCGGAAACGTTGTATGAGTTTAACATCATCAGTATAACCCGAGTTGAGTATAACCAGCTGCGCAGTGACAATCGTAAAACGAAATAGAGAATATCAGACATGGCACTCTCGCGAATTATTTGACGATAAAAGCTTTATGGCATAGAGAGTTAATTACCATTATTATACGAGCGAAAAAAAATATATAGATATACATGTGAAATAAAAATACCAATGTGAATATAACTCCTAATTGTAGTTCTTAAATGAATTGAATTTAAAAATTGCATTTTTTAAAAATTGTTATATACTTTAAGGTAGTTATCGTGCGAACAGTCTGACTTCACATAAGTTTCAGAGATATAAGAGGGAATTGCAAACACTTCTCAGTGGTCTGAAAATCTGAAAAAAATCAAGCATATTGGAGGTGATGAAATTATCGATTTTGCATAATAATAATTTCGAAATGTTATTAACTAATGATTGCAAAATTGATTTTTTCAAAGTACGTGGTCGATTGTTTCCAAATTTCGTGACAGTAAAGATTAGACATTGGTCTAACCCTCAAAAAAGTTTGTTCAAAATGGTAAGAAGGATACGTTTACGGTGATCGAAAATGTAATCCACCATGTTGTTTGATAGGGGATGCCGAGAATAAAGACGTTTTTTAATAATTTTTTTCTCTGGTTCTGGGCGGTAAAACGTGCTGCAAATTCAGACATGTATGGAAAACGCATTAAATAATGAATACACAAAAATTGAACAATATCTTGAGAAAATCGATACTGCGCGATAACTACCTTAAACATTTTTTCTCAAATTATACGTCGAATAAAAAAAATCTCATCAATTTTCATGTTTTTTCATGTATAATTTTTATTATTTTTTCAACATTCAATTCACATCATTTGACATACGTGTTTTCATTCGGTTTAGAAAAATGAATTTTTCAATTCGTTGGATGGAAACGGCATTATCAGATTTCCTGTCGTGTCTCATCCATATCCCTGAATTATTCCGTACGAATACGGGAACTGTATAGTAAAAGTCTCGGTATGTCTCTCGTTGCATAGGATGAGAAGTCCTTCAAGAAGATTTTCGCGTCATTTCCATTTGAAAGCATTCGCGAAGCTGCCAGCGAAAGATTAGTTTCAATGAGATTTCGCGGAATCCACATTCACAGGGTGATCCGGTTGCGTTTTCACGCGGGTTATATCGCGTTGTGGTGACTGGTTGATAGCAGTTTCTCCTCTTGTTATGCCAATTCTCCGGAATATTTCATTGCCGATGCGCGATAATTCATTAACGAACAATCGCGCAGAGAAGGTCGATTGTGACGCTAGGAAAGCGTATAAAATTATTTAACGGCCAGCGTCGACAAAACCCTGGGCAGCCTCTTGAATTCGTCGATGTATAGCACTATATAAACGGGTTAATACTACGCGAATTCCCCCCGTAACAAACTGCTGGTTCGGTCCCTCCAGTGATATTTTATTGCCAGTAATACCGCAGAAGCACCAACGGTAGCTTTACGAGTTTCGTAATGTGTATGTACATTTATACATACATGTGTAAGCCAGCCAGCCGTATATACCAGTCTGTACGGCACGATACGTGTACTAAAGAGGATCGGAGGCTTTAGCACAAGGTGATGCTTCGTCGAAGTCGACACGTCGAGATTTCTCGGCGGCCTCGTAAACTCGACTTTGCCAGGATTGCCTCACGTGTCAGTAGTAACGCCGCTGATGAGGCAAGTCGGCTAAAAAATACAGCACGCGATTGGCGAAGTAATTTTATTTGATAAAATCCTCTCGAAATACATTTTCAGCACGCGATTGTTAGGTTTTTTGGATTTTCTGGTTAGCGATATGATTTTTTTAACGTGTTTTTAATTTTGCACCTCGAAACCTGCGCTCTTTTCACATGGATCACGAAGACGAAGGTAAACAAAAAATTCTTCATTTTCGTTTGGATTCTGAGTTCTGATAAGAACCGTAACATTTTGTTTAATGACACCCAACTGTGTCTCGCATGGTCTGTATACCTGACTTCCTGTAAATCGTGACACGCCGAAGCTGCAGTACAGTTCGCCCTCTTTTTTTTTTAATAAATTTTCATTCCCCCTTTGTCCGGTTACCCGAGGTTTTGTAATGGATAAGCTAAAAAGCTGGTAAGATAGCGCAGTTAGAGAGGCGAGGATAACGAGGGCTCGAGTTAACAAATGGCTCGCCGACTTCTATGATACCAAACTCGCGCAATGTGTTTTGTGAGGTCTCACGCTCGTTTCATTCATTTAATGAAGATCGTTTGATAAATAAAAAGAAAAACCTCCGAGGTACGGGCAGTGCGTTGATGTTAGGGTCTTGATAAGGTTATCGCCTTATAAGCTTCTCAGGACGTCGTCGTGCGACCGAGTTCTGGAATAGAGCGCACCAACGTAACCGTAGCAGCGTCAGCGAAGTAGAAGCGAGACTAACAGGAATCGAGAATAGGTTCAAGGAACAAGCAAGGGACGAGGGAAGCCCATCGAGTGGGGTGCGGGGGTGGCGCTGTCTTGGCCCACTCGTGAAAGCGATCCCCAGCAAACCACATCGCTCAATGTCAGAGGGCTTAATTAATGAGAGGGACACCCTGGTGAGGGCGGCAATGGTGGTGGCAACATGCATGCGCGCCACCCGGACGAACGTTCGCGCACTCGGGCACCCGTTAATAATCGGACAGGTATATCCGTCTATTAACGCGCGCCCAGCACGAGCCCCCGCTCGCTCTTGAATTTAATCTCGAGAGTCTCCCATTGTGTTCGCTGGTAGGAGGATTCAGTCCATACGTCTGGATTGACTGGAATTATTCGTGTATATTATGCTCGATCGGTGAATGGAAATAATCCCGATAATCTTTGGTCGACTCGGTCACGGCATGGATATCATTACAAACTATTAATTTCTCATGTATATAACGATTTCATTTAATGAACAGGTTAACAACTTAAATCATATTTTTACCTTTGAAACTTGTTAGGATTTTTTCTATAAATACGACGGCTTAACATGTTGTCATGAACTTTTTTTTTCTCAAATATTAGTTTTCCCAATTATCACTTTATTTTCAGTGGTAATGATTTTATTTTGTTTGGTAACTATTCTGCTGTTTATTTCATATATGCTATTCATTCAAAAAGATAAATATTTAAACATCGAAAAAAAAAAAAAAAAAACCGCCTCGTCTTCGTTTACTCTATTTGTATGCATTTTGGGATCTTGCGATGTTCTATGAATTCTGGTAGCGTCTACGTCGATTAAATAAAAATGTACACGACGATGATAATTTTCAAAAATTAATTTTTGGTATACCGAGTGATCTCATTTAAATTAACGTGTTATATCATAATCGATGTAGGCAAATTGGTGGAATGCATCAGGGTTGTCGCGTCACCGAAGTTTAAACCAAAAGGATCGGATGGTCGTTAGGGTGTCGAATGTAATTATTTATAATTTATTTGAAATCTACATTTTAACGATGTTAATTACGCGCCACGGAGGGAAGAGCGTAAGAAGGGACGAGAGACGCTTCGGTCTCCATGCCGTAATCGCTTTACTGCGCTTCCATACCGCTTGCCGCAAAATACTTAAATCTCCCATAGTAAATACTTACACATCATATCCATGCAATCCGATTTATGTTGCTTTACGGAAATACACGTTAATCGTCTTACGATCGATATTTACATCATCCAACGTAATCTATTTGATATAATTGCATCGAGTCGAAGAAAAAATCAGATCAATTCAGTTTAACACGATCAACTGCATGGATAAAAATAAAACTTTGTCCTTATCGTATTTTTTTGCTCATCGGAATTTTTTTAATTCGGTGTAATACTCTTTATTTATATGTACCAAAAACATTAATATGTCTTCGAAAGTTGTACATTTAATTTTGGAAAATTGTCCCCTCGAATCGTATTGAAAATTAGCCTAACGGGTTAAACGAAGCTTGCGCCTAATCGACACATAATCCTCTCGTCACCGAAGTCAAGAGGGTTTACGAATATTAGGAAACTTTCGCATCTGACATAATAGACGACGATTATTAACGATGCTAGTTAATTCGTCGAGCTCGACCGTCAGGTCGTCGTGTCTCTGAACGGCACGAGATCATTCGAGAGCCGCAATAGGGGCGTGGTGAGGGTTCCCATGTCTGAGGCTATCTATAACGACGGCAAATTACCTGCGGTATCCGTTCTATCGTCGTGCGGGTCCGGGGTTCGTACATCCACAGTGTATAGCTGCGAAGCAAACGAGAGGAACACATGAGAGACCGAGATCTGTATAGCTGAACAGGCAGGGAAGGTGTTGTACCGTGTGGAGGCGTCGGGACTGACACGACGAACGACACACGTATCCTACACTGCGACTTTAGCATAGTGTCTCCAAGCAATGAAGTTCTCGCCTCAGTTATGTCGTATATCACTGACGGGATGCGCGTTATAAACCTGTATACGAACGTTTCGACACGCCGTTAACTCGACTAATTCATGAATACACTTATTCATTCGGATATACTTACACACCCCCTCCGATCGTACACGACGCAGTAAAGGTACTTGCGGTACTCGGAAACATATACTCGACATATGGGGCATTCCACGCTGACGCACCATCTTCTTTTTACACCAACGTCCTCAAAATTGTTGCTACTTTTCACCAAAAATAGCTGCAAAGGGTTGCAATTTAATTGAATAAAAAAAAAAAAAAAATTCTCATTGAATGACTAAAATTCCGGTTTCACTGCGTAATGTATCTCAAAAACCGCTTGAGCACAATTTGTCAATTCGATTGGCCTAACAAAACCTAAATCTAAGATGTCCTTAGAGAAAAGTATATGGTTAACGCACCAAGAATAAAAACGACACAAATCGGCTTTGATAGAGAATCAACAAATACCCTAAAACAATGTCAATTTAAAGTCCCGAAGGTGTTTGTTTTAAGAATGGACCGGTTTTGTTATGCGTAATATTCGGACCTAATGTGGCGAAATAGTATGTGCAGAGCGTAGATTACCCGAGAAGAATATAAGTTAAGATTTATCGGGAGTCGGCCTGACATGGAATTCCCTGTATGTGTTCCCTGTACCTACACAGACCGGAGAATAGGAGTTCTCCGTGTGGAGACGGTTCTCGTAATCATATACTATCTAATACACGAGCGTGAATCGACCTCGGTTCGCACGCGTGTTCGTTTAGACCGTGTCTCTTGCCAAGAATCCTGTATGAATAATCGACGCCACGTTTACCGACGATTACCCAGGTTTACCCACCGCTTGGTTGGTGGGTGGTCCACACAGGATGGGTGGCTTTTCTACGCTGGTTTATACTGTACCGGCGGTATGAATAGTGTGTAGACGAGGTAGGTATCATCATTCGGCTTGCTTGCCTTTGGAATACACGCTTCTCATTGGAAGGCAACTAAAACGAGCGAATGTACTGCACAAGTAATGTAGCAATGCCGTACCATTGCTACAGGAGATGATTAAATATGGACAGGAGGTGGATATGTGTTACAGTGAATATGATTCGATTTTCAAGTTTTTTACGTATAAGGAATTACGATATACGAGCGTCGCGAGGGACTTATGCTTAAGGGTTCGCCATTACTTAATTTTTTCAGCGATTGTATCGCACATTGTGTTGCACGGTTAAGTTTTTTCAAATTTGAATTCTCCTCTGTTCCGTGTCCAATGACGTATCGCTGAACCGGATCGCAGAGTTCCGCCCGCAAATGAGCGACACGCACATTCACTAGAAGCCAAGTTGTCCGATTGCATAACTAAACTACAAAATTATAGATCTGCGCGCCCAATCCACAAACGATAAAATATTTGCAACTGTATTGGCTTCGGGCAGATCGGTCTCTCACCGGCACGCACGTAATTTGCATCTGTAACTAGACAACAAAATTAAGTACACCAATTATTCTTGCTTGCTGATTACAAGGAAATCCGCATTATCCCGACATTCTCGATCTTTCGAGTTTCGCCCCTGGAATATCTTATTTTAATGACAGTGAGAGATAACCAAACTCGTGCAGTGTCATGACGAATCGAGAGCTCTGATTTAGTTGATGCCGATGGCAAACGGATTACCGTGCTCTCTGCCGTATCGAGAGACAGGTTTCTAAATCTACCATAGAAATGTGCAGGCAGCGGTAGATCGGCATTGTAGCCTATTGGATTAAACTCGAAATTATCACGTAGGGCGTGACACACTTTCAACCGCAGCACGTGCAACGATCTCTGGATTGGGTGATATCATACTTGCAACAGTACAAGATGACTATGCACTGTTCTCATGCCGTACCCTCGCACGCGTCGATGTTACACGAAATAAAACATACCAAGTATCAATTCGCCGGAGGCTCCGAGACCTTACAACTCCGCTCGCGATATCTTCCACGCTATGATATTTTATCGTTCGCACTTCTGAATAGCATGACCCCGATGTGTCTCATGTCTCAGCCACAAAGCTCGAGGGCTTGTATCTCGAAACACTAATATGTTATGCGCGGTACAGTGAAAGCTCGGTTGTGGCAGCTCGGTTCGCTTATTACAGATCTCATCAGTCGCCGCGCAACTCCAGAATAGATGTACCAGTTGTGGCCATTTTTATTATTTTTTTCTTCATTTTCAAGATTATCAGGTTGGCGGTTTTTTGTTTTCGATTCTATTTTGTTTAATTCCTTGAAACATGGTGGTCCCAATGGGACCAAAAATTGCCAAAAACGGTACTTCTACTCTATAGGGTGATCAGCGTTTAGTGTGGCACCATATACATATTTTTTTTGCTCTAATGACGAGATTAGAGCTCTTATTAGCACTTTGTTTAATGGAGAATAACATGCTACATCAAAGGACCGCTAATGCATGCGGCAAGCATGCCTATGCTGTATGTACTCCGCTAATTCACGACCTTTATGATACACAGAAGTCGCGTAATTTATTAAATATTTTTAATTCAATATTTCGGTAATCCCTTACTACTCTGGTGGAGGTGTTATAAGCGGCTGTGTAGCTCGCGCGTCATTTCGACGTGTGCAAAAGATCCGTCAGTGTTGCAGCAGCCCCGCTCTCTGTCTCGTGTACACTGCACTCTCATTAACTCGTGTGGTGCACACGTGCGGACGAGTGTGACTGATCGCCGCAGTGGCACGAGCTTCCATTGCCATCGGTTACACTTACCGAGAGCTTACGACACGCGCGTGAAGAGTAAAACTATAATAGGCGCGTGTTGACGCGGCGAGAAAGCGCTTTGTAATAAAATATCGTAATGAGTTAACGTAGATCAGAGAAGAAAAAGTATCGCGCACCCGAGAGGAAGATGTGCCGAGTGCTGATGAAAGAACCGAGAGGAGTAATTGCGCAATACGATTGAGCGCGAAATAAATGGTTCAGAGATGAATAGAAATGCGAATTGCCTGGGTGAATCAGATGCGACGGAATGAAAGAATTTGATAGAAGAGGTCTGAAGGAAAAAGCAAAACGGAACACGAAAGTCAAAGTGCCATTCTCATCCTTTTCACCAGCATAACTTCCGTCTTCATCTCCCAGGCAGTTGGGACTTAAGAAATCAACTGCCGTTTACGACTTATTGGTAGCAACGGAATCACGGTAACAATTGCCAATCGTGTAGCTAACGTGGAATGAATCAATGTCTGGAAATACCAGGACAACAGAAACTATCAGTGAGAAACGATGAGGGCGAAAAGGAGCCAAATCCAAAGGCGAGAGAATGAAGGAAGAAGATTGAAGAGTGCGCACCTTCTTTGGTAGATGAGAAATGAAAGAGCCAAGAAGAAAGAGTGTTGAAAAACCACAAGTGTGGGAGTCTAAAGTGTATCTAGAGCAGACGATGAACGGGTGGAAAAAAGAAACAGAAGCGCGAAGGATAGCAGCGAAAATGTTCGTCGCTGTACAAGTCTGGCGCGTGCATTGTGTCAGCCGCAGCAGGATATCGTGTACAACTTGTATCACTCCCAGGGCTCGAGTAAACTCGAACCTCGTGTATACACCACAATACATAACCACTATCCAGACTGTACGTGTAGTGCGTATACGTATTGCCACCATATCCCGTCTGACACTCCCGACTATGGCGAATTTTCCTTTTCATGAATCACGAAATACGAGACAAGATGATTGAATAATAAAAAAAAAAGGGAGAATAGAAAAGTCTTGCAAGGAATGTGTTTCGATGCATCTTCGTATACCCTGACTCCAGATAACAATAGCTTATCTCATTCATCCTTGACAAAAAAAAAACTCATATCACGCTCCGCCTCACAATATCGAACTTCAATGTAGTCCGCGTTAAACCAGAGCGGTTCGGAGCGACATAAATTCGAAGTAACGGGTTCAACTAACTTTTAAAAACGTGAGACTCAATTTGTGCAGCAGATTGCAAAACTACAGCGAGAGAACAGCCTGCAAAGAACAAGAATTCGAAAAAATCGGCCATTATTTGTAAGAATTAGATGATGCTGCCTTCGTACAAATTCTTACGTCGTTGACAAATTCTTTACCCAAAACCGTCTGAGTATTTATTCTTACCTTGACTGCAGATGGGGTGGGAAATTTGGTTCCCGATTACCTATAAAGGGTTGAAGCTTCTTGTTTTTCCCCTTCTATTCAATCGGTCCTTCGACAAATGCCCGAAGAAAATCAAATAATCTTCGAGAGTTTACAACTAACTCACCTCTTTCTCCTTCCGATTGTCATCATGTATTCGTTATCACGATTCCCGAGAGTCATGGATACTCGTAAGCGCGTTACGATCGAGATGGTCGGATTAACCAAAACCGCGGCGGTCGATCTCGGTGAGGGATCATCATCCGAATGTCGGAGTATCGTCCTGCATCTCGATTGGCACGGTTGTAGTCGATTAATCCGCTGATGACGGGGATCCGGTACACATATTTTGGTATAGATATAGGCCCAGGAGACTTGTGGTAGACACATTTCTAGGATGATTTTGATGGATAAGCCGGCCCCCGGGGCAACGTTGAAGTACAATTTGTCACCGGACAATGGATACTCGGTGTAACCATAGCTGGAGCAAGCGCTCGTTCGTGGGGTTCGTTGGTGCGTACGTATGTCTATATATATCCGCATATAGATCGCGTATATGGTGGTCGGGATTTACAAGAAGGATGCCAATCCTCCCCTTTCCAGCTCTCGCTTCCGTAGCTCGTCTTCCACTTCCCAGATCCTTACTGGTCGCTTCTGCAGCTCAAGCTGGCAAAGCTTCGGCTACTTTGCTCCGAAAATCCAAGACGGAGCTCGACTCGCCAGCAGGGGGGTTGTCATCTCCGTTGTTGTCATCCTCACCGGCCACGGATCAAATGCGCGGTATCTCTCCGACTATATCCGGATATCGGTGAGCCTTTGCCGCTTGAATACGTTTCGTTCCGCGTTGCCTTCTCCGTTCTTACGCTACCGGCTTAATGCGATGACTATTCTGTTGCCTACAACTATGACTATGCCTCGGTCCATGTATGAAAGTTGTACAACGTCGACGCGACACGCGACACAAGAGTCGTCACTGTTCGCCTCGTTGAATCCATTGTGCTTACGCGTTCAAAACAGTACGCGGTTGCCAAAGATCGTCTGGCTTGTCAATTTTTTCGTCGAAACTCTATTCTATTCATGCCGAAGAATGTATCTCGTTCATTGTTTCATTGCATTTTCAGTTAACTCTATCGACCAGTTTTGCTGTTATAGTTCCGTCAATATTCCAATGGGAAAAAAACAGACCATTTTTTTACCATCGCATAACGAAGTATAGAAAAGAGAAAGTAATTGCAATTGTGTGAAAAAAAACCCCGAATTATGATCTAAATAATTATTTAAAACACCGCAGGATAAAAAAAAATAAGTTCATCTTTACCGAATCAACGAAACTTTTTCTCTATTATTCTCACGATTTTTTTTATTTATTTTTTTTTCAAATATCTTTTTGGCGATTTTTTCATAAAACAATAAATGGTTGGGAAGTTTTCTCATATTTCAGTTGATATTTGAACAGTCGTTGTAGCCTCCACATACGATCCCGTCGTAGAATTTTCAATGTTTTCGTGGCTCTCGAACGATGATGGGATCGGATGAAATATCCTTAAATTATTCGGTGATATTGGTAGCGAGAGCGCGTGCAGAAGAAAGTGAGGCTGCTGCGTATCCGTGAGTATGGGAATAATAAGGGTGTCGAGGGAAGGGCACACGTCGAATCGTCACCTGTGCAATAATAATGCCATGGAGACGGGTGTCTCGGCGTCGACGAGGGACCAGATCTCCGGAGCCTTCTCGGCTTCGCTCACCGCGTGTACCGCCCGCTGCGAACGGTTTCATAAACCCGCTCATAAAACACTCTCCGCTCGGTTGGGCTCGACGCCCTCGGTGCCACGAGAGAAGCCAGCGTCGAAAAGCCCTGAATGGCATACGGTGCATACGATATACATCGGGTTATATCTTGGTGCTTATACCTGAAGGTAGGCGTATTAAAAGTCTCTGTTCCAACTCGCGACTGCCTCCAATGCCGATTCTCGATGTCGTGTCGCGATGGAACGAAGACGGAATCTGTACTTTTGCTACGAGCTAAAATATGCGGTGTGCATCGTATACACGACATTGCTTTATCGCCCATTCATAAAGGTGCGAATGCAGCTGCGTTACGAGCGGTTAATTACGTTTTACGACGATGTATTTGCACGCGCGACCTTGGTAAACGTATGCGTATAGAATATATGCCTCAGCATGCAAGTAAATTACGAAAATAAGGTTTATAGATTAACGTTGATAAAACGCTTTATTTTTCTATTATCACTCTCAGACTTAATTATTTATCGCAGGCTGATGATATCGTATTCGAAATTAGCGAAAATGCATTCGATGTATGCTTTCAACAATTTTATAAAATTATTTTTTTGCCTTTATCGGGCTTCAACTATATTCTGTACTATTTTTTTCAATAAAAATAACATCGCAGACGAAACAAATTTTTTTTTATCGAATCATAAGTTATCAAACAATTCAACAATTTCTGCGACAACCTTGCAAACAGTATCTTCTTATCCGAGATTTTCTTCACGGACTTCGCAATGTTGTTGCTTTTACGCGAGAGCATCGTTCTCGATGGGGCGAATGTGAAACAACGTGGAAGATCGAACGAGACAATTCTATAACTGATAAAACCGGGTTACAAGCGGTATAAGCATCACCTGCCGCGGTAGATACGAAGCTCGGTGTAACGTTGGATCCGCGATTTCCATTAGTTTTCATTGGAACTTTTATTTTATATCGAGCATATGATTTTTTATTATCCTCCATATTTTATTACACATCGAACGACTTTGACAACGTGTCAGAGATTTTGATGATAATCCTTTGAATTAAATAACCATTCGCGATGCTTATACGAAACGTGCGAAGAAGAGGACGTAAAATTTAGTGTTCATCATTTTTTAATTTTTTTTTCGATCGCTTCGTTATCGTCGCCGAACGACGGAAGCGTGACGAACGTATGGGGACGTTAGTCCAAAGAGATTCCGAAAGTGCGAGGCAACATGCGAGCGAATGCAAGAGCGAGAAAGGGCGCGAAACGTGCCAATTGGCGAAAGCACCATCGTTCGCCCTTCCTGCGCACGGGATCCCCTTCCATCCATATTCATCGGCATTTTACGATCGAGGCTGGCCTATAAAAACTGGTGCGAACCGCCGAAAGGGACGGATAGAACGAGAAAAGATTTGAAAGGATGAAGACCGAGAGAGGAGAGCATAGTGACTACGAGACGAGGCATATTTTATCCAAGGAAGAAATTAATTCTCCAGCACGATTTGTATAGATCGATCCGTGTATTCGATGCTCTTCGAACTACAAGGCTGATGGGTTGCGCGTAGTAGAAGTATATCGGTGTCGGCGGAGCTGATTCATTTCACTGCGCACCACTTATCATCATCGTAAACTCCTCGAGTGCCTGTCAAAGAAGCCACAAAACGTACGCGCGCTGTCTACCTATTCACGTGCAAATAAGTCAATATTTACACGAGACTGATTACTGATGCTCCGTTTAGTCGTGATCCGAGACTCAAAGATATGATCCTCTGCATAAAAAAAAAAAAAAAAATTGAAAAAGAAAAAAAAAGTGAACAGCAAAATTGAAATTTTGGTCGAAATTTATCGACTTCAAAAATAATTTTTTTGCTGATTAACAATTTTTTTATTTGATGTTTTATTGCTTAATATTTAAATATTTTTGTAAATAACTTTCCGCAGAAACAATAAATAAATAAAAGACAACATAAATTGACGAAATCGCGAATCTTATTGGAATAACCGGTCGATCTAATGTACTACTAAAGACTATAGCATCGGGCAACCCGTCGTATCTCACGAAACCCGAGAGGAGTCGATAACCCGGGGTAGACGAATTAAAAAATTTCCCTCAGCGTTTCCCAGGCACTTTACCACGACGGGTATCTTCTCTCCCCCCCCCCCTCCCCCCTTCTACTATCTCGTTAGGGGTGAATCGGTTGTATCGCCCGACAGATCGCACAAGAAAGGTCTCCCGGGTCTCGAGATGCTCGACGTTCGAAGACAAGACAACGCACTTATGGGATCTCCGATGCGGACCCGAGTTGCGACGGAAAACGGAAAGGGGGAGGAAAGGGGGAACTCCTTTCTACGATGCGTTCTCCGAATGCGTGTAACTTCGGTTCCTGTACGGGTTACTTAACGATCTGTGCGCTTTAACTCGAGTAGTGCGCAGCCCATTAGGATCATTTCGTGAGTCGATACACGAAATGCCTGTGACGGGTTTATTACGGCTCTGCATTTACGATTATCATCGCGTATGTATCCATTAAATTGTAGATCCCGTAACTGTAGAAAGAAGATTCAGTAGTTACAAAGTTTGACTGCTCGTTGGAAGAATGTTGCAGATGGTAAAAGATAGATCTTGACAATTTTTAGTTTGAGTCTTACGACAGAAAAATCGGTATACTGTTATTCTGCAGATGCAGAAATTGTCTTATAGCGGTACTTTTTCTACTGAAAATGATTCGGGACTCTATTGCTATTCTAATATTAATTCGAGATTGAAGTTTATGTCAATAATTGAAACCTTATAATAATGCCCTCTGTTCCTTCTTCGGAAATATTCTTCGGACGATCTTTAATTGTTTCACGAAACTCGAAAGAGATTTTCGGAAGAGATATTCTTCTACGGTATTCCAGTTGTTCTACGTATCGCAACTGCGTCAATTCTGGTTTTGACGGTCCATCGTATTCCTGTGCAGGGAAATCGGTTGAATTACATTACGGCTCGTAGAACGAAGACGAGTGGTTGAGTATTCATTTCATGATATTTGCGGAAAGTAGGAAATACCACAGTTGCTATAGGAATCTCCCGGAATTTTCGCCCGGGCGTCACTCTCGTCAGTGAGATCCCATTGCATACAAATATAAGTGTATTTTATCATAATATCGAAGCGATTCGAGGGTCGTTGCTCACCCTTATACGGAGTTGCGCCTCCCTCTCGACTGTAGCAGCGAACTTTCCTATTGTCTTTTTACAGACCTAGAGAGGGAGGAAATCCTGCCGTGTGCTCGAAATTCAAAAGGAGATACTATGAAGAAAAAGCACTCTTTTTAACATTTTTTATCATTTTTATTCCCCTAAGATTTATCCTGTGAACAACTTTTTCTCTGTATTGTTTCCGCCAATTCCGGCTTTTTGAAACTGCTGCTGTTCGTCACATAAAAGCGTCTAAGATTTTTTTTTTTCATGCAAACATGCATTTTCTTAATTTTTTGAACATATGATTATCGAAAATAATTAAAAACATTGCTATATTTTTTGTTTTGTGAAAACAATCCGAAAGATACCGACGTATCACATGATATTAAATTCGCGCAGTCGATCCGTTTTATTTCCCTTTTTTCTCGAAGCAGACAGATGAACAACGAGATGGTCCTGAGATTACTAATTGGACGCGTTGAGTCGAAAGCGGATCCGTGGCTCCGTGCGCATTTTGATTGTACGATGCACGTCGCGATAACTCCAAGCAAAACTCTCTTAGTTTCTCTCTTTTTCTTAGTGGAATATACTATGTGGGGCTCGCCGTGCTCTCGAGACCTCGCAAAGCTTACATTTCGACAAAGTTATACGAAGATTTCGCGCTACCGAACGGGCTTTTCGGTTCGGATACAAAAAGAAACGAAGCGAAGAGACAAAACTGCGGACGAAGAGAATTTAAAAAAAATAAAGCAACGTACGAGAGCTGAAACACGAAGAAGCGGTCTCCGTATCCCGAACGGCTGTAAGCGGCGGATCGTATATTCGGTTCGTCTTTTTCTTTATCTATTTTTTTTTCATTTATCCCTTTATTTCTCATCGTCTTTCATTCGCGTTTTATTTTCGTTTCCAATGTTCTTGTTCGCTGCTTCTTTCGTCTCTTTATTCCTTATCGCTACCGGCAATGAGACTCAGCGGTCAGAAGGGGCAGCAAGCCGAATGGCAATACAATTCATTTTTTTTTATCAATTACTCTGGAAAAACGAACATACTTTCCTATAAATATAACAATTCCGACATTCGAGAGCAACTGTTAAAAATGAAGATTAAACCGATGACAATTTTTTCAATAGTCCAAGTTTTTTTTTTTTTCATTGTCAGAAGTGCTCGAGATTCATTCAGTCGAAATTGCATTCCTCTTTAAAAGTCCAGCAAATCGATCATATAATTGTTTTGTACTCGTGGAAAGCTATAAAACCGAATCGAGTAAAAAAAAAAATGCGCAATAATGAGCCGCAGTTGAGAGAAACGGGAACAAGCGGACTTGAGAATTTATGTCGTGATTCGCGTACTAGATACGGGGTGAGTACATTCAGCGAGTACCAGATTTAAAGTCGAACGAATATGACGAAAAAGAGGTCCCACCCCGATTGCCGGACGGTGCCGCATGGGAGCAGAAACACAGAGGAAACTGCATCCGTTGGCGAACGTTCAGGTGAAACGGAATGCGGCAGTTTTGCGTGTGGCGGAGAGTGAATCAATGGCCATTAGTTCGGTAGCCCAGTTTTTGGTGTACGCGGTCCTCGTCGATCGACCCGCTCGCTCCTTCACTCCTTATTATGGATAGTCGTCCCCGCGGTGTGTGCGTACCGCGAAAGGTGGAATGAGATAAAACCGACGAAGTGAGAACAATGGCTCACAAATCACCGACGAAGCCCCGCTAAATCTCGTTCGGGAGTTTCACAACCGAGAGAGTAGAGCCTCTTCGTGACCAAACTAGCGTGGACTAGCGTCACGGAAGGGGGGAGGGGGTAAGTTTTAACGACGACGATGTGAATTTTAGTCTATATAATTTCCCCAAAGTTTTTCCTCGTTTCGTTCTGACCAACTTTCGACCATTTGCATTGAATTTAAATCGTCCCCCGACGGAATCGACGACGAAAGGCATTTGCTGAGTTAGAATAGGCGAGACAAAAGAGACACCGAGTCGTTAGCCAAATTCAATGGGATAACGTTTGAAAAAAAAAGCTTTCGTTCAGCGATTTAATTTTACGCGGTTGTGTGCGAATAAAGCAGATAATATGGGTTAAAATGAAATATTGGAAATCGTAACTGGGACACAAAACGATAAATGCGAGAATAATCGTTCTGTGAATTATTGTATGTTATCGTTAATATTTATGAGATCGCAGTCGAGAGGAAGAAAAACTTGACGGATGAAGGATAAAACGACGAAAGATATAATTAAAGTAACAGGCAGTGGCGCTCGTTTTTCTTCGGAATCAAAGCTATTACAGGATATTGTATAAACGTACCGGCGATGCAGGAATCGTTACGATAATGGAATCTTCGAGAAACCGTCTTTCAATGGTGTCTACCTTCGAGAAACCGTCTTTCAATGGGGTCTACCTTTGCTACCTGCTACTATCATTTCAACCGTTCGAATCGTTTGCATTTAAAAGACAAGTTCAATGGGACGGAACTCCATGATAGCAGGATAAAGGCTTCATCTAGAAAAAAAAAAGAATCTACGAAACGAATGAAAAATGCAATCAATTCAGATGCCATATCGCCATGGAATATTTTTCAATTTCGTCAAGACATCATTTTTTTATTATTAAATAGAGTTGCTTCTTCTGTAAAGGGCTTTTGCACCGTGGGATTTCAGGGTGAATATGCTGCATTGTAAATAGTTCAATAGAATATCAGTGACCACGGGAGTCGTATCAGCATCAGGATCGTCAAATTGTCCAGTCCTCCTTCTAAATTAATTACTCTCGAACTACCAGCAAACCCTTCCACATTCCAAACTCAGCCAACAGAATATGGTCAATGTGGTTATTCCCCGAATTCCGTTGAGTCTGACCCTTGATTGGCGCGAGGGACATATCTGAAAGACAAAAGGTCTCATGGAGTGCATGTGAGGACAGTCAACACGCCCGTCTGAAGTTGGATCATTGATGAATGTTCCAATTATCTGAAATATTGATAGACGGGAACAAGTACCGCGACGAAAATTTTTATCGGTCACTGGCGACGCACGAAACCGAAGACCGCGAGAATTTGAAGGAATTTCAGTATTTCATGCATTCGTTCTGTCATCTCTTCTGTATAGCTTGTTACTACCAATCCATATATCGTATCGAAGGTTGAATATCAGAAAGGCGTATCCTCACATCGTTTCGGATGTTCTACGATGCGGCGTACATGCCCTTCGGGTTCTTAACCAACGCGAACGTAATTTGTCGATGGCTTTCCAGAACATACGGTCTTCTGTACGCGTTCGCGGCTTGTTAGAGACCGTATAACGATGTAACCCGATTTACGTTCACGCCGATTTGTTGACAAGCGACTCGGTATCGTTCGCCGTCATATCCACAAAAAAATATATCTACAACATCTGAAAATCCAGCACTGCCATTGCTTTCCTTGGAAGGATACCATCCAATTTATACAATGGGAAGATATTGAAGTGGCGAACATCAAGGAACATAATGCGCTATGATTCTTGATAACGATGCCTTGATAAAAAGATAAAGTTCCACTGAAATTAATTTAAAATGGGTAAACGACCCGATAAGATGCAATGTCACAATTATCGACATGGGTATCGCGCTAATGATCATCGTCGCCTATCCTCACGAACCAAAGATGACCAATGACAAGTTTCAAAAATATAAAATCTATTTTTCTGTCTGAAATCGCCGAACCCATCCGCACCCTTACTATTTAACCCTTTTCACCCTTCACTGTTTCTTGTGGCGTCGGAACCAAAATTCGAATACCAACGCGGAAATTTGTAAGCGGCTTGGCTCTCAAAGGATTTTTATCTATAACACAGCTTCCCATTTTTTTCTGGTCACTGAACAGAAAGGGTTTTAAAGTTCTACATTATTCCCGCTCAGATGTAAATATTTTAAAATCTCGTGCGAACTTAATCTTCCATATGCGCTCTACTAGCTGTACGTTACATACGTAATGGACGGTAATCTTCGTGGCCATTCCGCGTAGGAGAATGAGTACGGATAAAGAGATCCTCTTCCTCGGAGTCTCTCGATTCCAACACACATTCGATATTCCGCACGGGTTAACGCTCCTGCGAGCACGTACGTGGGATTTTCCTCTTTCATATATACGAGAGAGAGATCCTTTCCGGTTACCTACCACCGAATAGACGGCGCATTGCTCGCTCGTGTACCGCATGCTTACACGAGAGAACTCGAAGAATTCGTTGACTGTGGAAGAATTCGTATTTGCTGAAACTGCAATCGAGAATCCCCGTGGGTTTCCCACGTTCGGATGAAGAAGGCATGTATACCATTCAATCGGTTACATTGAAAGAGACGCCAAAGGTGCGATAAAAGATATTCGACCAATAATTCCGATAAGCTGTATCGTACAACGGTATTTCATTTTTACTGTCCATCGCAATTCTAATTTTTTTTTCTTTTTGCCGTCTATGCAAATAGGATATTTCAAGGAAAAATATGTATATTTATCGATCGTATGATGCAATAAAGATTTATTACCTGTGTACAAGTATAAACGACAACGATCTTCCGGCGCTAAACCAACGACACGAGTATGGAAATGGGACTTTACATTCGTATCATAAAAAGTAACGTCGTTCGAAGATCACCGTTATTTTCTTAACAAAAAAATAAAAAACAAATCTTTCTCGATATTTTGTTTACGAAAAAACAAGTTGTATTTTCGCTTTGGATTTTTCGCGATTTATTTCGATTTAGATCTCTTAAAATTGTGTAATGCGCTACTCATACCGATGAATAACAATCGGCCGTGAGAAAAATTAGACCGACCAATTATTTAGGTAATGGAAACTGTTCAATAGCCACCATTGGACGGTTTCACGGTTTTTTTTTTTTTTTGATCGGGAAATACCTATTGTAGGAAAAATTCTGTTGATTTTCCAGAGATATGAGAGGACTCTGGTGCTTCATGGTTCAATAATCTCTCGAGCTCTCGCCGATAATCCTCGGTTCTGGCAAACGCTTTGTGCGTTTGATACGAGGTACGCACTTTTGATCGGTAACATGGGGCGAGGAAGCGGGAAGGGGGGAGGGAGGGTGACCGGGCCGCGGCTCCCCGATTTAACGATACACCACCCGGTCGGGGTACCGTACGCTCGGACACAAACGTTAAATTATCGAGTTTATGGTCAGCGAGGCCGTAAAATTCACCGGATGAAATCATTCGCCTCATCCTGAATATTGAGTCTCGAACCCGGGGTTCCTCTCCTCGTGGCCATAGACCCCTCCCTCCCTCCTTCTCCCATCGTTTTCATTCTGGGATGCATTGTCGAGGAATTTCAATTTTTTTTTTATTTCTTTGATCGATCGGCTTCGCTTTGTCCCATTGATAATGGATAACGATGAACGTGATTATTCTTCACAATGAATATGCCATTTAAATACGGTTGCCTTGCGCCGACAAGCAACGTATTGTACAATTAGATATTTATGAAGCTTCAAATAATGGATTTTTTTTTTTTTCGAGTTAAACAGTTAGGTTATGATTTTTTAATTCTTTCTTTTTTTTTGCGATCTCAAACTTAAACTTTATTTGCTAATCTTAACGAGGATATTGATTTGCGACATGCACTCTGAGGTGAAAAAAATTGTTGGAGAACCTATTTCTCTTCTCGGCTCACCTACGATGACGAGCTGTATTCATTGCTCGCGTTTGCACGACGTGAATGCGTGAAGAAGCAATAGCCAGAGAAACATCCACTCATCTTAAGAAGCGAAGAGACGAGAGGAGCAGAGGAGAGGATACGCTGGCGCCGACGACGTCGACGCCTCTTTATCTTTCTTGCTTTCTCGTACTTATGTAGAGCCAAGACGTGAGCTCACCTACATTATTCTCGCTTCTGTTCTTCGCTCACGTGCTATATACATATGTTGCACGCATTCCGGCGCGTATTATACACGAGTAGCTAGTGCGGTAGAGAACGAAAAAAAAAGACACGAGGAAAAGGAAGTGGGTGCTGAAAGTACGCCTGTTGGTTGTATCTGAGAGAAATGAGAGACGATCATAGACACTGCTTTTTCGTACGAGAAGATACGATAAGTCGGGATGATGATGCTGCGCGCTTCTTGGCCGGAATCCGCATGGGCTTCGAGGCAAAGGGCTCAACGATCGTAAGAGCAAAACTCGTTACAAAGTAGACGCATTTTAAAACTAAAGTACATGTTGTGTAGTGCAATGTATTATCACGAGCTGCCAACAAACAACGGCAGCTAAACATATCGACGAGATTGTGAATTTATAGAGAATGTTTTTTAATTTATCGCAAACATTTGCAGGAGTTGAGGAACAAATTAACACTGCGAAAAAAACGAACCAAAATATAATAATTAAATTAAAGCAATAATTAAGCTGATAATAGTTTATTAGTTGAACCTTTGACCCCTGAAAGCTCGCAGAAAAACTATCCAATGAATCTATTAAACTAATAGGTTAATTTGGATACGAAAAAAATTCGGCAAAAAAAAAACCAAAAATCGGCGAATCTTGAATTTTGACGAATTCGGATCTGAAGTCGAAATCTTCAAAGTTTCAACTTATCAAGTCTAAATATGAAAAAAATTGAAATGTGAAAAAAATTAATGTTCACGATGAAAACTCCTATTTTTATTTCCGTACCGATGGATCAGTGAGCAGTTAAGTAGAACTGCTTAATTTATGAGATAAATGAACTCACGTACTTGTGATTACATTTGCAAATTTGACGAAATAGACAGCAAACTTTTAACTTCTATACGCATTGTGATCATATTGCCTTCCTAATGAATATCCGCGGTTTCGACATACGTCTGCATTGTGGCCAAACTAGGACTGCCTACAGTGAAGCAACTACTAGTACTGCCACCGCTGCTACTTGATACCGCTACTGCATAGTACTATATGTACTATAATATCATCCTACTCAGCACCGTGTGCTTTGGCACAACATAATAGAATCAGTTTGACGCACTGTGAGAGCTACTCGCCCCGAACGGAGACGGGAGAAACCCCACCAGCCAGTTGCGGCCCTACGTCGTTAATTTCGTAGCTCTCTAGTCGATAACGCTCCCGCAGGCGGATAGTGATACTATATGCGAGACGGTGTTAAATTCACCCGACAATTAATGTTCCCATTATCGGGCCTAATAATCGAATATGCATGTTGGCCGACTTGATTATCGGCACATCACGTCAGACTCCGATACGTCAGATTCCGACATCTTTTTCAAGATAAGGTTGTCATCGGAGCATTAATCAATCAGAAAATCATACGCTGTCTTCTGAACATCACTCGTAGCAACGCCGCTAAGTTGCGAGGGGACGGCAGCTATTTCTCATGTCAATCGTGTATTTATTTGCAATTTTATTCAATACAAGTGCAAAGAAAAAACCACTATTTAACAAGCGAAAAGTATATTAAAAAGCAAGAGTTATACTTATTTATCTGAAATTGAGATGAATATTGAGGTTAAGCTTTTTAGCAGTTAGTTTCTCTAGTGGTTTGTTATGATTTATGAATTGAAGGTATCGCAATACGAGAACTCGAAGATCCGTGAAATAGGGAGACGGATAAAGAATTCAATGAAGAAAGTACGTCTAAATAAGGAACCCCGTAGTATAAGCGTAATTGAACCATACCGCGGTAATTGCGCTACAAGTATTACTTTACGCTTCAATTGGCACCGCCAATTTCCTGTAAATAACTAGAGAACGGCGCTACCTTTAGAGAAAAGTAGATCCGAGCAATCCGCTCAATCGTGATCTCCTTTTATGAGAATACACTCGCAATCCCTCTCAAGTAATTTTTATCCACGTAATACGCGGTTTTTCCCTCGTTAATTGGATAACCAATTATTGTACTGCCAATCGATTATTTCCTAATTTGAGAACTAACGGTTAATGAAAATGATTTATGGGACTAATAAATTCGACAATGTATCGGTGCAAAAAAAAATGCAATATGCAGAGCTTCGAGTGTAATTGACAAAACGTAATTGATTGATTGCAGGAACAATGTCAACGATGTCGCCCCACCGACAATGCCAGCAATGAGAAAAGAGCCCCACGAGAATATTGCAAGAATCGCGAAACGATATCTCGATGATAATATGCAGCAGGCGTGGATAAATCCTCGTCTCATATCGATGGTAAGTTACCGATAATGAAAATAATATTTATTTTCCCATTTTTTTTTATTAACCTGTGAATTTAACTGTGAATTCATTTATTCCACATTAATATTAATCGCTGTCGTTGAAAATTATTTCGCGAAGATTTTTTTTTAAGTAACGATATTATTGCTAAAAAAAATATTATTGGGTTTTTCGTTCATTTTCATCAATAAATAATTCATAATTCAGGTAATTGAAAGATTCTCGTTGTGCCGTAACAAAAAATGGAGCACTTGTTTTAATGGATGTGCGAAAAAGACGGAAATCGTGTATAGATCGTGTTTGAGAAATTATTCCTCCGCGTTCATTGGTTCAAAAATAGAGCGTAACTTTTCCAATGTTTTTTTTTTTTTTATATATATATATTTCAAGGATTATTTACGTACATCATCGCGATGCTTCTTGGGCGAGTAGTGGGTGAGCGTAGGTAATACACATTGAAAGTCCGAAGCAAATGGTCGTTCGTACGCAACGAGAGTTGCTGTCGGTCGGAATCGGAAAGCGAATACCTTGCCGAGTGTCTCATTAGTGCTGTATAAGCCGGCGCGCACGGTCGGGTCGTTCAATGTTCCGAATGGATTTGCCAGCACAGGTGGAACTCGCCGCCTCAACGAGTTGCCGTTGCAGTTCTTGATTTTTATTTTTGTTCCGCTGTTTCTCTTATACATAATTTTTTTTTTTTTTTTCCAACAGACTCTCACCTTTGCCATACATCTATGGACGTTGGTAATTCGGTCGGTAACAAATTTGCGCGCTTACATATCAATTATTTTATCGTTGCGACGTATTTTTTAATAATCATTTTTTTTCTCAATATTTCACGCTAATTGACCGAAAGCAAATTACCGTTCGTTTCGCCGATAAAATCATATAATTCAACGCCATTGTTGACAACAAAAAAAAATAGAGTGTGAAGTCTATAACAAAAAATTAACTAAAATTCTTGAAACGCCTCGACGAAATTTAACTAACCAAATGAAATAATGAATAGAGGGAGAGAAAGAAAAAAGATGTTTCGACTGCGTCTACAAAATTACGTCTCGGCTGAAATCCAGTTCAGTGGATGTCATCGTGACGGTTTTACGAGATTTTCATGCAATTGATAACGAATATTAGAGATGCGAAAACCAGGAGGAAAGTTAATTAAGGAACGTCCGAAGTAAGATTCATTCCCCGACTCATCAGCCGTTTAATAACCCCGAAAGTTCCGACGATTAGGAAGGCATCGCGAGAGACTATATATACGTATACTGTGTTGAAACTATACTAATGCTACACTGGTATAACACACAGGCAGACATAGACGGACGGAGAGAGTGGCAAAAGCCACCATTCCTTTGGGTCGGCCATATCCCGAGTGTGTCTTGGCACCCCACTTCGTTCTAATAACAATAATAGCGATAAGACAGTGGGAGGGGACGGGGATGGGGATGGAGGGAGTTTTAATCAGACGCCTTGGCTGTCTGACGTGATTAACTCGGGTCGAGAAGGTTCAACGGTGAAGGGCCAAAAAGAAGGACGGAGACTGTCATTTCGGGGTGTTTATCATATCATCGGCTCGAGAGATTTTCATCCCCTTCCCGCTTCGCTTGTCGTCCCTCTTTCGCGGACAGAATGACGAACAAGTTGGAAAAGACGTTGACATTGATGTACGAATTTCTCGCACAGTTTAACTTTCATACGTATCCAAATGCGGCTATACTAAAAATTTCTTGTTAACCCATCACTCAGACTTCCAGCGATCATAATGCCGAATGTTGGCCGTGAGCTGACGTAAAAAAAGCGATTGAAATCGATGCTGAAAATATAAGTTTCGACTGGCGAAGATATTATTGAGTATCCATCAGAAATACTCCGCCGCGGAGAGAATATCGATGAGATTATTGTACGATTTCACGAGCACTGCAATTTGATGGAGATTCGCTTCAGTTTCTTTGCTCCCTGTTACATTTATTATACTGGATAATTGCTGCTACTCTCTGTGCAGCTAATACATTATATTTAGTCAATATGTACAGCCGGTTGGGAGAATCAATAGTTACGTAGCCGCAACAGCTACTATTTACGGAAAAATGGATTGGGTCAACTGATTCTTAGCTCTCTTAAGTCGAGGCAGTGAAATTATGGCGACGTTCGCCAATTTATGGTTTTTTCTTCAGCCGACAAAAAAATCTAAAAAAATTCCATCATGTTACCGAAAGTTGGAGGAATGTTTTTGCCACTTGTAAAAAAATTATTCCAATCGGTTTACTTGGATACCGAGTTTAGATGTTTTCACTGATTTTCGCATCGTTTTTCGGGGTCTACGAACGAGTGGTCAAACGTTCGCTTGAATCGGTCGGTATCGCGACGACTTAACGCAATAAACAATTACGTAAGACTATTCCCGACGATGAAGACTATCTCTATTGTCGAGTACATTAAATTCTACTTAAACGATTAAATAAACAACAGCTTCGGGTACTTTAGCAACGCGAGGATATTCGCTTCTCTCGTTACGCAACGAACAATAACGTTTCCAGCGCGAGAATATAATACTTAAATATGTATATGATATGTATGAGTATATGTATGCATGAATGCGTATGATCCGGAGATTCGCTCGCCCTTCGACTACGAGCAAATTTTCTCTAGTCCTCCTTCTTGTCCTCCACTTGCGCTCGCATTGCATAAACTCGACCGCGCCGAGTCCCGCAGCGTAATTGCGTCTCGTGGCAATGGAACGTTAAATGGACTGGGGAAGCTGTGTTTATCGGATCGACTCGCTCGTTAACTCTCGGATTTTGTCGACGTTACCATTCCCCCTCCCCGACTCTCCCCTCGTCGTCATATTCCTACCGCGTCTGTACCATCTTCTTCTCCTGCACTTCTATCTTCGTACAAGAATTTCCATCCTTCTTGCGTTCGCACCTTCCATTTTTCTACCATTTCCGCTTGAAGAATCGCACGCGCTTCGGAGCTTTTCGGTACAAACAAAAAAAAAAATATTCTGCCGTCGATTTTTTATATTAAAATTTCGAAGGAGTTGCGAAACTATTTGTTTTCCCTGTTTACTAGCAGAGTGACGCGAAATACATGTTCAACAATTGGTAGTTCGGCGAACACGAAATTGGGAAGAAAACAGTCGAAATTCTTTCGATATATATCAGATTTTTTAAAATCTTCCTTTCCGCTTTGGACTTATGGTTCGTTGGTGATACTGGATATCGAATGACAAAATTGATCATCGCAAAAACGGATACTGCAGCTTGACGTCGAATGCGAGAAGCTATAAACCAGAGGGATATTGTGATCACGAGCCTTGCCGAGGTGCCGCTCACTGGGACAGCAAACGAGAGTCTCTGCGGTGGCTTAATATTCGCTTTTGTTCGCTTCATTAGCGCTGCACAAAAGTGGCTTAAAATAATTGAGTCTACCGCGTATAATAATGGGCCTATTCTGATATTCTATTGTTTGAACGCCACGGACTGATGATTCCGCTTGCATTATCCGTGACTGCTTATTCCTTCATTGTCCGCGCGCCGGCGTCTCTTTTGTTTTTATTTAATTTTTCTTGAGCAACGCGAGAAGCAACTCCTCCGTCACGCGCGATATCTCTCTCGCCTCGCGGGGGGGGAATGAATATTTCTCCGACGCACTGCGTCTCAGCTTAGTGCATCATTTTTTGACGTCGCGAAATAACTAATCCAATAGCGTCTCGTGGGGACATCGATCAAAATCCAACGAAAAAAATGCCATGAAAAAAAAAATAAAAAAATCAATTTTCGTTAATGAAATTTCAAATAATATTAACAATACCTAACTACACACCTATAACTTTAATGAATTAATTAATTAAAAAAAAAATTTATTGATAAAAAAAAAAGTTTTATAGATATTTTTTAAAATCCTCATCGCCGTCCGTTCTCTGAAGAGCCAGCGAAATTTTTAATTAATTGATAACATGAGATATCTCGCTGACAATAGAATCAAACTCTAATAATCTCTCCCAATGGATATATCGTCGGTCCCGGTAATCTTAATGCGAATTTGTAAAGGAAAAAAAAACCAAAAAAAAGGGCATGAATAATTAAGAGTTTCCGTTCTCTCTTTGCCCTGACGCCCCTGGCGCGCACAGTCCGGATGATCCCTCGACACCCGGGAGTTCTCTCCGTCTCCCTGAGCGTTCCGTCTCCTTTTTTTTTGCACGTTGGACCAACACGGTGGTCGCGCGCGTACTTGTCTAATTGAATTTTTAACGCACGAGCATTTCATTCTACGACGAAAATGAAGACAAAAGCCGCGCTTTTTTAATTATCGCATTTCCGCGACGTGGATAGTCGAGCCGCAACGGTCGCTCCGTCGCCCAACCTTCACCGTCACCGTGAAACCTTCCGTAGTACCCTTCGCGACCCTTAAATACTCGGAGACTCCTCCTCATCGTCGTCGCCATCCTCGTCGTCGTCGTCGTCGTCTCGCCCGCGTAGATTCGAATCCCAAATTAAATAAAGAATTCATAAATTCCCGAGGATGAATCCTCCCCGCGGCAAAGAAAAATAGACTTTAGTGCTTCCGCTGTTGCCTCTGCGAGGCTGTTCATCCGTTCTTTTTAATTCCGTGTCCTAAACGTCTGTCGGTTTCGTATACTTTAGGTTCGCGTTGTGCTGGAAGCTCGCGGAACAACGGTTGTATAGAAATATATTCCTTGTTCCTTTCATTCTGTATACTTGCCTTTACTTATCCGCTGCTCTCGCTTTTTTTGTCTCGCGTATCTTAATATGTACGTCCTGCTTACCCCCTCGAAAGCCACTACCGCGCTGCCGCTGCATCGCTACCTTTACATTCTTGTGAAATTCGCCGTTCCTCCTGTTTCGCCTGCCGCATATTTTCCTTCTATAAACAACCTGAGTTTGTAGGAAATTGGGCAAGAAATTTCGCCTTCTTTCCGCTGTTGTCTGCCTCGCCGCTTCGTTCTCTGTAACGTCGTACTTTTTCTGCTTTTATCCAGCCTCCCGGAATCATCTGTCTTTGGAGCAATGGGTTACTTATTCGCGTACAATGCACGACGACTTTATGTATTTTTTTCCCCCACGAAATCCTCAAACATATTGCAACTCCTTTCATCGTAGCCTTCGTGTCTTTCCGCAATTTTGCAAATGTTCTTAATCACGAAAGTTTCCACAAAATTAATCAAATACAGTGTCGAAGTTACGAGGATGGCAAGTCTTTGGAAAATTCACTTTCGGTACGCATATCATTAGTTTTGGATATACTTTACCACCACACCGATCTTATAAATTCATTGCATTCGAATTCAAGTCGAAAACCAAAGAGTAAACTCTCGTTCGCGAGTCATTGAATGATTAATGCACGATGTATTCGCGAGGGTTGCCTAATTCACTTTAAGAGAGTATACAGTGTACAAGAGGAGAGAAGCTAGAAATTTGCGATCGATTTACAGCCCGTCACAGCTATAATTCTAAAGGGGTCGTGTGTCCGCAGCCCCCCTTCGTCGTCGACCCTCCGCGAACGAAATGCGAAGCGAAAGAAATGGTGTTCTTGGAAACTACAGTTTTTTCGGGGGAACTTTGGCACTCAATTCCTTGAATTTTGATTTTGGGTTTTTTCGTACGCATTATATTTCGCGTATCAATATATCGGTTACGAGACGTTACGAATCGCTCATAGTCAATTGATATCGTCGACAATGATATATGCTTGAGGTATATACGGTGTGCATCCGTGCGAAACGATTCCGGAGAAGGGTATACGAAGACCCGAACTATGTCGGTACCCATTCCGTATAGGGATAGGGATGCGAGATAATAACGCAGTGGAAAAGCTTACGCTGCGCATCATATACGATCCGTCGTCGTTTCAACTCTGAAGGTATGCATATACGAGCGTCATGAATCGAATACCTTTGGGATATGATATTTTTCTTCGGCTCTCGCGCATTTCTTTCGTAATCCGGGATCCTCTTTGTATGCAACAACGCCATACGCCTCAGCGTCAGCTCTACCACAAGAACAAGAACCAGCGGGGATGTAGTGTCTCTGATGCATTCCACACTTCGCGCGCAACCTTTTTTTTCTATTGTTTTCGTAATTAAAAAATTCCTTGTGATCATATTTATGTTGGTGAATATTTGAAAAAATTATGGAAGAAAAGATAAATCTTTGGGGTCATCGCCGGTACGATAATACGGACTGTTTAAAATAATTATAGTTTCCTTTTTATAATTAATTGCAAACGCAATGTGCGTCGAATGTACCAAAAGAAAAAAAAAAAGAAAACGAGAGAAATTTTTATATCGTCTATCTTGAAAAATAATGTGACCAATTTGAGGGCTCTTGTCCCTGCGAAGGGGAACTGCCAATGCTTTTTGCCAGTAGATATGGTAGTCTCGAAAAAGACGCGTGGCACTCGAACCTTCTCGGGACTCTCGACTTTCACACGCTAGCGCTGGCTGAACTACTGGCTTTACAAGTTTTTTTTTTCGCCCCCCTCTCCCTTCCGGAAAAGATTCGGGTCATTTGGCAAAGTGCTACTTTGTGTCGCATAAAAAAAAGTACCGACGTCTCTCTTTCACTTCTTTGCCTCGACGTCGTGTGCAAACTCGCGAAACTTATTTCACAGTCAGCTTTTCTGTTTTTTTTTTCGACATTCGCCCTTTTCACTTCGTAGCAAAGCTCCTGCACACTTTTGGGCTTCTAAGAAATCTGGGCGACTGCGCGAGTCTTTTCACGAAACTATCATATCATTCACGCTTATGCCACATCGCTTTGACGTTAGGAAAAAAAAATCTACCAAATTCAACGAATTCTAACAAATTTATATTCAGATTTGTGGTCGAAAAATGGACTTCTTTTTTCCAAAGGAAGCATAGACCATCGTTCCAGTGAGAAAGTACACTGTGGAAATTGGATATAACTGAGATACAAATATTTACATAAAATTCTGGAAGAGGCGAGAATTTTTTTGAAAAACCATATATTATAAATATTTACATTTAAATAAAAATTTACAGAAATATGTTGAAGAAACGAGCATTTTTTAAATTTACATACATACTAAAAATAAATAATAATGCCTCGGCGACTTGTAACGTACGGATCAACTGACGATGTAATGCATTCCATATGTCTAATTAAATACGCAGTAAACTTGACTCGATACCCCCTAAAAACGGAGGGAAAGAGAGGGGGCACGGGGGCAATGTCCTCGTAAAATAATTTTAATATGCTTCCCTCGACGAAATCTCGTATCCCAAAAGACTCCACTGACAGCATTTCCGAAAGAATACGTTTTCATATCCGACGGCACATCGCGAAAAACTGCTAAAATTACGTGCGGTCACATGAAAAATGTCATTAAATTAAATATTGCACATCATACCGGATCTTATTAAAGAACTTTCGTGGCTTCCGTGGCTCGATGATATTCGACTGTCGAGTCTCAGGCAAAGAGAATATTATGTTTCCTCTCAAATATACGCCGGAAGGTAATTAATTATCGACAGCTTGTCGCTCCAATCTTTGACGAGCAAACGAATTTTACGAGGGTGTATTTTAAATTCGAGTCATTTTTCTTTATGCACAAGTAGAAAGTAAAAACAGCCCTCGTGAAATTTTCATCGTACATTATCCCTGAGAAAAATCAAGCGCGACATAAATTAATCCACCGGACA
The DNA here is from genome assembly GCA_934046635.1 of Buathra laborator. NCBI lineage: Eukaryota > Metazoa > Arthropoda > Insecta > Hymenoptera > Ichneumonidae > Buathra > Buathra laborator. The sequence goes on from OW203897.1 coordinate 10,468,778, forward strand.
CGAACAAGCAGACGACGAGTTCGCGTCGACGTCGTAGGCCACGCTGTCGTTATAGCTGCACTGTGAAGAGAAAGTCGCAGAGGGGTAGGGGATGGATAGTCTGGAGTAGATTTCCACAGGGTCGTCGTTGCGCAACTACCGAAGATTTATACGAAACCGAGATTTATGAATGACCGTAGGGGCCGTCTACGGGAAAATATTGTCACATGTTCTTTTTTTTTTGTTTTCAACAAATTTTTCCTCGTTTATTCGTCATTATCGAACATTATAAAGCAATCATTGTTTCATCGTTATTTCATCGTGCATTCTTATTTATCGTTTTTAAATCACTTTTTAACTATTGCGTAACGTTGCGTGCTTAAGGTTGAGACGCGGGGGTTTGCACCGACCATCATCAAGGAACAATACAGTTCTGGTCGCACGAGAAAAGTATATATGTATATATATTTTTTTTCGTTAGAGGGGTGAAATAAATATATCGGAGCGCGGATGGGCGCGATCGGTTCAGTGACGCTCACGCATCGGGAGGTATCACCAAGAAATATGAGAAACGGCACGGTGTTAGACGGCTTGAAAATACTACAGTACGTTACCAGGGTTGCTCGGTGGCACGAGGGATATGCGAATGGAAATTCATGCCACACCGTCGCGGTATAGAACACAGCGAACATCGTCCACGCCGTCAGACAAGGAATAAATTATCGTCTCGCTTGGCCGTGCCGCTACATCACCCAACCAGGGAAAAGAAATATGACGTGACTTCCTAGGAATACGAAATATTTCATTTTTTTTCTTTTCATTTCTTTCTTTCCTCCCTTATTCTTCTTGCGCACTCTGATTCGCCTTGTCGCCTTCCGCCCGTACGATCATTATGGTTTCCAAGCTCTCTTACGATGGACGTGAACCGAGCGACATTCGACGACAAAGAGCTGATTGATTGCCCGACCGCCTGGAAAAGTTTTGTCGGTTCGACTTTCGAAAGAAAACTTTAAGTGGCGAAATGTCGTTTCAACGTTTGTTACTATAGATTACTTAGTTATTCTCGATTCTCAAATTGGCGCGAATGAATCACCTTAAAATCGGAAAATACGATGGAATTTAACGTTCATTATCAATACGGCAATTTAACAGAAGAAATAGAACAACTGTCGTAAAATCCAATTTCTAGGGGTGGTGTATGTTACGATTGAAATATCTACATATTTTTTATTCGTATTATTGCATCTGAATTTAATTATTCCCCAACAAATGAATTAATCGAGTATTTCGAATCTACGAAATCTCAATCGATCGTCTATTGTATCCGGATAATTATTTTTATTAACTACTCTCGGATCGATTCTCCCCGTTTCGTTTCAATCCCATCGGTTTTTATATCTGTCTATAGTCAATATCCTAACGTACTTAACGAACCGGGGGAGAGGAGTTCGCAGCTTCGATCCTTTTCACGGTCATTTCTCCAACCCCTCCCACCCCCGCACCTCAAGTACTCGGAGCGGAAAGATACGTAAGTCCGGATATTTCCGGTAAGTAGTGGGCAGCAACCCTAAATACTCTTTGGGATTTTCTCGAGTAAGACAAGTTACGGGGGTCGCGAGAGAGACCGGCCAATGTATGAGAGTGCGAGGAAAAAAGACACTTGTACGCGAAAATAGCGAAAGAAAAGAGAAAAGCGAAGCCGCAAGGGTGCGGAACCCAGTCAGGATTTACGCCCACTTTATTTCTCATCGGATGGGATGTGGGGGAAAAAAAACCAATGTGGTTGGCTGCGAAACGAACGGGAGTGAAAGCCGCTGTGAAAATCATGAAAGTACAGTTGCATTCAACGATCGTCAAGGGATATACGTGAACGTTCAGTCTCGTTGCCACTTTGTTCGACTCACAGTCAAGCCATAACCTTTGTTGAAAGTCGTTACCCGAGTCATCGGGGGTGTCGAAGGCAGCGAACATTAGAGAAGTAGACGGGGTGGAGGGAGCGAAAACTATTCCCCTGATTATTTCTCTAACGGCCTCAGAATTTAGCGATCGCTAAACTCACGCCGATAAAACTGAAGTATCCTTATCGCCGCCATTGCACAATGTACACGATAGGCTGTATATCTCACTGAAAAACGTTCCAATTCATCCAGACATCATCTTGACGAATAATTTATCGCAGAGCATCACTGAATATGCAATCAACGTTCGGGTCTCCTTTTCATTATCGATGTTCTCGTTAAATATGGACATACCGGAGTGGGATTAAGATTTCAGTCTCTTCAATCAGTTATGTATTATAAAATATTTTATCGTCGCGAGAAAACAGTCGGGGAAATGAATATTGCACAAGACTGTATTGTCCTCATTTTATCGTGGAAGCTGCGGTGCGGCGCGCCGTGCTGCGCTTTGCGGTGTAACAAATTTTTTTCGAACAATTCCAGACTTTGCTCTCGTTGGGATTTCGGGATTAACTGTGAGGTCATCAGGGCTTTCCCGTTGACTTACCCTGAGAAAGACCATTCCGTCCCTTTGTCGGGCTGTGTAACTCGTAGCTTCTACTCTACCCTGGTTTGCACCCCCGGATCCTTATAAATCATACTTCATCGCGGTTGGTTAGACTCCCGGCTGGATGCTTCGCGGACTGGAGACACCGTGTTTATGCGCCATTCCGCCTGTGGCGAACAAAATAATCGGTATCCTCTCTTCGACGAAACTTTGTTTCCATCTCCCCTTAAGCGTTCTTCTTCAGATACGTCTTTAACCTTTCGTTTCTCTACGATCGAACACTTGCCGATATCTACGAGTGGAAAAATCACCGAGTCTTTGACAAGTGTACGACTGGAACTTTTAATAAATCGCCATTATGCACATAACTTATGTTTTTTCAGAAAATGTTTGAAAAATGTTTCTACTCGTTGAAAGAAAAATTTTGCGAAACGGTTTAGTAAAAAATCATGTTTAATCTTAAGATTATCCCCGTAATCTTTAAAAAATTAACTCGATGCATAGTTTACAAATCGAAATTCGTATAATTTATTTTTATCGCCTATAATTGCCACAAATGACCGGCCAGTGAAATACCGATAATTGTATAGTAACAGTTAATTTGTGGCAAATTTTTAGCCCGATATCTCCCCAATTTACGGAGTTATCGTGTGAGTAGACTTTTTTGTAATTACCGAAGCCAAAGTATCGATTTGTCTTTCGAATAACTATCGCGAATGGACGCTCACACATGAATAAATTTTCAGATACTTCGCAATTGTTAATTAGCCTTTCTTCCATCGCGTGCTTTCGGAAAATCGACGGCGAGCAGAATTTTCCCGATAAAACCGCGATAAAATTCCTTTCTCCTATGGTGGTTGTACCTCTAAAGTTGGCGGGCGATAGTTATTCAATTTTGCATGCGCGTAACCCCTATCTCGACGCTCGACATTCTTCGACTTCCCCGACGAGTTTTACGATTTTTAAAAAATCGCAACGATATCGCCATTCGCGGTTTGCCCCGGGAGTTTATACAATATTTCCGATATTTCATTGCTGCTGGACCCGCTTGGGGCCGTTGGAGCGTACAGTCAACCCGATATCGGCCACCCAGAGTGTATGAATAATTTTCAACAGAGGCTTAACCCCCGGCGCGCTAGTGGTTACACACCAGGAGGATCGATAGATGAAATTGAATATTCTCGTTAAGAAAACATTTTCAGTATGGCTGGTGCTATAAGCTTCTCTACAATATGTTATATACCTATACTCAATATATTATCAACTAACGAACGATATAATTTAGCGCTACCGAATTGATCTCGACGGAAAATTATGGCGAAACTGAATGATCTTTTATTTTTAATTAAATATGCGGACACATTTGGAAAGTGTAAATTAAAATCCAATAGTCTCCAATTATCTTTTTAATGATCCACTTGATATTTTATTTTTTATCGGTATTTTTTCATACACATCTTTTAGAAGAACGTCTGCTATTGAATTCTGGAACCCAAGTATCATTAAGACGCCAAAAAACTAAACTTCAACCTTTGTAACCCACGGAGCGCAGTAAACGACTGGATTGTTACCGATTCAAATCTCATTTCTAATTTCGTTACAATACGACAGCAGACCACCGCACCGTGAATGCAATTATTGTGCGCGAATGAAAGTGTCGTTCAAGGGGATGAAAATTTCTGCACTGCTGTTGCTCGTCAATTTGAATATCTTAGCAAAATGTTGACGAGGCAAACAAACGATACAGAAGCGATCTAACCGCCCGGACATGATTGTGATTTTATTGTCAATAATGACTCAATCTTGAAAGTATAACGAATTATTCTTTGCAATTACTGAAAAAAAAAAAAAATACGTTGTGGAGATCGAATGTATACGGAATTGGGATGTAATACGAAGTTGCGCTAACCTGTGAGCCCTTAAATTGTAGTGAATTCCAATACTGAATTCTCACCCTCGTATAGGGCCTGCAGTAGATCTCCCGAGCTAAGGTTCTCGCCTGATCGAAAAGTTAGTGGGTAACCAATCATCAGGGAAGATGAGAGCCGGGAATTAAATCACTTGCTTCGCCGATGTAGGGTCGGTTTTTGTGGTATTAGTACGTAGGTAGTTCCAGGACCCAAACGCACGGTTACATGAACGAAGAAAAACGCGTCCCACTACCCTCATAGTTCTCTGATGGTCCTGCGTGGTCGTGATACTCTAGTTGAGAGATCGTTGCGGCGTTTGTCCTCCACGGGCCATTAAGGTCGCATTCGAGAAACTTCCGCCGCAGGGGACGCGCGAGGCTCGATGACGAGAATACGAGCAATGGGGGTAAGGGTGGGTTTTCGAGAGTTACGAAAGCCACAGCTGAGAGTTGTCGCGTTCGTATGACTATTCCGAATGGAAACGTCCACAATTTTTTTGATTTCAAAGTAGTTTAGAATTGCAGAATTCCAATACGATGTTTGTTCGGGCACTTTGGAACGGGCAGCCGGATGGATATCGGGCCGATATACAAATCGAATTGAGAATTTGAAAATTTGACTATTTATAGTTATGGCGAATTTGGTTTATTTCTCGACATTTCCATGCACATTGAATATTTATGTGTCAATATTTGATATTCGGGGTGAGAGAGACGAACAGATCAATAGACAAATAGACAAATAGACAAACAAATAAAATATACATAAGAATAAAATCCGAAGTGCTAAAATTGATTGTTGGATCGCAGAATTCAGCGAGCATCAGGAGAGTAAGTTTATTTTCGAAGTTTTTACGGACGCATTACCATATACGCGTACTGAAAAATCTCTGGATGTATAAACACGTAATGAATGAAGGTACCTACATAATGAAAGTCCTGACACGGTTGGACTGTCGACCACGTACCAACGGCCCTCGACAAGGCGTTCCAACTGCAGTCTCCTGGCAATCCAGGTTTTCTCTCGCAATGAGGAGCGCTACCTCGTTACAAGAAGTTTTTCGTTATTCGCAGCAACGCAACCCGGTCGTCGTCTTCAGCTCCGTCGAGGAGGAAACACGAGACGGGTGTACTCCCGACGTAGAATACTGCACTGTACTTTACTCGCCCGTTATGTGTCTCGGGTCACGCGTGTTAGCCGAGGATAATGCGGTGAGATAAAGCTGCCGTTGCTTCCACAGTACTATGTCACTCTTTCGTACTGCATTTTTTTTTTTTTTCTTTCTTTCTCGTAGGTTGTTCTTTTTTTTATTTTACGTTTCCTTGCCAGCCGTGTGTTTTACTCACTCGAGTTCAACGTGTGGTAGTAACGTGTGTTACGAACTGATGGAAGAAAGTGTCTCGTGAGTTTGCAGTGAAAGAGTAACCAAGTGACGAATGCACCGGCGACCCTCCCTATCCCAACTCCGTTGAACTTGCGTCTTGTAGTTTTGTCGGACAGAAGAATGATCTCTCGAGATTTCCATGCTTGGGCGCCCCTTTATGGCAAAAAATATAATATTATAATGTTGTATAATAACATGCTGTTGTATAATATTACATTAGCAGATGCTTATAAAGAAACACGAATAGAGATAACGGGGGAAAAAAAAGAGATGGAATTCCTAGAGCTAAGAACGCTCTATGCATTAACTGCACTGCGAGATCGTTAGCCAAATTGATAAGGCAATGCTATATATTTTTTTTTCATCGTTAACGAATGAAAGGATAAAAAATACCAATTCTACTTTATTTCAAAAGTCTTGAATCCGTTTTTTTTACTCGATATAACTGGGTAAGGGTACTTTATAGACCTTTTGGTTGCATAGCATGGATTTTCATCTCGTTACGCTATAACGTTAAGGAGGTTCGATGGTCGGTATCACCCGTAACGCCAATCTTGTATGATAAGGACTGTTGTTATGTTTCTTCCGCAAGCAAAGCCTCACTTTCGCTGCTACGATTTATAGTTGAATTTTTAAAAATCCAATTTGTTCCCTTGATGGGCTGCGTTCGCCTGCGTAGTTTCCCTCATCTGTGTCCAGTTAATTGAAACATAACACTCCCTTCAATGGAATTCATTTATGGTGCCCAGCGTCACGATCTATTCGACGGTAACGCCATCGAACGACTCAAATCACTTTCTACGCTTCGTTAACTCGATGGATAATTAAACGGTAAACCGCTCTCGAGCCACGAGTCGGTATGCTTCCCGTTACTGTGACGCACAGGGCGATTAAGAAATTTTTAATTGAAGCTAAACCTCTGTTTACGTTTTCGCGCAAAACTATATAACGTTTTAAATTGCAAGTCATCGCGATCCAAAGGCGGAGAAGGGCTTTATGCCGGTGAGGGTAGACGGGAAGGAGAGCGGAAGGAAGTGAAAAATAATTCTGAAGGGAAGCCGGGTGGGTGGACAAAGCGTCGCTGCACTCGTTGGCCCCTGCGAGACGAATGAAACGAAAGACTATTGGAAGAAATAGTTCTTCGAAGAAGTCGTAGAATAGAAAGACGCAGAAGGCTACTCGTTAAAATACAATTAAAGTTCCGGCCCGCTGAAAGTCGTACCACCACTGATTTATGGATGACCGGTACCCGTGCAGAAAGGGTATAATAATGGTTTCGTTACTTTAAGTTAATAGTTTTTCTACCCAGAATTTAATATTATTCACCTTCACCGCCTGGAAAATTTCACTTTTCGTCGTATATTCTACTGCCACTACCGGGAATTGATGCAAAAAAATCTACGGCATGCCGCATTATGGTTATAACAGTTTCTTTTCGTTTGGTTAATCCTTCGGTATCTCATCGTGAGTTCTCCCGAAGTCAGCAGTAACAGCAGCACTCTGCTTCATCCGCGGCCTCTTAGTCCTCATTCGGTAACTCGTAAGCCGTTTCCCTTCTTCCGCGCTTTTTCCACTTTCACCTCTTTCGCTTTTCTACTACATCCGGAAATACGAAATAAATCGTGTATATTCGCGATATAAAAAACGGAGAAACGTTGAACGAAATCACACTTCATGAATATTCGCGGTGAATAAAAAAATATAGATGATATAAAATAACACATTTTTGGGACCTAAAAAATGTTGAATTACACAGCTTTTCGTTTCACATATTAATTACACTCTATTCGAACGGATATTTTTTGAAACTGATAGCTTCTGTGATCTAAACGACAGACCAATTTTTTATCTCTTTATATTTTTCAATTTCTATGCAACACGATACACGGGTTTCACATTTATGAAAGTGATCGGAATTAATAGAGTAAATAATTTTTTTATGACTTGTAATTATAAAAAAAGGGGTGAAAAAAATGCATCCGTCGCGCCAAGCTAAATTGGAGCTCTCTTTTATACATTTTTCACACTGTTATTCGTTTCATCTTGCTTTGTGCGAAGCGAAACCGTCTGCACAGACGATAAAGCGATTGTAATACAGTTCTTCAATTATATCACAACGGACACTTTGTTGGACAACAACGGAGGAGTGAGAATGAAATAAAGTTGCAAAGTGTAGTATACACTTGAAAGCGTTTGATCCACACTGATCTCTCTCGCGCTCTTCTCCCGTCGTACAATCTACGCGAATAATTTTAATCCTTCGATATTCGACTCATGCGACTCTCATTTTTTTTTTTTTTTCAACCCCTCCACGATTCGCTGTTCACCCGTATGCGCTATAGCTGCAATGATTCTCATGCGAAGGTGGCGAGGTTTTAATTACAATGCAATTTTCTTTGCGGTACCGGGGAATCGGGAGGGAAAGGGGGGCCCTTTGAAATGCTGTTAGGGGCTTCTACACTCGAATACACGAAGCAATCGGGGCTCCTCGAGCCTTCGAAGCTCGGCCTTGATTCCAACCACCATCGCCATAGTCTCAACCACCCCATGCGCCTTGCAACGTCGTTTTGATCCGTGAAGATTAAAGGGCTGGCGCACGCGTCCGTGCTCACCCTTTACGAACCGCCAACTTTTGCGGACCAAGTGCGTAAATATCCCGAAGGAACTTACCACACGCGCGTCAATGGGGCTGTTCTATTTCTGAGTCCCGGGGCTCGAGATGCTTGCAACATTGAGAAATTCTTTTGAACAAGCGGTAAAAAAATGGCTAAAAATTTGAGAGCATTGACCCTCGACGCATGGATTTAAAATTTATCTTAGGATCCCTGATCCGATACTTGCATCAACGGCGAAACGGTTAAATCACCAGGAAAAATCATTCACATTTTTTTCACGTTGGAATAGTCAAGAAATTTCAAAATTTACATATTCGTCGTATTTTCGCAAAAAAAGGATTTTTAAACTTTAAACGCTTCGTATGATTTCGAACACCAGATAAAGATTGTAAGTTGTTAATCAGTTTTCGGTGCGAAAGGGCTTTTGTTGCGAAAAAAAAATCGTGACGGATAAGGTCGAGAAAAGTCAAGAGTCGCTGCCAGCTCTGCTGGAAGCAATGATAGAAGCTAAGAGATGCTGGATGCTGTGTGTCTTTTCTCTATACTATTCTAGCGCTAGTTTGACCGAGAGAAAGAGGGACGCGGCAAGAACTATAATGGATTATCATGGGGTATGAGTGAGGGATTGCTCCCGGCAGAAGCGATAGATCGGTAATCGAATACTGCTGGCTGGGGTTAAAATCCATCAAGTCTCGTTTCTTCCCCCCCCCCCCCCCCCCCCCGTTGCTCACGATATATAGCCCAGCAGCATCGCGTTCGTTTCCTTCTGGTGCCTTTTTCTTATTCTTCTTCACCGTCACTTCCCTCACGGAATCGTTACATTTTTTGCTTATATCTTTGCAAACAGCATAAGAGAAGCTGTATAGAGAGATGGTTGAGTGTTCGGATGGAAGAAGAGTCGGTGTAAATGGAAGCTGAGTGTGTAAGACGGACAGCTGGTATCGATGGGGGCAAACTGTACAAGAAGTACGATAACCGACACTCGGGATATAGCCACACGAAGATCTCTGCTTGGACTTTACAGTTCTTTTCATTCTTTTCTCGGTCTCCTTGGTTTTTTTTTTTTTTTTTTTTTTTTCCGATACGATTTCTCCGCGACCCCTCTCCATGCTCGAGTCTAATACCTACTTTTCTTCGGAAAAACTTTGCTCCGGTTTGGTCACGACGACGTCGACGGAAACGATTGGTGACGCGAGTTTTCCACGTTCTTTCCAGGCACAGGCAGAGAACTCGAGATTGTCGGGTAATTTCTTTGCCACCGTTAACCGTCGTGCTCGATAAATCATGCTCCGTGATCCCAGCGTTTCGGGCGTCCGTGATTCGATGGAACGACTTTTTTCATTGCTCCTCGATAACGACACGAAGCGACGACTCTCTTTCATGTTTTTTTTCCCTAGCAGTTCGAATGTCTAAAATGCATTTTTTATCAAATCTTTGTGACTTCTTTAATATTAACGTTGTTATTCCATAATATCGTTTATTATTAATCTCATTGAGCCTTAATCTAGAGTTTTCAAAACTGATTTATTTTTACATATTCATAAGGAAAAAAAATGGTGCCTTGCAGAGAAAAGCCTGAGTACGTTGAAAAATATAAACTGTCTACTAATTTATCTTTTTAATTAGATAAAAAAATTAAATTCATAAATTGAGTCGTAATTAATTAAAACGATTGCTTTAATAGATTTTATTTTACACATTTGGCAGTTTTTTAAATCGACGTGTTTTTTCGTATTATTAAAAATACTTGCGTGCTACAATAACCACTTCGTCGGCCAAAGATTCACTAATCGATATCCACCATTTTTTATCACAATTGCAAGCAGACTTTTAAAAATTGAGATCCGTGGACTCCTTGCTTGCGTGGAAATGCTTGCGTCGAGATAAAATGTAACGGGACGATGTCGAAAGCGCAAAACTGGCGGCAATCAGAAAAGAGGAAAAAAAAATAGTGACATTCCCCATCATTCACTGAATCGCGTTCCACGATACAACGCACTTCCCGGGGCTTTCAATCCTGGCGCGTTTGCTATTATCCAAGATCAGGATGAGTCCCATGTGTGCCGAGTAAGGGTAGGAGCGTCAGAAAGGAGCGCATAACCGCGCGAGAGTGAGAACGTAATCGTGCACCAGGTGTCTCCGTGACGTTGCCTAACGAAGGCCAAGCCAGCGGCTTTCTATCTTTCTCTCGTCTCTCTCGTCATCGTCGTCGTCGTCGTCGCGAGGGCGTTCGTCGACCCCTCTGCTACTGGCTCGAGCGTCGTCGTTGCTGCTTACTCTATTCGACTCCTCTTCTTCACATCTCGTCTCTTCACGGGCTCCGGCGAGAATCTCTTAACGAGCATTGAGCAACTTTGACGTTCTACGCGTGTAAAACGGACTTTTTTTTCTCTCTTTTTTTTTTTTTTGCTTGTTAGATTGTTTGCTCCCAGTCGGTGCCGGACGAAAGAAAACGACTGCGATGCTTCACGAGAATACGACGAAGAGAAACAAGTGGCAGACTGTAGCGGAAAAATCGACATGGAATACAAGTGCGACGAGAGGGAAACGAAATACCGGTCGGCTATTCGGATTTTTAAGGGCGAACCCCGCTTGTCCACACAAATTGTCCCTTATCCCTCTTCGATCGCCTCTTTCGATAACATTGTAACGATTCCTTTTGTTTTCTCTCGTATCTCTAGTCTTTTTCTTCACTTTTTTTTCCTAGAAAGCCTTTGCTCGGTCAGAGTTCGCCGAGTTTTTTCTTGAGATGAGTCGTAAAGCAATGAAGGAAAAATCCCCAAAATCTCGTTTCTTTCGGTTTGTTTTCCATTTGCTCTTGATTTTCCGAAAAAAAAAAAAGAAAAAACGTGACAAGACTTTGGATATCAAATAATTACGCATTTATGAAGGAACTTTCTCATTATTAATTTATTATTTTCACGCGGCAATGGAAGTTTTAATGGAAATACGGCGGATATTGGAATTAAAATTGTTTTTTCATCGGCTGACCTCAATTCCCAACGATGAGCTTTAAAGTACGCAAATTTTAACGACGAGATATCTCGGTATTCGGGGTGGCATTGCGCTGATCGATATCCGATTTTCGGCTTCAAGTACAGCAATAACAATATTCAATATCCGCAGCTATTCCGATCCCCGAGTGGTTCGTTAATTCTGATTATTCGTCAATGACCACTTGGAAAGCTTTTCCTACTCTGATCTATATCTCGTCTTCCGGGCTTTGCGTCCCAAGTTTCCACCTGATTCCATTACCACCTGGCAGATGTTTTAACGAAGCCGTCGTTGGCGTTGCTCCGAGAGAGTCAACGGCTGTGTGGACGAACCGCACAAAGAGTGGCGGTCGGGGCGCCCAACGTTACAAATCCCTCAACCAAACAAGTTGCTGAAACGGCGAATCTGCTGCCTGGCAAAGTTGCCATTTGCCATTGAAATCCAAGCTGCCATTAGACAACGGTTGAGCTTAAATCCCCGAGCATTGCGAGCGGCACAGCATTTGCCCAACGGATTGTCGTCTTATCCTTGCCAGAAGCTTTTCCATTTCTCTTCACTTCGTCATTCCACATTTCTCTCCTGCCGGGATCCAACGCGTCGGCGTCTCCGATGTAGAGCTTGTTATTTCATGCCTCATTCCAGCTCGCGCGAGAGACACGCGACGATTCGCCGGTTCGTTGTCCGGTAACGTCGTGTGTTTCGCTTCTAGCTATAGAAACGCAGAATCCACCCGGAACATTGGCTGACCCCACCTCGCTGTCCTGTTCTCTTGTCTCCTATGGTTCTCCGATTGCCTTTGGCCGTTCCAAGATCAACAAGCCAAAAACATTCGCGCCCAGAGATAAGAGCGTCCTTCGGGAACCCGCCAAGGATAACAGAGAGGGTTTTAAAAGGTTCGTGACCCTCTCGACTTCCCGACGTTCGCGAAATGTTCATAGAGAGCTTCAGCCAGCAAAATATCGAAGAGGACCGTAAAGATGACGAACAGCATCCGTAAACCGCGTTCTTCTGTATTCTATGAACGCCAATGGACGGGGATCAGACGGAGATCTTCGGCTTTCGCGTGGTACGAGTTAAAAATTGATAGAAAATAAGATAATCCGTTACAGCGAAGCGACAAGGGCAAAAAACGATTGACGAATTCGAAATCTCTCGGAGACTGGTCCGTGAAATTTCACCGGTAAGCACACCGACGTGGAGGAGGCTGAGTAAAGAAACTAAAGCTAACTAAAGTCCACGTTAATTAATTGTCAATGGATTACGGAGACTCAATTATTTTGAACGACAAAAAGACGAAACGAAGGGGAATGAGAGAGGATGGGATGAGTTTAAAAGTAGACTGGAAGAAAATCCTTGCACGGTTTATCGTGCAACGCTAAAGTCCGGCCGAGAAAGCCAGTGAACACAGGTATAGAGGTATAGAGGGCTCGACGCGGAAGGGAGTGGAAAAGGTGTTCAGGAAATTGAAGATCAACTCCAGGGAGTGCCTTGGCGTCGCGAAAATCGCATTGCTCGCACAAGTAGAAAAAGATGGTATTGATCAGACCTTTCCTATTTTTGATTGTCTTTTTTTTTGTTGTTATACTATTCTTGTCCAAAGTTCTCTCTATCTTTGTGTGCGGCTTTCGCGAGGTGCACCGAGAATTCACGGTGTTCTTATATGGCTTAAAGGAACCGAGCACCCGAGTTTCCTACTCTTTTTATTGCTGTACAGAGCTTCTCTATCTCGCAATATTGCACCGTGAAAGAGCTTTCCAATTTACGAACTTGTTGGATATTCAATTACTCTCATGAAACGTTATCAACGATTAATGAGATAGTTGAGAGGCAAAAGGACGAATGTACCAGAGATGCGGAGTATACGAGAGGACACAGACGAAAAATCAACGTTTTATGATGAAAGAAGAATGAACTCGACAATTATGTAACAGTCTTCTTTATTCAAATTGTCAATTTCTTCGTTCGCCTCTCGAGCATTGGATGCTAACCTCGTGGAAGAAGCTCAATGAACATTCCATTATTTTTACTATTGAACGTATATCCTCGAGAAGGTCTTATTATTCCTTTCGGATTATTTGATAATATTTGTTCTTTTACTCTTCATTTCTTGGCACTGCTAACTTCTTCTTTATTACAGTTCCGCGCTCGACGGCGATCGATCAAAGTTTCTTATTTATTAAATTGTGTCTGTAAACAACTTTCATAAAATGTGAACCTCCGGCTTCGAGTCATAGAGGAAACTATGACTGTGTGTTTTCACAAAAAAAAAAAAATTGTGTAGTTTAAGAGTAAATGACTGAATTTTTTTCTCAAAAGCTATATGTATTCAGAATCTCGCATTAAAAAATTGTCAAGAAATATGGAAATAAAATACAAATGTGCAAAAAAAAAAACAAGTTACTCTTTTGGGTTTTTTTTTTTTTTTTCAAGATCTGTTACTAATTTTTTTTCGTAAGATTCTCAAAATATGTACGTTTCAGCAAAAAAAAAGAATTTTATTATGTCCTATACCTTTCGAGGAAAATAATCTAATATCGGCTTTCGAATCGCAACATAGAGATGTACCCTTTAAAACCTTTGGAATTACAATGTGGAACAGGCCTCCCGATAGCTAACTTTATTTTTCTGTGTAAAACAACGTGAAAACCCGTGATTGCGATGACTATAACATGCTGATAACATTGATTAATTTGCAGTCTGTTTTGACTTACCACGGTGAGTGAATTGACTTCCAACTCGAATATCAACCACTCGTATCGCAGACCCCAAACGCAGGTCCAATGGGGGTTCCAACCCCGGAAGTAGTTAATTAATCTCTTGTAATTTTCGATGCCAAAAAAAAAATAAACAAGATTAAAATGGGGGAGCATCGAAGGGTGTCCCTATCGATAAATCCCAAGCGTCACAACGACTCGAAACTGAAGGCCTTTGGCACTGAGCTTTAAAAATAAAAATCACCACTTCTGCAAGATTTTCCACCGCGGGTCCTTTGGTTGACAATCCATGGCGAATATCTCCCGTTACAAACATTGAAAAAGATCGATTTTGGATAACTTTGAACCACAAAATAGTATACCGTTGTCGTATAGTTTGGAATACCTTAAACAGCGCAGTAATATATTCTTATAAATCTACAAGAACGTATTCTATTTCTTTCATTCTACAACATTTTTTGTCGAAGTTGGTTCCGCATCCACCTGAATTACACCGGAGAGGGAGGATTACGCTGAGAGTTCTTTTTCATGGCGTTTCTTCCTTCTCTTGGCGCGCCGTTTCTCCATCTTTCCACCCACTCATCCGTGGCATGAGAATTTTCCTTTGGTCGTCTTTTTTTCTTTTCCTTCTTTTTTTTTTTTCTTATTATTATGTTCACCCTTTGTAAAGATTTTTCTACTTTCGCATTTCAATCTGTAAATCCTTCTGTGCGTATATCTTTTTCGTTGCCTGGTCGTGGCGCAGGGGGAGGAGTGCGATGACGCAAAAGTCGCGTTGTCGCGCGATGATTATTCAGAGTGATCGAGGGCGTTCCCCGACCGGGAACACACTCAACCGTAAGAGATTGCTCGGTCGCCGTCGATGTTTCTCCTCCGTACGAGAATACCTACGGTGATGTCAACGCATTGCCATCTTCTACTTCTCGTTGCTATTCGACAACTTCGCCCGAATTTCCATCAACTTCGGCTTCTCATGTGGGAGAATAAGAGGAAAATGGAACACATCTAAGACGTTTTTACGTTATGGTGGAAAGCAAATACTTGTATTTCTGGGGGAACAAAAACAAGCAAAAACAGAAAACCGAGAGATGGCAAGGAAAGTTTTAATTAACAATAGTAGACGTGCCATTCTGTTCAATTATCCCAAAACCAGCATAAATAACAGGGGAAGATGGGGCAAAATGAACCGCTTCAGCAATTCCATAATTTTTCCACATTTTTCACGGCTTTCATGGCTTTCGTTCATTTTTCCCCAAAATGCGGGTTGTGTTCAACTACACCATTTTCCTCCGTTGGTCCATTTTTTCCCATCTTCCCCTTTGCGAAATTCACTAAATTCTTTATAATTCGCTCCAAAAAAAAAAACACGATCGTGTGCTCAGAAAAAAACTACATTTGTCGACCTCAACATTAAAATATTTGTGATTTTTTTTCCCCGGCAAGCATAATCCCTTTAAAATCGAGGAAATCGATGAAATCGCGACTCTGCTGTATTTGGAATTCGAGTATATTTAATCGAAGGCGCTTTCTATTCGGTCGAAGTATAATAGTCCCCGGGGAATAGTCCCCATAGGTTATAATCCAATTCGTGTGGTCGCATTGAGGTAGGTTAGTCGACGTGAGTGTCGTCGTATAAGCCCGAGAGCAACGACGCCGATAGAAAGTGAGTGAACGAAAGGGAGGCGGGCCTGTAACCCCAAGGGGAAAATGACAAACCCGGTTACGTTATCGTTGAAGCGCGTAGGCGATATACTGCGCTTGCCCAGCCACGATTTCTCTTCGACATCGTTTTACTCATAGTTCGCACGCAATAAAATCCCATCCATGCCCTCTGTGTCTATCGAGACCCGGTCATTTGCGTTCCTTTTATTTTTTAACTAAATCGCAAGAAGAAGAAAAAAAAAAAACAAAAAAAATTCAGTTGCAACCCGTTTGAAATTACAGAGTCCTCGTTATTTTCAATATTAGTAACTCTCGCTGCCCCGCGGCTTGTGCGGCATAAAGCGAGGAGTTTGCCAAACGGAAACTTCGTTATTGCCAGTTGAGCCTCTATTTTGTCGTGTTTGCTCGCCCGCTTACAAAACTTTGTTGTTGCCGCACGCGTTTGTTACGACCGCGTATTGGACGGGTACGGGGCACGCGGGGGGTGGAGCACTTTCCTCGTTTCGTTCTTTCTCACTTGGTAGGTTGTACAATTGGTTGTTTCACCCCGCGTTCAACTATATCCGCGCCGCTACCTCTTTCGTTTCCGCTACGTGCCGGTCTCGATTCTCTCGTACACTTTCTCACCCTCTTTCGCTTCCGACTCCGTAACAGTTTTAGCGCGGCACACAAACGTGTTAAGGGAGGAACGGTAAAATTAATAATTCGCAAATTGCCGGTAAGCGTTCCTCGTGTCGTTGCTTCTCATAGTACTATATTTCTTCTCTTTCCATTTGTGTTAGTCTGCGCCTGTAGTGCCTTCTATGGTCCTCTTTCTCGCTTTGCCGTGTCCTCTCCCGCGCATTAGAGTCTCTTGAATCTTGTAACTCCACTTTACTCCTGGTGCCGGCGAACACCGCCAGCGAGATTCCGACTCGGGCAATTAAGTGACGGTAGTGGGTCTTTGAGCTCTGCGTGTATACCACCGTGAATATAGTACTAAACTACTGTACTGTACGTACGCGGCAGCGTTATCGCGATTCCTTGTACGCTAACGGCGCTATGCACCATTTTTTATCCAATTATGTATGCTCGCCCTCTCAATGGCCACCCCTTTTCGTCGATTAAATCGTCTTTCGATATACTCCACTTACACCGTATACGTTCAGCAGCGCGCTACTGGGCTCCGGGCTGTTGTGTGAAATTCGATCTTATGTCACACGCGAGGCGTAGCAATATTGCTATAGATACCACATATTTTATACTAAAGACGATAATACAGCAGCCAACAGTAAAATTTACAAGAGAAGACATTTCCGAAAAAGAAATAAAAATCATTTTATTTTAATAAAAGAATAAATAAACAATAATAATGATCATTGTATCAATACTGAAAACGTGATTTTGTCTGGTGACTTAGAAAATTTCGGCAAACGTTGAGAGAGAAAAAAAGAAAATCAAAGCAAAAATGTATAACAGTATTTTTTGAATGCTCTCTTTCGCATTCTGCGGAATCCAAAAGAGCGAAAAATGAACGAGCGAAAGGATTTCTTTCATCGAGAACCGACATTGGAAACACTTCAGGTGTAAAGCGGTCGAATCCAAACGCGTATCGCACTCGGCGCGAACAGCGAACTTTCTTAACCCTCCGGTAATTACGTCGAGCACTCAGTTGGTCTTTGTCGCTATACGCCCCGTGACCCCGAGGGCTTCGTATGATCATTACAGGCGTAGACTAACGTGCGGTCGTAACCTGAGAGTCTCCCATGAAACGTGAATGCCCCGAATACGAATATTTATAGAATTTATAATTTAACTCGGTCAGCCGAACGTTAACTACGTGACAATCCGAGGGAATTCAATCTCTCTAATATTGTCAAATTCTCCAAATTGAGAGGCGGGAAGAACAAACCATTCGTTTATTATACGACATGCGTCAATTATTAACTCGGCCGTCGGGTCTAACGAGAATTCATGCGAGCCATTGGCGTCAATACATTTCATGCACATCACAGCGGAGAAAAATATGTTTTACAGATTAATCCCGGACTGCGCAAAATTCACGGAAACAAGCGTAAAATAGTCGGTGAAAAAAAAAAAAAAAAAAAAAAAAACCAATTAAAACGGGTGGTTTAATCGTACAGAGTGTACTCGTACAACACGCAATATAACACTGCAACTACGTGATAATTGGCGAAAGTTTCAATCTCGTTAATTTTTTGTTTTTTTTTTTCTCTCAACGCTCGGTAATCGACAAACTGGTCCTGAAAATCGATCGTTATTATATCGTAAGCGTGAAAGGACCGAACGAGGAGTCAGGGTGGCCTACGGCCGTCGGTTATATTCGAACTCTCACCTGATGCTTAACAAAATATATGGTCGCTCCCGGGTTTCCCTTCCTCATTATTTTATAGGTGCGAGTGCAAGTGAGGGGAAGGAAAACAGAAAAAATAAATAAAACCGAGGATAAGTTGTGAACGAGAAACTCGAGACGCGGGGGTCTGCACTGCCGCGTGAGAGCAACAACGATGCAGAGTGTGGCGCGAGAGACGTACGGCAAAAATTTTCTCTTCAATTATTCTCGATAATGTAGCCAGCGCGCCGAACGCGCCCTGCAACAACTTCTCGTTTTGAGAGCGCAGAAAGTTACGTTGAGTCGTATGCTCACCGTACTTAATGTCTATATTCGGCGGGGGTATTCGAGACACGTGTTCGAGACGCATTTGGGAAATATGTATTTCGTTTATCCTTCGTCAAGTCTCATAGTGTACCGTGCAAAAATTAATTGGACAACCCGAATGAAATTTTACTCCTATTTATCTAAAAAAAAAAAAAAAAAAAAAAATTAAGGTATCAATGTCGGTTTTAATTTCAAAAGAAATTAAATTTCTTCATTTTAGTTTCGTAAAACGATAAAACCGCGAATTGGGTATAACAGACGAAGTTTCTTCATTCTATCGCGAAACAGAGATTCTTCATTGTTCCGGTGTTTTCAACAAGATAGGATTTTAACGTTCCCCAACGACTCGAGAATTACTGTCTTCGACTAGTTCTTCATTTCGCGATGAGAAAAGGGATAAAGATATATAGATACAGACTCTTTCGCTTCCCGTTCTTGCTTCGAAAGGAGGATATAACCGCTGGGGGAGTTGGAGCGAAATACGGCGAGAGAGAGAGAGAGGTTCCGCGCACGGTGGAGAATAATACACCAGGGGTTTGCGGACTGCAAGTTACCTCCGGGCACCTTTTCAACATGTTAATTGTATATTTGAGGTGAGGTGATAAACAAGGTCTCAGCACCGCCAGCAGCCTCTGCTACTACTGATACTAGATGCTGCTGCATGCTGCTGCTAGGCATCTACTGCTTCTGCACTGTGCTTCGGAGTCTTCATTACCGTCTGTAATACATAACCACAAGAAGCCCCCGGGGGCATTCTTGGCCTCTTGGCTCCTCCTGAAGAGGAAGTTATGGGGCATGATATAGGCATACAATATACCCAGTGACTCTGCGAAATCTTTGCGGATAGTAATATGCATGTGCAATACGATAGTTGGCTTATGCTATAAACGCCGATTTTTCTGCACTATATAATAAATATACTTCGTTAAGTCCTTAACTCGGCGTACTCGGGATTCTAGTTCTCGAAAAGATCCACAATCGTTAATTATTTTTCACTGTTCGCAAAACCTCCTCTATGATAAAATCTAATGATCAATTATGATTTTTTCGAAGAGGAAGTTCCGTGATCGGTGCGAAATTATGAGGAAGCAATGTGTGAGATTTTCATTTTTCTAATATACGATCCGTATTATTTCTATTTGTATAGAAAATTTGAACTCATCGTCTGATCTGCAAATCTGCAATGAATCTGCAAAAATGAACATTTTAAACGTTTTCTCTACGGAGCAGCAATAACTATTCGCTTAAGAGGTTCGGAGAAAAGCCAGTTGAGTTAACAAATGCTGCGACTCATTTTAGATCGCAGACTCGTTTCTAGAGTAAGTGCAGTAAACCTAAACCTGCGGTCTGCGGTCGGAGAAAGCCTAACGATTTTTTCCTTTGCCACGCCATCGCTACTCGATCTCAAATGAGATCGAAGGAGATACCGAAGAAGATAAAGAGTAAAGAGAAGAGAGAATGATCCTACAGTGGCATCGAAGGCAATGCGGTGCAGCGGTGAGTTATGTCGGGGGAATCAGAAACTCTTGGGATTTCGAAGGCAGTGAGAAGAGATCCGAGGAGGCTTTTCTTACTCTTTTCTGTATAACACGTACGTTCACGTTATAATTCCTTCGCTTACCGGTATGAAAAGTGAGAAAGGTAAGAGACTCGGTACGTCTCACGTCGTCACGTCGGTTCCGTGGCTCAGAAGCGTCTTTGTGGGTATATAACGGTCGTTCCAGGAGCACCGAGCGGCAGGTCGAATGCGCCGCGCGATGCATCGTGAAAGCCATTCGGGTATCATAAATCGGTTAGCCCCCGGGTACCCGAGGTGTGAACCGGTTCCCAACCGCGCGCGTTTTTTTTTTTTTTCTTCCGAGACGCGGCGCATCAGTTTCTGTACGGTCTCTCCTCCTCTTTACACCCTCCGTTTTACTCGATATTTCTTTCTCCGTTCGCTCGTTCTTTTTCTGGCAGAGTTCTTCGCGGCTGGGGTAACGCCATTCGCCATTCTTGGGGGAACATAGCCCCCGTCGTCGACGCGAAGACGACCCGTCGAGCCTCTTCGCGAGATCCGCGTCTCACGTTCCTCATCCATTCCTTCCTCGTCTTCTTCTCCAGCCTTTCGGAACTCAAGTATCCTCCTTCTGTAGGCCCTTCTCAAGGTACAACGCTGGTAGATTTCTTTCCGGCGTGGGCCGCCCGCTACGACAGGGATTTCTTCTCAATTGTCGAAGCAAAACGTACGACGGCACTTTATTCCACGCTGGATAGCGAACACGAACGTAAGAAAAAGACAAATAAAAATCTGTACGAAGCAAAAGAATCGACGAACGATACGCCCTCACGTTGTCAGTTTTGTATTTATCACCATCGCGAAGCTTTTTGTTTCGCGCTGCACGCTAAATACCTCGGGGCCTCCGGTGGAACGCTCGGGAATGAGATATTCACCGATTTATAGCCTCGAGCTTCTTCTCGAGTACTTCGCAGAGTTTTTGTTTCTCTTGTCTCCTCTTCTTGTGTTTGTACTTTGTCCGGAACATTCGCTTCATGTTGTTATACTTCTTCTTCGAGTTATTCTTCTTCTGCTTCTTCAGCAAAGTCGAGGATTTCGATCTTTGTGAACATTGTTTTACCTACTGGTGTTTTACGTCCATTTTCCTTCTTATTGTATCGGAATTCTACTGCTTCCTAACCGAACACCTAATCTCAGCGGGGAACACAACGTTACGAAGGTTTTATGGCAGATATTTTAATTCCTCGTCTCCACTCTGCGCAACGAGATCTTTCGCTTTCTCGCTTACGCCGTTCTTGTCGAACCCTTTGTGCCTCGTCGACGTATCTCGAGTACTGTCCTTTGTAGTTATCGATTAGCAGACACGCGGAAACACGATTCTTTCAGACGATTCGTCAAGTACAGCTCCGCGCGAAAGAACTCGTAATTCTTGTTAAGTTTGGAGACAAATGAGGTTTTTTTAAATGATAGGACTCGGCAAGCCACGCGAGATTCAGGACTTTTTGTGAATAATAAAAACTAAAAATACTGTTTAATATTGCAAATAATAACAAATTTTTTGTATGATAAATAAAATAAGTTTTATAGCTTCGATCATGAGATTCATATCGAAAGATCGCGAAGCATAAAAACGGAAAAGGTAACGATAGCAAAAAAGTTCAAAATTGAATTTAAAAAATTCGATATTAAACGAATGAAAACATTGGATTCGATCAAAAGTGTTTAATATTAAAATGGAATGAAAAAAAAAAAAACGGATAAAATGACCATTTCAGACTCAATGTCACAGTGAATTCGATTTTCTTTAAAATTGTGAAAGAAAAGGAAATTGAAAAATCACAAGAATATAAAGAAGCGTTTTGATTTTTGTTTCAGATAAACATGGAGGCAGTAACATCGACCGACTACAACTCGGAGAATCTAAGTCGCAATTTTAATCAGGTCGGTTTTAACACTTACAATTATTCGCAATTCGAGGAAAAATACAAGCCGCGACAGAGTATAAAGTACGGCGACGAGTACCAGGAGTACGGTAGGAATTCTGTGAAAAATCCAACGAATTCACGTGTATCATCGCGTCACACGGCGGAGCCGGTAGCCGATAAGAGCGCGAGGAGTCATTCGCAGCCCGAGAGACAGCATCATTCGTCGCACGAAACTCGATCGAAATCTCAGGATTCACGGGAATTGACGTTTTATCAAATCGATCCGCCATTGAAACACGAGAATCGTCATGGCAAGTGTCATCGTTTGTCAGTCGACAAGGCTCTCGCGAAGGGAAAAGAATTGACTTTTTACGAGATCGACGGTCCTCCGAATTGCGGGGACAAATCAAAAGAGCCGAAAGTTAATAACGGTGCTGATAAAAGCGAAAAAAAAGAAAAGATCGGTGCTACGATTCATTCGAAGCACAATCACGGAAAGCAAACGCATCAGGAACAAAAGGCGAACGGATGCGCGACTCATCAATTGAACAGATCGCAGTCAGATCTGACGGAGAATTTTCACAGGCCGCAGTGCGCTCCGTACGTGGAACCGCCTAAATATCGACAATTCGACAGACCACCGAGGTATCAGGAGGATCCGCCGAAGGCTGAACCTCCGCCAAAATATCATCCGGATCCTCCGAAATATTCCGAAGTAACAAACCGGCGACAAGAAGACCAGAAACGAAGTCAGGTAAGTTAATTTCCGTTTTACAATAATTCCGGTGGATATCGACGGGTCAAAATAATATCTTTATTGGGTCGTAGACCTTAATTCGCTTTTAATTGCTTTTCTCCGATTCCGCGATGCTATAAACTGTTTTTATTTTTTCGTTTACTCTTTTACAATAATTTTAGCCACCGCGGCCTCCGGCGATTGCAGGCGAATAACGGACATTTCATATTTTCCTTTATGATAAAGAAAATCGTATGAAAAATTAGTCACGATTCATGATTCACGTGTTCTGATCGTGAATAATGACATTTTATCGTGAATTGATACAAATTGCAGTTTTTTGTTTTTTAGATTTTGTTAAAAATATTACATCGAAAAAAACATGAACTTTGTGAATTTTGCACTTGGAGATTTTTTTCTGCTGTCAGAATATTCTGACAAGTAATCAGACATGGGAAATTTTTGGACGATTTTTTTACCGGAAAAAAAAACGCGTTTGTTTGCTATCGATGTACTCCTTTTTCCGTTAAAATTGAACACTAACCGTCGACCGTCTTTAACCGTCGTTAACACAATGGACTCGTCCCGAAAGATTTCGATGAAATATCGATCACTGCATTACAAGTTTTTTCAAGAGGGGAATTCATTCATTAATTTGTCGGCTTTTCACTTTATCACGTTTCTTATCATAAAAGCGCCTTCATTTACGAACATTAACTAGTAACTCGTACTCTGTTTATTTATAAACGTTCGCGATAGCCGCCGCCATTTTTTTCTTCTCCCGTGCATGCAACGCGCCGGCCGCCATTTTGGTTATTTATCGAAAACAAAAAAAAAGACCGTTAAAATAAAACACAGCTACACGTAAAACAAGTTACATTGAACAATGGGGTACGTTATCATTGACAGGACGAGAAGAGCAGACGACAAGCGGGGGGAAGTAGAAATGGCGTTGGTGTCGGCGCGGGAGCTCACGGTACGGAGGCGCCCGCTAATCTCGTCAGTGTCCCGCCGACCGCGCGAGAAGCAACACGGGGTGGCGTTACGGCGCGTCAGCGTCAGACGCATAAGCAAACGATCGTTGATACACGCGCGCGAATCTCCGATGAGCATAACGACGACGACGTCGAGACGTTGAAATATTCGGAAAACAATTCGAAAGTAAACGCGATTAATTATCAGACAAACAGTGGCAATCGTGGCATAGGAAACAATGGTGTCGTCAACAGTTACGGTAGTGCGGGTGTCATATTGGGTGTTACACTCGGCGGTGTGATTTGTCCGGAGGTGAACAGTTGTGTCGGTGATTTCAAGTTCAAGACCGCGGTAGACTCGTTGTTGCGTACCGGCGATGCGACGAACCCTCGCGGGAACGATAAATCTTTGCTAAAGTTCGAAAAAACAAAGGGGATCGGTGTCGCTAACGAAGTAGTCGCGAGCGGCAAATTCGTCGATAAAATGAAGTCCGTACAGGAGGCTATAGTTTACAAGCATCACGAGGCACCGACTAAAGCGAATAACAAGGCTCTCGTCCACGAGCCAACGATAAGTCACGTGGGTTACAAAGTCGAGAATCTCAAGTATTACGGTGAACTGAAGGGTTACGATTTCAAGTCTTACGGCACCATAGACAAACCGGCTATATCGACGGCTCACGAGAAGTCCCATCAGTACGCGGCCTCCGACAAGGGTTCGCATCAGAACAATCACGAGAAAAATCACGCGCGTTCGCTTCAAGGTTACGCCACGTCGAAGGTAACGCAGCCGTGCGAAAAAAGTGTTTACAGTGACAAGTACGGTGATCATTATTATCATCGATCGTCGCACGTTAAAGCGCCAAACGCCTTTCAAGTTTATCAGGAATCGAAGTATTCTTACAACGTGAGCGGCGTACCCGGCACACCGGCACAGGCCAGCGCAGCCGCAGCTTTCTTCGCAAGGTGAGCGCACTTACCTCGATGGATTTACTACTTGAGTTTTTTTTTCTTTTCTTTTTTTTTTTTTTTTTTTTTTTTTTGCGTTGCGTCACGTAAGATGGCATGGGGATTATAAAGTTTATGTTGCGATGTTTCTGGAGGGCTTTAAGTAATGTTTAAGAAAAAAAACTTTTTTTCATAGTTTACTCGAGTTTTTGAGTAGAATTTTTTTTCAATATAAAACTGCATGTCTGCATTGTCTTTATAAACGATTTGAAGCGCCGTACTAAAACGTCTGCAGTATCGTCGTCGGTTTTTTTCTGATTTGAGTTTTGCGGCATTGTCTTTGAAATTTAATTCTCCCCGAAACTCAACGATGTCTTTTACGGCGTAAGATTTTTTTCATTAAAAAACCTCGAGTTAGTATTTTCTCGCGTACCGACCAATTAAAAAGAAAAAAAAAACGTTTAACGATTACCTTGAGATAAATTGTACGATTTGTAATACAACAGCGTACTTTGTACGGTAACGACGTCATATAAAAACGAGCGGACAAAATGTTGACATCAAGTTTAACTTATCGTAGCGATAAACGAAATAAATATCTCTCGTTTCCTCGGGAGTGCGTCCGACGAATGAAACGGGGACAGGCGAAGCTCTCGGGAGTTTAACGAGATCGAAGTATCGCGTTCTCCGATGTCGCGAGTGGCGGGTTCGGTGCGTCAGCAGCACAGTCACCGACGAAGTTTTTGGTGGCCTCTCCGCCGTTCCCATCAGCTGATTTTTTTTACGAGCATTTCGCTCGAAGTTTATTGTTCCACCGCGGATACGGACGGAAGAGATTTCGGTGGTAAATTTATCGCCGCGCGAAGCCGCGTGTAGACTTATCGATAATTGATTCTAAACCCGATTTCGCGCGGTCGACCATTTCGCATTGCGGTATATATCGTATGATATACGGAACGAAATGACTTTTCTCCGAGTCTCGTTGTCGAAACCGGATCAGGCAGAGTACAATCCGCCTATACGACGTCGCATAACTAACTTTCTTTCCATATCGTTTTATCAACGTCCGAACTACACGCCGGGGTTGCCGACGTCGATTGAGATCGAAGTTATAACTCTGTATATATATTTTCGTTTATCTCGGAGTTTCGAATTGACGAATAACACTCTCCGATGTTTCAATCCACGATGGTATTATACTCGATCATTTTGCTTGATCAGCTGTCCCACCGGTCGTCTATGGATTTTCTCTTTCTAAACTTTATCGACTGTTATTGAGCGGCTATTGAGAGTCACGAGAACTATCTTTCGCCTACGCTATTTCATTTCATTTTCTTTATTAAAAATTTAAAAAATAATAAATTTTAATAATAATTATTATTAAAAAAAATTTATTATATTAAAAATAAAAAAGACAAATTTTCCGAGGAAAAATAATTGTTGGAAATTAACTAATGGAAATGAAAATTCCTTATTATGTCGACTCCTTTTGAGTTTTGTAACGAAAGGCGAGTCATCACGAAAATTGGTTCGCATTCGTAAAAGTACCTTTAACAATTTGTCGTGGCTGTTGCCTTCCGTTTCATCGTGTCGTTGAACCAACTTCGCCTTTGCCTTTAGTCCCTTCCAATCCTTTCGCGATTCTGTTCTCGATAAGCAAGTAACTCCGTAGCTACTGGACTTCCGTTACTACTAGCGACGTCACAGACGACATAGTGAAGCTTGCGAGACGAAAGTCCGCATCGAATTTTCGGGATTACAGGTGTCCCCTTTTATTCGCACGTGAACGTCGCTACTGCGCACTCACAGTCGCACATACATACACTCGTGTGACACAGCGTACTTTGTGCCGCGTGAGACGACTTCTATTCCTTTCCACGACGAGAAGCTCCTACGGCAGCTTCCAATTTCTTTCGCTTCCCCCCGTTAACGCTCGAGCTATTCGCACACGAGGACAATTCTCAACAAGTTTTCTAAGGGCCTAACACCCGGAAATCTCTATGGTTAAAAGCAGTTTAAAGAGCTCGCAGATGTCACAAAGATTCTTTGATCTTTCTACCAGAAGTCAACTGTTATCTGAAAAAAAAACGTCAATGCCTTCTATTGTTAATGATAAAGAAAGGATTCTCGAGACGACGAATTTCCGTTCATATTTTTTGTTCGTTATCACGTCTCAACGCTCCATGTAAAATCAATCGGTAAGATGCCTTTAGTTATTTCACCATTTACATTTAGTTATTTTATCGTCGACTTTTGTATTTTTATCGATGATTCTCGCACAGTTTTTCGAAAAAAAAAAAAAAAAAAAATTCGCGATCTTTTGACGAATTTTACTTTTTCCGCTAAAAGTATTTAAGTATTTTTTTTTTTAAACTAAAAACCTCGAATTTTCATTCAATTTCAGCTGTTTTAGCATTACTTCGTTGCTTTTCTTCAGTTATAACAGTTACAGTTTTCTTTTTTTTTAACTATCGCTTGACTTTCATTATTATTCCGTCGTGTCGCCGTTAAATAAAATAAAACCCAAGAAACCCCCATCCATATGTCGACATACCGATGCCACGTTTATTTCTATACATTTTTGTTATCTTTTTTCGAAAACTCCGCGAGACTACAAGAAGATCCGAAAGGATATCGTGGAATCTTCTCTTTTATTACTTTTTTTCTTCAGTATCATTGTTTAGTTAGATACACGCGGAGGAAATGGGTGAATGAATGGACGAGAAGTAATGCGCGTATGTGTGTATGTCGATCGTGTATAGTTTTTAGAATGAGTCTGATACCTGTCTCAATGGACTCGTCTGCGACTGGCTTAGGCGCCGGCTATCCTGTCTATCGTCTGTCTCCCATATCCGCTTAGAGACATCGTATCGTCGCAATGTGTTGCAACGGCCCTTAGTCAGCCGGCCAACGCGCACACACACAAGTATTTCCGTCGGTGGATTTTTCTCCGTTCACAATTAAATGAATTGTTTATTTTACAAATTTCAATAACAATTCGAACTGTGAACCTCTCAAATAAAATCAGATGCAAATAGATAATAATAATAATAATAATACATCATTAAATATTCATTTTTTTATAATGAATTTATTGAATTCTCGTTTGCATAAAAATACATTGTATATATTTTTAAAAAGTATCAAATTTGATTCGATTTATTTTACAATTTCTCGATCGAGCCGTTAGATATTTTTTTTTATGATCGGTATTTCTGGGAAGAAATTCATTATTGGGAAAAAAAATTATACTTACCTTTAATCAATTTTGGAATTTACTTTGATTTTTTTTAATTTCGCAAATCGCAAATCGTACGTTATATTATATTTTCTGATTGTCTTTTGTTCTTCAATTCACATCTATGTTCTTTACCTTTTTGTTTGGTTTTTCTTTTTTTATTTATCGCTGTTAAACTTCTTTCGATATTCGTCAACTTTGAACAATTCTCCGTTCTTCCGTCTTTATCGAAGTTCGACAAAGACAAACTTCGCTGCAGCTCTTTACCTGAGAGGAATAATATCTTATGGAAATTCGTTTAAGCGTTAGCCATCTTCCGTCGATTTTGGAAATGAAACAATTTTGTATCTCGTTGAACCTCGTGTACTTGGCAACTTGGAGGTTACGAAGACCGGAAAGTACAGAATAAATTCGTCATTAGTTTTCGGATAGTGTACTACCGAAGGGAGTACCGGTGTATACAGTTGAATAGAGTATACGGATTCGCAGTTCATAGTTATCTCTCGCGAAGTTCAATGCACCAACGGACTCCACAATTTCCTCGTTGGCTTTTCCGCGTCTCTGCTGTGATATAAACGAAAACTTGAGAGCTCCGAAGTTTCGTGTGCCATCCGCTTCCCTACAGAGTGTCGGATGTATCGCAACGAATAAAATTGCCACCGAGGAGATAAGGGCGTTTGGGGACGTCATTCTGCTCCGTGCCTCCGGGTTATTGTTGGTACACGTTGCACAGGACTTCCCGTTGGCCACTAAAGTAGAAAGACTAGAAGCTTCGTAGTTCGAGAGTGCGAGTTATATTGTTGAACTTCCTGATTTTATTGCGCCTTTATACGTTCTTCTTTGCCCACCTTCTCCATCTTATTCCCTTTTTGTGGCTTTCGATAACGTATTTTACTTTTTTTATTTCGCGAGAGCAAAAAATGAAATTTTACGTTTGCATATTAAATTCTGATAATAAATTCTGTATAAATAAACTTAGGATATAGAAAATAAAATTTCCCGCGTCAATGATTTTTTTTTTAATGATTTGCAATTGCAGAAAAAAATTCCAAAAGTTAGGTTTACTAAATAAAAATCGGAGTTTCATAAGATTCAGCGGTCAATAAAAATAATTATAATAATTACAAAGTTTTCATTTTGATGAATAATTTTATTTAGTGAGAAAGATGAAATTAGGTCTGTAAAAAAATTATACTCTTTAAATAATAACTTCAATAAATAAATATATAAACAAGTAGTTTGTAAATAATCAGCCAGTATCCGAAAATCTATTCACTTGTACTGCGGGGATAGTTGCAGCTATTTAGTTTGTTCTCGATGACCATTTTTCTTCGATGCTCACTGCACAGAGCAAACGGCCCTTTATCGATACCGTACGACGTTACGCATTATACGAAGGGAATCCTATTAGCTCGCGATTGACGGTAAGACCGGCGTCAATCTCGACCAACTCTCTCCGCGTCAATAAGAACCTTCCGTGAGTTATATTATTGACGTAGCCAGCGTTAAGCTGGATGACTATCGTTTTCGGGTACGAGATTTAGCGTCGAGTCATCATTCCACGATTCTCGTGAATGCAACACAATATATATATATGATACCGAGTAACGGAACTTTCGTTCGTCGTTCAATCGCTCATTACTCGCTGTAGCTATATGAAACCCGCACTCAATCACTTAGTAGCACGCGCCTCATCGATTTTTATCCTTTGAGAACGCGTCTCGAAACTCTCGTCCCGATGGGCGCACGTTGTGATTCATCGAAAAAAAAAAAAAAAATTACGATCGTCAAACTGCATAAGCGCGCAGAGTGAAAGCGGCAATGAATTAAACAAGTCAATGGCCGAATAGCAATTGGAGTCTTAACTTTTTTTTTTTTAAATGACGCGAATAATCGTAAGAATGATCGTCCGAAAAATACGTCAATAAAAGCCCGAAGAAAGGGGAAGTCGATTGAATTATTATGATTTTTTGTTATCGAGATTCACGAAACGTTTGTGAAAGCTTTGTAAGGTTGCCGACCTCTCTCGTAGGCATAGCGAAGAATGGTAAAAGCGAGAGTGAGAATTCGCGAGGGCCTCCCGACTTTCCGTGAACGTCCCGGCCGCCAAATATCCTGTAGGTCACCGGGGGAGAGGGTGGAGGTTGAACTCATTCCGTTCAACAGGTAGCGCTCGTTGTCGAGCGTCCACGAGACTCGGCTAGCGCGCGGCAGCCCTCTCCATTATATTCATATCATGTAAATGCGCACCCACCGCCCCGTTCTCTAGCTATGCCACTGGCTGAACCCTCGGGCCATCGTCGTCTCACTCTTCGCTTTCGTGCTTCGATCCCTTTTTCGTATCGTTTCCTTTCTCCGATCCCTTCGCGCCGCAAGCTTCGCTCCCTTTTTACTTTTCTTCCTCGTTGCCTCCAATAATCGTTGGCTATCTTTCTCGTTCCCATTTGCCACCCTCATTCTATCGGTCCGCAGGGTCGTAGCGTTGCAGCATAAGTATTATAGCGACGAGCGCGGTTGCGGGAGTTGAAACGCCAGCGCGTCTTTACTATAGCCTACTTTGCATTTATTCTAATGGGGTAATGGTCTCGCGGTGTCAAGACACTCGCTTTCAAGCTTCGCCCCTTATCACACCTATTCGATTTTTTTTAGTACTATAAAACAGCAGCTATATATCCTCCGACCCTCAACAACGCTGTGTACAAGCGACTAGACGAATATCTATCTTAATGAGAATTTTTTTTCTCTGACGAATTTCGTGATTCCGACTCTGTTCATGAATATGCTTGATGCTGGGAGACCCCTGACTCTGCCCGCATCTTTCCGCGTTCTACATTTCATTTGAGAGAAATATTAGGATATTTTATGAAATACGCAGCGCACAATTGGTGGAAATTCGCGAGTACATTGAATTTAGATTTTTTCTTATAGACTGAGACCCTCGGAGCAATGAATTTTATCTCTATATGTACCTTAATGCGTTGCAAAGATATATCGACTGAGCAATTTCGTAGGGACTGAGATATACCGCGCTAAACTCGTAATAACTATTAGCAAAACGAAGGTAAAATGATGTTTCGCTCTCCAGGTGTTAAATATCGCATAGCCGCGCCTAATTGAAACCGTATCCGAGTTCCGACGGGCAATTACGTCGATCAGCATCTCGTCTCCCCTGCGCTTCTCGTAATCACAGGAGCCGATCGTGTCGGCCACACGTGGAATCTTAATGAAGTTTCGCGCTCCGTGGATCGTTATTAAAAATCGATATTACCGGCCTGTTTGAGTTTTCGTTTTCTTCGGGTATAGCGTAGCACACCAGTAAATTATCTATACAGGCAGAGATTGTGCAAAAGGTTTGCTCCGTTTTGTAATTAACGTTCCAGAGACTACGATGCCCGTGGGGCTTGCAGTAGAGATCACGGGGGATACCTGATCCGCCAATCTGCAACAGCAATTATGTCACACCGGAGGCACCTCTTTTGTCCACTAACTCGACAATTTAACAGACTCTCCTCGTGACTTGAGCGCTTGGGAACAAAGCAAAATGTCGATACTCGACGTTTCGTTCAACGCTCGTTCTTCCTTTTGTTTTTTTAGTCGCGTTTGAGTCTCGAGTCATTAGATATCTATCGTGTATCTAACGCTCAAAGGAAAAGACGATACTCTCTTGAAGTACAACGGCAAGAATGTTGGCAAAGAGTGCGCATTTTTTTTTACATCCTTTTGACATCAGATATCATATCCGGTCCAATATCTAATAGTATCATCCGCGACAAGTTATTTCAGAGATAAAAAAAAGCTTTAAAAAAGATTAATGACCCGTTTGCTTTCCATCTATAAAAAAATAAAATCGTAAAACATTTTACGTAATGGTAAAAATAGCGATGTATCCCGAAAATAAAATCAATAACATCGAAGTTTTGTCACAAGGTTTTTTTTTTTTTTTTTTTTTCAAAACACTATCGTCACTGGCGTTCCCGTGTACCGAGAAAATTGAATCTTTTGGAATCTCTTTTCGCCCTCCAAGAATTTCCGAATCAGAATTGACCTGATTCTCGATTCTCGGCAGTCCCCTCGCGCGTGTCCACCTACTCTGCGTGATATGTGATCATGCAGCCGCACTCGTCTCGTGAACGTTCGAGGGATGATTAATTATCCCGGTATAACAAAACGCGACGGAGGGGAACCGCGATTCGATTCGTGGCACTCGCCGAAAAACCTCGCGCTCGTGCATCCCGTCGTATTTGGCAAAACCACAAAGTGCTTCCCGCGCATTGCCGTAACCGCAGTATTTCGTATATCATTGAACAAACCAGTGTCCGAGAGGGCCAAGAAAAGAAAGAGGATGAAAAAACAAACGAAAAAAAAAAAACAAAGTAAAGCGAGACACGGGAACTGCGTTACACCATTAGAGAAAAACGTGCAGAGGGTGCACAGCATCTCGAAGGGTAGACCATGATCGTGCACGGGATTCGGCTCGTTAGTGTGCCGTATACAAAAAAAAAAGGTACAATCTTTTTTTATCTTGCCTCTGACCATCGGATCAATTAGGTGACGATGCTCAGCCGATTACCGGACCCTTCGCCAGGGTTGCGGTAATCGTCAAACCTCACATACAGACCTCGCGAACTCGACGCAGGGAGCATTGTATGCGGGCACTAGGTATAGTTGCGGGGTTCGTGGTCTTTTACCGACCCTCGGTATACCTACCCACTCGCAGTATCAACCCGAATTGTATCGCTGCGGGACTCCGGTAGCATTTCCCCTTCCCGGCGGGGGGGGGGGGGGGCGGTTTATCATCATTGGGTGCTTTTCGTCACTCGCAAGCACCCTACACCTCCACCAGTCAAATCCGCTTTTTTTTTCACCGTTTCTAGTAAATTTTTTTTTTTTTATAATACCGCCGTTAGTCGACGAGAGACATTCAGCAGTGACTACACCGCAACGCCACTGTGTAGTCTCCCCATTTTTTTCGGCTTTTATTTTTGTCCAGTGAAACAAACACTTCGTTCGCGGATAGCGTTCACGAAGAAGTGAGTGGCGCGAGGGGGATGCAACCACAAGCGATTGGATCGATAAACAAAACTCATATCTACATATATCGGCTCTTTTTTTCGCGGATAATAAACTCACGCTCTTCAATGCTGGACAATGCAGTGAAATTCGCGAATAATGCTTGGAGTACTCGTGTACGCCGTGATTCTGCTGCGTGCTCACATATCTTTCCTCGCCACGGACACCGGGAATAATGAATACCATATTTCACCGGGGGTCGTTTTTAAATTAGAATAAAAATAAACTTTTTTTTTAATTGATTGAAAATAACCGTAAACTATATTGAAATAAAGTATTTCTTGAATAATTTGTAAATAATTTTTTTTTATTATTAATTAATAATGATTAATAATTTTTTTTTGTTATTTAAACGAAGGATTACGATGTTTAAAATCGATATTTGGGATTCGATGTAACTTATTTACCAACGCCTTGTATCCATAAAAACATTAAGTTATAATATTATCGAAACATAATTTTCATACCAGAGTTCGATCTCAATAAAAACGTTCACGCTGCGAAATATAAAAAAAAAGATAAACAAGATACGAATAAAGATTCAATCTTAATGCAAAAAGGATAAAATGTTATCAGGAGTGCGCTGAAAGTGTGATGAGTAATTTATATTCAAACGTATCCTCTATACTGTGTTTATACAGTGTGAAAGTAGAATGAAAACAGCATCGAGGAGGCAACACGAGTTGGCGTCTTTCGTTGCTTCTCCAGGAATGCCGAGATCCTTTGAGATCGCGTTTACGAACAGCCAGGGTCCTTCCTTAGTCGCCATTCAATCTTACCTCGTTCCGGGCAAACGGGTCGTGCGATAAAGTATGATAATGGCTTCAAGATTTCCCATGTGCCTCCGCCAGATTACCGGCATTTCATTCTTCTCTCTCTTTCTCTCGTGTCTGAAGCTTCTTCCGCATCATACCTCCTCGTAGCCTCTCATCCCCTATGTTTCTACTCTGCTGCTGATGCTGTTTTCTTTTTTTTTTTTTTTTTCATTTTTCTTTTTCCACGCGCTGTGCCGCGTAACACGGAGCAACGAGTTGTAAACTCCTTTCCTCCTCCGTGTTACTCTTTCTATTTCGCTGTTACGCTGAGAGAACCCCAAGACGGACGCAACGTGGTCTCGGGCGAGTCGGGTGGAAAATTGCAAATGAATTTTCCACGAGGAAAGTTCCGGCCAAGGCGAGGGCTACAGGGGAAAAGGAGAAGGGCTTCGCGCTCTGCGCCAAGCCCTTCTCTTCCCTCCGTGGATCCCTTCCAAGTTTGGTACCGCCCGCCGCCCCCGCGCTCGTTCGTTTGGACCGGGCGCCCGTACACTGGAAAACCGACATTTAATTACGAGATTACATTCGTCCGGCCGTTGCTCGGAGAATACGTGAGACGAAAAGAGAGAAGAAAACGGCACGTCGAGCGCGGGGCTTGCGAAACGAAATCTCGCGGGTAAAAAAGGGAGACGAAAGAACGCGGCTGTCAGGTTTGTTCATGAATAGTACACCGTGAAAGAGGTGCTTTATGAATGCTCATCCTGACAACGAAATTAATAACGCTCCGTTCCTCCAGAGCACCGCGATATGCTTTTGTTTGCTTGACAGTAGTCAGTCCAAAATATCTCGGAATAACTTTAATTCTTTCGACTTTTCCATCACGCTGTTCATGCGGCCCTTTTTGAGAATTCGATTTAATTGGATGGCGAAATTATTGATGAGAATTTTCATCGGTGCTTCGTTAATTTTGAGATTCGATCGGAACGTCGACTGTTTATACCGTTGTCGAATTAATAGATTCGCAATCGAATTTTACATCGAGAAAAAATCATGTTTACATTTTTTAAGCGCAAAACCGATATGGATTTTTCTACTAATTTTTTTTTTTAATTATAATAATAGTTGAAGGAACTTTTTAACATTTTCAAGTCCCGGCTGCCCGTCAGAACGAAAGACGCGCAAATAAAATTAAAATAATACTTCTTCTTTGCCTCTGTCTAATATATTTGGAATTCTGATTGTGTATTAATACCAGGTACGCGGCTGAATAAACTGACGGGTTTATTATAGATATATATCCATTATGTCCCGAGGGGGCGGTAACCGCGGAAGCTGTACATACAAAATACACAACCATCTCCGCCGCATATTGTCTTGTCTCTTCCTCTTCCACCATTCTTGAACTCTTTCATCGTCCTCGGGCATAAAAAAAAAAAACTTGCATCTATTCTTTCGCTCTTTCTCTCGTTCACTTCGTTCCGGAGACAATAGAGACTGTGGGGAACGATAGGTTTAGCCTTTCGTCAAGAATTGTAGATTTAATTATAGATTCCGACAGGTGTTTGCAGCAGAGTCGAGAAGTTGATACGGCCACAAAAACATCACGGTCGATGAAAGTATAGTATTTACCAAACTTAAAAAAGAAATTGAATAAAATAACATAATCATTCATTGTTATTATTAATTTATTAAATTAAATAATTTAATTTTACAAAAATGTTCCAATATTTTACCAGTAATTGAAAGAAAAAAAAATAAAAGAACAAATAATAATCGCTGGTAAAATGTATCAGTTGTTTTTTTTTTTTCGTTAAATTTAATAGTTTAATTCATTAAATAGATTAATTTATTATTTTCTTATATTATCTTCTACTACCGTACAAGAATATAATTTTTTTATCGTAAGGTATTTTTATCAATTTTATTTTATTTTTTTTGCGTGTCACCCCTGTGGTATACCTTATATTAAGAAGTAACGCGAACAGATAACTAATAAGAGAATCTGATCATATAACTCTGTGTTCAAATGATTTTGGCTCCGAGAAGCCTATACCGCATATGGAACTGTCCATAATGCGGTTTAACTGGAACGACTTTTTGTGTTTCTCAGTAAGAGAACAGTGTGTAGCAGTGATCCAGAGCGGTTGGATCGAGTAACTGGCGGTGATAAAGGCCGACGAGCGAGAGACAGCACACTCGTTCGTTCGTTCACCGCCGCTGGGTGCAACATAACAGGAGCGCTCCCGTTGACAAAATAACGAATCGCTCAATTAGGCCCGTCGTAAAATGCAAATGTACGGTCCCCCATCTGCACTTACGTTCTCGAGGAACGGCTAAGTACTATCTTTTCGAACAAGAATCGCGTATACTAAACTCTACGCGTCGGTGTGCAAGCGTTCGTCGAATTTCGCGAACTTGAGTGCTTCATTTCGTGGTTACAGCGATGTTTTTTCATATGACTCGTATTTATATTATTTTCCCGATTGCATTAATTACAATGGCGCTAATGTCGATCCTCGAAAAGCCTACACGCGGGTGGTTGAGCGTTTTTTTTTACTCAGCCGGGAATTGTGACAAAAGTAAACAGAAAAATTGGTTTAGATTCATGAAAAATTAATTTATTCCCAAGGTACCGGGTTTTTTAGTTGTTGGTAGTCACCTGTTGTATTTTACGAAAAAACGAAGAAATAATAATAATAATAACGACGTTCAGGATCACAAAGTCAAATCGACCATTTCGGTGAATTTCGAAAAAACATTCAATTTGAATTCATTTTTATTCGATAGTGTATTCGAAAGTGTATCTTACTTCAAGGTATTGCCGCGCGCCGATAACCGAACAATTTCGGTCATTTTGTTTTACAAAAAAAAAAAAAAAAAAAGAAAAAAAAACCCAACGGTAATCCAAATAATTTAATAATACAGCTGCGAGCCGAATTTACTTTCCGCACCGGACCATCCACATGACACTCTGCTGTGGCACTGCGGATAACTCAATGAGATCGTGTTCAGAATTTCGTTAACGTTGCCCCGCAGCAAAGTGATGGCCTTTTGGCTTTTACCTTTGCCGCTCGTCGCAGGCCCGCAGAATGGCGAAGCGCGAAAATAATAAAATATCGTATCCCGCGCGCGCTGGACCGCGTTCTGCTGCGGGCGAGAGTTCTCTCGCGCGCGGGTCCCGATAAAATTTATAGCCGGACAATTTACTTTTTTTTTTTTTTTTTCGTGTAAACTTGTACAACGTGGCATTTCATCGGGCGTGAGAGACTTGACTCTGGCGACACCGGGTCCGCGAGTTCTTTGCCTTGGTCCACATGTCCTCGTGAACTCGTGTTCGTTGTCGTTGTCGTTGTCGTTGTCGCGACAACGTTCTCGTGCACTTCGCCGTTCGCTTCGGATTTATTCGGGAAACGTACGAGGGATTTCGAGATCCCTCCGTTCTACGTCCGATCGACAAAAAGACGTGAAAAAATGCTGCGAAGACGGTAAAATCGCTCGAGATCCCGTTGGCTCTACGAACCATATCAGGTTCGGGTCGTTCCTCGCTGCTGTTTCCGTGCTTTAACCCCCATCCCCCTGTCGTATATGTACGCGCCAGGGAAGCTTAATCCAAACTTACGAGTCTGCAAGAACGAAATTCGAGTTGCACTCTTGCGCGAGATACGCAAACACATAAGTATCAGACATCATGAAGAGGAAAAATAAAAAAAATTATTAAACTAATAAATTCAGCGATATACGCTGTTATCTATTGTCGAATGGAACGTCCGATTCTTTCATTCTTCGATGTTTCTCGGTGATCGTAATTTCTCATCCGCATACTACTGCACGTTATAGTCAAAACCTTCCAGAGAGCTATTCGTCATCCGTTTAAACATTTCAGAAGAATATTCATTTCATTCATTAAAAATATATTAGGAACAAAAGAAAAAATTCTTAAAATCCCAGCAAAATATTTACTTTTTCAGCCGAAAGTAAAGAAAGATGACTCGGTATTGTGAAAATATAAAGTACCATTAGGTACACAAGACGGGTAAAGATGAAATATTAGATTGAGGGAATTGTCCAATTGACAAATAACGATCAGCCAATCGTATTCGTATTCTTTTCCCTCTCTGAACACAACGATTCGGGGAGCTGAGATGATTATAAATTCCTCGAAAGGAATCGACGCTCTATATCGAGACACGGTATATCGTCGGCTCTTATCAATGAGAATATATTCCTTATCAAAATACAATTCGAGAGACGAACAGTCGCTGTTTATTATGGATCACGATGCACGGATCGGATAATGGCCGATGAACGGAGCTCATCGTGACTCGATATACCGCGTACAGATATATCAGAGGTATCGGAACAGCGATACAACGAGAATTCAGCAAGCGACATTGAGCATAGATACAATAAAGCACGGACGATCGAGTTTGAAGTAACTTCGTGCGTGCAAAGCCCTGGATACCTGTTCAGCAGAGTCGAACCATGCAACGAAGACGCCGAAGTCGAGGACACCGTCGAGGCTGCGTCGACGACTGTGGGAGATGGTAGAACGGGGAGAATTGTGTTTATACTCGCAAGATCGCGAGAAAACGTGTCGTTCTTCTTGTCCTCATCGTCTACTGCTCTTCTGCTTCTCCCGATATACGTACACCAGGAGTTTATACGACGAAAGCAAGTTGAGTCCTGAATACCAAATGGGATTCGTGGATACGTGCATCGACTCCGTGGCCTCGAGGCTCCTCTGGACCCCGGCAACGCTTTCCTCGGGGCTATACGTACCCGCATTCGGCAAACCCGGAAGGCAACGGGGATCTCTTCGCAAGATCTCGCTCTTCAGAGTCCCCGTAGTAATGCTGTTTATGCGTATACTTACCTACACACGTATATTGTGCACTTTACTTGCCGACGAATTTTCTCCTTTTTTTGCTTCCCGCTCGAAAAACGCCCGGAGCCAAAGGAAGAGAAAACGAAAAGAAGCGATAATCGCGCACGTTCGCGTGAGCTCTCACGAGAATCCCGTAGGATTCCGCGAGAAAAGAAATCAAGGAAAAGGCAAAAAGGAGAGACCTTCTTGAGCTTACATCATCAGTTTCCGTCGGTTCTCTTCTGCCTCCGGGATGAAGTACCTCACTCACGAGGAATAATATACTTGACAACGAATCCCTTTAATAATAGACAAAGAAAAATTGTGACTTGGTACCATTTTTTTTTTTTTTTCACATAATATTCGTCTCAATTAACTATCGGTTTTCCCAAACAATGATTTCCTTCGGTTTATCACTCGTCAGAAGGAATTCGACATATCTATCCAAGAAAAACTTTTAAGAGTCATATTTTCGTCATACCGATAAGGCAGAGAAAAATGTTTCGATAAAACTCGGTAATAGACTAAAAAACTATCCATCAGTTCGTTTATCCACTTGACTGTTAAGAGGCTTCAAGTCCACGGTACTTGAAGTATCACAAACAATCGAACACTAACGAAGAGTTTTCCCAACGTATTTTCGAAAAATGTCGAGGATCCAGCGGGTCGAGAAGATACGAGGATAAAGCTTCACAGATAAGAGAACCCAACGAGGGCCCACATCGGGATCGTAAAAGGGCGGTACATGGCACGCATGAAAATCCGAACGAAGATCGCAGCGTTCGAGGCGCCGCGATATCGCCTGCGTGTGGTAAATGCTAGTTTTCGAAACTCCGCGGGGTGTAAAATAGACAGAGGAAGTGCGACGCCGGGGCGTGTGTGGAAAAGGAACGAAGTGTATACCCTTACAGCTCCATTAAAGTGTACGATGCGTCAATTAGTAGTTTCTCTTGCCGCGCGGCGGTGGAAGTACGAAGAGCCAAAGTAGCTGGTGCTTTTGCTGCTTTGCCAGCGCCATGGCGGCGTACCGCACCGACGCTACCCACCATTAAATCGAGTCGTTAAGTATCCAGTGCGCTAACCAGCACACCATTGCAGCATTGCGTCGTCCCTTCGTATTTTGCTCGTGGTGTTGTTACGATTGTCACGCGAGTGTGTTGGCGCGCAAGAACTACCGAACTCTCTGCTTTCACAAGGTTTCTCGATACCTAAGAGCAAAGTGCGCTCGAGTGTTGGTGTTGGCTTCTTCTGTACGAAGCCCGCATTCGCTATAACGCGCCACGTGGTTCCTCTTCAGCATATAATGTACCATTGGGTGTGTAGGTGCGCCTTGTATACCATCAAACGTAGTTGAAGGCTTTCCAGCTCTCGGCTATCATACTACGAGGGTCATTGCGTGAATTGGGTATGTGCCGAACGTTTGAATACCCGGATCATTGGCTGGTATCAAAGACCGAGAGTACCTGAGTCATAGGAATACATCGAGGCGGATCGGAAAGGAAAATCCTTTGAATCTGTTCGATGGATTATTTCGAACGTTCGCGTATCTCTGCGATAGCAGGTTGGAAGCGGCATCTACCTGATGATACAAAAACCGAATCTGATCGGTGATTTTCTTTTCTTGATAGCTATAGGAGATAATAAATGATTGCGTCTCGGTCCTCTTCTGTCTTATCAGTATGCCAGATCCGAAGACAATCAGAAATAGATCTATGACATCATCAACTCTCGTCTGCTTTCCATAATTCGTCGATACCCTTCTTTCCCTTCTATCCCTATGCGGTTTCGCTCTGCCACTGCGTATCAAAGATCGGAATTCGCTTATACCACCGTATAAAGATCTGTCTGTTGCGGTTGCTCTCTACGGCTCTCTCCGGAGCTTCATTCGCAGCGAGGGTGCTGCCCGAACGGAGGAATTCGTGAGAAAACGGATGATCGACAAAAAGTCAAGAACGAGCGATGGTAGAAGAGGGTCAGAGCTAAAACAGCCGCAAGAAGGAGGGCCAAACGAAAAAGAAATATAGAAAACAAGGCCAACAGCGTGACAGACCGCTTATATCGTATTCTGCTACCGCAGAGAATAGATTTATCCCTGCGAAGCCCTCAGGCCTGAGAAGGCCGAAATACGGGGTTATACTGTATCCCATATCGTTCGCGGTAAGGCATTATTTATTCCATTTCGACGGCATTAGGAAAGTTTGGGGTGTGTTCCTCGATCTGCTGACTGACTGCGTCGGCTAGTCACCCGGAGAGTTGGCGAGGGGCGGCATTCGCGGATGTGTTTTTTTTTCCTACTTTTTCAACTCGAGACTTGTTTTTTGAAGCCAACTAAACCGATTTAAATAGAAAAATCTCTAAAGTACCAATTTGTATGCTTGCAGAATTACCAATTCCAAATGAGCTAATCATTTTTTTCCTTTTACCATTTAAAACAAAATTAATCATTTCTCCATCTCATTATTTTTTATTTACCAACATAGTAAATTGATTAAAGATTCGAATATTCTTTATTAAAGAAATAAATTGCGATAAAATGACAAAACTTTATAGTTAAATTGAAACAATTTATTGAAATCGCAGCGCTGATTAAAAAAAAATGATCTCAAGGATTGTGCATAAGAATTTAATTTTACAAAATTATTTATAACCAATAATTACTAACGGATGGCAATGAAATCTAAATTGTTAAAAAATATTCAATATTGAAATTTAACAGCGAGAATGTTTATTATTTTCATTCGTATCGTTGGTTCATTTGAAATATCAATTGTACTCAAGCATATAATTTTCAGTGTGTAAAGTACGCCGAGTGCGTTGGAAGATATTTCCGTGGTACGTCGTCGTATAACGGAAAAAAAAATAATAAGTGAATAAATTTAATGACTTTACGAGAGAAGTCAGTTGTCAGCGGTAAGGGCACGTCGGACGAGGTATCAACGCGGCAAAAGGGTGCGGGAAGAGGCGAGGGGGTGAGTTATTAATTATGTAAAACAGAGAGAAAGAGAGACGGAAAGAGAGGGACAAAAAAATAAACAATCGCGTTCGCTCGGGACCCCTGCGAGCCTGTAGTGTGATCATATCGCGACGCCGTGTAATATTATAATTATATTGCTGCACGACACGGAAGTCGAGTGAGCGTGTAGCTTAACCTAAAGAAACGTGCTATGCTATATAGTCACACGAAATATATATATATAAATATTTCGTTTTAAAAAGACTGATGAGGACAGCGTTGTACATCATCGTGCGCGATTAATTATCTCAATATTACCGCACAAGAATTGTCGTCGTGCACAGATCTTTTTCGAAACTCGTTTAATAACTTTAGCTCGACGATAAGGCTATACGTTACATGCGCATTCGTCGATAAATTTTCTCTTCACCGAGCGCCAAATTGTGTAATTGTAACTGTAAACATCCACAATAGTTTTTTTTAATTGCGTTATTATTCTTGAAAATTATTTAGGGTTGTGTTGAATTTTTTTTCATCACGCATAAGCAGATTTTCCATATATTCGGATTAATATAGCAAA
This sequence comes from Buathra laborator, assembly GCA_934046635.1. Classification (NCBI taxonomy): domain Eukaryota; kingdom Metazoa; phylum Arthropoda; class Insecta; order Hymenoptera; family Ichneumonidae; genus Buathra; species Buathra laborator. Next base: position 10,510,741 of record OW203897.1, read on the forward strand.
GTTAAGGTGGAATCAGTTACCCTGAATTTATGTCGAAGAATTTGTCCCTTATATATCCCGCGGTGGCACGATTCAGATAGGCCTCACAGTAGATATATCTCACTATTATCGCATGCCAGTCTCCGTAGTCAGCGATTAGATACATTATGCATGTTCTTTGAACACGCATCGCGCCGCAACGAATGGTTGCAACACAAGGGAATCCGCGAAAGAGCACGAAAATAAGACGACGAAAGCGGAGGCACGCGATATGCTACCGAATGGTGATAGTGATCACTGTCCATCCGCAAAGATTTCTTATTGGACCTTCGATACAGTAATTATTAAAAAAATCGTATTGAAATTGTAAAATTGCAACAATAGTGTTTTATTTATTTTTTAATACTTTCAAAAGCTTTTCAATATTTATCTGCATAGATTTCTGATTGAACCTCCAATACTGTATTTATGAAAAAAATAAAAATAAAAATAAATTGTAAATTTAAATACGCAACAATAGTTGATGATTCATTGTTTTATGCTTTTAAAAGCTTTTCCACAATTCCATTCGAGTTCATTTTTACACATTCAACATTTTTTTTCTCTTCATACAATAGATATATAGTGCAGCACTATGTCCTATCGCAAGTTTAAAAACTCGGGAGGCACGCGTCGAGTTACCATCGCGACGCTGTCGTTGAACGTTAGAGTCAAGCTTACCGGACGATTATCTGGAATCGCGAGATTGCCCTCGCCGCAGCGTGTTTTGGCTGACAAAGTTATGGATCACCACGGTGCGTGTACCGTGTGTATATGTGTGCAAAAAAACCCCCTTAATGCTCGTTCGCGAGTTCTTTACGTGCGTGCTGATCCCCGGAGCCGTTACGTTACCTACGTTATAGGTACACACGACTGCCCGTTGCTGCTGTACACGCTTAAGCCTCTCCCCCGCTCGTCCGATTCCTCTTCTTTTCCCCGTTTTTCTTTTTTTTTACTTTGTCCTCTCGCGCCTTGGAAACCCTTCGAAATGTGTCCTCGACCTCGAGTATCTCAACTTCCGGAACCACTTCACGTATTCGCTATCGTATCGCGAGTATATAAAGACACTGGTGCGTGTTGGCTTGCGAATGCGAAGCTTGCGAATACCAAAGACGAAAAATAAAAACAAAAGATAAAACGACAACCATCCAACAAGATAATGTGACTCGAATCTCGATGGTATAGCAATCGGCGAATGATTCAACATTACCATAATTGACAATGGCTGATCGTACTTCGTCAGAAGTTATTTTTAGTCATTTAAAATAAATGAACAAAAACACATTAGCCGATAAATTTTGTTATTTTACGGTTAAATTTTCTCTGACTTGACTACAATTTTTAATTAAAAAATTATTTTAGCAATTCAAAGCGTTGCACGGAATGGTGACATTACTCTTGTAAATAACTGGTCGCATGCATACCACCAGAGATATTTTATAACAATATTTTTTTTTAACAGTGAATATATATCCTAAATATATATAAAATATAGTATAAGGAATAATTATTAAATAATATTAATATTTAATATATATATATTTATTTTTTATTTTAAAGAGCACGAATTATTATTATTATTAGTACTATTATTTGAGCTCTGCGAAGCCTCAAATCCCAAATGTTCGATCCGCAAAGGATAATAAGAAGAAAAAAAAGGAAATGATAAAGTCTTACAAGTGTATTATAGTTTTGATATATGTCCCATCAGTGGACAAGAGTAATCTACCTGCTGGTATTTA